>CM036558.1:67657658-70057658 GCA_020745775.1 Theristicus caerulescens | reverse complement strand
GCTGCTGTTCACAGAATGCTGGCTGTGCGGAGCAGAGCTCTTCAAACACTGTTTTCCTGAATTTGAACAGTCAAAGCACTGGCCTCTCATGCTCCCTGAGCAGGTGGTAGAGGTGAGGTGAGGAGCTACTTGTTCCTGGCAGCATTTCTGTGCTGCTGGGAGGCTGGCTGTGCAATGAGGTGGAGCCAGCACTGCTCGTCTCCTGGGTCTCTTGGGTGCATGGGGCAGGAGAGGGCTTACTGCCTTGCCAAACGCAGTCCATCGTTACTCTGAGCAACACATCGTAAACATACTTCTTGCACAGTGACCAAATACCATTCTAGCTAATGTTTAATGCAAAATTGTCAGAGCTTCTAAGGAAGCAGTGCTGCAGCTTTGCTCCTCTGCTCAATGACAGCTTTCTTCAGACTCCCAGCCTCTTTTATCGGTAACTGGTTCATAGTCGTATATTTATCTTTTAACCTTTTGTGATCACTTCTTCCATCCCTTGATTCAGTGGTTCGGTTCCCTTTGTCAGAGAGCATCCCTCCAGCTTCTGCCCCCTTCTGAGTGACGGACCTTCATGCTTTGCCTATATCCTTGCCCAGAGCCAGTTCTGTTTCATCTCTTGTTTTGTTGTGGGACAGGGGCTGTAACTTTCTTTGTTTGCATAAACCTGCATAGAATTGAGGTTGTCCTGCTAAGAGTTTTAGATTTTCTTGTGGTGTATAGTAGTATGTGGGAACAAATTTCTTACATATGTAGTCTAAGAATCAGCTAAATATTCCATCTCGTTTAGCTGTTGTCCACTCTCAATTCCTGAAGTCCTCTGCTATACTTTTATGCAGAGAGCATTTTCAATCCTAATGCAAAAGCTTTTCAGAAATAGATTGATTCAATTTTTCTGTCTAAACGGGGAATGGTCCAGTTTTGTATGTGAGAGCTGAGATCAAAAACTTGTTGTTTGCTTCTATTTAAACAAAATATGTTTAAAAAAAAAAACCAAAACCCCAAAAGGTTCCAAAATTTCTCCTGAAACATTTTTCACTTTCTTATATTTCAAAGAAGATTAGCAGAAACATGGAGCTGCTTCAGCAGTTGTGGAGATAGAATTAAAAAAACATGAGTTAACATACAACTGCTCAAGCTGCGGGGTGGGGAGGCTGAAGAGTATTTACTAGAAGCATACTAGCTGTGTGGCTGGGATAGCTTTTAGGTTGGGGAAATATTACAAATCTATTCACTTTACATATGGACAAGTGGCGATATAGCAGAGTGCTGTATATCATGTGTATACCCTGAATATAGAAATGCCTTGTTCTCAGGAAGCCTCTATCTCTGGAGTGGAAGGCAGCAGCTATTTTTAATAGCATGCTGCAACATTACACAGGATAGCACAGGATAATGCTGTTTCCTCAGCTCACTTCATGGATGGCTTTTCTAATTTACTAAGGAAGGATGACAAACCACTACAACCAGATAAGCATGGACACAGCTTCACACATTTTTGAAAGAAGTCATCAAGGCTGTGCTGGGGTGCAGTCTAAAATGCAACAGCAAAAATTATTGCATTAGAGAAGAGCTCTTTAAGCTATGCCCTGAAACTGTAAGCACTTGAAATGCTAGCTTTAGAAATAAGCATTACAGTGCAGAGCCTGGGCTGTTTCTGTCAGGTGCCCAGAACAGTGGGCACTGAGATGTAAGAAGCTGGTTGGTCTTGTGTCAGGATGGAAAATGTCCCCTGTGTAAAGGGACACCAGGAGACTTGTGTCTGTCTTAACTCCTGTTCGAACCCATTCCTGAAGATCTAACTGATCCTTAGACTAGGTACTGCCCTCTATGTATGCATGAGGTGTATTCTGCATTCCTAAGAGATAACAACAATCCCATGCTTTTCTGACATGTGATCAATCAGAGGTGAAATCCTAACATGAAACCTTACAGTAAAAGTTGCAGTGGGCTTGCAGAGCCTTTAGTGAGCCTTGCCAGGTTGCTGGAGTTTCTAAGTCAACATTTCACTTGAGCGATGCTAATAGGACCATCACATTCACTCTTCTGTTGACAGCTGCTCTGCTGATTTCCCTCTGCAAATGACTTTGGGTTTAGCAAGTGTAACTGGTGAAGAGCCGTGTGAGTGCGACAGAACAGTCTGTTACTGCAGTAAACGGAAAAAGCAAAATGCAAGCACATAATCGAAATCTTGCCTCTTGTATTCTAATTGCTCATTTTTAAAACTGGTGTGGCTGATGTCTGGTGGAGTTATTTTATGTTTTTTCCTAGTGTCCATTTGTGCATTTTTCCCCACTCCAGACTAGCTTCATTGTTACATAAAAGAAGTTATGTGCCCTAGAGCCTGCTGTTGTTGAGAGTGATAATGTGTGGAATTTGGTTAAAGGACATTATTTCAGCAGTTATCGGAGAACAGATATGTGAAACGTAAAACTGTAGAACTGTCTAAATTTGGCAAGTGCATCCAGGATCTGCATTTTCCTGATTAGCAGAAGTGCTACAGTTATTGTAAAAGCAAAGCATAATTGCAGGTTACTCTGTTTAGATAGTTTTCTTCAAGAAAACCAAAATATACACACAAAAACATGTTTAAAAAGGAGGGATTTCAACACAGTTCAAAGACTTGTGAAGATCCAGCCTTTATAACTTTTATAAAGCCTTGCACGAATCTTCTAGCAGTTTGTCCTGGTTCATTTATAACAATGCATGGTGCTGATATTGGGAGGGGAAACGATGTTTTGTTGTGCATTTGTGAGCAGGGACCTTCAGCTGTAAGCACAATATAAATATGAAAAATACATTGATAAAATCATTCAGTCATGTTATGAGCTCTGGAACTTGTATTCCTGTAAAGGATGACTGCAAATGGATTTCAGTCCATTTGGGACTGTGATTTGGTTTGTATACCTGTCACCATAGATCTTTAATGCTGTATATAGTTTAACATATGACCGACATAATGGTACTAGTAATGTTTCTCTTTAGAGTAAATTAAGCAAATGTTCAGCCTTTAAATATCCATTATAATTTTTCCTGTTGTTTACAAGGGACTCCCATTGTGGCCATTAAAGAACAACATATGGCTTACTGATATAATGTCAGCTTCTCAAAGTATTTCACGCTGTGCCTATTCTAAGGCTGATGGGTATCTGGCATGCACTCTGGAGCACTAAGGAAGAAAAAGATCTTTAGATGTCAAAAACAGTTCCCAGGTGAGAGCCTCACAGCCAGAAGGAGTAAAATGTGCCCTCTGGCCTTCAACCATCAATTACGTCCTCTGCCCCGTCCTCCTCTTCTAAGATATATTGACTTATATTTAGCTTCCTCTGAAAGCAATTTCAAGCTTTTAATGCAGTTTGTTTTATGCAAACCTTTACAACACAATTTGCTCTTAGTTAGAGGGTGTCTATGCTGGATGGTGAGAAAGTGAGCACTCTGTCCTTCATAAAGTTCATGAAAGCCTTTAAAATAATAGTGCTAGAATAAATGTCAAAGTGTGGCCTTAGTAGTTTTCTCTAAGGCAGCTCACAGGTAAGATCTGGCAGGTTTTGCTGTGATCTTTAACAGCATTACATTCTTGCGTACAGCCAACATCTTGCCATAAGCTACCTGTGAAGACTACATACAAGAACAATATTTTACTGGTCCTGTTATAAAAGCAGTAACCTCTGGCTGAAAGCAAAGTGGAGAAGGAAGGGTGACAATTTGGATTTACCATGGCTAAATTCAGCAGTGCCTGTTTGAGAGCTTAAGCTTCGTGTTGGATCGTTCCAGATGTGGATGAATAGTTGCTCTTTCCAGATTCTCAGCATAATTCTGCTTTTGCTTACCTGAAGCGGAGTCTTGCTTCTGAAGCCTGGGAAATTGTTGCACTCTGACTGGTCTGAGGCTAGAATCCGTATTGGTATACATAATGGAAAGTATCCATAATCCAGTATTCATAATGGAAAGTATTAAAGCCCTGGGGCTTTAATTATTGAGCTGTAAAGATCTTCTTTCCTTCTTGTTACCCATGCTAATTAAAAAAAAAAAGAAGAGCAAGAAGTTGGGAAGGTTATGCACGAGTATTCTGGTATCAAAGCTGTTGTTTGAACCAGCTATACAACAGAGGTCCTTCATCACATGAAACACTTTCAACTTGCCTGCCTGGGTGCAAGCATTCTGGCACAGGCAATACAAACTAGATAAAATAGCAACTTCAACTCCAGCTTAACCACAAAACTGAAATTAAGTCAGCAGGTGTCAACCACCTGTTTGTCACAGGGTACAAGACATGGCATGGTCTTGGCAGAAGGGCTGCGTTTTGTGTCAGAGGGGCCCCATCGTGTAAGGAGCTTGGCAGCCCAGTGGTGTGGGGGTAACCTTGCTTAGCCTTTTGGACTCAGCCCTAAGACAGGGTTCAGATGTTTCACTGAAGGAAAACTTTTTGGTGGTGGTTTGTTTTTTTCTTTTTGATTGGGAAATCAAATGAGGTTGGCCTTATGAATCTCTCTCCTGCCTTGCAAACAGTCAGGTCAATACATAGGACTTAGAATGGCGCAAAGGTACTGGACTGCTGGTGGGGACCTGGCAGTGGTCTGCACCAAGCAGAAACGGTGGAAGCACTGGCTCTTCCATGACCCAGTCAAACTTTTGTTGTTGTAGAATACCTGCAGTATGGCTTTCTTGGGGCTGGTCCTTTAACACTGGCAGACTCAGCTGAGCTTAGCATAATGCGAACTTTTGGCTGTGTTCCTGTTCCCTTACCCAAGTCTGTTCTGCAATGATCATATCCAGGGCTAGGAGAAGAGTTTGGCTTGTCCTGTCTTCCATACATTCATCCTCGGAATACCCCTGTAGGTAGGGAACTGCTGAATCTCTAGCGCAGGGTTGGGCAACTAATCACATAGGAAACCTGTGACAGAGATAAGACTCAAACCCACTTTTCTCAAGGCCAAAACCAAGCCCCTAGGCATGGAGGTAGCTTTCCTCTCTTTGCTGGTCCTTGCTGTTCTTGCCTAAACTGTCAGTGGCAGCTGTGAGGAAAAAATATTCACTTCTGGAAAGCCCCACTCACAGCCCCACTGAACATCAGTTCAGAGTGTGTTTTCATGCTTAGCATGTTTCACTCCTGCCTCTTCAGAGATCGTGTTAATATTATCACCTCTCATCAAACATTAATCTATACATCATTTGCCAACTGAAGCACGAGTAGGTTGTACAGATTTATTCAGCAAGCAACAATTGCTGCCTAGGCTCTGTGGTCTAGTTGTTAACAGCTGGCTGGTTTGGGTTGTGTTTTTAAGTGGAGAGCCTATTTATAGGCGGCAGAACACATGCATGTCGTTGTCTGTGCTACTGCAGATCCTGGTTAATCTCTTCTGGTACAAAAGCCTAGCCTACTAGCTAGCATACTGTGTATTAAAATTAGCGTGGGAGAGTCTTAAGAGGTTTTTTTCCCTCTTTCCATCACTATCTTGAAGCTTTGGAGTAGACTGATAGCACAGAGACAGGCTGCTTGTCTAAAAACTGGGGGCAAATGTTTCCCTTGGAGCTGGTCTCTTCCAGGATACGGAGGAACTGATCTGTGGAGGTGTCTGACATGCAATGTCATTAAGAAGCATTCTTGTGGCAAAGGACCTTGTTTAAAATCAGATATTTAATGTGTGTGTATCGTACCCAGCTCTTTACCCCAGAGGAGGGCAGAGTTAGATTTTGTTTGCTTCTTGAAAATTAGATGGCAGGCAAAGTATCTGTGATGATAGGAGGCTGGGAGCTGTCTCATTCCTGCTGAAGGGCTGGGGGAGAAGAGGGTGTTGGCGAACACCCAGCAGAGGAAAACCTATCTGTATGTGCACACTTGACACTGTCAGTGAGATGGGGAGTACAGCCTAGTGCCTCTAAACACCCAAGGAGTTTGTCTATGGCACTCTGCTATTTAGAGGCGCTTCTTGCCTGAGTCACTCTTAACACTGTTCATGCTTAAAATGAAAATGCTATGATTCTAGCATAGCACACAATTAAGTGCTTAATTACAAAATTGAAAACAAAGTTAAAGAGAAAAATGAGTACAGCACAACTTCAGATTATGTTAAATAGCAGGGTTTTTTTTCTTAGTTGCTTCAGTGTCCCTAGTATTTTTAGGGATTATGAGGGGTTATGGAGGAGAGTGGGAAACCAGATTTCCCCCCCGCCATGCCCATTGCTTCTTCCAGGGTTCACACACCTCTGGGCTGCTTTTCTCTCCTTTTGTTCAAGAAGGAATTCCCCGATCTCGCACGTCTTTCTTCACTGCTCTCTTCCTGACTGACGCTGTTACTTGTTTCAAATGTAGGAAGTGGTATCTCCCATTGCTCCTGGCCCTGGGAGCTTCTCTGCTTTTATAGTCACGCTGTATTCCTTATTCAGCACTTTCTACACGGCTGGTCACAATATTTTCGGGGACTAGTGCAGCATTTTAGGAATCCCAGGCCAAAGGAAGCATTTGGTGACCATAAATCTTGCTGAATGCCATGTCTCTGGCCTCTGTAAATCTGTTTCTAGACTGTAAGGATCGTCCTCTGATGCATGGCCAGCAACTGGGACAAGCACAGCCTCTCTCCCACCTGTGCACAAGAGTTTTCTACCAATAGAAATGAAGTGTGGGTGTACGGGAGGGTTGGAATATGTCTGGATCTTAGCCTATCGTGACTAGCATGTATGCACAGACCCAACAGCTGAGCATCACTCCAGGCTACGCTGCAGATGTAGCCATGGGGTCATAGCTGAAGACATTGTGATACAGGCTGGATGTTTGGCATTTAGAGGGCTTCCGTTATGCCCTCTGCCAGTGTTACAGGTTCTTTCTGTTACCTAATCAGCACTTGCTAAACAGGGAGCACTGTGTTTAGTTTCATTGGCCTATATTGGCAAATCTTCAGGGACCAGGTTCTGAATGGAGAAACTGGGGAGACTGAAGGAGTTCCTCGGTGCAGCCTTGAAGTCTCTGCTGATGCTGGGGGCAGGTTCTGGGGGACCTTTCTTTCATCCAAGTGATAGAGTTTGTGATTTGTTGTCCTGAAGTAGCAGGTTATCTCTCTTGTGTATTCATCTCTAAATGCATGAGAGAGGTTCCTGTAGTGGGAGAGAGAGCTGCTTTTGTTTGTGAACAAGGTACAAATTAGCTGGGTAATTAGTAAATGTGCAAGTGTACTTTGCTTGCCCAACTCAAAATTATTTAATCATCAAACACTTAAAATGACCAACCAAACAAAAAAAAGTTGGCAGTAGTTCACTGTGTGCTTTAGAAAATGTGACTTGTTACTTCGTGGGTTGTTGGGTATTTCTCAAGGCCCTCTTTCCAATCTCCCAGCTGAGCTGTATGTACGGGGCACACGCGAGTGTGAAACTGTGGCTCTGTCTGCAGCAGCAACGCGTTCAGTTCCTGAACAGAATTTGCATTTTAGTATTATTCTGCTGAACTGGTAGGAGCCGAGGTATAATAGATGTGAACTTTTTAAGGAACTTTTCAAGAAAAAAGCATTTTCAAACTATTAGCCAAATCTTACACAAATCAGTGTTTGGCTGTAAGGCTGCTGTCTTCAGCCAAGGGATATTGCTGAGCAATGTGCCCTAATAGAGGGAAGGAGAAAGATGTTCTGCCTGGCTGCCCTCTTTGTGGGAAGAGTGCTGCAAGCTGCTCAGACAGAAAGCACATGGGTGCTTTGGGAATACCTAGAGAGGGAACAACCCTCTGATAAGAGGGCAAAGGAAAGTGGTGGACTGCAGAGGCTGGTGTCCAGAGAAACCCAGTTATCCAGTCTTCAAGGGACTGGCTACTATGAACAGGACCTGAAGATAGAAACAAATTGTCACAGTAGTAGAATCACTTTTTTCTGTTTAAAGTGTTATTTCTGAGACTTTCTCACACAGGTATCTTGCACCTTAAGGAAAACAGTGACAGTTCACATTGTTTGACATTCATGGGTATGTTTTTATTTTAATTCTATCACAGAAATTATTCTATGTTTGGGGGGGGGGGGGGGAAGGACAGCTGCTGTTCTGTATTGTGCAGAATGTAGAACAACCTGGTTTGTCTGCCCCCTCCTTCTCATCCAGTCCCTTGTCACACAAGGCCCTGCAATAAAGAGTTTGGAAATAGCTTCAATATGTGCCTGTGGGGCAGGAGAACAAAGAAGTTCTGCGGGGCAGTGAGGTGGGCACAAGTACAGACTGGACTCCAGCTAGAATGATGAGGCTGTGCACTTCAGTCTGCATAACTGCTTCTCATAGCACGGTCCTTAAGTGAACGTGAACAGCCTAAAAGATGTGCATAAACTTTTTGTTTCAGTCAGTTATCTATTTATACCTCTCCTAAAGCAGTATGTACTTTGGTAAGTATTATATACATCTGTATTGCATTTCATATTCAGACATACAGGCATAAATATCTATATGCTAATTCAACCCTAAATGAGTAGCATCCATGACATCACAAGGAATCATTTATAGACTCATAGTACAACACTCCCTGAGCATCACCTGTGAAGATCACATTAATACACCCGTGGTATATTCTGCACTGACAGGCAATCTGCTGGTAGCAATGGATGCAAACGGATAGGCTCTGGTGCTTTCTGCAGGGCACTATGCCAGCGTGATACAGGTGATGGGGAAGAGCTGAGCAGATACTTAACATCTCTGTGTAAATCCTCCATGTTCTGTCACAAGAGCACCTTGTATAAGTAAGTAAAAGGGATGCAGTTAAATCATGCCAGTCACAAAAAGTCCAAAGACTGACTCTGGCTGCCTGCCCAGTTGTGCTAGGTTTTCCAGGCTATGAAGCATATACTCTTGTCAGGAAAAGTATTTAACTTGTGGTCCATGGACTTCTGAAGGCCTGGGATGATTGCTGAAGGATCTGCTAAATGTAAATAAGAGAAGCAAGACTCTTATCATGGGACTTAAATCTACTCTGCAGGAGTCAGCACCTCTGTTAAAAAATGCTGAGGTCTGTAAATTGTAAAAAGTTGACAGCTATGTGGCTGGAGTTTTCTCATTTATTGAAAACCTGAAGATGAAGGAATGCTGTAGGGTCTCTGGCACTGAGTGCCAAGACAGCTCTGCCTTCTCTGTGTCAAACTGACATCGATGGGACTTGCCTTTGGTTGGTAAAAGGAGATCTGCTGGCAATTTATGTGTTATCATTTGTTTTCCTCTCTGTCCCGATGGAGTTCCTCCTGCCTGGGTGTTGATCAAGCTGCCATCATTCAGTTTCCTATATTGTGCCATTGTATTTTTTTAACTTCACATCTGAGCCGGCTGAAAGTCTAATTTTTTTCCCCTGGATGGATAGTTCTTTAGGCTTTTCAGGCTCCCAGTAGTAGTGCTGATGTAGTGAGGATCTTCCAGTTGCTTAAGTTCAACTTCCCTCAGAGCTACAAGGAGGTGGCCGCTCTGTATTTACAGTTCTCTGTAGACAAATGGTAGTGAAAGCAAGTAAACCCACAGGCTCTGCGGTTTTCAGGACCAGTCTCTTGGAAGCATGAGAAATACACAGATCCAGGCTATGTGATACAACATCTGGATGTTTTTCCTTGTCTTAGCTCTTTTACCACTTTTGAGTGCTCTTTAGAGTTGGAGACTGCGAGTGAAGCCCAAAATGAAGGCCGTATCTTCTTTCCCAGATCGGTTTGTCTGTAAACAACCTTTGGTTGGTTCTGCACTTAGGGACGGTCACGTTATTGTGGTAGGCGTGCAGGTAGCACTCGGCAGAAAGCATGCAAAGTAAGTCAGAGTTGGGAAATGACAGGGTACAGGTATTCTTAAATAGGTTAAATCAAACTGATTTTTGAGTTGTGCGTAGGCAGGTTCTCAAACTCACGTTCTTTGGGAAGACCTTGAAAACAGGAGATGAGGCAGGTTTGTTGCAAAGTGTTTGTAAGAAGTGAACTTGGCAAAATGGAGGGTGCAGCTGCAGTGCTGAAAGCATGAAATGCAGGCTGAAATCTCCTACCTTGCAGCTGTGTAAGAAGGCTCCCCAGTTCTCATCTGACCCTCCTGGGGGGGAAATGGGACCCCCAGATATGTTTTCTTGGACCTATGGGAGCGAGGATGGGGATGGGGGTGGACTAGGCTGGGTTAGACAAAGATGCTGCCGGAGCAGGAAGCCGAAACCACTTGGTGCTTGCAGTTCCCTCTGCCTGTTGGAGTGGACTTGTGTTTTGTGTGTGTGTGTGTTTCTTTCTCTCCAGGTAGGGCTGGTAACAAGTAACTCTTTCCTCAGGTGACCTCCTATGGGTTGGAATTTGGAATCAATAAAGGGTTTTGCATTGTTTTAGTCTGCTGTCCTTGAATCTCTTTTAGGAAGTTGGTATCGCTGAACCATCTCTAGAGTAATCAGAGGGCACACAGTCTGTGAGGTGTGTGCTTGTTTAAACAGCTAAATTAAGTGGCAGGGAAGCTATACTCTCTCACATAGTGGGATGATGATCATGTTCAAATTTTATTGGTAGACTCATGCCTCCAACCCCACAGGAGTCATTAACAGAAAACAACCAGCTGCAAGATCACAGACGGGTATGTGATGTGACCTGGGGGGGAGAAACACCGTCAGCACCAAACGGACCAAACCTCCTCCCCTCCTGCACACAGAGGCAGACAGTACAACACGGCGGGTTTCAACGAAGAAACCAAGCAGCGACAGGTCTTGCTGAGGAAAAAGCACAGGCAGATGTCAGAATGTTTGCAGAGCAGAAGCAAGCACCTGATGGCTTTCAAATGTGTGTAAATTTTAAATGAAAAACCAGCCCAAGCTGAATTTCAATTATCAGAAGATACAAATTAAAAATAGTTTGACGCTTCAGATTGAAATGTTCATTTTGACTACTTGGTTTTAACTTTGTTACACGAGTCTTCCTAGTGTTTTGATATTGTCAAAATCACTTTACAGCAACAGGTCCCAGCAGATTACAATAACATCTTGTAATATTGAGTCTGTTAAATTAAAGCTTTACGGTAGCAGGATAGGGTTTTGAAAACCACTCTTCCAGGAGCTTGGGAGGGGGGAGGAAGAACGGGGCTGTTGTTTCCTAATGGGAAAGGCCAGGAAAGGCCTCACAGCTGCAGCAGGCTGGTGGAGGAGGGGTGTCGAGGTGTGTCTTAGCGTCAGGTTCTCCTCCAGTCTCTGACTTGGAGTTGCAGCAGAAGTGCAGGTGCTACACCTGAAACTTAAAAAAAAAAAAAAAAAAAAAAAAAAGAGAGAGAGAAGAAATTAATCCACTGCTCCTGGCTTGTATGAGTTGAAACCACCCTGGGCTTGCCTCCACACCTTCCTCCGCAGCATCTTTCCCTGCCGATGCCTCCTGCACTCCTCTGTCCTCGCCGTCCGTTCTGCCCCGCTTCCCTCCTCTCTCGGGTCTTCATTTATGCTGGGGGTCGGTGCGGTCGGTTTCCCCCCTTCAGCCACTTCAGCCCCGCGTTTGCCCTCCAATGCTCGTGGCGGACAGAGCTGCTGACCCGGCCCCCCCCGGCCGCTGCCCGGCCCCGCTCCCGCCGCCGTCCGCCAGGGGGCGCGCTGCCGCCGCCGCCGCCGCCCGCGCTGCCCCGGAGCCCCCCGCCACGGCGGGGTTTTGGGGCGCCGTGCTGGCACCTCCGCTGGGTTCGTGGGGCTTTACTTTAGGCTTCCGCCACAGAAATGGCATATCACGGGGTGTAATGTCCCGCGATTAATTCCAGCTAAAGGTAACTTCTCTCTTTTTTTTTTTTAGTTTTGCATTTTTAACATATTTTTTAACTTTTTTTTAATGCACTTGGCTTGGTAGCTTGGTGCAGCACAACCCATGCAGCAGCGTATACGATCCACTGTTCACCTTCGCGCTGCCCATCTCCCCGCGCCCTGGTGCAGGGGCTTGGCGGCCCCGAGGTCTGCCTCATGCTGGGCTGGCGCCATGTCACTTTTCACGCCCCTGGAAAAGGCAACGGGTGGCTGGCGCGGGTAGGGTCCTGCCTGGAGGCTACGCTGTGTCGCTTGGACTACAGAGTACAGCAGAGGGAAATTACTGTATTCGGTAACACAGCTCTTTGTGTGAAATGGGTTTGTTTTATACCGATGCTTGGGCACTGAGAGTGTTACCTGCTAATGTAGCTGAAATGCTGAAGAGGCCAGCTCTCTAAATAGGAGAAATAAGGACCTGGATGATAATTGCCAATTTGACATCTATCCAAGTTATGAAGCACCGCTGAAACGCAAGACCAGAGTGCCCTTCAGGAAGCCATCTTGCATGTCACCCAGCTTTTAGGCAGGATCTGTACTTAAACTCTCTTGAGAGATGAATTTCTAGCTCAAAACCCTCCAATGAGAAGGATGCCGTGACCTCCTGAGTAGCTGAGTCTACTGTTTAATTATACCTACAGTTAGAAAGGTTTCCCCCTAATATTTAACTAAATTCTCTTTACTGAAAATTACGTTCAAGGTAGTACATGAACAAAGGGTCATGTACAGTCTTTCCTTGTTTAAAAAAACCAACTTTTTACATCTTGGAAACCTATTATCATCTCTCATCACTTCTCTCTTTCTCTGACTAAACAAACAATTGTTTTAACTTTTCCTTTTCATTAATGTTTTCCAAACCCTTTCAGTCTTACTGCCCCTTTCTGTATTCCCTCTAATTTATCTACATGTTTCATAGTTTGCTGCACCAAAGTGGATGAAAGTACCACATAGTTGCCAGCGTGACATGTAGTGATTATATCTACTCTGAATGCCTGCAGCATGCACTTATGAAATCATTGGGAGCATTTCTACATTTATTATACCGTAGGTTGTTTTTTTTCAGGCTGGCATCCTTACAGCAACATTTTATACTGAAGGAAAAAATAGCTGAGCTTTTATCCCTAGATAAAACCTCTTCCTCGATCACCTTATTTCAAGTAACTACCTAATAAAATTAAAGCAATTCTATCTCCCTCATGTGCCAGAAAGTGTTGCTTAGGGCTTGAACGAAGCTATCTCTGTTCAATTAGTCTCTAGCATGTTAAACAGGAAATCTGAAATATTTTTTTTTTCTTCTGCATTGATAAAAGTTTCAACAAGATTACTCATAGCAAAGGTTACAACAACCTGTACCTTTTATGTGCCACTTTCTTTGGAATTTGCTTCTCTTGTAAGCAATGTGAGCCTCAGGTCTCAGTGGGTATGCTCCAGATTGTTCTAGTCCCACCAGTGTCCAGGCTGAGCGTTCAAAATGCTGCATACAGATCCTTCGGTGAATACGATTGTGGGTCTCTTGTGAAACAGAAGCATCCATACGCTGTGAGGGGAAATAAGTTCCCTTGCTCAGGGTCAGCAGATGTCAAGTTGGCATATCTGCCTTGAAGGTCTACCTACCTCTTTTAGGACAGAATAACCAGTCTGTCTAAATCTGTTATGCACTGGTGCTGAGAAGGGGAGGCTGACAGCTATGAACGATAATCTGTCACTTCTCGGTTCCTCCTGCTCCTAGCTGCCCTGCGATGCTTGCTCTCAGTGGGAAGGTGGACCTCGTTTGCTAGCTGCTCCCTTCAACTCAGGCAGAGCCCCTTGATCCTTGGGGAGCCCTTAAGGATGGAAGGTCATTGGCAATACTGTTGCTGAAGCCAGAGGAGACGGAAGATGGTAAGCAGCCCAAGCTACAACTCCCAGGCTGAGTTAAATGTTTCACGGGACAATTGAAAACGTGCTTTCTGGTCTGTTCCCTCAATGTATAGTTGGTATTTCCCCCCCCCCCCCCCGCCAGTTCTGTGGCTGTGAGAGCATTACAGCAGATGCAGCATGAAGCAATGTGCACAACTGACCCTGTGTTGTCTCCATGCGCACTTAAGAGATCACACAGGAACACGCATGTCCACCGTAATTGTGCTTCAGCTATGGGTCATCTGCTGGCATTTTATACTGCTGCAGCCACCTCTGCTGTCACCATTCTGGTCTGCAGAGCAGGACTGCGGAATGGCAGGCACAGGCCTGAGCTAGGTCTTGCCCAAGAGGGCACAGACAGCACCTCTGATTGCTCTTTACTTAGAGGACCAAAGATCCTCTTTGGATTGCTGGCTATTCATATACAGAATTAAGATACTTTCCCTAAAGTAGATTCGATGTATTTATATACGTCTTTCTGGGAATTTTGTTTAGCTTGTCCTTTTGCCACACGCTAAGCCCTGTGTTGATGTTTGTAGCATCCCAGCCATTTGGATGATGATTTCTTTTTCCTGTTGGCATATTGCTCTGTAACCCACGAGGCACACCACTTCATCTTTAATTTTATCTGCAGCTTAAAAATCTTCTGTGTCTGTGTAAGACATTCAGAGTAGTGATACATCTGCCTGTTACATTCTCACAGCGTAACCACTTTTACCTTGTGCTTTATTCTGGGTTTTAGTAATTTATTTTAGCAAATGCAGATCTTGCAATGGGGAAATGGCTTGTTACTACCCTTAGATTTTATTCAGACACTGCAGCTGGAGTTTTTTGTGCTTAATCGGGGGGCGGGGGGAGGCTGGAACTTGACCTGTAAAGGTACCGCTTGAGAGCAGCAGTGTAGTGCAGGGGAAGAGTGGGGGGAGAGAACAAAAATAAATGGGTGCTTGATAGTTCCCAAATAGAATTATTTCCATAATGTTAGGCTCACTTTGTACCTGATCATGTTTCTCAACCACAAGGTCTTAGTAAGTGATCAAGAGGGAAAAGAAAGATGCAAATTTATATATATATGTGTGTGTGTGTATACGTATATATGTATGTGTGTATAAATCTGTTGTCATAATACAAAGAAGAAGGTACTTTCTTTTTTTGCCATTACTCTTTGAGGTTTCTTTCATCCTCTGCAAACTCACGCAGGGATGGACACAGACAGACACACCATTGTCTGGTGGGGTAGGTACTCCTCCGTCCCTGATACTGAACTCTGGGGCAAACCTCACAGTTGCTGACATGACGTGGGCAGCCCTGCTACCCACAGGTTATGGATGTGAAACAAAGAGACTGAATGATTTATATAGGAGGGTTGTAGAAGAGCAGGGCACTGTCTCAAATATCAAACTAGTGTCCTGGCCGCTTGTTGTCCTTTATTTTAATCAGTAATATTTTTATAAGTTACTGTAGCTGGTGTGAACAACATATGGACATTTTCATTCTGAAAAAAGGAGCATTCACCTCTGAAAAGAATGAAAAGTGATGCTGGAGGGTGGGTGGGATGCTTGGAGGGGGTGTTTTTAATGCTGTTTAATTTGGCTTTTGTTTTTATTTTCATCTCAATGTATACTTCTCTGAAAATTCTCTCAGTATTCTGGCTCTGGGCTTGACATGGACCTTACAGCTTTCACATTAAATTTATTTTAAACTGCTTTGTTTTTGCAGGATCTTAGTACCCAATTCAGATATGATGATAAATTTGCCAGAACTCTGAACAACTTCTTAATTTATAGTTTCAAATGCAGTTAGTGTAAACTTGTAGTTTTCAGTTAAGATTATTTCTTTGATCTTTTTCTGTTTTCCACTTCTGAAATAATAGCAGATTTACTAGTTGCTCATTGTATACTTAACCCTGTGGAACACTGACTTGCTATGCGACGGCCTACACAGGGCAGATATAAATATCTCAAGCTGAATGCCTTTCAGCACTGTGGTTATATCATCCTTTGGTGTTCTGCCTCTAAAGGTGGAGCCCTAAGGGAATCTCATCATCTGTCAAACTGGTGTTTCAGCTTCAGGCTTAGTAGGCCTCCGTTCTGCAGCCAATGCAGTTGAATATGCTGAACTCCCTTCTGTAAGCATGAATGTTTTAGTGATATTTCCAATTAAGGATACTTTGGAATTAAAATAATTGTAATAACTGTCCCTCCTGACACTTTTTTCCCCATTTCCAGAGTTTTTTGTAGAGAAATGTTTACCAGTGTTACCAGTTTCTAAGTGTTTTGATGGAAGCTTTAAATACAATAAACAACTATTTGCCTTACAGAATGGTTTTCCTGTCTCTCTATTTTTTTAATACTATCCCTATACAAGACCACAGATAGCAGAAAGGGTAAGAGCAGAGCTTTCCTACTTAGTTTTGAGCATTTGTGAAGGAAAAAAAAATGTATTTTTCTGAGGCTCTAACTTTCCAGTTTTCCTGTTAGCTCTCTAAAGCATATGCTCTAAAACTCAGTTCGTTCAAATTCACGGAAATCTGCAGTCCACGTTGGACATGAGACTTTATATAGCTATTAAGCCAAGCAATTCTAGAAAATATGGGGTTGAAATTAATATAGTGTGAATAGAGCAACAAAATCTCTTTGAATTGTTTCAGAGAAAATCCTCAACCCTAATTTGCAGCTTCTTGGTGTACATAATTAACAGTTTATAACACTTTCAGAATAATTGAATGAAATATGTGGCATGTTTTTCCCCGCAACATGCAAAGGTGCAACTTTCCCCTCTGATCTGCCCGAAAGATCGTGTGAACCACATCACAGAATAAAGGCAGTGCCTTACACAGTCTCCTAGTGAAAAACAAATATAATTTCTTCTTATTTCACCGAAGTAAGCATTTGAAGTACAGTGCTGCTTAGTAAATGAGAGGCTGAAAGATGTCTGTTGAGGAGAAATTGTTTGACTGTGTGTATGTCTATGTTCATTACCAATTCTGAGATAAAGCTGCTGGGGTTGCTGTGATGATGAACGATTGTGTTCTATAGTCGTATGTGCTCAGCTTGTGATTTTTTGCACACAAATATGGACAGTGCATGAAATGTATCTATTGTTATTTATTTTTAAAACGTAATGACTAATTAGCAGACTTAATTACTTTGATGCTTCTACTGAAAGTGACAGTAAGGCTTCCAATGTATTGCCTTTTTTTTTTTTCAGTACTCATTACAATGTTTCCTGGCATTCATCAACACTTCTAAATTACTAGGAAGAATGTGATTAATCATTCACTTCCTTATGCTTCCTACCAGACATACGCAGATCATTGCAGGCAAGTTGAAATAAGCCATTTGAAATTTTCAAAACATGCTGCAGCTAGTGGAAATTTGGGGTAAGCACCAGTTTAAACAATCTATCAACAGATTACAGTACAAAAGGTAACTCAGTGTCTGACTGTAATTGAGGATCTGATGACTAACAGTTGATGAGTTGTCTTTTGGGGAAGGATTTCTCTGTCACTAAGTCAATAAAAATCCAGGGAAGGGGTTTATGGAATTCATTTTGAGTCCAGCCCAAATGCGTCTCAAAGCAACTTGAGAACCCGGAGTTCAGATGTCAGAAGCCCCAAATTCTGAGCCAAACCTTAAGAGCCGAGAGTCCCATGTTTGCATTGGGATTTATTTGGGTTTGCTGGATTAAATCAGAATTCATATACATAAAAGTTCTGTTCAGACCAAAAAGGAACAGTAAACCAAACAGACAAGTTCAAACTACAAAGATCAGAATTTTCATCTTTATACTGCAAATATGGAACATTTGGAAAGCCTTGCATAAACTGAACTTCTGCCAAGTTTTCTGAAATAGTTACCATCTAATTTGTCTGCATTATATTTACTTGGTAAAAACGCATGTTGCTCTGTTTTCAGAAGTGAGAGCTTATGCATGAGCTGCAACCTGTAGGGACAGAAAATATCTTCTGAAATGGTTTGTCAGCAAAAAGTTTAAATCGGCTCCTGTCCCTATCCACCCATGCTACTTGCATTGCCACTGGAATGAAAGCACCCCCGTCAGTCAAAGAACAGCAGCCAAATGCATCTAATGTGCTGCCCCATGAGGAGGGGAGGGAACGATCTGGCCAAGAACAGAGTGCAAGTACGTAGCCTGATTTCTTCTGAAAGAATGAAACAATCCCTTTATGTCCTGGTAGGAAAGTAACAGCTTTCTCCTCTCCCTCTGTAGCCTCCTTTTCTAGAAAATGGTTCTTCAAAAGAGCATAGTGCAGCATCATGCTTCAGCCTCCAAGATCCATACCTGTAGGAAATACAATTATTTTTGAGTTATTGTTTAGATGAACAATAACTCAAAAAGCCCACCAGCTTAAAAACCACCTTTGAACAATGTCACTTAACTATTAATAACAATGAATTATTATGTGTATCTCACCAGTTTTAACATGGTGATCAACTACCACGTTTCACCCTAGATTCTGGACTATAAGAAATCTGTGTGAAAACAAACATAAATTTGCCTCAGCAAAGGCTTCCAACTTAATGTAAGCCATGAAGGGTTTCTTTTAAGTTGGATATGAGCTCTCCCTGCCCCCTTCCTCTGAAGGAGAGGAAACAAATTCTGGAAGCCTGGTTGCTGGTTTGAAGCATCAATAAGGTGAAGACTCTTCAATGTTTCTGCATTAAAAGCTATTTTTGAGCCACTGCTACTTAAATGAAGGGATATAGTTGCTGAATACTTACTGAAGTTTTCTCAGTTAAATGTATGAGTTGACCTTAACACATATGGACCAACTATAACAACAGCTTTTTTTTTTTTTGACTAGTCCCTTCTTTATTAATGCTTAATTATACAATGTCATTAGGTCTTGGAGGGGTAAAACCTGCTGTTGTAATGGAAGTAGAAGCAACCAGGCGAGGGAGAGTGTCTGTCCTCACCTTGTAACTAACTGATGGGGGAAGTATTTGAGCTTGCTTCAGGCTATGGGGCTTAGACTCAGCTTGTTGAAGGCATTTGGCCAAAGATAGTCTCACACCTGTGCTGTGAAGGCCAGCTGTGGAGGCTCATTGGGGGAACGACAGGACATGTAGGTTCCTTGTTTAGTCCTGTTATAGCCCAAGTACATTATTTTTCTTAGCTTGCACTCTTTAGAGTTAAATCTTGTTCCTTTATATAGCTGGTAATAAAGGAAGTAAGTACTGCAAGAGTCCTAGAAGTAGATCCAAGTGAATCCCCATATAGGGGAATTCCAGGGAACTGGGTCCTGTGGGCTTTTAAAAAGGGGGGGGGAGGGGGGAGAGAGAGGGAATGTAATTGCCATATTGGCCACAATTCCTGTCCATGGAAGAATGGCTATCGCGGGAGGGCTGCTTATCGGACAGAGAGAATTTGTAATCTGTTTGTAGTGGCAAAGGCAAAATAAAGCATGGCAAATTCCATGTTTGGCTCATTGCGATACCTCAGTCTAGCTTAACTATAGAGTTTGAGGAAGAAAGACAGGAATGAAAGCCTCTCAGAAAACCTCATTCAAAGGAAAGCAGAGCGCAATTCAGTACCTTTTCTTCTGTCTGAGGCTTCAGCTGCTGAAAGCACCACGCCCTTATTCACACAGCCTGCGGGAGGCCCTGTTGTAAGGATCACGTGAAGCAGCCTGTTGTTGGGTGCAGTTCTGTGTTAGGTACGCTTCAGGGTTATAAACACTACTGAGATATTCCAGCATTACTTTTTTTTCAGATCAGTCTGATACCGATGCATTCCCTTGTACGTTCTCTGTTTGTGACCTGTTTTTGAGTTTCACATCTGCTTTAGCAGCTCTTTGACAACCAGAAAACAGAGCTGTTTACCGAGTTCACAGCTGCTGCTAATATTGATGCAACTAGCCAGAAATGACTGTTTTCTTGGTTAGCTCATCCTGTTGAATGAACCTCTCCACAGGGTTTGTTACAAGTTTGTTTCAACTGGAATGCTATCAAAAGTTCCCACATCTGTGAAATTCTCATACTTCAGCCTTCCTAGAAACCCAGAAACATGTGCACCCTCACTAATTCCAGTAACTTTCTTATATTTCCCATGGTTTAACTACATCAGCTTTTCAGAGATAGAGATAGTGAAAACATGACAGCCTGTTACAAATGGGACAACATTCCTGCTGTCATTAGTTAATACTAATGCTACTGACAGCTTTGCACTTGAACAGAGTCTTTAAGGAAATGAGTCTTCGAGTCTAGTTTAAGGACACCATTACCTAACATTTCATATTGTAGTGTTTTATTATGGTAACTGAATTACCTTATTTTTCACATTTATTTTTTGTATACAGATGAGGTTTGAATGGGTGGGAATGTAAATTAATTGTGCAGTGATACGTGTTTCCTTGCATCCCTTTCGGTGCTCTCTGGAACTGGCTTGCTCATGGTGCATCATTTCTCAGTGAGGCTGTGTCCTTTAAGGCTGAATTCCTCTCTGCGCTGTCATCTGAGTGTTTGTGGGCAGTTTGGTCCTCTTGTGCTTTATTCCTGGATTCGTTACTCGTGAAACGCTTGTTCCTACTGATCAGAGAGGTTATTGGACCTTTGTGGTTTAGGTGGAAGAAGCTGGAGCTGTGTGAAGTCTGGACACAGTTGTTTTTTTTTTTTTTTAAATTTTTTTATTTGCACTTAGGCGTTGATTAATAGCACAATACTGTAGGGAGTCCGCGTGCGCTGCTGGAGGCAAACAGAGGTCCCAGGCTCTGTGAAGCAATTAGCCTGGGGATGCACTGCTTTGGTTCCAGCTGTATGGGCCCGTGCCTGGAGACTGCCCTTCCTGATTTGGAAATACTGTTCAGAGGTGGTGGTATTGAGCATCTCCCAAGTGCTCACGTTTTCAATAATTGTGTTTCTTAAGCTATGCCTTGGATCTCAAAAAAACTTTCAAGCCTTTCTATATCCTTGTGGGGATAACCTGTTGTTGCAGGTTAACTGATCTGAATTGCAGATGTGGAAACAAAGGCACAAAGAAAGGGTATAGAAGATTTGCTGGAGTCATTTCAGTGCATCGGAGACAAAATTAGGCAAAAAGATTTGACTCCCACCTGTGTCGTACTCTTCCAGCGATTTTTCATGCTTCATTCAATTTGGGAATTTCTGCTGTCATGGTATCTCACAGGTAGCTTTCATTTCTTAATGGTTTTGAAGATTTCCTCCTGGTTCACTTCCAGTTGTCAATGAAGCGTATCTTGAATTTGCTTTGGTCCATTGTGAAGCTTGTGATGGTGACTCTAAAGTACCTTTGGATCCCTACTTGCTTATTCTTAAAGAATGACAGGAAATGTGGTGACCAGCCTTTGCTCTCATTTTGTCAGCTACAGCCAACAGGAGATACCAGAACACTTGTTTGGGCTCTTCTTGGGTGGACTAAGACATTTAATTGCTAACATGTTTTTCAGTTTGCATTGTTTCAGTCCAGGTAACCACTGCTGTGTGTTACCTTTAAAAACATTCATTATGGCAGATAACTAAACTTGCAATACTTGTAATACAGCAGGGGGGAGACACTGACAAGGTGAGTCCCCATCGTAGGAAGTGCTGTTCCAAAAAAACCCTATAATCTTACCAGAACGCTTCTTAGCCAACTTTTAGTGCCTGGTTGTGCATCTAGGTTTCTTTTAATACCAGTGGAGAAGAACTCTCTCTGGAACTGTATTTTTTCTACCTGTCTCAGATACTTATCCTGGAAAGTGAAGTCTTGTTCTTATGAGATGTCTGCTGCTTTCAATTTGCTGTAAGAGGAGTCTAGATGAGTAGCTGATACTAAGCTTCTAAATCTGAGATGGCTAAATCTGTGCCACACAAATCCCACCTGAGTTTAAGGCAAAACATAAGTGTGGTAGAACAAATGGATTGCAAGCAGGTGGCACGGAGTGGAAAGTGGGCAACGAAGTGCCTTAATGTTGTTGTTACCCAAGTCTCAGTATTGTCTTGCCTTACTGAGAGGTACGAAGAACTAGAAATGAATCTAGTCAAGACAGCTGTTTGTGGAGGTGATAGTATGACACGAACACAGCTCCCTGACCCATAGAGTCCTTGCCAACAGGTCGCTGCTCCTACATCTGCGAGCCTCCTCTGATCTTTCTGCACCCAAACTCGTCTTTGTTCCTTTAGCTTTCTTCCTCTCTGGGAACTCTTTCAGGCTGTAGAGATGGCAGGTATTCAGCAAGGCAGCTCTGACTCCTACCCAGTTAGGGCTGATAAATTCTTAGTACCCTTCCATATAGACAGGAATTTTTTTTTTCATGGCTTCATAGGGCTTTGCTGCTGTATTATTTCCCAGCTGCAGTAGGGCAGTGTATCGATTGATAAGCTGACACCTGTGGGCCTGACCTGTATGTGCTAATTAGGTCCCTAGGTGGTTGCTGGAGGGGTCTGTGGAATGGCGCAGGAAGAACAAATGCTACAATACAGCGAACATCTCCCTCTGTGGAGCAATTAATGCAGTCACAGAACGGCTGAGGTGGGAAGAGACCACTGGAAATCGTTTAGTCTGCACCCACTGCTCAAAGGAGGGGTTACTTGAGCAGGCTGCCCAGGACCTTGTCTAGCTGCATTCTGAGTATCTGCAAGGATGGAGACTCCACACCCTCTCTGGGCAACCTCTGCCAGTGTCTGATCACCCTGACGGTAAAAGTTTTCTCTTATGTTTAAATAGAGTCCCGTATTTCAATCTGTGCCCACTGCAATTGGGGAGGAAGAGGCAGCTGGATAGATGAGTTCTAGCAGAGTTGGGAGAAAGGAAACAAAGTATTAGACCGCAATAAAACAGGGAATTCAGCAGCAAAAATGCTGAATTTCCATGGCACAGTACAAATCAGCAGATTCTACAGACTGGAAGAGGGGAATCCTTCCAGCCCCTACTGAGATAGATGAGGTAGTTCACACCTTTCAGAATTGCAGTTTTAGGCAGCCTGAGAAATGATGGAGAGCGAGCTGTGTCAGCATATGCTCGGTGCATGTTCTCAACTTTATCTGTACATGTGAGCGCGAGAAAATTCTCTCATTTTTCAGAGGCGTGCTGGGTTTCTCCAGCACAATTCTGTGGCGATGGGTGAATTCCACAGGAAAGCTTTACAGCCACAGAACATATAAAGTCTGGAACATGGATAAACTGGTTAGGATAAAATAGAAACCAGCAAAACCCTCTGCCAAATTCTGAAGTGAAATGAATAGAGGTTCAAAAAGAGTTCATTCAGTACGCCTGGCTCCTTGTTTCCATCATTTAGGAATAATTGCATTTTTGTCACTAACATTGTTTTTAAATGTCAATAGAAACCAGACAAGTAGATTTGTAAACCCAGCCCTGTCATATTGAATGTATTAGGTTTTCCAATAGCAGTCTCTTTTAAGTAAGGGTGAAGAAGCACTAAAAGCTCAGTAACTCTCGAGTGTGAGGAAGCTATTGAAATAGCTTGTTAGGCTTTATGACAAGCAGGCTGAAATATAATAGGCCTGGAGCTTTGTGATGGAGCCAGCAAGCCATGGTTGAAGAGAGGACAGCACCCGAGAGTTTGAAGGCCAGATGATTGATTTGTGCAAAGGGGATGTTGGAAGGTTCAAGGCAAAATAAACAAATGGGGCTACCCACAGGGACAGTGTTAAGCTGAGACCAAAATGCTTCCTTAGCTTGGCTTCTAAACACAAGTTGGTCTGTCTAACCAAAGAAGGCACTTTCAGTTAGTGTTTCTTCCTTTCCATATTCGGGCCAAGGAGCCATATTCTGTTACCTAATTCACGACAGTTGTTCTGACCCAAACTTTCTTTAGCCTTTTGCCTAGTGAGACTGTGGTCTTCCTGCTAATCCAGAACAGCGAGTGATTCTCTTCTTGCAGTCCTAGATGGGGTTTGTTAACTTTGTCCTACCCTGCTGGCTCTGTTCTTATCCCTCTGCTTTGGTGTTCTGCTTAAATATGCCGCCTCCTTTGCACCTATCATTCATTTTCTGTTAGAAATCAGCAGATTTTTGGTTCTCATGTCTTCTACTAGACCAGCTTGGGTACCTGGGAAGTGTGAGCTAGCTTCTGGCAATACAGATCCTACTAACAAAACAGACATTTTTTCCATGTTCTTAGATCAACCACCATAGTTTGAGCAACAAGATAAATTAATAAAAGGTTGTTTATAGCATTTATAGATTTGAATGCAAATTTGAAGATGTGAACTGAGTGTTACCAGATGCAGTGATAACTCCTGTGACTTTTGCAGGCTTCCTTGAGCTATGGTTTAGAGGTGTGTACTGAGTCTCATTTGTATCAGCAGGCAATTGAGGGCTGCTCAGAAATTTTCTTTTAAAAATGACCTTGGTCTTCAGTGGAGATGCATTGTAAAGAAAATGTAACTCTACAGGGACAGCTTAGACTTGTATTAATCACTGCATTCAGTTACTGGGGTGTAATTGTATATAATTCATAGACCTGTCAAAATGCAACAGAGCTTAAGTTATCTACCACTTAAAAACTAGGTTCTAGAGGCCCTGAGCATAGGTATCGTCATTAGAATATGTCAGCTCAAGAAAGAGTCCCTTGAAAAGTCAATCAGGAAGCTGTTACAGCTAAGCAGTTGTTATAGCTGTTGACGGCTAGCTAGAGAATATTACATTACGCTAACTCAATTTTTCCCAAAGGATAGGAATTTTTTACGCTTATTTCCTTTTTTACAGATATGACAGATCTGGGATATGTAAAACAGAAGAGAATAGGGAGGCAGGAACACTTTAAAAAACAGTGGTTTGAAAGCCTAGCTTTCTAATACCTTCTTGAATTATATATATATGTTCTCTCTCTTTCACATAATATAGCTGGCTGCGAAAAAAACCATCTTTCCTGTTAAGGCTGTAAATTACCAGTGTCCATTACTGAACTTTCTGGATCATCCCCTATTGACATAAGATTACCTTCCCTACTCCCTGCTGCACCTTGAACACATCACCAGGCATTTGCTGAAGAAAGGTTAGTCCCAGCTTCCTCTGCATCTGACAACACTCAACATCTGACTCACTGCAGACATTCTTCGTGTAATCCTGCGTGTAATCCGAGCAGTTCAGAATAGGCCAACTCATTCTAGTCCTACCACCATATTCCTCACTGAGGACACAGAGCCTTTGTGTAACCCCACTATCATGCAGAAATACCACTGTCTATGAACAATGCCAAATGGCAGTCAACAGATCTTCATGCAGGAAACTTAACAATAAGATGGGAAAGAAGCTTTGTCTCCGGCCTGTATGGAAACTGGTCTGTTCTGCCTGCTTTATTGCACCAGATAAAGCCCAATTTGAAGAATGAAAGGAATTCCATCATTAAAAAGCAGAGCAAAACTAAATGGTAACATGCTCTATCCAGAATACGGGCAACCTGACAGATATCTGCTATATAAACCTACATTCCTCCAAAGTCTCATACTTTGGGGTATAAGGAACCATCCTGCACAGCAGTGCATGGCCACACCACAAAAGAGGGACAAATTTCTTTACTGTTTATATATACCACATTTCTTTGGATGCTACCGTCTTACTGAGTGCATTAGCTAGAACCTTGTTGTGCTGCTTCATTATATGCTAACGGACCAGATGAAAGTCCCAACTTGAGAAACCACCATCGCTGAACTTGAAAAGCATCATCTTCTCCCATCTCATGACTCAGGAATTCATATTCTGCTACTGACCCACTCACTGACTTTCCTGTAACTGCAGTTCTGCTATAGTAAGTTGAAGAATTCTGTGAAAATCCAGAACTACCTTTATCTCTTCTTTTTTGCATGTTATATTTCCTAGGGCTGCTTTGAGAATTGTACTGGGGGGGATAATGAAGTAATCTCAGAAGAGCGTCTTATTTGCTGACTGTGTTGTGATGGGCATATGATGATTACAAAGTGTATATTCCTCATCTCAATAATACTCTCCTGGAACAGAGGTTGGAGTCAGGGAAAACTCCTGCACGGCTAACCTTGGCAGTATCCAGTGTGTCTAGCAGACGCCAAGTGGAATGTTCTGTAATAAATCATCTCAAGCTAAATCTTTGCTAATATAGCAAGTAAAATATATTAATATGTTATTTTAGCAAATGCATACTGTCAGAACCTAATTCTGGTTTTCTAGCCTCTAAAAATTCAAGTGGTGCATATTAGTGCTGAAGTGAATGGTTTGAGGAGGAAGGAACTTAAACTGAAAGTATCCTAAATTTGGGTTACTTGGTGTAGATACTTGAAACACTGCTACCCATGGGAAAATCATCTGGGTTTTTTTGTTTGTTTGTTTTTAAAAGCACTCAACTGCAGACATATTTCTTCCTCTTTTTACTGCCACTTGTTTGTGGAGAGCATCAGGTTTTGAAAAACTGAGAAAGCAACTTGTAGTTCTGTAGACCTTTCCCTAGCTCTGTTTGGGGTATAATTTGCAGCCTTAAAGACATAGATAAAAAGAGAACATTTCCAGGAGATAATGTGGCTTAGATTAATCAATGTTGTTGCACGTGTTCAAAGCAATTACTCAGAGGAAAAAAAAATTTTTTTAGCTGTTTATAGTACCTAAATACAGTATAAATAAAGCACTGATGTCCAAAACTTGGAAAAGTACTTATCTTACTAGGATTAAGTGAGTTCACTTATTTTCTTTAAAGGAAACAAAACTAGTATTCTGGTCCTTTTCTAATCTTTTTCAAGATGAAATTAGTTCTTTATAAAAAGAAAAAATTAATGGACACAGTTGATACTAAAGTAACTTTCTAGATTTGTTGGGCAGCAATTTGTTTATTTTTCACACTGATAAATTTTGAGGTAAAATGATTTATCTGTGTCGAGTTTCTCTTTTTAGGAATATTCAACAATAAAAAATGAATTAGAAAGGACTTAAAGGCTGGGGGAGGGGGAAGATGGGAGAAAAAATTAAGTGAACTTTAAGGTCAGTGTCATAAAGATACCAACCTAACCTGATTATTGCCTGCCCTCTGGAGAGGGGAAAATCTTACACAACTGCACTAAAGTTGAGAAAAATGAGAAGCTGAAAAGAAGAGGAAATTGTGTTACTCTCTGAGGTTGATTATGTTGTACAGTTAACAAATGATGGTCAGTTACATTCCTTTAAAAGAAAAAAAAGCGTTGAAGTCATGTAACTAAACAAGAAAAGGCAACTATAAAAATCTTGCACTATATCCAAGAAAGTGATGTGGAATATCACTTAATATACAGCTGGTTTCTCTTTCATAGGAAACCAAAGGCTCTCCACTAAGAGGAATGCATTATTTACAGGTTTGGAAAGGTGTTGCGCATCCTAACCATTACTCAGTAATCTCTTTATGTTGATGGCATTGTAAAACCTAAATAGTGTCCCACCAACCATTTTCACTGACTCTGCAGCTTCACTTTCTTGAGCACCCAAGGTTATTTCTAGGCTGATGTGCGGTTCATCAAAAAGAAATCTTTAGGGAACTGAAGAACAAGTCTGTCTCTACCGTGCTGTATATCCTGTATCATTCACTTGAGCCACAGGGCTGTGTCACCCGGGGGAGAAAAGCACTGAGGACAGGCATGGCTTTGAAGCAAAGTCTGAGTCTGTCTTGCTGGCTCGTGGCCTGGTGGCTCAGCCTGCTTCTTCCCTGCTGTTGGGCAGTACCTGGACATTTTCTCTTGGAGGATGGGTGTTAGTGGTGCTGAGCCAGGGTTGGAAAATGGAAGAGTCAAGGGAGTGCGCCTTCATCTGATCTTTGCCATGGTGGCCAAGTACAAAGGGACCTTGCTCTTTGATTTTTCTTTGGGAAATGGGCTTTTTTTCTTTGAGTAGCCCAGCTTTATGTAGACCTTCTGTCCTCCTGCTTTATTCAGAAAGCACAAGACATGTTTTGATTGGCTCACACTGAAAACATTTCCAGAGTTACACAGCATGGAAGAAGTATGAAATTAAAGTCCTTCAATGTAAAAGTATACATGAAATGAAGGATATACCTGCAAGTTTAGATAAGCAGGTTGCCCTTCAACTACTTCTACTTCAAATCCTTTCTGGGAAACTTTTTCAGTAAATGAGCGCTGTTAGATCCCTCAGTCTCTTTGCTGGGAAGAATGGCCAGCAACATGTTTACAAGTTACTATCTCACGGTTGAAATGTGCTTACCAACAGCACTTAAATGACTTTTCTGTTGCAAAGTAAAATAGGTGCAATCTAAATGAACAATTGTTAATGCACTATTTTGTCTTTCACCTATGCTTGGACTTGAAATGCGGAACTGTACAAGATGCTAATTTTGTCACATTTATTTGTGAAGTAGCATGTACGTTTCTGGTGTTTACCTTAAATCTTATGTATAATATTTAGTGTACCTGTTTGCCTTATATTAGAGGGGCAGGGCAAGAGGTATACTGGACTCAGTAGCATGGTTGCTAACTGCTTTAATTGGGTGCATTGGTAAGATAATAATACAGTTGGATTTCTTGAAAGTGTTTTTGGTGCAGAATGCTTAACAATGATTAAATAGAAGTGTTGCTGTACAAGACACCATCATATTTTAGCTAAGCCTGATATGAAGAGAAATGAGTTATTTGCTGCTGTACTGCTTTGAAATGCAAGAACTTAAAATACAGGCATTGGTTTACTTTGCCTTTTGTTAGACTGAGAGCTTTAGAAATGTGCAGAGCAGAGAACACAGACTTTTTTTTTTCTTCTTTTAACAACTGAGGGTTTAGAGCGGCTGCCGACGCAGGAGGAAATACCATTAGATAGATACAAGAAAAGCCAATATTCCACATTATTCCTGCAGACAACTAACGTTTGAAACTTGCACGAACTGCTTCCACTTAAAAGCTGTCAGTCACATTGGTTATAAAAAGCCCAGAGCACTTAGGGACTGTCAATCACTTCCTAGAAGAGAGAGCTGACATCTTAACATTTACTTTGCCAGTATTTACCAAATGCAGAAAACGAAAGGGTGAAAATGCAAATGAAAACACGCATTCTCACTGATCGTGTAATACAAGGGGAACATTTGGATCAGTTACTGTAGCTGCTCACCTAGGAGCCTCCAATCCTGAGAAGATTTTTCTCTCTTGCTCTATGAATAGAACTGTTGCAGGCTGGCTCTGCCGTGTTGCAGGGAAAAGGCATTTGCAGGCAGTGTCTGCGGAGGGCTGTCATGGAGTCATCAGGTGAGGAAACAGGTTAAGTCTGGCTGGTTATGGCTAGGGGAGCAGCCAGAAACGTGCAGAGGACTTCAGGAGGGCACATAAAGGGCATCCACCTTGCTTTTTTTCTTATGGTAATAGGGATGTGGGTGTTGTAACATCAGGCTGATGACATGTTCTTGTGTAAGAAGGGGATTGGCGAGGAAAGGAATAGGAGGAACCAGTTAATTCAAATACATCTTCTGCTCTTTTTCTGTATGTTGCTAGATCTAGTTGTCGCTGGGTTGCTCTGAGAACTGATGCTTTACATATTTGTCCTGGTGCTTCAGTGGGACTGCAGCTGTGGGTAGCACTCTGCTAGAATTTGGCAGCTGGGACCTCCTGTCAGGACCACTGTTACCATCGCAGACTAGGAGGTCTAGCAAGGTGCAGAGCTGGTGTGTTCACACGTCGCAAGCCCATACATATTGTTGTGCTGCTCTACCGCCGAGCCCTGTCTCACAGGATACCCTTTTGGGGTGTATCGTTGTGAAGGTAAAAGTGATATTGTCCTTGAGGCTGCCTCCAGCAGTTCACTGGACCTGAGTACCAAGTGTAGTGTTCCCACAACCACATTCACCTGAAGGGATCCATATGATTGTTGGTACTTTTTCTGACCCGACTGTCAGTCTGTAAGTCAGCACAGCCAAACACAGCAACTAAGGAAATGTTACAGAACTCTGCTTTAAATAGTCACTCATGTGGGTGTGTCTTTACCAGAGTCTTCTGGAAGGTCCAGTCCAACAGTGAGCAGCTTCCAACATTTACTCCTCTTGGAGTGGGTGCAGCCAGCATCTGTGGTGTGTCATTCACCGGTGAGCCCAGAGGTTTTGTTCACTGTGTGCACCCAAATGTTACCAGTCTCATCATCCTAACACAGCCTTTGGCTCCTCAAGTCATCTCCCATGCAGGGTTCCTCCTGCCATTTGGAGTTGAAATTGGCCCCGGATTAAACCCCTCAAATGAGGCTTCTAGAGACACAGTGTAACTGTAGATACTTATGTATAAATTCATGGAATCAAAATCATTCCCATTCAATTCCCATTGTAGTCAATGGAAATTGAAACAATGCAGTTAATGAAACCAAATGATTTAGTTTACCTTGGAGTAAACACCTCTCAGATAACAGCAGAATGGTTCTGTAGCCTTCATGGGCTATATTGAATAGGTTTCCCTTGGCTGTAATAGGAATTCAGACACTGCATATTAAGTGCCTTAATCTTGAACCAAATCCCACCCTTGCAGCCAGCCACTTAAGTGACTCTGCCCATTTGGGGGACTTCCCCACTGGGATTATAGCCTGGTCTTGAAACATGGAGCTACCGTGTTTTCTTTCATAGTAGGGCTGTCTGACATGGTGTATGCATACTTTAACCTTCCTGGTGTCTTCAGCTTGGATATAGGTAGTCCTACAGATGTGGCAGCCCAGAGTTCACTGGATAAGTAGACCAAGTATTTACCAATTATTTCTGATCTCTGTCTCTCTGTGGTTTATATATTTATCAGTGGTATGAAGAATGCCAATTTAAGTTATGGGATATGGATAAACTAATTACATGTCAGTCAAGAAGGTCTTGCTACTGAGTTTGTATAAGCGCATGCGCCTGTGCTTAAGGAAACTGTTATGTGTCACAAGCAGATTACAGTAGGGTTCAAGTAGTACAATAAGATCAAAGGATAGATATGTTTGGGGACTTGACTGGAGGTATAAGCTTCCCATTTTCCCCTTGGAATGGAGTAGCAGACTCCACTGTTCGTGACCTTTACTTACCAAGGAAAAAGCATTTTCCTGCTGTTTCTTAGATGCTATGTCTGTTATTTCTTTATAAATGGGCCAGGCCTGTATTCTCTAGTACTTTATTCTTATATAAGGAAGTTCTTTCTTCCCTTAGGGAGACTCTTCATCCTCTTTTCAAGGGTAAATAAAGAATGCTCTTCACCATAACAATAAGTCTAGAAAGAGGAACAGAAAACAAAATGTCCCTGTATACATCTTGAATAGCTATAAGTTGATTAAATCAATGCTCTGCTAATCATCCTCAGATTTTAATGCCAAAACCAAAAAGCTCTGTTTAATATGGACCAGAGGTTGGGGCTAACAGAAAGTTCAATAGCTTAATGTAAGAAAAAGTAGACTGAATGTATATTGAGTAATTTCCTAATAGAGATATCTACTGGTATGTGGAATAGACTTCTATGGTCCACAGAGGATGTTAAATAAAATGGATATTTCTTTTTATTTCTCAAAATACTGGGGAAGTTATACATGAAGAATACAGTGCAGAAGAGAGCTGCTGTTATATCCTCATCTCCTCTACACCCTGTGGTCCATCTCTTGTGGCCCTTTGCTGTATGACAGTTAAGATACATGTCTCATAGGGTCAGGAGAGCGAGCAAATCATGGACTCCTGTATGCACTGATCATCCTTTTGTTCCGCTCCTCTAATGATACAGAAAATCAGAAAACTCTCTAAGTTGTAACCTGGAGCTGTATCAAACAAAGAAGTGATTGTAGTTGAGAGAGTCTAAGACTTGCCTGCTTCCAGCCTGCTTCATAGTTTTGGGCAAGATATGGCATTCCCTGCGGTGCCGATTCCTTGTCTGCAGATCACGAGCTGGAGACCTGTCCGGGTGCTGTGCAAGTTATTGCTACTAGTTGAATGGCAGTGTGTAGTATGGGGGATCCCCTTGTGAAGTTTCTTCCAAGAATTAAACACAAATTCCATTAATTCATTCTTATCAGAGAACGTGGGGATTAACTAGTTGTGCCTTAATTTTTAAAAATCTAGTCTGAGGCAGTTTAAAGGGATCTAACAGTCAAATAAAATCAAGTCCCCATCACCTCAAATTTGGTGTTTCAGGTGTTGTGTCATCAGTTCCTTTGGAAAAGTGGATTATTCTAAATTGTTGGAACAGCTCCCCTATTATCATCTGATGATGATAACCGTAATACAAGAGGAACTCCACCAAAATTATCCAGAGAAAGAAGAGGAACTGACTTAAAGCATTGACTTCATTCTGGGAAAATCATCAGCTAACAATGGCAGCATGTACTTAGGACTCCTTTTCTCTCTGAACAGCATCCAAACTTTTAGACATGATCTTAAAGATATTGAAATGACTTCTGACATGGTCATTTTATTTGATGGTTTTTTGAGGATTAACAGATTTTTATAATACACCTTTTAGAAGTCCTTTTTATTGAAAACAACTGTGACTGTCAGTCATAAGCAATGTTCCTGATGTTTTAGGACAACTTACTACAGTTCTTATGTGTGCGGATTTTAAAGAGTGTCAAACTTTTCTCCGATCTACTGTAAAAAGCTAATTTTGTCTTAAAATGACAAATAATGGAATTCTAATATATGTGGGAATTTGAGAAAACCAAACCAAACATATTATAAAAAAACCCTTGGAGCAAGACACAAGGCAAACGTAGGTATTCTTTTTGCAAACTTCAAATGACTTCTTAGACTGTTGCAATAAGACAAAGTTGAGTTTTGCTAGCGTCAAGCCCTGAAATGTCATGAGTTTGGCTTTAATAAAAAACTGTGGTAATTTCTGGTTTATTTTTATTTTGTTGTCGTGTCTCCCCCTGCCAACCCCCCCCCCCCCCTTTTCTTTTTAATCTCTGGACTTCACACTTTAAAGTTTTCTCCACCAAAGCAAAGCATATATATTACAATAATTACATATATATATCAAAAGCCAAGATTACTATAAAACTAAATGACTTCAGAAAAAGGACCTTCAAGAGAAACATCAAATACTGTGAAATTCATAATAAAGTCTTACGAGTTGGCAGCATAAAAGCAGAGGGGGTATTTGCAAAGGCTCCCTAGACAGCAGTGAATAAAGACAGAGGGCCACAGCAATAGTTAAGTTAGGCTTCTGTTCTGGATCACCTTGTTCTCCATTGGAGTCGCTTCTCCACTGACTGTAGAAAGAAATGTCAGGCTGAAGTTAGCTTTTGTGAATAGCTCTTCAAGTGGATGTGAAGAGAGGCTTTTAAAGTAAGGAGCTGCACTTCTTCCCACATGACTGTACTGATCTCAAAACATGTGAGGGCTGTCATTCTGCCCTGAATTAGATGCAGTGGTCCAGCCTACCAGAGAGCTAACACTTATGTGTGCATATATCCATACTGAATAGTTGCTGCTGGATACCTGCCTGCATTTGGGAAAGGGGTGATAAACAGGTTTGTGACAGACCGTTTGATACGCTATGACGCTAATAGCTCGAAAGAGCTCTCAGTAGGTAGAGAACCACTGTGCGGAACTAGTCAGTCACCAATATGCTCACAGCGCTGTACTAGTAGTGGGCTGCGAATTTGAGCCAGACGGTTGGTGTGCTCTCCTGTAGGCATCCAGACAAGCCTGTTCCGAGATGACATTTGCTTCACTACAGATATGTCACGGATCATTTTTCACAGCCCTGTTGAAGTGGCTTATTTATTATCATCTGTTCTGGTGTTATATCCTGGACATGGGAGAACTGTTTACTGTACTGCAGTGCCAGGAATTCCTTGTTACTGTGCAATCTGACTCCAGGAGAAGGCTTAGGATAAGGCTCGATGCTTTCCTCGAGGCTGCTGCTGCTGAAGCAGGGCAGTCTGGATTCAGCCGATGAGGCAAATCCCGGGAGTTAAAGCAGAAGTTAGTGGCTTGATATTTAAGTGACCTCTAACTGAAGAGGTACTGCGTTTGTCACCATTCCACTTGCCCCAGCTTTAGAAATCAAATGCAAAATTGTAGCCAGCAGAACAACTTGACCTTGGATGGAGGCAGCTCTGTCGTTAGTCCACTTGAGATTTGTGAAGTCATGTTATCAGGAGCAGTGATTCCCAGCTATGCTCCACAGATCACCAGTGGCCTGCAAAGCCATGCTGCCTTACAAGGTTGCTGTTACAAGGCAGCGTGGTAGCCCAGGGTGCATTCAGAAGGTTGACAGTGATCCACGAATAAAATGCTGGGTAATTGCTGCCGTTACTGCCCTAGAGCATGAGGAGTTTTCAGTGTTACTCTTCGCAAGGAAAGGAGGTAATTGAGTTTAAGGAATGGCAACAGGACCTGGCTGTTGTGTTTTCTAGATTGACTGGATCATTCTTACAATTTTCTTTCCTTGCCCTGTATCAAAATAACATTCACAACCCTTGAATATTATAAAACTACATTTCTGGGAAAGTCACTCACCTTTCTCTGGGTCTGCTTGTCTGATTTGATTTGTGTTGCTATGCTAGAAGAATATTTCCCCAAATCTCTACCAGTATGATCAATTAAGTTAGCAGCTAAAATCTGTCATCCAAGATGACTCTCTGTTGTTATTAGGAAGGAATCGGATTGATCTGCATTGGAACCGGGCTGGTGCAAATGTCAATTACCATGGGTAAAAGCGTACTGCTGTGTATGCTGCAGAAAATGAAGCTGAGGAGAGAACACTTGCATTCAGTGCAACAGGTTTTAAAGTGGTCCAGAATAAGAATACCTTTGTTTCTAAATGTTGTCGTTGTCTGTATGAGGGTAGGACTGGGAGACTCCAAACAATAGCGTGGCCCCATCGTGCCAGGTCTTGCGCAAAGACACACTGACCGTTGAAAGAGTTTGTGATTGAAACAGCAGATAAAAGCAGTTGTCTTTCTCTAGTCTGCAGCTAAGATGTAGGACAGATGGATTGCCCGAGACTGCCTGGAGGGAGACTGATCCCCATTTTCCTTAGGCTGGGAATTTCAGCCATTTTCCCCTTTCTGCTTCCCTCACCATGCCCAGTACAGCACAGTTTAGGACTGGGATCACACAGGCTGGGACCTTTGAGGGAATAGGTCTTAACTGCCTCCTGTGACTTTCCTGCTGGCTTCCAGCTGGTAAAATGAAAGGGCAGCGATCCACCTGATTAAGGACAGAAGGTGGGCAGGCTACCTGGGGGGTGTGGGGTGTCTGTTTTTGCAGGAGCCCTTGGGTCAGGCAGAGAGACGGTGCCGGTTTGCCCCAGCAGCTGAGCCCTGCCTCGCAGAGGGTACCTGCTGGGGTGGCAACAGCATGAGGTTCCCCTTGTTCAAAGGTGGGAGAGGTGGCGTGTCTGGGGCTGGCTTCCCTGCTTTCCACGGGAGATGTCAGTGCTGCCCTGAGCAGCAAGGTGGCTTTCAGGGCAAGTGGAGATGCAGTCTGATGGGCGAGGGGAGGCCCGTAAGGCTTTTTTTTTATACATGAAGTTACATCTTGTTCTTCCATTGGCAATAGCGGAGGTTTTCCTGTCAGAGCAGTCGGTGATGGGGTAAGAGCAAAAATTCAGCTAGCTAGCTAGAATAAATGATCTGGGGCTTGAAGCAGTGAAGTGGTATAAAGTGTTAAAAAATGGGCTGAAGACAACTATCTGAAGAAGTGTTGTCACTTACTGAGAAATTTGCTTTGCCAGCTAGTCTAAGTCCAAATATTAAAGTTGTTAAGATTTTTTTTTTTTTAAGCAACTGTAGCACGAATGGAAAATTTATGGAAGATGTTGAGACTTTGTTCTTTTTTAAAAAAGGGAGCCTTGTTACTAAGCCAGGACATGAAAAGTGGCTAGAAAGAAAACTAAAACAAATTAATCTGTCCTAATCCAATGGAATACAAAAGTAGACATAAAACAATGATAGAAAAATATGAACCCAAATTTAGAATTCTCTTATGATAATGTAGCAGTAGTCAGTAACAAAGGAAGCTCATTTTGCTTTGTTTATTTTGTGACGTTTGTTGGATTAGCAATATCCTGTGAAAATACTGTACCTCAGGCAACGGCGTACAGTTTTTTTTCCAGAACGTGTTTAAACATTCTTATTTCTTGTGTGCTACTAAAAAGGGAAAATTAAAATATGCCATACAGTACTCTGAATTCTAACCTGCTATTTCAGATGTTTTAATTTGCCAAACACAAGTGATGAGTTGTTCAAAGATTTAATACGTGCTGCCCCCATCATTTCTCATAAACATGCATTGTTACCTGCTAGGTAGAGAACTGCAGCAGTTAGGTGGTGTGTACGTGTCAGTCCAGTTAGGTACTTCAGGTTATCCTCCACTGTCACTGAAGTTAGTTGGTGAATCAGAGTAATTCTGGGCTTACAGCTACATGGCCAGGAGCAAAAGTTGGCCTGTAAGTGGTTGTTAATAGAGCAGGAACGTGTTTATCCCTTTCTGTTAGGCATGCTTCCTAATGAAAAAAATCATTATGCGTTAGGACAGACTGCATCAATTCTTAATCTCTCCTTCCACACAATGCAACCGATCTTTTATGAAGTCGCGGTCTGTTTCAACCAAATTTGACAGTGGCCTGGGATGTATTAACTGTCTGTGAAGTTCTCAAAAGCAGGTGGCTGGGGAGAAGCGAGAAGGTTTCCAGGCTTGCAGGATCCAGAACTCTGTGCCTATCAGACATCAGAGTCTACGGCAGAAGGAAACCCTGAGATGCAGGTGCTCGTGGGATCTGCTGCTCATGGAGCTATTTCTCTGTAAGGAAGACAAAAACCAGTTATTGGTTCAAATGAATGCTGCTTCTGCTCATGGTTCTAAATAATTTTGTATTTTAAAAATATATACTGCTTTCTGTTTGAGAGAGAAAACCTAGGACTTTGCACACACCAGTGCTACAGTTTTGTAAGCATTGGAGCCGATCTTAACAGTGCACTATCTACAGTGGGAAGCCCCTACTCCCTGCTTTATTTACTTCTGCTACTTTCCATTGCCCCCCACCCTGGCTGCACTGTGCTTCCTTTCTGTGAGCTCCGGCCTTCACCACCTTTCCAACTTCTTCTTTTTATCTGGGCTTATTTTTCTGCCAGGTTAGTGAGTTGAACCAGCACACAGAGATAGGAGACAGCCTCCCCACCGCACACTCCCAATTTCATGGAGTCAGTCCCCAGTCCCTGCTGTGGTAAGACACTTGGATGTCTGCTCAGGCCTCTCTGCTGGCCTAGGAATGGGAAGCAGAAGCAAGCTCTCTGGCATGCAGTAGGGCCTGATTCTACAGCTGTGTCTCACGTTTAGTTTGAGCAGGATCCAGCAGAGTAAGAGCTCTGAGAGTGTGTTCTCTACCTGCTTGTCATTTTACAACTGGTAGAGCCTGCCACGCTGTAGGAAACAGAGTAAAATCTGAGTTGGTGGAAAACCCTCAGCTCCTCCACTGGCCTCAGAAATGTAACAGGTATTAACTGAGGTACTAACAGCAGAAATGGTTATGCTACCATCAGAAGCAGAAGCAATAAGAGGCACAGAAAAGGCGATCTGGGTTTCTGTGTGCTCTGTGCCCTGTGACTTAAAAAGCATCTCAACACTGGTTATAAGATGCTGAAGTAAGTAACAGTGCTATCTGCTGTGACCCTGCAGTGGTTCTCGATTGATCAAACAAAACCCAAATGTACACGTTTTAGTATATGTGTGCGTAGCAGTTGTCTTGGCAAACCAGAGAACACTTTGTTTAAATCTGTTACTTGTGGATTCAATGGTTTTAACTGATTTCCTTTGTGCAGTAAAGTGCAGTACCTTTCTCTTGTATTCAGGGAGCAATATACCGCTTGTGGCTAATTTTAACAGCTCTGTTCCTGTGCACAGAAAGCTAAAAGATTCTGCTTTCTTGGCAGAAAACAGCAGTGAGTTCAAATCCTATTAAACTTGAGTCAGTAGGGTAATTTCTATTGCAATGGAAGAAGCATTCAGAGAAAGCAATGGTACCAAGCCCACACGTAAGGCAAAGAAAAATATTATCTACTAAATCTATCTATGGTCTCATTTTCAAAAGTGCCTTAACCTCCTGGGTGTCCAGCAAACCTTGGATGCCTACAAGTGAGGTCTTGTCATGTTGAGCTCACTATAGCTTTGGGATGGGATGGAGTCTAGAGCTGCCATTCAGCCCTTCAACTCTATACATGGGGATACCAAATCCATGGTCCAGGTGCCAGATCTGCTGTCTGTACCCTCCTGCTGTCTTTCTTGAGGGTCCCACAGGTCTATTAGTGTCACCTGATGGGGAACTCTGAGTCCCAGAGACCCAGCTACAGCAAGTGGCTTGTCTTGTGGCACCAGCCTTACCACCCAGTTTCCCACCCATCCTGTCATCTTCCCAAGAGGGTGCCCACCACATAGCTCACTGACAAGAAAGCTGCAGTGTAAAGTGCAAGGACATCTTCAGTGAACACCTGGCTTCACTAAGGCAGATTTTTGGATGAGGTACGCTGACGGCCACCATAGCTGAAGCTCATGTACTTTGTCTTTTTTCGTTTTCTGACATTAGTTCTAAGCAAGGTTGTTCTCACAGTCCTGCCTCAAAGCTTGTGTTTACTTCACAGGGCATGGAAGCATGTCACAAATTAATATTGATGGAAGGTGGGGGGGGGGGGGGAAGTACAAGTTCTCATATTTGCTCTGGCGCTAAGTTAATTGAGTGTCACTTTTCCCTGTCTTTGTTCTGTAATGGTATTCCCTATCCTCTTACTCCATTTTTCTTGTTGGTCTACCTTTGCTAAACATCCATATTAATTCAATCAACAACTAAACCATTAAATGAGGAATCCTGCAGTTTAAATATGAAACTCTGATTCATACGGGAAGTGGTTTTTTCTTTGTTTTAATGAAAACAGTCTCAGCAGCTCACAGACACAAAAAAACCACACATGGAAATTGTGCGTAAGCTGTTTGTGCTTCAGCTTTGAGGAAAATGTTTATGTTGTGCCATGGTTAATACAAATTAAATTATTGTTAAATCCCCAAATGATTTTTTTTTGTTGTTTGAAAATGGGATAGGCCCATTCCTGCCTTTATTTGTAGGAACAAGCAGAAAACAGAAAATGATCTTACTGAAATGATTTGTTGTTTTGGTTTACAACCATGAAAGGGAATGGCATTTTCAGGGCTGTATGTGTGCCTGGCTGTGGACAGCTCACATTTCTATGGTTAGGATATAAGATTGTTCCTAGAAAAAAATACTGAGTTATGTTCTATCACACTTTAAATACTCATCAGAAGTTTGCTCCCACCGCTAAGCAGTCAGGCTTTGCTGTCATGCATGTATGAAAGTAAGTGGCTAATGTGTGTATGCAATAAGTTTCATTCCTCCAAAACCTGATCCTCATAAGCATACTTCAGCACGTTTCTGCTCTCTTTTCCCTGAAGTTTCTAAAATTTACATTGAGTTTCTGAATGAACAGCATACAAATGATGCATAATTTAGTTTAAGTACAGTCTACCTATATTGCTTCCAAAACTACTAGTCTTGCTTAAAAGAGTAGCACTTCTCAGATTTAAAACATTGACAGAGGTTAGAACATTAATGTATCATTTTTTCCCTTTTGCTTTTTGAATCCCAAATTCAATTACGCTTTCTGGGAGGCTGAGTAAAGTTACATTTTAAATTCAAAAGTTCAAGTACATTTTTTTGGGCTGGCTGGTTTCTGTTCAGGAGAGATGGATACCATTTCTAAGTGCTATTTTCATCATCTTCTTTGTAGCTACTAGGTTCACCTGTGGCTTTGGAAACAAAATTTTACCAGCAGTATCAATATAAAAAATTTGAGGAAATACCATTATTGAGAACAGAGTAATCTAGGCTCCTTACTTCTTCCTGCCTCTACTATCTGTCTGCAGTGGGCTAGAGGAAATTATTGGTGATACAGAAAATTATACCAAGCGAAATTAAAGTGCCTTTTTCACTTATAGAGCACATAGAGGTGACACTGAGGGTCCAGGTGTCTTGTAAATAAATTAAAGAAATGATGAAAATAGGAAGAACTACTGCTCTGTATAAAACTGTACAGTACTTAACCAGAGGTAAAAGCAAGCCGTGCCACTATCCTTACTTCTTGCCAGAGACCCTTAAACACCTACAAGTCAGGGCAAATAGGTAAGCTTTGTAGCATGACCTGAAGGGTCTTTGGGACCAGTGTAGAATATTACTTCTAAAACCATGAAAGAATATCTCCCTGTAGACACTTCTTCATCCTTCATTTTGTAGCAGTTTGCCAATCAAAAGCTCAAAAATCATGAGCCTTTCCTCTCTCTACTAAAATTCTCAGGGTTTTTTTTTGTGTGTGTGTCTGTGTTATAAACTTCCCTTGGTTTTTGTTCATTACTTCTGGCTCTTTATTTTTCTCTGCAGACACAATCAAAATTTCCTTTTCAGTAAGGTCACTGAAATTTTCCTATGAGTGTGGTAACTTATGATCTTAAGAAAATTTAGACTTGTTCAAAATTTCAGTTTCACAGGAAACAGACTCCTTTAAACTTTGGGGTTTATTGTCATCAGAAAAAAATATCTAAAATTCAATTAGTGTTTGGGAAGTATGTCCTATAGTAATAGAGATTCTGAAAAAAAATTCATTATGAAGAAAAGCCATAGCTTTCTGAGCATGCAGGATTTTATGATGTAACTTGAGAATTTAACTTAATCTTCATTGCAATGAGAAATTGTTTAAAATCGGTAACTAAGGGATGAGCATACAGACTAAGCAATACCATGGAATATATGACAGGCTTACAATTTCAATTCTATATTAACTGTATATATGGAACTAGGAGACTGCAGATCACCAGGGGTAGTGAATCCAATCCTTGCTTCTAAAGAGGACTTCTGATTCTCAAAAAAGATGTGCTTTTGTCTGAGAGAAGCCTTGGCATCTGCATGATGTACTGGAATGTATTGCCTTACTTGCAAAGCTGGAACTGTGTGTTGTGTTCAAGATTTTCTTTCTTTTTTTTTTTTTCCATTCCAGTTTTCTGGAAGTTTCAATTTTACCTTTACATGTTTACTTAGAGATGCACTGAAAATAGCCTTGAATACCTTTTTACCCATGTATCATCTCCTTTAGCATTTTAAGGAAACTTCAGTGTTCTTGTTGAGTGTGATGATTTTCTTTTTTCTTTTTTTCCTTCTTTTTCAGGACTCGGGTAGTCTTTTCTTAAATGAGAAGGTTGATTTGATTTCTTTTGTTTTCTTTCTTTCCCTCTGTCTATACCCTCCCATGGAATTCGACTAGCAGAACCAAGATTTTTGTCTCTATAATCATACATTGTCAACAATGACAAGAGGTGTAATTAGCTTCATAAACAGATTATATCATGAATCACAATCTCTCAGATGTTTAATTCCATTGGCTGTGAGTCCAGACAGCTACTTGTAATTGCCAAGTACATAAATGTTTGCAGGTCTGTTAATGGTTTCCGTAAACTCAAGTAAGACTAATTTGTTAAAAAGTGTTAGTCTTCTGTTTAGGTTTTAAATAGCCATCTTCATAGCAAAGATTCAGTCACTCTAAAATCATCACATGTGCAAGTATCAGCCTCAGATCTCAATAGGGAAGGATTTTTATTTTTTAAACTTAGTTTGGGGTAAGTTCTTACTCTGTGCAAAGTTAAAAGTGCCACCACTTAGAAGGCAAGGGAGCATGAGAGAACACAGCTTACTGCATTCATCTGAACGAGGCCGAGAGGATTGGATAAAGCCTAATGAATTAAACAAGCTTTTGAAAAATCATTGGTATTTTACATAGCAACTTTGGACTTGATCATTTCCTCCAGAGACTTAAAATGGTGCAGTAGGCCACTGTTGGAGGCTCTAGCTGTTAAGAATAAGGGTCAAATCTTGGTGCCATGGAAATGAACAACAAAAGTCCCACAGATCTCAGAAAGGGGCCATGATTTAACCCAGCATCCAGCTTTTTCCCCTTGCCAAAGCAGACACTAAAACACAAAGCAATTGCAGGAGAGAGCAAAGGAGAGGAGAGAATTTTCCATGCAAACAGGCATTAATCAAACAAGCCATTTATAAAGAAAGACATAATAATGAGGGCTTACTCACAGTTAAGGGAATTTTTATGTCCCAGGGTTTTTTTCCAGTTTTGCCAGATGCTAAGTCGAAAACAAGGCAGGAGGAGGAAGGAGAAGGCCATAGAAAAAAATATCTTGGCTACTCCTAGACTGTGCAGAGAATCAAGCCTCTCAAGTGCTTGAGCTAGTTTTCAAGTATTATATGTCCAAAGGGGAACATCAGAAAGAAGCACAGCCTTGTAATGAAAGTATAAGTGGACCCAGATCAATGGGAAGTTTGCTGTGTTTCTGGCAAGCTTTAATTTGCCGAAACCTTGCTTGTACTGCAGTAGTTTCCCTGTATCCCCACAGTGCAGATGTCTTCAGGAGTAGGAGGGATGCTCCTCCCATTCCAGTTTCCTAGAAATGGATGAAAGCTTAAAGATTTCTACATGCAGCAGCATTATTTTTTTTCCCCTCACCAGCAGACCTATTTCTCAATTGGAAATTTTAATTTCTCTCTCGTCACAAAAGTTTCTTACAGTTCCTTGCCACTGGGGGCAATCTAATACAGATATTGAGGTGGCCAGCGCTGCTTGTGCTTTGCAACCACAGTCCTGTGGAGTTTGTTATAGTTCAACGATCTAACTTAAAAGAAAGAAATGATACAGTAAGACCAGATAAAAAACACATCTACTGTGTTTCACTAGAAAATGAGAAGATATTTATCTCTGAGTAAGGAGGAAAGATGATAGCAACTTTAAGATTTAAATTGATCCAAGTATATGATGCTAAAGATCCTAAATGGTTTCAAATTGCAGAAGATTATCTCGTAATTTGTATATATTGCTTCTGTAGGCTGCTGAGGAAGCTAATTGCGATATATCCTGTGGTTAAGTTATCATCTTTCTCAATGACTGAAGATCATAATTTTATCTTTAGGTGAGTTTAATGCTACCCGTCTGCTACGTTCATTTGTATGCTGGAGCAGTGCTGACAAGCCTCCTGTTGTTCCCTGTACAATTTGTGTCAGCCAACCAGGTTAGTGGAAGATTCATCTCTATGAAATACTATATAGGAAACAAGCTCAGCCCCCAGAGAGCAGCTTTTCTTTCTTTTTTTTTTTTTTTTTTTTTTTTTTTTTAATGTGGCCAGTGAGTAGCGGCTGAGGCTGGAAACAGGCTCTTGGGCTGCATTCACATAGATTCTGACCAATGTGACGGCACATTTACAAATAACAAAGTATGCGATATCAAAGCAGGTGCTTATTAACTGCACAGCTGTAGTGGAGATGAGATATCCCCGTGGTGCTGGGGAAAGCTGCTTGTTTTGTTGAACAGCATTCGCCTTGCTGCACGGTGACTGCACGATAAGAGCAGCCTACACAGGACGACTGCCGAGAAAACGGGATTGCAGCTCGCCTCCATTTGCCCTCACCTCAGCCACAGGAGCACTGGCACCTGGAGGAGCAGGCACACACCAGCTTTATTCCAGTGTTGTATTTTATTCTTTAACTGGCATGCTAAATATAGATCAGAGAGACTGCTGGGGAAACTTTTGTTTCCTTAAGCAGGAGGGTAAATGAAACAGTGGAAGGATTTCTTAACTGCCAAATGAGTTTATTTTTTTTTATACAGTCAGTGTGAAAAAGGAGGGCCCTGTGAAAGACCGTACCAATTCTGCATATGTAGCATCCGGTTGAACGTTTGGGGACTGATGGTAGAGGGCAAGAGGTTCTTCTGCTACCTTGTCCTCTTTTCCTTTTGAAATGCTCTCGTAGCTCTTTTCCAGCACAAATTTGGATCTCTTGTGTATGAGACCATTTTCTTAGCTTGCTAAAGTGAAAAGCATGTTGGGAATGGCAAAAGGGAGATGCACGTAACTGCAGAGAAAAGGCAGGAGCAGATGAATTCCAGCTATGTTAAAAAGGCATGTAGGTTTGCAAAACAAAAAACAAACAAGCAAACAAAACAACAAAAAAACCCCCAACCAAACCCCATCACAAACAAAAGAATAATCTAGATATGTATGGTTGTTTTTTTAAGTACTTGCACTTCAGTGTTGTATTTCTGACTAACCCAAATGAGACAACAAGGCAATTCTGGGAAGAGTGCTCTGTAATAAGAAGTGAAGTCTGAGGAAAAAATGCTAGGATAAAAAGAAGAAAATATCGTAGCAGTCTTGTGTGCAGAATCAGTTTACAGGGGAAGTGAAACCAAACCCCTGCATCTGAGTACAGCCTCCAAAAATGTTGAGGAGTATTTAGTTTGGGTTTAGGCCCAACTTCAGATTGGATGAAACTCCAGGTTATCTCCCGAAGTTTGCCATTATTCATGCTAATTAAAGGATAGATGTCAGGGCTTGTTGTCTGTATTCACCAACAGAAGATGAAGTGAAGGAAACTCTTCCCAATGCTCTCCTTAAAGTCAATAATGAGATCTGATGTCAACACACTCAAGCAAATGTTGCATTTAAAGACTAGGGCAGGAACATTGCTGGACATCGGGTTGTGGTGATTAAGCTGGATAAGAGGTGGTTTCCAGTGGAAATGACCAGATGTTTGGGCTGCTGGATGATGAAGTGGGGGCTGGAGATGGATGTGGGATAAGGAGAGAAGAGACGGCCAAGAGGTGTTAATTCTTGGCACAGATACTGGCAGGGTGTGGCACCACTGTTGGACAGTTTGTTGACGGGAGTCATGAACCATTTTGGGAGAAAAGATGTCAGGTAAAAGAACTGCCTGCGTGTTTCTGAGCTTCTGAAGAGGTTTGGGGGTTTTGTGAATGTTGATGGTGACTTGGTTGTACAAAATTTCTGGCTTTTTGAACATTGAAATGTAAGACTATGTCACATTCTGCTAATAAACTCTGTGTTAAGTAACCTTTAAAAATAACTAACCTTTACAAATAAATAAGTATGCTAACATCTGTGTGAATGGCAACTTCCCACACTGACCAGATCTCCAGGCAGGGGCAGGGGGAGGGAAGCATGGGAGACTCTGTTGGTCCTCACAGATGGGATTTGGTTAATATATATGGGTGACCCTGACAGAGGTACATTAGTTTGGCTAAAACTTTGGAAGCTACCTCTGAAATACAAGTGTCAAGATTAATCCCGTCAAATGTGAGGTATTATCTGTAAAAATAGAAGTGAGCTATTTCTCAGCTGTGTCCTAGCAGTGTTCAAATCCTGGGCTGGATGAAATGGCTGGAGACAGATTTCTAACCAGTTGAAAAGGCTGGATGAGCTCATGCTAGGCCAGCTCTGCTTGGCCTAGTAAGCTGTACAGCGTTTTCCTATACACACAGCATGGTGGCTGCCCCCAAAAGTGACTGGAAGCTCCTGTGTTGATTAAAGCAAAGGGCCCAAGCACTTCCCCAACATGGAAGATCGGGCAATAAAATGGCGGGTATACCTCCAAAGCCGTTGATGACTAGTGCTTGCAAAGGCTTGAGCGAAGCCTTGATGTACAACGTAGCGGGGTGGCAGGAACTTGCAGCCTTTTCAGCTTTAGAATGAAAACACTTTTGATGTGGCCTTCTTGCTTGCTCGCCGTAGCGAGGAGCGGGTTATTAGCTGCCCTTTTGGCTGCGCTCTGCCGTTTGGGTTGCGACATGCCTGGGCGGTGGTTGGAGGGGAAGGAAGCAGAGCGCCGTGTCTCTGACTTTGCACCACATGTTTCAGAGCGCGGTCGTTCACTCTCACATTTTACAAAATCAATTTCCATTCTGTCATGGTATTTCACACATTCGCGTTCTGAATAAGTTAGAGAATATTCTACAACTTACAAAAATAACTTTAGTTTTAATTTTTCCTGTTACATGAAGAAACCTATCCATACTTTATCTGTTACAGATGGAAAAACTACATATGGAGAAGTCAGATCTATTAATTAGTTTATAGGCAAAAAGTCCCCTAAAGAGTGCCACAGATCCATGTGTTATTCTTAAGAGCTGTCTGAAGTACTTGCACTGAATAATTTATTTCAATTTAGCCCTGTTTCTGCTGTTAATTATCCAAGATCAGACTTTGCTTTTTGGGATCTTTTTATGTGGTTGTTGTTTTTTGGGTTTTTTTTAACCATTCTCCCCATTTACCTAAATTCACTGAAATGCTTTCTGAATATATTTCAGCCTACTGAGGTATTCAAACCATCAACTCTCATTAACTGTGCTCTGTTGTCTTTAAGGCGTGATAAGATGATTACTAACTTCTGTTGTTTTTAATCCTTCAGTCATTTAAATCCTTGGAGAATGAAGAAAGGGGGAGGAAAGTAGGAGAATCAGAAAATCAGCCACATGGGAACCCCGAACAGTATTACTTTTTATTTCATTTTCGAGGACTGTTTCAGGACCCTAGCTAAGAATCTGGCTCTGTTGTGCTAGAAAAAGAGGGTCAAACAGCATCTTCTCAGTGTTGTGTAGCTCTTTTGTGTTGGAGAGGGTTAGGGTCAGCCAGGCAGCAGCATGTGGTGGGACCAGGGAGCGCTGATTTCCATGCTCAGTCCTGGTGACTTTTCCCTGGGCTGAGCAACTTCAGGCTCCACTGTGGGATACTTTCAGCAGGCAAGACAAGAAGGGCCAGGGCAATAGGTTGGGAAAGAGTTTGGGCACACAGGGGTGAGGCAGAAGAGCAACAGTAGTCTGAGCGCTGTATTTTTGGTTGTGGATTATTTTGTGTGTGAGATTTTAGTTGACCTGTTTATAAAATAAAACCAGCAAAATGTATGGTCTATTTAAACCTTTGTACAGCAATGCAGCAGAGTAATATAATCTGCACCCTCATTGAATTACTGTAAATTTTGCCTGCTAAATTGGTGTTATTTACCTTCTCTATGCAAAAATGCTTTTTCAGCATTTTTGATGCATCTGCTGTTGTGTGGTGTGGCTGTAGTAGTACTTATGGAAAAGCTATCCAGAAAAACTAAATTAAACTCTACTGCAATCTGTGGCTCTTTACCACTGTGTGTTTTATTCTTCTAACATCTAACTGTATTAGGCAACGTATGATGGCCAATGCTGATGGGCACTCACCATCCCAGAGCATAGGGCCAGATCTGGTGAGGATCTGCAGGCACTTGGGGACAGGAGATATTTGCTGTCACTCTCAAGGGCAAAGTGAAGTGACTGATGGGATTGTCAAGAGCACTGGTTGCAGCTTTAGCTATCAGAATACCTTTTAAAATCTGTCCCTGATCCTAGGCAGACAAGAAAAGCAAAGAGGACTGGAGAAAAATGTCCATAACTGTGTCTTTCCCAGAGGGCCTCAAAGGAGAAAGTGACTTTCCCAGAACTAGACAGAAAATCTGAAGCAGCCCGGGACTTTGAACCCAGATGTCCCAGTATGTTGCCACAAACACAGAACGTAGAAATGCTTTTGGATAATGAATGGGAAAAAGGGTCAAAAATTCAAAGTAATTCACAGCTGTGTGTGAGAAAATATTTGCAGACGCATTCTCTTACTCATTCCTCTCTGTCAGTTAGTACTATGTGTTGCATTTGGGACTCTGAATAGCTGAAAGATTTATTTAGCTATATCCGATTTATTTATTTATTTAGGTAACTCCCTCTGGTACTATTTATGTAGTTGTGCATTTTCATATTCCAGTAAGTCAGTGAAATGCAACGTGTCGATGCACAACTCGAACGTAAGCAAATAAACATTGTGTTGGGCCCCACTTCTGTTGATTAGGTCATGCCTTAATTAAGTTTTCTGTATGTTTTCATGTCTCTTGCTGGACATTATGGCAGGCAGCAGGCTCTTAATACTGGCATGATTTGGCACTGGGACTTCTGCCAGTCCTTGTACACAAAGACTGTGTTGATAGAATTGTGATAAGGGCTTGGGGGAGATAAGGGCTATGTTTTGGCCCAGTGGCTTGACCTTGCTCTTGTTGAGCCAACAGCAAGAGTCCTATCGATTTCAAAGAGATTGGGACACGTTAATACATTTTCATTCTTGAGAGCCGTGTACGGGCAGATGGAAGGGACTGCTTGTGGTAATGCTGAGTGCAGTTTGTTGATACACAGGTGCTTGTTCTTGCGAGAGTCAGTCCTTCTTTTGGCACGGCAGCTTTATGTATCCGTGTTTTGTGTGTGAACGCAATGTTTGTCAGGCACTCGTTTGGCAATCCTGGAGACAGAAGTTCTCTGTGCGCTGGGTGTCTGTCTTGGTGGTGCTAATTTACAAGCTATGTTGCGATGCTTGCCTGTGTATCAGAAGGCAGGTCCGAGACACTGGTAAGTGTTCACCAAGCCTGTTAATCCTGTCAGGCTGTAGCCACACAGTTGAGTTTGGTATTCTCATCACCTAAATTCCTAAATGTACTTCTAAGGCACATTCCCTTCTAACGCAAGCTGCCCAAACATCTGTGGCGAGACTAAGGAAAACATGGAGAAAAAGACCCGGAGATGAATATTTCAGCAGAAACGTGGGAAGGAATGCAATGTAGCTCACGCAAAACCTTCTGTAGTGTATGCCATAAATTAACACAATATAAATTTATACATATTTACACCACATAGACTAAAATATATAAATCCTCAATACTCAGCCTTCTGTAGTAGGTGTAAGCAAGCAGTCCATATGTTTAGCTGATTTCTGGGGAGCTCTAGGGAACAAAATGTATCTTTGCGGAACTTTTGATATTAAGGAGATTATAAACTAGGGTAATCAGTGCAGTTCTCAAAATGGGTTGTCTTTTCTGCAGGCTTAAAACAAGCAGCAATCTCCTGATTTGCTATCTGAGGCTCTAATTCAGCCAGGTGCTAAAATACACATGTAACGTTTAAGTGCATGAATAGTCCTATTGATGTTGAAGGCCTAAAGATCAATCCATCGCTCATTGGATTTTCCTGGCTTCAGGCTGCATGAGTCTATTTTCCTCTTGAATTTGTTTACTTTCATTGAAAATACAAGCTCGTAACATCTCATTAGGTACCAGGTGTTTCCTTTTCCACCTTTTTACACTGACTGTTCTAGACCAGTAACGTTAGCTTCCTTTTGTACAGCTGTGCAGTAGAGAATTGGATCTCTAACATTTGTTCTGTCTCTGCTTTTTTTAAATAAGGAGAGAATTTTTTTTTCATATGTTTAAGGTGTGGAACCTGTAGTCTAAATGTCAGTATTTTCTTCCCAACTATACCATAGTTTCCAGGCATTAGGGGGAATCGTATGATTCATGAGCAATCTTTTGTAATTTCTACATCTGAAATGTTGGGAAAACTTCCATTTCGCAGATGTGCTCAGAGAAGAAAAATGATCTTAGGAGAGGAAAATGGAGGAATTGTTCATAAGTCTTATGACAGTGTCCTGCTACATGTGTTTTGGCGTGGGGTTATTTGCAGCCTCTGATTTTGGCCACCTATTATAGGTGCCTGTATGAGGAGCCTAGGTAGTCTCTGGAGAGGGAAAGAGGCCCTTCCAAAGTGCTGTAGGGTTTTCGGGTGCTGTTGTATCAGCACACTCTGTACTTCACACCAAGGTCCTAGTTCCCTAGCCATTAACAAATGGTTCCAAAAGTATCTCATCCACAAGCCATACCACTGAGGTGATGCTCTACGAAGAGATGCTTAGTGTGTAAGGTATCAGTACAGAGGGTTGCAGCCGAGGCTTAGTGGGGACTGAAGTCTTAATGTATTTATGCAAGGACTGTGCCCTGCTCTGTGGCTCTACTCCTGGGAAAACCTCCTAGTAGAAATACGAGGAGATACCAGCAAAGCTAAAAGAGGGTGAATTTGTGTGCACCACTGTATGGTGCCAGTTCAAATTTTTTAAAAGATCAAAAACTGTGTACGTTAAGGCAAGAGACAGAATCTGACCTGCTGGGCCATCTTGAAAGGCATGCCAGTGTTCCCTGCAGCTGCATGGCTGATTTGGTAGGGCAGCAAACAGTGAGCTTCTCATCACCTGTGACTCTCTGCAGTCAGGGGTGATGACCCAAGAGCCAGATGTTCCTCTCAGTCACTTCAGTGATAGAGGCAGGCAAGGACCCACTGGAGGGGATCTTCCTCACGGGTCAGAGCATCCTGCCCTGCCTTTCCTTCCAGGCCATGGAGAAGCCATGAAATGAGTGACCAGCAAAGACTGCCTTTCCAGCATACTACAGGAGCGCAGCTCTAGGGGGTGTCCTGAGGTGTCATCTCATCCTGGTGGAGGGTAGGGTAACCGGAGAGAAACAAAAGCAAATAGACTTTGACTGATGTGGATGATACTGTGAGGAGCACCTGGCAGCCAGGAGGCAAGCATCGATTAAATGCTGGGCCCTGACGGAGAGAAGTATTTATGGAAGCTCCCCATTTCCACCATTGCAGAAGGTGAACCACGGCCAGTATGCTGGAGAGTCATGAGTCTTTTTGTTTGCAAAGCACTAAGAGCCAGTGTCACTTCACAATACAATAAATCCAATTGTCTGTTGCTGATGGCCAGTCATAGCATATGTGATTGCTGCACTGACCACTGCACCATCACCTCCCAAAATGCTTTTTTTTTTTTCCCCTACTTGTCTGTATCTAAGAACATACTTAGCCCCATCCCTGGGCACATGAACGTGGTTGGACCAATTATTACAGCTGCACTGTCCACACAAGCTGAGATGACAAAATGTACTGTCCTGACTTAGAGGACTTGTACCTTGTTGGGACGAAGCTGGTGATGCAGCAGAAGTGGAAAAACTCCTTTTGCACAGACCTCTCCCCTCTTCCTTGCTTATACCCATTCAGTAAAGCACAAGACATTTTGACAGGGCTGAGAGAAATAAGGCTTCCAGTTGCTCCCTCGCTTTGTCAGTGTTGAGAAAAGACACAAGGCATTTGCTATTTCATGAAATATATGGGTGCAAAACCTTTAACTGATCATTTTAGTTTTCCTGATTCTTTCTGTGGACATAAGTGCTTTACTTTAACTGGGAAGGAATCAACTGGAAGGGTGAGAAGACAGTTCAGTCTGATCTTTTGTTTACTTTAATTCATCATATCTGCAAATTTATATTGGGCCAGCTTCGTGCTATCTGAACAGTCCTAGTTTGGTGTTATCAGCCTTTGACCTCCAGTGGAACTGCTAGCAAAGATGGTCACAGACTTGGAAGTTCTTGTGAGGCAGAGATTTTATCCTTGCCAATCGGACTAACAAGCTTGCTTTAATGTCAGTGCTTGAATGAGGTGCGTCTGGTAACCCATTTTTGGTAAGAGACTGACTGATAGAGATCAACAGAGAACACTTCTTAACAAGTCATCTATGAAATCAGTGATAGGAGTGGATCAGTTTGACACGATGCAACCTCCTTGAAGAAAAGCAAACAGCACCCAGTGAAAATACAAAAGGTAAGGCTAATGTCGTATATCTTTTAAGTATATTAAGGCAAACAGTTATTTCTTATGGGGGAAAAAAAAAAGGAGTTATCTTTGGTGTCACTCCAGGGATACCAATAGAGTCCTAAAGGAATGAATTTCAACCCTGTAGTCTCAGAGTTGGGCTTCCAGTACATACAGAGGTACTTAGTCTAAGTGTTCTCCTTACTGGAACAAACTCCCCTTGGAGTGATTCCCATCTGGCCCATAGGGAGAACCTGACATGCAAGTGCGTTCCCGTAAATGACCCAGCATTAAGTGTCAAAGGATAAGACCCAGCAGAATTCAGAAACCCTCCCCGACATGCACGTCCCTTCTGCTCCCCATCCCTTGCCAAAACCCAGTCGCAACTACTTCAGCATGACTTCTCTGTTACCTGTGTTTTGTTATGATTTACTGTTCTGTCCTGAGGGAAATTGGTAAGCAGCATGAGTTTGTGGAAAAAATGTTTTTTACATTTTTTCCTTTAGTCAAGTTCCTCCCCTTTGTTTGCTCTGTACAGTTATTACCGTATCATTTAATTACATTGCCCTTTTTAATCCATCAGTGCAGACCAAGCACGCTGAAAATGAAAGGAAGCATGTAACCTGAAGTTGCTAATTGTAGTACTGCGGGTGAGTTGAATAACAGACAACTGTAAATTTTGGTCTGAAGTTCTTTGCTGTTTAAATTGAACAACAGCAGGAGAGAGAACAAAAGCTATTTCCTACCTGATGTTCTTGGAAACCTGTTCCCAGTTCTTCGTGGAGGACTGCTGCTGTACTTGAATATATTAGAACAGGGACACATGAATGACATTGATACTCTGCAGTGGAAATAACTGAGCCTTTTGTATTCTCTTTACCATTGCATGAGAGTTATGATAATCTCCTCCTTTCTCTAAATGGAAACCCTCCAGGGAAGTTTTGTGTACTCTAAATAGCATCTCTGTATGATCAGAGACTTGGCTTCATGTGCATGTAATGCATAATAGATAAAGATAGAAGAATATAAATGCAGATTAGAGGTTATACAGTCAGGGCAAGCATGTTGGGGGCGGCGGGGGGGGGTGCATTATAAAAGTGCCAAACAATACAGCATTGCTGCTACCCTTTCTGGCAAATCTCCATGTTTTGCCAAAACATTGTTATTCTGAGCAGCAAATGGGACCTGTCTCATACATACCTATGTCTAAACCATTTACTCTCCTTATATGTATACGCAGCAGATAATCACATTCACTTTTCTTTAGCTTTGTTGCATTGAATTTCATATAACTATTTTGAAGTGATCTCAGTGCTGAAAATTGTCTGCCAACAAAGATGGATGCAGACTTTCAGAAGAATACTTAATGTCCTCCAAACAATGCATGAACAGAGAATTGTCTTTGCATTGGGGTTGTCTACATAAAAAAGCTAGTGTGCATGATGCTCAGATGAAAGCTGATAATGCATTAACCACATGGACTAATTCTTCATGTAAGTGCTCTGACAGTTACCTTTTTAGAGAGAAGATGACCCCAAAGTGACGCTCTTACAGACGCATCTGTCATCTTACTGCTACTTCTGTCTTTTTGTGAAAGGGAGTTTTCTTTTTGTTTTTGTAAACAGAAGAACCAATGACATACTTTCTGTATGGCCATGGACATGCTGTAATGAGTATGGAGGAATAAAGGTCATTTCCTCTGCTTAGGTGAAAATTATGGTACAGTTATTCAAGAATCAGTTGAGGGGGGAGAGGCTTGCTTGTTACTGTCCTTAAACGCTTTCTTCATGACCCAGTTGACATTCTAGAGGGAACGAGTGGTTACAGCAAGGAACCGCTTCCTATTTCTGGATGAGAGGCTCTGTAATAGAAAAAGAAGTTCTTTTATGACCAGTTGCAAAGGAACACATATCCATTCCTGCAGCAACAGCAGATGGACCTGTTTTATTTGACCCTAAGTATATGATACAGACTCAGGCAAGTAGTGAACTTGAAAGTATTGTCTGGGGATACCCTCACACTGAGCTCCCGTTGTAAAATCTTGAGCCTTGAACAGCGCAAGTTCCAGCATTAAGTGTATTCCAAGGACCTGTCTGTATGTGTGTAGTGGGCTGGTTGTGGAGAGGTATATAAGTTGCTTTGAGTTTTCTCTGTTTAGAAAACTTCTGTAGTTTATAATCCAAAAAAATTGCCTTTTTTCAGTTGAAATTCTTTTTGGTTTTGTTGGGGAGCTTGCTGCAGGAGAAGGCCTAGGCACATCCATCTCAAAGCTTTGTCCAAATCAGGATCTCATCACAGAGACTGAATTTCAGATTTTCCTCTGTTCTGTAAGAGGCTCTGAATTCCTAGTTTTTACCAGTGCTGTCAAGCTATTAGGCATTGCTGGGTGAAAGAGTACAGTCATTATCTTTTCTAAATTTGCGTAAACAGCCTTTGGTGGAGCAAGAACAGAAACTTAAGCACGCATCCCGTGGCACCTGAGCCACTGGCTAAGCTGTCATGCTCAGTCTGTCCTCTAGTCCAAATGTTTATAAGTAGCTAAAACAAGAGCCATCAAGAGAGCTCCAGATTCTGCTATTTAGAGCAGAGGTAAAGAATTGAACTGGTCAGAGACTTAAGAAAAACAAGCAACCTGATGGTTAGGGCCCTTCTCTGCAAGGGGAAGCACCTAAGTTCCTCTGCTAGTGGATGCTTATTTGCGCAAAGTAAAGCGTAGAGTTTGAGTATAGTGGGAACAGCTGGCAGGATAGTGGCAAAGGGATGCTCCCAAACATGGGATCTGTTTTCCTTTGCCAGAGAAATGAATTATCCTAATTGCTTGGGTAGTTTATAAATGGGGTAATTATGAGTAGCAGTTTTGTGAATAGTTTACTGAAATAGCATACCTATTGCTAGATGAAAACTAGCTGGTGAGCTCAACATACATTTGCAAATACTTTGGAATAATGCAAGCTGCATTCGTTGGTGAATTTCCTACTTGCTGAATTCTTTGCCTAATTCAGGTCCCATCTCACTTTATGGTAATTTTGTGCACGGTAATATTTTGCTCTTCTCCATCAAAGCAGTTTAAAAATGAAGGCAAGAATCCAGAATGGCCTTTAAAGCCCTTCATACACACAGAGCCTGTTGCCAATGCATCTGGGAGGCCAAGTTCTGCCTTCAACCACAGTTCTTTCTGGCCTCTATAGGAGTCTAGGACGTGTGTCTTGGAGAAGATTTTACCAGTGAATAACCACCTCAGTCATGCCCCCTGAGGTTACAACAGATGTAGCAGGCGCCACAAATTATGTCTTCATAGAAAATCGGGAGCAGACAGATGAGTGCTAGCTGGATTTGCCACCCAGAGAGGCAGGACAAGAGTAGGGTAAGTTCCAGTTAAGAGGCTCTTAGCACCAGCACAGTCTTGAATGATGAAGTCAGTTACGGAAGCGGGGTTTATTCATGTGGGTGTAATCACTGCGTGCTTAAATTGGTTTTGAAGGTGGGACTTTACCTTCTAGGTAGGTCTCACCGGAAATTTTCAGCAGAACCTACCTTTCTGAGCTACTGCCAGTTTTCCTATTGTGTGCATATACAAAAATCTCTTTTTGAATCTCGATAAGCTCTTGGCTTTAATAATGTCTCAAGACTGCAAGTTTCATAGCTTATTTATAATGCACTGAATAAAAAAAATTCCTTTTGTTGTTGGTAAATTCACTGCCTTTCAGTTTCCTTGAGTATCAGCTTGCTTTGTATTGTCTGAGGAGATAAAGGGGAACACCCCACTTAACCTCTCAACATCATTCTCTACTCCCTTTTCAAGTAATTTTCATATGCCTGTAATACTGTATAACTTGTATAAATGCTACCTTTTAAGAGAAAATAATGCAATCTCTCAGTATCGGTATAATGAACTCTCTCTGTTACATTCCGCTGCCTAATAGCGTTGCGGTTTTTTCCATTGAGGGATGCCTTATTCGATCGTTCTGACAAACTGCTGTTTTCTTGTAGCAAAATTGTTCAACATAGTGTTTTTACTGTTTTGTCAATAAGCAAAGGAAATAAAAACCTTATGGGATTTGAACAAGAACATTCACACTCCGTATGTGAGCAGCGTTTGAATTGGAGTGTGGTGGGGAAGCAGAGTATAGTATGCAACCTGTTTACTGAAGTGCATGCCAGCAAAGTGAGATTTCATTCCCATTTGCTAGGATCTCACTTTGGGCCCATTTTCTCTCTCCTTTCCTTTCCACTGCTCCCTCACAATATCTGATACTAGCAGCTTTATTTTTTAATTGCCGTTTTTGGACGGAACTCTTTTTTTTTTTTTTAAAGTGCTCATCCTAAGCGGACTTACAAGACGAAATTATACGGTATCTGCTTGTAGGAAAACGTTTCTGGTAAGACCTGCCGTTCCTTAGGGCATTATCAGGCAATTGGGAGCTCAGTAGAAGGGAAGAAGTGCATCTGTCTCTGAGCAGAGTACTTGGGATCTTTCTGAATTTAGGCCATGTCTACAACTAAACTTCAGCTTTTTGATGATGAATTAATGAATGGTATAAAAGCGTGAGTTGAATGGAGCTATTCATTTTTTCTAATCACACAAGGAAAGGACTGAATGCAGGAAACTTGAAGTTGAGTCAAGTGACGCAGTCTTATGTAATATGTATTAAGCCTGTGGAAGGCATTGCCACAAGCTACCTACAGATGCTTCTGAGGATAAAAAGATCATCCAGAACCGCTTTAGATGAGATTTAAACTGTTTCAGAGGACCGCGAGTTCAAAATGAAATAAGCCTTTCACTGATGAGCCGCTGTTCCTGTGTGCCAGTTTAGCTGACCACTTCAGGTAATATTGCATACTTGTTTCTGGCCACTCGCTGGAAGCACACTGAATTAAATAAATTTTATGCCATCTGATATGACGCTGCAATTTCTGTGTTTGCTATCAATTATGAGTTTAGACAGGTTCAAATTATGTTAATTAGTCTATTTTGATGTCAGTGTTCCCTATCTGTTGAGACTGACACAGCTCCACCCACCTATTAATGAATATGTTAATTAACTCCTATTAGGCATCTAAATATGGCTCCAGAGCCAGGGAGATAGTGACAGCTGATGGCCCTTCAGGGCATAAATGGTTTCTCACCATGATCAATATTCTCCACTGCTGAAAACGCTTCTTACTTTTTTGGACTTGTACTCGCTTAACTCTCCCTCCGGCGGTTGTTTACAGTACTGAAGTGCACCCGAGAGTTCAAACAGGGTAGCCTTAAAAGCTGCCTTAATGACATCTATAGAAAAATCATCTAACTCAGCTTTCATCTTCAGACAGAAGGTCAGAGTTCACAGATTTTGTTGTTAGGCAGCTTCCATTTTGACCCCCTTCCACCCCCCCATCTAGCCAGTGGGTTAGAAGGCTGCTTAAAATATCCAGTTTCTTTCTTGATGCATCAGAAGTCCCAGATACTCTGGGGATCAAGAAAAGTACAAAAACAATGTTTCAGCGCTCTCAGTTCCAGATGGACCTGTTTTCTAATGCTGTTTATTTCAACTTCACAGGCAGAACAAGCCCTGTTTGGAAGCGGGATTTATGCTTGGCTCAGAGAGGGACAGGCAGGGTTTGGGGTTAACGTGGTTCCATCAAGAGACTTCTGGGTGGGCTTTGGATTAGCACACCACAGGCACGCTCACGGCCAGTAGAAGGTGGGTTATGCTTTGGGTTGCCGCCTCTCAGGCAACTGCATCCTTTCTGCTGGGCACAGCGGTGTTCCCTCTGACTGGAAGAAACCTGCAAAAGGTGGTGAGGTGCAGGGAAAGGGGGCTGTAGCGCTTGTCATTTTCCCCTTTCACCTAAGCCACAAAAGCAGACAAAAGCCAATATAGCCCGGGCAGGGCAGGCATCATTCTGACCACAATCTGTGTATGGGAATCTTAGATCATAACTCTTTGGTCATCTCATGGAAAAGTTTTCCAACACGTTGATGTGACTTGGACTCAGAATTTCTGTTTTCAGAGAAACCTGAGGCACGCTGGAGCTGAAGACCCACTGACAGAGAGATGTAGACTAAATTTTTATCCCCGTTGTTACAACAGATCTGATTTTTCAAGAATGCTGCACACGCAATAGATAGCTCCGGTAACTTCAGCCTAGGGGTCCCTATGTAAAGTCACACACAGACGCCACATGTAGCAAACCAGCTGTAGCTCACCCACCTCTGGCTCCCAGCATGCTTCTCTGCTTTACGCTTCCTTCATGCGGTCAGTTTTTAATATCTACTAAGGCTCTAAATTCAGCTACCCTTCGTATAGCTGTGGAAAAAGTCTGTGGAGCTTTCTCAGGACTTGTTGCTGTATGACTGGGATATTCTGCCACGACTGGGGTATTCTGGCACAACTGTGATATGTACCTTCAAAATGGTATTTGTCGGAGGTATAAAATAGTTTTCCTGGATGTTCCTATATAGGAAAGTTATAGGACTGACAGCACTGCAGTTATTTACTCATTACAAGCTACACTACTCGACTGTGTGTGGTGCTGGTCGGTATTAGCCTGAAGCAACCACTCTGTCATGGGAGAAGAGGTGTTAATTCCCTATCTGTGCCACAGCAGCCCAGGCTTTGAACAAAGACACTGTGTACGCTGAACCGTGGAAACTTACAGGCTTGTAATTAGATGCTATGCTATTGACAGTGATTTCAGGGGTTTTTTTGGTTATCTGGTTCAGATGAGACAAACTTGTAAATGAGAAAGTTAATTGGTGACTGAGAAAAGGACCCAGATATGTGAGTTTTTAAAGTGTTTCAGTGGACTTGATGGACACAGGAGTTTTGGTCATTTTGTGCAGAGCTGACCTTATGTCTGAACTGACAGCTAAAGGTGAAGGAGCTGCAGATCCATATTGCTCAGATGTGAAATAAGAAAGATGATTCATTCAGGGCACTTGGAAGCCAAGGAGTGCCAGTGAAAGGAGCCAGGCTTTCTTGGCTGATGTAGGCACATTAATTGAGGACGATATGTTTGCTTTAGGGCATGACTAGTCAAACTTCAAGCAACACATGATTTCTCATTTGGAGGAGGGAAGGGGTAGCATTAAATGTTTTCACAGAGGGCGATGGAAACCCTTGTACCTGTGTCAGACCACTGCAGTATTGTTTAGAGCAGGGAAATATAAAGACCTCATTATATCTATATACTCTTGATGTTAATCTCTGGGGTGTTCCCTGTGGGAGATACCTTTAGTGCCAAGGAGCAGGCCGTGATTTCAAGATTTTGGCTAAATAGACCTATCTGGGCAAAGAGACTGCAAAAGGACATAGGATGAGATGGCTGCAGTACTAGGAGGAAGAGGGAGCCTGGGGGTCCCATGTGGATTACAGCAGAGGTAGGGCTCTAAGAATCCAGCAAATATGTGGGCTGAGTATTTCCAGCAGTTGTTTCTCTTTTGGTGGTTCCAGCAAAAATCATAATGCTTTGCGGTTAAAACAGCAAAGCAGAATAAAAGAAAACTGTATGTTGCTGTTTGGAGAAACTCATGGGATGGTGTTGTTTCCTTATGTACTGATTGCTTCTTGTTCAGGTTCAGTTTTTGCCTTAAGATGCCAGCACTTAAAGCAAAAGGCATCAGTCAGACTGCAGCGTTAAGGCAAGAAAAATGCACCAGCCTGAATACCTGAACAAGGACATTAACGCTTGACCTTTTCTTCAGGAGAGGAAGAGAATGAGTGAATATGGATCAGGTGGCCAGCAGCAACCGAGCATTGTCAAAGCCAAATTGTACAGAGTGAGGATCTACCTGATAGAGAAAGGCTGTAGAGCACTACTTGTACATAGCAGAGAATCTCACAAAGGCAAATGTTAATTCACTTTGTTATTTTTTTGTTATGACTAAGAAGTTCCAGCTGACAGCTATGTTCACAGGGAGAGTTTTACAATACCTCTGACCACATTTAAAGTTTTTTTTTTTTTAAAAGAATGCACATAAAATCCTAGAGACAGTCATTACATTATTTGTGTGGGGTATGTTGTAAAGCCAGAAGAGGGTGAAACTGTTAAGACATTCCAAACTGAATAATGAGCCCAGATATAAAAATATTCTGAAAAAAGATCTGTATTAACTGAGAATGCGAGAACTTTCATTTCCATCTATAAGGATGTGTGCATTATTCTCGACATCAAGTTCTGTATGTCCTGTTGAATCAGCTGTGTAGGCAGTTATAACTTGGAGAAGTTCTTTGTAATGCATTTCTCTTTGCAGCCAATCTTGTATCCTTAACAAAGTCTTCTAAAGGGGAAAGAAGAATTTGTGATGAAGTCAAAAAGCTGCTTGGACTGAAAGTATATAACAGCCCTTTCTGTATAAGAATAAATATATGACATACTCTTCGTGTGTGGCTCATCCTGTAAAACAGGACTGTTGTAAAAACTGTGTTTGCATCAGATAATCCTATAATCCACCTATTCTGAAAAGAGTTACTGTGAGATTTTTAACAGAGATATTGGTATGAGTCTTGAAAGAGAAAATTCAGGTAAAAGATCGTCAGATACTAAGTGCGCTCATGTTGAAAACAAAACCTGTATTTTGTATCTCTCTGTTTTAGATTTCACCAAAAGTTTGGATGCATGCAAAACTGAAGATTTTTTGTCAGTTTATCGTCTTGAGTCTTGCATCTTCTGTTTAACAGAAAGTCAGATTTCTATGTGCGTAGAGGTAGGTCAGAATAATTTTTGTGACTTCTTTGGAGTGTGTCTGGGGATCAGGGTGGTGAGACTCTGCAAAGTTCTTAAAGAAGAAGTATTTATTAGTAAGGAAAGCAACAATTCCAAACAGAATGAGTTATGCTCCATTTTTCTTTGTCTCCAGAAGCCACTTCCTTTCCTGAAAGCATCAAAACAGCCAAAAGGCACTAGTGACCAAACAGCATAATTACAAGTAGAAATAATTGCACAAATTAGCCTTCTGAGACCTATTGTAGACATGGGGAATACATTTGAAGTTAAGGTCTATATTCCCAAAGTTTGGATATGTTTGAGTTTCTGGTTTTGGCATAGGCCTGTCCTACTTCCAACTAACTAGTTTGCTCGTGTTTTCTTTGGATGTTTTTCCTGAGTGGGCTTTTTCATTGTGGCTCTTGCAGGATAAAGCAAACTAGATTGGAGCGTGTGAAAGCAGGCTTCCGGAAGAGTACCAAGTCAAACTATATAAATCCTAGACATCCTAAAGGCCTGTTGTCTTTGAAAACCCATATAGACATTCTCCGGATGGAGCAATGCCTACAACTTACAATTGATTCTTTTTTTTTTTTTTTTGTGGTCCAGTTAGTGAATATATTGTGTGCGTTGCAGAGAAGTGCTGGTTGGAAAAGAACTGGGAAAAATGCAGTTCAGTGGTTAAACAAAAAATGAATCAGGAAGGTGGGAAAACTGAAAATTTTTTTTTTAAATCCCATTGAAGTGATTTTGGGTTAGTTTTGGTTTTGTTGTGGTTTTTTTTTTTTTTCTTTTCAGTTAGCAGGAGAAATTTATGGTGGCATGAAGAATGACCCCGTAAATGAACATTTTAATGCTGGGCAAAATGGAGAATTAAGTCATTCCATTAGCTTCTGAAGCCCTGGCCTGATTTCGTCTTATTCTGAATGGTGAATGCCATACTAAAACTTTTTTCAGGCCTTTTCATTTTTAGGTAGGGATCAGATATGCCTCTCAGTTGTTTCATCAAGAAAATATTACTGATGTTTTTAATTTTCACTTACAACCTAAGTAGCTGCTAGGCTCCAATCCTGCTGTAAGCATCTCTTAAATTCACTAATGAGATATTAAAACACAAAGTCAAATTAAATTTAGGTAATGAGTTTTTGGGGAGGAAAAATGTGTTTACTTTTATTAATAATATACTGATGTATTGTTTGTAGCCAAGCAAAGGCTGTAGAAAACAGTGGTGATTTTATCCTAGTCTACCTCCAAACCCACCAATGACATAGCCATTAGGCTATGAAATTTCCCCTGTATTTTGAAAATCTATCATCCCCCTCTCTCTGTGCATGGGATAATCAGGAGTGTCATGTCTTCTGCATTTGTTGGTGTTCTCATCATTTTCGGAAGCCCCCTCCGAGTTACTTGAATGCCTTCTAGCAGTGCACGTCCACCGGAGGAAGAGAACACACCGTTTGGAAGCGATTCTTGGAGTCTTTGTTGCATTCTCCTTAAAGCTTGTACCATCTGGGATTGTGTGACTGGTGGAGAGAAGCAATGATTTAAAAAGTGGGTGGGGAAAAAAGGCAATTTCTAGGCCTCATGATTCTGGTGAAAAAGCCCTGAAACATAATGACCGTAAGGGGGCAAAAAGTCAAGAACTCAAAAAAAGCCCCAAACCTCTCCTGATTTAAACCAATCTCATTATTTGAGGCAGAGTGCAACTCATGCTTGTTGAGTGCTTCAGATTAGTGGTTCTGAGGTTTTCTAGGTTGTATTTTTTGGTTTTATTTATGTGATGAATTACTTTATAGCTTGTTGGGGCTTTTGGAGGTGGGAGGGTTGTGTTGTTTACACGCTGTGGATTGATTGCGAACAGTTTCCCAGGGAATATTCAATATCTGAAATTTCAGCTGGGTTGATTAGCTGTGAATGCTTGCATATGCTGTGTGGCATTGTTCCAGTTCCTGGATTCAATGAGCATAACAACTTTGGCAGTCCAGATTTTTGTAAAGTGCTGATGGTGTCCGGAAGGCACCAGGTTCCTTCAACTCCCATTGGCAAAGACAGAGAGAGGGATAGGTCCTGTTCATGGACCTGGCCTGAACAGGTTACAAGGAAACCAATGACACTTCCCTCTTCTTTCTCAGGTAGCTGTACAAGCTCTCCCAAATACAGGTTCTCTTATGGCCTGGGGAGTACCTTGAGCAGCAAAAGGGGTTGGTGCTGCGACTCGCAGCTTTTTTCCAGGGCTTACTCAGCTGTCAGCGGTGAAGCTCCATGCGTGAATTTAAGCAGGAGCAAGAGTGGGACGCAGTGGAACTAGGGAGAAATGCTATAATGAACGCAATGCATTTCTGCAGATAAAGATTACACTTCAAACCCTTTAAGCACGTGTTATTCTTTGAACATAGAGGGCTGCATTTGTTTAATTTTTCCTTGGCATGTTTGGCAGCATATCTGTTGAGAAGAGACAGAAAAACAGCCCAGGGAGAGGTTTGGCGGGTCAGAAGAGTAGGCAAGCAAAGCTGTCCAGCATATGGAAGTCTGCAGCATTGCAGCACACAGCCTGGGACAGGCACTGCTCTCTTAACTTCCCAGAAATCTAAAAATCAGTGTCATTCCTTCAGTCCAGCCAAACAGACGTTTGGCCTAAACGGGTGGGACCTAACCATTGTAGTCAAACTATTTGTGGATGTATCTTCTTTTCTGGGGGGTTACAAGCATATGTGTTGAGACAGAGTCTAAATGGCAAGTAAATGTGCTCTAAGAGGGGGGAACTGAGAGCTTCTTATTAGAATCAGCAACGTTCTCCTTATTTCAGTGCAGAGCTAGTTGCATTTTCTTTTGTTCTTTCAACAGGTTAGTAATTACTGTTGCAGTAATTAGGCTTGATGGAGAGTATATAAGACGATAAATGGTTATTCTGTGCAGTAGTGGGGGATATTTGGTGCCAAGCTTATTATTTTCAGTCAAAGCTAATTATCTCTATTATAATACATGACTCTCTTTCTTGAATTATGAGTGGGAAACTGCTGAATAGATTTCTTTTTTTCAAAGTGCCCTGAACCATGGAGAGAAATGAAAATTAAAAACAATGAAAAGCTTGTTAGACAATGAGAAGACTCATCTGTAAAGCTATTTCTGACAGATTTTTTTCTCTCTCTCATCTCCGGTTATATATAAATATCAAATGCTTATCACGAAATAAATTGTTGCGTTACACATGGTACGGGTATAAAAGTTTAGTTCAGACATCAGAGAAACCGCTTGGGGTTCAGTGGATCGCAGGCAGTGAGCTGCACGGCCGGTTGGGTGCGACGGCGCTGGCTGAAGGGAGCGGTGAGGTCGCCCCTGCCGCGCAGCTGTGCTGCCCGCAGCCTGGCCGACCTCCGAATTGCTGAGGTGATCAAGGGATTTGCAGATGTCCCTATCAAGCGCCTTTGAAAAATACTATCTGCCCAGAACAGGCATCTATTTTGCTTGTATTTAGGGCCTGCCCTGGAAATCTGGACAGGGAAGCAATGTCAGAAGGGATTATACCCTCTGGCTGGCTTACCTCGAGCAGTAAGGTCAGCGGAGAGAACGTGACTTTGATGAGGAGGGTTTGTCTACTCTGCAGATGCTACCCCGTCATTTATTAATAATGCCATCGTCCCCTCCTCCACTTACGTCATGGTTTCAATTTGTAGCGGTGACGGGGCCGATCACCTTTCGCGTCTTTGCTGGCTTACGACACACCACGGGTTTGCTTTGCCCCACACATCTGAATCATGCTGTAACTTGACTCTCTGACTGGTGAAACGCGTAGTAGAGCTGCCGCTCGCTGCCAGCCACAGCTCAGCTGGGCTCTCGGCACCCCTTTCCCCGGCCCTCCCGACCTCACGTCTGAATTTTTCCTTCCTCTGGGAATGGGGGAGCGAAGCTGGGTGGGAGGAGGTGGTGCACAATCGCGCTTCGTCTTAATGCGCCGACTGCCACTGCTAGCGTGGGCAGCTGGACCAGAGGGCTGGGAAGCACTCGCAGCCTCCGTGCTTGTGAAGCAGTCACTGAAATACCCTCATCAGGCTATGTAGGGTGATTGATGGGGCAATGGAAAAGGCAGCTGTTTGCTGTTGAATGTAAATACTCCTGTGTTAAGAAGGCACGGGCGGGGGGGAAGCTGCTACGGTTTCTTGCTTTCCATATATGCTTTTCCTAATTTTTAAAAATTGTGGGGTTTAGTTGAATTTAATTCCCTACAGAAGAGAATCGGTAAAGCTTTCCTGCGTATTTACAAGGCAGCTTTCCTTAGAAATTCTGTAGCGTGCTTTTCCATGTGCTACACAACAGATGTTTGAAGCTGATCAGTGTCATGTGTTGCGTTTTGCGGTACTTTAATACGTGCTTTTGAGAGACAAGCAGTACAAAGAGGAACTGAGTTACTAAGATGGATAAAATTTTCACAGCGCTAGTATTTGCCCATCTTTGGTTACTGCCAGTAAAACCACATCAAACTATCACTGTGCTGCTCGTCTGCAGTCTATGCTAAAAGCTGCTCGACTCCCATCAGAAATTCCATCCTTTACCTTCACACTAATTTTTCCAGCAGTCCCTTGCACCACACAAAAGCTCTGTTTATTGACCTTATAGATTTTATACTTCTCATAAACTGCAAATCAGACTTTCTCAGTTTTCTCTGGTAGTGCCATTCTTACACAGAGGTGATGTAAGTGGACTGCTGTTTTGATGACATAGGTATTATTTATTTAAATTTATGGTGCAATACAAATAATCTGTCTCATATTAAGCATGATATTGTGAACTCTGTACAGGGAACTTACCCTGGAGATTTCTATGTCTGATGTTAAGTTCATCATTGTACTGTCCCAAATCTCAGCTCAGGTTAGTGATGGTGTTTCAAGAGCTGCCTCTTAGGGGTGACTAAGCAGAGCCATAGCAAAGATAACTTACTAATTCAAACTCCTGGTGTCATTGAAAGTCCAATTTGATGGAAATGAATGGTGCTTTCCACCAAACTGCTTATAGATCCTATTAGGCAGTAGCTATATATTTAATAAGAGCGGCAGAGAATTAAAAAAAATAATAAAAGCAAACAGTATTCAAAGGTGTCATTTCAGATTTTTTCATAATGTCATTGTCAATTAAGGTAGAACTGGGTGAGGAAGAGTTCATTTGCATGAAAGAGGGTTGTAAGATAGGGTGCTGGACTGGCTGTAGGCTAATAGAAGCTGTGTAAGGGCTACCAAGAAGGCAATAATATGTAAAGTTAAGACAACACAGGCAGCTATACTTTAAATTGCATCTAAATAGGGATATTAAAATATTTATCTGAGAAGTAGGAGAAGTGTAAGCCTCTTGACTTTCACGAGGCAAATATATCTATAGCACAAACAGATGAAAATAGAGACAGTTTTCACATAATCAAATCAAACATGTAGCACTCACTCCTTCATTCCTTGGTCTGAGAATCCAAAATTTAGTAGCTAACAAGTAAATATTGTAAAACATAGTATTAGCTGATTAGATCTGGCAAGAAGCAAAACTCTAGACTAGGAACTTGCAATACCAGGGAGCAGGAAAATCCATTAAAGATACACAACAGTAACTCATAACTATAATCTTGTATAGATGTGCCTGCAAACTATCACTCAAAAAGCCAAACTAACCCATTTACAGCTGCAGACATCTCAACAGAATAGCTTTAGATGCTGTTAGCCTATTTTTGGTTTATGTCTCTTTTTCGTAGCTGCAACTTAACTGTTTTAAAGTGTATCTCTGTGGGAATTGATGGGGTTTATTATGTACATTTCTGTACTATAAGAACAAAAATGATCGATTTTGTTTTTGCTGGTTGTTTGTTTGGCTGCTTGACAAGGTTGCTATCAACAGAAGGAATGAAGCATGAGGTAATGACTACAACTTAAACGAGAACGCTTGTCATACCTGCTTTTTGCTTGGACTGATCAGCAAGTATCGGGGCATAGTCAAATGCCGTGTGTGTTTTCTTTCATGTTTACAAACTGGCAAGCTTAATGGAAGGTAAACTTTGACATTTCTTAACAGTTTCATTTGCCCCTGAAATCAAAGCGACTAGTATTATGCTGAACTACTTAGGATCTACTGAGAGTTTGAGAAAAATGCTCTGTGAACTAAGCACAGAGACCATTTCTTGCAAAGGGATTTTAATTTTTTTTACTTATTTAGAATCTGAAAGAAATTAAAGTTCAGCCTTCTACATATTGCCCTTGGTGAAGCCATGCTGACTACTCCTGATGATTTTCTTGTCCTTAATGTGCCTGGAAATGGTTTCCAGGATTAGCTGCTCCATCACCTTCCCAGACTCAGGTAGTTCCCTGAGTCATCCTTCTTGACCACCTTGAAGACAAGTATAAAAACTTGCTTCCCCCCAGTCCTCAGGCACTTCTCTCACTTGCTGTGATTGATCAAAGATGATTATTGAAACTGGCCTTGCAATGACATCTGCCAGCTCCCTCAGCACTCGTGTGCAGCCTATTGTGGCCCATGGACCAGTTTATATGTCTAGTTTGCTTAAGTATTCCCTGACCTAATCTTCTTCTGCCAAGGGTATATCTTCCTTGTTCTAGCCTTTCCCCGTGGTCTCTAGGACATGGGATTCCTGAAGGCTGGTCTTGCTGTGAGGCAAAGGCGGCATTCAGTGCTTCAGCCTTTTCCACGTCCTGTGTCACCAGGTCCCTAGTCTGGTTGAACAATAGGCCCGCATTTTCCCTAGCCGTCCTTTTGTCACCTATGTACTTATAGGAGCCCTTCTTGTTGTCTTTGACATCCCTGACCAGATTCAGTTACATTTGGGCTTTGGCTTTCCTAACTTTGTGCCTAGATGCTCAGAAAATGTCTCCGTATTCCTCCCAGGTTACCCATTCTTGCCTCCACCCTCAGTATGCTTTCTTTTTGTGTTTGAGTTTGGCTAGAAGCTATTTGTTTGTCCACACAGGCCTCCTGGCATTTTTGGAAATCATTGGGATGGACCGCTCTTGAGCTTGGAGGAGACGATCCTTGAATATTATCCAGCTTTCTCAGGCCTCCCTTCCCTCCAGGGCCTTACCCCATGGGACTCTTCCAAGCAGATCTTTGAAGAGGCCAAAGTCTGCTCTCTTGAAGTCCAGTGTCATGAGCTTGCTTTTTCATCCTCCTCCCTGCCCTCAGGATCCTGAACTCCACCATCTCATGGTCTCTTCAACCAAGGCTGCCTTTGATCTTCACGTCCCCAGTGAGACCCTCATTGTTGGTGAGCATGAGGTCCAGCAGAGCATCCCTCCTCATTGGCTCTTCTGTCCCTTGGAGGAGGAAGTTGACGTTCATGCTCTCCATGAACCTCCTGGATTGCTTATTGTCCTGCTGTGTTGTCCCTCCAGCAGATACTGGGGTGGTCGAAGTCCCCTATGAGGACCAGAGCCTGCAAATGTGATGATACTGTATAAAGCTGCTTATACTGCTAGGGCAATCTGATGAGGGAGAGGAAGGAACTATACTGATGATAGAGAATATTTATGTTAGTCCAGAACTGTGGAAATGTGTTCTGTCTTGCATATTGCCTTGCCAGCTGAAAAGGTTACTACTAATATCCCTCTCCTACCTGGAGACTTACTACCCACACGAGAGATAACTGTCCCATCTGACCTGTGGCTCAGCATCTTGAGGGGCCACTCATAAACCTGCTGAAGTCTCATAAACCTGCTTAAGTCAGGATAAACTGAGTGAACAAAGACTAAATATTTAACTTAAGTCAACTTCAGTCATTTTGCCTGAAGGACACTCACTCGCTAGCAGGTCAGCTTGCTGTATACCTTGGCAAGGGTGAGAGGCAGCTGGAAAGATCATCATCTTCAACTGGCATAGCTAGATCTGAAAAAGGACTTCTATCTTTGGCTTTTTTCCACTCTGGACATACTCTGCATATGACTAACTTGGTTTTTAAAAGAAACCCACAGAACGCTTACCCAAAGAATTCTGCTGCCGCAGCATTCCTGCTAAGAGGAGGAATGAGCTACAGTCTTGTCTTGGTCTGGGAGGTGAGAAATCTGATGATATTTGCAATTATTGGTCTAACCTGGGGAGGAATGGCTAGTCAAGAATTGTACAAAGCATGAGAGAAATGCTGCTCGGAGATGAGGGCTGCAGCACCCACTGGGCATTAACTTGTACCCCTGAACCTGCCCGAGTGTTGAGCAGTGGAATCATGAGGAAGAGATACCATTTGAAGAAGGCAGAAAATAAAAAAGAGAGAAGGAACACTGATTAAACTGGAGTCTGTCAAATGCAAGCTTCAGAACACAAATGCTTTGTGAAAATGTTTTAAGCTGTTGCTCTTTTCTTTGACTGACAAAAGATTTTAATAAGGTGCCATTATGACTTAAAAACTTTATTCCTGGACCCACATGGACTGTAAGTGCTAGGTTATTCTTGACTAGCTGCAATTTGCTATCAGTTGCCTAAAGTTCTTAGAAAGTTTATGTAAGTTGTAATTCAGGAAAGACTTGGACTCCTTTGGTGGGACCACATCACTAGCAAGGTTGGTAGAACTAGCCGCAGCTGCAGAAGAACTCTTCCTCATGTCAAGGCAACACCTGGCACTGCTGCACCGATGGCTGGATGGACAGGGGCTACCTGAGGAGTCTCTGCAAAATCTAGGGTAAAGAGCTGAATTCTTCTGGTAGAAGTCCATGACAAATTGCCGGAGATGAGCAGAAAACCACCCAGGTATGCTTAAGCTCTCTGCTCTGGGCAACTGAGTACAGGGCTTGCACTTCCAAAATAAACTGTTGGAGTGGAAAAAAAATCCTTCAGCCTCCAGTGTCTGTGACAAACTGGGCACATTCTGACATCCCAGTAGCCATACTCACCCCCTTTGCTCTTCTGCTCCATTTTTTCTGGATCATGAATGCCATGGGTTTCAGAAGTTCACTTGCAGGTCCGCCATTGTGCTCCCACCACTGTCACCCTCACCTCTCACAAGGCTGAGTGTTTTTTCAAGGTTTTCTGTACTCTAAGTCAGATAATGGTGTGCTTGTTTCATAATCAAGCAACTGGGTCTTCATTCCGCAGAGTAAGTCAAACATGCAGAACAGTAACAGCAGGTGAAGAGGTGCCTTAGCACACCCATTAGATGCAGAAATTAGATATTTCAGAGTTGGAAGTTGCCTTTAATAGGTTCATGTGGTAGTACTAATGACGGATGTTATTGCAGTTATTAAAAACACACATTCTATAATAATGGAAAATAAGCATAAAAGGGTCTCATGTGAACCCAAGAGCCAATGCTTAAATAAAAGTAAGAAATAAAGGGAGAAGCAATAAGTATTAAGAACTCCTAATAACTCAAGCAACTGAGTTGTGCATTTCTGGGTGCGTTGGAGATTTTCCACAGATATTTCCTATGGAAAGAATTTATGAATCAAAGCATAAGAGTTGTCCAGGGAAGATTGGTCCCACATGGATACTGTTGCTGTTTTAACGCATCCAAATCTTCAAAACTATTCACTATGAACAGATTGTATTCATAAGTACAGGAAGCATTTGCATTTAGTATAGCTAAATTAGCTGAAGCAGAAATTAACACACTCCATGTAATGTTTAACCAGAAAATAGAATAGTTGTATGGTCAGAATGAGACATTTAAAGGGAAAAGATACAGCAAGCCAAATTTTGTTCTTGGTTGGGGTTACCATAGGAGTGCAGCAGCATAGTTCAGAGCAAAGCATGGCTGGATGTGGTGGGTTGACCCTGGCAGGATGCTAGGTGCCCACCAAGCCACCCTACCACTCCCCTCCTCAGCTGGACAGGGGAGAGAAAATATAACGAAAGGCTCGTGGGTCGAGATAAGGACAGGGAGATCACTCAGCAATTACCATCATGGGCAAAACAGACTCAACTTGGGGAAATTAATTTATTACCAACCAAAATCAGAGTAGGGTAATGAGAAAATAAAAACTAAATCTTAAACACCTTCCCCCTACCCCTCCGTTCTTCACAGGCTTCACTTTACTCCCGATTTCTCTACTGCCTTCCCCCTGGCAGCACAGGGGTTTGGGGAATGGGGGTTGTGGTCAGTTCATCATACGTTGTCTCTGCTGCTCCTTCCTCCTCACACTCTTCCCCTGCTTCACTGTGGGGTCCCTCCCACAGGAGACAGTCCTCCACAAACTTCTCCAATGTGAGTCCTTCCCACAGCCTGCAGTTCTTCATGACTGCTCCAGCGTGGGTCCCTTCCACGGGGTGCAGCCCTTCAGGAACAGACTGCTCCAGCGTGAGTCCCCCACAGGGTCACAAGTCCTGCCAGCAAACCTGCTCCTGCATGGGCTTCTCTCTCCATGGGTCCACAGGTCCTGCCAGGAGCCTGCTCCAGCGCAGGTTTCCCATGGGGTCACAGCCTCCTTTGGGCATCCACCTGCTCTGCTGTGGGGTCCTCCACGGGCTGCAGGTGGAGATCTGCTCCACCCTTAACCTCCATGGGCTGGGGGGACAGCCTGCCACACCATGGTCTTGACTACAGGCTGCAGGGGCATCTCTGCTCTGGCACCTGGAGCACCTCCTCCCCCTCCTTCTTCACTGACCTTGGTGTCTGCAGGGCTGTTCCTCTCACATATTCTCACTCCTCTCTCCGGCTGCCGTTGCGCAGGGCTTTTTCTTCCCCCTTCTTAAATACGTTATCCCAGATGTGCTAGCATTGTTGCTGATGGGCTTGGCCTTGGCCAGCGGCAGATCCATCTTGGAGCCGTCTGGCATTGGCTCTATGGGACACAGGGAAAGCTTCTAGCAGCTTCTCACAGAAGCCACCCCTGTAAGCGCCCCCTACTACCAAAATCTTGCCACACAAAATCAATACGCCAGGTTAGTTTGCTTTTGTCGTGGTTTAACCCCAGCTAGCAACTAAGCACCACACAGCCGCTCGCTCACTCCCCTCCCAGTGGGATGGGGGAGAGAATCAGAAGGGTAAAAGGGAGAGAACTCGTGGGTTGAGATAAGAACAGTTTAATAGTTGAAGTAAAATAAAATAGAACAGTTAAATAGGTAAAGTAAAGGCTGCGCACGCAAACAAGGCAAAACAAGGAATTAATTTGCTACTTCCCATGGGCAGGCAGGTGTTCGGCCATCCCCAGGAAAACAGGGCTCCATCACGCGTAACGGTTACTTGGGAAGACAAACGCCATCACGCCAGATGTCCCGCCCCTCCTTCTTCTTCCCCCAGCTTATATACTGAGCATGACGTCATGTGGTATGGAATAACTCTTTGGCCAGTCTGGGTCAGCGCCCCTGGCTGTGCTCCCTCCCAGCCCCCCGTGCACCGGGCAGAGCAGGGGAAGCTGAAAAGTCTTTGACCAGTGTAAGCGCTACTTAGCGACTATTTAGCGATACTTAGCATCGACATTGTTCTCATCCTAAACCCAAAACACAGCCCCTTACCGGCTACCAAGAAGAAAATTAACTCTATCCAAGCTGAAACCAGGACAGCTTTCTACTTGCATTGGCCTTCTTGTCAGTTATTATTTCCTATTTACAAAGAAGGAAGAGCTGAAACCTACGTTTTTTAGCATCATGGAAAAAGGCCAAGGCTATTTACCCTGTAGGGACCTATCTAGTATACATTTGAGGGACGAGGTAGATGCCATTTATTGTATTTTATTTTAAATGATGCTATCCGGGTATCAGTATATTTCCCTTCCTCTTCAAAAAGTCTAAAGTGATACCATCTTGACTTGAGACTGTGAGGTCACGACCAACCTCAACTCTTCTAGAAGTAAACAGGATTAGAAGGGTTTGTGGATACCTTTGCTTTATCAGACATGTTTAGTAATTCACATCACTGAAACTCAAGATTAAAAAAAAGACCTGGAGTTCTCTTTTAATTATCTTCCCTGGCATAAAAATTTTGCAACTAGCTTATCTGTATTAGAAAGGTTGTACTTGTTTAAATTTATTAGATAACACACCTACAGTTGTGTTGTGGTTTAACCCCAGCAGGCAACTAAGCACCACACAGCAGCTTGTTCACCCTCCCCACCTCCTGGTGGGATGGGGGAGAGAATTGGAAGAGTAAAAGTGAAAACACTTACGGGTTGAGATAAGAACAGTTTAATAATTGAAACAAAATAATATGATAACAATAAATTGCAATGAAAGGGAAATAACAAAAAGAGAGACAAATAAAACTCAGGGAAAACACGTGATACAACAGCTCACCACCCACTGACTGATGCCCTGCCAGTCCCGGAGCAATGATTGCTGCCCCCCCAGCCAACTCCCTCCAGTTTATATACTGAGCATGACATCATATGGTATGGAATAGCTCTCAGTTTGGGTCAGCTGTCCTGACTGTGCCCCCTCCCAGCTTCTTGTGCACCTCCTCGCTGGCAGAGAATGGGAAGCAGAAAAGTCCTTGACTTAGTATAAACACTGCTCAGCAACAACTAAAACATTGGTGTGTTATCAACATTATTCTCATACTAAATCCAGAACACAGCACTAGACCAGCTACTAGGAAGAAAATTAACTCTATCCCAGCCAAAACGAGGACAACTTGCACAAAGATTAAGGATGGGCAGAAATGCTACCAGAGTTTCATAATGCTGGTGCAAATACTTTTTGTCCAGAAACATCCTGAGTATGAGGATCCCTATTGCTACCCAGCTTCATCCTGGACAGATTCAGTGAAGCACGTCATATTCCAGACCAAAACTCTGGAAAAGTAAATATAGCTCAGGTTAGAATTTTAGGAGTTAAAGTATTTGTTTGTTTCAACTGGAGTTCCCATCCTTACAAAGTATACTGTTTGGAGTTCTCAAGAATGCAGAGAATCATGCTGAAGTGTTCAAGAGAAAGTACTGGGATGGGTTGAAGTTGCCTTGCCCTTGCTGAAGCAGGGGAATTCAACTCTGCTGAACTTTGGTTCCTCATACGCCATGGAGCTGATCCTGAATGGCCTTTTTGCTCATCTTCTCAGCGAAGTGACTTTTTATCTGTTGTCTGAAGGGCTGTATCCTTTTATATCAATAGGATATCCATGAACTTCTGTGGGAGCGGGAATGGTTACCAAGCCTGAAGAACTTTTCCATTGACTTCAGTGGGATGGAATACTGGGCAGAGACTGGGTATGATGTCTCTAGTTTGAAGCTTTCCTGGGGTAGAAGCAAATGCATTTCTCTGATAACTGCCGAGCTTTGGTGGGCGTGTCAGTCAAATTTTTAATACGCTGTTTGTCCAACACTGGGCATTTTCACACGGGACTGAATATGCCACAGACTTTTACTTTAGATCTAAACTGGGACATCTAGAACACTGGAGCTATATGGATCCAAGCATATGCTAACTTCATATTAAGGGGAGTTAAGGGGTATATCCCTCCCCTGGTTCCTCCCTTCCTATCTTCCCTCTCACACTTTGATTTTCAGACCCACCACGTGAGCTAGAAGAGAGTGGCGGTGCCCAGTTTCCCCTGATCTGGAAAAGAAGGTGACTGGGACTGAAAGGACCACTGCAGCGCGTGATCCCACGGTCCCCCGCCTCACATTCAGTGTGTCTTTTCAAAACGAGGTTCTTGCATGCTGGCACAGCATTATGAAGAACTGTTTACTGCTGTTGCAGTATGCTCTCTGAGGCACAGGATAGCCTTCAGTTCCTCAGGTTTCTCACTCCAGCATCTCTTCAAGAGGAAAAGGTAAAAGCCTGATATGGCGGTATTTAATTATTCTTATTGCACAAGGTACAAGCAAAACATCTACCGTTAATCACGGATGTTTTAAAACCATAAACTCGTTGTCCATATTCCCTAACAGTTGGGGAAGAAAGTTGATCTTTCCTGAAAATACTGAAGCAGATGGGAGCAGTGTGAATGCCAGAATATCCCTACAAATTCTCCTAACATGAAACAGTTTTGGACAGTTCAGGACATCTGGAGTGAATATGGGAGAGGGAAATGAAAAATTTCTTGAATGTACTTAAAGGCTGAAATAGAATCACAGTGGTGTAGACATGCAGAAACCCTGAATGAAATACATACATGGATATGGCAGAACACTTAAAAGGAAGTCAGCCTGCTAGGAGCAGAACTATTTTTAGTCTTCTAATGAAGAAAGCAGCTGTATTTGAAAAAGCCAGTCACTCACTGCTTGGAAAATCAGCTGGAACTCTTTCTGGGTCCTGGTGTTCTTGGTTGCGAGAGGAAAATCTTATGTGTAAGCTCTTTCAGCCCTGGAGAACCTTAAATGGCAGTCATCTTGGGTCTTGAAGCACAGTTGGGAGCTTCTTGGGAACAGATTCACAGACTTCTGTTGGAGCCCATGGTCACTCTGCGGTGTTCAACCACTCTTGGAATGAGCATTTCTTTAGGAAACAGGGAAGATCTGGCAAAGTCCTCTGAGATGTGCATTGAACATAACATTGAATTCTGCCTTTTTTTGTTCTGTGCTGTGCTGCTTGTTATACAATGTTTATTTCCGTTCTTAATTTCCCCAGAGCGTTGCTGGGGTGCAGCAGTCTGTCCTGTTCATTGTAAAACCTCTGTTTTCTTATCTGCATAGTGCTTGTGTTAGGTATGGGAACGGAAGAGAGCCACTTCGTTTTGCTGCTCTAGTGTAACTTGAATTGTGAAAAGTCGCTGGTCTTTAGGTACTGTCTTTGTACAGAATAAGACCTTTTGTAAGGCTTTGGGTTGGGTTTTTTTGGGGGGTTTTTTGTTGGTTTTTTTTTTTTAATAAAATAGAGAGATGTCTTTTTCTGTCGTATTGCTGAGTTAAACAAATGATCAAAGTGAATTATGTGTATCCTGGCTGTGACAGGAATGGACAATAGTTATCACAAGGTCAAAACTATTGAATGTGTTTGCTGGAAGTAGACAGCTTGGTTTTTCCGCTGGCTTGAGAAACCATTTCTGAACTAGTTGAAGTAGATGCATCATAAAAGGCTGAATCAAAAGAAAAAGGATTTTAGCTTAAAACCAGTGTCAGGGAAGCCTGACCAAAGCCATCTGCCTGAGATGGCCTGGCATTTTTTCAATGAGAGGATGAGATTAGTGAGGAGGAGGGCTTGGTTTTGAAAACCCACTTCTGCAGATGATCTGTCAATTTCCATCAATGGCCACCTGCCCAAACCATCAGGAACTGGACAAGATCTTAAAGGTGACAGGAAGGCAGTGTATTCAAGAAGAAATGCTGTGGAGAGGGAGCTGGGACCTGGGCTCTGCAGCTATCCCTGCCGCTGGGCAGCTTTGGCAGGCTCCTTCAGTCACTTCCACTCCCAGCCTTGCATTTGGTCTGTTTAGAAATACATTCTTTTCTTGCCTGTCACGTGCTTTAATACATGAAGTGTCTTATACAGCGGGGAACCATCTTCTATGTGGGTCCTCAAATGCTCAAAAATTGGAAGGAAGGAAGGGGTTGTAAGCTCCAAGAAGAATATCCTGATCTCTCCTTTTTTAGTAAGACTATGGTCTGAGGAGGAAGATGATGCTCTTAGCCTCTTCCCATTTGCTTGTCTCCCGCCACATGCCTGGAAAGGGTTGTCCCTCTTCGGATCTCCTGGCACAGTTTCTCGTGTGATTGGTCCCTGAATCTGTTTCTGATTGAGCAATATAGTTTTAAAAAATAACCTCTATTGCAAGTATCGAAGAGAAGGAAGATCGTTCTGACTGAATTGCATCAGGGGCAATTACATGACTATTTACGTCTGGTGTGAGTCAGGCAGTTGGGGAGCGACCAGCAGCTAGAGGGGGCTCAGGACGCAGGAGCCTCTTTGCCAGACTCGGGGGCAGCCGGAGCAGCGGGTCTGACCACAGCCTTTGCTTTCCGCCACAAATACCTGAAGTTTTTAGCTGTTTTCAGTAGAGCCTGTTTTGCATAAACCATTTCTATTTTCCCATTACTCATACGCCTCTTTGTTAATAACATAATGTAAATAATTCTGTGCTGGATTTGGCATTCATTTAAACAGGTGTAACGCTAAAGCAGTCGTAATTGGTTTTAGTGTTCCCAGCCTTCTCTCTGGCTGCACTTTCCAAAGGAGTTTACTTGGTTTTGCTTTTGAAGGCTCGTTATTACCATAATTCACTCATCAGTCTGCTGCTTTTAATGTTAATTCAGTTTTATAACTTGGTAGAAGGCAAGATGAAATGTTTCAGGCTGCATCCTAAGGTTATTCTTTGAGTGGCCGGTGTTTCAAATGGATGTGATGGGCATTGGCGAAAAGAGGTTTGTGATATTTATAGTCTTCAGGAATCTGTGTAAAAGTGAAAAAATGCTTATCCTGATTCTGTATAAATACCACATCCAAAGCACACCTGTCTTCTGCCATGTGGGCCAGCTAATTGGTTTTTGATCTATTTTTACTGTTCTTAGCTGAAAGGCAATTTTTTTGTTAAGTTTCGCAGAAAGCTCAGAGCTGTTTTAGGGGTTTGTAGCTGTGAAAAATAGCCGTGGTTCTGTTTTTTAAAAAGCATTCTCAAGGAATAATTACAATGATTGAGAATGCTTCTTAAAAAAACAGAAGCGTGTACATTTTTCATAGTTACACGACTCTAAAATGGCTTTGTGGGTTTCTTCACATATTCAAGAAACTTTTAAAAATAAAAAGGAGCAAATCTATCTCTGAGCCTGGCAACAGCTGAAGTTTATATTTCACAAGTGTCTGAAAATGGGTTCCTCCCCATTTGCAGACACAGATGCCAAAGTTTTAAACTGACAGTGCAAAGTTTATATTGCAAGCTTTGTAAAGGAGCAAAGCAGCATTTTTCTGCTCTGTGCTAGTCCTGTACTTAATGCATGGCTGGGATGAAGCCTTGTTGGACAGTTATTATTGTTTATGAATTCCTTGCCTTGCGGTCGTGCAGAACAGCAGGTTGGCATTGTTGAACCGGGAACTGTAGACATGAAAATAGCAAAAAGGTTGCCCCTGCTGCTAAACTTTTGGCAGTATTTTGTCTTCCATTCTTGTCTGTATTAAAACACAGAATGTTGTGAATGGGCCAAACCCTGAAACCCTTTATTTGGTTATTATGAAAAGAGAGAGAAAAGGCTGTGATTCATTAGGAGAGGGATGAATAAGAGGCTGCAAAGAAGGTCTATGCAAGGTAGCTGGGGAGCTTCTGTTCCCTTGTCTCATAACCCAGCAACGCAGGGGTCGTCTGAGCACAGCGAATGGTGGCTCTGTCAAAGGTGATGCATTAAATAGTCCTCATGCCGGGGCAAACAGGGGAACAATGTTAAGGAGATGCTAGCTGCTTATGTGATATGTCTAAGCATGTATACGCAGGGTTAATGGGAAAGGGAGGCCATTGAGACCTCTGGGTAATTACATGGCCTTGCAAAGGTGACTTGGGTGGAAATCATTGTATAGGATGCTCCTGAAACCAACTATTTCAAACGATTAATTGGGAGATTTTTTTTTTTTTTTAATGAGAGCACAAAATACCTGGGGTTAACTATTATCTCAAACAAAAGGGGTACAGGAAAGGGAACCAAACCTGTTGTTTCAGCGTCACAGTGTCAGGTCACTAATCCCACTTTAGTATTTTGCCTGGAGCAGCAGGAGTTACAGATGTTTGCTTGCATCATCACAGTATAGTCTCTGATGATGGTGATTTGTGTTGTTGTAATCCCACAGAAATTATGCTTTGGCTTCGATACTTCGGCCTGTCTGGGCATGACTGATCATTATCTGCTCTTCAAGATTAGCTGAAAGTGCCTAGCTAAATGCTCTGAACTTTGCGGTAGAAGAGGATGAATTTTGGGGCTGGGTCTCTGAAAATGTTGCATAAAAAGGCTGTTGTGTGTGTTCCCCTGTGCTCCCTGGCATAAATGAAAGAAGAGGAGAGCAGTGCAGAGCCGGGCCTGTCTGTGTGGGATATATTCAGTTACTTAACTCATGGCACAGGCCACTGCAACCCTAGCAGGCAGCATTTCAGCAAAGGCCAGCAAGTGTTGTAAATACCATCGGGAGCAGAGTTTTTTGTTCCCTTCTCCCCGCTTTTTACGTTAGATGCTGAATGAGCCGCACATGCTTGTTCGTGAGGGGGGTTACTCAGCTGATCTGCCTCGCGCTCCCAGACCGCCCTGATCTTGCGTCCTGGAGAATCTCAAAGATAATTTTAGTAAAAAGCTGTTCTGAGTGCTATTTGGCTCGTCTGTTTACAAAGTCACAAAGTCTCCTCTCATTATTTTTCAGGGATCAGAGGGGACAAAAGTTTAAATATTAGCTCAGCTATTTAAACCCTGTGGCAATGCCAGTCTGCTTGGCACATAGTGTTGAATCTAGTGATAAGATATTCGGTCGACTGATGACCCTCACAGCGTTGTAAGAAATATGCTGATAAATTCTCTGTGAGGGACAGGAGGGACGAAGCGGCTCTTACGTTTTATGACAATTGCTAATCAAAAAATCTGCCAAAAACCTGGGCTTAGAGATCTCTGCTGTTGCCCTCCAGTAAACCCTGATTTCCCGGAAACTTCTAGAGTATTCCTAGATAAGCAGTATTGTAGATGAATAATGAAATAAAAAAAGAGTTCTCCACTACAGGCTTCGTGCCTGAAAATGTTTTCTGATCTATAATTACGTTTTTGTCCACTAGATGGCTTTTCTCCCCCCGCCTGCAACCTGATAGAGCAATCTGAATCAAGCAAATGTAACCTATCTAAAATGATATTACCTACAGCTTAATTCAGATACTGGTTACACTTTGATCAAAAATTTCTGGTTACATACAGCATACAGGGCTTATGTATCCTGTGATGTAAGTTTTCCTATGTGGTGCAAATCTCCCATACGTTGGCACAGAGAAAAATTCAAGTTAAGATGTTTTTGCAAACTGTTTGCCAGCAAACAATGTTTGCTTATGATATGAAATTATTAAAGACCACAGAACATATTCTGTGGTTATTAAGTCTTCAGCACTGACACTGAAAAATAATGTAAAATCTTCCAGACCTTGTTTTGGTTTGGCTGGGGGTTTTTAGGAATCGGAAACAGAGGAGTTCCTCCCCTTACCCACCCAGCCTGTAGTATAATATTAATTAATGATGTTTGGAAGCAAATTTAGGTTCTGCAGTTACTATAATTAAGTGGGACAGATGAGAGAGAACTCCGCATTATGTGGCTTAAGCAAAACCAAAAAATGTACGTTATTTACATTGAGGAAAGTCTCAGTTTTAGTCATTGTATGAGTCCCACTGACCATTGAGATATTAGCAGGGCTATACCTTTCCTCTTGACTCAACCAGGTGAATAAGACAGTGGTCAAGAGAAGAGTACCCTGAATTAGTAAAATGTGTGGTATTCAGGGTATGACAGAAAAATATAATAATGCATCCCAACAAACATTTTGTTATTATTTTATAATATTTACTCTCATCAAAAAAACATTACATGGTAGAATTAAAAATAATCACGAGGCTGATGTTCACCATTTCACCGGAGAAAATATAAGGCAATTGGTACAATTTTAGATTAGTAAAATGTTCTCGAGAAACGTACTTATACCACCAAGGCTGATGTGGGTACACAGACTAGAGGAAGACAAGAGAACCCCTATCACAAGCTGCTATTGGTGTCTCCCCGAGAAGCACAGTCCCTTGCTCCTACCAGCACTTGGGATTTGGGGGACTTCTGCAAGGAAGTTACTGTAGGAGACTGCCTGGAGATGCAGTTCCTCAGTTCATTTTATAACCAGTAAGTGTTTGTTCAGTGTGAAACTCCCATTTCTAGCTGTTGAACCAAAGCGGGTCTTTCTTTTCCTGTCAACTTCCTGATAGCCACGGGGGAAAAAAGAAATGTGTTCTCATTTCAGCATCCCTCACCCTCCTCCTTGCTTCTCTGGAAGAGGAAGCAAGCAAGCTATTTCTGTTACTCATCCTTTCCTTCTGCCTCCTTCCTTCAGGAGCTTTAGCTCTTGTGAATCATTCCAGTGCCCATTCCTGCACCCAATTCTAGCTTTTGCAAGCTTCAGCATGAAGTTAGGGGGATTGTTGGGTTTCCCTGCGTGACATGGGGCCCCGCTGGAGAATAGGTTGGGGTCCTGGTAATCTCCGTCAGCGGGTGCTGGCTGGCAGCGCTGGGATGGAGGAGCAGCACAAGCACTGGAGCTCTTTCTCTGCGGATTAAGGAAGCCAATGTCGCATCAGTTTGCACTCAGTTTGAGCTTGGAAAGGTGGTTTTTGCTGCTATGAGGCTTAATCTTTTAATTTTTCTTTTTCTTAACAAAAGCTTACATTCTGTGGGAATTCATGACTGAGACCAGTGTCCACACTTGCCAGGGAAATTGTACAACTGTAAAGCATCTGAGTGGATTTTTAAGCCCCGTTTGAATAATACCAGAAAGATTAGCATGTTATTTTGTTTGATGCCAACACAAGAAAACCTCATGTGCTTTAAACTGAAGGGTTACATTTACCTGGGTGGTGCTAAGCTAAGGTGATGAGAATCATGGTGTAAAAAGCTCAGGTACGCTCATGGCCCTGGGGCATGGAGTACTCTAGGCTGAGCCAGCTATTGTGCTACCTGTCATGAATGACTGGGATGGAGGAGCAGGCTCTTTCTGTTCACCAGTGAGCTGACATGATTTGACATTCTGAGTGTAGGAGGTGTGAAACCCTAAACTAAGACTGCTAATCTAATGGTGGTCAGCTAAGCAGTTTGGTCAGAAACGTCAAGGGTAATACACAAGCACAGATCTTTGAGCCTCTTAGCTACCTTCTGCTTTCAGTTACATCAGTATAAATCCATTGACTTCTCTAGAGTTCCCACATCAGGCTTATTCCAGTGCTCCCAAGAGCAGAGTTGAGGGGACAGGAGGGAGGGGAAAGAGGTGAATGGAACAAAAATGCAGCCTGCAATTTTACTCTGTGCATGGTATATTCCCTTTCATGTGTTTCAACCATTTGGCCTAGTAGAGGATATTCTTTCTAGCCAACAAGAACTGTGAAGCCACAATGAACAACCAGTAGCACCTAAGACCTCTGCAGTAACATCAGTGGATTGGAGGTGTTGGTATGGAAAACCTTCTCTAGTATGCAAGTATGTGTATGCTACTGAACATGCAATAGTACCAATCCCATTTTTTTAATCTCTACCCTACTCCTATCTAGCTATCTGCTGATCATAGGCAGCAGAGACCATGTGAAGTCCTCCAAGCCTAACTAGAGTATTCCAGAAGCCATAGCATCGGAAAAAAAAAAAATTGAATTTTTAAACAAGAGAAAAGCCTTAGCTCAGTTTAAAAATTGTCTGGGAGGTGATATGTGGGGTTTCTGTCCCTGATGCAGTGGGTATCTGGCACACTGTGAAGCCACGGCTTTTACTAAGTGCAAAGGTAGTTGGGAAGAGCTACGTCATGCTACTCTTCAAACTCACTGTAGCAGCAGATCCAAAAGGCAATAAATAATACCTTAGCACTCAGTCCTTACCTGTGCTGATCTTGGGGAACTCAGGATAAGGAAGCAAAGGTTGACCTAAGCCACCTTTAATCCATCTTCAATCTTGGCATTGGCCAAAGATCTCCTTCAACCAGTGCCAGTTTATTAGAGTACTGCAGCGCTTGTTCTAAAAATTCCCGAACTCACTCACAGCAAGTGCTCAGCTGGAGGTAGGCAGGTCGTGTACAAACCAGCTATGTTTGTTCACAGTTCTTCTGTGCCACCGTGCACCTCTGTAATGGCCATGCTAAGGTCCTTTGCACTTCTTCCCTGGGCCTTTACCCTCTGCCAGCACTGTGCATTCCCCTCTCCAGGTCAAAGAAAAATGTTTTTTACCACCAAGGAAATCTGTCAGAGAGATGTTACTAACCCAAACACCTCTGCTCTGTGAAGGAAATGTAGATTCAATTCCTTTTGTGCATCTGAAATGCTGCTGCCAAACCTGTGCTATGAAAGGTCAGGGAAAACATAGTAAGCTAACTAAAAATATTCAGTAACACCAGAGCGAGAAGATGCGCACGTCCCAGAAAATAAATTTGGCTCTGGACTGAACATAAAAGGATTTGCCAAAAATCTTTGTCTGTCTTTTCAACTGAGATGCGGGTTTACAACGTTGAAAGTAGCCATCCAGGTTTGATCTCAGCTTGGCCTGGATGAGGAGTTGACTCTGCTGACCTGCCCGGGCACAGGAGGTCGGCCAGCCCGCAGGACTGATCTTTCTCTGAGTAACCCCAGAGACACCCCCCAACCTCGATACCAGGATGTCAGACACACAAGATTTGCCATGGCCGCCCTGCAGTATCAGATCGGCTCCATCAACACAATATCACCTTGCTGTGATCTCTCTCCTTTTAACCCAGCAGAAAGATTACAGCGTTTCTTCTCTGGGTTTGATGGGATCTGGTTTTGCTTACACCCTAATGATGAACCACAAAAAAAATGAGTGACATATACCTGTTATGAATTAGCATATGCTGTTAGTTAAGCCTTTCTATGTGTGTTTAACTTTCAGGTGGATGCGTAATTACTCTGTGACCTGTTTAGCATTTCAGACTCATTCCTTTCAAAGACTGGAGAAAAAAAAAAGAGGTTACATCCAAGCTGAAATGAAAAACACAAAAGATTTTTTTTTCTGTATTGTTTTAAAAAAGGTTTCTGAACAAATTTGTTTTCAAAGTAGTTTGCTCTCAATCCTAAGATGACAACTGCCAGCAGCTGGCTGGGAAAAAGCAAAAGTTAGCCTGAAAAGTAATAAAACTCACATGACCTGAAACTGTACAATGCTGAGCCCATTTGTAACCACAGCTAGATTTCTTCGTCATTCTGGAAAAAAATAGTGAAGTGTCTGGGGGTTTTCTTTGTTATGATTTTTCTTAAAGGGATTTTCTTTTGGGAGGCAGCAGCAGCAGGGATTTTTGTTGGCTACCTTTCTTTCAAAGCTTAGTGATAACGGGCAAGCAATATGATTTTGGCAGGGAAGTATCACATCTCGTGTTAGAGAATAAATTGTTCCCTTGATTATGTACTGAGTGATAACCCTTCCTGGATTTATGGATTTTTCTATATATTTGCATAGAAAGTCATTACAGCACCCTTTTAGCTGATAAAAGTAGCACATTTTTGCGTGTTGGTGCATGTCTTACAACTCCCTGGACAAGCTATTGATCAGGTAGGTCGCTCCCAAGGAAGCAGAAAGTCATTCTGTGCGCTCTTTCTTGGACAAGAGATAAGCCTTGTTGCTAGTCTACAACGTGCCGTCTCCCCCACTCTCTTTGAATACAGAGCGATAACTTCAGAAATCACTTGCTCCTTGCTGTATAAGATTTCCAGCCTGAGACATCACAGGGAAAGAAAGAAAAGAAGGAAAAAGCACAACTTCTCAAATGGAGGAAAGTCAGTCCTTTTCCTCGCCAGATTTGAAAAAAGCAATGCTTGCCCAGCTCTGCTGTTTCTGTGTTGATTTCAGTGCTAAAAATGATGCACACCCGTTACATTAGAGTGGATTTCTTCAGAGAGCCTATTTTCATTCAGATTCATGTAACTATTGACCAGAAGTAAGGTTAAATTGAGCCGATTTAAAAATTAACCCGTCTAAAAAAAATTGCATAACGCAATAGCACTCTTCAGGCAATCCTTCAGCTTTCTAGCATCAAGTCATCTCTGATGATGTGCAGGCTGTGTTTAAAGGCAACGCATTCCTAACAGCTCCTATGCCTCCGAAGTTCCGTGCTGTTGCTTTAAACTGGTAATTCTCTGATGGTCTTTATATCGTTATAGTGCGGAAACAAGTATGCTCCCTCATGTCTGCATTTATTTTCCTGGACACCATCTTTCAAAAATATACCTTTAAATGTGCCCGTTTCTGATTCCATGCCCCTAAAACAGCTCAAGCAAGGGATATAGGAAAATGCAGGAAACTGTAAGTGCTTTAGGAATCCTCTCTGTCAAAAATACATCTATCTTCAACCCTGTGTTTTGTCCGTCAGAGCAGGGGCAGGTGAGGGAAGTACATTAGGAAGCAATAATCCGAAGCTCATAGTAAATTTAAATCCCATAATTCAGAATTAGCTGTGATACCTGCTGCCAGGAACACAGAGCTAAGTAAAGGTTAGATTTCTTCTCCTACTGTATTTTCATTCAGATTAATATTTAAGCCGTGCCGGTAGTTGTGTCCAGGAGAACAGTCGGTCCTTTTACAGCTATAAATGGTAAGAGGCTGGGTCTGTCAGAGCTCGCCCGTCAGCTGTTTGAGCAAGGCGAGCACCTTGCTGCAGCTGGCCCCAGACCGTGCATTTTCATAGCTCCCAGGCTCTCCGCTTGCACCAGCTCCCTCATTGGTTGTAGCTATCGCCCTCCTTGCAGCGACTGCTGCTGACAGTGTATCTCTCCTCAGCTGAGATTACTGCGTATGACCTACTTTGAAAATGGTGTGAACCAAGGTTCACAAATTGTCTTGGAAGGATGCCACGAGGTTGGTGTGCAAACATGCGCGGTCTGGGAGGATTCTGGCAGAGCGGAACTGGCTGTCTCCGTGTCCTTCCAGATGCAGCACACATTCCTTCGCCAGCCCCGGCTTCACAATCCATCTTTGTGCTCTTGAGTGCGGCATATTGATTTCCCGGGCAGGCCTGCTAGGTTAGAGAGCCTCTGGCCAATAAGTCCTCCATGCCTTTTTGCTCTCAAAGCAGCTGAAGTAGTAATAAAGATGAATAAAGGGTTTCAGGCTGAGCTGTCAGCTGAAGCCTAGCAGTAGTAGTAGTAGTTGTAGTAAAAGCAGTAGTAGTGGTATCAGAATACAAGTCACAAAGGAGAGCTAAGCGGTGATATTTTATTTACACAGTTCATCTGTTTACTATAATCTGCTCGTTTATAGTGTAATGTAAACTTGCAATTACCAAAGCTGCTTTCCATGCCAGATGAATGGTTTAACCTGTATGTCATTCCAAAATACTGATAGAGGAGAAAATTCAACAGAAAGGAACAGCCTGGAGAATTGCAGCCTGAAAGCTGCACGCATTTGGGGGGGATTTTTCTTTTTTTTTTTTCCCTTCTTTCTCTTCCTTATATAAGCTCTGTGCTGCAGCAGAAAGTTTCCACAGACTCAGAAAGATCTTATGCAGTTTCAAATCTACTTGAAAGATAAGGCTTTCTTTTTCCCCCTCCCCAAGGCTAATATATTACATACCTACTCAGCACAGGGCTGCCTGTTATCTGATAAGATAATTAGCATCAGACACCAGGAGAAGCGTACGTACTTTTAAAAAGGAGCATTACGGAGCGTTCACAGAGAGAGTTAAAGAGTGTGCTTATCAGAGGTTTTCCATGCAGAAGACTTGCGCTAGTATTTGACTTTGGGTTAAGAAGTCCTTTATTAAATTAGCAATGCAAATGTGTTTTACTTTATACGTGTGGAATTTAAGTGTGTCGGACAGCCTCCCTCTAGAGCACTTTGGGGCTTTTTACAGATTTAGCGTGGGCCAAGAGTTCCAACTCGGGCTCTGAGTATTTCTTTTTGTTTGTTTTATCCTCTGTAAAGACATCTGTTCTACATGGCTCTCCACCTTGGCCGCAGTTCAATTTCCACTGACTTCCATGAACTCCATTATGAAACCCAAGTGCAAGCCTCTCTTTGCACCAGGACCAGCCCGTGACTCCTGAGCACAGACCTGCAGCTTACAGATGCCCTCAGCCACCTCTCCCGAAGCACGTGGCTATGGGGAGCAGCCACCACCTTGAGGAAAGTACACCTCATCCTCCAGCTTGTCCCTCCCCTGCTGATTGACAGTCACGAGCCCTTGAAGCCATGCTATAGTAGTTTAAAAATAGGGAAAGCTGAGACAAAGACCTTTATCAGCTCTAAAAGCAGGACAACACCAATGCTTACTCTGCCTGATGTGGCCTTTGCCGGTTGCTAAACGGCTAAAAGGATCCATGGTGGTCAAAGGGGGAAGAGGGCAGGACCTGAAACAAGAACTTGACATCTGACATTTGCCAGTCCTGTTCGTGAAGCGGCTGGCCCGTAGGCAGGAGCTCCTGTCTGAGCATGCCTGCTGGATCCTCTGCAGCAAACCCTTCTGGCCTGACAGTTGTAATAATAAATACTGTAACTGGGCTGACATTTTGGCCTGGCAAGGTCTTTCATAAGTCTCAGTTGGGAGTGATTGTTTTAATGAAAAATGTTAATAGATGAATAGTTTGCCCATGAGTTGTTACTTCTAGCGTAGAAGGCACCGAGTTGTTTTTAGCGGTGGTTGTTTTCTTTTAATAGCATATGTGGAGCTTTCTGGGGGATGTGGCAGTGCTCCTCACCCAAAAGGTGGGGGCAGGACTCTGAAAAACGTGCGGTGTCCTTGTCACTTGCATCATTCTGTGTGACCATGCGAGGTGTGATGGCAACTGGGGGAAACTGGGGCCAAAGGGGGGGTGGGTGTTCAGTTCTGGTCCCTGTTACAGGGCTGCTGGCGAAGGAGAAGAGTTCCAGCCTATCCCAAAAGGGACCAGAGTATACATATGCAGACCCAGGTTATTGGAGATGGGAGCATCAACTGCACAGGAAATATTTCTCCTCAAGGTGTTTTTCCAATTGATTGCAAAGGAAAAATGGTCACTGATGCAGGGAGGAGGCAAATCCTTCCCATCCCTAATAAGTCCCATTACTCTGACTGAAAGATATGATGCATCAGCTTGCGGGGCTTTGCCTTCTAGGCAATCAGCCAGTCTGTTGAACGAGCAGATCGCAAAACGGGAACGTGGTTGGAGCAGTACAAAGCAGGCCAACCCAACATTTCTTTTGTCTTTTGTGTTGCCTATGGTTTTAGAAAACATTTTGGAGGAACAGAACAGATCAGGGAGACAGAGATGTAACTACTGCCAGGCATGCTCAGCCTTCAGCTCCTGCTCTTCTGTCTGCCCCCAGTCCCTCCCAGAAATGAGGGAAGACTTGAGCAGAAGAGCTGAAAGACAGCCCGTGACTACCAGTGGCAGAAATGTTGCCTGACACAGATGTGGACGCAAAGTACTACAACATACCTTGCCACTGCCAGATGCCTCTTTCTCTGACGTTACAGAAGGAGCCTAATGTTGCTCAGCTGACACTACTCACCTTGTCATGTCTCTTGTACGAGGTATCTTATTTCACAGCCTCTGCCGAAACATCCCAGGCACTCAAACTAAATCAGGGGAAGAAACATAACACGGTCTTTCCAGGTTTGAGCAAATGGCTATGGAAACAGGGTATTTTGGGTAGAAGTGAATGGAGGTTATGATCTCCCCCTTTGATTTGAATCTTCCATCACAGCTAATGTGTGGTCTGGTAAGATTCATTCATGGATCTTTCAAAGAGTGAGATCCTACAAGCTATCACCTAAACCCTAACTGTCCTCTGCTAATCAGGTTGACAAAAATTAATCTCTAACATCAGCTGTGAGGCAGCCAGTAACTTGATCCCTATCACTGAGGTTTCAGGGTAGAGCAGGGTACCGAGACTGTCCTTGTAACTTTGGCCAGTGAAAAATGGTAGTGTGTAATTATTTGTTGGATCGCTCTTGATATTTGATACTGTTGATCGTCCAGTGCTGCTAACCTGTGTGGAGAAGCTGTGCCTATCAGTGGAAGCTCCATGAAATCATTCTGTTCCTTCTCCAAAGGTGGAGCCAGAGGAGTGACAAGCAGCAGTTGTTTTCCTGTCTCCAAACTCCTCATCTCTGGAGGGTGACAAGGCTTCTTCCGTACACATGTGAAAACATTGGAGAGCTCAGGAGATCACATGGTGAGCTAAAGTGCCTGCTTTTCTGGAGATGCTATCTAGGTTTTCATATTCCTTATTGCAAGCATAATTACTGCCTTCTCCTAATTATCTTAGTCACTGCAGAGCAAATGGCCAGAAGTGAACCAGACAAGTCTAAGACCTTAGTTGTATTAAATAGCTGCATCGATGTTACTTAAATCACATGTAAACCAAATTGACTGTGCTAGCTTAAGACCGTCTCATTTGCGAATACCAAATCAGCTCCTAAACAGATTTAAGCTTAAACCAAAACAGACACGGTTTAACACTGAAACATGAGAATGTCCACTCTGACTTTTACACCAGTTTAACTAAAATGGATTTTAAATTATACCTTTAGAGAAACTAATATAATTTTTCCTAGCAGTTTAGACCTAGGCGATGACTGTAGAGGCAGAGGAGTACTTTGAAATTCCTCCTTCCATAACTATTCCCGGTGCTGAGGGCCTTTGACGTTTGTTGCACCTCTGTGAACTTTTGGGCTTTAGTACTTGCCCACAGAATATGCACAGAAATAGGAAAGCTCCCTGTCCATTTCACAGGAACCAGACTGTTGTCTTCACTCTGTTGGGTGCAGCGCAGCCGCGATGGTCCACATGAAATGATAGCTGCATTTGAAATCACATGCTCAGAAAACTGGAACAAATGGGAGCAGTCTGTCAGTTTACTACACACACGTTGCCATAGGCCTGTTGTTCATAAATGTCTCCCCATTTTCTTCTCTCTGCTATGCATGGAGGTTCTGCTTCATTGTATGGAGTCCCAGGTAGGTTTTCCAGTTTGATCCTGGAAGGCTTCCAAGGAAATGGCCTTCACCATTTCTGAGATGGGGCCTTGCTTTATGATCATGATCGCACGCAAGTGCATTTCACAGAAGCAATGAAACTGTCAAGCCATAGAAGGAAGCTTCTGGACACAGGACTTTCCCAGAAGCTGTATCTAGACTGAGGAAATGTATTTCTGCAATGAATAAGACGTCTGTAGACGTCATCGCTTTCAGAAAATGCCAAACTCCTTCTGTAAGTTATAGAAACACACAAGCGCATGTGTAACCCCTACAGGATTAATCAAGCTCTTTCTCCTATGGGGTGCTAAGGAAGGAAAAGTGGGAGAGATTATTGTTGCTATTTTTACATGCTTGGGAGCTGCTAAGTGATTACAATAATGGAAGTCATAAATTACTTCACCAATGCATTTGGAGATGAGACAGTGAACTGACTCCTTGGAGAAATAGAGGATAGGTATTCTGAATGGCAGACACCGCAGAGAAGAGGACTCAGGCACTGGGAAAGGGAGACTGTATGGATGAAACTGGATTTCTATTCTGCTCCCCCACTTCAATTTGCTTGTGGTGCAAGCAAAGCAGGCACCGCATTTGCAATCTGCAAGTTTGGTGAAAGCATTCGCACCTGCTACCTGAAGGATGGTTCAGCAAAAGAAATTCAAAAGTTTATTCAGTGGATTCTTTTTTTCTTTTGCTGTTCCCAAAAAAGCAGCTCATTCATATGCACTTGGCAGTGAGAGGTAAATTTTCAGTGCAGTGCAAGGTGACTTAACCACATGATTCCCAGGAACTGTAGTGGGAATTCTGCAGCAAAATCCTCATGCCGAGGCATGTGAAAAAGTCTGTAGATGAATCCACTGCCCTGTGGCAGTGGGAATCCTGGTCAATGAATTCTGTGCCGAGTGCTGAAACAAATAAAATCCATACCACAAATCTCCTGTCTGCAGCACTGTGATTCTCTCTCTTTGAGATTCTGTGCAGACTTCTTCCTGGTGCATTGCATTAATATTAAATTAACAACACACTACTCACATGGAACTTACATTCTAAAAAAAGCTCACATTATGCTGTAAGCCTTTTATTACAAAATAATAGCAGTCGTGAGGTTAAAGTTTGTTCATACAGTTTTCTATAGAACATCTGTACATTTTTTATGGAGGATAAAAGCTACATTCCATGTGTAGCTTAGTCATATGAATATAGATAATGAGTAGTTTATTGAATTTCCTTTTTTATTTTACCATTCGCTTATATTCATGTAAAGCCTTTCCATGCAAAACATACCAGATTTTTGTAAGTGGCGCTTTCTTTTCAGAAACACTAATTTCTCTGTCAGTGTTCTGCAGAGGATGTGACCTGATGTGAAAAGGACCTATTCCTTCAGGATTCAGCTTGTAGCTAGAGGCATAAATCAGAGATTCTCTGAAGTGAATTGTAATCCACACCGGAGAGAATAAAGAGAAATCACTAGGCCCATATGGAGCAGGACCTTGAGAAGCTTTATGAGGACCACATTCACTGGAATAGTTACCCAGCATCCAAGCCACGGAAGCCCACACAGCCTTCAAAACCAAAATATTTCAGGGCTTTTGTGGCCTTCCATGATGCGGAAGCTGGACAGAATTTTTATTGAATCTGGCCCTAAATAAGCAAAAGAATTTTGTAATCAGTGCATGGTTTAACAGGAAGCCAGAAAAATTCCTTTAATATTGGAGCGATACGGTGGGAAAGCTTAGCCCTAGATACAGTCCTGGCTGCTGAGCTCAAAAGAAATTTGCCTGCAAGCAAAACTAGCTGGGAGTACAGAAAACTCCTCATTAACCTGAATGCGAAAAAGGTATGTATCAGAATTTCCGTTTTTTACTGTGTATATATAAGCCATACCTTACTTTTCAAATGCTGACCCTTCACCCCACAAAAATGTTTTCAATACCTTAAATAGACTCAGTCCTTGAATGCTGATCCCCCTCCTCTTCTTCCCATCTTGTAGAAGCACTTTCAATTATTGGTAGAGAACTCTGGATACAGTGCCAGAGCTCCTTAATGCCATTCCAGGTGTCAAACAGCAGGGACTATTAGAAAGCAATATGTAGCGATCCTCAGCCCCGATGGTATTTCAGCATTAAGCCTAGATCCTGGAACAATTGCTTGCTGTATTGCCGGAAGTCTTAGAGATTAAAGCTTTGGTAGTATTGATATGAAACAGGCAAATAAGTGACCATTGCATGATGGTCTAGATTCAAAAGGGACTACATTATGTTATGCTATGAACTTGAAATGATCCCAGTGCTCTCCAGTGAGCCTTGTGCCATGGCAGTCAGCAGAGTTAGCAGGAGGAGCAGGTATTCTAACTCCAATTGTTTTTTCTCACCTTGAAATGTTATTTTAATGTTTTAGATGCAGAGATTTGGGTAGTGTTAAAAAACGTCCAAAGGGGCATTAACCGACATCTGAGAGCATTGTGGAGATGCAGATAAGTGGACAGGGCTCACTTCGGGTCTAGATAAGTGGATCTGAGCTCATTCCTTTAGCTTCAGAGTATACCTGCAAGTGATGATGATTTCACCCGGAGCAACATGTAAGCATTTCAATAAACAGGGTGTGCATTGTGTAGCAAAATCAAAGCTATGCAGTAATAACTACCCTGCAGCTAAATGGATGCTTTTTCCACAGCTGAATCCTTAGAGGGATGATGTAGTTTTTAGTCATTCATTGCCATGTGACTTATTAAAACAATTAACAGGCAAAAAAGTGGTTATTTTGAGTGGTTTGGCGAAGGCTATACGGAGTGAAGTTCAAGCAGAGTAAGTTTCTATCTCTGTTGGTAGCAAAGTGTGTGAAGTGGCCAGGGCTGTGGTTCTCTTCTTAGCTCCCCTTCTAACTCACTGTTTAACCTTGGAAAAGTCCCCCGGCCACTTTGGGTTTGTGATTCATTATGAACCTGAAACTCGGATCAGCTTCTCTAAAAGATTCACGGGCTCCCTGGGCAAACCTGGGTCCAGCTCTGGGCTTGAGCCTGATGGGTTTATAATTTGAGCCCTGTGTACATGAGGTTTGAGGTTTTGACATGTAACCAGATGAAACATAATAGTTTCAGCCGAGTTTTGCTTTGAATTTTTGGGTTCAGCTGCACTCCTCGCTTAAAGGGAAGGCCTGAAGGTGGTGAAGCTAACTGAAGAAACTGCCCACTGAGGGCTTCTAGGGGAAAACCAGATAGTTTCACTCAGTCTGATTTAAAATTAAAGCCCTAGGTGTATGGTTTACTGTGGTTTTTATATGCAGTGCAATTGCCTGTACCCCGTTCCAGGAGGAGAATATAAGAGAGGCAGGTGTATAACATTAAAAACCTGCAAGATGCCTTGGATGGAAGATCTCTGCAGACAAACCTACAAACATTGTGAGTGACAACACAGATTTTCCCTTTTTGAATTTCCTTGCCTTGCCTCCATTTCCTCCTTCCCAACCATCCAAAAAGTACAGTGCAAACAAAACTTGTAGCGATTTTGACTGTGAGGTACCCCAAGACTTGCAGGACTGGTCTTTTAGATTTCCTGCTGGGTGGCAAATAGGTACTTCATTAGTTTGGTCATGGCCTTGATCAAAATGCACCTCGTGTCTGTTGTCCAGGTTGCTGTGTTTGCGTCCTGCTTTGCTAGACCTACATGTCTCTATCTGACCTTGTAGCTATGCTCAGGACCTGCAGATCTTTCTGAGGTCTGAAGAGCCAGTGGAGCCTGAAATCAGCACTGGTTTGTCAGTGATTGAAACTCATTTCCGTGCTTTAGTCCTGTGAACACTTCAGCTTATAGCCCACACCTTGACACACAGTTAATGCAGATAGCTAAATAACACAGGCTTAGTGGAAGAGGTTTCTGCAAACAACTGTTATTTTCTTAGGCAACAGATTTCAAGGGCCTGAAGGCTGGGTGAGCCCTGGGCCATGATTTGCTCAGGTTGTATCTGCACCACAAGCGTGGAAGCAATTGCCAGTGCTGGATTTAGCTGGACACCATGGGCTGTGTCCCAGCTCGGGTGAGATTCGGGTACTTCCCCTCGGCTCCCATGCTGGAGGGACCCTCAGGGGCTGGGCTGGCTCAGCCCAGTGTCATCGCCCCGATTCGCACAGCAGTTGTGCAGGGGAAAGGAGTACGGGCCCTTTGGGGCCGGCCAGCTCATGGGGCTGTAGCCAGCTGCTCCCCAGCACTCGGGGGGAAACTTCGGAGGGCAGAGTCTGGCACCGCGTTGTGTAACTTTACTTTAAAGAACTAACTGTGATTTTTATATGGAGCGTTTGTGTGCCAAAAATACAGCTCTTTTTATTTAGTGAAATATCCTTTGGAAAACTGTAAAATCATGACAGGTTTTCGTATTTATTTTACATTCAGTTCAGGATTATACGCAATCAGCTTTAGGGCCTTGTAGGAGCCAAGAGAATATAAAGGTTGTCAGAAAATTGGAGGCTTTATACCAGGCTGTTCTGATTTAACTGGCAGACCATTTAAAGTTACTGAGATCTGGGGAGAAGCAGAGCTTTTCAGAAATGTCAGTCTTCTGAGGAGAGTGCTGCAGTTTCTGACTGGCACCCACTCTCCAAAGCACTGACCTCAGCACCAGCAGAGGAACATCAGCAGCATCTTTAAGCTATATTTTGTTATTATTGTTCAGAAGTTTCCCCCTTTCTGAATAGATAAGTTTCCCCCGGAGATGTAGTAGCATCTGGGCTTGCTTGCAGCTGAGTTTAAAGCCGCCTGGTTCCCCGAAATGAAATGACAGCTTTTAGTCTTCCACAGGAACGTGTGAATGTATTCAGGTTCATTTATAACACACAGAGAAGAAAATTGATATTGGGGGGAGGGGGGGGGGGGGAGAGGAAAGAGAAAAAAATCTTTGAGGGCTTCATGTGCCCAGGCTGGGAAGTAGTATAATACATCCACACGCTTCAGTCCATGTGAGCAGAGTAGTAATGGGATACACACGCACACACACACATGCACACACACACACAAAAGCCGGGATCCTTTTCAACCAGTTGAGTTATTCCTTTGGTTGAAGGTATTTTTCTTAGTTCTAATCATAAATGCTGAAATCTGGGGTTAGTGCAACATACAAAGATAGCCTTTAATATACACAACGTGGGTTACGTCGAACTGTATCCAGTATACAATGATCACATTGTTTCTCTTCTTTTTTTTTTGTTTCCACAAAAGTATAAAAGAGCATCATGCTACAGACAGCACATTTTAGTCTGAAATGGAACTGGCAGAGGATTTCAATGGAAAGTTGATTTATTTCAAGGGATTATGGGAGTCCAGGGATAAAGCTGGCACCCGGCCACAGGGAGAGCCCTTGACCTAGAAGCGGGAACAGTTTTCAAAGCTGTACATGTACATAACTGAGCAGAACACTTTAATTTAGTGCAGAGCATAACCTGAATTCCTTCTCTGAGGGAAGATGAAAGAAAGAAATTTTACTTCTTAGTAGGACGTTGGAAGCTGTATCCAAAGCTCTTTGCCTATTTTACATCTTATTCTGCAGCATTGCAGGAAGCAATTGTTTGTGACAAAAGGCCACTTTCTTCCCTGCTTAACTGGGAAAGCCAATTGAGCTGCCACTCATAAAACCGACTGGATACAGAATTAATTTGCTTTTCCTGATAGACGAAACAAGTTAACAGGCCACTGCAGGTTACTCTCTGAATCAACATATGAAACATAATTTCATTGTCTTTCCTCCCCCCTTCCTCTAGGCCTTGAGTGGTAATTATAAAGACTTCAAATCTCCCTAGTGACATCAGCTGGTTAAGAAAATTTGGATCACAGGAATAATGTAACCCAGAGCCCGCTTTCAGCAGCATTGTTCACACTCCAGAGAAGGTAATTCTATACAAAATACTCTTCTGTAACTATGCTCTACTAATTTTAGTGGTAGTTTTCAGTAAGCTTCACATCGGGATTCACATCATCTGGCCTCTTCCTTAGTCAGAAGGTACAAAGCATAACAGCAACAGAGCGAGTCTTTAAAATGATATTTTGGAGCGTTTCATGAAGACTGTGTATTATATCAAACATGCCATAATAATTACATTTACTAAAACTTCCTAAGCAGTAATAGGCTTCTAGCTTGGCTGGCCTTGAAATCAGTCATAAACTTCAGCCGTCTAATTAAGTGCTTTATTCTGCAGCTCTCAGTCCGGCCAAACATCCGCAGGCGTCTGTAGGTATCTGACCTGAATCAAGGACTCTGGGTTTGAGCCCTGTGTTTCCAGACAGTGCGTCTGACTGATACTGCAAAACCGCAAAATGCCAGATGGTTTCAACATATTACATAGCTCCCTGTATGGGCATCCACCGACAGCGTGTGCCTTCCTGTAAAATTTCACATGCTGAAACAACTTCTTGCAGTGTGGAGACAACACTGCGCCTGAAAACAAAGATTTAACGACATTGGCGTTGCTCAGCCTCTTGTCAACTTCTGGTCTGGGAAAAATTTTCAGCTGTTCTAAAATTAGAAGATAGCATAACACTGGCTAGAATAGGGCATAGTCTGGGCAGGCTTCTTCATTATCAGCTTCCTTGCTGAACTTTAATCCTTATTTTATGACCCTTCCGCTGTTTTGGGTTTAGCTTGCCTCATGGGCACAAACTGCCCGTCGTGGCAGATTTGCACGGTGATTTTGCCATGCGCATTAAAACGAGACTACTGGGTTCATTTCGCTTGTCAGCTATAGCGAGCAGGGACCGAGGGGCCTTCCCACCACCCGACCTGCAGCTGGGTTGGATCCCAGGCAGGAGGCTGGTGGTCTGGGGGGCCAGGGCCAGGGAGAGTGGTCCTTTTGCTATGTTACCTAAAGCAATCTTGACTGAGACTGCCAGATCCCCTTGCATGCTAACTGGTCTGCTGGTTTCCTCATAACTCGCACACAAATACCCTCGATCTCCAGGGAAATGGGAAAGAGCCACAGAGCCAGCTCTGTGCAACAGAGGGAGCCTCCTTCCTCAGTGTATGCGTACACCCTTTTGTCAGGCTCTGGAGGGCAGGCCCTCACCCTTTGCATTTCCTGAGCTAAGTCTTTCAATGCTATGAAGTTCTTTGAGCACCCAGACTATGCCTCTGGGCATGCCCTGAACCAGCCTTGGCAAAACTGATGGGATTGGTTCCTGCTTCACTACTTAATCTGGGAAAGAGAAAGAAGGTAAATTCAGCTCTCAGAGGAGAGCCGTTAGGTTAGTCCTGCTTCCTTAACACATGCAGTCGAGACCTAGATAAGGCAGTTTTACCCGTGTGTGCCTTTGTTTAGCTCTGGCATTTGGGATCTAAGGCCAGGTACTGTAGGAGATGCGGGCAGTGCAAATGCATGGCATAAAACCTGGCTGCGTTTGTCATGCAGAGGAGTTTGAGAGTCCCCATGAGATGCAAGGGTATTAAATCCTGCCTGCAGACAGCTGCCAGAGTCTTTTCTTGAGCATACCTGTTTCTTCAAAAACCATAAGAATCAGGCCTTGCAAGCCTGATACTGAACTGAGTGACACAGAAATGTCTCCCAGTGCATGCTGAAGAAAACGATGAACTGCTAACTCATTTTATCGCTCATGCAGCTGCATGGGCAGTTGTATGTATTTGGTAAGGCCAGCTTTGTCCTCACCATCCCGACCGTGATGTTCAGGAATCCCTGAGGGCCTGAGAGGCTGCCATTATGGGGCAGGAACCACCGTGCCACATAACACAGTGTACATCCCTTTGCCCACGCTCCCCCCAAGTCTTCCATGTCCTTTCTGAAGAAATCTCAGATTTGAGACGTCATAAGCACTCCAGGTGTTGCTGCAGACCTTGTAATCTAGGGTATTTGCTCACAGCACATCCTTTGGGAGCACTTTGCATCAGGATTTCATGAGGAGATAGGGAGGACAGGAAGAATGCATTTTCTTTAAAGGTTTAAAAAAATTCATCTTTGTGTGTTGAATGCTTTTTGCAGCCAGGTGACCAGGGACATTCTGTGCAGAAAGCTGCGCTTGAACTCATTTTCAGCTTATGTTGTAACTCCCCTCCTTGGCATTAGTACCAGTAAGTTTGTAATCAAATACATGGCAGCTGCACCAGTGGGCCAACAAGGTCACTTTTAATTCATGGCCCTGTCTGTGGTTTGGTGGGGAAAACATAATTATGAAATCCCTTGGGAAAGGGCTGTCTTGATGTGGCCAGGCGTCTTACCAGTAGTAAGTATTTATATAGCATCTTTTCTAACGATAGAAATTAATAAAAAGGAAGAATAGAAACACTTAATGTTGCTTTTACATAGCAAAGAAACACGTAACTGATTTTACTGTGTGTTGCTTATAATGACTCTCTTTCGTATCTACTAATTATGGCAAAGAACCAGAGAACTCTAGTGACAGTAGTGTTAACTGAATAAAATTTTAGTTACTTTAGCTTTAGTGAATCATTTGTCTTCCTCAACTTGATTTACTAATATCTTAGTTGACAAGACTCCCCATTCTGTGTATTCATTTTGTAGTTAGAGAGGGATTGTTTATAATTTACAGTTTGTCTGTGCTATTATTTTGCACTGTCAAAGAGCATCTGTTACAGTAGATAGCTCTTCATATGTTAGCGCCACATAAAATAAAGCACACCAGCCACATTAGCAGCCAGTTTATGAGCACCCTGCAACATTCAGCTGTGTAAAGGTGAATTTCTTTTGAAAGGGCAGAAAATGGAATTGCATAAGTGAACTCTGTGGGGTCACCTACCGTGGGATGAGCTTGTGTTATCTATGTAGGACTCATTCACACCAGCCATGCGATCCAGATTCTCTGGGTGGGGTAAAAGCCCTGCTAAAATTTGTTTGTAGGTATTCGATTGTTACCTGATTATCACTGCAGGCATCCCAGGGTTTTAACCACAAGCTTTCCAGAAGATAGCCTATGTACTTTCTGCTTCTATAGGGCTACTTATAAGTAGACTGTAATTAGAAGATCTGAATTAGATATAACCACGTGCAGGCAAACTCTAGCATAGCTTTCATGGTTAGCTTTGCCAGTACAGACAGGACCAAGCCATTTCAAAGCACATTGGAATTAATGTTGTTTACCAGTGACAAAGCCCCAAACCCCTTCAATGAACCCTAGCAAGAGACCTGTCATATTGAGGGCTGGTTATAAAGCTTTACTTCTTTTATGCTTGATTATAAGTCTTTATTTCTGTTTGTTTGTTTGTTTACTTGCAGAGCACAGTAAAAGCAGTAGTTTATGAGGCTCCCTTTCACTGTACCTTGGTGGAGAAGGCAAGCAAGGGCTCTCAACAGTGCAGCTGGCACCAGGTAGCTCTCGTGTCATTTGCCCAAATGTGCAAGGTTTTACCACTACTGGCAAGACCGTCACCCTTGTTCAGTTGTGCTACAGCTTTGAACTTACAGATCATACCATCACTATGAGTATTATGCCTCTTTCTACAGAAAAATGAGTTGCGTCCTCATAGATCAAATCAAGTCATATACTGATTATAGGGGCATAACTGTGTTCAGTGTGGGCTTCCTGTGCAGCTAAAATTGTAGCCTAGCCAGCCTTAACAGAGCTGGGTTTTTTTCAGAGTAAAGCTGATCACCTAAAGCCGAGAATACTACTAGCTCACGTTGATCTCAGCTGTGGTTGTGGATGCTCATAATTTTAAGAAATCAGGCCTTATGTTACCTGTTAGAGACCACACAGCTAGTCAGTGACGAGTGCTGTACTTTTTCCAGCTACTCACAGACTCGCAGAAGTATGAGGTTTAAAAGAACATGAAAAAATGACTCCAAATGTAATAAAGTTTGAATAACAAAGAATTGCACATTGCTAGTTACATCAAGCATTTATTGTTCCATTCTACCACGTGTTTCCTTTGATCTATTTTTAAGTCATTGCAAACTTCGTTAAAATCCAAATTCCAGAATCTCCCCCCTCAAAAAGTGTCCTTTTGCCTTGGACTCACATTTTGAGAAGCCTATTTCTTTTGTGTTACTAAAATGCCAAGATTTTAATGGAATGCTTTATTAGGTTTCCAAATGCTTCTGGCCAATAACAAGCAAAGTTCAGCTCAGTAGTTTTAATCTCAGAAACATCAAATCTGTTTTCCCCGCATGTGAGAAGAGCCATGCAGCTCTTAAGAAGATTAAAGCTATAAGTTCTGACATTACAGGGGCTAATGCTTTCACAGTCCAGATCAGGACGGGTTATTTTATGCAAGTTTTTCCTCATGTGTATTTCCAAGACTACTGATAGCCTTCAGTTTTGCCTGGGCTTTTTTTCCCCCCTCGTACTCAGGTATGCTATGCGTAGAAGGTGAATACATTGGTTTTTCTTCTGTTCTGCCTCTCCACTTCATTTTAATGTTAAGAGGCAAATTATATCATTTTCATTATCAGTGCTGCTCACAAAACCACGTTACTCAAAGACATCAGGATCAGCAGTCAGCCACCCTCAAAATAGGCAGCTGTAAATCTAGAGTGCCTATACTTTCTAAATGGAGAGAGGCTTTTACATTAATCTCCTGGACTTGCTGAGTACTGGTACGGTGCCCAAACACGAGTAAGTAAACTCAATTAGTAAAAATAGACATGACGTGGCAGTTCAATATATGGCATTTGAGCATGTGTGCTACAAACCAGAAGTGCTCGCTTCAAGTCCCAGAGACTCTGTTTTGTACATATGATTCAGTTATTTTCCTGGTTGCCAAATACCTTGTAAAAAACAACAGTAGTATTTTATTTTCACAAAGATGTAGTACTGCTGTCGTTTACACAGGTGTAAATCTGGAGAAACTCAGCTGACTTGTCAGGACTCTGGATGTTCAGCAACTCTGAAAAATTACATTTTTCAGCTGATGCTTGAAAGCTGGTAGGCAAACCAGCTTTAATGTTCGTGTGTTTTTTATATGCAGAATTACTTGGAATGTACTATTATAGGCAGATAAGAAACATTTGCAAGAAATAGTTACTTTTTGGAGCTTTGTTCTGCATAACAGGGCAAGTCTGGGTACATTAATTTGCAGCTTAAGACTTAAGGAAAGTCTCCTTCTTTACCCCCTTTGGCAATGTGTGTAGCAGGCTACACCTCTTTTTTTATGGCAAACTGATCAAAGTCAAATTATTCAAGCGCAAGTTCTCCAAGATCCCTGTGCTCCGCTGCATAACAGAAGGGCTTAGGTCTGGGTGTGGTGTTCTTGACCTTCTAGTCTTTTGTCTTTTCGGCCTGTTTTACTTCCTCTGTCTGCCGGGTTTTAGCCAGGAGAGCGATCTAAAGAGACCCTGTTTGTTTTCCGTGCACATTATGATAGGCTGCTATTGTGTAACGACATACAGTATGCAGGATAAAACACCCTGCTTATTATAGCGTAGTTAAAAGGCCTGTCACTATTTCCATTTCAAATTCCTATTTTCAGGAGTTTACTACTGAGCCGTAACAAATTGCAGGCAGGAAACTTGGCAGTCACATTCCCAGCCTAAGAGCAAATTCTTTTACCAACTTTAAATAAATAAATTAATTAATATTAATGGCATGTGCTCCCAGCATGCAAAGTAAAGGAGGTTTTGTTATTGTTTTGTTTTGTTTTATCCTTGAAACAAAAGATGAAGATTAAGGAGAGTATTTACATACCAAGCGTCCCTATACAAGAGTTAGACAACAGACGGAGAGCAGTGTTACCAAGTGATGGAGATGATTATCTGGTGGGCATTCCCAATGAGAGTGAGCTAATTCTCCTAACAGGAATAGCAATATAGAAGGGCTATTAATCAATGTATACAAGAAAAAGCTGGGGAGAGCAGAAGAGAGTTGTATATCACAAATACTGACAATGCTGGCAAACTACAGCTTGATAACCACGATGGGTGAGAGTGAAATTCTTTGGGGTTAGCTTAAAAGGAATAAACATCAAAACAAAATAGCAACACCGCAGAGTTGAAGAGTTTGAAGTGGAATAACTAATAGGTGAAACATTTTTATGGTAAATGTATTTTCAGTATATTTTAACAATCCAGTTTTTAATTATACAGCCAGATATTCAGAGTTTGAAGTCCTGAAACAAGTAAAAAACAGTTTTTGGTCTGTTGTCCGGATAGCAGAGTTTTCAAGCTGGTAAATGCTCCTAGCTTATCTTTCTGTTCACTGAAGATTTGAGCGCTATAAGGAATCTAGGAACCGGTAACTGTAAACGATATGAATTCAACATGCTATTAAGGGAAAGTGCTACTACAAGAGTAGCAGATTCAGAGGAAGCAACATACCGGAACTTAAGAAACCCAATGAACATTTTGGATAGTAAGAAGCATTAAAAATGCTAACATATAAGAAGATAGGTGAATCCTCGGAAAGCACACTAAGTAGGGAACATCAGGTTACAGTTCTTCAGAAGAAGAATAAAAGGGGCTTGGTGGTTGTTGGAATTTCTTCTTTCATTTCGTTTTCAGGAAATTATAATTTTTGCAGGTTAAAATAAGAAAACGTTATTTCACCATTGGAGAAATCTACCTTTCTGCCCCACTGATCATTTGCTATTTCTGAAAAATCAGCTGGTCTCAAAAATGCAGTCTTTTCTCAGGAGATAACTGTTCCGAGAGATATGTCAAATAATGGAGTATTTGATTGCATCTTTTACTGCAGACAACATAACCTGTATGCCTATGTTGTAAACTGCCTGGGGAGGAAACTTGGCCTCATATAACTGATTTGAGCATCTAGTTCAAACAGGAAAGGGGCGTTGATCCTCATTTAGGGATCTGAGAGATTATTAGAATATAAAAAAAAGATTTTAGGAAATCACCAAAGGATTAACTTTCATGAGGCGGCTTTCATTTCAAGCTACATCACACAGATTTTTGTGATCTCATTGGAGAGACCTTAAATGTGTGCAAGGTTGAGATAAATGTGTCTTGGTTCAGATAAATGTGTTTGGAGGCCAGACCATGACTCCTGTACAAGCTGAGCCTTTTAGAGACTCTTACACAGCCTGCAAGCTCCTCTTCTGCAGTTTTCAGGATGATTGCTACAAGGGACTCAGAAGAGCTATTCAACTTGGCAGTGACTCGCACAGAGCTAAAAGCTTCTGGGAGCGTTCCTGGGAACCTCTGATACTCTGAAGAGACTCCAGCGAGAGACAACACTGGGGCTGGGATGCTTGCCCAGATTATAAACTATGCAGGAATTTCTGTACAGCTGATAAACTCTGCACAGGACCCTGTGAAGTATATACATTTTGTAACGATACCTGCAGGCTCTCAGAAGTATCTTTGGGACAGCAACCACTGGTATACGGTACTCGCAAGCTCTGTCCCCTCTGCCCCCTCCTCCCACACTGGGCACATGGTTTGACTATGAGAATTATTTGAGGAATTGCTTGCCATTTCCTACCCTCCCTGCTTCCCTCCCCCCCCCGCCCCCGGTATACATTTCTAACCAGCAGAGGGAAACACGAGGGGCTCAAGAATTACAGGACTTGTGTGTGATAAATGATGAAGACCCTGCAAAGAATATATCCTATTACATAAACATAAAAAAAGGGCTGAAGCCATAACGCAGCAAGGGAGGCAAGATCTCTTAAATATGACTTCAGTTTGCAAGATTATAGGGGTGTATTAAAATAACCGTATGACTTGAACTGTGTCTGGAGGTGGATCACTTTGGAGGTGAGGGAGGTGGTGGTGCCTCTATATGCACCTATCATGTTTACTTCTGGGCACAGTGTTCCTGCTGGGGACAGACAGAAGGAGCAGTATTCAGAGAATAGTAGCAAAAGCTGGGGAGGCAGAGGTGATCTTGGCGGGGACTCTCTCTGGGCTAACCCGCTTTGCGCTTACTAGCAGGCAAAGGGTGTTCATCTGCGCAGTTATTGCAGAGTAGCTGGTGTCCTGTAAATCCACACCCTTGACTGCCTCACCGTAACTTGCTCACGACGACGCACCCTCAAGCACACAGCTAACTTTAAATGTATGATTCAGAATCATTAAGACAACGGGACAACTTGTACGCTTTAAATCAAACACCAAGTTTACACACCTAGCTGAAGATGGGCCAAACAAGGGAGAGAAATGACATAATATTTATGTCCTAAGAAATGAGATGTATCATGGAGAGGGGAGAGACAGATTAAATGGAAAACCATCTGGTAATCCCACTTTTGTAGCATGGCATATTTTTCAGACCTGTTATGCATATAAGTGTGTGAAATAATCTCCTGAGGTTGGTGGGAGATGTCCTATCACTTCAGATTTTTAACACCAGAGTGGGTTGGTTGACAGAGATAGTTTATGAAATGGGAAGGGTTTTAGTCAGTCTGTGTTGCTAAACAAGTATGAAAAAAATGTAGATAGAATCATGGGTTTATTTTTGTTTATATTAATACTGTTTTCTCTTGTCCTTGATATGTGGAATTGTTGCTTTTCTGAGTCCTTGACTAAGCCTTGGGAAAAGAGAGTATTCTGTATTGCTTTAATAGTAATAATACTTGTACTTCACTGTGTCACCACTGTTCCGCGAGATAAAATTATAATTTTTACTATCCCTATTCTACAGGCAGAAGAATGGAGGGAGTGAGGATGTCACAGGACTAAGACCAAGGCAGAGGGACTCAAAACCAGGTTAGAACTGCGGCAGAAGCAGTGAAGTCTTTAACAGATCGGTTTGTGTAACAACCTTTCCAGCTTGGAAGAAGGATAATTTAGGGGGAATATGACACATGTCTGCGAAGTTCTGGGGAGCATGGAGAGTATGGGTAGGGACTGGCCATTCTCTGTCTTGGTGCAAGAGCTGGGAGCATTGAATGAAGCAGGCAGGATGAGGTGGTTCTTCTTGCATCAGGGACTTGACCTGTGCAATCTGACATAGGAGACTGTGGATGCTTAAAGCTTACGTGTGCTGAGGGGGAGACCGTACAAGTCTTGGGAGATAAATCCACTGAGGGTTCCTAAATAGGCAGAAACCACATCCTGCTCAGGAAGTCCCTTAAGCTGAAAATAGTGGGAGGCTGAAGAGTACGTGGAGGAAGTAGTGTATAACGCCCATGTCTCCTTCATCGTCTGCTTATGACCAGTATTGTCCTATAGCCACTGTGTGGCTATTCTTATGTCCTTTTGCACAAAGAAAATGAGAATATAAACCATGAAAAATCTATAGTGAGTAGCCATTTCAGAACTAGCATCTCTTGAGTAGGAACAGCTTGCTATGAGGTGGTCCTGCCCCCAGGTGTCCACTCCATTCTCTTGGCTATACTTGACCCCATGGCAGAACAATCCATGCAAAAGCGAGTCTATCCCTGTGATACAACATACACTTCCCAAGGGTTTGACTTGTACTATTTTTGGAGAGGCCCTGTGGCAAAAGACACACACTTTGAGAGAAGGCTGAAGATGTGCTTTCAGCAGGAAGGTGTTTCTGGTGTGCTTAGTTACCCAGCTAAGTTCCTTTTGAGAAAACTGCTTTCATGTTGTTGTGTTTTTCTTGTACTTGCTATGTGCCAGGGCTTCTAGAGCTCTGAATAGATATCTTTCGTTACCTTAAGTATAAATAAACAAATAATATCATATGAGGACAATACGAGAGCAGATCCAAGGTAGGAAGACAAGTATAAATGGGAGCTCCCCTGTGGAAAAAGTGGGCAGGGAGAAAGAGAGAGACATGATACGACATTTCAGCCAAGATGGGAACAATTACTGCCTTTAGTAGAAAGGCCTCTGCTGAAGGGTAAAGAGAGAACATGACGATCTGGAAAATCTCTGAGGGAAAGATGCTGCCTCTGTGCAGTAAGAAGTCAAAGCGATGCCAGTCTAGTTACGACATGGTCTGCGCAAGCAGAAATAATTCTGATTTAAAGTAATATCCTACCTCAGGCTTCCTGTCACTTTTCCCAGGACATTGTTTTTTTTTAAACTATGGAGTTTCAGGGTTCTTTGGACATATCCTTGTGACCTTGCAGAAGAAACAGGAAAAATACCCCCCTCAGCTTGTAATCAGATAGAAGGTAAATGTTTACCATGCTCTCCTAGGTTGTTGGTCAAAGCCTTGTAGGCTGAGGACTTCTTACCCTCCAAGCAATTCACTGTCATGCCTGCAGTCCATCTCTGCCTGAGAATTTTCCAATTGACCATGCCTATGGATCAAATCTAAGGGCATACAGCAATTCCTTCATACCAAAATTATCCCACTTAAATTTTTGTTTGATGATTATGCACTGTTCAAAGTCACCATTCCTGTGCTGCAGGTGACTGCAGTTTTGTGGCATATGATACCTTCTGAAAACAAAGACAGACAGCTCTTTCCTGTGGAAAAGATGCCTCTATTTCAGGACTATTACTGTATTTCTGGTTAATACTGTATTAGTTATTAGTTTTCTTTTTGACAGTACAGTGAAAATATAGATACAAAATAACTCTGGTCTTGGACATAAAGCAACTTGCACTTCTCTTTGTCTTGAAACCAAGGCATGAGACCAGATTTATCGATATTGGCTGAATTCGGTAAACTTCAGTTCTGAATTTGCATGAGAGCTTTGCGGCCAAGGCCCACGTGTATCATATTTTGTGAAGAGGCAGAGACAGCGAGGGTAGAAAATAGCTGTTATTCATATGTTGCACATTTTCTCAACAAAAGATAAGGACTTTTTGTGCATGAAAAAAATGTGCAGGCTTGGCAGCAGGATTGAGCACATTGGCTCTGAAGGTCTGTTAGGTCAATGATCCATGAGGTAGGAAGGTTTTGTTCAGTAGACCAGAACAGCTCAGCTGGGGCCATCAAAGGACTCAGGAGTCAAAAATCCATGTTTTCAATTCCTAGATCTGTTCAAACAGGTAATCAGCCCATTCTAGTCCATTCCCCTCCTCCCCTAAAAATTCATTGTACTTATCAAAATATGTATAGGATTGATCAGAATGCTTTACAAAACACACTGCCTTATATGCGGGTAAGACACTTTAAGAAAGGTCAAGAGTTATTTCCCAACCCTAAGTGTTTACATGATAGATGCTAATCTAATCTGTCTAGACCATAACGCCCTTAACAGACAGAAAAAAACCTGGCAAGTGAACTCCCAGATAAGTCTCTGTACCTGGTATGATTTAAAGGGACAACACGTGTCTCTTACAAGGGCTTGTGGCCTCCGACTGCTCCCTGTTAGCAGCCAAGAGCCCTCTCCCAGAAAGTGGCTGGTGAATTCTCCTTAGGTCTGCACCATCATTTTGGTTGAATGTTAATCCTCGTTAACAGCGCTGCCTTGACATCCCTGGAAACCAAGTATTTTCCAAGGAGCAGAGCTTCCCCTCTGTGCCCTGCTGGCGTACTTTGACCCCAATATGAAGTGATCGCTTCTAGGAATAAGACGGCAGCTTGGTTTCCATTGGCCCTTCTGCTCACACCAGCCATAGGGGTAACTGCAGTGTCAGAGGAGATATGTGGAGACCAGGACATGAACGGAAACCTCAGACAGCATAAAGTCACAGGCCATAAAGCACCTAACAGGTCACAATAGTTATTACTTGAGAGGTGCCTAGGCCAGTTAAGCATCTCTAGAGAAGGGCTTAGCACTTTTATTTTCCGCTAGTCACTGCTGGATCAGCTTATGGGGCTAGCTGTGGCTGTGGTCCATCCCGGTGTGGTCACTGGTAGGTTAGCTGGTCTTCCTTCCAGATCAATGGCCTGTAACAGACTGACAACTTATTCAAAAGAGTAAATTAGTCTTGATTTTAAGACTTCAGAGGACTTACCAGTTTTCTTAATCCCTTGATGAATTGCTTTCCCTGTTTAAAAAAAGCAACAACAACAACAACAAAAGCATCTTATTTCAGATCTGCATCTTTCTAAGGACCTATTGTTATTTTAAAGCTATTGAAGCTATTCTTATTTAAAGAGGAACTTGGTTGCTTCTTTTAAAAAATCAAGACAATGATAAGGTAAACATTTTTTTACCTAAATATCCCATTACCTGTATGATAAGGCATGACAAATAATGATTTGTTCAGCAACCCTACAACCCATACCTAGCCACAATGTGGTAAAATAAAGAAATTAATGGCAACCTTTCCTTTGAATTCACTTGCAAAGGAGCTCAGCATTTTAGACCATAAGATTTTTCTCTTTGAGTCACAGTGTAGTACTACATACTTGCTTAGTCTTCATGAATGCTTTGCTCTCATTTCAGTAAATGTTAATTTGCATGAGATACTTGTGGCTTTAAAGAGACAGCATTGGCTCTCTGTGTCTACTCATCTAATTTCCTTCCATCTGAAAACAATCACAGAGTTCTGAGGAACATCATTAACATCCCTGCTCTGACAGGAGATACAGTCATTTCTAAGTGAATACACAAAAAATAAAGATGTTAATCATATTTTATTATGTTCACACAAGTGGCACTTCAAGTTAAAGAATACATTCCAAATACATTATTGTTCAGATCGTGTACATTTTTAAGTTCCCTGAAGAAAGTGTACCTTAATTAGGCAGCTGTAATCCAAATTACAGTTTCTCATTTGTTAAAGCTGTTAAAATACCTTAAATCAGCTGCATGTGTCTCAGATAATAATGAAAATAACCGCATTAGCAAAAATTATCTGAATGCGAGAGGGCTATAAATAGATAGGAGGTGGATTGGACAGTCGGCGGATTCTGAGTTGGAATAAAAACATCTTACTTAAGCCAAAAACATGGCAACCAATATTTTCTGTTATAAAAATATTTGAGAAGAATTTAGTTTTTATGAAAGCTGTCTGAAACTAAAATGAATAGCAGAAGTTCTCTGTTTGTTTACAAGCCAGCGTTAATACCTGAAGCGTAAAGCAAGGCACCTTACGAGCAATGACAACAAACCTTTGATTGTATTCAGAAATCCTTTTTGCCAGGGGTTAAGAATGACTGTACGTTCATGCTCTCTCGGAGTAACCTCCACCTTGATAACGCTTGTCATTTGAGCAAATTGTATGACAGGTCTGTGAAGTGGATTACTACTGTCCACTAGAGGCTGTAATGAGACCAACAATGTCATTTTATGACAAATTGAAGACTTAGACTGTAATGATCAATAATTGTGAAATTACTTTTCACACTCAGTACATTGTCAATCACTGGATTTCCCTGAATGTGAATGTTTAAAAAAAAAAAAATCCAACTTCCTATACCTCTTATTCTCCCATTTTTCATAGATACTATTAATTGTATAAAACTTGCAGCGTAGATGACACGTTACAACTAGTGGATTGAAAGACAGCTTCTTCCAGACAGTGCGCATCTTGCATGTCAAATTGATTAATATCTTCTGGTCAAGACTGCATTCAGCTGGGAGTCGTATCAGTTTCAGCACATCCCCAGCAGTAAATAAAAATGCTTGAGTCGATGTGGGTTCTTGTGTCCCACTCACCACTGTGGTGTCAGAGCCCCTGTCCATACTGAGCTCAACCAGCTGAGTAGCATCTGTCACGTATCTCTGCTCTCTTTCTCTCCCTGGGGGCAGGAAGGTCTGCAATGGAAGAGTTTTGTTTTGGAAGTTTGCTGCTACTTTCACGTATGCATCCCTTGCTATATGGCCTCCTCAGAGGGGGCAAGGTGATGGGGTTCAGGGTGGCTCTTAGCTGCTGTGAGAGTGCACCGCAGGTGTTTGGGGTAGCCCTGGAGCAGGACCTGACCGCTTCAGTGCTGAGTTGCTTCTCTTTATTCTTGTTGTCTGAACTATCTTGCTGGCAGATAAAATCACATCTACTTTCCACAGGAAATTACTTTCTCTTCTGGCTTAGTTCTGCACTCCTGGGTCAATAGGCTGCACTGCCTTAATAGATACTGAGGGACCTCTGCCCTGGCCATTTAGTAAAGGTCACGTTCAGGTGCTGTTTCCCACCCCCTCTGCCTTCACCAGCATCTCCATATTTTGTGGTACTTTTTGCGGAGGGAATACATTGAGCCCCAGTGTAGGCCCGCAGCCAGGGGAACTGCAGAGGCACAAGGACGTCTTGTGAGATGGTATTATGTCCTGTGTGTCAGGCAATGTCTGCGGAGGCATAGTCCCCTCATCTCTCATCTGTTAATGTAACCAACATACGTCGAGTCAAAACAGAGGTGAGGAATGGCTTATGAACCTGATGTGGCTGGTGGCGGTTGTGGCACTTCCCAAAGCCACGGGTTAAGGCTGCCTGCTGGCTCAGGAAAACAACATTGCTTTGCCTTACAATGGACTCACATTTTAGGGGTCTCTTTTCAACTCTGAAGCAGAAACACAGACAAAGATTTAAAAGCCTAGAGCCTGGAGCATGGCAAAAAATGTGGGTCCTGTGGCAAACACCGTAGCCACAGAGCGGAGGAATACACAAGCTTCTTACATGAGCCTGCTGCAGAAGGGAAAGTTGCCCAAAGCTTGCTTCAGCATGAATGTGGCTTCTCTTTCTCTGCGTGTGCCACACCTCTTGGCAAGGTGAACGTTTGAGAAGGAAAGATTCCTTTCTCCTGAGGTAACACTCTCTACAACTGGAATAAAAAAGGTGGCAGACAGGAGAGTACTGCGTACTCAGAAGTGAACCCCGACGATGGGGTTGCGGCTTCTCCGGGGCTTTCGCTTGATTTTCATAATCTCCAGTCTGTGTCTCTCTCCCTCAGTTCCTTCTATTAAATCAATGAACCTTGCATTAGCTGGGTGAAGATAATTTTGCTGTCTGCTTTGCTGCTGTAGATTCACTGTCTCGTAGTGCTGAGTGGCACATTTGTCCAGACATCTTGGCCTGTTGCTGCTTCAGCCCCCAGACCACTCCTAAAACAGAAGGTGATGTTGGATTTCATAGTGAACCTGAACTAAAGATGCTGAAGGTGCTGTGGTAAAAGATCCTTATGTTTCCTAAAGCTGGTCTGTATTACAGTATCAACTCTAAATCAAGAGCGCTGCAGCTTACAATGTTATTATTACGTTCTTTAGCAATTACGGTGAACTAGTACAGTCATTTATAGAAGGGACTACTTTGCTGATCTGCATAACGACAGGCTCAGTCCTAGGGTACTTTGCATCTGGACTCCAATGCTAGATTTAATGCTAAAATCTAATGCTAATATATAATGGAGACATAGGAGATATACCTGCACTAGAAACCTGGTATCTTGGAGCTTATTGTTGTGGCGAATTGGTACAAGCCTGGTCTGGATGGCCACGTTGCAGGGAGCGCACACCTGAGGCCTTTCTGAGGCCTGTGACCCCACAGCGTCCAGCTCTGCGGAGCTGGTACATAACGGCCTTTGGTATTTATGCAACATTTTTTGCAATGTCCTTGCGGTGGGGAGAGGCTTTCTCTGGGCCGTGCCTCCCTTCCTGATGCCAAAGCAGAGAGTGAATGGCTTCTTACGGACCACTGTCAGGTCGCACGCAAGCATAGCAGCCCGCTGTCCTTTTTGGCTGTATTCCTCCCATTCATGGCTTCCATAATTTGTTTTATTTCTCCAAGTTGTACCTGGCTGGGTAATTTGGTATTTTGCCTTTTCTTCTAAGACTTGAAGACCAGACTGAGCCGGTCCAGGAGGAGGAGATTTTCTCCGGTCTCCGGTTTGCATCCGTGCTTGTTATTTGCCCATCACTGCAGTTTATGGCACTGCAGAGACCCGTGTTGAGAGGAGTAAGAGAGCGACGAGCTGACGCCGGAGTGCCGGGGGAGTGTAAGTTGCCTTTGTTGGGGGGGGAGTTTGGGAGAGGCTCACTGTGGCCTGCGTACAGCCGGGAGGGATGCGAGGGGATCTTTGATGAAATGCGTGCTAAGGAATCCAGAGGGAGTTAGTACCCAAACATGCGTGGTTCAGCCCTGCCTGTCTTGTAGTTCGGTGACGGTATGAGTCAGAGCCTCTTTGGTCTGAATGAAGTGGAAGGTACTTTCTACAAAGCAACTCAAGCGTATGCCAAGGATCCGGATAAATAAAACTAATTCAGAAAAAGGGAGTGGGATGCAGGCTCGAGCTCTAAATCACTTCGCAGTTCTCCACAGCGAAATGCAATATGGCATCTTAAATAAAATCACTCTCTTCTGACTCTCGCAGAGGCTGCTTCAGAGCATTCCCTGGCTTCCAGCACAGTTTGATTTCCTCCCTTAGAGAGACAGACCAGCCTTGACTGAGCAACTGATTTTCATGCATCCCTTAAACCAGCATTCCCTGCCGTTTCTGAAGGACAGCACGCTTCGCTAGCTGTCTCTTCCTTCCCCCTTAAACAATATAGGGTTGGGGTTTCCCCCCCCCTCCCCAGCTCATTTCTTTCCGCCTGCAAAGTGCTTTGAGATCCCCGCGACGCAGCCTGCCCCAGGAGCCGGGACGTCTGTGGAGAACAGCGGCGTGGGCAGGGATTAATCCCGCCGTGGAGAGCCAGCCTGGCCTTTCAAGTGTTACGAGGAGAAGGAGGAGGTAAGCGGCGAGCCGAGCCCCCCCCCCCCCCCGCGCCCCGGGCCCGGCCCCGGCCCCAGCGCCCCCGGGGCAGCGTGCGGCGGCCCCGCAAAGGGTTAAGGCCGCCGTGGCCCGGCGGTGCTGCGCGTATGCAATAATCTGTGTGGCTCGCTTGGCCGCCTGCCAGAGTGTTGCCTTGCCTCCTCCTCCTCCTCCTCCCTTCTCCCCCCCCCCCCCCCCCCCCCCCCCGCCTTTTGCATGAAGTAGGATCCTTGAGCTGTTGCAGAGGCAGCCAACTGCTCCATATTTGGCTTCTATTACCCATTTACATGCTGGAGAGAGGAGAGGGAGCGAGCGCTGTACCGCAGACATCATTTCTACTACAGTGGTGGAGACATCCCGGACCTGTGTCATTGCAGGGGGAAGGAAAAAAAAAAAGCAAACAAACAAAAAAGCAGACCCAAGCCCCGTGAGCAGCTAGGAAGACATTTGTGTGCGAGTCTCTCTCTGACCCCCCCCCCGCCAACCCCACCTCCACTGACACTTTACAGTAAGTGGCTTTTTCTTCCTCCTCTGCTTTTTGCTCCCCCCCCCGCGGCTTCTTCCCTTGTTTAGACTGCAAACCGCCGGCGATTTCCAGCTGGAAAAACACGGGGCCGGGGGGGAAGGGAGCGCACTGCCCACCGCCCCGCCGCGGGGGTACAGCCCGCCGCGCTGCGGCCGCCCCCGGCCCGCCACGGCCCGGCCCGGCCTGCAGGCGCTGCCGCCGCGGGCCCGGCCCCGGCGGAGGGAGGGAGGGAGGCGGGGGGGCGGCCGCGAAATGGCCGAGGGCGCCGGCGGAGGGAGTGAAGCAGGGGTGCGGGGACGGGCTGCGCCCCGCCGCGGGAGCCGCTCGTACGGCCCTGCCCTCCCCCCAACGGCTCCGTCCTCACCCCCCCGGCCCGGCCCGGGCGGGGTGTGGGTGGCGGCGGGGAGGGTGGACATTTTGCGAGCCGCCGCTGCCCCCGGCGCGGCGGCCTCGGGCTGCGTGCGAGGCCGCGCCTGTGTGCGGGGGGGGTGCGGTGTCTGTCTGTGTTGCGTGCCGTGCGTGTGGCGACGCGGGCTCTGTGTGTGCGTGCGTGTGGCTGCGCGGTGCGGGGGGGGCCGCGCGGTGCGCGTACGCCGGGCGGGCCCGGCGGGGCGCAGCGCAGCGCGGGGCCGGGTGCCGGCAGGGCCGGTCGCCGCCGCACGGCGTATGTAGTACGGGGCTGGGCGGCTGCCGGAGGGTGAATGAAGCGAGGAGGAGGCGGCGGCGGAGGAGGAGGCGGCGCTGGGGCTGGGATGTGCCCGGCAGCAGCCCCGCTCCGCTTCACTCAGGGCCCAGGCCGGCTGCAGACGCCACCCGGTACTGCCGGCCGGGGGAGCGGGAGGGACGGGGCGGGAGGGCGGGGGGAGGGGTACCGGGGGGGGGGGCCGGGCCGCCGCCCCGCTGCCTGCCCGCGGCCGCGGGGTCCGGCCGGCGGCGTCCCCAGGCGCCCGCAGGGAGCGGGGCCGGGGTTCCCCGCTGCCACCGCCCCGGGGCTCCGCTGGCCTCCGGCGGCCGCTGCCCTCCTGCCGCTCACCCACCCCCTTCCCCCCTCCCCGCCCCGGGGTTTGCTTGGGTCGGGCCGGGGGTTGGGTTGCGGGGGGGGGGGGGTTTGGGTTGCTTTTTGGTTTTTGTTTTTTTTTTGCCTAGGGCATCGTAATTTACCGGCAGCAAACAAATAAATGACCCCTTGTATCTTTGTGGGTGCTGAATCCATCAATGCAATTCCTGAGAATATTAAAGTCTAAATTAAAGCATGCTGGAAAACGTTAGCTCCTACTGTAATAGTAATAGCGATAATAATAAAATGACAGAATTGGGAGCGATTTACATGTTATTGAAGAGGAGGAATTACTGAAGAGTAATAATAGAAAACAAGTTGGAAACCCGTTATATAATGCACTGTGTAGATAACGGGAGCGACAGGCTATTTTTATTTTGTTTACTGTATGCTGTGTAATAGGGACTCCTCCGAGCCGCATCTCTCCCCCGTGAGCCCGAACTCCAGATAGAATTGGGGAGAAATTTTTGGCATTCCTGTTGTGCCCAGGCGAAGAAATCTGCGTTTGTAAAACCTTCCTCCTTACAAATGTTTTCTGCGTACAGATCGGCAAGGGTGCGGGTGGATGACCTTTGCTAGAGACCTTTTCCCTTTTTTATGGTATAGAAATTCATATTTTGTAACGCACGTTACACTTTAACCTTTAACACTCATGGTTATGCATTTTGTGCAGTAATGGTTACTTTACGTGTCAGATGCGGTCAGGCGTAGTGAGTTACTTTGCTTACACACCGAGAAGTCAAGGACTTTTAATTTCGGTTTCGAATGAAGCCTTCCCCTAAAGGAAAATCCCGGTTTTGCGTTAATCTATTTCTGTTCGGCTGATGGAGACGGCTCAGTTTTATGATACGGAGCAATGGTTGTGAATGAGGGAGAGGGAAACTGAGAATGGCTGGGGAAAATATTACGCCGTAGTTATTTTTGCGATGCTGTGAGATAATAGTAAGTTGTAATTGCACGTTATTGCACCTAATTTGTTCGTAAAACTGGTCCGGTATTTTACGGGCAGCCCTTTTTTTTTTTTTTTTTTTTTAAAGGGTGGCTGTAATCTCCTCGCTTTTTACATAAGGCAGAGGTCGATAGATTTTCCTCCGCGCTCGCCTGTCTGTCTGTCTCTCTCATCATGTAGCGACATGTCAGCGGTGTAGGCTTTCAGCGCGCTTACTCCAGCCCTGATCAGTCATGTAATTAGATCGGGCTGCCATGGTAACAGACGGTATTCACCGTCCATTCAGGTGTGTGTGTGCGGATGGCGGGCGACCCACCGACCCTGCGTCTGCCGCGTTGTGCTGTCTCGGTGGCGTACGGCCGGCACGGCCACCACCTTGGGCTTGCCAAAAATCGGAGGATGCCGGTGGTGGTGGTGGTTTTCCTAATGGCTGAACTTCTTGGGAAGGGGGTTCTTTGCCTGCCGTAGCGTTGGGCAGATGGGACGGTACGTGGCACGCTTAGCAGGTTAGCCAAATCGTCGCTTCCACTTGCGTTTATTATTAGCAAATTAACAAAGGTGTGGTACTTTGTAAAAACGTTTTTGGCTTATAAAAGCTGCATAAAAGTTTCTTCAGAGTTTTCCTTTTTTTTTTTTTTTTTTTTCTCCCCTCTGGCTGGCTGGTTTAACTGTTTGGTGGCTGTCACGGTGTTTGTGAGTCTGTGACAGTTCCAAGTCCAGGATTCGTATTTTAGGCCACAGGCTTGTTATGCTCTGCTCATGTACTGTACTTCACACCTTCTGGCCAGTAAAATTAAAATCACTGATACCTGATATCACTATCGACACTTAGGTTTGTTAAGCCTCTTCGTAGTTCTTAGCAAGGTCTAGGCCCTTTTGTGTTTTAGGTGAAAGCTGACTTCATTTTCTCCTCATAAAAAACCAAGTATATACTATTGAAAACAATTTTTTCATCAGTAAATAACTTGTTTCCGATACTGGTATTTTTTTGTGCCCCCCCCCCTTTTTTTTAATATGTGCTCATCAAAATATTACAGCTATAGAGCAGGAGACTTTCTGCCACAAAGTCAGTAATACCTTGAAAAAAAAAAATGCAGTCTGATTAGCTTCGAACTGCATACTGCTCTTAAAAAGGTATTTAACCAAGGAATGTGTATTTGTCTTCATTCCCAGTGTTTGGACACCACTTTTGAGCCACTCTTTCACAAATGTAGGTATAATTTTTGAATACTCTGTTCTAATGTCATAAATCTGGCGTGACTCCAGGGGACAGGATTGTGAGCCACTTACATGGGTGTATATCTAGAATAACTCCATTTATTGGACTTGATCCAGGCATGTAGTAGAGTAACAGAGCTCAGAAAGTGATCTGCTGCGTCTCACTGTTATTTTCTCTATATTTTTTTATGGCAAAAAGCACTGTGGGCCTAAATAGGATTTTTGGCTGATCAAGGACCCGCATTAAGCATCTGCAGAAGTGGTTAACACCCCTATTCCAGTCGCTAATCTTGCGTGCACTTACACTAATATTGAACTTGGCCCGGAGGATTTCACGTCTCGATGATGAGAAGTCATCAGCACCCACAGCTCCCAAGCGTTTGTAGTACCAGGCTGGAACATAATGCAGTCCAGAAATATCTCGGTAAAATAGATATTTTAATCGCTCTGATGGTAAAGCACGGGAGCTGGAGGAGGTAATGAGAAATGCCTGTCGGTGGGTTCAGCGCTTGCAGTGCCAGGCAGCTGGCGGTCTTGAGTTCAGTGTGACGAGTTTGCAGGTCTCAGCCTGCCTGCTGAGCAGAGGCGTTTCTCCTCAGAGGGGCGAGGGGACGGGGAATTGGCGGGCAGTTTCCGACTCCTGAAGCGCAGCTCTTGAGTGCCGCGACTAACTCGCCTTTCTGGTTAGGAGAGAATATCCTCTGCTGGGCACCACCGCCTCCGTTTTGGGCCTCTGTACCGAGGAGGTGGCTTGAAATAGAGGAGCCTGTTAGGAAGACGGGCTGGAGAGAGGGGAATAATCACGCGCGGGACGACTCCTGTAGAGTCAGCCTTTGTGTGCCGTACGCTGCTTATACATATTTTATTGTAAGACAAATTACCTGTGTGACTAAGAGCATTAGAAAGTAATTATTTTCAAAAAGGCCATATATACATAGTTATGAGACTTTTTGAAAATAAACAGTGCAACTTTTCTCCCTTGCCCTTCTGGCCTGCTTGAATTTATTTAGAAAGGCTGAAAAAAATAGTCTTGTTTTAAAAGACATTTACAAGAGACCTGGAATTTCACTTAACAAAAATTTTTATGTAATAGATCCAGTGGCCTAGTTTCCGGTTAATTAAGAAAATAGATACTTAAATGCAGTCACCTGAAAAGCAACTAAGGATTTAAACATTAGAATTTAAAAATAATGGGTTTAGTACTGTAAAACAAAATCAAGGCCTAATTTTCCCCTTGCTGAAGTTTAGCAGCATGCCTTAGGAGATGGCAGTCAGGATTATCATTGTCATTGTTCGTAGAGTGTGCTGCTTTTGTTGTGGTGTGCTAATTGAAGGGGAAATGCAATAAAGAAGCATGGCAGGCTCTGAAGGAAATGCGTGTCAGAATTGCATAGTGGTCTGAAGCACCGGCTGGCTGCAAACCTACTCCAGCGTGCGAGGCAGCTCACGCTGGTGCCGCTTGAGAGAAGTCGGGCTATGTGACAGCCTTAGCTAAGTGCACAGGTTGCGAATGATTTGGCTGCTTTGGAGGACTGTACAGGTACAGTGTGTACGATTCACACAGTGCAGATAACAGATTTAGTTGTAGGTCTCTTCTGAGACTGCTGGAATCAACTCTGCTTTAACAAGTAAAAATATAATTAGCTTGAGAAACAGAAGTACGACAGGCTTGGCACAGGTAAATATTTCATTGCAAAGAAATTATGTGCTATATTCCAGTGACTTCAATAGCCTAAGCTTTGCAAACTGAAAATCATGACCTCATCCTTTCGTTTTACTTTCATGCAAGACTCTAAGCGCGATAAATAAATAAATAGCTATTTGGACAAAGGCACTGTATTTTGGAGTCTTGTTCAGTGGTTCACATTCTTTGTATAAAGAAATTGAAGATTTTTACGTGGTTTTGGCTGAGCTGATACATGACTAACGTTTTAAAATGTAAGAAACTTTGCAGACTCCTGACTTCTGCAAAAAGACAAAAACCAGATCGATGGCCATAATTCCTTTTTGATGTCAGTGCATGTGTTGAGAATGTAATGCTTCGTGGGTTTTTTTTTGGTTTTTTGTTTTTTTTTCCCCCTCAATGCTGTAGTCTGAGATGGTTGTACAACACATGCAAATCTGTGTGTGTGCATTGGTCCCAGTCTGCAAAGTTACTTTAGTACATGTCCCAGTGAGGGTTTTGCTGAATGGGGATTGATTAAAGAACCTATCTAGAGTTAAGTATGTGTGTAAATCCTTCCATAAATAGGAACGAATAAGTATGCTCATAAACTGAAACAACAAAAATGCTTCTCAGTGAGGGAGAAATGGTCCCACTAAATCCTTTTATTGTCCCAAGAGTGATAAAAATATTTGGTGAGAGTCCAAGTGAAAAAACAAAATGTATTTTGTTTAATATGTGATGTCAGCAGAAATTCAGTGCTGGCTCTTTGTAATTTTACTGAGTAAAAATACAGAAATATAAAAAAAAATCATATTGGTAGAGTTTTCCTTTGTTTATATTACTTGGGAATTTGCAGCAATATGCATCGACTCTAGCATGCCACCGTTGATGACAAAATAGTGCACAAGGTAATGTCACATTCCCAAAGCTGATTGTTTTTCGCCTAATAGTAGTAGTTGTAGCAGTATGTTTTCTGGATGATGCCGCTCCTCAAATAAAATATGTTCTGTTGGCAGTGGAGACAGTCATCTCAACTCACTTATGATTCTTCATCTCATTAAGATCACATTTAGGAAAAGAGCACTCAGTTGAATAAATGGGCTCTGCTCTCTACTGTATGTGCTCTGTCTGCAGGACTAAATCTATAGTTTATTTGTGTTTGAGTAATAGCAAAAGCAGTCTCTCTCAGTCTTGGTTGGGATGTCCTAGCATGTTGTAAATTGTTTGACTCTTAACTGTGTTTTTGTTTTTTTTATTTTGGTTTCCATCTCCTCAACTCCTGGATCAACAGTCACATCGCAGGCCAAGCCAGATGGGCAAGCAATACAAGCTGTGAATTTATTCTTGACCCCTGTAGGACAGTGACCACCTTCATTTTTGTCTTCACCGTACAGATATGCACTGCCAATAAGGTGAGAACATAATGCTTTTTATTTCCTCTGACAAGCGTACACTGTCTGCTCTGGGCTTTAATCAGCATGAACGCCTTACCGGTGTCTGTATGATTACCTACCCGTGATCTGTTTGTACTTCCCTTGCCTGGCAGTAGAGGTCCTTGAGAAACTCTCATCAGAAAAATTCCATTACCTCTGGTGACTCAGTTTGGTGACTTGCAGGACAGTGGGTTTCAGATGAGTGGTTTTATGCTCACCTCAGGTCAGAGCGTATTCAGTTACTAAAAGATGATAGAATGAATGGAAAAGTTTACAGGCTTTGATTTGTGTGGTAAAATGCCACACGTAAAATTGTATAAATCCTTCCTGCGCTTTTATGAACATTTTCAGTGGTTCTTGTTGCTTGCAGCCTTCTTGACTTTTCCAGTGTCCTGAGTTCCTCCTGTGCACTAAACTTTGTCTGACATAAGGATACTTCCCAGGATAACTAGTCACTACTGACGTGCCTGGGTGTCTTTTACTCTGGTTTGAGGAATGTTTTCAATTCTTCTGTTTTGTTTTTTTTTTTTCCCTGAACCGCTGTAGCCAGACAGGATGTAATAGTGCACATGTATTAGTCTGCTCTCCCTCTCCTCTCTCTCTCCTTCCCGTATGGTTGTGGAGAATACCTGGAAAAAATGAAGTCTCAAGGCTCAATGATCATACTGCCAATAAAAAGGACATAAATTTTTATTTTATTTCTTTAATCTGATTGTCATTAAGCCAGCCCATTTTTTTGGACCTGTTACATGATTTTTGAGTGCTTGGGATTGGCAATACTGCTAATGCTTAAAAAAAAAAAAAAAAGATAAAGGGTCATAAGAAAATTGCTTGTGTCTTTAAATAAAAGAAAATGAAAGGTAGTGGTTACTTGCAGAAAATCAAAGGATTTTTTTTTTTCTATTTACAGCCAGAAAACTTAATTACTCTAGAGTTCTGTTTGTGAGAGGCTGATCAGAATGTCTCCATTGCAGGATAACTTTTTAATGTATACAGCATGTCATAGAAGAGTATGCAGTACATAATTTACATTTTATTGTGGCTGTGGGGAAGGGTGCTGTGCTTTAAAGGGAAGTTGTCTAAGCAAGTAGTTACATGCAAAGGCATGCCTGTTACGGTTTACAAATGAGGTTGAGTGGTGGGGGTGGATTGTAACCACTATATCTCTTTGGAGCAATAAGAATTTCTTGAGAGTGAAAAACCAGACAAAGTGCCTGTGTGCTGACACATTTTGTCTTTCCATTTTGGAAGAAAACTGACTTGGTAGCAGCTATTGACTTGGGAGATTGAATAGAAGGAAGCTTTTTTGTTATGACATTATAATTTCCACAAAGCATTTCATTTTTTTCAGAACTAGCTCGGGTTGTGTGAAATTGCATTTATTTGCAGAAGTGATTACTACAGGAAAGGCTTATATCTCTTAATTAGAAGAAGTAATCGTTTATAGTGTATTGGTCAAATCCTAGGAATAATCAGATTGTGTTATCCACAATGTATTGCTAAGTCACCTCGAATATTTTAGCATCTAGCATTTCCTGTGATTGCACGAGAAAGAACGTATTAGATGTTAAGCAAACATTTTGGATAAAAAATATAACCTAGTTAAGTCTGGTGCAGAGGCACAACGGGAATATAGTACTATATTGCTTGTATTCTGTACCAGTGCAGCTTGAAGTACAGTGTTGTATTTGTGGACCTTAGATCAGGTTTGTTTTGGCTTCTTTTCTTCTTGTTGGACGTTTTAGTCACTGAGTTTGGGGTACCTCTGTTGGCCTCATTAGTTAGTTCTCATTTTCTCTAGGGAACGATCAAAATCAGGCCCACTGTATAACTAAATAAGTGAAATAAAAGTCACTGGTTTAGAGACTGCCTGTTGACAAACGTTCTCTCTGCCACTGGCGGTAGCAGGCGGGAGCTGACAGTAGTAACACATGAAAGAAACGTGACCCGGTGCCGTGCAGCGAGCAGCCACGGTTAGGTTTCACAGCTCGAGAGAGAGCATCACATGCTAAGACCCATCGTCTTTTCCGGCTTTCACGTTTGTTTGGGGGTGAAGGTGGCGGCAGCCCCGCTCTGTTTTAGGCAGACCTGGGTTATTACTGCCGAGTCTGTCAGAGGGGCCGAACATCGGGGGCGTTTGACTGACTGCATCCAAAATCAGGTCTCAGAAACCTTACCTTAGGCCTGATGGCCATACATGTGTGTTCATGGCTTTACTCGCCTGAGGAATCGCGTGGCTTCAGGGAGTAATGCTGTCGTGTCCGAGCTCCGGGCACGCCTACCCTTCCGATTCAAGCAGCGTTCTCGCAGAGCCTGCTAAGCATCTTGCCTGAATAAGGACACAGGGATTAGTAAAAATAAAATAAAAATAAATAAATATACAGCTTTTTTTTTTTAAATCATGATTTTAGTTAATTTTAGCCTGCTCTAAAAAACCTAGAGTTATTGTTAATTGTTCAGAGCATGCACTGCCTCCTTCCACGTAGGCAAATGACTCAATGCTTTCTTTTAAACAGTTGTGTTGAGAGGATTTTGCATGAGACACTGGACGTTTTAACAACTAAAGAGTTCTTTTTAATCTTTTCCACTGTCGAGTCACTTGATATCTATTAATCATATTATAGTATTGGGTTGAATTTACAGCCACAGCCCATTCGCAAGAATTTTTTTTTGCTGAATTTTCCATAAGTATGTCTTTACCTAATATGGCTTATTTTTTACGTAAGACGTAATTTCTGTTTTATGCAGACTTCTGGCTATTGGTCTCCGTAAATGGACAACAGTCTGTCCTTTTAAAATACTTTGTAGTGAACATAAAAAGAGCTAATCCATCTCTATATTAGTGTGTCCAGTGGTGGCTTTTTGATTGCCATATCGGTGTCCTTTTATCCTAGCTGGTTTTATTTCTTCCCTCTCATACTGTTCAGTAAGGCCTACAATAGCTGTAGAGCTAAAAGAAGGTATGTGAGGGAGATTTTTGAACCTATTAACAGCACAAGTGAAATGGAGATGTGAACTAGGTATAATTGGATAGTAATTAGAAATAATGTGGTTTGGTTTTTTAATTGTTTGGTTTGTGTGTAAGCGAATAACTGTTAAGGTCAATTAAATGAAGTGACGTGAGGGCAGACTGACATCTTAGAAATGAGGCTTTGCCGTCCCCTCAGCCTGACCCCCTCACCTCAGCCCTGACCTGTTGTGTTTTTGCTCTGTTATTCCTTCAGCAGATACTGAAGGTCTGGTGTCTGACTGATGGCAAGTTCTGTTAGACCGTCTAAAGCGTAAATGGAGTTGGGTGTAGTGGTCTGTCTACACAAAACCACACAGCTCACACTCTTAATGCACTACAAGCCAAGAACTGAGGTTTGACTGACCTTCCAACTTCTGTTTTAAAAAGGTGTATCTGCACATGGAGTAAGAGACTTGCTGTCCCACAGGCTGTAACTTGTTAGCATTACTTTAAAGTATGGCCTTTCGAATGTTAGAGTAAGTATCAGAGAGATGGAGAGCTTGTACCTGCCGAAGGCTGGAAGCGGTGAGATGATGAGATGTGATGTGCGCTTGTGTATAAGCCTCGGCATCTGTGCATGCCCTCCTCCTGGCCTCTCCCTCGGCTGTGTCTGTTCAGCCGGGACGTGCCAGTGGGTTTTGCCGTGCCTCGATACCGGGGGTATGCTTTGGGTTGAAACTTAGCCCGAGTGGCAGCGTCTGGATTTGAGTGTGTTAGCTGAAGGGTTTCTCACGGTGAGATACTGCCATGGAGGCAACCCCCACGTTTGATAATTTGTTCTTTATTTTCTGATCAGTTACTTAGCAGTAATCAACTCATTTTGGGACTAGCTGAAAACCAGACTTAAGGATTTATTGAGTTGTTCTTTACTCTATAAAAAGTACAAATGTTGAAGTGTTTCTCACTTGTATTGGAGTGTGGTTGTGACTGTTACCACATTTTTGTTTGTCAGGTACCCACGCATGAAGGCCCTTGTAGTTTTGTAAATTTAACATTTCTGTGAGGCCAACTGCTTAAAAGAATGTTAGGCTTTAATGAAGAAGAATAATTAGAAAAAGCAGGCTTAATCCTCCTTTACTGTGCTTGGAATTTTTAGGCTGGTGAATGTTTTCTCATTGGTGCGGTTCTTTTTCAGTGCCATGTGTAGCAGCTGAGTAGAGAGTGATTTTTCAAATTAATATGATAGTAAAAGTGTTTCTCCTCTTCCTTAGCTCCTGAGCACATTGCCTCCCTGGTACTGTGCTGTGTTCATAGCTGTCCCCAGATAGTCTGACAGCAAGTAGATCCAGAATGGTTTGGAAATTGACTGTATGCAAGAGAAAAAAAAATCCTAGTGGATTATTGCACTGGAAGAAGTTGTGAGTTTATTCTCCATGTACCACTAGTGATTAAAAACCCATAGCACTAATGATATGTAATGCATTTTTATTTACAGAGTAGTAGGCTCTACTCTGACATACGACTAACAGGGAAGCCCCTCCCTTTAACAGTTGTATGTCATCTGCTTCAGAGAACTAATTACTTGGCAATTCCCATTTGATAATTCCCTCTTTATTTTCTGATGAGTTACTTAACAGTGATGAGCTTGTTGAGCAGAATACCATGCTTAATCTGTGCTTCAGAAACTACAGTGCGGGCCTGGGGACATCATTGTTTTCTAAATGCTGTTTAGCCTTGCCATAGGAACACTGAAACCACACTAAGACATGTTAACAGTTCACAGTTAAAGGTAAGCTTAACGTGAGTGATGTGCAGCATTTGCCAAGAAATAAAAGAGGGGTTTAGATTACTGTTGCACTGCAAACAGGATGTTAAATAGATAATTTCTCAAAAAAACCAACCCAAAACCTAACATAATTTAGACATTAAGAAGCAGAAGCTTGTGTCAGAGGTGTCTTCTGTGGATCGTTTCTCCTCTCCGCTGAAATAATCAATTTAAAGGAAATTTTATTCTTAAAAACCCCCCCCACTGTTTCTTGTAATATCTATTTGACAGTTGAGCTGATACTGGTGATTGTTATGTTGTTTTAATATGAAATACTTAAATTATTACTGTGTTTTCTCTACTGTTACCTGTCTTTTTTATTCTTTCCCGATCTCTTTTCACATTCTTTTACTCTAGTGGCCACAGCAACCCTTGTTTCTGGCTGGGGAATGCGTTACAAGTCTCACTGCTAATTACAACATCGCAGTGTTCCTAGAGGGTACCTGAGTTCAGCGCTGCTTAGCTACAGCGCCAGGCGAGGGGATTTACGGGGCGAAGTGACATCAGCCTGCTCACGGCAGTGCTGCTGAGGTCAAAGGGAGTCTCTCTTGCAGGTCGGGAGTCAGATGGGTCCTGTTCAGACCCAGTGTCTCTGAAATTCAACTGTGTGAAACCATGCTATTGAATTTGATTAAAATTTTATTATTGACTTTGGTAGAGGAAGGTTTGTGGATCAGCTACAGTCACTTTGACTAGCTCGTGGCATTATCCCACAGATACTGATACCTGAAGGATTGTGTTTTAGCTGAGCCGGTGCTATAAGCTGAGAATTGGGCTATTTATTCTTTTACTTGAATAAGAAGTGTCATATTTTGTGTATTAGCTCCCATGACATTGCATCATCAGGCTTGCTGATTTATTAGATATTCACAATGATATCTCTTGGCCAGTACTGGAAGCTGTGTCACAGGCTTGTTTCATCAATGAGAAAAATGCATTTGTACATAGTTACATGTGTTTTTTGTAAAATTAATCAGAGGAACAGTAATTTTATGAAACATAGAATTCAGTACAGATTAATCTACTTTAATTGTGTTCATGAAGTACACCAGCTATAAAATCTTTTGAAAGGAATATTAATCAAGTTGATCAAAGGTGGCTTGAAGTACAGAATTCAAATACGAACACAATTACTTTCTATCTGTTTGTGTGTTTGCTGTAGCTTGGGTGATTATTTTTAAATTTTTTTTAATACAAAAATAAGTTCCATTTTGCTTTTTGGATTTTTTTCCCCCTACAGAATTGTGTCACGTTTTAAAAGCAAAGATACAAGAGGGTAAAACAGATAAAATTTTGCATTTTATAAAACGCAGTAAGTAGGGAGCATAATAAAATAACCAATTAAAACCCAACAGAAGGTCATTGAACCATTTTTTCATTTTTTAATTTTTTTTTTTATCCTATTTAATTTTTTTAATGATTCAAGGTATCTCAGGTAGTGCTGTATAGGCATTGCTGAAAACAAAAATCCTCCATAAGAATCAGAAAAGAAATATGACGGTGAGCAGAATGCCCCACCTGTGATCTGAAAGGTTAGCTTACACACCTGGGAGTTGTCCCTTGACAGATCCTTCTACAAACCATTACAGCTGTTGTGGAGGGACCTGCATCCCGAGCCGCAGTGTCATACTCATTTTACAGAGGCGGCCAAAGAGTTATTAGGTGGTGATTTGGGCTGATCTTCAACCGCCTGCTCAGAGGTGGTCTGTGCACCTGTGAGTTGTCCAAACCACCCTCTGTTCACCTTCATCTTCAGGCTTAGCAGCATTTCCCCAAAGACTGAGGCTCTACTCAGGCAGCATAGCCTATGATTTCAGAAAAGATTTTGCCTAAGGACTACAAATTTGGCCCAGGGTATTTTCTTCCCTCAGCAAGGGAAGGCAATGTTGCTTGTCATCAAGATTGAACTTTCGAGTAAAATGTTTGGCCCAGACACACCAATACTGGTATTTCTATCAATATTTATGCAAGTAAACCACTACCATATGAATATTGTGAACATGATCTTTTCAGTTAACACAAGATTTTAATTACATAGTAACGTCTTAAGATTTGAGCATCTGGTTTAAAACAAACAAACCCCAACTCATTAACATACGGTGGAGGTTCCTCTGTTGACAACTACTGTTGTCTCCCTGACAGCCAAATGAAATGGCATCTTCCCCCCTACTTTATTACAAATGAGAGAACAAATACATCCTAGATTTTGTATTTCTTTACCCTGGATTCTCTCTCCCTTTTTTTCCCCACCAGCTACCCTGGCTTATGTTAGCATGACTCCCCTGTGAGCAACGCTTGCTGGTGGAATAGCCAAAGATGAACTGGTGGATCTAGGCAAACACTTTGCATCTCCTAGTTTGCAGAACTGAGAAGCCCCTTCACCTCTTTGCTTAGGTCTTGTCTGTCTCCTCTTTGCATCAGGGATGAGTTTCAGGTTTCCTACTTACCAGTCTTGCTAAATTTTCTTGGGATCTCTGCTGTGATCTGGCCTGCTATTTTTGTTGTTGATGACACAGTCTTGGAAATCACTTGTGATTTCCTTTGTGAACTTGACAGTTGATTAATTAAATTGTGGGGAGATAAGTGACACAGCAGTGCCATCTCTGTGATGCATGTTTTGAGGTCTGTGTTGTATTTTACAGGGAAAAAGGATGATGGTGGATCTTATGGACCAATAATCTATAGTTTAAAATTGCACTGTGTGTTTGTTTGGATAGCGCACAAGTATGTTATATAGTGACTGAAAATATATGTGATACTACAATACCGGAAGGACCGAAGAAGGAGTAAAAATCTGTATTTTCTTCCATATTTGCACAAGCTGACAGAATAGCACAGTCCTGGTGCCTGGTCTTCAGCTGTGAGAATGATACAAACCGGCATGGGTAGGTCCTACCGCTTGTTGGTCACCACCAGTTTATTTTGATTGCAGCTCACCAGCAGATTCAGGGGGAATACAGTCTGTAGTGACTGAGTGATTAAAGTAATTCCTGAGTGGAAGTATGAAATTTGTCACGTGACGCTACTATCCAGATGTTGTTATCTGTTAGAGTACAGCCAGAAAGGGCCCTAAGGAAAATTGAGGTGGGTAGAAGGCTTATAGTAAGCATCTGAAATACATTAAACAGCGGCAGTCAAGTACGCCCCTGTTACCTAAGGAGTCAAACTTGTTGAATGTCACGTTGGCTGTATGGAATGGAAGAAATGCAAACTAAGACACACTTCTGCTATGTGTGCAGCTCTGCTATGAAGCGCGTTCATCTGAGCTGTCAGCTGGCTGGCTGCAGTGTTTGGTGCTGTTTATACAGCTCAGCCAGGGTGTCTCTATGAAACCAGTAGTGCTGTGCAGCCTGTGCTGCAGCAACCAGGTTTTCGTGCTCCTTGTCTCGTTTAACGTAAACTCTGCGTGTTGTGCGTCGCACTGAGGCGCTCAGCCAAAGGCTGCGGTGGAATAAGGGCTCAGGTTCCCACCTCCGTTACTTGCTTGGGTGGTTTAAATGGAACCGCTTGGGTGCAAATGTGGTGTGACAGAGCATGGGATCTGGCCTGGGGTCTCCACGGGGTGTCGGGGCCCTCTGGACTCAGAGCTGTTGCCGGCAGGTCAGCATTGCTGTTCAGGCACTGCTTGGTTGGTGCTGCGGCAGTTGAGTTTTAGCTTGGTTTTTCCTCCAAGCAAAGAAGGAATGAAATCTGTTCCTCAGTCAAGTGTCATTGGTCTTCTTTCCCTTCTGTGCTTCGGGTGGATGTGTTGGTGAATTAGACTAATCTTTCTTTATAGACCCCAAGCAGTATTTTGCCCTTTCATCCTTCTGTCCCATTTTAACCTTTTCCAGACTTTATTCTTTTGTTGCTGGCCAATTAATTTTTCTCCTCACCCCCTTCTCTACCAAGGTTCTCCCATGCTCAGCAGTTCTCGCTGCTGCGTATCTGACCTACTTGTACGGCTCCCTCACCAGGTTCATCACCTGCACGATACTTTGATTTTGTGTTGGCTCTTTCTTCGGCTTGATTTTTGTGTGTGTTTCTATGTGTCTAAAATCCATTTCTGCTCAGAGGGTTTCAATACCTCAGTAATTTTCTGCAGAACTGCAGATTTGAATGTTGTTTCATCTACCTCTCTTCCTTCCTCATTAGTCATAGCTGGATTCTGAGCTTTGCAACCCTGATGATCTGCCTGGACAAGCCTTTCACTCCATACAGCCTTCCCCTTCTCCTCATGGGAAAAAAAAAAAACCACCTTTATTTCTTCTCTGCAGCTTCACTGTGGGTGCCCATTTCCCTGGCCGAACATTGGATTTTCAATTCTGCCTGCCCCGCCAGTCTTCCCTGGCTTCCAGATGCAGTGTCTCTTCAGCAGGCATCTTGCTTTTCAGGCTTGTCAGCTGGTCTCTAACAAATCAGTTGCATATATTTGTTTGTATAATATTACATGCTGGCAGTGTTAAAAAAAAAAAAAAAAAAAGAAAGAAAAAGAAAAAAGGTAGTTGTTTTCTCTGTACCTGAGCATGAGCTGGGAGCCACCCCCTTTGGATCATTCGTTCATAAGATAATGGGGTCACTGTTACTTCATTATCATATTGCATGGTCCGCTAATCAAAGAATTCCTTTACTGTTTTAATAGCAGCACTTCAAGTTTTTAACATTAGTAAGCTTTAAAAATGTAATATAATTTTCACATGTCATACTGGTGAGACAAAAGAAACAGCTTGGGCAGTTTTCCTTGTGTTTCAGTCATTTTCATACCGTGACTCTGCTCCTGTGGCAAAGTTCTGTAGTAGCAGGTTGCAAAACTTTCAAGATAAACCGTAAGCTAAAGCAAAAAAGAATGTTTGAAAAGCACTTCATTCAGAAAAAGAAAAGAAATTGAACATGGTATGCATTTTGAGTGAGGCTCTTCAGTGAGGGAAAAATTCCTGGACTGCTATGGAGAAGTGTGGGAATGAAGCACCATACCATTGAATGAGGGAAGTTCACAGAAGGTATGAAGTGAAAAAATGTGAGGGTTTTTTTTGTATATCACTGTGGTTTTGCCAAGAACTGACTATTGGAATGATAAGGTGGTTATAGTTGATTTAAAAAAAAATAAGTATTTTGGTTGATAATTTTGGAGATGCTATGTTTTCTCAAAAAACTAGGCTTTTGACTGAAAGGGAAACTGTCAAAAATAATGCTTTTATCTGAAAATTGATACCCCTTCTTGTTATAGGTTATAACACCAAAAAAGATACAAATTAAAGGATATTAGAGGGAAATGCACATTTTCCAAATGGCTTTACTCGGTGTATTTAACAATAGCTTGAGTGTAGTTAGTTTCACTTTTCCTGTATGTAGACAGTTTCCAAAGGTGAGAGAAGCATCTGAAAGAAACCAACCACATGCTTATAAGATTATGAAAATTGGTGCAGGGAGTTCAGAGGTATGAGTTACTACTTTTAAAATCCTCCATTAAAAACAAGACTAGACTCCATATTGATGGAGTCCTTTTAAAGGCAGTGCCCTTTTAATCAGCAAACAGGTCCTCTGTGCATCAAATAATTAAAAATAGAGCAAAGTTTCTGAACAAGGCGTCTGGCAGAAGCGTCTGTACTTCCATCTGTGCATGATTAGCAGAATGTTTCATGATATTTAAATAGCACAAGCTTTGCTCTCTTTTTTATTATTTGTTGTGCTGAAGACCTGTTTGCTTGTTAAGTGGTCTTTTTTGAATAGTTACTGGCAAGGAATCAGGAAAGTGTATGAAGACATCTTGTACACACTGCAAATGCCAAATTGTCCCTTTTTTTCAAAGAGACGCTGCCCTTACTATTTTTTTTGATAGGAGTTTTACCACATCCTTCACTTGGTTTGTAAAATTTCTTACGGGCCAGTTCATTTCAGAAGGAGTTTAGCATGTATTGTCATCACTGCCCATGGACTATGGTTTCACTGTTATTGCTGTTATTTTTTTAACAGTGGCGCTCAGAGGCACGTTACAGTGCGAGTACACACCAGGGCGTACGTGTGGCCGTTCAGATCTGCAGCTTCTGCTGGCTGTGCATGGGAGCTGTGCGTCTAATCTGCTGTGCGCACTACTCTGAAGCCTTACCCTTTCAGCAGGGACGTAATCGGCCAGGCGACAGCTTTCCAAGTGGTTTTGAGGCCTTAAACTGGGACGACTCCTTGCTGGCAGTTGTTCAGCATCAGATTGTGTGCTCTTCGTCTCTGACTAGCGACACGGCGCTTTGCAGTTGTAGCCACTGATTTCCCTTCATCCTAGTAGAGTTTTCGTGTGTGTGTTTTACAGAGACCCGAACAAGTAGGTATGCAATGAAAAGAAGCCACATCTGGATGCTAAGTGTGTTGCTGTAGTGGGTTTAGGGCAGTTTTGTTACGTGCTGGTGCCTGGTTGTTGGGAGTCGGCAGGCTGGCAGGGAGCTGGGACGCTCCGAAGGGCTCAGAGGTCCTTTGTGGAGAGCCGGTGTTCAGTCTTTGGACAATTTGTGTTCTTGGATGGGCATGGAAAATAAGAGCTTTTGTGGCGTGTGTAAGTGGGATTTACTCTGTAGCTGGGCTTTTTGTTGTTGTTTTTTTCTTATTGCATTTGGGAAAGGCTGTGGTCTGTGATGTGTGAATACTGACTAGGGACATCTCTTAACTTCAGTTCAGGACTTCAAAAGAAATTGTGGTTACTACTGAGAGCAAAGCTGTTCACCTGTCAACATAAGTGTATAAACTCTGCGTGTTTGTACCTCAGCCAAAACACTGAGAAGCTTCAGCCTTGGAGAAATAGCCTGCTACGAGCCTCCACGTAGGGTTCACCTCACCTAGCTAGTGCCATGTTACCAGTGTCCGTCATGCTGTTCCCAGCCCAGCTTCTGCAGAGCAGAGTTCTCTGGGGTCTCAGAGCAAGTTCTCCTCAGCAGGGTTGTATCTGATGTGGGTGAGTGGTTGGGAATTCGGAGGGCGGCAGTGGTAGGACCATTTTGCAAATGCCTGTCCATCATGTGGTTCGGCTTCCAGGCATCCAGGGAGGCCTGAAGACGAATGAGTACATGCGGAGGAGTCCTGGAAGGGCAAGAAAAGGAACAATTATATTTTACTGTGAAAGCTCAGGGCAACATGTATGCCTGTTCCTTCAGCTTGACCTGTCAACTGAGCATGAAGCAGTTCCACTCAGATTTTACCCACATCGCCCCTAAAAGCTGTTAATATTGGTCCCCTTAACAACTGGTTTCTGCAGAAAGAAGGAGAATTACTTCTAGCGCTGATTCTTGATCAGTGTGGTTTGGTGGGCCTTACTAGTAGCATCCCTCCAGGAGCTGGAAGGAGAAGGAAGAACTGGGCTCATTTTAGAAAGATGTATAAAGTTGTGTTGGTAGGTTGGTTAAACTAAGCCAAGTTTTGTGTTTTGCTCCTAGTACTTGTTCTCAGAATATACCATAATGGGTTTTTTGGAACAGCTTCAGCTTATGTTCTGGATGTGAATTAATTAACATTAGTATGAATTGCATATTGTCCAATGGAATTTGTTTTTTCTGGGTCTTCTGTCGTGCTCAAGGTACTTCAAACACTTTAAAATAATGAGTTCAGCTGCAATAGTGCGGCAGCTCTGTAGACAAACATAGCCGTCCTTCTGGGTGCAACAGGAGATCAAATTCAAGGATGGTTTCACTGATTGGAGTGGGAAGAATACTGGTTGTGATGTTAGTATTACCTTTGCTATTTTTTAAAAAGTATTTGTGACAGGCTCCTTATTTGGCAGACTGGATTTTACTGTTTATTACTTCATTTATAACTCTCAATGCATTGTAAACAGAATGATGAAGAACTGCAGGGCACATTATTCATAAGCTGTTGTTTAAAGCTCACTGTTGCATTTCTAGCCCTGATTATTTCACATCATGACATACTATGTGAAAAAGCTGGTAGCCCTTGATTTCCTGAAACAAAACCAAAGCTTCCTTTTCTGACCCTGCAAAAGCATATTGTAGCAAAGCAGGTAAACCGGATTTCAGCCGAAGACGGTAGGATCCTGTTGATTTGTGTGAAGAATGAGGGTTCCGTTAGTTGTCTGCAGGTCTCCGGAGGAGAGGGAGTGCCTTGCATCGCTCAAAAACAATTCCTTTCAGCTGGCTGGAGAGAAGCATGGATAGCATCCAACATCCAGACATCCCCAAGTACAAGGATTGTAGTGGAAATGTTGATGACCAGTCAGTATAGAGATATTAGCAAGTATTTATATAACTCAGAGTTGTTGACTACTGTAGGCATGTTGTTTTAGGCCCTGTTCCCACTGGCGTTCCTCCTGTTGACTTTCAGAGGGTTAGGATCAGACCCCTTTGGCTCAAATTTGCAGTGAAGTTAATTAAGACTGAAAGAAGCCTGCATGTTCTGAAGTCAGCCTCCAGTTTCAGAGGGGAGAACAGTGGAAATAACTGACCTGCACAGTGATACTGAAGTACGTTATGGCCGTACACTGAAAATAAAGCTTTCCTTGAGTTATTTGGGATATTTCATTTTGATCTGTAGCTTGTAGTGTTGTCTGTTAATGGAAGGCCCGACGTGGGTTTTGTGCATTCCTCATAAAGCTGTTCTTTGACAAGGAGGAAAACTTATCTATCTAATTAACATGCACCTTTCTTTATACGGGAATAGGCATTCATTGCTTTCAGTTTGTACTATTATATGAAAGCTTCTCCAAAACTTTGGCAGCTTGGTAGGAAGGAGTGGCAGTTCAGTGCATTCTCAGCTGTGCAGCTCTAATGTATGTTGCTTTTAAAGACACCTACATGTTATAATAAAAATACCCCTTCTAGCCAAAGATATGTAACCACAGTCTAGATAATTACAAAAGAAAGAGACTCAACTAAGTACTGAAACAGGAAAAAAAAGCAAAAATGAAAGATTCTTTTTTTTAAGAGCAATAGATATGATAAAGGAAAAAATTACTATTCCATAAATACTAAAAAAAAAAAAAAGCTCAGTGGTTCACTATGTGTTAAAGTTGCTATCAGTTAGGGAGTGTATGTGGAACAAAAGTCTGAAATACTAAATACTATAAATTCAATTGATAGTCAGGGCTCAGTTGTGCTCCAGAAAAAGAATAAATGTGTAGCTTTGCTAAAAACAACAAAAGCCAATTTGGGGAAATGTATAAGTACTGCTAGAAAAGCTGAACAATACATCTCTACGTAAAATTGCATGTGACTGGTATAAGTGCTGTTCTGTCACAGCTAGGGCTGCTGAAATTGTAAGCAGGTAGCAAAAATTTACTGTTTAATATTTCACGGATAATAATTGTTCTGAAAGCTTTAAATAGCACAGGAAATGTAGTGTCACAAACTTGACATTTAAATATTAATACTGATACTGAAACAGGCTCACCACAAAGAATGCCAGGACTGCAGGAGGAAGGACAGCATTTTAATCAGATAAAGACAGAAAAGTTTTAAAGCCCTTCAGATAGGTTAAAAAAAATGCCTTATGAAAACTGGGGCAAAATTGCCTTTCAGAATCGGACATTTTATATCCAGTTTTGGTAGTATCCTTATCCACAGGTGAAGTTGGAAGCAGAGCGATGTTTTTCTGTCATTTCTGTCTTCCTCCCTCCTCCCCCACTTGCTATTTGATGAAGGCTGTCTCAAAAAGATTACTAGCACAGAGCTACAAAGTGGTTTTGATTCACTTGTAGAAACATATAAGTGTATGTGGGTTCAAGAAAAGATGCGTAGGGATGCGTAGTCTTTACTGTCCGTTCTCAAACTTGCTTGAGATGTATTGTAAGTTATCTTCTGTAACGTCAAGATTTGGCTACAGATTATTAAGGAGAGACCTTTCTTTTCTAAGAATAAAGTAGGGCTGACTTTCCCTTTTTTTTTAACAAGCAAGCTTGCTTTCCCCACGTCTGTGTGCAGATGAGCGTGTGCACAATCCCTTACTGTAAGTTCATTATAGCTTGCATAGTTCTTACAAAAATGTGTAGTGAGATCAGAAGAATACAGCACTTCACATAGAACTAGACAGTAAGTTGCAGCGTAGCTACATGATGGAGCCCAAGGACCGTTGCCTCTTTGCATTCATAGCGCAACAAACTTCCCCCAAGGAGGATGCAAAATAAAGATGGAGACTGGCGAAAATCACTACTGATGTGGTACTTTGCAAACAGAAGAGGCCAGCTAAAGCCAAGCCCACATGAAGAACAGGAATATTTCTGTTCTGTCACTCTGTGTAGTGCAGTGTTGTTGTGGATGGTACCCCACTGTTGATAAATCTCTTGATAGCTTTTGGCAATTACATTATGTAGATGATTTGGTAAGTCACTTAGCGGGTGATAGCACTGATAGGTACATTGCTTTCCAAAATTCCTTATCACGAAGTATACAGAGCACATTTTTGGCTTTGTCCTGCTGCCGTAGGTTGCTCCAGTTTGATTCTAGCTGTTTAGCTACGTGCAAACTAGTTACAGGAGTTTTCTTTTTTGGGGACAGGAAGGAAAAGTTTGTCAGCCTCCTTTCTGAAAGCATTTTGGTACTTGTGACTTCTTTTTCCCTTCAAAAATACATCTTGCACTTTCAGACTCTTATTTTCAGATGTGATTAATGGTAACTTTTATCTTTAGAATGCAAATGCAATTTTAGCATACGTTTGCACTGTATAATACTTCTCTTTGCACAAACTGCTTACAAGACAATTTAAAAAGATAGGTAAGTATTTAAAAACCAAACAAAAACCCAAAACACAGTTTCCCTTCTGGAATGTTTATATACTCGTAGTTGTAGGTGCTGCAACATACTTATGCCAAAGATGCACCATTCTGCTTTGTCAAGTGTAAGCAGCTCCCTTTTAGCCATGTGTTACCAACTGGAGGAGGAGAAATCGGGCAGGTCGCTAGAACTGTTGCAATGCCTTTGTGTCTCAGCGGTGGTAACCTATACAGACACAACCCCTCTGAGGTACCTTTTGCAGGGGGATGTTGGGGAATCCCAGATCCCTGGCAGTCGTCAGTATTCCTATCCGAAGGGTGAAACAACAGCACTTCTATTAAGAAATGCAAATCCCCTGCTGCCGCTGTGCATGTATAAACTGGGCAGGCTTCAGACCCTCAGGTGATGCCAGTGGCGTTTTAGCCTGCCTAAGTTGTTGAATTCGTTAGGGACAATCTCGTTTTCACGAAGGAGACCTGGACAAGATGGTGACACATGGAGATCTTACTCTCCAAGGCTGTGCTGTTTGTAAGGTGATTCACAGCATGTACAAAGTGGATGGAAAATGTTGTCCTGGAAGCGTTCCAGTTTGTTATTATTTTGAAGTCATTTTGCCCAGGCACAAGTGCTGATGATTGTATGGGGAACCTCGAGAGCTACAAAGAGTGGAAGGTGAGTCTCCCACACCTTAGGTTAGGTTGTAAATGACATTTTATTTTGTGGCCAGCTATTCACCCTACTATCCAGACCTTTGTTCTAAATAAAACCCAAGAAAATCAAATACTCAGGAGACTTTGGCCTGTTACAAGATGGGTTGCTGTTGCAGATGATTATATAGATCTGTTTTACTGCCTGTTCCTAATGCCAAGATTTAGAAAAGCATCTTGATTTGGAACTGCCCAGAAACGTAGCCCAAACTGGGACTAATCGTACTGAAACAAATTACTTTTTTTACATCCTATACTTCCTCTATTTCTTCAACTGTTTTCCCAAAGTATCAGCTACATCTACTGTCAATGGTAGGATAATAGGTTAAATTAATCTTTTTTCTCTTTTTTTTTTTTTTAATGCTCTAGTATAGCTGCTCTTAGGGACACAGAAATAAATTGTTAAGATAACATTAATCTTCTGATTTAGAGCCTGAACCTGCTCCCTTGATGTTAGTGCAAATTAATGGAATTAGGATCAGACCTTTAAAGAATAAGAATAATAAAAAAACCCGCTAAACCCCAGCTGTAGTATCTTAGAGTTGACCAAGTTAAAAATATGAATGAAAAATTGTGACATATGCCTAATCCTCAGCTAATTGTCATGGTGAATGGAATAATCTTCCATGGAGCTGTGAGTGGCCAACATGTTATTGTACATCAGGGCCCTATTAATCCGTAGATTATTGACAGAGCATATGGTAACTGCTCCAAAGCATGTCATATACAACATGCTTTTATCTTTGTATTATTGTTTAAAACTACATTCTAATGTGTCACTGGGGATATATGTAGTCTTGGAAAAACTGTTTGCACTGTGGTATTTGCTAGCAATATGGTATGTGGCCAGGATGTACACTAGATATTCAAATGACATATGCTGCAGAATTCGCAGAATTTGTGAATTTGCATTTTAAAATACCTGGCATTTCTGGAAATACCCTGAGATGTAAGTGCCCGCACCTTCCCTCTACTAAGTAATTATTAAATATTTGCTTTCAAAGCTGAACCATTAATCAGCTGAGGAGTGGGTTTCCCAGCTAGTGATTTTAAAACCTTACAGTCCGTGACCCAGAAAGTTTTTGTTTTTGTTTTTTTTAGTAGTATTGCTGTCCTGTTCATTAATATGCATGAAGTACTGAAGCCTGTTAGCTGAATGCCCTGCCTCCCCGAACGCAGTTTATTACCCTGCCTTTTAGAAAAAGTGATAGCTAGGGAGAGGTGCATGCAAAACCACAGCCTAATTTAGTTTAATCTGGAGATATTTCACCTGGCATCAGTTGCCCAAAGAGAAAAAAGACGCTCATGCCTCTGATCAGAGCTGCCTATTGCACATGTGAACCCCTGGGAGTAGGGGTTCAAACCCTGGGAGAGCAGACTGGTGTCTGTCCTTCCCGGGTGGATATTTTGGAGACCGGGGGGGTGGGTTATGGGAGCGCTAGGAGTCTTGCACCTGAAAGTGTAAACGCTGGGGCCTCGCCTGCCTGTGTCCTGTTGAGGGATGGGGAACTGCCTGGGGGCCAGCAACCAGATTTTCTTTTTTTCCCATCTGCCCCTGCCCGCCCTTTGCTGTTGCGTTTTTGTGAGGCTGATGAGTTTTTTATATGGTACTTGTGGGATTTTTTGTGTGATAAAGAGCCCTAAATAGAAATGCATTCGTTATACTTGTATTTTACTCTTATAGGTATCCCACTGGCTTTAGAGATGAATCCATGCCCCACCTTAAGCAGGGCCTCCACATTTTGGGCATTTGACCCCCGGTGGGGCTGTGGGCAGAGGTGTTTCCTGCCCCTGCTCCACCCTTGAGCGAGCTGCACCGCTTTTGCAGCGTGCGCCCATTAGCCCTCAAATAATGTCCGTGGCTTTTCCGTGTACTCCCTCTTTCCCAGGTAGGGGAGACACTGGTGGCGGGGCCTGCCGAGCCTGTCCCGAAGCCCCTGGGGTCAGGGAGGGCCCTGGGCTTGCCCCTGGCCGCAGGGCTCCCGGACTACCACCACCACCCATGTCTCCCCGCGCGCCTGTGGGCGCACGCTGCAGGCTGTCCACTTCCCCCGCCCTGCCTGCGTTTCTGAACCCCAGCCCCGCTGGGTTTCCTGGAGCGGTGGCGTGCGGGTGTGCGGCAAGGTGCTCCCTGCTCGTGGGACCAGGCTGTGCTGGGCGCTCCCGCCGCACCGGAGCAGCGGCTGCTCCTCATGGCGGGGTTTCCGCTGCTCCTTGCTGGTTCAGGGTCAGGTTTATCCCAAGTGCGCACATGTGGGTGCCCAACGCCGGTGGTGCACCTGGGGCATGGGGTAGAAAGGGGGATGAGGGATGTGGGGGCTGCCTACGAGCCTGCACACCTTCTGTAAAGTTTCAGGATACCAGAAAATATTAAGGCAACTAATGGCTAAGCGTGGAGTTTGTTTAAATACACCCCAAATGTTGCATAATGTCTATAATCCAAATTTTTCCATCCTTAGCAACATTGGCCCTTTGGGTAACTGGGTACAACGTGGTATCATGGATATAACAGTGCTGCACCGCATGTGCATAACTGCGGGGAAAGTACACACCGTTGCAGCCTTCACTGGAGGTTGCATACTGCAAAGCGTTGTTGGTTACATTGGTTAATTGGTTTGCAATGTAACGGTGGTTTTTAGTTTGTACTCTGTGGTGGCAATAGTGACCAGTGACTGTGGTCTGTGGACCAGTTGACTGAGAGCCTGCCTCTGGAGAGTAGTCACTCAGGAAAGCAAGCTGGCTGTCAGCTGGCGCCCAGTCGCTCTGTGGAGGGCTTCACGTTTACCGGGAAAACCTTAGGGAGCTTGGAAACGGGAAAAGATTGAAAGCCTGCTCAGCCTTTCCACAGGTGAAGTGAGAGCATGAAGTTATCTTTTTGGTGTGCTAATTATTTTCTAGATTATTAATTATTTTTTTCATTTTCGTGTCATTTCTCCTGCTTCTTTCCTGTATGTTTTCAGTCGATTGATACCTGTGTCTTTCTCTTAGAATATATGTGCAGTTTTTTGATATCCAAAATTCTTTATTGATCTAATAAAGTAATTAAACTGTGTGACTTTGAAAACCTGGTAGGGTAGTTTAGTGAATTTATTTGAAAATTAATGTTTGACATACAACTTCTTCTGTAAAGTTACCAAACATTCTGCGAGCAGTGTTGTGGTTATGGCTGTTTTCAGAGAACTTGAGAGTTTGCCGGAAAAATCATCCTTCGGAGTAAAATATTTTCTGCTTGTTTTCATTATGAAAGGGAATAAACTGTTACTGTCAGTGTTCGTGGGAATCCATCCATTCGTCAGATCTTGTAGTAAATGATAATACTCCCCTGGCCATTTTTGAGATACTGAAGTGTGAAAGTGAAAAAGCCCGTATTTCATTATTTAGATATTATGCAAATAGTCCTTTTTTTTTCCTTTTTCGTGCTCTGACAGCTTTTTAAAAATTCTACTGCACCCCCAGTAGATGGGCCCGAAACAGGAGAAACCAGTCCTGAAAGTTCAGCCTGGTTCGTATCTGAGCGTGCTGCCTCTCTTGCTTTGTCATGAATTCACAGCAACCCACTGGCATGATAACGCGGAACGAGCTGCGGAGTCATCCGCAACTTCGCTTAATCTGGAGCAGCCAGGCTGGCGAGAGAGTGGAAAATGCTCTTCAGCGGGAGGTTTGATGCTTAGAAAAGTCTGAGGTGGAGCAGAGAGTTGTGCCACGTGTGGGAGTAAATTCTCCCTGGAATGGAGCTGGCCTCGCTCCTGTCCCGTGCCTGTTGGTGCCGTGGTGCTGGGCAACAGAGGAGGAGCAGTAGGTTGTGCCCACGCGCGCTGGCAGGGAGGTGCCCACCGGGGGGTTCGCTCAGGCGGCTTCTTCGTGCTAGGATGGCTAGGACTTGTGGAGCCTTGCTGGAGTTCAAGTGAACTGTATAATTAGTATTATTTTAGCTTCCAGTCAGCTGTAATAGTACCAGGAGGCTGTTTCTGCTTTGCATAACTTACTAGAAAAGATATTTTTGCTTTCCTACATGTACGCCTTATATAGAAGAACATGCGGTGTGGCTTTTTGTCAGGAGACGGCATGAACTGTATTTTCCAGTGTCACGACCAGCAAATGTAAAATCTGCATGAAAATGCTTTTCCCAAGCATCCTTTAGGCTGGCCAGGGAGAAGTACTGCTGGGTGTGCAGGTTGCTCATACCTGCGCTCGGGGCAAATGCCTGCTCTGGTCCCCGCTGGCATCAAGGGAGTTTTTCCATTGAATTTATTAGTAGTTGAACTGGGGAAGTGATCTGAGAAATCTTCCAGCCTGAAGGATGTGAAGTAGGAACGAATGGGAGGAACCCTAAGTAACATGAGGGAAGCAGTAGGCTAGGAGGAGGATCTAATAAAATCAGACAACAAAACACACCCATAAAACTGCAGGACCTTAAGTTTGAACGAGTAGCTCCATGCTTACATCTTGGCACAGCTTTCATTTTTAATTTGCCTCCTTGCTTCAGGCTCCCTCCTGCCGGAGAGGTGGTCTCTGTGCCTGCCCTCTGCAGCTAGAGCACCCCTGGTCTGGTCATGCCAGCGCTGGCGGAGGGCCGTAGCCAAGGGAGATAACAGAGTCTTCCCTGTAGGAGTCATTGCTTTTGGGTGGGTGTGCTTGGCTGGTTTTCCAGATCATAGACTTCAGGCAGTAGGGCATTAGAAATATTATAGGCTATTAAATTTATTGTTGGAGCATTTGGCTGCACTAACTGCTACTTTTAATAGAGTTCAGATTTGAGATTTTTGGGACTGAGAGGGTTTGGATGTAAACTTTGTTAATTTGGTTTTGAAAAAGGAAGTTCTTTCATGCTTTGAAGGAAAAAAACCATGAAGACAGAACTGCAGCTCTCTTCCTTAAATCAAAGTTTTCTGCCTGAAATGGGAACAACTCAGCAGAACAGTTTAAGTAAACAGGGCCATAACTCCTTATCTGAGACACTGGCGTCCTCTCTTCTTACTGTGGTACTTTTTTGTGGTATCATGGCATCTCTCAGTCACTGATGTGTTTGTTCTCACAGCACCTCCTTCACAGGCATATGCTTTTACGTCCATTTGATAGGTGCCACCAAGATCTGAGACTTCGTCTGAAGAGCTCGCTCCAGGAGTGTAGGTTTTTCTACACCTCTGTAGATGAGATTTTTGAATTGCTGTCTGAAAGGTCTTTCCTTCTCCAGCCCCCACTTTCTCTCTACCTCTGTCGTGGCTTCTTCATTTATTATGGGGGGAAAAAACAGAAGCAACTGTTCCTGAGTCATCTCAAGTTAATGTTCAGCACAGAACTGCATAAAATGTAGGCCAGAGACAAGAAGTGACTGATGATGTCCAGTTGTAGCCTGTGTGGTGGGTCAGACACTGGGAGAGTTGCTGAAAATCATGTATGTTTGTGAGAGGGCAAGGAGATAAGTACTATCCTCTAAAGCTAATGCCTGAGTGTGGGATCATGTTTTTTCTACTAGGTGGAAAAAATGCACCGTATTGTGAGAATGGCTTATTGATACCTAGCAGTACAGCTTGGGTCGTTTTGCCTGTGGGTGTTAAAATACTGTAGACTCACACTGGGTCTCTTATCCCGGGAGCACTGCCGCATATAAGTAACTTTTGTGCACTTAAGTGCTTCCACTGTATTGTTGCTTCAAATGTCATTATTAAAAATAATTTTTATTTAAGTTAATATTTTGCTCTTACAACCAGCTTCTAAAGGATCAATTTGTTTTTTATTAGTATATGAACAACAACAACAATGTTTTAGTTACAGAATGTAGGATAATAATTTATTTGATAGGTCTAGTAAAGTAAAAGATTCTGTGATATTTGGTAGAGTGCTTCTGTATGTTCTGTAGCATATTCTTTAAAGTAGTGGAAGAATAAGAAATGAGAAGTGAGAGAAGCCTTTTTTTAATGGGAATTAATGTATCTGTACATTTGTGAGTCTCTAGTATATGCTTCTCCTCTTTTTGGCTATGTCACGAGGACTAAAATCAATTAAAGAAAGAATAAGAGAAAAAGGAGACTGTGCCTCTCTCCGTCTGTCCTGTCATGCTTCAGACAATAGTGCATCAGGACATGGGAAGTGATCTCAGCCATATTTTTAGTCATATTTTGAAAAATGATACTTCTTGGTGAAATAGTCTCCAAAATTATAAAGCCAGTACACATGGCAAATGTAAGTATATTACACTGCCAGTGTCAATCTAGTACACAAAGAGCTTCACAACTGTTTGGATCTGCTCTTCTTTCATAATGGGCTGCAACTTGTTTACTAATGCTTGAAAGCATGTACACATCAAATAAATCTCTGGTATTCGGGCCATAGTGTACCAGCATTATGCAAAGGGAAGATTAACCACACTCTATATTAAGCTGCAATCCACTTTACTCTTGATTCCTAGCTATACTAAATCAACCAAACCATCAAAGAACAAAATTAGTGGAAGGGCTCCTCAGACAATAGATTTATTTCCATGTTTATTTGCATTATTGTTAAGAAAAGGGCAATCAGAAGAGCAAATCTCCTTGGGGCTCAGAGCGTTATAAATTAATCATAAGACATGAAGTGAGCTTTTGGGTGTGGAAAACTAGCAACAGATGCAGATGCTACATAGCTGCATCGTGTGGTGCGTACGGTGTTGCTGCAACAGCTGAGAGACAATACGGTCACTTTGACCGCTGGTACTGTTAATAGATAGTCTTTAGCAAGCATTATATTGGCAACTCTGACACAGAATGAATTTGCAACAGTGACTCAAAAGACTTTCCTAACATGAAGCATCTTTATTGCATCTCATTTTAGCTCTTTCCTGTTTTTACTCTGCTCTCTTTCAGCGAAAAGGTCAAGAAAAGCAGTAGCTCAGTGGCTGAATTTTTCAGAAGTGCTTTACAGCAGGGAAGGTGGGGAAACCTCTTAAAAGTGGTGTCTTATTCAGTAAGTTAAGCCTTTTGTTCTTCAGTTAATTTATTTTACCTATTTTTTTGTTGAATGTTATGTATCAGATTAATTCAAGTGGCTTTTAAGGTATCTCCAGGCAGGTGTGGAACTCCTCATCCCCACCTCAGCTTTCCCCCTCCCCCAGAGGTAGCCTTTGCCATACGAAACCTGTCAGCCCACCTTGCTAGACATGGTAGCCTTGAGTCAGCTGTGTATTTTCATAACATGACTGTCCATCTGCACTGAATGTGGTTTGTTGCCATATTCAGGTTCGGAGAATTACAATATAGAATGTGTGCCTCTTTCTTCTTCACTTTCCCTGCACACTTGTGTGCATGCACCCACACACTTGAATAATGCTCTCCCTCTGTCATTGCACTCTGAAAGCCACCAGCTGCCTTAACAAGAGATTTTCAAAGCTCAAAACAGGATCTTTTGGGCTTTCCCTAAAGCAGTAATATAGGTATATTTGATACTGCTATCACTATCACTGTAAGGAATTAAAAAAAAGAGAGAACTGTATCCTTTACGGTAACAGATAGAAACGGAGGCACACAGGAAGATATTCTTGATGTAGCTAGAGCTTCAGCTAGCGCTGGTGCCTTACTGTTGATTCAGATTGAAGGTCAGAGCCTTAAAAAGTTAAGTGCTGAATATTCAAATTTAATTTATAGTATTAAATTAGGACGGCTTATAAGTTTAACTAGCCTTAAGGGTGCGAAGTATTTCCAGCTGAGGCCAAAAGGACTTTCAGCTGGTCAGCAGTTCTTGTGATTGGGCCTGATACTACTTACTGTAATTTTCTTGCACACCTGATATTGCTGCATTTTTCACAGGTATGAGTTTCATTGCTCACATCTTTTCATGCCTCATTTGCTAACTCTTCTGTTCTGCAAAATTGGCAGGATGACAGCAGGCAACTCCCTCATCCTTTTGTGTTAGGACTAATCCTCGGGGTTCTTTCTGATGTGTCTCCAGAAATACGTATTCAGCTTAGGCTGAATGCTGATTTGGTTTGTAATACTAAAATGTGGACAGTGCAGATCGCTTTCTGAGTATTTTCTGTCTCTTAAAAAGAAATCATTGTAGAGGTCTACATGAACAGTTTCAGAGTTTTAAGCTCTCTGTCACGTAAAAAATGTTTTTAAAATACAGATGTACTTTGGCACATGCCTAAGTACTTTGCTGAATCTCTATGTTTGGCCTCGTTTAACATACTTGGAGCTTTATAAATAACAATTAGATGACCAGTCATTTAACAGGTTGTGGTATTTTAGTGCTCTGAATTGTGTTTTTCTGCCTTGGCACGATAGACAGATTTTTATTTTGATTTTGGATTATATGGCTTGTTTTTACTTCAGTCTTTTTTACTTAACATATGATTTAATTAAAATTTTGTTGCAGTGATTGATAGTTGCTTTATTTGATACCTGTTTATAGGTATTTATTCATTACTTTTTCAGTGTACTGAGATTTGTCAGAAGAGAATGATATTATTTCTTTTGTCGATGAAAGTGGGGCTATAAATTACTGTAATTTTGGGATACATTTCTGGTATGAGCAAACAGTATTCCCTTGGTGAGTTTTCCGCTATGGAAAACTGGGTTATGCATAATATATTTTAGAAAAGACCTGTATTCCTGTAAAGAGGAATGGCATTGTGCAACTCCTGGAAACTATAAGAAGAATCTAAATATATGTATATTTGTATTCAAAGTATGCCTCACCATCTGCAGTGTTGTTCCTCCTGATTCACATAGGGGACTGGAAATGGTTGGTTGTGGGTTCTGTTCTTGATTTTTTTTTTTTTTTTTTTTAACCCCAGTTCTGTAGGAGATGAGATGAATGGTTCAACTCTGTGCACCTCGATCAGTCACCTGCCAGGTTCTTCCCAGAGCTGTTCCTGCATCTGCCACTGGCGTGGCTGCATTAGGTCCTGAGGTGATGATACCCGCAGTCACCGAAGATCAAACTGAAAGTCACACAGATGTGTGACTTTGTATTTTACCGACAAGTACAAAGGGATTTAGCAAAATTACGACTCAAGAGTAAGCTGTGGGAGGAGGGAGGATATGATATATTCTTCTCTGCTAAAATCGTAGCGTTGACATTCTTGGCAGCGTCACTGAGCTCCGCAGTAACTTCTGGTTTACATTTTAAAAATGCACCAAATAGCATATATTGTTTGATTCCGGGTTGCGTTACGCAACAGAACGTGATTGCCTCAGTGAAGCACATCTGCATTGCGAGAGTAAACTCTCCTGGGAAGCAAGCGCATCTTCGGCAGAAGTTGGAGTGAGGCGTGGGCAGGGCATTGCTATTTTGGCAAGCAGAGGGAGCCATCGTTGGAAAGCTGCCTCACCTTTCACTTTCCATGGAACTTACCCTTTCTCCCTGTTTCAGGCACCAGCCGCTGCCACTTGCTTCTCCTAGTGCTGGTGTGGGGCTGGGGATGCTTTCAGTGGTTGATTAAAGCATTAATCTTTGGTCTTTGCCTGTCTGGCATGTGATCCCTGAGCAGGATAGGCTATTAGGGAGCAGTAAGGAATGCGATTCAAAAAACATCTGGAAGAACTAAGAAAATGTTTTGGTTTTATTAAAAAAACCTCAAACCCAAACCCACACCTCTGTGATAGTATCTTCTTTAACTGATAAGTTTGCAGCAGTTGATAGCAGGTTCAAAATTCCTGTTGTTTTTAGACTGTATTGCAGTTTGCTTCTTCCAAGCCTCTCTTGCTGGAAGCAAAGTCAGGCTCCTGCTGTCTCAGTTCAGCTGAAGTTCTTCCTGTCATCCTAAAGCTTGATTATCAACCCTCCTATTCCTCTTATCAGCATGCGTTACGTTTTTATGGCAGTGTTTAGCAAAGACTTTCCAACAGCGCCTATGACAATGTAATTGGACCTCTCTGTCTGATAGAAATTACTCCCGCTTTAATGGGGGGCTCTGGATGCTTTCTAACACGGCTTTCTTTGAAGCAGGCTGGGTGTCTGGTCGGCCAGTCCGTAATGTGGGTGCACAGAATTTCACCGAGCACTATTTGAAGTAGTTATTCATGGTTTGCTGTTAAACTGCAAGACTGGAGTGAGTGAGATTCCCCAGGGGTCTGTCCTGGCTTTGGTAATACTCATTGTTTTCATTATTGAAATGACAGATGGAGCAGAGAGAGCAGTTATTAAATTTACATAGGATAAGAAGCATGGAGGGGGGCTGCAGGCTCCTTGGAGGGCAGGGTTAAAGTTCAGAGTGGCCCTGGCCAACTGAAGGAATGGTTTTGGGGGAAAAAAACCAACCCAGGATACAAACTTAGAAGCACTGCACAGGGATAGAAATACCCAGTTGCATGACACAGGATGGGGAGTGGCTGACTCAGTAGTGGTCCTACAGAGGAAGGTCTGCGAGCTGGAGTTGGGCTGTGCTGGAGGCAGTTTGGCCTGGTTTAGTTGAATAGGGTGTTAAAAATCACAGCTGGTTCCCAGACCACCAGAGAAAACCAGCCTGCAGCATGTCCTGCTCTCCTGTCCCCTGGGAGCTGGGCTGCCAGTGCTCTGCTGAGTGGGCAGCTCTTCCTTCCCTCCCCTGCCTGCTTCGGCTCCGGCCCTGGAGCTGGTGACCCTGCAACTCCATCATGAGCGCCTGCAGGGAAGAACCCCAGTTCAACTTCTCCCAGGCCTGATGCGTGCACATAGCACAGCACGTTGGAGAGTGAAGGGGATCGTAGACCTGGGACCATGGGTGTCGTACAGTCATACAAGGAACAAAGTTTCCCCATCCCTGCCCCTCGAAAAAGCACCGTTTTGGGGCGTGTAAAGAAAAGGCATGAAATAACCTGTCCACTCCACTCAGTGTTTTAAGTGGCTCAAGATCTAGTTTGGGGCACAACATAGTCAAGAGCCAGCTGGATGGCATCCAGGGAGAAGGCAGTGAAAATGATCAAAGATTTGGAGAGCATGACCTGGGAAAGAAGATGAAAGAATTGGGATTGTTTAGTCTACAGGGGAGAAGGCCAGTAACAGACGTGATAGCAGTGTTCAAGTATGTGCAAGGTTCCTGTGGGGAGGAAGGGAATAAACTGTACTGCACAACTGCTCGGGTTAGGAGAAGAAATGGGCTTAATTTGAAGGTGGCTAGACTTAGGTAAACATTTAAGAAAGCTTTCAAGTGATAAGGGTATTTTGGTGCTGCAGTTTTGCCTTTGAGAAAGCCATGGAAGCATTGTCACTGGAGGTTTTTATAAAACAGACAAACGTCCTCCAGGAATATTTTGGGCATTGCTTTGGGGAAGGAGGTGGAATGCATGCTTCTGAAGGTTGTTTCCCAGAAAATAATGAAGAAGGTTTTGGTTTTTTTTTTTTTTGGTGCTCCTGTGAACTTAGGTAATCTCTAATAACCCAACAAATAACTCAGAAGATAGTGGCAGTCCATTATTGCAACATATCAGTGGTAAATAGACAGCTGATTTATGCACAAAACCCGATGATGATGATATCCTTCTGCTCTCTGTTCTAGTTTAAAAAAAAAACTGTGAGTAAGCTAATTTTACTGGAACGTTTCAAAAGGCTGTTCCTGTAAATATATTACTCTATACAGAAATAGAGGAAGTGATGTTGGTTGGCTCTGCTTATTGAAATATTGTGCAAACACAATCAGTACCCACTAATACATAGCGTGGCCGTAGTAAAGTCAGCAGTACTCCATGAGGTATGGGAGTTTTACACTAGAGCGTGATATTGTATTTTCAACCTAGACGTTTGTGCACTTGTGTACTTCTTTTATGTGGAGTCAGGGAGCAGGCTGAGAAGGACTAGGCTTTAATTACCTCATTGCTATCTATATACATGAGCTATTCTTCTCCATTGTCTCGTTACATTAAGTGCATGAGGCAGCAATTGAAGAACAAACCTCAAACTTGTCCTTTGCTTCTTAAGCCAAAAAGCACTTTGGCAGCTCCTGCAGCCACCGTGATTGCATCTCCCCGTGCATTTGCCGTTCAGTGTATGGGGGCTGCACGGGGGAAAAGGAGAGGTTCTTCCCATAGCATAACCTCCTGCCTTGAGGAATGGCTTGCGCTGTCCCCGTGGATACTTTCCTCCTCCTTTTGTTCTCGCTGGAGGATCACCTCCCTGACTTCGCAAGTTTCTGCAGGTCCCCTGAAGCCTTCTAACTCAGCTTCTGCTATAGAACAAAAAAGTATTTTTCTTTTTGAAACACAGCTTCTGTTGACCTTGTTGCTGTGCAGGGCAGGGAAGAGATGGTCTGTGCTGCTATAGCCCATGGGAACAACCTGGGTTGTGGAAGGGCTATGGGACACCCATAGGAGAGACTCCTGAGTAGGTAGGGCCAGGCAGTTTGGGTCCGGTGAGAGCAGCCAGGCTCCTTGTCTCCTGCTCATTGCAGCTCCTGGCTTGACAGCCCTGAGGGGTGTTTTGTCACTGTCATCCTGGGACTAGGAGCACTGGCAGAGAGAGGGTGGTGCAGAGTCACCATGCGCCCAGCGCGGATTTAGCAAGGCTTATCGTAATCCTGGCAGGATCCACGCTAACCCCGAGCGGTCAGACATCACCATGTGTTCATGTCCCCGGCCCTGCAGCTCTGGCCACGCAGTGCTGTGCTTATGCCAAGAAACCCGCTGCTGAGCCAGTCCTGGTGCTTCTGCATCTGGAAAAACTGCCCTGAGCACTCAAGAGTTGCTGGTCATTACCTCTTCGCAAAAGCTTCCTCCTTCTAGTCTGCTGCTATGCAGGTCTGTGTCCTGATCGAGCGTGATAACAAAAAGAGGGCATGCATTCACACGTGCACATATGTGCGTATATATTTTAGCCTCTTGCCTTTTTTTAATTTGAAATACTAGCGTGCATTTGTCTCTGTCCCAGTGTATCTGCCATGCATCAGCAAACTAACATTCTTCTTCATGATCTTGAGTGTCCCATCTCATGAGAAATGAATCAGCAATGCTCCTCCTGTGGAGGGTTCTTCATGGGGATTTAAATTGCTGATTTCAATTGTGACTAAAATCAGCAAACAGGAAAACTTTATTAAAATAATCAGCTTCTAAATCTTGTTTTGCATTTACTTTTTTTAGTTATTGTCCTTAAAGAATGGAATGCTTTCAATACTTGAAACAATTTTATATATCTTTTTTTAAACTTAGACTACATTATATTTCTACAGATGTTCCACCAGTAATCTAGCCCAACATAGATTTCTGTGGGCCTCTAATTTTTCTATTTTTTATTTTAATCAGTGGTGTGTTTTCTGTTCACTGTTTACTAGATCATATTTTTGCATGTGACTTGTGTCAGGCTACATTCACGCGAAAATAAATGTTCAGCAAAAATGCACAAAAAGGACATTTTGAAACATTTCTGTCACAGAACTAAATGCTTCCTTAAAATAGGAGCTGGGAAATAGGAGGGGAAAAAAGAAAAAAAAATTAAACTTGTTTTGCATTAAAATTAAGCCTTTTTAAAAGGAACAGTTAATTGTAGTTATTAACTCAATTTTTTTTTTTGGTCACAGTATCTTAGAGAGTTTTGGGAATCATAGATCCTGAACTCTTGCATATCGCTTCCGTTAAGAAATTATTTGAACTTCTATTTTCTTACTTTTATAACTTCCATTCCTTTCTCCCATTTGAGGTAAGTATTTAACTCAGCCTGCTGAGTGCACTGAAAGGAAGAGGATACCCTCTCTGGCCTGGCAGAAGAGACTGCTACTGCAAGCTGATGTAGGATGTCGGTCAGACCTGGGTTAAGAAGTGTAGTCAGTAACTGCTATCAGTTCCAAGGTTTGATTTTCTTCGAGACTTCAGCAGCAAAAACACATCCTTCTCGAAATGTTACTGAAAAAAAAAATTAATTGAAACAGTTTCAATAGATACAGTATTTGAACATAATATGGATCATCACAACCTGGTTTAAAATATGTCTTAATTTACATACATAAATGCATGAGAGAGAAGTCACTTATTAGACTGCATGCGGGAGGTAGTGACCTAGCTCCGCTGTGTCCAGAGGGAGAGAAGAGGGCAGTATAGCAGACCGAGGAGAGGAACAGGGTTTGGGGCTTTGCTGTTGTGTTCCCAGTCACGTTCTTGGATTTTGCAAAAGTGACTCTGTCTTTCAAATTCATCCAGCTGTAAACGAGGAAGTGAGACTGAGCACTGTTGAGAGATTTCAGGAATAAAGTTAGTAATTTTGTCTTCTGATGTGCTACACCTACGTAATCTCTCCCAGGAAAAGGCAAGTGAAATGGTACTTTACCGTTTTATGCCACCGTCCCTTCAGGAGTGCAGCGACGGCTGTTGGTCCCATGGGAGGCAGCAAGCTCAAGGCACATGTGGATCAAGTGTGATAACACTGATCACTTGTGGAGTCTGGCGGTTTTCTTCTCAGGGAGCTTTGCAAACATGAGCTGGAAGTAAAGATACCAGACAAACTCCTTTTCTTTCTCTAGTGTGTGTATGAAAGGCCAGTTCTTGGAAACTGGGGAAGGAATTAAGGATGTGGTGCTGAGATAAATCTTCAGAGACGTGCATGGGCCGAGGATCAGGTTATTGCCCCTCTTCCATCTCTTTTAGCCATGACTTGCTGGCATTCCTCCTGGTCACAGTTCACGCAGGGGGAGAAGTTATTGCTCCTGGCACGTACCGTGCTGGTTAACTCTTAGCAACATGAACTCTGCTCTCTATCACTTACACCTTTGCCTTCTGCTCTTCTAGCTCAACACCTGTCCTCAGCCACCTTTGATGCAGGGTGTCACCCTCAACTAGCTGTGTCTTGCATCTTGGGTTAGATGGATGAGTGCATCTGATGGCTCGTTTTGAAAGCGGATGTGCAGAAGTGTGTATATTGCCAGGGGGCTGTGGCTGAGAGATGTAGGAACCTTTTTGCAGAACTATCAGTAATGGTTTGTCATTGATTTGTCACCGTTTAGCAGCCTCAGTGCTGAAGGCCTGAGAGCCCCGTGCTGGGAGTTACATAGGTGCAGCACTTTCTCCAGGCTGAAGGCAAGGGAGTCTTCCCTAAGCCTGCATCTGAATTCTGATCATAATTTGTCACTAATTGTCTTTGGGTTAGCAGGCGCTCTGTGTCCACATGCAAATTGTGCAGTGCATTTCAGGAATTGCCTGCAGAATGTATAGAAGGACTCACATCATGAGTTCAAAGAAAATCAGAGGCCATGGAGTGTGAATACCAGCAATAAAATGGGTATAAGGGTGTTTCTGCATAGCCAGACCCTTCAGGGGGTAACGGAAAGGTTTGAGACTGTGGAAAAAAAGTTGTGCATCAGCTTCCATGAATCCTGTGCGTTTGTTGTGTTTTTTGTTGTTTTTTTTTTTTTTTTAACAGATTGCCACTGGACCCTGTAATCAGGAGTATGTTTGTTTATAGAGCTACAAGGGGGAGGCCAACACAGTGATTTGTGGTTGCAGACTGATTCACTGCTGCTGCAGCCAGTGAATGGTGGGCAGGGTGGGGTGGATTTCGGGAGCATGACAGACACTAAGTGCAGGCAGCTAAGAGGGACCTTCTGCGAGCCAGTGAAGAAAGCAGTTCCTCTGCAGGCAGGCCAGAAAATGGAAGTAGCAGCTAGCAAAGCCTCTAGACAAGATTAAAACCAACAGGAAATGAAAACTAACTTCACTGTTTTTCTTACAGGCTGACCGCCCTCTCCCTTCGCTAATGCTCGCAATGTCCGTAGGAGAGCAGTTCCTCTACCTACTTCTTGGAAGGCACACGCTCGGGTTAGAAAAGTGTGTGACCAAAGTGCAGAGCCAAGCACCGCTGTCAGTGGGGCTGCATGAGCCTTGGCTCTCGGTCCAGCTTTATTTTGGACAGGCAGTTACTCTCGTTATCTCCGTAAAGCTGCATTTGAAAGCAAGGACGTGTGTAAAGAAGGAAAGTACAGCTCTTTCCTGTCTCTCTCTATCTCTCTGCCTGTTAATCTGTTACACCAGATCTGTTGCTGTGCAGAGTGTGTTAGGCTCAGCAACTGCTCTTCCTCAGCGTACCTGCCAACTTTTGAAATCTATAAATAAGGATGTTTGGAGCAGGGGGAATAGACACACCTTCTAACTCCATTGAAATACTTGGACACAACATGCTTATTTTGGCAGGACAGATTGGGAAAAATGAAGTGTATATATATATAATTTTGCTGGAATATAGGGACTGTCTCTCCCAAATAGAACAGCTGGCATGTATATGTGGCTAAAGCAGATTTGCTTAGATTTATGCTAGTCATGCTATGAGCTGCACTAAAAGAAAATGAAACAAGTCATCTTTCATCCCCCTCAAATGCAGACCTTTGCCAAAGTTTGTTTCTTAGAAATTAGATGAACCTGATGAAGCAGGATCTTGTGTCTAAAAATAGAGCATTTTACTTTCCATCTTGCCCCTTGCAGGCAGGGTATAATTTTACCTCAGCCAAGAAGTGAGATGAAAGGTGATTTGAGCTTTGCCTTAATGTCTCTGTCCTCTTTGACGGAGGGCCCTCGTCTTTCCTGACCAGGTTCAAAAGTGCAGAGAGTAGGGATCCTGACAGGGAAGACCCACCATTGCAGGTTGGTTATGTTGTCAGGGCAGCAGCTGCATTTTGCAGGTAATGTGGCCTGGCGTAGGTATGGTTTCTGCTACCCAGGAACGTGTTGCTTGGTCTCTTGGGGCTAAATGTTCTGCTCGCAGCAAAACGGGGTTTGCAATCCTTAACGAAAGATGGAGCTTTAAACCTGAGTTTTGCAAAGCCACCTGAGCTGCAGGTATACTGGAGCATAGCTCTGGAAATAGCCCCAGCTGCCCTTTTGGCTTCTCAGGACGCGTGTGAGCTGTGCGGCTGTGGCTGCCTCCCGGCTCTGCAGGAGCATGCTGGGGAGGAGGAAAGGGACCGGGGGGCGGGGGGGGGGACTGCAACACTGCAGCCTCCTGCCCTTGCCACCCACCAGGAAGGCAGAGTCTGAGGAGCAGGAACAGAAAAGCTGGCTGTCGGCCAGGTTGAATGCCATGATCCCAGCGACAGCTTCCTTCCCCCCTTCTCTTCCTCCCCACCCCGATGCCTGAGTGGTTTGGAGGGTGGTGTCCCAGGGCGCTCGTCAGGGTGTGTGCATGGGGGGGGTGGGGGTGCTGCTGCTTTGCTTTTCTGTGCTTTTTTGCATGTGGATCTGTCTGCACCTGTTTGCTGCTTTTCTAACCCCCGTGCGCGGCATTCTTTGATTCACAGGATCGCAAGCGTACGAGCCAGTGCGCGGCAGCTTGGCACAACCATTTCATTAGGGCAAAGGAGGCCTGTGTCCTGCAGGGCTGATTTAGTAAAGACATGTCCCATCTGCTGCTTCTTATCACCCTTTTTATCTGTGCTGCTGACTCATGCAGTGTGGTCTGCTCAGCTCTCCATTGCAGTCACATCACACTTTGAGTTACCTTTACTATGACTCACGCTTGGTTTTTCACTTGGCAAGTGTCAAGCCAAAAACAACCCAGTCTTGTCCCTCGCTCATGTCCTGTCGTATCCTACCCTTTACCTCCAAGTCTTGTGTCTCTGTCATAATCTTGTCCTTCCCCTCAAGTAAACCACCTGTAACTAAGTTTTAAGTTGCGTAATTTGGTCTTTCATAGCATCTCTGCACTGTGCACCTGAGGCTAGTGAGATTGCCAGACTTGTCCTAAAACATGTTAGTTCCTCTTACTTGCCTTCACAGATATGTTTGGTGGAGAATATTTTTTTTTAATTGTTTCCTCTGTTTAAAGAAAAAGCATGTTTATTAGTGTTTTGGTGTGAAATTTTGCATTGGGACAGCATGTCCATCTTTCATATCCTAATATGTAGTATATGCACACAGAACCAAAGCCTGTTGACTTCAAATTTTCCTGCATGTTGGGCTAATGAGATCACAGCTTCAGAAAACTTGTGCTGAGGTTTCTCTTGCTTGCTCTTGGCCTGTACTTCCAGAATCAGCTCGTAGACCAAGGCGTGCATCCTGCAGAGGCAGTCGGTAACTTGGTACTTGAAATCCCCACTTGAAGTGCTAGTGTATTGTTTCCAGGTTGAAGAGGACGATCGAGTTGTGCTACTGAAGGCTTGGTATTTTCTCGCTTCAGGTGAGGGGAATTTTGCCAGTGATTTCTTTATGGACAGATCTTTGGCCCTTTGGCCATTTTCAGTGCTGAGATCCCTAAATTGTTTTCAAAGGAGAGCTTGGTATATGCTCCACTGAGGACAGATGATTGGCAAAGGTTGCTGTACAGTTAAACTGATGCTGAGTTCTGTATCTTACTGTCCTGAACCCTCAGTCACATCAAACTTATGTTAAAACTGGCAGTCCGGTTGAAACCTGTTTGCCTTGAATAAACCTTGTAGAATTGGGCTTGTATATTGCTGTTGCGATAACTACTTTGACATCATAGAAATTGGCCTAGAAATGCAGGACAGAAATTCTAGGAAAAAGTTTTAGAACAGGAAGGGGGGGGGGGTAATGCCAGATTTTTTTATTAAAAAAAAAAAAAGTTATCATCATATTCTAGCAAAACACTAGGCAGGTTCAGATTGCTGTGTTAATTTTCTTTTCTAGGAACAAAATTAGACTTTTTTTTTTTATTGGGGTGCACACAAATGATGAGAAAACACAGCTGTCTCTTTTAGACTTGTGTGTAGAAAATGCTTTTTAATGTTAAATGTGCGACATTTTTTTAGACCAAGCTGCTTAAGTGCATTATAGATTTATCTGTGTCCTTGGACGTAGCCTTTGAAGCAGCACCACTTGAGGAAGCAGACTCTCCAGTCCCATCTCAGCTCTGAGGTGGAGGAAAGTCCTTTCTGTACCCGATCTGCAGGGGGTCATGTTGGTGAGAGACTTGGTAGCTCCTTCCCGTGGAAGGCACCAGTCCATGTTTCAGCGTTTCCCTGGTGGGGTGTGTGCTGAACAATGGCTTGGATGGATTGGGCCCTTCGCTGCTAGCAGCTTGGCCTGAAAATACCAGGGGATATGCAGCGAGTGCAGAAGCTTTACCCTCCCAAGCTTGTAGGACTGGCCAGCACTGGCCAGGACGGGCTTCAGTCTCTGGGCAGGTATGTCGTATTCTCTCCCGTTCCTCTCTCACCTCCCTGTTTAGCCTGAAAACTTCATGGTTCTGTGAATTGCTGTTGCTGGGTGTCCCTGACAGTGTGCTGCCAAGCTTTGTTGATCCCTGGTGTAAATAAATGGGGCTAATCATGATCGTAGGCAAAATATTCCATTGTTTCTGAGGAGCATCTTGTTTTCTTGTGAGCCTAAAGTAACATGCTCCATAACTCTGAACCATAAATGCACGGCCCTGCTGCCCAATGCGTGGCACCTGAGTAGGAAACGGGGCTTGCTCGTTTGAGTCCTTGACCCTTGGAGGTTTTGCCTTTGCGAGAATGTGACCGCAGATGGTGTGTATATATGGTTCTGTCATGACTTACTGCACATGGCGCTGAGGTATGTCATGGGCTCGCGCTGTGGGGCAAAGGAGATCGGTGCTTATCGGCGGAGGTCCGTGTGCCTCGCAGTCACGTGCCGTGGCTGCACCCTTGGGAAGATGGTGGCGTGTGGAGACTTCTCCATTTTCGGGTTTCACTCAGGGCGTGAGGGAGGAAGTGTGGGTGTGCAGGCGACCGGTGCTGTGCCCTCCTGCCAGTTACTGCTGGGCAGTTCTCGCCTCCGCAAGAGCAAGGTGGTGCACCTCCTGCCTCGGGACACTGGGCAAGATCGGTACAGGCTTAGGTTTACTCCGCGGCTCGTTTTACCCATATGCAAAATAGATGTGTAATGATACCTGCCTTTGTTGTGGAATTGAGGCTTAATTAATTAATTAATTGATGTTCACTAAATGCCTTGAGATCCAAGAATCACTGCATATGCCCCAGAGCAGCAACAACACTTTGAGGTTGGGGAACCATCTCCTCTCCCATGATGAGGTTTCCCAAAAGGAGAGGCTCCGGCCCCTCCCTCCCCGGCTCCTCTCCCGTTTTTTTGGATGAAGCAGTGCTGTGCTGTGCGTTAATTGTATGGCTTGCTCCCTCTGACTTCTGCCTAAATAAATAAATAAATAAACTGATGTGCTTAATGCAGTCAGCACGTAGGGCACTTGCCAAAAGAATTTCACAAAGCAGCAGAGCTGGGTTGCCAAATGTCATGTCTTTTATATAAAGCATTCTTCAGGAAGCAAAGTTGCACAGGGGAGGGAAAAAAAAAAAAAAAGGAAGAAAATGTTATAAAAACTCTCACTGCAGTAAGAAACATTTTCTTCCCCCACAGGGAGAATGTCTCGGCCATGTCATGGTGGGATCAAGGGAGTCTATTTTTATTTCATCTTAAAGGCCCCTCTCTCATTTCTTTTCTGCACTCCCCCTCCCAAAGAGTAACTCTTTACCATGCTGGCTTGGAGAACTCCGTTTAGATTAGCATTCAAAAGCAGGGTTGTGGGATGGTTGTCTTACATGTGAAAATATTTGCCAGTGGATTTTGGGTGGAGAGAAGGCTGTTTAAACAGTGTTGGTGCCAGAATGTTTATTAGTTTAATATGATTAATGATTGAGGAAAGCCAATGAAGATTTGGGGGGGGGGGGCGCGGGGGAGGCAACAAAACTTCAACATCAAAAAATAAGACTGTATGTTGTAAATGCACGTGAATGTGTTTTTATTGAGAGCGCTTATATGTACAATTTATATGTTTAGGCATGCATTGTGTCACCTCGGCAAGCGTGAGCTGCGGTGACCCTGGCTCTCCTCTGACGGGTGGAGTTTGCCGTGGGATCTGCTGTGTTCAGAGCACCTCGGTATCAAACCCCGCTTGAACCGCACCCCACGACTTGCCGTGGGCTTGCGGAGCCGAGGCAGAGGTGCCCTGGGGTAAGGTGGCCCCTGCCGCGTTTCCCCAAGGGTGAAGGGTGCTGGAGGGTGGGTGGATGTGAGCAGGCGGTGGGCTGGATCGGGCATTTCGGGGGTCAGCGTTGTGGCCCACGGGCTGTAGGCTGGGCATGGGTGTCCTGGGTAGCTGGGCTGAGCAGCGAGCGGGGTTTCGCCTAGTTTAGGGCCGTGCAGGGGTCCCCAACAGCAACTGGCTGCTGCTGCTCAGCTCACCGGGCTGCCTTTTGGTAAAGCCGTGGGAGGATGAGTTTTGGATATCACTCTGTGTAGACTCATAGCATTGCTTCTGTTTATCCGTGTACTCCCAGTTCCTATCTTGGGGCGGTTCTTACAGCTCCAGAGGCCAGAATTTTTTCCTCTAAATTAAAGCTTTGTTTTGGCAGTGTGTTGTCTGTAAGTGTCTGCCCTCCCCACGGCGTTCTCAGTGCTGTGCACTAACCAGTTGACGTTTTAAGCCTGGTGTGTGCTTACAATGTAAGGCGTGGTTCATTGAGTTGGTATCAATAACAGAGAATTGGAGCTATATTGAAGTTTAGAAAACAGTGTTGAAATTGATTTTCCGAACTTCACCCCTCTACAGTGTTTTAGCTCATGGGAGTATTTAATCTAATAGCATAACATGAGATCATTTAGGCAGTAGTGCAGCCTTGCAACTCAGTCCTCCCATGGCATAGCTGCAAACTTGACAGAATACGAATTTAAACTGTGTGTAATACTGTTTCTATCTGTATCCGTCACAATTCGTTTGAACTTCCGTCAGGGTTACTACATGGCACTGCAGAGTAATTAACACAGTATGCATCAGCAGTATGTTCATTTGTCCTATATTTTGTTAGGAACAAATCAGCACCAATAATAGGATGGGCAGCAAGAGCTTCTGCTTTTGGATTCTTACTGCCTGTATAGCAATGGCCCAATAACTCATTGGCAATGAGTCTTTTTAAGTTAGTAGAGTTAAATAACTTAAAAATGTTGTGAAAAAAGACTTCTTTCCTCCTTCTCCTTCCTTTTTCCAGGAGGGAAATTGGAATTCTCCATGGTGAAAAGCCCACATCTCTGGGTGTGGTGGCAGTGGGGAAGTCCTTACCACACAGTTCGTTGTGACAAGTGCTGGCGTTTCTTCCGAGTTGTCCTGTGTCAGAAGTAGGGACTCTTTAATCATACTTTTTCTTCCTTCTTGTAATTACACAGTTCTGAAGTCCTGCTCCTCTTCTTGGGTTGCAATCACTGAAATTTTCACTGCTGCTGGTGTGAGTCCTCTCCCACGTGTCTTGTGTTGTGTATTGAGCTAATGAGCAAGGAAGGAAAACCAATTAACAGGCTAGTGCTCAGACTTTGGTGTACATCGTGTCTTTACATTTAGAGTGCAAGTGTTGTAGCATAATTCCCAGATTGAAAGAAAAGCGTTCTGAACAACAACTTCTAGGATGTATTCGTACGACCAGTGCAATGAGATTGTGAATCAATATGGTGTGTGTTATGTAAGCATCATTTTAGATTAATTTCTGAATGAATAAGTCACATAGTCCTCGGAATATATGAAAGTGAATGTGATATTTGCACAAAGAAAGAAAACGTGATAGGGAACTCTTCCATTTATACTTAAGCACAGATGGTGCAGTGACAATCATGGGAAGAGCCTGAATTGGTCAGAGTTGCACTAACGTAAGTTCACCATGTGCCCTCTACCTCTTATGTTCCCTCTCGTTTGCTGCTAGAGGTTTTTTCCTTCTTTCTTTTTCATTGCAGATTTATTTATCTTCTCAGCATTTTGCTTACATTGTCAATATAGCAGTGTTTGTTCAACTCAGACCAGGAGAGGTATTCGATTTTGCAGCTGACATTTATTTACACCTTTTAGTCCATGTGTTAGATTGCCATTCTTTATGAACAGTGTCTCTCGAGCAATATAAGTTACTAGCTAAGAGATCTTGGAGAAAACCATCTCTTTTCTCTGAGTCCCTGGTAAAAGGCAGGTGGAGGCATACATTGGGCATTAGGTTATCGCTTTTTCTGGAGCTTACATCAGTTATTTGAGACATAAGAAACCTCCAAGACTGCATCTGGTTGAGGGTTTTTTAGTAGTCTGCTGCTGTTACTGAAGTGTGTAGCTTAGCTTGTGTGGATGGTTTTGAATGGATGGCTTTGAGCAACCTGATCTAGTGAAAGATGTTCCTTGCCCTTGGACTAGGGAATCTTTAAATGTCCCTTCCAACCCAAACCATTCTGTGATTCTATGGATCTCTTAAGTTTTACTGCTATTTTTCTCCAGTGCAAGGATCTCTTTTGCATAGTCCCAGTCCTTACTCCTTTACCACTAGGAGCAGAGGGTACTGTGTCTTTGAATGTTTTGACAGTCATTGCTTTAGTTCCTGAGTCACGACTTATGTAAGTCTCTTGAGTAGGTTTCAGGTTGCTATTTAGAGGTGATGATACGTTTCTTGTGGAGATACCATGGAGGCAAGGAGCTTTAGGCATTGATTGTCTTGCTTTCTTTGTCCTTTTCTCATGATTTTTTGATACTTTTTGTTTGTATGAATAGTCATGAAAGGCAAAAGGGGAGAAAATGGGTTCTTGGAAAACATGTGTCCTTAAATGCAGATGTAGGCTCATAAATAGTTATATTCAGATTTTAAATTTTGCTGGTTATCAGAGTGGTCAAAAGTGAACAGAAAAATCAGTAGGTATCTCCAGGTGAGTGGCCACTTGGATATGAGAGCATTGCTGTTAAGATGCCTAAACACGAATGTAGGAAACACAAGTCCAGGTGTTCAGGTTTGAACACTTCATGTAACATTATAAAAAGGGGAAGTGGAAAGAGGAAGAGTTGGGAGGTAAGGAACAAATAATACGCTCGCTTGTGAGGAAGCCTCAGATATTCAAAAACAGTTACTCTAGGCTTAAACGTTTGCAGCTCTTAAACATATCGACTCCCTGCACCATTTTATTTGACTTTTTGTCATAATCTTCAGGCTGCTTCTTTACTTTTCTTTACAGCTCTGTAAGCTCTCCCCACTAAGGGGGGAGAGCAAGTGAGAATGAGCGTGACTTAGATTCTCACATTATCAAGAATATGGTGGGAGGGAGAGGGGGGGAGATAAATTTGTGAATAATACCATGCAAAAAAGTTCAGAACCTGGAACCACTCCAGGCTACGAGAGAATCCTGTAAAGTTTTGTGCCTTTTTCATGTAAGATGGTCAGAAGGTTATTTTCTTCTTGGCTCTGAAAGAAAACTGACTCCAGACCTACTTGAAATCTTGTGGGATTTGCTAAAAATCATGGGAAATTGATAACAAAAGTCCAGGGTGAATACAGCAGTTAACTCTAGATAAATGATTGGTTTGTTTCTCTGTCTTGATACTTCTAAACTTAGTTCCATTACAATGCTTGTTGTTAGACTGGTGAAATGTCTTTAAAGTCTTTTTAAGGTTTCTTGAAATTGTCTGGAGGAAAAATATTAGGATCATGGTTCTTCATGAAAATTTTTTAGATTGTTTGCAGTGTGTAAACCATGTGTATATATATTCATTGGAAGGACAAAACAGTTCTCGTCCTGAGTATTTTGCTTTGTTCAGTAGATTTCTTGTCAAATAGGAATGTGGATTTGGGACATAGTGTGACATTCTCATGATATTTTATGCTTGTCGTTGTGCACCTGTAGGATACGTCTTTGACTTGAGTAAAATAACATGTATGGTTGTAGGACGAGTTATGTTTAGCGTTCTAAGGACTCTCTAATGTACAAACCTGGTCTTTAACATGTGGTTTCTGTTTGTTTACTGTGATGGGGGTATTGCTTCTGTGGTACTGGAAAAACTTTCAGTTTTTTTGTAGTAGTAGTGATCTTTGCTTGCCTTGCTACAAATATGCTGAGTGGGCTTTTCAGGGGTGAGATTTACTGCTTACTTTAGCAAGTTCTGCAAACAATATCTGACTTAATAATTTTGCTTTCTGCTTGTAATTACATGTTACTTCTCTTTGGTAATGCCTTCAGGACTTCTCAGTTCATTATCAACTCTCAGAACATAATTTAAGGAATAATGCGTATCCTGACTGGTCATAACGAGGCTGAAATTCCATCTTGGGCTTCTGGTGTCATCACAGAACCGGGATGGAATTACAGCTTTAATTTATGTACTATGGGGGATACATTATTTATTACTGTGCATTAGAAAATGATTAATCTCTGCTTGTGTTGCAAGGCTGTCCTACTGCTCCGAGTCCCCGGGAAGTGCTGAGACATTGTGGAACTTCTTGTGCGGATTACAGCTTTATGAAGCTGCCGAAAAGACCATTGCATTATTCAAAAACTGCTAGAGATGACGAAAATTTACGAAGCCACTATGGGGTTTTTCCTAACTAGTAGAATTTCTACAGGCCTTTAGTTTGCTAAACCTGAGTGTTTCCTTGCCTTTAGTCCCCTTCAGGTGTTTCACTTCACCTAAAGCCATGCTCAGATAAACAGGTTGAGGAGCACTGTGTTTTGAGGACCCTGATACAACAAAGCACTTTAACTGTAGTCAAGCTCCACTGAAGATAACAGAAATTAATCATGTGCTTAATTGGTTTGCTGAATCAGTTCTTTAATTTCTGCTTCTTTGATTGTTCATAAAACCTATTTCTTAGTTTGTCCTCCATGTCCCAAAATTGTGTGTGCATATGTGTGCATGCATGCACGTGCATACATCCATGAATACAGGGAAGCTGCACTGGAGCAATATGAACTAATGGAAAACAGTTATAAAATTTATTGATTCTTCCAGTTTTCAATCCAGTGACTGTTTTATGAGTTATGCTCTGATAACATTCCATTTTTATAAGCATTTTCACTACTAGGAACATCAGTAATCGAGTTCTGGTATGTAGTTGCTAGTACTGTGTGACTAGTTGTAATGTCCACAACTATGGCTGTAATGAATTTGAGTCACAGCATTCCTTCACAGCCAGTTTTCAGTGGAGTTTAGCCTTTCCACCAGAACTGAAGATTTGTCCTTTTTTGTTTTACAGTCTGTGGACATGGGTTTTTACGGAGACCTAGTACCAGCCACTACACCATGCAGCTGTTACCAAGTAACAGAACTAGTTTGTGCGTCTTAATAAAAAGAATTTGGGATTTGGGGGCATGGGGTTGCAATTTTGCATTTGCAACTGCTGTGCCCTGGTTTGGAAAAAAGAGAAAAGAAGAAAAACCCCAAACCCTAAAGATTTGTAGGAATTCTAATTAATAACCCCTAGCAACATGTCTTCAAAGTACTCAGCACTATGAGATCTGAAGAAAAGAACTAGATATTTGTAAAAGATCACACAGATACAAATACCTTAAGAAAAGAAGTCACTGATGTAAATTAAGTGAATGCTTTATACTAGTACAAAAGTATTATAAAAAATTAAATACTCCCACTTTCTAAGTTGGCATTTTTATCTAAGGCTCTGATGACATGTATAAACCACTCAAGTTTCAGTCTTGTGGGTTATATTGTCACCAGAAGCTCTGACTAATAATACAGTGAAGTCTTACAAATGACAGTTGGCTATAGTATGACTCTAAATGACTTTTTTGTTGCTTTATTATTGTCATATGTTTAAGAAAAAAAGTAGAGAGAAAGTCACAGTGCATACTGACTAATTGGACCTAGTGGGGAAGTGTTATCCTGGATTTAATTTGGGTGGCCATATTATAAATCACAGATGTGGAATCTAAAACCCCATGACAAAGCTGATAATCCCTGAGGTGTAAGAATCTTGAAGCTGGTGTAGAGAAAGACGTACAAAACACGCCGGCAGCTCTCCCCCACGCAAAATTAAAATGATTGTCATTTTTGCAGGGAACACCATGGGAATCAGAATTAGAGACATCCACCCCTTTTCAGTTTGAGAGCTGGAGAGATGGCTGCAGTTTCTATGCAGTTTCAGCCTGCTAGAGCTGTATAAATAGATCCCTGGCACCGTGCAGATCTGTGCGTGACCAATCGCTGTTCTCTTCTACATCACAAGGAGATGCAGAAGAGCAGCCCTCTGCAGCTACCTGTCTCGTGCCACTCACACTGAACAGTTAGGTTGGGACTTCTAAGGGCAGAGAGGCTTGCTCAGATGGTGCTCTCCGCTCTGAAGGAGTCAGGCATGAGGCTTATGCAGATTTAGGCTAATGTTTTAAAGCCTTATTTGGATCTTAAATGGGACACGCTAGCTTTCTGAATGAGTTGCAGCCTTGGGCGAATCCAGTATCATGTGAATCAAGATAGTATATCACATCAACGGAGAGGAAACCAGCTGTTTAGCATTGTGGCAATTGTTTAATTGTGTTATGATAGATACACGAGACTGGAAATAAATACTGAGCAGCATGAATTTTATACATACACCAGAATTTCTTACTTCTCTGCTTGCTAGTTCGCTACAAGTGTTATTGCCAGTTTTACGTAGGGAGGGGCTTTGCTCTAAGTGTGATAGGAGTGGTAGAAATGAGGATGAATGTAAAAGTTTAAGGGTAGGTTTCTCAAGGTCCTTAAGCTGCCTGTCTCTCCTGGTGGTTGTAGGGCAAATTGTGTTGAGCCGTCACAGTCCAAAAGAGTTGGATCTTGCTCCTGGCAGCCAAGGGTGACACACCGAATGTACGTTTCTGCACACATGTGAAGGACCAAATCCTCGGTGCTCCTTGGTGTGAGGAGCATAAGCTCAAAAGCAAACTGGAGGAGAGAAAGAATGCCAGTAGGTTTTAACGTAGGAATGGGATCCAGTAACTTCCTGGCATAGATGCCCAACTCTGGGAAATGAGTCTTAAGGTAGCATTGTTATACACGTAGGAAAGTGTGCCAGCTGTTCCTTCCTCCTCAAGCGCTTCCCTCTTACCTTGCCTGCAGAGGTAAAGTGGAGAGACATGGCTCTGCGCGCTCTGGCCGCAGGGTTAGAGCCAGTCCAAGCTTTGTTCTTCAGAGCATGAGCTGTTTTATCGCCCCAGTTTTCTTTTAAGATCGGTAAAGATTGGGTAGTCTCGTTGTGCTGTGCTGACACTTGGGGCTGGATTGTGCCTGCCTGGGTGCGCTGTGTGAGCTTGCGGAGTTGTGTAATTGTAAGTTTACTGTCGTACAATGAATGACTGATGGCATAATTTGTATTTTCAAAAATACATAAGCAGCTCAACCTAATCAGGTGGTGTGGTAAATATTTCCAGGAGATAAAAACAAAGTATTAGGGCAGGGAGCAGAGTTATAAACTTCCTTTAATGAGCTGCATATTGTTTGATCGTGTTTTTTCATATACATGAGCTTCTGCATGCCAAATTCTAGTAATAATTGGCAGCTACTTCACAGTCCTGGAGAAATAATATTATAAATACTGGAAACAGTCAAAATGAGTGGATGTGTCAGTTTGCCTTTCAGACTACCGTGAGTAACAGGTGATTAGTACAAATAGTAGAAGGCCCATTTATCCTTCTTCTTGCTTCTGGAAATACAAAGAGAGGGAGAGCTGGGGGAGCAGAGGGGACATGTTCAGCTAACAGCGGTACCGCTGGCTGGCTTGGATTACAGTTCTGGCTGTGCGGGTGTTTAATTTGCAAAACTGAGCAGTCCTGCTCACTTCTTGAAGCCTCTAAAGTTAAGCACATAAATGCTTTGGGGCCTCGTTGGCTCATTCTGGAGAGTTTGTGGCAAAGCCTTATGATGCAGGAAACCCCCCAAATTACAAGTCTTTTCCCGCTTCCAGTGGGTGGCTCATGATGTCGATGGGATATGAAGTGGAGGGAATCTGCGTCCGTTTGTTCATGTGTGCTAGTAATCTTCAATGCTCCAAAAAGATGCCACAAATTAAAATATCTCAACCAGCTGCCATTTGTGTGCAGATCAGCCGCCATTAGTTTTCAAAGACACAAATTTTAAATAGCAAATGTTAATTTAAGGAAGTTTTTAAGATATGTGGAAAGCACTTCTGAAAAAAACACTCAAATGAGAGTGAAGGATTTTTTTTTTTTTAATTAAACATTTTTCTGTAGTACAAATGTGTCGATGCTTGGTGAAAATCACACTCATTGGAACTTGGGAGAGCAGGGGAACAGTTCACTCTTTCACAATGAAGAACAGTTTGCTTTTAATGATAACGAGAAGATCCCAGTAATAACTGTGAAAAGGCCTAGGAAAGTGGTACATTCACGGGTGGATGAAATCTTTCTATAGAGTTTGGATGTCTTTCTGAAAATGCTATGCTGCAAATTTTTGAGCTCGATGCTACTCACTTGTATGCAATGGAAGGATGATTCCCACTATGGAGGGGATTCTAGGCTGAAATTGCATGCCTGTTGTATGGATTAGCATAACCCTAAAGGAGCATAATGGTCCTTGCTGACTTTCAAAATCTCTTAATTTTTGCTTAAAGCCTTAAGTCGATTAATCTAGTTTATATTACATTTAAATATATACCTATATGTTGAGGCATGTGCATTTTAGCATAAAATATGGGTCCAGAGACTAGTACAAGGAGGTGTGTTCGTAGCTTTTTAGACATTGCTCTACTTCTTCTAAAGCAATTATGTAATGATCATTGGCTTTTTTTAGTAGTATACCAGTTACTGAAAGTGGGATGTGTCTGTTTTGCCCATTTGAAAGAAAGTTGTGCAGTTTGTTTCCTTGCAGACCTTGGTCATCCTGCAGAGGTTGGCCAAAGGGTTACTTTCATTTTCTGCAGGACGATGGTGATGAGAAAGTTACGTGGTGTTGCAGTCACTAGCTGTAGACACCGAAGAGAAATCCTAGGTGTAAGATCGAGGAATGTTGGAAGAGACAGTGTAACGTTAAAATTCACTGTGGTTGGTGCTGGAAAATGAAACTGTTGAGTGCTAGCTTTGTCATGACAAATATTGCAGGTTGACAGCAGTTTTGTCTTAGGTCTGAATAAATGCTGGAGAGATTACACTGCACTGCAGCCCCCGTTAGTACATGTGTGTGTATGTGAAGAGGTACAATATCCTAAATAAATGAGAGGTTTGGGATTTTTTTCTGTTTACAAACAGTTCACCAAAATTAATAAGACATATGTAGCCATATGCAGCATTGTGAATGTTCCATAAACTTAGCTTTGCTCCTGACGTTGTCATTATCTATCTTATATTATGAATCACATTAAGGACAAATATCTTGTTTTGATCCTCCAGGGGAAAAACCCTTTCTCTGTCTCATCTCTCCCCAAAAACCCCAGACACCTACTTGTCCTGTGTCATCTGAAGCAGATTTGAATCTGTTATCTGTACCTAAATCTACAGATACACTTTTCCTGTCTTGCATAGGAACAAAATGTTGTCCCACTTTCTGTAGTTGCAATTTAGTAATATCACAAACAACTTACACTAGTAAACCTGAATATGTTAAAAGAAATGGAACAGAGGAAAGATTACATTTTAATTCCCCAGAAAATGTACCTAATATTATTCATAAGCAGAATGCAATTCACAGTAAGTAAAAGTAAAGCTGTGTTTCAAACCAGCATAAGTAAAATAAACCTCCCTGGGCAAGACTATGCTTGGATTTGATACTAATGAGTCTCGCAGAACTGGTACTGCAGTTCTGAATTTTAACATCGGATCCATTTGTTTACCTTTCTTGCCAGTCCAACATAATTTTTCATGGGCCAAGACTGATATTTTAGTTTGTTTTCTTTCTGGAGCGTGCTCTCTCTCTCTGTCTCCCTGCAGTAACATTGGAATCCACTGGCCAGCTCCAGCGAAATTTAACAGACTGGTTGAGATCATGAAGTCCTTGAACTCCTGGCAGTTTTATGAAACAGGCAGTTGGATATGGACAAAGACAGAAATTGGTGACCTTTCTGAAGGAAAGGCTTGCCTGTGTTATCACAGATGTGAGCACAACAAGGCATGAGCTGTCGCAAGTGCTCCCAGCGCAAAGGCTAGCTTTGCTCAGAGCATGCATCTTACTGTGCCTGGGGTCACCTGCCCGCAAAAGACAAAGCCGCAAGAAACCAGCCTTCGTGGACTCCACTACTTATGGGACTACTTGGTCTTTTAAGGAGGGAGAATACCCTAACTCCCTTTACTTCTCCCACAGTTTCCTAATAAATGTGGTATTTTTACATTTCCAGCTTTCCTGTGCTCTAAACCAAGAGCACGTTCACTCTTGTTTCCCATGTTCTGCAGGAGGCAAGTGGAGCCTGAGAGAGACAAACAAAGTGACGTGACTGGGGCTATATGAGAGGCGTAACGTGGCGTGGGCCTGTGCAGCTGAGCTGGGAGGTTAGAGCCCAACCCATGGGACCAGTCACCTTTTCTGTCCTGTGTGTAGAGTCACTAGTGAATGCAGTTTAAACGCACAGATCAGTTATTAAAGATCCTAGACCTTCTCGCATGGCTCTCGAAAATGCAAGACAAGGAGTTAGGCACGAAGTCTTAAAAATTAACCACATTAGAAACCATGTCTCTGGCTGGTTTAATACATAGAAATAATAATCTTTGAAGGAAATCAACACAGATCCACAATGCTTTGAAGAGGGAGACAAACAGCATGGTAGCAGTTGTGACAGGGCCCAGCTTCCCCTGCTGACTTTGCCCTTCTCATTCATGAAAATGGACAGTGGTGGTGAAGTAAGACTGTGGATTTTACATATACTTCCTCTGCGCTTGAGCTTTCTGCTTGCAGTGAGCTCAGAGTCCTCTCCGGTGTGGAGGGCCAGTGGAAGGCTCATGAAGAAAGACAGAAGCTTTCAAGAAGTATTCGAGTACTAGGAAAGCGTTTCGCTTGGCCTTGGCCAGGTCCTCAGCACAGTGGTCAATGCCACTCCCGCTCACAAATTTGCTGCCAGGTCCAGAACTGCTTAAGAAAAGTTGAACAGGTGGAGCAATGGGGTTTAGTTGGTTTCCTACACTAGGAACACAAGGAGGTTTCCATCACCAGGTACTTCTTAGCAACTTCCAGTGAAACTCTTGAGCGTTATGCTCTTGTAACTGCTAGGGAGAAACAGTTCATGAGGAAAAGATCCTTTTTCCCCTTCCTGATAATGTTTTCAACAAATGTGGTGGATTGTGTAGGCAGGTGGCCTCTAGCCAGTGGCCTGCTGAGCTCCATGTGGCCTGCAAGCCTCCATAGGCTCAGCGGGTACTTCTTAATAGGTGGCAAAAGGTAATGGAGAAAGTTAGACGTCATGTGTCCTGGTTTGGGCTGGGATTGAGTTAATTTTCTTCCTAGTAGCTGGTATAGTGCTGTGTTCTGGATTTAGTATGAGAATAATGTTGATAACACACCAATGTTGTAGTTGTTGCTAAGTAGTGCTTACACAAAGTCAAGGACTTTTCAACTTCTCATGCTCTACTGACTGAGAAGGCTGGAGATACACAAAAAGCTGGGAGGGGGCACAGCCAGGACAGTTGACCCAAACTGGCCAAAGGGATATCCCACACCATATGACATCATGCTCAGTATATAAACTGGGGGGAAAGCTGGCTGGGGGGGCTGCTGCTCGGTGACAGGCTGGGCTTCGGTCAGTTGGTGGTGAGCAGTTGCTTTTCATTTGCATCACTTGTCTTTCTTGGGTTTTATTTCTCTCTCTTCTCGGTATTTTCCTTTTCATTACAATTTATTATTATTATTATTATTATTATTATTATTATTATTTATTTCTTTTATTTCAATTATTAAACTGTTCTTATCTCAACCCATGAGTTTTCTTACTTTTACTCGTCCAAATCTCTCCCCCATCCCACTGGAGATGGGGGGGAGTGGGCGAGCAGCTGTGTGGTGCTTAGTTGCTGGCTGGGGTTAAACCACGACATCGTGTCATAGGATTCTTAGCCTTTCGCACACTGAAAAAAGGTGCAACGACTGCCTTATTACTTGAATTAGTTATGAGAAATGTCAAGATTTTGGGGGTCTTTTTAATGAAATTCGGAAAGAGAACATAGGATCCACTGTGAGAAAAAATACCAGAGGATATTTGACATAAGCTCAGATGACAACATAGTCACCCTAAAAAAGCACTACTGCCTAAAATTTTCTGCTGGCTGTTTTTACAACTAATGCCTAAAGTTTATTATTTTTCATGGGGTTTAGTGGGGGAAAGGTAGTACGTTTTTCTGTCTTTTTATCCAGTTTGTTTTATGTTTTTATGTTTTTAGAAGGGAAACCTTCTGTAACCATTCTTTATTATTTTGGTGCAAGACGAATAGAAAATATTTTAAAGAGTAGAAGAACTCGTTGTAAAACTACAGAAATTAGGTTAGTTATTGTAGCTGAAACTACTTTGATCTATTCTCTCTTCTCTACAGTGGTCATTCAAGATGCTCTGGCTGCTGTCACTATTATACTGTTGCAATGTTACATTAGAATATAATAATATCATGTTATTTGGTGGCATAAAGATGAATGACAGCAGAATATTTGGTTTTTATGATTATGTCTACATTAGCAAGTAGTGTGGACCAACTGGAGAGTATCAGTATAGTGAAAAACTTGGTGCTGGGATCCTGAGGTTCACATCAGGCACATTTCAGGGTTGCTTTTACTTTTGAGCAGTCTGGTGCTGCAAACTGCATGCTCTGGAGAACATGATGCTTCTAGTTTAGTTCCTCCCAAGAGGGATTCAGTTCATGTACTCCAGGACCACCCCACAATGCAACCAAAAGCCCAGGCAGGAGGGGTTATCTGGAGACTTGCTTCAAAAGCTCCATGCCTGATCTGAACAAAAGCAGTAAGGTGGCTGTGCCCTATAGGGACCTTGTGGGATGAAGGGATGGAAAGAAAGGCATATTTCAGTGATCTGGTCTTGTAGTTGTACCAGTTAGTAAAACACATTTCATAATTTTTCTTTCTTAATGTTCTTTCTTCCCTTTTCTTTGTAGTTATTACTGAAAGGGGAAGGTTGGTGTGGGTAGACCTAAGAGAAGGAAGGCTGTTTTGAGAAGTTAGAAAGAAGAAATCTGCTACCGAAAGAAGGATCGTATCTTCTTTAAGGAGCATATACAATGCCAAATGCACGTTAGATGCTTAACCGGTGATGACCCATACCTAGCAGTTTGTGCGTGACTTGCTGACAGGAGCGTGTACCACTGGAGACAGTGCTCACGCCCTTACATTAAAGAGGGTGGTCAGGTACTGCACTGAACTGAGGCTATCGGACATCGTAAGACACTGGCTGGGCATCCTTTATTTAAAGGCGTGTAGGCTCTTTTTGGTGTGTGTCCTGAGGCAGAGAAGGAACATATGGTATGGTAAGATGTAATGTCATATTATTGCTAGCATGACTTGGAAAAATATATGATGTTACCTTAGAGAGTAGGTGTGAGAGCCAGTCTGGCAGATGTGACAGTCCTGCTTTCTGGATCTGACAGCTGGCAGCCCAAAGAGCCTACCACCAAACCCGGTACTTGCTGAAGTGCTCACGTTACGATTTGTGCTGAAGAAAAGGAAGTAGAAGTAGAGACGACAGAAGCAGTAATACAATTTTTTTTTTTTTAAAAGAAAAGTCTGGACAAGTAGACTTACACAAAAGCTTCATCTTTCTCAGTGTCCTGTCTCTCCTTGGCTGAAAGAGTAGATTTGGCTACAAAAGCCAACCAACTCATTGAATCCAGGCAGAGGACAACATTTGCTCCTCTGCCTGGAAGATTTTAGTCGCTGGCCGAGCTGCTGGCATAGTCTTGCTGATCTCAAAAAGTAAGACCAAACTACAGTGGTGCCGAGCTGGTTGTGGCTTAGTCAAATTTGTGTTCTAAAAAAAGCTTATGGGTAGGCTCCAAAGTTTCCTGCAACAAAGGTCACCACAGGTTTCTGCTGAGGCGTCCTGTACGCTGTGGCACTGGAGATATGTAAATGTATAAGGAATATTAATTGTTCAATCTTTCTATATAGCAGCAAACAACTACATCTCAAAATCCAACCTCGTAGAGTTAGAAGGTAGGTGAGCTGAGTAAGTAAAGCAGAAAGTAATAGGAAAAAATACCAGACTCATTCATCCCAAAGAACATGAAATTTCTTCTTTTTTCTAGAGCCCTTCATTTGAAGAACCCAGAATGTATCTGGACATTGCAAATCATGCCATACTTCATTTTCTTAACATCTCTTTCTAAACTAGAAAAGCGCCCTTTAATAGAGAGACACACTCACCGGTTGCTTTTCATGGGGAAAACATGGAAGTTTTACAAAACGATATTACCGTCCAGACCAGCTCGGCCAGTGAGGGGGTGGGTGGATGGTATTCAGCTCTCCATCCCTTGTCACTCTCGGTTTTCAGAAGGTGAGAGCCGAGGAGGGTTGCGCCGTGGTGAGCGCCGGCGGTTGCGTGGCAGGGTGGCCTGCCGCGGGGCCAGGCCGCTGGCTTGTCGGGCTGTCAGTCCCCCCCCAGGCCTTCGTGCTGTGCTCGGACGCTGGGATAAGGAGGCACTTCGGAGGGTGCCAGGGAGAGTCTGAGGTCAGCGCCTGGAGAGGCTGGGGTGATTATGACTTGGAAAGACCTAACACCCCTCTGGGTAAGCCGGAGAGCATGGCTCTGCGTCACCTTTTAATGATAAACAGCCTGCGTCAAGGCACAGGGGCGGTCAGTGAGGGCCGGCAGCCCTAGCTCCAAAAATCATGCGATAAAATCACTCTTGGCTGTTAAGAAAAGAGAGGACTTTATGACGTTCATGCTTACGAGCAGAAGGCAAGAAAAAAGAGTAAAAGTGGGAACATGTGCCTGAGGCTGCCAGATCCTAGGCAGAGGCAAGGGAGGGCAGCAGGCCCGTTTCTGCGAGACTGGGGAAAAGAGTCCCTGCCCCGTGACAGGAGGTGCGCAGAGAGCCCGCTGCCACCATTTCTCCATCCTTCATAGCTTGTCCCAAAATGAGATCGTATTTTATTAATCCCCTTTGCTCTGATCTGGCCTTGGCCCCGTCCCCTCACGTGTGATAGCACCACGGCGGTGTTGTCCAGGCCCACCCCAGAACCGCTTGCCCTGGGGGCGGCGGGGGAGGCTGGCAGGCCCATCAGTTGCCCGGGCTTTGAGGTGGCCAGGCCTGCCCAAATCCAAAAATACGAGCCAAGTCTTTCACTGTAGTTTGTCCTGGGGTTTCATTTCTTTCTTTACTTAATTCTTTGTTTCCACTGCCATGGTTTTTCATCAGTTTTGATCAGTCAAGTCATGCTAACGTAGCAAATGTACAAGCTGACTAGAATGGAAAATCAGCTCAGTCTGTTCAGCTTCATCGGCCTTTTGAGAAAGGCACCACTGCGAAATGAAAGCAGGCTGGGGGAAAAGAGAGGTCCCACAGGTGACATTTTATCAGGCTGCTACTCTCCTGATATTTGAGGTTTTCTTAAGGTCCCAGACTGCCAAAGCAAGGGGTATTGTCTGTCTCGGTTTTCATTGAAAAGCAAAACACTTCTGCCTTCTGAGTGCAGACCAGCACAGCACCTGTTGCGTTCTTGTGGCTCCAAAGCCAGAAGGCAGAGAAAACGACCCTGTGATTTTTGTCCAGTCTTGTGGCTTTTGAGAGATGTACCGTGTTTTGGGGAGATGTGTGCTGATCAACCATTATTTAATTCCTGGGGGTTAGCAGTACAACATGCTGCAGGTGTGATATGCTGCTGTTTTGAGGGGACCCTGGCCGAATTCAACTTCTTTGCAGCTGGCAGGGTTAACACTGCGTGTATGGGAGGAGGACGGGGGATTTGTGCTTCAGAGTGAGCCTTCATTTTGCTCTGCTGGGGGCTAGAGAAGCCAAGCCCTGCCTCATTTATTGCATTGGGAAGAGTGAAAGAGCTGAAAAAGTACTCCTTTAATTTGTTTGACACTGCATTCATTTCTCTAGAAGGGGGAGAGTGGAGTAGTTGAATGCTGGGAGGAATGTGCTTAATTCAGGATTGTCCTTCCTCCCTGACTTGAGCCCAGACACTACGGAAAAAAATCAAGACATTTAGAAATGGGCTGTCAAATTTACGTGCATGTGTTTTTGCAAAGTTCAGCATATCTGACTGTCGAGTGAGGCTTTGTACGTGCGACTGAATAGTTCTGTATTAAGAGTTCACAGTGGTTTTCGATACCATTCAGGTTACTGAGCAAATACCATAAATGCACAGAGGTGCAAGCCATGAGTGGTCAGTGACTGCAGGAAGAGCACAAGTGCGTGTGGCAGGCCTGCCGCTGCTTTCCGATCGTGAAATATGGCTCACAGTATCATGATGTAGCAAAAAAAAAAAAAAAAAGAGGGCAGAACCAGTTTAAAGTATTTTTGTTACACTGAATTTTTATTGTTTCATCATCTGCTGTATAAATTGTTACCCTTTTTTTAGAAAATAGAAAAATTTATCACAGTTAAATCTCTTCATTTGGCAAACCCTGATTTGCTGCTCCTGTTTCTGTAAGGATCAGATGGGTAATGGAAGCTGTACAGCAAATTAATGTATGCTACTCGAGATAGTAAAATGCAGGGCTACAATAGGCCTTTTTTTCAGCAGCTGTAAAGCTGTTGTGTGACTACAGTGAATCCATTCAGTTTCCCCACGCTTGCTGGGAGCACCCAGGAGAAGGGAGTCGTACTAGTGAAATGACTATCCAGCAAAACAGTTTGAGGGACATGCTGATGACTCACTCCTCGTTTTGCTTCATGGGGTTTTTTTCTGTGGACGTGAAGTTTCAGCCTCACATGAGCTGAGAGATCTATAACTTTGTCCCCGTTACCAGATTATCCACTAAATCAGCATGGGTGTTGTGTTCCTTGCATCAGCCCTCTGAGATGAGGGAATACCGTTATCTTTGCTGTAGAGGAAGGGGAAACTGAGGCACAGGAAAATTGGGGTTAAGTGACAATGTGCATTAGGAGCCAAGCTCTCATACTTTAGTTGCACTGTAGAAGCTCAAGTGTCATTCAGAGCTATTTCAGCCCTTCAGGAAGTGTCACATAGCATTCGCCCATAGGTCATGCAAAAAGCCTGGAGGATAGCTGGGAGTCTGTCCCTCAGACAACATTATTTGTCTCTTTAAACAGAGCATTAAAAATGTAAGCATGTAAGTGAGAACAGGAGGATTTTATGCTGATTTTGATCTTAAAATAGAGTCCCCAGCCACCTTGTATTTGAGTCGGGGAAAAAAATAAGAGGCAGAACCTAGTTGATTCAGCAGGGTGACACTCTGTAAAATAATCCCTTTAACACTTTTCCTTAAATTAAGAATGGTTTCTAGGTGGCATGAGTCATGGACAGAGTGTCCTCATTTCACTTTGAACTTCCAGCCTTCTCTGGATTTGTGTCGCAGCTTTAGAGGGCTTTGTCCTCTTCCTGCAAGTCTGTAGGCTCGGCTGTTGCAACCTTTACTCACATTGAGTGAGAGCAGGCTCCTTGAAGCAAGCAGCAACACCACGTAAGCAAGAACCAGCATGGTGGAGTGGGGGAGCAGGATAATTTAAACGGAGTGTTTTGGATTTTAAGCAGCTTCAGGGAGCGGTGACATAGGCGTGGCCTCTGTGCAGGTGTCAAGGGAAGCCCACTTTCCCCCTTTTTTGTGTGTTGGTCTTTGCTCTGAGTTTTGGGTGGTTTTCTCCAGGTGTGTGTGTGGGAATAAACTGCGATGTAGAAAGCTGTACTTGTTGAATTTCTGACCGCTTTTGGAAAGGTGGTATTTTCTGAAGTATGTACAGCCACAGAAGGTTGTGGATAACATCTCCGTTTCTTAATTAAAAGCAATGGAAAATATTATTCAGAGCTGTATGTCTGTCCTATCTGAGGAAGAAAACCAAAGCACTCTGGCTTACATGCACGCAAGGTCAAATCCTCCTCTTTGTCGAGTTGTGAAAGTTTGTTGGCTTCAATGGGGATAGTCACAGGTGTAGCCCCCAGGAATGGTTTGTCTTTCAGGCTTTTTACAGAGCAAGAACGAATATAGTTGTTGGTCCTAAAAAATGTTTGTAGAGAAATAACTGGGATGCCTGTAATCCAGAGGGGCCACGCAAATGCGAGACCGTGCTCTCAGAGGGAAAGTGAACTCTGCACTGGCTGGCAGTGTTTGCTTCTCGTAGCCAGGGGATTTTCCTGCTGACAGAGCCTGGTTTGGAGGTTTACGTACCCAGCCAGCTCCTGGCCCGCCTTGCTGCAGGTATGGGAGAGGGAGGAGGGTGAAACGGAGGGCGGTGAGAAAGCGTTCTGGTAGCAGCACTCGCTGAAAATTCAAAACCCTTCAGCCCTTTTTTGGTGATGGTGGAGAATGTCAAAATTGATTGTATTAGAGACCTGCCAGTTTCTCTTACTCATTTGCTTCATTGCTCCTCCTCCCTTCCTTCCTCTCTCATCAGCTGGGCTGGGTTTCGTAGTGCTAATGCTGCATTGCTTCTCCAGCAGGGCTACTACTTCCCCCATGCCGCTACTACAGAAATACTACAGTAACTCAGTGAAGATTTAGGGAGGTGGCCATATACGTATTATTAGTGGTAATAACAGTAGTACTGCTACTACTAATAACAGCAATGATTGCTCTCCTGTGTAACAGTTTGATACTTTACATAATGATTTTTTTTCTGATTTGTGTCTCCGGACTTTCTTCCCTTTTCCCCTTCATAAATTTGTGGAGTCTGGTATATACTGGATTGTGCTTTAAATGAATGCTTTGTAGTGTACTACCTTGCAGATTTTAAAAACAACATGTTTTTTGAGTCGTGTAAAATAGTGGGGTTTTTGGTGTGTGTTTTTTTTTTTTTTTTTTTTAAAGTACAGCCCACAAAAGAGCATTCATGCTGCTTCTTCTGGGGGGGAGTTATCACACTTGCTTTAGATAATGAAATGTACATTGGAGAAAGGTCAGGGATTTCCCCTGAGCCACCCACCAATCGCTTGAAATGACATTTTCATTCTGAGAGTTTCTTGTTTTGTTTTTGTTTAAGATCCTGGAGCACAGGGAAAGAGTTCTAATGCAAAACATCAGAAAAAAAAGGCTGCAACATCTCCTGTGAGAGAGGGGAAAAAAGGAGATTTACAATTGCATCTTGAAACACTCGTATGATTTGAGGTAAGTGATTGGAGGGTCTTGTCATAAGTTACAGTTAGTTTGTAATAAAATTAATCATTATTTACCTTGGAGTGTTGTGATATTTCTATTGAAGGCAATAAAAACAGATGGGAGAGGGAAAGAACTTTAATGGCAAACCTAGAAACAGCAGTAAAAATATGTAATGCACTTATCTTTTTCAAAATGGGCCCCATGAGGTCCAGTCTCATGAACAGGCAATCATTCTAACATTTCTAAGGGTTAAACCCTGTTTAAATCAATGAGGCTATTCTCCCTGAAAGTTAGGCATGTGCCTAAATATTTCAAAGTTTGGAATCTATATCATATGGGAACTCTGCAGAAGAAAGCTATTGAAGAACATACAACACACAGCCAGAAAAATGCATATACAATTCTTTTACTGTTGGTGATAATGTCATGAGTAATCTGATTTTACAGCATTCTTAAGTGATATTTTTGTATTAAATACATAGTTCTCATTTTTTAGTTTAAACACCTCATTGAAATACCAAACTTCTTAACAGAGCCTGTAAATTCTACACCAGCTTTAATAATATGTCTTAATCTTTAATAATATGCCTTAATTGCTTCATCAGTGTGTCTTTGAACAAGTAGAGTAAAAAGTAGAAAGAAAATAATGTCCCCTTTCATAACTAGAGTTGCAAATTGCACTTGGATATTTGAATAGCAGCTGAACTAAGAGTTCCCTGAGTGAGGCCGAATTGTGTTGTCCTGAGTTAATAATTTTTTTTTAATAAAGGGAATCGTGAAAAGCTCACCTTTTCCCTCTAGTCTTCATTTTTTTGTTTTCATTTCTCATTAGAAAAGAATGACCTCTGAGTCTTTTTTGTCTAGGAAAATGTTACAGTTGTAAAACTTTCAACCACTGAAAATGCTGCGTAGATGAAAGCTAAAAACCACCAGCCTCTTTCTTAAATAAAAATTGCAAATTATTTACTCTGTTCTGCCCCACAAGAGTGCTGAAGGAGACCAAATTACTGTAAGAAACCTGCAGAATCAGAAAGACCCACATAACATGGAAGAAGCAGGGGATACAATCCTACAAACGTGCAGAATATCAAAATGCTTTGGCTGGTGGCATTCGCAGACATTTGTTGCTTACCAGGTTTCAGAAGAGAGGAGAGCATAGCTGGCCCCTGGTGATTGCTCTGTATTTGCTTTGTAGGAATAGAGCTATTAAGTTTCTTTTGAAATCAACAGGCTCGCTGCAGGGAGCTAAATATTTCCTTTCTGGTCAGTGGACAAGAGCCATTGCTTGGGAAATTGTAATAGTCCCGTAGGCGTTTGTACTGATTTATCCAAAAAGTTCCAAACTTTTGCAAATCAGTGTAGCCAACTCCTTTTTACGTGCAGGTCTTGCACTAGGGACTGTGAGCCCAAACAGGAATATAAGACTCTTTCAGTAGGAGTCTGAGGCGATTGTAGTAGTTGTGAAATGAGGTATTAATGCAAATCTGTTTGAAACTGCTGCTGTATGGCCTTTAGGCACTCTGGTTCTTACCCTTCCCTGTCTCCCCCCATCCCTGCGGCTCAGGCAGGGAAATGCTTTGCTCTCTGCAGCGAGCCCTGTTTCAGGCATAGGGTGACACTCCTGGCCAAACCGGTGAGAGAGGGAGAAGTGCACCACAGTGACCCACGTGTGATCACTCTCAGCCCACCTTTGCTTCCTCCCCATCACACACTCCTGGTGGCAAGCATTCCTCGTCAGCTCTGCAGAGCATAAATCAAAATACTTATATTCCTGTCTTTTTTTTCATTGATGTCGGACCAGGAAAATGTGCATGATTCTCCTTTGACAGCTGCCTTCTTGTTGCTCTCTGAGGAAGTGCACACTGAAGTTCAGGAGCAAGGTACCTTCATAGCATCTGTGTGGCCTTTATAGTCATTTGATCAGCACTCTGTTGCAGTCACAAAATCGTTGAATCTTGTTTAGTTTTCTTTGTATCAGAGAGTGCAGGAGCTCCTTGGCAGAGTATTAAAGAAAGGGAAGTTCTTTGGTGACGAAAGACACATTTTAAGATATATTAAATTGTACTGCTACTCCTGCCCTTTCTTGATTATTTTTTCAGCACGTGAAGAAATAATGCCCCCTTTTGTGTGCCCGGAGAAGGTCCTGTGGTGCGTGCCAGGGAGTTACATGGGTGCTGAGCTGAGCAGGCGGAGGGACCGACTTTCTCCTGCCTTGTATTATTCACTGGGACTGAATACAGGGGACTGAGCCTGCCCAGATTAAACACATGCCTGTTTTGTTTTGCCTTTCTCTGCTCTTCTTTCAGCTGTCAGCATGCCATGTTCAGATGGCAGTGATCAGTCACAAATTGTCCCCCATCCATGATCCTCAACTCTCTTAAACCATTAGTTTCATGGAGCTCTTCAACAAAGATGGCACCGATTCGATTTTTTTTTTCTTTTTTTTTTTTTTTCTTTCTTCCCTCTAGCTAATGGAAAAATAGGTTGTTTGTTTGTTTGTGTTTTTTCCCTCAAGTCAGCTGCATTAGTTCCCAAAGCAACTTGTGTTAAGTGGAAATGAGGCTTTGATAATGTGTGCTTGCTGGAGACTCGCTTAGATTCCACCCCCCCCCCCCCTCCCCCCGCGGTATATGGATCTTTCCAATGGGGCGCCTCTATTGTGAATCAGAAAGAAAGTGCACGGGCTGCCAGGCACATAATGGAATTGTTCATTTGTTTCTGTAATTGTGTGTGAGCCTTTGTAAAGAGGAGGTGGTGGGGCCAGGGAATGGAGACCTTCGCTGCGGAGAGCCGGGAGAGTGCGGTGGCACAGCCCAGAGCACCGTTGCGGTGGGACGTGGCCATGCCTGTGCCACTGCCGACATGCCGTTTCTGCTCAGCTCTGGCTAGCATCACCTGGGACTCGCATTGCTTAGCACGTCACGTGAAAATGGGTGAAGCTTACACAGCCGTTGACTACGCTGGCTGTAAACCACATAAGGCAAAATATTCGAAAGCTGTAATATTTCCAACACTTTCCTTAAACCATGTGCATTGGCTTTCAAAAGAGTGATGTAAATATGAACCATGCCAATACTGTGCTTCCTCACTGTGAGGCTATTTATTATAAAGGACGTATGGTACAAGTCATTTTAGTATGGAGTAGATAAGAGCTTGAACCAAAGCCTTGGATCCAAGCCCACCAGCAGCTTTGCAAAAGGCAGGATCCAGATCTGAGGTCAGTTGTTCACACAGTTTCTAGAAGAGAGTGGTTTTAACTTACTCCAAAAAATGGGAGTAGCCAGAAGTTTTAAATTGAGGCTTTTAAACAAGTTCTTGCCTTTTTCTCACCCACTGTTCTCCTCTGCCTTAGAAGGTTACTGTGAAAGCACTCCAGCCATTTTCTCCAAGCCAGTGGCCAGGACACACCAACTCAGGGAGTGGAGAGGGGCCTTTGTGATGTGATTACTGTTCTACAGCCCTACGCTTTTTTTTCCAGAGGAGTTTTTCTTCTGAGGAGTTAGACCTCCCTTCTGGATGAAGGTCTTTGGAGTCACAGTGGAGGCTTTGGAGTTGGGACCTTGAAGTTTCACAGACACTAAGAAACAGTTGATCGGCCTGGCATGGAGCAAACGAGGCCACAGTGGCGGGACTCCCCACCTCCTAAAAAGCCTATCTCGTGATACCATAGCTGAAATACAGACATTAAAAATTACGGCATTATAGACAAGAAATTCATAAAGCTTAAACTTTTCTTTCCTTGCTAGATATGGGACTCTGTTCTTATTCTCCCCCTTCTCCTTTGCCCTTGGACACAACATTTTTAGGGCTTTTCAGTCTCTAGCTGTGCATTTGCTGGAAAGGCATCTGGTTACGTGTTACTTTACATATCTCTTACATACGTCAGAGAGTCAAATTCATCACCCAGAGACTTTTGGATTTGCAGCATTCCCTGTGGGACTTTGAATCCATAAGCCAATGAATGGCTTATGAGGATACAAAAATGCAGTATTTCAATCTGCTGCGTATGTTGCTGCAGTTTATTGCATATGTATTGCATATATATACACTACAGTCCCCTTTGTGTTTGGCAGAGGAAAGCTGGTACGGGAAAGACGAGAAGTGCTGGTGAACTGGGAAGTATTTAGTATGGCAGTTAATTTGCTCCCTCCTAAAAACGTCATCTTTCTGGTTGGCAGTACGAAAAACAGTTTTCATGATGGTTCGAACATCTCTAAAAGATACTGCCCAAACAGCTGATGTTGTGTATTTCAAACTTAATTTCAGAGTTGTCAAACTGTGGGGAGATGCCAAGTACCTGAGGCAGCATTGATAGCTGAGGCAAAGCTCAGGCTTTGCAGATTCGTCCAGAGAATCTGTACTGTTCACAGGCTGTATAGGAAGCATGAGTTAGAAATAAGTATCTTTCATTTGGACAGAGTTTCCTTCTCTGCTAACCTCGCTGTTCAGGGTTCTGCATTTCTTTTCCTCTTGTTGCTAGTTCTGCAAGTGCATAAAGTTTGGAGAAAACGTGCGGCTCCTTAGCTGGCCTTTTTTCATTCGTGATCCACGTAGAAACCAAATGTGATAGATGTTATTTCTACAAATGATGAGCTAGGGCTACTGATTTGTGTGCTGTGCATGACAGTGAGCAGGCAGACTTAATTGTAATGTGTTTTTCTGTTTGCCCTGGTGGGACTGTGCTCTGTGCTGGCGGTCCTTGGATAGAGCAGTTGAGAAGAGCATTGCCGATAAACTCGTGTGCACGTTGTCTCATGTTTTGCTGATAGGTAGCGGAGCAACTATCTGGGGAGGCGAATGATAGCCATTGTAGCGGCAGCATATGCCAGTTGATGCTTGGGAGCCTCTTGCTATCCCACTGCTAAAACATATTGGCAGAGTGTTAGAGGGGGCCGGGTAAGCACAGAGAAGCTGGAATGGGGAAGATTTTATTGAATCTGAGACACTGTGAAAATGCAAATTCGGCCGAAAGCACGCTACGGCAAAAGCTCGAATGCGGAGCGAGCAGTGTGCTTCCCTGCCGCTAGTGGGCTCGGCAGCTGGAGCCCATGTGGGAGCCCTTTGCTGCTGAGCAGTGGTCCTTTGTGCCCCAACGGTGGGGAGCTGTGGGTGCGAGGAGAAGTCGTCCCGTGGGCTCATGGACCCTGTGGCCCACGCGCTCTCTGAAGCAGGGCGTCCTTCGGCAGCCAGCCGCCCTCTCTTCCCCTGGCTCTCTGTGGCGTGGTTGCTGTGGGCAGGGTGCTGCAGCTGCTTTGTTTGAAATGATAATATTTTACGCTGTTACTGTGGAATACTGCAGTATTTTTTGTAATTACGGGCTGCATGCCAGTAATGTACAATAACATTTTGCTCTCACTGTGCTGTTGCTACTGTAGGCATTCGTTCCAATTTGGGCTGCGTTTGCAGTACATGGTATTTTTTTTTCCTAGACTCTGCTCATTATCTATTGTGGATATTTTTGGATTATTCATTTCTACCCACGTCTGTCCGTACAAATCGATCTCAGAAAGCACTTCAGAGAGTGGCAGTCTCTGTTGAACAAGCAATTGTTGTGGCTTTCACAGAATTACGTTCTTGTGAAAGTATGAGGCAAGAATGAGATGAAAATGAAGATGAAAATTGCTTTGTAAGTTTAAAAACGGCTATGGTTTTAAAAATGTTTGAGGCAGATACGCGGCTAAGCCTTTCTTTGACTGATGGTAAGCGTATTTAGCGTCTGTACCAAGCCGTAGGTGGCTGAAACCTCTGGGATGGCAGAATCTGGGAGGCATTTATCATTGTCAGAGCCTGTAATGATTCTCCACAGTTTTGGTTTTGGCTATTAATTTTTTAAAATTTTATTTCCAGAGGAAAGTAATCGTAACTTGGAAGATGGTCAGTAGCATTCATGCCAATGATTGTTTATTAACGTTGTCATGGTCTGGAGATGCAATTTTTGCGAAAGGGAAATGAAAGTCCTAGACATCAGAGTTCACGGCTAGCTGGCCTGCACACAGTTTGTTTCTGGAAGGTAGAGGTCGAGTCCAAAAGGAGGTGAAAGGAGGCACAATACAAAGTAGGCAATTAGTTTGTTTTCTGGTAAATTTGGAATAAAATACAGTGTGTATACAAAAAGGATTGCACTGTTCTCATGTGTAATTTTAGTGTCCTTTTACTGTGCTGACTCACCGAACTACTTCAGTTTCAGTCTGCATTTGGTTTAAATTACCTCAGAGGCCTGCATTTGTACACTGCTCTGTAAAGTACTTCTCGTCTGCAATCCAGATTTTTTTTTTTTTTTTGTTCAGCATTTCAACTGACTTGTCTTTTTTCATTTTCCAGGTCTCTGTTTTACTAACATTTGAAACCAGTCACTCTGTGTGTCTGCTTGGGCCCTGCAATAGGCAAAAGCTGTGTTGAAGCAACAGATAGAACCAGGAGTGAATCACTGCTTTCTGCCTTTCCATTAGATTACCTAAACCACTATGCATAAATATTGCTTTATGTACGATACAGCAGCATGATTATCTCACTGCATTGACGGAACAGTGCTGGAAGTGAATATATTTCTTCTTCTATTACATCTTTAATGAGCTACAATTAAAAATAGTGTGTTGGCGTGCCAGAATAGATGTGTTATTCTCAGAACTTTATTGAAGCCATTTCGGCTGTTAGACTTAGTTGACATCGTGTTGTTCCGAAAACCTTAAGAAGTAAACAGCAGAAAAATGTGCTTTGCTAGGTGAAAGTTAACTGGACAGTAAAATCAGTCGACTAAAAAGATTCAGGTCTGTACTGAGTGCAAAAGCTTGCTTTTTGCCTTTGAGGGTGGATTTTTTACTATATAGTAAAAAAAAAAAAAAAAAAAATCACAAAACAGCAGGTTTCTACAGAGCTCCAGATAGGTCCCAGGTCTCTTGACACCTGTGGCAGCAAGTCTGAGTCACAGATAGCACAAAGCTGTGAAGCCTAATACTCTCAGTATTCAAAAGCACACCTACGTAGGAGTTTAATTTCAAGTGCCTCTTTTAGCTCTGTTTTTTTTTCCCCTAAAACTAAGAAAATTTAAGAGTCATTCTTAGAATTTTGCAGAGAAAAATTTTCGCAGCATTTGTGGCTTTGTGAAGGATTGACATCACTTAGAGATCAGAAAATAGTGCTGTCAATTTTAGCTTGACGGCATTCCATTCTCTGCTCCAAAAACCTGATGAATAACAATGGATGAGTCAAAGATTTCTTGGAATTTTCTTTTTTTTTTTTCCTCCCCCCCCTCGTGCAATTCCATTACCATTTTTAGCATGGAGGGCAGTTCTCCAAAGAATGTCTGTGTGCTTGAACTGGGATTTCTTGAAAATTCATAACAAAATCGAATTGTGTCAGATGACAAAAATCATATGTTTCTATGCATTTTGGTAACATTACGTGAGCTTTATTGAAGAATCCACAGTAAAAGGCAGGAGGTGTTTGATAGAGAGGTGTTGCACCTCTGCTTCATCAGCATGGAGATATCTCTATCATGCTGCTTGGTTATGTTGTGATGAGTTTTTGCTTGATTATTTTCTGTGTTTTATCAGCTGTGCTTAGGGAAGTTGCCTGACAAAACAAATTATCAGTGGATTTGGGAGACTCGGACCAGCTTGAAGCACTTGTTGAACCACAGCATCCTTCTGTCTTTGCCTCAGTTTTCTGTGTGAAAAACAAGGATTATGTCTCTTACATATATTAGCAGGATGCTGAGAGTAGAAATACTAAGTACAGAGAATTGTGCGGGTACTACTGTTACCTAAGTGATGTGGTATGTTTAAGATAAGCAGCGTTGTCAGCTGCTCTTGGCAAAATCACTGGGGATATGATAAGTGAAATTTTTAACTCTGAGAATTGTTTTTTTTTAAATTGCAGAAGTGGCCTGTATCAGGCATATTCTGACATGTCAGAATGAATGTGTGAAGTATGAAGCTGCTGAAAAGAAATGTGAGGGGGAAACAGGCTAAAGTGATCATAGAAGGAGGATCTCTACATTTTTCTTCTGCGATAGATAGCTTGTATTTTACTTAAAATTGTCCAAAAAAAGGAAAGGAAAAAGTGCAAGTGTCCCCTTAAGAGCTGCTGTGTCAAATTTGAAGAATGATTTGAATTCAGTCATTAAAGTGTGAAATGGAGGGATTTTAGTTCTGCTTTAAGTTATGCATCTCAAATTAACCTTAGCTGCAGAGTCTCTGCTGACGCCCCCCGTAATAACACATTATTGGTACTAATGGCTTCTTTGTGACTTGAGATACAAACAGACATCCTAGACAGAAACATTTCGGCTTTGAACTAAATAAGACACACAGTGTGCATTTCCACCTTGGGCTTCTAGTGACAAAGCCCTGCTCTCCTGGTGGCTGGTGCTCATGAGCTCTTCTTTCCAGCTTCCATGCACTGCTCCTCATCCTGGCAGGCGAGGGCAGCTGAGTGAAAACCTGCTTCGCAAGCTTGGAAGAGCAGGAGAGCAATAAATTTGGAGTGAGTGTGGAGCCTGGCCAGACACGGAGCGTTGTTGGGAACCAGGACAAAGACTGGGATGTGGGCCGTGGAGGGGAGGAGGAACTTCCAGCAGATGATAATCTCGGGAGGAAAAGGACCCAAAATTGGGAGGGAAATGGAGAAGAGATGCCAGGACTTAAGGAGGAAATTGCTAAATAAGGAAGGGGTGAGATTAATAAATAATATAAGCAGTAGTGGTTTGTTAACCGTTTATGTGCCCTGCTGACATGAAAAGGGGCTGTATTTTTGGAGTTCTGTGCACTTAAGTCTTCCTTCTGAAGCTCACTGTCATCATTTGAAAAACTCCACCTCCACCCAGAATTTCACTCAACGGGATTTGCAGCTTTCTGTGTGCTACTGGTGTCTCTCCTGGGACGAGAGTCATAGTTACTACCTGCACATAGCTACTAGCTTCTGTATGGGTCTGTTCTCAGCAAAGAGTGCTGGGGAGTAAGTAATCTTGCGGTATTCTGGATCCAAAGCAGGATGGCATTTGAGTATGTAGAATCAAATACAAAAAAGTATTCAGATGCCTCCTTTGTATTCCTCAAAGGAACCACGTTCCTGAACTGGGACCCAAGACTTTTTAAAAAGAAAAAACAAATGTAGATATGCTATACATCACATTTACTAATGCATTAGAGATATTTGTATGAATAATTAAAACACCATTTAGGATTGCCACAGTAATAGAACAGAATGTGTTTGTCATTTTTCTTTTCTGTTCCTTTTTGTTGATTGATGAATTTATTGATTTCTTCCATTAATGTAGAGTAGGTATCCTAAACATTATTGCAAATTAGCAAGGCTATGCTTTACGTTAATAAGCTGTTGAGAGCACTAATGGAATGAAAAGAAGTCAGAATTCAGTAATAAAGATCTGAAAAATTGAGGCCTAGAATGCATATCTAGTATTTTGCATCAAATAGGTTTGTAAAATATTAGAGCCTTTGTTTGTCCTAACTGTTAATTCAAAAAAATATTCATTTGATATTCATTATGAAGAGCCTAATAGCACATCAGAAAAAGTGGAAAATAAAGGCAAGAAGCTACCTCAGATTTTCCATTGTATTTGTAGTTAACCTTAAGCTGGTTGGAGTCAGTGGGAATATGTTGTGTGAATTGGAGGGCAGGACTTCACTGTTAAAGAGACAGCCGTCCTTCTGAAACCATGCATGGAAAAAAAAAAAACCCACCCTTCTGAAACTGCGGTCTGAAAAACACAGACAGGTGTCATCCAAGAGACCTGAAGTAGGAACTGTATTAAATTTCACATGCATGCGCGCACAAAATCTTTTCATATTTCTTAGCGCAAATCTCTTCTGATTTATGTCTTTGATTTTTCCTTATTATTTACATTTAATTCATTAACCTGTTTTCTCATATTTTTTCCTACGTTCAGAAATACCTGGTTTATGAATATGCTAGAACGTATGTTAAATAGGAACACTTAAAAATTGTTAGGTCAGTGTTGTTGTGAATCTTTTTCAGGGCCGTGTTTCTCTGTTTTCCCGCTACAATGAACAATTTGTCGTAACACTTGAATTACTATCATATGTTTTGTTTGGTACTATTGTTTTAGCCATGCTTGGAATATGTGCTTTCATATGTATTTTTGGGCCCAGTTTTGGATGCAGTAATATGATGCCTGGTACTGAATGGTACTTAATCCATTGGGTTGTGTTATCTTCTGAGTGTTTGTGACATGCCGTGTCTGATGGTATGCATTGACCTTCTCCTCCTTGTGCGTCTTGCTGTGTACTCTTGAGTTTATTTGTCATTGTACACATTATTAACATCACGGGAATTGTAATTGATGACAAAAAGAACATGAAATACAGTGGGTGCTTGGGATGCATTTATTTTTTGTCTTTTATTGTTTGGTTTGGATATGGTGTGAGTCGGGTGTGTTTCATGTTTGTTTTTTTCAGCTGAGTGTTTTTTCTTTCCCATTGATGAGCAGTAGGAGGGGAGCAGTGCTGTCAATCAAGGCCTCCGCTCATCCCCACGAGCCTTGTGCTAATAGCAATACATACTTACTTCTTACCTAGCATTTTTCCAAGGCTTTCCAAACAGGAGCTCGTCCCTTGTGGTGTCTTAGCAGCTCTCCTGCCCATGTGCCATCCCAAAATGACGTTTTGTTTGGGGCAGAGGTTGGCTCCATGCATTGCTTGTGCTGTTGGCTGCCTCCGTTGGGAAGCAGAGTTGTGCCATCAGAGGCACGTGCTTCTGCCTACCAGCTGCCAGCGATGCCCAAACTTTACTCTGGGGATAAAGAGTTAGTCAGCCTGGAGACAAGGCCACTCAATAGTCTAGGTTTTAGCCCTGATTCTACGGAATGGTTACTGCTCCGGGCTTAATTTGAGGTGCCTTGTTCTGTTGCCTTAATACAAAATGAGCTATCGAACTTGTCTGCTGCACAGGGGGATGTAAAATAGCTGTCTCAATATGGAAAGTGCTGTATGAAATTGTTCCACTTACACACCTACAATGACTTTAAATGAAGGATATTAGAGGGGAAAAAATCGTATTATTTCAGTTAGTTTACTTTGTGCATATTTGACAGCCCTCTGTGTATAGTCAGTTACATAATTTCCTGGGATAGTCAGACTTCTCTTTATTTGTGTGGCTCTTTCTCTCAGCAATAGGGGAAAGAAAATACATTAAGGATCAGAAAATGTGGCTGTAAAGCCAGGAAAAATTGTCGGCAACCTCAAGACGAGATCTAAGTATGTGGAACTCCTTTTGACTCATCTTCCAAAAGCAACTCAGTTCCGGAATAACAGTGCCCTTTCGGGCTACGTTTCAAGACTGTATGATTCTACTCGGACAGGAATTACAAGGATCGATAGCAAGCCCAACACATCCTTTCTTTTCATGACAGGTTTGCTGATTGCCACCAGAGCAATAATAGTGCACTGGTCAGCATACACACCAGAAGCAGTAATCATGGATTTTTGTCTCCATCGTAGCATGTGTTTAGGGTTACGCTGTTTGTTGCGGTGGGTTTGCACCTATAGTCCATGGGGAAGGAGAGTTGTTTTCCTTGTTCGCTTTCCCCTCTCTCTTGCTTTTACTCTTCCACCTTGAATTGGGGATGGGCTGTTTGGTGTCTTCCCAGGGACAGAGCAGGACAGGGAGAGCATGCCTAGCCAAAAAGATAGGAGAATAGGTCATTTTGAGATACCAGTGTTTTACAAGGTGTGGGTTTTTTCTGCGTATCCTGCTTAAGGAACTAGTAAGGAGCAAGATTTTTCCCTGCACCTGTATTAGGAGCCCTTCTGTGTTGGGGCTGTGGCGGAGCTGAGCGTGGGGTTTCTTTTCCTCGAGGGAAAGCCCCGTGCTTTTGCTGTGTTTTGGCAGCTTGACATGGCAGCAAGTCAGTAACCTGTGTGCATGTTGTTGTTTTTTTTTTGGTGGTGTTTTTTTTTTTTTTTAATCTGCCTTCCTCGGTTAACTGAAGCTCTGTGACTCTTTAACCTGCTGTCTGTAGGCCCTTGTTTTACAAGCTCATTAAGGTGGCCAGGATGGCGATGGCAGCAGTGCTGTCCCCCCCTGCCCCGTGGGTACTCATTAGATGGCTTCCTTGTGCTGACATAAGCGTTGTGTAGTCATGCTCTGAGCCAGGTCTGGGAAAGGATCCAAATCAAAAATAATCCCTCAAAAAAAAAAAAGAAAAAAAAGATATGTTTTCAGCAGGATCTGTTCCCGGATCTAGCTCACCATCAGTCTCACACTGGCCTGGAAAGCATGAGGGTTTGTACTGGCGCAGGGGGAGGTGGGGATGAGCAGACGGGGCGAGGTGGTCAGGGGTGCTGGTGCTGGCGTCAGGGACGCTGCCTGCTCGCGTGGCGTCAGGCTGAGGAAATGGGACTCCTGTGAGTGTGCTGCCTGTCTTTCCTCTAGTCTGTCGGTCCAGCGGCACTTCCAATAACTTCCAAAGCTGCAAGGCAGTTTGTGGCTAAATTTGCCTGAGAGGCTGTGTTTGAAGATGTGAAGACCCCTTGAGCTCAGCAATACATGGTGGCTGGTAGACAGACCCAAATCAACTCTCCCCAGCGATAAAAAGTTCTTAGCAGGGGCTCAGCTGCTGACCTCATGAGGCCTCCTGTTGAGGCACAGTCCCGCTGTCCCAGTTTGTGTAGAGTCGCACCCATTTTGCAGGAGTCGACTGTCAAACATCTGACAGGAGAGGAAGGCAAAGTGCTCTCTGGGAGCAACTGTTCATTTCAAGGGGCAGGAACAGTTCACCTTCTGGGTCCTGACTCCCCGGGGGGGCTGCACTTCCAGTCGTGGACTGTTTTTTTTTTTTTGTTTTCTCTGTTGTTCTTTTTAACTCCCTCTAGGAACTGAAATTTCTGGAAGCTGGGAAAGTTGGGAGGCGAGACTCCCTTAAGTTTTTGTTTGTGTGGCCAACTATTTTAACCCTGAAGTCAAACAGGTCTTTCTAGCCCCACCTCTACATAGCTTCCCTTGAACACCTTGTGGCATCTTTGTGCCCTGCTGGGTCCAGCTTTCATCCCTGCGGGGCTGTGCTCCTCTATGGCCAGTGTGCCCGGGTTTCACCTGCCCGGCCCGCCCTGCTGCACAGGCAGCCCTGCTCTGCACCGCTGCTGAGGAGCTAATATGAAGACACACATTGTGGTTTCCTGCTGTTTTGCTTTGTAACCAGTCCACTGGTAAATATAGCTTGTGTGTGGTTATAAATTCATTCTCTCATTATGGGTGGTTGTTGTGCAATAATTATGTAGAAATTACGACCGAGGATTGTTGTGGATGGTTTTTTTTGTTTGTTTATTTATTTATTTTCGCACTTGACATGCCCTGCAGTGGGAAGGGTAGGCTTTGGTATCTGCCCTAACTAAGAACAGGTCCACAAGCAGGTGTTGGGATTCAGCATGGGCACAGGCACCATTTTGCAAGCTGCTGACTTTTATGTGGCTCCCTTTGCGTGGCTACACGGGCACTGCAAGGCAAATCGGGACCTGTGCTATTCAGACACCTTTTTATTCTTGCTTTACTCTCTGGGCTGACGTGCTGTCCCTCCCTTGCAGGTTTGGTACTGTACATGTGTTTATTCTGAAATAAACCCCTCCCGTCTCTTTGGAGTTGTCGATGGTGCACTTCCTGAAGCCATTGTATCTCTGGCTGCTTCCAGTCCTGCTCTCTGGGCAGGGTCCTCCAGGTCCTGCTGCCTGGCCGAGGCCATGGGCTTGCCGTCTCTGCCCCCAGCAGAAGTTGCTCAGGTCCTGCTCCCCGGAGGTGTTCCCTTCAGATGGGGTCCCTCCCTCTGTTCGGATGTGGAATGAAAATAAGGGTGGGGTTTTTGTTGGTTTTGCCCCCCCATTCCTTTATTTAAAATTCCAGTCAAGCAGATCTAGAACAACACCGCTTGTCCCTGCTGCATTCTCATTTTCCTCCCATCCCTTCTTTAATTTTACATTATCCTCTGTGCTGTGTTTGCAGGCCATATGTGTCCTTTGAACTCTGAAGAAGCTGTGCCAAAAGGAAGCCTTCCTCTCCTCCCCTCCTCCCATCGTGGAGCTGCTCTTAGATAATTGCAATTAGTATACAATGCGGAGCAAACCCAGAAGTGAAGTTTGTGGGTGAGCGTCTGCAAATTTCCCAACAGCTTCAGCAACGCTTGTGCTTGGTCTTTGCTTTTGCTCTTTAAACCTGCAGCAGTTCCTCGAGTCCGAAACGGCCTCTCCTGCTCTGGGAGGTGTTCATAACCCGAATTTGCCTACCGCACCCCTGGCGAGGCATGGGGATGGCTGGAGCGGCTGGCAGGGTGCCATGGCTCCGGCGGGGCCTCTGTACAGAGGAAGGTGGAGCTGCCTGTCATTGTGTTACGGCGCTTGGCAGAAGCAAGACAGGGGAATAAGCGGCTTCACGAGTACGCTGTAGTAGGATGAGCCCTTGAGCTGTGTTCCCAGAGAAAGGCGGGCAGGTTGCCTGCTGCAGGCTGAGGAGAGTAGGAAAGGTGAATCTCGTCCCGTTAAACAAAAAGTGGGGGAATTACTTCTCATCATTCAGGAGCTGCAGAGAAGAGGGGCGTGCTGCTGGGCCAGCGTGGCCCGATGGCTGCTGTGCAGAGGGCTAGCATCGGCTGCCCGCTCAGCCGGAGGGATCGCTGTCGTCTTGGGCTTCAGTTTTTGAGGGGGATGTCCTGCGTGGAGAAGGGTGACAGGGGCCTTTTGGGTCCCTTCCCCTTCAGCCTCCGAGAAGTGCCTTGTGCATTAAACCAGGTTTCTGACCTCATTTCTCAAAGGAGTTTTAAATGGGGAGAAACAGGAGTATTAATTAGCGCCTCATTAAGTACTTGTAGTCAAGTATGATAATTTTCTTGAAAGGATAATGTATTAGATGAATAAAAATACTCTCCATTAAAAAATGAATACAAAGTCATTTTAAACCACAAAGATTATTGTACATTTCTGAAAAATTAATGTGATTAAAGCAAAATATATTTAATAAATTTAAAAGACCCTTTTAGGCTGTTTAACTTGTTGATCTCTAATTAATTATTCTCAAATCTAGTGCTTCAAGACTTCAACCTTACCTGCAGGGACAGGAAATAATTTTTCCCCCACTTCATTTTTTGGCTTGTAATTATTAGGTTTGAGTTGTGGGTGTGGTGGATTTCCTTTCCTTTTTTTTTTTTGTCTTTTTTCTTTTTTTTCTTTTTCTTTCTTTTTCTTTCTTTCTTTCTTTCTTTTTTTCCCTTTCTTTTTCTTTTTTTCTTTTCTGATGTCTTTCTTGGAGATTGGCCATAATGAAAGATGAGACCCTAGGCAGGGTTAAGTGGTGATCAGAAATGATACAGAGATTTCTTTGATGGGTTTGATTAATGTGACCTACCCATGTGCTGATTTCTAGATTTGGAGCTGAGAAGAAATATTTTCAAGGGTATTTCCTCCTGTCCCTTTTATCTGTGACATGGCATAGGTCGTGTCTGCTAGGATCACATAGGCTTCCTTCAGTTACTTCATATGACTTCACACAAGTTAAATTTATTTTTTCCACACACACTCTGCCCCATGGATTAGTTTTGGATTAGGCATTTCCTTAACTCTCTACTGAGCTGCTTCACATTTAGCTACTTAATGAGAATTGCTCTGTATGTTGTGGAAGACAATAAAGTAAATGGTTGGAGCTGGAGACATAACCCAGATCCGTGGGTTTGCCATAGTCACTGATGAAGTTCATGCATTTGTTTAGGGAGGACATAACCAACGATAAAAAAGCTCAGTGTAAAATGGAGCAGTGTAAAATGGTACCGGGTTTACAGCAGCCTATTTAAAAAACCTTGGGTTTCGTGGCATTAGGAATGAAGGCACTTCCTCACCAGTCTCATCGCAAATGTTGCAAGTGTTTTATTCCATCTTGCTTGGCATGTTCCCTTGGTAGGGATAGCTACAGGGCAGGTATCTGGTACTTGAGTCCCTCCAAATACTTGCTCCTCGTAACAGGTCTGCAGTACGGATTCAGAGAATGCTAGCAGTCAGTTCTCAAGGTTTAATAGTTTACTATTTTTTATAGTTTAGGTACCTGAGATCCATATGACGTTTTGAAAATGGTATTAAAAGTTGTCTAACAGGCTAAAATATACTATCTGGGAATTGGAGTACCATACCATGCTCTCTCAGGTGCCTTCTGAACTCTCAGGCTATTTGATGATGATGACTGCCAGTTTTCTTTCATCACGAGACACATCCTTAAGTATTCTCCGTGTCTAAGCAGACAGCCTTTGCATCTGATTCTCCACCCTTGTATTTTCCTTTCAGCTTTGCTGCTCTTGTCCTATTGCAGCTTTGCCAAGCTTAGGCAATCGGGGTGATAACTGCTGCTTTCTGGTGATAGCAGCCTCATATTTCTGTTGTATCTTAAGGTGCCTTTCTCAGCAGAGCCCTTACAGACACTGTACCCCATCAGGTGTCTCCGTTAAGGCAGTGTATGTGTGAGAAAGACATTTTCCTTGTCCTTGGGACACTTACAGAGCCTGCAATGGCCGGATAATTGCCTATTGAAGGTTTTGAGGCATCTCTCCTTTTGTTTGAGAAGATGGTGGTGGCCAGGGCTTGTTGGTGGTGTATGATAGCTCCAGAGTTCAAGGAGCCTGTCGTCTGTGTGGAGCGGTGCTCCTGGACATTTATGTGAGCTCTGTTGTTATTACACAAAGTGCCTTGCAAGATGAATGGTCTGTGCTGCCATAATGTTCCAATGTATGATTAATAGTCTTTTCAGGTCTTAAATGAGACCAAATCTATCCGTTGACTTACCTTGAAAATCCTCTTAGTGCAAATGATCTCATTTTCAAAACCACCTTCTAAGGTTACAACTCTAATGTAAGCACCCAACTGGCTGCGGTTGTGCCTGCGCCACGGCTGCTGTAGTGACACCCCCAGGTGTAGCCACGTAGATGTGCCTGGGCAAAATCCATTTTGCACGGCTCCCAGCGTGCCAGTTACTTTCCCTTGTTGTTTGTATGTGTTTTCCCCACCTCTCGCAGAGGACACAATCAGGCGATTTTACTTTATTTTTTTTTTAAATTGTGACATTGCAGCTATAAATCTGTATAAATTGCAAGGGCATGACAAAGAGTAGATGTGACTGATGGCGCTGTTAACTTTTTCTTAGCATTTCCCTGGAATTCTAGCTGACATTGTCCCTTAATACACATACGTTATTTGGAAGGAGCTCTGTTTAAGCTAGCAAATTATTGTGGCAATGTGTGAGACTAACCGTACCGGACAAAAAAGAGCGGTGCCGCATTTATGATGATAAAATATTTTCAGGTCATGTCTTTTTTTCTTTGTGTAGTTTTTCTTTTATTACTGCTGCTAAAATGGCTCTTGCACCGCAAGTGAGAAAACCAGACTGAACCTCCTGTTTTTTTGTTGGGCTCCCAGCTGGAAACCCCTCCCTCGATTTTCCATTGATAAAAGTGTCACAAAGGGAATCTAGAGCAGAGGAATAGGCGGAAATAGAACAATATGAAATCTTGGACTTGGATCACAAAAAGAGTTAACTAATGTAGATACAGTACTGGACGAGCTGCTGCTCCTTTCATGACTAGGTTCATTTAACTGTGGTCTTAGCATTCGTGGCTGCCCTCAAAGCCATGTAGCAGATCAGCTATTTATTGTCTTTTTACTGTGGAGGCTCTTTAAAAGGATATTGCAGAGCATTTTCTTCTCTCCCTTTCTACAGGCCACTTTATCTGACCTTCAAGAATTCAGAGTCACAACAGGGGCCAAAAAACCTCACATACAAGAATGCTTTTATTGTTAATTTATAAAATACGTCTTTCACTAATAAAATAAAGGTGTGACATTTATAGAGCTCTGATAAGGAACACAGCAGTAGAAAAGGCCCAGGTCTCCTACTGTTCAAATTAAGGGCAGCTGATTTCAATGAGAGAAGAAGCAGGCTTGTTAGATGCGCGGGTTAATATATGCACTCAGGTGTTCCCATGATGCTCAAAAAACTTCCAGGAATATTTTGCAAGTATCGAGAAGTAACTTTGTAGAGGACTTGTTTCAGTTAAGTTACTGAGAGTACTTAGTGCTCCTTCAGAGTGTTTGGAGGGGGAAGATTACTTGGGTTTAGTTTCATTTGGTGGTAAGTTTATACATTTTCTGTGACTTTCTTAGCATTGTATCACTAAAACAATGGTTTCTCTTGCTGCAATGTTTGACCTGTATGTCAGGGTAGAAGAGCTGACTACTGTTTGCTGCACTGTCTGTGTGGTCACCTCCTCATTGCGCGGTGTAGGTGAGTGTCTGCACGTGATGGTGCTGAGGAAGGGGATTGGAAGCACCTGTGGATGACACTGGTGCATCTCTTGTCGTGCTGGGTGCTGCAGGGAACGTGATGGTCTGCGACGCAGAAAGCTCGATCCTGAGTGAGACAGGAATCTGCTTTCTGTAGCCGCAGTGGGAACAGTGGGTGCTCAGCACCCCAGATCAGTGCACAGCACGCTGCTCGTTGCAGACCTTTTAGATCTCTTGAGCTTTACTGTGAAGCACTGTGGTTGTCCTCTTGGCATACCTTCCCACGCGAAAGAGTAAGTGCTGCTCTTCTCTCCCCCCCCCCCGCCCCCCGTTCTCCTTCTCTTTTTTTTTTTTCCCCGCTCTTTCCCTTTTCCTGTTTTTCTTAAACTTGCCAAAATGCCACAGAGCCGCACACTGAAGTCTGTTTCCTTGTTCTGGCAGTTTATTGTGATGGGGTAACAAGAACGCACACTACTATTGAAGTATGGGATGATAATATAGCAGGAATCTGTTATGTAAAGAGCAAGCAAGTGTGATGTGGTTGGCCTACCCATATGTTATTGCAAGGGTATAAAGGAAAATATGCAAAATAGTAAACGATCAAGAAAGAAGACTGGAAGTAGTGTTTGGATTTAATGGACATTTCCGATCTCTTCATCTGACCCTATAAATCAGAGCTGTTGTATTTCCTGCTGTTTTTCCTCATTAAATTTTTATTGGGCCGTCCCTCCTTTAAGTAAAAAAAGGAAATGCAAGAGGCAAAAATACTTTCAGCTGAAAAATGAGTAAGAATAAATCATGGTGTGCTACCTTAATAATGCTATTAGAAAGTTGCTTTCCAGTGCAACAGACTGAAACCTAGGAGTAACTGATTGCATTGAATGATATAATTTGTCTAGCATTTTGACTCTGCAGGAGTTTTTTCTTCTTGTCAGTCTAGGGAGATAAGAGTCGGTAAAGCCACGTTTCTTATTGCTGCCGCCCTGCCCAACATGCTGTTTCCATGCAGAGGGATGGACTCTTCATGTCTATGCCTTATTCATCATAATGAAAATACATCAGAGGCAGCATGTGCCCTTGCCTAAGATATGTACTTTGTGTATGAGTAAATACAACACAGGCCATTTATTTTGATCACTGTTTTGTAGAATATGCAGTAACCGCATGCAAATACCATGTACAGCAGAGGAAAATGCTAAAAGCCAATTCTTACTAGATACTAAATGGGATACTAGTTGGTGAATGATTAAAAATAAAGCTACCCTGCATTGTCCTTAACAGACTCAGATTTGGAAAAGGCATGTTATCTGTAATAGTGGGCAGAGTATCCACTGAATCAGAGCGTTTTGGTTTAAGAAAGGGCTGCCAGACATCAAAGGGAGAGGAAGCAGTATTTTTTTTTTAATGCTCTTGGTGTCAAAGAAGCAGAATAAGGTAACAGAGGAAAGGGGTAACATTCTGAAGGTGTTTTTTTTTTTTTCTGTTACATAAAAAATTAGACATTTATCAGAAATTATGGCAATTTAGTTGAGTGTTATGCTTTGGACAATTGTAACACTAATAGGATGGAAGCAGTATAAGCAGGAGCTACAATTATAGCTGCAGTTACTAAGAGAAATCCATGTTCTGTTATTTGAATGCAGCATTCACTGTCTGCCTGAAAGGCAGCAGTATCTTAAAGAGGCAGGGGAGGAAAGCTGTCCTATTTTTTTATTTTATTGTCTACTGGCTTTATTTGAGAAGGCTTGTGTGCGTGATTCATCCAAGAGGTCACATCCAGTCTTTCCCTTGCACCCAAAGCAGTTCAAAGAGTTTAAAAAAGAGAGTAAGTATGCATTAAAAAAAGTATGTATATAAAAAAGTATCAGTATGATAAAAATGGAACTGTTGAGTTTGTATTCCTTGTAGCCCACTAAAACTTATGGGTCATGCACACATTATTCAAAGGGTAATTTCCCTTATATTTGTCATCAGGTTTCTTAGTATTGTGAGCTGTTATTTGCTTCCTTTCAGTGATGTGTCAACAAACAGATTTCTTTTCTTTGTAGATGTGACTGAATTTTGTTCATTAGAGAGATTACAACACATGAACAGTTGTGCCTTTAAAGTACTGGTATTTAAGCTGTTTATAAGGAATGTGTTTATGCTTTGGATAGAGATCACTTGGTGCTGCTGTTAGTTAAATTAGGGCTGAAGTCATGGAAATCTTGAGTTTTCACTCACTTCATGAATCCTGGCAATTTAGCATGTATGGTGGGCACCTCACTCATTGCAGTTTCCAAATGTAAACAGATGGTGTGCTTAGGAACACCAGGACATAAAAAGATATTATTAATACTGGTTTTGTCTCCTGTATCTTATAAATGGAGGGGGCAGGTGTATGGCTGGTATAAATTGGCATAGTCCCATCAAGTAAAGTTATGCCAGCAGAGGCGGAATGGGAATCTGTCCTCTTGGCCACTATTTTTGAAGAAAGTGCTGGAAACTGCTTGTGTAGTTGTCTCTATATGTTTGCTTCTTTTCTTCTCTTATACTCTCTCTGTGGCAAAAGGTGTTCTCTAGTCATCCCTTCCCCCCCCGGTGACCAAACACACTTTTTTCCAGTAGGTCTCACCCTCTTCCCCTTCTCTAAACTCCTGTTATTTCCATTTTTCCCATTTTCCAGTTTTGAATGCGAAAGTAACTTCTCCCATCCCTACGTTTCCACTTCTAGCAGCAGGATAGGATGCCTTTACTCCTCTCCTTTCCTGCCCTTCCATACCCATCCGTCTGGATTCACACATCCTGAGGAACTGCTTGAACTCAAGCTCAAGTTATGTCTTCATCCACATGATACAAAAAGACGGGCAAAATAGTACAGCTCTGTGAGTTGAAAAGCATTAGTTACATTTCTACAGCACAGAGTGGGGGAAAAGGTTGGTGCAGATTGTGCAAGGGTTTGCTGTGTGACTAGACAGATGCTTTGCAAATCCTGCCGTGCAAGCTCACAGTGTATTTCTTTCTGGACTTCCCAGTGGGTAACATTGCACCAAGTTGGATGAGCCATTCCCATTCAAAATGTCAAATTTGTGTTGCTTAATTTCCAATGAGGGTGTAATGTGATAGGAAAATAGTTCTGTAAAGGGTCATACACTGTTTTACTGTCAGTTTGTGAGGCTCAGACAGAAGGAAATGATCCAAAACACTCGATGCTCATTATTTATTAATTGAGTTCTGGCAGAGCCTTTCTACATTCTGATTTTTTGTTTGTTTCTTTGTTTACAAACAAAAAAAGAAAAGCACAGTTCACAAAAAAATGAAAAGGGAAATTTGTTAACAAAGATTTCTGACAAGGAAGAAATGGCATTTGGGGGCATTTGAGTGGAGGTGCCTTAGAGTACAGGAGGGCAACTTGGCATTGCAGTGTCACCCTCTCTGGGTGTTGCTCCTGAAAGACAAGAATACTTTAGAGAACAGCAGACCGTGAATCTTCAATACAGGCATGCTGGGTTACCAGAAAATATTTACCCTGGTAAGTTCTGTGTTGGGGATATTTTAAATGCTTGTACTTTGTTGCTCGTATAGATTTACTTTCTTAAAAAAAAGAAATCAAACTAAAAAGAAGTTCCAAGTGTTTCTTCTCTTTTCTCTATCTCTTCCTTTTTTCTGTACATCTTCAGGTAAAGAACAGTATATTGAAATAATTGTATCTTTCTTTACGAACAGTGGTTTCTTGACTTCAAAAGTCCCAAAGCTGCTTAGAACTCAGTCTTTTGTTCTGCAGTGAACCCTGTGAGGACAGACCCATTCATAGATGCAGTGGCGTGTATGGAGCTGTGTTGAAGCCTGAGGCATGAAGTTTACACTGATGAAAGGTCTGCAGACTGTAGCTGCTGATTTTTTTTTTTCTTTCCCCCAGGGATTTAAAATTAACCAAATATAGGTGATTTTTCACAGGAATAGCTAAAAACACATCTCTGATCAGCATAACCCTTTTGCCAGATTTTCAGGCTTGCTCCAGAGCCTGAAGCCATTTTTATATCTCAGTAAATTAGTAACAACAACAGCAGTAGCAGCAGAAGTAAATTTAACACAAAGCTACATATTTATTTGCTTACTCTCTTTCTCCAAAATGGCTGAATTTTTTTTGCTAAAACTTTCCCACAAAAGATCAGTCTGAGGCAGATGTTAGCATGGAAGATTGTAATTAAAATACTTGCCAGAGTTGTAAAAAGCTAAAACCAAGGCTTTTGAGGGAGAGGGTTGAATAGTCTTAAGTGTCATGGTTACTATGAAAATTACTTTCTTTGGGCTGCTGGTCTAAAGGTGGTGTCTTCAGGTGGAAGCAGCTGCAGTGCTATATACCCTGTCCTCAAGATACCCATTTCTCTGCCTTTCACTTTCCTCTGCTGCTGTTCAGTGGAGTGATAGAAAAAATTGGTCCAGGAGATTGTTCTTTTCAGGTCACTTAGATCTCATTGTTTCAACTCTCCTTTCCTTTTCTGCTTCTTCGACTTCACAAATGTTTTTTTTTCTCCCTTTGGATTAGAGGTGGAACTTATCAAGGCAAAATATGCAGTGAGGCCCATTGGACTTTGTCATGCTCTGGCCCTGTCCTCATCAGTTGAGCCCCAGGGGTTCTTCAGCATTGTCCTTCCTCAGAAAACAAGAAACCATTGGCAGCTGCTGAAGCTCCTGCTGCTTTGCTCTGCTTTTACCCCATCAGTGCTGTTTGGACAATTGTGGAAGCAGCGATACCCAACAGGGGTCTGTTTGCAGTTCCTCTTGCCTGGCTAAATGGCTGCAGTGGCTTTTCTTGGAGCATGTCAAAAACAGTGAGCCTCCTTCTTTCCAGGTTGTGAGTCAAGGTCCCGGCTCTGGTTGTCTCCAGGCCACCCCCCACTTCTGGGCAAAACCAGTGTGCTTGGCTCTTACCGCTGAGTTTCCATGGGGAGGCACCTCCAGCATAGGGATGGTGAAGGAATGGCAATACGTCCCAGCCGGGCCTCTTGGTTGGGACAGCCAGGACCTGGGAGGTGCACCCATGTCTGCACACCGCCTTGTTGATTTTGGCAGCGTAACCAGTTGGGATACAGAAAACGTTTGCTCATCTGGGTCTCCTGAAGAGAAAAAGCAGGGCTTCAGTTTCAGGCTCTGACTTACAGAGTGTCTAGGAAGTTGGCCAGGGCAGGACTATCGAAAGCACTTGCAGGCACGCAAGATCCCAGCTTTCCCTGGCTGTGAGCAGGCTCCCTAAAGCACTGCTGAAAATCCCCCTTGCCGTTCCTCTGTGCTCAGTCTTCTCCAGTTGAAGCTGGGAGTAATATCTGCATACCTCACTGGTTGTTCAGGCTAAATTAATATTTGTAGAGCACACTGTGTTCCCCATATTGAAAGGACTACATGAAAGCCGCTGTTTCTGGGCAGTTACATCCTATTCTTGAATGTTGTAAATGTACTTAACCAGGACAGACAAGACTCATTGCATTTGTTTAGAAAAACACTGTCAGTCCCTCGATACACATATGAATGCATTTTTTTACATAGGTGTTGTGTTTATAGCAAAGTAGAAACTCTCTTCTGTGGAGAGTCCTGTTTCAAAGGTTGGTTTTTGTGTTCGTTTGCCATTTTTTATTCTGCTTGCCATTGCATTCCGTACTGGGGGGAAATATATGTAGTTTTTTCAGGGTCTTTCCCTGCTTATAGAAACCTTCCAGTGCATGCATAAATCCTCTAGCAATGCTTTTTCTTAAGCTGAGAACATAAATAGAGTAGATAATTGTCTGCTAAAGCTGATTGGTATTCCTTAAATCTTGATCTCATCCCTTGCTTATTCACACATCATCTGCACAGAAGATATTTCTGCTGTCTTCTGAACTCTGTTTCACACAGTCCAGCGAGATGTTAAAAAATAATAATTTTATAAATCTTTGCAAAACCAAATTGGAGCATTAAATGAAATCCGGGGGAAAAAATTAAATCTGAGAAAAATAATTAATTCAAGCTATTAAACGTTCTTCTGCTCATAGATTGTCAAAATTCTCCTGAAGTGCGTGAAAGAGGGTGATTTCTCCAAAGGTCCTGCTCGCAGAGCATCTGTTGGAGATGACAGCATCAGGAAATAGAACCAGCCGTGGCATCAGTGCTGTCGCATGGTTCGCATCACGGCCCACAAGAGCAGAGCAGCTCGGTCTCCTGCAGGAAAACCTGGGCTTGTTGCTCTTAACGGCCAGGATTCTGCTTGTCGTGTCATGCTGCCGTAAATCCTGAGCAGCTCCATTGAAACGGAGGGAATTACTCCAGATTTATGCCAGTTTCGATGAAAAGAGGCTTTCTGCTGAATGGATCTGGGCAGCCACTCACCAGGTGGAAGGGAAAGAAGTGACTCAGCGTTCGGCAGTTGTTACTGATCACTGGCTTTTGCCAAGCGTGGAGTCAGAGATTTCCCTTTTTTTTTTTTTTTTCCTTCTTCTTCTTCTTCTTCTTCTCCCTGCCCCCCTCCTTTTTTCCCTGGGCGAGTGGCTGCTTTGTGCACCCTGCAGAAAAGAGGACTTAATTTCTAATGGAAGAAGGGATGCGGGGCGGGGGGGGTGATGGACCAGCTGGAGTCCTTCTTGTAAGCAAGAAGCTTGTGGAGGGACAGACCACCCTTGCTAGGAGCAATCGGCCCTTCATTTCAGAGTGTGCAATATTGACTGCTGCTTCTTACCCCTGGGGGATGAACGTTTGTAAAAGGGAGTTCGGGCCTCGTGTTTCTGTCTGCGCGGTAATAACCTGGCTAATGCCAGTGACGGCAGCTCCTCCTGCGGGTGCACGCAAGGGAGCAAAGCGTGCAGCAGAGCAGAGTGAGGTGCAGCCAGGTGCTGCCTGAGCAGCCTTTTGCTTTCCCCTCATCTGCCACTGCCCTGCTCTGCCTCCCCAGCAAGCTCACCTTCTCTGAACCAGCAGCAGTGGCCGTTATCTGCACCTGAAAAAAGGCAAAGGAGGGGGGGGAAAAAACCCCATAGCTAGGTTCCAGGGCCACGTGCCAGTTGAGTAAATATTGGGGTTTATTTTGGACTACCCAACAAGGGGACTCCCGAGTTTAGAAATTGTGTTAAATCATTGCAATGAAAAATGGGATTTATAAACTCTAAATGGGAAGACAATAGTTTACTGTAGATCCTTGAAAAACATGGGCTGATGAACTGAAGCTCCCTGAATGTTTCAGCCCATCTGTCTTGTTAGTTTCTGTGTCTTAATCACGGATTTCATGAAGTGTCTAATTTTCCTTTTTTAGCTTTCTGTCTTCCTCTTGTACAAAAGTTAAGGCAGGGAAATCATCTGAGCTGGATTTACTTTTGCATCTGAGAGAAGAGCAGTCTATAAAAAGAAGTGAGTGGTGTGTGTGCTGGGAAACCAAGTTTGTCTGCTTTGCGTTTGGGGGGCAAGATTTTCCCACCTTCGCTTCTGCTGCTGTGGTGGTTATTGGGACAGCTGGGGAGTGCAAGTATAGGCACATACCCGGTAGCTGACAGTGTTTTTAATTGTCTGGTTCTGGTCCATGGTTGTCTAAACAGCGTGGACTGAAATGCAGGCTCTGCTGAAGTCACCAGCAAAATTCCCTTTCTGTCCCTCCCGCTGCTGCCACTGTCCCTGGCAGCTGTCGAGATGTACTGGCAAGTCCCTGCTCCCTCTTGCACCTCGGGAAGTCTGCAACGGCTCTTCCGAACTGGAGAATTACTTCCTACTTGTATCTGTGCAGGGGGGAAAAAGCACAAACCAACTAACAGAAACGTCCCCCTAAAAGTCAGAGCATTTTAACACCCCTCAGGAGGGTCATGCATCTCCAGGTTCTTCCTGTGTGGATCCATCACGTGGAGCCCGCTCAGTTTTTAGCAGCAGTGGAAATTTTTGCCAATCCCCCCTCCCCCCCAGCACAGATAAGGCCATGTATATTTGCAGTGTGTACTATGCAGAAGACACTGATTGACATTAATTAGGAGTGGGTGGTGTGAGAGTGTAAAAATAAAATTCCTTTCTGCTGGGTGTACTATTAGAAGTGAAGTACACGGTGTGACACTGAGTGCGCGTGAGTGTGCACGCGTGCGTGTGAGTGTGTGTGGAGCGGAGGGTGTCTATTCAGCTTTTAGAACAATAGTGGGAGTGAAATATTACAGGTTTAAATGTCTATAAAAGTCTGGGTTTGCAACCTTTTTCTTGTGAGCTGCTCAGTGAAATGTGCTTCAAAATTGTTTCTTTTCAGTTCTGAGTTCAAAATGCCATGCTAAAAAACATACAATGCCACAGATTGCGACTTGTGTCAGTTCAGCTGCCTCAGCCTGCTTTGTGCTGTCACGGGGACTGTTTTGAGAAGTGATCAGGAGGGACAATGTTTTCAGTAAATTTTAGCAGGAGCAGCATTTTGAAATTAAGTGGATCACCATTTAGCAAGCTGGTATTGCTCTAGTTGATGATATTTATTAATTCCTTCTCTGTGTGTATACTAAGAATAAGAAGCAATAAATGAATTCCACTGTGTTAATGGTTTGTGAAGTGTGTTGTTGGATGTGGCTAGCCTTCTCTTATGAAATAAATGGACAATCATCTGTGCCGCTTTAAAAACATGTGCTTTGGATCTTAACTGCATCATGGTATCTGAGCTCCAGGACTGTAGTCTGTGAAGTTCCTTCAGTGTCCGTGTTTTATGTGGGTGATACTGCCAGAGGGTTATCTATGGAGCTTTTAATAGCTGTCCGTCTGTCTTATCTGCTCTACCTGACTGTTTATATTTATCCTTTATACAAGAAAGTTCAAAACATGGACACCTTCTTAGCCTAATTCACCGGTCACTGACCTGAGTGACACTGACTGAAGACCTCTTCCCCGGTGGTTGAGGCCTTTCCATGCCAAACTGCAAGTCTGTGTTTGGTCTTCATTGATTATAGCTAAAGGACAAATCTCCTCTTTCTGTAACACCTCTGAAATTATGTGTGTTACCCTCATTTGTGCTTATTTAAGTGAGCTCTTTTTAAGTGGACCCCTTTTTATTATTGCCCAGTGATTTGATGGAAATGAGTTGTTAGTCTCTTCATTTCCTAGCAGAATCTCTCTCCATTGACAAACTGAACACTTGCTGGGGGAGAGGGTGGGAGTGCCACCTCAGCTCTCCTCTCCAAGCCTGCAAGGTGCTGGCAGTACATGCTGCGGCCACCGTGAGCTGCGGCTGCTTGTGCTGTGCCTGTGATCCAGATACAGAGCTGTTACTTAGGCCTTTTGGTTAAGTATCGTTTTCTAGTACATTACTTAAAGTAGATTTAATGTATTGGATATTAAGTTAAGGGATTCTCCTCCTCCTAGAAGGAAAACACCAAAGCTGACACACTGGCTTGCACTAGACTCACTGACATCGGTGGTGTTGCTTTGGCATCGTAATATGTCAGAACTGGCACAAAAAAAACCCCAACCAACCCAAAAAACCAAAACCCAACCCCACCCAGTCTTGCTGATGCTGATCCTTCCCCTTACAGGCTGATATTTTGGGTGATGTGTCACGTGTTGCTGAGAAGGAGCACATGGCTTCAGCTGCAAGAGGTTGCTGACCATGGGAACGTGGAGCTAAAGGTAGTGCTGGCAGCTATTTTCCAGCCAGCTTTGGTGTCAAGTGTACAGAGTGCATGTGATAAAGCACTTCGCATACCACATCATGGAGACAGGAATTCAGAGGTTTCTCCAAATGTGTACCAAAGACCCCTCTTAATTAACCTAACTGCACGTGGCTTGTGTAGAAATGTTTAGGCTTGTAGACAAGATGCTCACTACGCTGTTCCTGGGTGAGGCATTGGCATGCCTGATCTGTGGCAGCTTGATTGATGTGGATGGGGAAAATGTTTGAATTAACTGCAGAAGCGTAAAAAGCAATTCACATGTGCACAGACACTGAGGTTTCCCCTGCATGGGGCAAGATGCTGTAGTTTAGCTAAGGAAACCACAAGGAGGTTGATTTCTGGGTTTTGGTTTTGTTTTATTTGTTAGTATAACAGCTTGTGTTTGAAAGGGTTAAGCGGAGGTAAGTTCATGGTTGAAGCTGCAGCGGTGTGCACAGAATGCATGGCACATCTGGTGTCAAAGAAGTCACTTGTAATCAAATATGTGTAGATAAAAAATATAGTGAGTTTTAAGCAGTGATTTTTTTTTTCCTGGCTATAATTGCGATGTTACTACTAGTTAATCACAATTGAGTTTCATGACTGTGTTTTCTTGCTGTAAACCTCAATTCAGTGAATTGAGCAAAGATATGTGAACTGTGAAGGAAAAAGAAAGGGGAAAAAAGGCGGGGGGGGCAGGGCAGAAAGACCATGTTTGAAGTTGTCATCAGCCTGTTTCCCTGTTTAAGGCCTGGTCAAGTAGTGGTCTTGGGAGAGTTACGCAGGGCTTAAAGGGTTCAATGCATATTCAGTGTCTTCTAGAATGAGATCTCGAGCGACTGAAGAACCTTGTGGCCTTTGGGACTCTAGCCATATCTATAAATATAGATATAGATATGTTCCTTCCTGGGGACTGTAACCACTGAAGTAAAACCCACCAGTATAGCGCAGGGTTTTCCCACCAGTAATATAAAATGTACAAATCCCAGGTTCTTGATCTTCGTACACATAAAGGCCACTTTATACTCTTGAGGCAAGTAAAAAGATCTTGAACCAGGTATAAATTGTCTAATTAATTTCACCTTCTTGCCCTTTTCACACTGATTAATATATTAGGCTGTCTAAACATAAAATACACAAGTAAAATGTGTGTGGGAAAACACTGTGTAGGTACATATCCTTCAATGATTGGGTAGCTATTTGTAATCTTGAATTAATTAGTTGGGCTGACGTGCAATCCGTTCAGTTTTGTGGGGGCTGGACAGTTTGTGGGTAAACAGGAGGGAAATCCTTCGAGGGATGCGTCACTGTAGGACATTCTCATACTAAAATTTGTGGGGGGAAAAAAGGAAAGTACTATTAGAAAACCTGCTCGTGATCCTCCATGCCATGAACAATGTATATAGACAGGGCTTGAAATAGTTTGTAGTCAGCTAGACCAAGTCGTGGCTGCATTGGTAGGTGCTTTCCTATTAGTGTTTATAGAAGAAAATAGTGTTTGCACAGTTCAAACGCTTTTCATGTCAGCGCTGATCACATTTGTTTGCAGCCTAGGAAAACAGAACATCAGAATTCACCTCAAAACCATTTCAACAAAACTTTTTAATAATCATTGATTGTATTTCAGAACATAGTGGTACTGAAAATGTTACCATAACTATAGCCATAAAGTTAGAATAGAGCTGCTATTATTTTTGGAGTGTGTCTAAACCAGTGATTTTTCAAGTGGAAATGTTGGCGGAATTTCATTGTGTGTCTTAAATTCAAAGTTACTTGCTTCCTTCTTCCATCCCCTCCAGTTTTAGTTATCTGTTTGGTGAAGAGCAGAATACAGCAATGCAGGATTCGTTTTCCAGGGACCATCTAGGGAGTCTGTGTGCGGCACGTCAAAAAATACCTGAGCATCTCAGGCTTCCCTGTGTCTGTCCCCATGGCGCTCCCATCAGATGGGGAAGGTGTGGTGCCTCCACTGCTCGGATGGCCGAATCGAGCCTGGAGGTGGGCTCGTGCCCTGGCCCGAAGGGTGGCATGGCAGGGAGCTGAGTTTGCATCTCCCATGTCCCACCCTAGGGCTCTCAGCACTGCATCTCCTTCCTCTGTTCTTGCAGACCTGGGATGGGTTTAAAACTGAGCAACGGTTGTAGACCTGCTTTTCGATGCCATTGACTTGCATGAGTGAAACTCGTTCCATCATGAGAGGATGCTGTGAAGCTGCTGACACAACTTGTCCGGGAAGCTTTCTTTGCTGGAGAGTGTTAAAGCGGCGATATGTTTCCCCTTTGCTGGGGCGGTTTTTTGCTGTGTGCATCAGTGATGCTTTGGTGGGTGTGTTGCTTTTTTCAGACTGGGATTCAGAGCTGTGCTTTTCATTTTTCACTTGCACTTAAATAGTAAACCAATGTTTTGTAACACCAGCGTTTTCAAATCCTGTGATCACTGAAGTTGCCAAATGATTATTTATTGGGAGTAGAGGTTTTTCATTGTATAATCTTTGTGCTAAATCAGAAGGAATAGCGCTTCAGGAATTTTTTTTTAATAGAAAAAAATGATAATAACTTGACATTCCATGGCGCACATAAATTGTTGAAAGTCAAAAGGCCATTTGCTCCGAGGCTGCGCATAATGATCTCATTTGTTATTATGTGGTCTGCACAGGCTACTCTCAAGACGTGTAGGATTTCTTCCTCTCTAATGTTTCTGCATCAGTGTAATAGATCTGAATACGCCATAGATATTTGGCCATCTGGTTTTCTTAATTCCACTGAATTTACCAGAAGAAAAAGTAACGTATTATGCCTTTCTAAATATAGTTATTTTTCCATGATTGAAAATTGAATCACTTATTCTGTGGAAGACTGATATTCTGTAGTTTTCCTTTTTTTTGCATTTTGAATATTCTTAGGAAAAGTAAGCCCTTGATTTCTTGGTACAAGTATTGTGGGTTTTTTTAAAATTTCTCTCCTTTTGTTGTCATTTTGGGATCCAGATGTTCTCCAGCTCTGCAAACCAAGTAAAGGTATTAGGGACCTCTTTTATTTTCCAGATTATAGTAAAAATAAAGATCTTAAAATGCCTTAGAAGGAAAGGAAGGCAGCGTGAAAAGAAAGCTAGCCTGCTGGGAGGAATAATTGAAAACAGAAATTTGAGGCACTTCCGTAATAAATCCCAAACATAATAAAACTCTTGTGATTGGGGTTTGATCTTGAAATTGAATTTCTAGTCTGGAGCCATCCACTGGCACGATGTCTTGTAAGAGGGTTCAGCATGTGTTTCGGGGTCAGTATGAGCGGTTTCAGTTGCTGAATCAGAGTTGCAGGAGGCATGCTTGAAGCGGTTCAGGCCTCGCCATGAGTCTGTACGGCGATTTCACCGACTGAATATGAATGCAACGATCTCCTCAGTGCCACTAGGAAAAAGAGTGGTATTAGTAACAACAAGAAGAGGGACCAGCACTTGACGCGATGACAGTTTCTGTTTGCCAGCCAAGTAAATGTGTCAGGAGGTCACCGAGGAGTATCTATGGCAACCGAGGGACGGAGGATGGCTCTGCTGGGCCAGTGTTGCTTGCTGGGCACAACCCCAGGCAGTGAACTGCGATATGACCTGATTAGGACTAAACTACTGAAATTGATAGTATTTATCAGCCACAGTCTTTAAAAATCAGTGGAAAGCTCGGGGGGGGGGGGCGGGGGGGGGAATCAGTAGAAAGCAGAGGGAAAAAAGAACCAAAGAGGTTTGTCTGATATCCTTCCAATTAAAAAAAAAGAAAAAGGAAATTCAGTACACGTTAAAGTGCGGTAAGCCTGATCTCTTGAGAGAGGAAAGATATTTCTGATTTCTGCTAGGAATGTTTTTACTCTTATGTTGTCTTAATTTTTCTTCAAATTTATTTTTTTTTAAAGAAGTCAGGAATCTTACAAACCAACCCCAGACTTGCCATTGGGCCAGCCATAAATTTTGTAAAGTGACATTTCTTGTGTAGTTATTAAAAAGAAAAAAAAATGAAAAAGCACCAAGTCTTTCAAACCTTTGATGGAAAAGCCAGCGGCTTAAATATTGTTGAAATCCAGTCTGTGGGGTGGGTTAACTGAATTCCCAGTGTAACACTATTAAAGCAACTGTCTTAGATAATAAATGGCGATGACGTTGTACGACTCGCTTGAGGGGTCATTATTTTTGGTTGGCCTGAAAGCTGATGCTGTTTGCTGGGCTGTAGCGAGGAAGGTGTCAGCCTGTGCCGCGTGTGCGATCTAAGTGGCGTAGCAGAAGAATGAGGGCAAGTTTCCTTGGTGACCACTCTGGAGGCAGGTTGGGGAGAGGAGATGAATTGCCAACTGTTTCTTTGGCCTGTAACCCAGAGTATTAAAATCTGCTATGAAAGTACTCTATGCTCCTTTCCCTTCACCACCTTCCATTTTGTACTGCAACATGGAAGCCCAAAAAGTAGTACTGCAGTGTGGTACTTATGGTTCAAAGAGTTATGGCATTACACTACATTACTGAGGGGATTAATAATCTCCTGGACACATCATAATTTGCTTTTTATTAATGAACACGCACATAAATAATGTGGTAAAAATCTGCACATAAATAACATGGTAAAAATCTGCAGTTTGCCTGTGCATCCTCCTTTCGGGGGGCCTGCTGCAATCTTTGTAGCCCCGTTTTTCACCTGAAGCACTTCTTACTGCTGAGATGGTCTTCTCCAGCATGACCCCATGCTCTGATCCTTGGTTTGCTCAGAGCCAGCCTCAGACCAGCTGCCTTGTGAGCACTGCATGTTCCTCTGAAACCTTCATTTTGATTTTGCGCATTCTTACGTTTTGTCGGGTGTCGGCCAGCGTCGCAGCCCCGCGGGTCGCAGGTGGAGGAAGGCCAGGGTCACTGCGAGCTCAGCAGGGTGCTGGCTGCTGCAGGGCAACACCTTCAACCACAGGGAGCTGGGAGGGGTACGTTGTGTTGCTCTTGAGATGCTGCTTCTGCGTACGCATGGAGCAACATGAATAGACTTCTAGGTCTTCTGTATCTCTGCCAAGCAGAATGTTTCTACAGTGCACTGTCATTCAGTGTGAATAAAGGGAAATAAAAGGCGAAAATGTTTGCAGGATCGCAAAACTGTTGACTCTTTCAAACCCCTACAAAAGTAAATGATTGAACAAGTCTACAGCTGGTTCAGTAGGGATGTGCAGCTCAAGCTGTAAATTTCTATTCTGAAATAAAATCTAGTTATTGTTTGATCAGTGTATTGGGTTTGCGTGGCAAGGCTTTGGTACCAGGGGAGCTAGAGGGGTGGCTTCTGTGAGAAGCTGCTAGAAGCTTCCCCTGTGTCCCATAGAGCCAATGCCAGACGGCTCCAAGATGGATCTGCCGCTGGCCAAGGCCGAGCCCATCAGCAGCGATGGTAGCACGTCTGGGATAACGTATTTGACAAAGGGGGAAAAAAAAGCCCTGCGCAATGGCAACTGCAGCGGGAGAGAGGAGTGAGAATATGTGAGAGGAACAGCCCTGCAGACACAAGGTCAGTGAAGAAGGAGGGGGAGGAGGTGCTCCAGGTGCCAGAGCAGAGATGCCCCTGCAGCCTGTAGTCAAGACCATGGTGTGGCAGGCTGTCCCCCCAGCCCATGGAGGTTAAGGGTGGAGCAGATCTCCACCCACAGCCCGTGGAGGACCCCACAGCAGAGCAGGTGGATGCCCAAAGGAGGCTGTGACCCCATGGGAAACCTGCGCTGGAGCAGGCTCCTGGCAGGACCTGTGGACCCATGGAGAGAGAAGCCCATGCAGGAGCAGGTTTGCTGGCAGGACTTGTGACCCTGTGGGGGACCCACGCTGGAGCAGTCTGTTCCTGAAGGGCTGCACCCCGTGGAAGGGACCCACGCTGGAGCAATTCATGAAGAACTGCAGCCCATGGAAGGGCTCATGATGAAGTAGTTCATGGAGAACTGTCTCCCATGGGAGGGCCCCACATGCTGTAGCAGGGAAGAGTGTGAGGAGTCCTCCCCCTGAGGAGGAAGGAGCAGCAGAGACAACATGTGATGAACTGACCGCAACCCCCATTCCCCAACCGCCTGCGCTGCTGCAGGGGAGGAGGTAGAGAAAATCGGGAGTAAAGTTAAGCCCGTGAAGAAGGGAGGGGCGGGCGGAAGGTGTTTTTAAGATTTGGTTTGTACTCCGATTTGATTGGTAATAAATTAAACTAATTTCCCCAAGTTGAGTCTGTTTTGCCCGTGACGGTAATTGCTGAGTGATCTCCCTGTCCTTATCTTGACCCACGAGCCTTTCGTTATATTTTTCTCTCCTCTGTCCAGCTGAGGAGGGGAGTGATAGGATGGCTTTGGTGGGCACGTGGCTTCCAGCCAGGGTCAACCCACCACAATGATATAGAAAGTCAAGGCTTTAAATTGCAAACAATTCAGATGGTTTTCTTCCACAAGATTGTGTGGCATTTTTGTTTTGTTTTCTGTCTTCTTGTGTCAGTATCTAAAACTTTACTGTGGTAAGTTCGAGTGACAGAGAACATGGTTTGTTCTGGCACAAGGAGAACAACCAGGCAGTGTTTCTCCAGGCTCAGAAAGCCTGGAGGGAGGAAAGAAGTAAGTCAAACTTGCTGCTGCAAGATGTTGCTGGAAAATTACTTCATAAAGCCTTTCCCAAGTGCCCATGAACCCGAAAAGCTTTTCTGTGCTACTGAATTTACTGCACTAAGGTTGTGTGTGCTGGGACTGTGCATTCTAGCAGAGCTGGAACGGAATGCCTGTCTGTGACTGTAAAATGACCTTGTTCATACAGGCAAGTCCAAGTTGCTTTATAAACCTGTCATGACATCGTTGTATTCTGGTATGATACTGTCTGTAGTGGGGGCAGGAGCTGAAGCAGACCCTTACTCAAAAAATCTCAGATCCATCTGGGGTGGGAGATGATGAGTTTGAAATAATTTATGACTGATGGTTGTAGTGCCGTTTGCATCCTTATTTTCGATGCCTATGAAACATGTTACAATGGTGATGCTTAAAAAACCCAACAAATTCTGTTCCTCATAGTACGTAGAAACTGCCCTAGAATTTTCCTTGTTATCTGTTTTTGGATCCTGTTTTGTTGGCAGTATGGTAGAAGCTATAGCTGGCACCCACATCATACAGTGCTAGGCTTTGTGTAAAAATACACGAGACTGAATGTGGGCAGGGCCATAGCCTCTGCAGTTGCTCTATTTGTAGCACAGCTCCTTCATCTTTTGTATGTGGTATTTGGACAGATTTTAACAAACCTGGCTTAGGGTCTGAAGAGGCAACGAGCATCGTATCAAAGTACTTCGTATATTTTGAAAGGAACTTGATTATGCAGCACAAGTTATGTATAGCTAGCTATTTTGCTTGACTGACATAAGGAAAAGGTATTTGGAAAGTATTTTAAAAATCTACAGATTTTCACTCCGTGTCAAAATGCAGTATTTAGAAATCTCACCATGAAAGCATATATCCCTAAAAGCAGCTCCCCACTCTGTTTTAGGGGATACCTGTGACCTGAAGGTCAGTATGATCAGTTGCTTTCACTCTTGTGGTGTTGTTGGAGTACAGAGGACAGTCCATGGGTATGGTCTGTTCACCCACATTTGGGGCAGAGGGTCTACCCTTAGTAATAGGGAAGACAGAGGAAGGGTTTCAGCAGATGCAATATGATGGGTGAACCCCCTCCTTTGCTTCAGAAACACTATAACTAGTTTGTTTTCTGAGACCATAACACATGTAGACACTAAACAGAGAACAGTAGAAAGTAGAGGACTAATAGCAGTGATGGCAGAAACACCACTTAGCTTCTTATTAAATAAAAACTGTTTTGCTTCTAAATTCTTAAGTTGCTGTAGTTATTTAATCTAGTTTGCCCAACCTCTCTCTGTAAGACATTTGTGCCGCTCAAAGATGCAAAGAAGTTTTTTTTTTTTGCCAGAACACTTTATTGGTTTGGATAATAAGCCTTTTTTTTTCCATTATTTTTGTTCAACACATGAGATAAAACAGTTTCAGATTGAGGCTTGGTCCTCATTAATTGGAGTTTCAGGAAGCAGAAAAAGGGAGTGCTAACAGAGTGCCTTCAAATAAATCATGATTAATTGCATGTAGAAATGCTCTGACTTCATTTGAGTATGCTTAACAAGCCTTTACTGACTACCACCAGGTTCTGCTGTTCGAGAGTAAAACTGAGAGTACGTGTAGCATCAATACCTATTTGAATACACGCCTGGTCCTGCTTTCGCTGCTAGAAAGCACAAGTAGTAGTTCTGCTGCAGTCTGCTGTTGGCAGCGAGGGAGAGCTGTCAACGAGAGCAGACTGGATCCCGAAATGGGACATCTTGTGTGTACAGTGCGGGTACAGCTCTTCTTCCCCAGCAATACTGAGCATCAGTCTGTTTTTTGAAAGAGGATTCTGCTTTGTTCACCTTCATTTCTCTGCTGAGTGCCCTTTTCCCTGCTCTCTCTTGAAAAACAGTCCATTTCCAGTCCCCTACCCATTACACCAAAGGCTTTCACAGCATTATTTGGCCATATTTGAGTTTTCCATTGCCATTAGAGCAGCCTGCATGATACGCCTTTCTGTGCCGTTGGACGTATTTGTAGTATTTCTGTCTGTGCCCCATCACACTTGGGACTTCGGGGGCCTGGTCATTTTGCAAGGCAAATTCTTTCTTGCTTGCGGCTGCCAGTATGCAGTTCTGCTTTCTCCAGGGTCCTTCCCTCTGAAAGTCACTCTTGCCACATTGGCAAGTGGAAGGTGGTCATTTTGGGGGTGGGGGGGGGATAAAGGGTGAAAATAATAATTTCCATGCTCCAAGCTGCTGTCACTGAAGTAATGCAACACACTTGCTATATCAGCCATCGGTTAAGCTACTACACCATTTCACTGTTCATCATCTTCATCAGTGTATTCAGCATTTGGTGATGAAGGTTAACTTGCAAGAGGAGATTGCAATTTGTTGAGATGTACTAGGGTGAAACCCTCATTAAAAAGTGTCAGCCAGAGGAGCCCGGCTCCTCAACCTCAATAGAAAAAAAGCATCCCCAGAGGACAGTTCTTCTGGCTTTGGTGATAGGTACTGTCTTTCTTTAACCAAGGTCTGTGGTTAAGTCAGAAAGGACAGCCGCCTTCTACAGCTTTGTCGTACTTCACAGCTAAGGAGAAAAGCTTTCCTCTTAACAGCTTGATGTAGCCAAGATCCAAGAAGCCCCAAATTCTTTGTAGTTGTGTTGTTGCTGCCAACTTGGACTCTCATTTGGGGGCGTTATGCTTAATCGCTCTGTGCCTCCTTCCCTCTTTCTTACGCTGTGGGGCTTAAATCCCCTCCCCTTATATATGGGAAGGCTTCTTGCAGGAGTGAGCTGGGTGGCGTTTTCTGTGCTTCATTCTGAGCTACGCAGCCTTAAGGTCTCCTAGTTTTATGCTGATGAAGGTGCCTTCTTTCTGAAATCATGTAACAACGAGGTGCTGTGAGCCCAGCACTTACCTGGATGAGAAGGGGTGTCAGCCCATCTGTCCTGAAAATTGATTCCAGTGAGCTTTTATAAATTTGATGATATTTTTCATGTCCTGACTCCTAAAGGAAGTAAAGGCAAAGGCAATGCTTTAATCTGTTATCAACTCCATAGATTCCTGTTACTTTTTTTTTGAGGTTTTGGTGTTAGTGGAAAAAACAGGGCCTGTTATTAAAAACAGATTATCATCAGGGAGAAGGACCAGCAGGATGATAATCAGTGTCTGGAAGAGAAATGGAAAAGCCAAGTAACATGGGAAGGAGCTACAGGTTGATGGTTGGTTGGGAAGATACAGGAGATAGGAGCTAGAGCATCAGTAGAGTGCATACGGGATAGCTGAAAATGTCAGATAGGAAGGAGTGAGAGAGGAGAGTGGAAAGCAAGCATGCCAGAAGGTGCTGGCAGTGGATTGAGGAGTAGGAGGCTCCTTAGTTATATATAATACTTTAGCAGTGTAAAAGACTGGAGTTTATTCTTCTTGATGGGCTAATAAGAGCTCAGGCTTTTATATCTTACCTCTCTGAGAGCAGAGTGGCTGCGGAGTGAAGAGATCTGCCACAGGAGACGTAAACCAGTTGTTGGAAAGGTCTCATCTTCTGTCCTTCTTACGCAGTCGAGGGAGTTGTAAAGCAATGAGAACATTCAGAGATGTACGCAATTTCTGTCCTAACCATGGTCCCACCCCATCCTTTTGAGTTTTCTTAACCTTAGCTAGCTAATGCTCCAGCAGCAAAATGCAAATACTATCATCCTTGCTGCTGGGAAAAGTGATGGTATTTTTAAGTGTGTTTTAAAGGAATCCAATGGTGAGGTTCTTCAGGGCAAAGGTTTAATTTTTAGTTTGGTTGTTTAGATTTCCAGTTTATTCCTCCTCCTCGGTTGTGCTGGCGCAGATTTGTCTTTTCAGATAACATAGAAGAAATAACGTCCAGTTCTTTTGTTCTTTCCTTCTTTTTTCTTAAATTAACAAACTAGCTTACTAGAAACACATTTTGAGAGGAAAAGGTTATTTTTCTTGGAATTTTCATGATATGTGAGACTAATGTATCTCATGAGCAATTAAGAAATAGCTTTAGTTTTCATAACCGTATTGTACTTCTTGTTGTGCCATACCTGCATCTCCTTCCAGCCTTTCCCATCTAGCAACTTTTCATGAAATCCAGCCTAATTTAGTTTTAGTTGCAAGTTTTTGCATTGTTATTCTTATCTTAGTTCTTTCCAAAAGAAAGGCAAATTACAGAAACAACCCTTGTGAGATACAAACTCCTAGATGATGATATCAATTTGCTTTTCACAGTTAGGCACAATAAATTACTTTTTATTGCAGGTGAAATTTGCTGCACTGACATGTTTCCTCCTCCACAGAACACAGTTGGGTTCTGAGACAGGGATAAAGAGCTAGCAGTCATGAAACTGAAGCAGCATTTAACTTTGTATTCAACTTCATATTTACCTGCTTGGTAAGCTACATGGTAAGCTGTATGGATGGATTATTTTCCTGTTGTATTTTAATTTCCTGTTACCTGTGAGGAATTCACGCTTAACTTTGTGATGAGCTTCCCCAGGGAGCATAACATTATAGGCCAAAAAAAGAGCCCAGAATCCTACAGGCCTTGCTTTTTCAAAATTCCTCATGTGAAAAAATAGAAGAGCTTTTCTGCGTAGGGAATGAGGAAGGAAATCTCTTGAGTCGACTACATTTTTGACAAAGCAGATTCTGTTTTTTATGGCCTGATTCAGTATTAGATTACTGCAGTCTCATTCCATCTTAATTTCATCAATCAGTGGAGTTATTTCAGAACAAACCTGGCACAGGGGATGGCAGAGTTAGCCTCTCTGTGTGTAATTATTCTCTAGTCTGCAAGGGTAAAAAGTACCTTCTGGAGGCCAACAGCACTGCCCTATTAAATCTGCTGCAAACGTGATCTGAGGCACTGAACACTTTGAACTTTAAGTACTTTAAACAAAACTTCGAAAGTAATTTTTGTTATTGTGAGTACACCAAGGATTTATTATAAGAAAAAGGGACTAATGCCCCTACGCTGTAATGAGCCCCACAGAGGCAGACCTTGCCTTGCTATTTACTCACTCCGAAGGCAGTGAGTTTGCCTGCCTCTTGGTGAGAGGTATGCAGGAGTGGACCCTACCAGAAAAACACAGTTGTTATTAACTACCTTGCTCTAACCTGAAATAAAAAACAACTTCTCTGAGATAAGTTCATTGCAGTCTCTTCTCTTATGCCATGCTTTTACTGACTTCTCACATTAAAGACGACCACTCCATGTCTGTGTGTATGTAGGGAGAAGACAGAGCAATACGCAGTAAACATCCACTGTTTGTGTCTGATGGTAGAGTTCTGCTTACGACGAGAAGGTTGCCTATCCTTCAGGTTATGGAGTTACACCCTGCAAAATCAAGTGTTTTAAAATTGAGCATTTTAAATGGCCAAATCAGTTCTTGCCCTTAGAGGCATTTCAGGACACGCAGCTGCAGTGTACGTTTTTGTAAGATTCAACATTTAATTTATGCTTTAGAAACCTCATATAATTCCCATGCCGGTGCTAGAGTCTTGTCTGTGTTTCACAACCATATCTGTTAAGGTCAGAGCTATCAAATCTGGTTAGTCCTGGCCTGATTTCCAGAGCAGGCAAGTTGCCTGCAACCCTCCGCTTTAATGGGCCTCTGGGTGCACACAGCACTGCCATGAAGGAGGCCAGCTATGTAGGTCCTGAAGTATGGATTGGTACCTAATTTAGTGTATCCAGGGGTGAAAATGTCAGCTTACTATTATCTCTCCCTGGGACTCTGTTCCATGTATTGCTCTTTGTGTTTGAGACAGGAGTTCAATGTATGCCTGTACAGAAGCCAAGTATGTCAGTGCCTCTAGGTACTACTGTGTATGATACATCCCCCCATGGGTGAGTTACCGCACTGTATTGAATCTTACTGTAGGTGGCTTTGCTGAAACATTTTAGTGGGGCTCTGCTCAGGCTACCGTAGTCCTGAGGGCTGCTTGAGCCCTGACTGAGCAAAGGTGGGCAGAGCAAGCTCCGTCTCTTTGTTTCCTGTAAGGGGGAGGGAGGGAGTTGCTCCTTCCTGAAGACTTGAGCCAGAAGAGGCACAATGGCAAAAGCAGTCAGAAGACAGACTGTGGGCTGAAACTGCACATAGATCTCCTCTACCCTAAACTGATTTGTTGTTTGGTCCAGCTTTCCCCTCTTCCCTGAACCTTCTTTGCTCAATCTTACTCTTAACCAGCTCATCTTTATCCTCTTCTGCTCAGACCTTTGCTCACTCTCCTTCCATTCAGCTGATTTCTTCCGTACTGAAGGCAAAGTCTCATGTTTCTCTCCCAAACCAGCTGCAGGGGAGCAGAAGACCCAAGGGCTGTCCGTTCGTGCATCTTCCACTGAGACACAGTAGCTTGCTGCCTGCTTGCTCCAGGTCTGTTTTAAGGCAGAGGAAACTAAAATAGCTTAAAACACTTACTGCTGTTGAAGGTGAACATGTGACTGTGCTTCAAACTGCACTGCCACCAAAAGCTTACAGAAATAACATGTGGTCTGCTGCCATCTGCTTACACCTCTTTCCTCCACCCTCCATTGCTCTTGTCACTTTAGGCTGCTGTGAGCTCTTCAAAGCAAAAGACCATCTTCTCTGTCTTTGCAAAGGGCGTGCCGCTGTGGCACCTTCTCCACCCCATCTGCTTAGCTCTCAGTTTGCACTGTAATACAAATAATAGTAATAGAGTTGATAGTTTCATAATGTAGTCTTAATGGGGATGTGGGTTGAACCAAACAGGAGTATCATTTTGTAATATCTGCCCAGCTGTAACTCATCCTTAACATGAATTTGTTGATAACACTCAGATCTCACGTATTGATCAATGATGTAATTGTCATCCTATAGTAGGACAGATGATGTAATTCTTAGCCAGTTACTGAAGACAGTGACCTTGAGACAGATCAGATGGTTGAGCAGCATAGATCGTTCACTGATTATAAAATATCCTTGTTTTAAAACTAAACTGCCATCTGTTAATTATTGGGGAGGAATAACTATAACAAAATGCCAGCATATCACAAAAGATAGAGCATTTATTGACTTTTACCAGCAGTTACATATTCTTGTTTTGACAGGTGACTTTTGATGGTTTTGCTGCTTTGTTGCTTTGGCCGTCATTTCAGTTTACGTTGGGGCAGCATACAAGCTGACTTTTGAGAGCCCAAGGAAAACATTTGTTTCTGATAACAAGTCATACAAAAAAAAAAAAGTAAAGTAGAGGTGGATGTGATATGAGAAGTTCTGGTAGATGGGAGGAAAATATATGGCACGGTTTTGCCAATGGGAAAGCCTGGTTCCCCCGCCCCCACCTAGAGATGGCTTGAATATGTATTTGAATAAGAGGTAGCATTGCTTTTCATTTGAGTACTTAATAAAAGAAAAAAGTGATAAGCATCGACCAGCTTTTGCTTTTAGATAAACAGTAGGCAGAACTCGAGAAAGGTCATTAAGAAAAAAGAAATAAAACCACTTGCTAATAACATGGTTGAGAAAAAGACATATTTCTGTCTCAGTGGAAAGAGGCTCTGAGAGACCCCAGTGCAAGCATAAGAAACATTCAGTTATGAGAAACATGGATCCTGAAAAGAAAAAAAGGATAGGTTTGGAAAGACAAATGGTTGAAGAGCTATTTCTGGTTCTACTGTTGCTATTTTCTTAACTACTAATGCATTTCTGCCCTAACATTTGCTGTTTCTTGTCAGAATTTTTTGGATTTTTTTTGTTCCTCTCTCCTTAGTAAACTAGTGCATTTGCAAGATAATTATTAAACTGAGGAGCTTGCCAAAGACTTCTCTTCAAGCAGATCCTTACTGAAAGTAGTGGAAGAAGTTAATCATTCACATGAATTTGTGACCTAATAAAGACGACTACAAAAGAGTGATCTGACTAATAAATTACTGCAATTAATTGGTCTTAGGAAATCACAGAGACATAGCTCAGTCAGATTCGGTATTTTCTACTTTTCTTTGAGGCAGAAGTTTCTCTGGTAGCTTGTGTTTGAACCTAGTGACTATTATGGGCAAGAATTTATTTTTCTGAGTTCTACAAGCATATGCTTTGTATTGTTGAAATACATTTCCCTGTTTCATGGACTTTTCAGGTCTTCTGTTTTCCTACAGTATTTGCTTATGGATAATGTTACCTAATGTCTAGGGGACTCCTGACACGTAAGATCTTACAGTCTGTTAAAAGCAGTTAAGATGTTAAAGTCTGTTCAGTTCTTTATGTGTAAATGGCCTTGTGCTTGGAAATCCTTCATGGCCTGTCTTAGTGAGAATTTCAGGTTTCAGAGGGATGAAATAAGAACTTTGATGAATGTGGTCACTTCAACAGTATTTCTTTTCTAAGTGTGCAATAAATCTAGATGTGGATAATTGAAATTGTGTGAAAATAATGAAAACAAGGAAATTACTTTAATCCTGTAATACCAAAGGAAATGGAAAATCTCTCACACACACTGCCCCAGGGATTAAGCATGTGTCTTCATTTTTAAGCAAGCTTCTGTAGTGGGGTGCAACCACTTCAAAAATTAAGTTTCTTTTGCAGACAGAGGCTCCGGTTGCGTGAGGAACCATTCTTCACTGAGCCATGAGCCCAACTTCTGAGTGCTCCGCTCTCCTTTATGGTTACGTTCCCACAGCTTTGTATGAACTAGGCAACTGCTCTTACCCCTGTTTTGCAGATGAGGTACAGAAAGGCTGAAGGACAGGCTCATAAGAGCTCAGTGATGTTGAGGTTTGACTTTGTCAGTTTCCCAAACCCTGGGCAGCTATTCTGTCCCCTAGGGCACCCTTCTGCTTGAATCCTTCCCCAGTGTTTTTGTTTGGTGCCAGAGTCATTCAGTTGTTCTCTCTGCTCCTGTTTTTCCAGCGTGGTCACAGCTCAGTTACCTCAGCTAACTCGCATGCTCGACTAGGAGCATTTATGCTCTCAGAGACAGTGGCACATCACTGAACAGTTTCTACCTCTAAAGTACTGCTTCAGAGAGTGAAATTTGCCCCGGGGCTGTGGAGCAGACTTCACAGTCTGTGTATCAGCTCCTGAAGTCCAATCGTCTAACTTGCAGCGCACCCCCTGCGTTTCACTTCTGCACTTGGTTGAATTGCTTTGTTGTTTCAAAACAAAATGGAGTGACAGTGCTTGTCCATGAAGCTTCCACTTACGCAAATTCCTTTTTATTTTTTCCTTCTTTCTCTGTCAGCTACTGCCTTGCCTTCCAAGTTTAAATAGCAGTTGTCAGGAGACTCAGGCCTTCAGATGACCCTCTACATTAATTCTCTTTCTCTCTCTTTGCTTGCTAGGATGTCATAAAAAACCCCAAACCTGTAACAAAAGTATGGGTAACAAATCAAGCCATTTGTCCCAAATTTCTCTCCTCTCTCTACAGCTTTTCAAAGCTGTTCTACAGTGTGGAAGGGGAGGCTAAACCCTGGGCTGGTTTCCCTGACCAGGGAGTTGTACGTGGCTCTTCTCACCTGTGTTCCATGTATGAATGGCAACCCTGTTCTCCTTGTTCAAGCCTGCTCCAAGTTAGCTGGGAGAGGGGAAGAGCCCAGACCTGTCCCATACCACATCCAGCGTGATCTCAAACTCAAGGATGCTTTTCCCAGATCCTCACTCTTGCTCCAGGAAACCTCCCTTTTCTTCAGAACCCTTTGCTCTCCTGCCCTGTGCCTGTCTCAGACATGCTGGGTAGGCTGTCCCTGGAGATTTCCCGTTCCAAACTTACTAATGTTTTAGGGTATCTGTTGTGGCAAGTCCATAACCATCTGAACCTTAAATAATTGTGTTTCGTAAGATACAGGGAGGCACATTCTCATCTGACATAATGTGCTGTAGCTCCTCAACCTAGAAAAACTCATGTGGGTTTGTACCAAAGCACTATCTGGTGAATTATGGTGATAGAAATCTTCCTCACACCCCTTGGTAATCCACATTTCTTTCATGCTGCACTTAGGAAACTGGGTGTCTCAAATCAAAACATGTGTCCTCTGCTTCCTGACATTCTTCATAAAGTTGTAAAGAGGCCTGGACACAGTACAGGTAATTCTGGGTTATTTTCTTGCCCTGAATTTCTTCACTAGTCAGTGATTTTTTTCCACATCTGTTCACTGCTCTGCTAGCCAAAGTGGAACAGTACAGGGACTTGCTGCATAGTCTAGAGACTGATGAATTGTCTGGATGAGAGCTCTGTAGATCTCATTTTCCTGGAAGACTCAAAGGAAAATCAGGATGATTTTAAGGACATGGACGGTGAGTTGTTATTGCTTACCTGCCTCAACTATTGACTTAAGTGCCCGACACTGAGGGGTGTAGGTGCTATTAGGTAGGGTATCCAAAACTCGTGTGAATCAGAATTAACTCCAGTATGCCCCGTGAAATAAAAGTCAGGCCATGCACATCTATGTCTTGTCTTCTGATCTGAACAGTTACTCTTTTTCAGAAAATAAGTATATCTTTGGACTTGATTTTCTCTTTCTTGCAGCAGTTCTGCTTGGAAGTGAGAGGATTTGGATGAACCTGTTGCTCAGCCTGGCACTCTCACGAGGTTGCAGCTACATTCCCTTGTACTGTGTTATTCTTTCTCTAGTCAAGATACGTTCACCAGATTGAGGAATGGAGCTCTCCAGCCAGAGACCTCACCATGAGACTGTTTGGTAGAACACTCTTGGTTTGGCTTAGTTTCATTTCATCTCCAGCTGGAGGAAGGTTTCCATTTTCCTTGCTGCTTCTTTGGTCTTGCCTAACTCTTTAGGGTTACCGGGAAAGCCTGGTAACCTGTGCTACATGCATTTTGGTTCTTCACATGTATATTTACATGCCCAGTGGAGGAAAAAGTTCATCTTGGTCCCCTTAGTAGACCTATATAATGGCTGAACACAGAAGACGAGACAATCTTACGTTTGCAGTGCTTGCTTGTTTGATTCAGATAGGTGAGAACCAGGAGGTCCAACTTAATACAGTAGTCAGCAACTTAGAGCTGTGTCTAGATGGGATTACAATAATACACAGGCTTTCTTCATACTACAGCTCTCATCATGGTTACACAGATATGGCAGTAATGCTTCATACTCTCCCAGTGTAGATGTAGTCTCTTATGGGCAGTACAAGTTAGGTATTTCTGTATTTACTGCTAGAAATAGGCGGGTTTTGTGATGTTTGAAGACACCTGAACAAGACGAAGGTTGTGTCATACAGAACGATGGCACTTAGATCCCTGACTTTTATGTTGAGACTTTCAGAAAGTCTCAGCAGTGCTTTAAGACCCTTCGAAGACCTGTTGCCAGCTCCCTGGTTTCCAGTGGAGGGCCTGAGAGATCAGGCCATCTGTAGCTCTGCTCCACCCCTGCATTTGGCGGCTGCCTGCCTACTGCTCTTTAAGACTCTTTTGGTTTTGAAATCATTCCTGCCAATACATGCTTTGCCTCTTGTTGTGGGGAGGAGAATAAGTAGTAAGCACCAATGCCCACAAGTGAAGTTTGTCCTGATAGGAAGGTCCCATCCAACAAAGAGAAAGATCCCATGTAAGTGGGACCTGTTGCACTTTTTTCTCCCTTCCTCTGCTTGTATGTCTTTCTTGTAATCTTGAAGGTCTAGCATCAGTCTTGAAAGGATGTTCTGCAAAGCACAAATTTGGAACGTTCTGTGGGACAATCTGCCTGTCTACCTCTCTTCCAGTAAAATTAGAAAGTTAGACCTTTTGCCTCTATTTCGTAAGTGTTACGCAAGGAGAAAGCGACTTTACAACTCCTCTCTCTGCCATGCTGTAAAACTGGGTGGTAGTCACCTTTGGGGAAAAAAAAGTTTCATGCCCCATTGCTTTTTTCTTCTGAGGCTCAGCAGCAGTGGTGGTCCCCTCTGCAGAGGGTTCAGGAGTGCAACTGGCACCCTAGAAAATTAAAAACACTTGAGTCATTTGCATAGTGGATCAGAATCCAGCCCGCCCGGCTGCCGGAGCAAAGACCACAAACTTTCACATTTGAGTCATCTGCTGAAGAGCTGCATATTTTTATGAAGAAAGAACTAAATGTTTGTTTTAAAGTAATTTTATTTGATTTCTTGCAGCTGAATCATCTGACTCTTAGATGGTGAAGGTTATGTATCAACAGGATTTTCTTGCTGTCTTTCTGTGTCTGCTGAACTACGATGATCAGAGTTTGACCTTGCTTCCAGTCATAGGAACAATTGTTTGATTGTAGTGTGAATATCAATGTTTGTGTCTATAGAAACCAATCAACACTTCCTCCTAATTTTTGTAAATAGGCTGTGACTGCAGCACTTGGATTTCCTGTGTCTTGCCTATCTGAATCAAAAAATCTCTGCACACAACGATGTCTTGTCTTTCGCGTTCACCATTTATTGCCTTGTAACTAGGCATCATCTTTATTACAGTCTGTATTTCTCCTGTTGAGATATGTCCAGACATCACTGGAGCCTATAATCTTCTTTCATTTTTATTCTACATCATGGTTTTGTTTAAGGGACTTTCTCAGTAATAACCGTAAGAAATAGCAAGTAATGTAAGAAAAGCTGGTTGAACTGCCTACAATCAGCATTGCACAACGTTTAGTATTTTTCCAGGATAACCTTAAGTGACATTTTTCCAAACTCAGTGGCAGTTTCGTGTTGATTTTTCTTCTTCTTTACATTTCAGCATGAATGATTCAGGTTGTCTTGAGAACAAGATACAAAACCCTGCATTTCTGTACCTTTTTAAAAAATAGGCCAGCTGTTTCATTGAGTAGCTGTGTAGCACCTTCACGTTTGGGGGTGGATATTTGAAATTTGGCTGTAGAGTTGCCCCAGTATTAGGGATCTACCTTCTCATTTGCAGGAAAATTTGTCCATAATCAGTCAGTTTATAAACTCTGAAATGTCTCATTTTGTACCTACACAGCAGGAGCTCGTTAGGTAGTGCTGCACTGAGCGTACTGTATTTTAAAGCTGAAGGTCTTGCTTTGTTATTGCTACACCTGTCTCCTGAGGAGTGCTGTGGTCCTAGGCTGGGAAGCAAGAGGAGGGAGATTGTCCCCCCGTGTTTTCAGCAAAGCTGTTGGTTGCCCAGACGGGGTGGAGCAGAAGGAAGGGATGGAGAGACAACACGAGCTATGGGAGATGTCTTCAGGAGAAGTGTTGGGGAACATGGGACTGTCTGAACAAGGAGACGCAGGGGCGATTATGGCTGCAAGCACCAAGTGTGGGGACAGCGTTTTGGAGCTGTGTGACTGTCAGGGGTGGATTGTGTGATGGGATTGGGATTAAGATGAGGACCCAGGAGGAAACTGGGGTAAAGAGTCTGAGGAGGGAAGCAGCAGGACTGAAGCCATGGAAAAGAAGGTCAGAGGGAAATCTCTGTTCTGTACATTGGGATGGAGTTTGTGATTCCTGAGGCTGCAGTTTGGTGCTGCTTGTGCTGTCTGGTGTGAAGGTAAAAGGCCATTACACCTCTGGTTGTTTGTTATAGTCCAAGTGCTTGATACAGCCTCGTAGCCCTACTGAGACAGCAGACTGAACTATGCAAGTGCCGTCCCCCTGCATCAGTGCAAAAACCCTGGTGTGAAACCACACGGTTTAGCTTAAACTGCTGCTAAGTCTGTTCAAAGTGTCTAAATTCGCACTGAAGTGGATGAGGAGCATTCATGCCATTTGTTCAAGCAGCTCCGTGGTGGAGAAGCAATCTCCACCAAGAGGATGCAGCAGGTGTCTTGCTGGCAGTAGTACCTCGCGTGAACGCATCTCTGTCCACCTGTTCATACCCCTTAGTCTTGCTGTCCCTGTGCTGTCAGCACGGATCCGTGAATGCAAATTGTGTGTCTTAACCCGGCAGTTTTGATTCACATGAGGTCCAGTTCTCTGTTCCCACTTGCATTTACCTCAGTGCCTCCAATGGAAGAGGTCTGTTTGTTTGCATTTAGAAGTTTCAGTCCCGGTGATGATTTTGACCTGTAGCTATGTGCAGATGTCCTCTTTTGGGTCTGCCTGTGTTAGCACAAGCTTCCCTGTGCTCGCTGCACCTCCCCTTGGAAACGAGCAGAATGGTCTGCTTTGGGGTGGAGTGAGTGCTCGCCAGCTGGTTGGAGGCAAAACTGGGTTAGCATAAAAGAGCGTAGAGTAGTTTGTAGCCGCTCCAGTTTGTTTTCACCATAACGGATTATAAAACGCTTTTACACCAGACTGCTAGCACTTCGGAAGGGAGACAGTCATCACAGGAAGAGGGGCAGCTGGTGCCGAGCACATGTGTGGGAGGAAAACCTCATCAAGCGGCGTAGCTGGGTTTGGAAGGGACCTTTGTCCACAACCTCAGTCTCTCTGAGTCTCAGTTCTGTCTGTGCAATGGGGAAAAAACCTTCTCACAGGGGTGTTGCGAACATGCGCTAATTTTAGTATATCAGGCAGTTAGGTAATATGGTGACAGCCAGAAAATAACCTATAAGGAAATAGCTTGTTCTGTCTTGAAAGCACGGGTTTTAGGACCATTTTTAATAGTGAGAACGAAGCAAACTAGAGTGTTGCTTATTCAGTAACACCCGCTCTACTATACCATGAATGGCACCATTTCCTGTGGAAAAAACCCTTCTGTGATCATAAAATTAAGAAAGAAGATGAAGTGTTGCACAATTGGCCGTGTTTCTGATATTTCCTTGTCTTTCAGTTCTTGACTTAACATTTTTGACATGCCTCTATATGTTTGTCTGCGTAATGAACTGTTTGTGACCAAGTTCGCAGTTGCTCAGTACTTTCTGTCCAAAGATGTTAGGCACTTTAAAGAGGGCTTAAAGGATATTAAAGCATCTTACACTTCTGCCAGTACGCTTCTTTAAGCACATTTCTGTCTCCAAAAGTACTTACAGTTGCAGTTAAAAAGGACTGCAACTTTAACTGAAGGAGATAAGAGAGGAGATGTTTTTTTCTAACTTACCATCTTCTAAATCTGATAGAAAATCATGCCTGGTCATTTTTCCCAGGTCTCCCTGATAAATCATTTCCCTGTATTTGTAAGTCCTTGCATAGCAACAGGTGAGTGAGAGATACAAAAAATACGGCTATGAAACCACAGATGTTGTCAGCAAGGAAGTAGAGCCGGGTTAACTCTCATAACTAGGCTTAAACCATTTTGAAAATGACTTGAAATTATCTATGTCTCTTACTTGCACAGTGTTCAAGGAGTTACTGTATAACAGAGGAAACAAGTACACTGGTAAGTAAAAAATAAAATTATCAGAACACCTCTTGGCAACTTCACGGGGTGCTGAGTGTGCATCGCTTCAGCTGATTTCATTTGGAGTTATGAGGATTCAGCAACTCTGAAAACCAAACATGCGGAGTCTAAGGCGCAGAAATAAGTTGACATGTGAGAAAATATTGGTCTTAGCAAGTTGGTTTGCCACAGAGTAAACGACGTGTGAACTCCCTGTGTAAGAGCAACCCCTTAGTAACTGCCCTTGTGTGCACTCTTAGGCCAGGGTGCCTTGCGGTAAACAAGAGGTGGCTCACCACCCTGCCTGGAAGGAGCTGCCCTTCTGCACTTACTCCGCACTTAGATTGGGTGTCTGGGCAGCTCCTGCAGAGCCCGTTGGCGTACCACCGGTGTACACCCTTCCGTGCACTCGGCTGCCATGTTTGTCAGCCCGTCTCACCGCTCTTGCTCTGGCTTCATGAGATCATTTCTGTCTGTAGTATAGCTAGAATAAGCACAGCGATGGGAAGTGCTTTGGCTTTTTTTTTTTTTCCTTGAGGAGGTAAAGATGTTGTGCCTTGTCCAGGCAGCCTGATGTTTGAACAGCGTTGGGGCTTTTGTTGCTGGGGCTGGGGTGTTCAGTAGTTTGACTTTGCTGCTGTTCTGTTCGTTTTGTTCAGCCAAGGGTATATCACAGATGTATTTTTTCATCAGACAGCATTCCTGTACTATAATAATTCAGAAGCAGCATTCACACACCAGTTGTGTGAAACACCTGTTGCTCACTTCTGTACATGTGCTTCGTGCCCTTGCCTTCCCTTAGGTACAGCTTACTCTGTGCAAATTGTAAACTCCGTGGAGCAGGTGCTGTCTCCTAATGTGTGTTTGTACAGTGCGTAGCCCAGCAGGACGTAGGTTTCGTCACGGTTTCTGGACATGCTGTAATGTAAGTAAGGGTACTCAGTCTTGCTGAGTAATTAGAATAGTTCACACTGGCTGAACTTGCAGAGTTTCCTGCGTGCGGGCTGGTGAGAAAAGGGATTTTTCTTTCCAGGCTGAGAGGGGGCTTTGCAAATGTTCTCCAGGTCACAGCGGCAGCTGGCTGTTTGGGCACTGGACGAAGACATAACTTGGAAAGAGCTTCAAAGTTTAGAGATGGCCCTTCAAGTACTAACGCTCCCAGATGAGTTAAGTGGGGGAAGTTCACACCTCCCTGAGTGCCGTTGTTTCAGTCCGCCAGGCTGCAGACTCAGCGAGAGCGCAGCACGCAGGTTTTCATAGTGAGAGCTTTTGTCGCTCCCAGAAGTGCTAGAAACTTAATTGCTTTCAAAGGCAAGCCCGGAATCTGGAGGACCCAGTACAACCTGCTGAGAGAACATAAATCATGAGATACTATCGAGTTTCTGTGCTTGGGCTTGCGTGGAGTGAGTTTGCTTTGTGAGCGAATGCCTTTGGAATACACTGGTATGTGTTTTTTTTGTTGATTCTTAGACATAGCAGTAATTGTTGTTGGCTTTGTTAATAGGCATCTATGTTCTGCTCTGTAGTTACCGTTCATGTTTTCTAAAAAGTGCGCAGACAAAAAGAAATATTTGTTCTGCCTTGAAATCATGAAAGCGTTTCTGCATTTAAATGGATTGACGGGCTTGATCCAGGTGGTTCCCAGCCATTGTCCCTTCAAATAGGCATGGAGAGAGAGCTGGCTGGTTGTCGTTTGACCATTGCTGTTTATCTTTGCTTAGAGACGGTGCTTAAAATGCCAATATTTACTTGTTCCCTTTTTGCACTAGTTTGCCAGCCGCTTTTGTCCCTAGCCAAATGAACCGTGATGGCAACTGAGAAGAAACTGCCTTTTGTAGATAAGGAATAGCATTTTCAAATGTCCTTATATAGCATGGCTCCCTAAGTTTTATTTTCCAAAGTAGCTCTTGTGAAGATCTGCGGAGCGGGTCCTTAAGTTGGTCTGGGGTGTTTCTGGCATTTTTATCCACAACCCAGTTTTAAATGTAGTTTTCCCCATCTCCTTAAATGCTTAGTTTATAGGCTCTCCATTGATAGGAATACTCTTTTGATACATTTTGCATGGAAACTAAAGCAGGAAAAGGTTTTAAGGTAAGCCAGCCAAATAATCTAGTGTCTTTTGATCAGTTTCCGTTAGTATTAAACCAGTAATCTGCCTTATTAGATGTTGTTTGAAAGGAAGTTCAGTGTTTAAAGAAGATAAACATAGCAGTTGACATTCAATATGTCTTCTCAAGTCACCAGCAGAAACCTCATTGAATGTTGTTGGCAGAGGTGCCTTATGCATAGGGTTCCTAAAAACACCTTCCCAGCTATTGGATTAGTTTCTGAAATGCTCTGGCACTGCAGTGGGTCTGGTGCCAGCACTGGACACTTGGTCCAGCTCCAGTTGGAGCTGAAGAAGGTCGGAGTTTTAAGACCTCTAGGATGCCTTTGTGTCCAGAAGAAACTGAACACTGGAATAATGTGTCATCCAAACTGTGGTGTATTCCTAGAAATTGATGAATATGCTATTCTAATCTGGGGAGCTTATATCGCTGAAGTTATTGAGACATTAGCGCTTAGAAGCGAGAGATCTGCAGCTCTTAAGATTGCCTGGCACACAGACAAGCGAAGATCTAAATTGCTTTGAGGTGCTGACAGTTATCACAGCTTTGTGCAGACACACCTTTGCTGGTACTGACAAAACACAAATACCAGTTTCACATCACTGTGCTCTCCTTGGCTGGTGTACAGCTTAAAACCGTACTATACCTTCACAACTTTGGCACAGAAAAGGGAAACAGGGGGTCAACAGCAACAGTAGCCTCTTACCAAACAGTTAGTTTTAAATGCTTTGAGTAAAGACAGTATTTTAAAAAGAAATTTGATCTGTTATTTGAAAATCGGACATTTAACGCATTACATTGCCCTCAGTTTCACCCCAGGCCACTCTGCTGAAGTTGCACTGGATGGGAGAGCAGACTTTGGTCCATGATGGACAGTAGCAAATGAAGGAAAAATACTTTTTCTGCAACAGTGAGTTCCTCCAAATATCATAGATAACTGAAAAGTCTGTTTTCAAAACAGCTCTGACCCTATATGCAAATAAAATTTCTGTGATTTCAGCTTTTGCTAGAAATCATATCTATTACGTATCTGTGTGACAAAGCACTGGCGTATTAATACCAAGTGCTTCCTAAAGAAACTAATTTGAAATCCAAGGTGGGTCACAAGAGAAAAGGGGTTGAGACTCCCCCCCGTCCACATCATGGTGTGCAACCTTCTTGAATTAAAAATTACAGTGGCTCTGCTCCCCGAGTGCCGCAGTGGTGGCACAACAGCAACAGTGACCAAAGTCTCTGCTGTGGATACCTGTCTGCTGCCTTTATCTGTTCTGCTGGATGTTACCCCTACGTCTGCTCTAAGGGCAGCAAGGCAGGCCCCACAGCAGGCACCCCGCACAACCAGGGCCTTTGTCAGCTGGGATATTTTTTCCTGCAACTCCTCTGTTACGTTTCTGTTGTAACGTGCAAGACGCTGCGATGATTTGAGTGACGTTTTTTTAGCCTGTGACCTGCGTTTTTACCATTACAAGTTCTGAACAGGTTTGTCAGTTCTGGCTTGCTTTGTGGCTCACCTGGGATAGGTGGTTGTCTCCTGTATCTTCATCAAGCACTAAGCTCACAGGCATTGCTCAGTAAGTAACTTCAATGAAAGGTAAACTTGCCTTGCCGCTATTACAATTCTCAGTCTTCCAAAAAGCCAGTAGATGGGGTGTGTGCAATTCCTGTGCAAAATCACTGCACTTCTCAACCCTAAGATCCAACTTTAATTTTTACATTATTGTTGCAGAGAGTCTTTTTCTTTTGCTCTTAGAATCACAAATTTAAGCACCCCTGAGAGGAAGCATCCAAAATTCTTCATTGATACTTATGCATGAAATACTCTGAGCGTGATCTGCTGTACACCTTGCAACACAGTTAGGTCTTTGAAATCTAGGTATGAATTTTTATCATAAGCTTTTTTCTTTTTTTTTTTTAATTAAACTAGCATGAACTAGGAAAGTACTGGATAACTGAAAATAGACTGGATTACTACAGACTTCTGCTTAACTTGAGGTTGCAGTATTAGGTATAGATGCCATGGGGCCAACTATGAAATGCTCTTCCTCTTTTTGTGTTTTCAAGCCCAGCATGTAAGAGTAAATGTCTATTTGTATGCATAATTCTATTGATTATAGATGTGAAAATTGAATTTGCTAGCAGTGTAAATTAAAATACTTTGCTGTGGTTCATAATGTTAATAATGGTCTTGTAAATAATAATGATAACACAGACTGTAGAAAGGGTTGCTAGTCACATCCCAGGTTGGATTTCATGCCTATAGGTCAGTTATGGTAGACTTGAAATAGGAAGGAATCTAAAACAGGAGATGAGTGGGTTTGGGACAAGTGGGTCCCTGAATTGTCTTCCTCAGGGGAGATCACAGCAGAGCAGAGCATGAACCAGCACGGAAATAAGCTGACCCAAGGTCATTCATGCCATTCAAAATGAAACTGTCTGGAGATGGAGTCCTGTTAGGTAGGTCCTAGCTGCTTACACCCGATTTGTGATGGAGAAACCTCCAAACGATTGGTAATAATTAACCAAGGAAACTCTGCTAAAACACAATCCACGTCTGACATGTATGCATGTAAGGAGGGAGTATCTTGCCAAGAAATAAGTTAAATTTAGAATACTATATCAGAATTCAGTTATCTTCTGAGAAGAAGCGTGAATGCTGATGGCCAAGATCTACAGCTGAAGTTTCCCGAGAGATTTTGGGAAGAAATGATGTGCGTACGCACATATACTCTCCTCCAAGCTATTAATGCAATTGCAGGAATGTAAAAATCTTCAAATCGCAGAGTAGCCTCAATTAATTCAGAAGAAAAGTTTAATAGTGGAGTATGACAGAGTTCTGAAGGCACCGGTTTTGCTCGTGCCTCTGATGAAAGGGGCAAGCAACACGAACCTGTAACCTAGCGCTGCCTTTCAGATGAGAACCACAACAGATGTGTTTTAATCTGGTGTGGTGAAGTGTGCCCAAAATGCTCCGAGCATTTAACAGTTGCACAAATGATTCACTTTCCTAGCAGTCTGATTTTGTATTATAGCATAATCTGTTTCCCCTCTGTCTTTAATGTGCAATTCTGCTGAGCGTGCAGTCACATTGGCTGCCTCGGGCGCACTGCAGGTCAGCTTTTGAATGTAGGAGAATTCATGAAATTTAAGTATTTTGTATACAGTTAACGACAGTTGTGCAAGTACAAAGGCTTTGCTTTATCAGCAGATGTGGTCTAGGTTTACATTTGTGTCCACATTCAATTCTTACGTTTATTGCAGTCGAGGGGAAAAAAATCAGGAGCTCGGTGCAGTCTTTAACAATCTGCTTTGGTAGCTGGCCAGTCCACTTATCCTTGCATGAAGCATGTGCTGGGGTGGTTCTTTCTTCCATTAACTCTTTGATGCTGGGGCACAGGGATGATTCACATGGAGGGGAGGGAATTAAAATAAACGCAAGATTAGCAAAAACTTTGTACTCACCTTGTGCCAAGCCAGGAAGGGATTTGTGTACTGTGGGAACAATTGATGTTAACGTTTGCTGGGCTGCTGTGGCGGACAAGGGATATTTGAGAAGGTGATCCAGCTCTGCTGGAGTCTGCAGGGGGAGCGGAGGGCAGCCTTTCCACTTGGAAACTAGAATTGGGTTGGGCACTTTCTGGTTAGTCAAAAGGGTTGCTGGCTGTTGTTTGCGATAGCTCAGCTGTTTCCCACGTGACATGGCTGTGTTTCCTCACTTCTTGCCCAAGCTGGTGCTGGAGTTTGGAGTAGAAGGCACTTTGCCAGCATCGCTCCTGTCTGGTTAAGGCTTTGTTTTGTTGGACTGGGAAGAGATGGGGAGAAATCGTATCCATGCATGGAGAAATGGTGATGAGAGGAGTGCAGAGGGAAGGCCACATCAACCTGCTTCCCAAGTGCACAAATATCCAATGCCAACGTGGGAGCTTGTTTGTAACACCTCAGCTTGGCCCAGCCAAGCGTCCATCGTGCGGTGAGCAAAGAGTGGGGTGGGACTTCCTTGCAAGGTGATTAATGCGAGCTCCAAATGCTACGAGGGGGAGTCATTCACAAGCAATGGTAGGAGCTTTTTTCCCAGGGTTAAATACTGTGCTGTCCTCCTTTAAAGCAGAGAGATGAGAGTCCGGGAGAAGGATATGAAAAATAGATTAGCTTAAATTGAAACCTGGCATCTGGAACACCTCGAACTTTGGCAGACCTCGAGATAATACTTCAAAGTTGTTCAGCCCCACAAGGTACAGTATAATTTTCTGTTTGGTAAAAGTATTACTTGGGACCTGGAGTCAGTCTTGGGGCTTCCTTGTGCTGGGCACTGTCACACTAGATAGCTCCTGGCTGAGCTGACTCTGAGCCTGCGTGCTCTGAGCAGCTTACATGCCTGTTCTCCATCTTCCCAAATATTCAGCAGTAAACATTTACCCTGAATTGGCTTTACCACATTGAGCAACAAAGTGTAAATATGCCCGAGCCTTACTGAACCTGTTTCTACTCTCCTGAAATGATCTTCCGTATTTTAAAATCATTAAAGCCAAAGCAATGTGAATATTCTTTGTTTCATGATGGCATGAAAAGAGCATGGGCTCCTAATTACCCTGAAATTCAAATGTATGCAGGGGCACTTGGAAGGCGCTGGGCTCCCTCAGCTCCCTGCAGTTTGGCAGCTATCTGTCTCCTTACTTGATCAGGTCTGGGCACTGAAGAGAAATTGAGTGCATTGGCTTATCTATGAATTTACCATTCTGGCACTGATGGGGTGATTCCCCAAGTTCAGTGCTCAGAGGCAGAGAGCATCTTTCCAAGGGCAGTGGGCATCTGTAATTCTCACCGTAGTACATGGACCCGCTTTCTCTTTTGGTGGTTTACAAGGGAGAAAGCAAGTCAGCCTAGTTCAGTTTTTTTAGCCATGTGCGTCTGGAGCTCATTCTGAAATACGATTAATATGTGCCTGCACGTAGCTAGGATTTTAGGTTGTAAGATTACTAATTGGTTTCAATGTTGTTTGCTGCTTGAATGTTGGGGTTTTTTTATCTAAGGTAAAAAGAACATAATTATTTTTAGCTTATAACGAAAAACACATTTTCCCTTAAATGTCTTGATACGAAGTAATTTAAACTAAATTTCTGCACAAATCATTTCCAAGAGATTGGCTGTCAAGTACGATAAAAAAAAATCTGCACTTTTGCAGGGACCCAATGAGACTTTGCAAATTTAGATTTATTCTCAACGTTAACTGTGGTTGAAGATGTCATTTTTTAAACAGCACTTTTAGAAGTAGTTAGCTTAAAAGTATAGCAATTCAAAGCACAGAGGGAATGATTTTGAAGTGTAAAGTCTTGAAACACAACGCAGAGGTTGACAGTTTCACTACAATTAGAAGCAAGGCAGGCACAACTCCCACTTCTGAAAACTTTCCTATCGCACTGCTTCCTCTCTTGGCCTAGAAAACCTCAAAAAAAAAAATGTTGAGTGGCTTTGCTTATTGACTTAGCATAGTTATACTCAATAGCATTAGGAGACAGAGCAGAAAGGGCTGCCAAATCTGTCTGTAAAGAATAATCTTTACAGAAAGCTTCACAGCGGTATTTTTTTCACATGCTTTCAGTCTCCTGAGAATGCTGCTTTTTTGAGGAAAGCAAGTTTTAGGGTGGGTTTTTTTATTTTATTTTTTTAACAAGGCTTGTTTTGGTAGGAAACCACTCCCTTCTGCTTCTGCATTTAGACTCGCTGCTAATTGCCTTTTGGTCGATGACATTTTCCATGAATTGCCACATTCTCCCACACTGTTACAACTTCACACTGATTATGTTATGTTATGTTATGTGGCGCTTCTGCCTGCTGCCTTTGGGAGGAGTGGCTGAGAGAAGGATATGGTGTACCTGGGAAATTGTGATGCATTGCTTTCTGAGGGAAGTTTGCTGGAACTGAGTTTTGTAGCTGCCAAGAGACGGCAGAGGCTGTTCCTCCCAGACTAAGATAGGTGGCTAGGGTAGGTGGGATCAGGAGGGCATCCTGTTACTGTGTAGGTTTACGCATGCGTGCCGCTGCTGAGGATTTTGCGTAAGAAGTCATGACAAGGCAGTGTGTGGTATGTCAGGCTGATATTTTTCATCCTAGTTGCATGCTGTAGTGGAAAGCCAACCCCAAACCCTTGTGCCAGGAAGGGTGCGGGAGGGGGAAATCTTCGTGGACACTTCTGGCTCAGTGAGCCCCTTAGGATGCCCACCGAGCCTGAGCTGCAAGCCCATTTTTCTTCCAGGGCCTGGGGACAGCTTGGGTTTGTCCTTAACCCAGCTCTGTCCTCTGCAGCAAGACCTCCCGGAGCAGCTGAATATAAGATCATTGCCGATTGAAGCTTGAGTGCTGCCGACACGAGAACTGGATGTAGCAGAGTTGTTCAGCACAGCTAATCCACTTAAACTGTGGAGCTCATCTGCTGATCTGCAGGGGTGACAGCGCTCTTAGGTGGGATAGCTAAAGAGGCTTTGGCTTGAGCTAGCTCTTCAGGGCAATCAAAACCTGCAGCTAGGGCTGAGGATCTGGTTACACTAAGTTGGCCCTGACCCAACCAAACGTGGTTAGAATTGAGAGGTTAGGTGAGATAAATCCCTCTACTTAAGCCTTGTCTTAGCTCAGGAGCTGACCAACACGTTCAAGTGCTTTTCCAGTCTAACTGCTTTGATCAAAGGTAGGGCTTACTTGGTTTCTGAACTGGGATGAGCTTTGCCAGTAAAAGCCCTTTTTTAACTGGGGTAATTACGTCCACGCTGCTAACAGGTAAGGCTTCTGCTTTAATTGTGTCACTGCACATAAGGGTACAGATCTTTACAGGTAGAAACTGTGATTTCTGACGTAGTAAGCACAGTTGGGTCCCACCTACACTGTGGCTATTGGCAGCGATGCAGGATGAACAGCTGGTGTTGTAACAGGATCTCTGACTACATTACTCTGTTGTCCACCCTGTGACATGATGGTTTTCACCTCAAAGAGGTGGTTAAAAAATTCAGGTCCATCTGACACACCAGCATCAGGGGTGGCTGCAGGCAAGCCCAGTGTGGCCTTTTCTGCCACGCGACGGTTGGCAGGGGCGGCTGCAGCCTGCAAGAGCAGGCAGTGGGCACTGTTCCTGCCTGCCGCTGTTTATCCTGGATAAAACCTTTATTTCTTCAGTCTTACCCTTTTTTGCGGTTGAGGGAAGGGAGGGGGAGTGTGAGGAGAGGTGTGTGGTGTACATACACTGCTGAGTCCTCTGCTGTCCTCCCTGTGGTACTAGAAGGCATCCACAGAGCCTGAAACTTGCTTGTCTTCTGTGAAAAGGGCTCGTAATGTTCCGCAGACCAAATTCTTCTCTACAGCTAATCCCTGCTTGCCGCAGGGAGGTTGAAATGGGAGTGCCATGGCTCCAGTTGATTCTGGTCCCACTGCAAGCCAGTGCAACCAGGGACCACTCTCACACCACCCACATGCAACCCCTACCCCCAGGTATAGAGACTTTCTCCCTCCTTTCCTTCAGCAGCAGAAAGAGGCAGAAATGAAGGCAGGACTCTAATTCTCTCTAAATTTCAGGAAAGGCTGAAACTGGTCAGTTGAAATAAGGAGAGGACCAGGAAACAGGAGCACCTGTGTTGCATAGCTTTGGGCAGGTCAATTATCCCTTCCCCAGTGAAATTGCCCTTTGCATAAGGTATGAATAATAATACTTAACTTACCTTGCAGGAGTGTTATGGAGTGTGCAGTTAATTTTTTTTTACAGTGTTTGTAATATGTAAAACCCTAAATGAGTGCTAAGTATTATTGTGATTTAATTTTATTGAGGGTTAAACATTGGTGACGTGCCCAGCTGAGCATTCACTGGCAGCAAGCTAGGCAAGTGACCAGCAGCAAGCATGTTTGGCAGCAAGCAATGGACAAAAAAGGAAAACGGGGCTAACTTATTCCAGTCCTATGTATTTTTTTTTCTCTGTTACCACTGTATGTTTCCCATGAAGCAGATGGAGGTGATCAAAATAGCAAATTGGAACTCTGTATTTTAATAGACTTAAATTTTACTATATAAATGGCAAATAAAGGTTAATGGCATGAAAATTCCTCTTGTAGGAGGGTGAAGAGTGGAGGTGCCTCCAAGCGTGCCCTGAATGGTCCTTAAATGATAGCTTTCAGAAACAGATCGTACCTGAGTAGTTATGTGGCTGATTTTTCACTGGGGGGGTAGCATGCCCAGGGTGCCGGTTCCTGCACGTTTCATGCTACTGCTGATGAGGGTTTTGCATTGCCAACAAAGTGGAGTAAAAACCTGGAGGGAAATCACTTGGACAGGGTTGGTACCCCGTGGCAGCAGCACCAGAAAGGGAGTGTGCAGGGGATGTGTGTGCGGGAGAGGGGGTGTGGGCGCGCGTGTTGGGGGGTGCTCCTGAGTTTGAAACATGAGTCAGTGCCAGACTCCGACGTGTTTCTGTGTTAAGAGTTGCCGAGTGTGAGAGAGGGAGAGACAGCGTGTGTGATTTCTCCAGCTTGCTCTAATTTCGTGTGAAATGGGGGCTTTCCAGTGGTGGGGTTACTCCCAAGTGCGATCGCACCAGCAGGTTTCACGTTGCACCTCGGCGTGCGTGTGCCTCCCATGCGTTTTGTTACTGCCTGCTCATTCTCGTTAATTTTTATTAGGTGTGAAATGCAAAGGCTTGTCCTAATTACCACTGGTAGATGATAGCACAACTGAATAACAATCTTTCGATAATCAGGGCTAACTTCTGCCCTTGGATAATTACTCACCAGGCTCACTGGAGCCAGGGTATTCTTGGTAGGGAGGAAGGGTTTGTCCCACGCTTTCTCTGTATGCATGAATTCACCGTCTTTGCTCTGTGACAGTGACCTGAAGAACAGGTCCAAAGGTCAGCGAAGCAGAGAAGGATCTTTCCAGTGTCTTTTTTTAAGCTTTGGGCCAAAGTCTGCATCTTTCCCTTGTTCTTATTGCATTTGAAAAAATTGCTTGGCCCTGGATTTTCTCAAGGGTTGCTTTCTTCCCCAGGTCTAAAAGCTGTCCTGGTCACTTGCCCAAACATAGTGACAACATCAGCTCCACAGTTAAGTTCCCATTTAGTGGTGTTTCTGAAAATACCAATTGCTGCAAGAAAACAAATGGTAGAGATGCAGCATATGTCGCACATAATGATAATTTTTTGCCTTTTTTAAAAATTACAGTATAAAATTTAGGGGGCAAATCTCAAATCCTGTGAAATTCATGGCGCAATGCCAGTTTATGTGAAAGAACCTTACATTTGTGCCTAAATCTTACAAGCCCTTAACTACAATTTCCTTTCTTGCATGCCACTCACCTTTAAGATGATACTCCTTTTTTGGCATTATTAATTATCATTATTGTTGTTGCTGTTATTATTTCAGGAGATCTGTATGGGAGGAACGCCGCAATCTGGATTAAAAATAGCGTTTTCATGTCCTCCCACTCACTGTACTTTGTGCACAGAATGCCTTTTATAAATGCAGACTTGCTGCTTGGCTAGATAAAAGAAGCTGTCACTTCATTTCCATAACGAAGTCGTTCCCAGGAGAATTTCATTGTTTTAGCAATAAAATTTTTCTAAAAGGCCTTTTATTTTGCCTGAGAAAGGTAACAGAAATGAACTTCTGAGTGGTTATTCCACAAAACAATTAGGAGAAAGCAAGACTGTCTTGATTTGGTGTAAGGAGATTTGTATGTGTAAGAATTCCCTTTTGTGTAAGATGAGAATAAATTCCTAACTGAAAATCAAGTTAGAAACACCCCCCCCCCCCAACCTTACACAAAATCACAAGGTTTTTTTTTCCTTGCTCACAGAGACATCACACGTCTTTATCAGCACTCTCCTGAACAAATTTGGTCATATCCTGAAGTTCAGCCCTATTTCAAAAGGCACTTGCATGACTTATGATTCAGATACTTTCCTGAATTAATGCAGTTGTGGGTAATGATTACCAGTTATTACAGTGCATTAATTTTGCTATCAGGTATGTTCTTATTCTTGGGGAATAATGATCGCTGTATACTGTATTGAGGCTGAGCACTCCTTGAAGCGAGGACCGTGCTTTTGCTGTGTGTACATACGCTATCGAGCACGGCGGCAGGCCTGGTCCCTCCCTGCCTACGTGCAGCATGCTGCCATGGCCTCTCTCGCCACTTCTTCGGCATTTCTCACCCCTTTTCTCAGCTGGTCTGTGTCCCATGCTAGTGTGACGTTCCTTTTCTCTGAATGCTGAATGTGTTAAAGCGTGTCAGAATTAGAGCATCGAAGAAGTGCTGATACAGAAAGCATATGCAGGAAGCAAAAGGTTCTATGGCTTGGGTTTAGTTCTCCCCCCCTTTTTTTTTTTTCATATCTCTCATTTGTCACGCATTTTGAGCCGTGTTTGGGTTTTGCTAATGATGAATCGACGCAACTACCGTTTCAGTCACTGTAGACAGCCTACTACTATAGGTAGGTACATATAATCAAGAACAAAAGGGAAGAGGAGAAGAACGTTTTCTTCATAGTCAGGAAAGCCTTTCTAGATTCAGCATCACACTTCAAATTGTGTTGTATTAAAGAAATGCGACAATTTCGGAAATTATTATTTATAGGAAGGTTCGTGAATTCAGGATGTGATATTCTGACTCACGCAACAGCAAACATGTTTGCACTCCGGCTGGTATGACTCATGCTGGCATTTGTCTTAAGTGTGGCAATTGTTTTAGCCCTCTGCTTGGTGCACGATGAATGAAACGGCTGAGGTCCCCTGTTGCAGATTTACTACGTGCAGCTACGCTGGTAAATGGCAGGCTCAGCTGTAGAGTATTTCCTGTAACACACACACACACACATACACACACGCACGCACATGCACATATACCCGCATATGCGTGCGCAACTCCCCTAAGTAATACTTTACTTTTAAATACTAGATTCATAGAAAGGAAATGCATAATTACAGTGCTGCCTTTTGCACCACATAAAGCAGCCCACATCAAAAGGTGTTTGCCATTAATGTTTCAACAGGTAATCTCTGGATTTATTGCCAAGCCGTGTTCCTATTACTTAGCGCTCAGTGTTGAAATCATTGAAATCTCTGTTGTAAGCTAGCACAGTCATCTTAATCCTGCAAAAAAGTTAGTCAATAGTGCCTTTGTTTTCCAGCACTGCATTTCACGTTGCATCAGCAGCGCAGAAGACGTGGCCGCGCTGGAAGCGGGGAGAAGGTTAAGGGTGGGTTCTGGGCTGGTTTCCTAAGGAAGCAAGGCTCACGTGGTGGCATTGTTTGTGCCTGTGCCCGAGTGTGTGTCCCCGGCCTGGCGGCTCCTGTTCCTTGGGTCCTCCTCAACCCAAGCTGCTGCACGGGTAGAGCTATGGGGAAGCTGCTCCCTGAAAGCTTTGTGTAAGTAGGCAGATGAAGAGCTGCGGGAACCTGCGGCTGAACCCGGTGAGGGAAAGGCCACAGCCCCAGCTCAAATCTTACCAGCACCAGGGAATCGGTACGGGGGGAACATCCGCTGGGATTACTGCTGCCGCCAAAGGTCAAGCCTTTCTGCTGGTATTTGTTAATGCTACAACCCACAGAGCTATCTTCTTCGGGTGGTTTATCTGTGGCTTGTTAAAATATTGCAAATAAACAGAACCTTGGCCATTGGTTTTGGTGCTGCAATGCTTTGGGACTCACAGCGTTTGGATTCCTCCTTCAACATGCGTCGGTTTGTAGGAGAGCTGTGGCCGTCGTCTGTGAGATGTCTGTACGTTTAATGGAGGCCTAGCCCTTGAGCCTGTTCTCATCTGTAACAAGTTACAAGTGTGCTGCAGGTCTTCAAATACGCAGGAGGCTCAACTCAGGGCTGAGCTACATTTTTTGCATAATAGCTTTCACAAAAGAAAAAGAGAAATATTTGTCATGTAACAGAAGCATCCAGAGTGGTTATTTTTATTGCTTATATCTGTTCAACATCACTGGCTCTGAGCCTGAATTACTATGGACCATTTGCATTCTTTTTCCAATCTCTTCTGCTTAGAAGACCTGTAGGAATGGCTATGTTACAAACACGCAGGCAATATAGTTGTTTTTACTTAAAAGCTCTGTGTGAGAATTAAGAAGGCTGGCATGCTAAGAGAAATGTAAATCAGTGTCGAAATCGCCCCTCCTGCTATTCCTGCTTTGATAGCCATCAGAAAGTGGCAAACAGGGGGTGCGGATGTTAATGGGGTGATGGATTTTTATTAAAAAATACATCATTGACATCTGATAGGAGGCATTTGTGAGATATTTTTCTTCTTCCAGTTCTGTACTGTTGCTTCTTAGACAAAACAACCTAGACGTGTTCCTGTTAGTTTTCACCTGGTGGCATTGTGTGTTGCACCCACTGCCCACCTCTTTACTTGCTCTTTTAATACCTTACGCTGCACTCCCTTCGTGGGAAAAATCTCGTAGAGCTTAGAAACTAAGCACCATAAGTGAAGCACAGGGCTAAGCACAGTTTAACCTCAAGTCTTGTTGGAAGAACTGGGTATTACTGAAGTACAAATAATGAGTATGGTTGTGATTGCTGTTATTTGTGTAAAGGTGATGTGTCAGAGGTCCTAGTCAGATTTGTGTTTGTATTAGGCATTGTAAACGGAGAGTGTGAGTTCGAGCTGGCATGCGGGTTTTCGTATTTACAACTGCCCCTGTGGTGATGAACCGTCATCTATTTTCTGATTGCTTGTTCGAAGGTGTTGCGGTTAGGGAATGGGTAACGGGAGCAGCGGGGACCACTCTGGGAACAAAGTTGCTTCCATGGTTTCCAGATGACAGGTTTGGAAGGATGGATGTCCATTGAGTAGGGCTGAAGAACTCCATTCCCAGTCTGCTTGCATAGGTTGATGCTAAAATGAGGGGTGGTTTACCTGAGCCTTAAGCCAGGAAAAATACCTGCTGTGGATGAAATAATGATGAATAATGTTCTTTTAGATTAAATCTTGGGACACTGATTTCTAGATGACTAACAGTTAACGTTAGTTGTGCAGAATCACTGGTCATCTTCAGTAGTAGCTCCTGCACTGGAGGGTGTGAACTGCAGCCTTACCCCTTCAGCCCCACGTAACTGGTCCTGTCTGTCTGCTGTTTGCAGAGAGATGTTGCCATCCTGCAGCACGTTTTCCCAATAAGTACTCTCACTGGAAATATCATTCACACAGGAAAGATGTGCAGGGCTGGGGCGGCCCGTGGATGTGTTCACAGAGCTGGGGAAGGTAACATATATCATCTTACCCCTACTACAAATTGCAGGGCAGGATGGATCACTTCATTGTCTGAGCCCCATGATCTGCATGCTGTTTTTCTGGTTTAGGACCTGCAGGATATGCAAAGTGCTGACAACTTGATTTACTATTCCCTTACACCCAGATACAGTTATTCAGCCTGCGCAAAGTGGGTGTAACACCTTGTGAAGTTGAGCATTTCACTATGGACCACATGCAAAGCCATGGGAAATGCTTGTTTATGTGACAAAGCTGTGGAGAATCAAGCTTCAGATGGGGAATGGATGTTAAACAGAAATCAGAGTGATGCCTTCCTGTTTTATGCAAACGAAACCTCTTTTGTGCTAAGGTGATATTCCTTCACCGTAGCCTTAAAGTAGGCATAATTGTGATTTAAGTCTTTTTTACACCAGCAGAACAATTAATGTAAAGGTGACTCAGCCCCATCAGGAGCAGCCTTTGTACACTATACAAAATGTCAGGAGATTTTCAGATGGGTAAAGTTTGGCATGGCTGATGTAGAGAAGCTTTTGTTAACTTGAAATCTAAAAGACAGTTAATTCTTGGTTGGTTTGTGGGTTGGTTTTTTTCATTTCCATTAGAATGTTTTCTATATGTGTAAAATAAGCTAAACCTGTTGAAAATCATTTAGAAATTGTTTCCTGAAGTGATAGATGATATACACATTAGGTAACTGAAATAGCCCACGCTCCAGGAAGATACAACCTCACCATTCCCATTTGCGGTGGGGCGGGGTTGAACCTGTCTAAAACTATTTCATGCAGAGGGAGAATAAAGGAGGAAATGAATTACGGTTTTATTTGAGTTGAAGGATTAGTTGTGGGATAATAGCGAACAACGAAACAACTTGGGAACAACACTGCTGTCTCTTAAACAGTTTTATTAGCTTATGCTGATTTGTGAATTAGGAAAACCAGATTATGTGATACAAGAGACCAAGGAATGGCAATTAAAAACCTGCAGGAAAGGACTGGAAAAACGGTGATCTCTGCCTGCTCTTCAAAGCAAGATGAAGAGCATGACCTTTTCTTGGAATAAATACAGGGTATTGCACAGAGCCGACTTCTGGTTTTCAGTTTTGCCAATTTGCAGTTGCTCGCTTGTACTGTGGTTCTTATTTGTTGATTGCCCTGGGGTCCAATTTTAGTATCTAAATACTCCCAAGAAGTACTTGCATGTTCTTTGATTTGAGGTTTGTTCATCTCTCAATTACACTTCTAATCTGTCTACTCAGTGTCCTTTTTAGCACTCAAAGGCAGGGCTATGCTGTGATATTTGAATAACCATAATACTGTGGGACCATGAAAAACAGCTTCCTTGCAGAACACTTCCCATTTATAGCCGAGATGTGATCAGTAACCATGTATGTGATGATGATTCATTGATCATGTTGAAACTTCAGTTGCAAAGCCTGGTTAAAACCTAGTTGTACTGCAAACCAGCCTTCCTTGATGGTCCAAGTTATGACTCTTTTGCATGTTCCAAGAAGAGCGTGTCATCGCAGCCCGTCAGATCTGCACAGCAAAAAGATCGTCCCAATTAGGGAATGAGTGCTCTGCTCTTCAGGTGAGGATTGTGCTTCAAGAAGCAGGGTTATCTCCCTGCGTGTCCTGAAGTTTGTGCCATGCTGTCTTTAAATCTTAAGCATAAAAATGCCTGGGAACATTTGCAGGCAGACGTGCCTTGCCCCGCACAGAAAGAAGCGCCTACGGGTAAGGTCAAGTGAGCAAGTTGTAGCAGATTAAACTAGCCTGTGAATTTACAGCACATCATCCGCTCCATAATAACTGGCTGTGTGCGTGGTGCAAAGGCACCCTATAGTAAATACAAGGTCTCTCACCCTTTTTTCCCTGAGGGGTAGGCTACCTTGCTTCATGTCATCTTTCCCGTGAAATAAGAATGCAGTGACAAGGATAGCTGCCACAGAGGACCACTGCAGTGTATTGCACAGACGTTGCTTGTGACTTGTTCCTGTGTCCACATGCTGGCGTGTGTCTGCAAGACAAATTCCAGACCGATGGTGAGATAACTGCATAGTTAGCATGCGATGCTTGCTCCTGTTTCAGTGATCGAGCCCTGGTATAGGCAACTGGAGCCTTGTTTCACTTGAGCGGAATCAAAATCCTAATCCCACCTGTTGAAGTTAGCGGAAAGACTTTGAGCGCGGTGGGTTTCAGCCCAATGTTACACGCAGCTGACTTTCCAGGGAGGCTCAGAAGAGTCCATGCAAGCAGGAGCTGCAAAATCTGGTACAGGAGACAAGGTGCGCATGGAGTAAACTTCCCTGCTCTTACTAAAAATAACTGGAAGCCATCTAATTGTGGCAGAAATGTTAAATATTTTGTTGTAGTCTTTTGGAGTACATTTTCAGGTTCCCCCGAGTGTTGAATGATGAGAGAGAAGTGTTGGGTGAATTTTGGGGGGAAGTCATGAAGATTAAAAGTGGAATTTCTTTAGGAGGTTTTTGGATTGCCAAATTATTGGAAAAAACCAGAAGTGGTAATTTTGAAAATGCCAAAATGTTTCATTTTAACATCTAGAAACAAAATATTTTGAGTATTTTGAGGGTTTTTTTCAATCTTGAGTTTCACCTAATTTAAAGAAATAAGCATCTTGAAAATAAATTGGTTTGGGTTAAACAAAATGTTGAGGGTTGACTTAAGTATACAATTTGGTGTGGTTCTCTTTTTGATCTGCTTTCTAAAGTTAAAAAGCTTGTTGGATGATGTCTGAGGGTATGCTTCTCTGTCAGATAAGCAGCAGAGTCCCATTTTAGTAGAGGAGACAAGCTGTTGACCAAAGTCCTGGAAGTTTAGACGGGGCCTGGATATCTGAAGGATCTTGAGGTTGCAGTGCCTATGTCACACAGGAGCTGTACTTCCAGCTCAGAGTTTCTTAAGCTGGGAAGGCTTTTATAACAGGTATCTTGCAATGCTACAATCCCTCACGGAGAGGACAAAGATGCATGTAGCTGAGGCTGCTCATCATCGTCATTGCCAGTGCTCCATGGAGAGTCCCAACCAGCTGGAAGAGATGGCAAACGTTCACGGACACTGGTCTGTGAAGGCTTAGCCTCAGCCAGTAAATCCAGTAGTTGCCTTACACCAAAGCTGGATCAGCTGGGCAAATGTTGGTTTGGGTATTGGAGGGTTTTGTAGTCGTTGTTTTGTATGTTCAACTATAACAGACTGTCTCAGGGCTGTAAACTTTTTTTAGTAGTTTCCTCTGCCTACTATCATTGCATTGCCTTCCCTCTGCTCTTCACCCGTGAACTGCTCTTGTCTGTCTGTCTGACTTGTTTCCTGCCTTCATGTAGGGTGAGATTCATCTGCATTTGTCTGTAGCCATCTGAGCTCAGTGTCTAGACTCACTTTATGGAGGGAGAGAAGCAGACCTTTCTGGAGAGTGATTCATTCTGTCCTGAAGCAGATGCTTAAGATAGGTCAAATTAATCATTTTCTAGATTGCTTGGTTTCCTCCGCTGAAAGTAAAGAAAGCTTGCACTGTCTCAGGTGTAGACTATTGTCCTGTACATGGTCTCAGTTCGGGGACATGGATTCTACCATAGCACTGATAGGATGGAAGTTTGTGTGTATGAATCCTGAAATTACATGTGAAATGTTTGAGGAGCCTTATGTCAAGGAGATGGGAAAGGTTTGTGGCACAAAGTGAAACCAAGAATTTAGGAAGCACAGGTAGACCATGGGAACCTGGCTGAAGGAAAAAATGTTCAATTTGGGCCCTTTGGAAATGCACACTCTATTTTAAGTATTCTATGTGGGGTTCACGTAAAAATGTAGCACAGCAGTTTTCCCAGACCCCAGTGAAAAGGCTGAGGATAGTCTGATACCTTGCACAGTAGGTCAAAAAAATTAAGAGTTGGTCCACAAAGAAATTCTGTCAAAAATAAGTATGAAAGAACCGCACAATATTAAAAATCTCAGATGTGAAAAATACTTCCTACTGAGGAATAGCAAGTGTGTGTGTATTTTTGGTTTCAGTACTCCTCTGTTGCAATATTACAGATAACCACAGAAATAGATAGGCGTTTGTGTCCCCTTAGAGGACTTCATTGAGAACAAAAATCTTCCTGTGCGGATCTCTCTGCACACCGTGGGCTTTGTTTGCCAGACACTTTTCAAAACAACAACCCCAAGTAGTTTTTTCTTCCTCTTGTTATGGCAACAGAAGTATCCGAGAACTATTTCAATTATGTATCTGCCTCAGCAACCCTGAACTGGGTTTTAATTGTTGGTAATAAGAAGGACAGAGCAAATGACTCTTCCTATCCTAGATCAGTGTTTGATGTACTCTCTGTTGGAATCTCCATCCTGCAAACTCATTAAAAATGCATTTACTTCAAGGAGATGTAGGAATCAATTGTTCATTTGCTAAACAGCTGTATGGATTTTCCTCTTTTTATTCCTTTCTTTTCTTTCTTACCTTTTTTTTTTGCTTTTCTTTTACAGCTCTATCTTACTTTATTTGAAAGAGGAAAGCCAGTGAGGACCTGTGAGCAATCCGGCAGCTTCTGAAAAATCTTCATGCTAAAGGATAATCCAGAATTCCCTGAAGAAGAACATAGTGAATGTTGTGAGTTCCTAGCAGTGATAACGTGTACTTGCAATTGTGTCTTTTGGGGGGTGGTATCTGCACTGTAGTGTTTGCTCCCATCCCTGTGATGTACTGAGCATCTTTTCGCTCTGCTGAAACCAAAGGCAGATGTGTTTGGGTTGGGCTGCAAAGCCAGACCTGAATTTCTCTCTTTCTCTCTTTTTTCTTTCTTTTAATGTCTTCAAGAGCAGAATAGTGTTATCTAAGGAAAGATGCTGGGTTTCTTTTCCTTGGACTGCTACAGTTATTTAACACATTACTATCACTTTCTAGTTAAATATGTAAGCCTGCATTTGAAGGCCTTGTGACTGTGTAGCCTACGAAGAATGAAAAATATTATGGATAACAGTTCAGCAATCTACAGGTCAGATTTAGGAGTTTTATACATGCTCATACAATGGTTGAAATTATTTGGCCGCTTTCAGATTAGAGGAATGCAAATGCAGTTATTTGCGCCTGGTATTCCAAGCTCCTATTGCTTTGATCAGTTTGTTATATTAGTTTGAGTATTTTCAATACAAATGCTCCTCTCAGAGGTTTGTGTTCATGGGAATTGGAGTAGCACACCTTTCAGAGAGAAACACAGTCACATAACTAAAACCCTGATCCAGCTGCAGCATTTAATAACAGAAACTGTTTCCATGAGGGGTGGCTAAAGCAAGGCATAAATATTTTTATGTTCATTGCTCTTCTCATGAAGCCCACTGCTTTTCTCAGTTGAAATGGGCAAATGTGCAGATCAAACGCAAACATCCTCACAAACAGAGGAAAACAAGAATTCTCTGCCTACCAGGTTTGAGAATAATCCTTATTTTTGCCTTAAGAAGGAACTTTGGGAATTTCAAAATTAGGTAAGTTAGTATTTAAATCCTTATGCCCAACGTATGCAGTAGTCCTTCAGCATGTTAGTAATGACAAAATAGCTGCAGATTCTTCCAGTTTGAGCAAAGTAGTTTTTGCACTTTCCATAAATTTAGTAAATATAGCTATATTTTATGACTGCTGGGCATGCCTTGTAGCTCCTTGGCAGTTGGATGTCCTGTTTTACTCTGCTTTTCCCTTTGGGTTCAGGCTTTGGGAAGCAGATTGAGACAGTCTAAGTGGTGCTGCTTTCCCACTTGGAAAAATAAATGTTAGAGAAGACACTGAAAATTCTTCATCATTTCTCCCCATTCCCGCATGCTTTGATCTACAGTGAAATAGTTAACAAAGCTGACTTTTCACATTGTTAGTTACTAGTACCACTAAGCTGCCAAGTTAGTAACTCATTAAGATGAATAAGGGGCCTCTGAGACCTGGAGCTTCTCACTGTCTGTGTATCCAAGCAGACGTGGCCATATCAGCTTATTCCCACACTTTGAAAGACTTCTTTGAAACCACAAGGGCTTACTTTGCACACTGACATCCTAGAGCAGAGGAAGGCAGCCTTAAATAATAATAATAATAAAAAACTGTCCTAGCATGCAAAGCTGTTGGGATAACAGGAGATGTTTGTTCAAGATGTTGCAATCACCTCCACTGATTGCAACAGCAGCACCACCTCATGCCGAGGAGAGCATTCCCTGGGTCCTCTAAGGTATGTGGTGTGCCAGATCAGCCAGATAAACTGCACAAGAGAAGGAGGCAATCATCAGCCGTTACAAGGGATGGAGTATCTAAGATGCTATCGGTGTGATTATTACATTCTGCCCTGTCCTAAATGGTTTAAAATGAACCCACTAAAATGAGCCCACAGTCTGCTATTGCGGTGCCAAAACCCTGAATTACACTTGTGAAGCCCGTATTTGCGCAGAAAAAGCAGCGCTCTTCTCACCTGGTACAGATGGAAAGAAAGTGCTGTTGAGAACGACTCTCACCCTGGCATCCAGGACTAGTTTCTTTTGGGAAGTCATTCATAGGTGATAGAGAGCACTTTAGAAGTTCCTTGGGAGCGTATGTTGTCACCTGGCTTCTGCTTGGAGGACAGTGCTTGCAAGAAGGAGGCGGTTGGCCAGGCTCCTCTGCTCCCCTCCCCTCTTTCCTTTATCCTCTCGAAGAGACAGGAATACCAGAGATGAGGAGGGATGGTGTTTCTGCTGAAAGGAAAAGCCAACACAGAGTGATTTTACTGAAAAATACCCTTCTCTCTTCCCCGAGTGTTTGCAGGGTGTTGTCACGTTAACACGTGCGGAAAGCGATCAGACCTTGCCCATTGCGAGTGGTAGCTGTTCTCATCCCTTCTATCTCCTCCTCCTCCTGCCACCCAGGCAAATTTCAGAGGAAGGGGGGTGTGAGGAGGGAGGGGGGCAATAAATTGGGACCAGTGTCTTGTATCCACCTAGAAACTGCCTGTTTACTAAAGAGTACAAATTTCTCGCTGCTTTTCTCCTGCTCTCCTCATTTGGATGAAGCACATTTCTGGAATAGCAGAGCTGCTACAAATCAAGTCTATATTCCGCTTTTGCAGAGAGAAAATGGGGAGGAATGTTTATTTCACTTAGCGAGGGGTAAAAACGAAGCGAGGCGAGGCTCCTTTGCTCTCGCAGGAGGGTACCTTGCGAATTCCAGCATATGGTTTTGTAATTTTCTGATAGGATTTAGGCATCCTGAGGTTTTTTTTTCCATCCTGAAAACATATGCTGCAGCTTTTTTGGAGTGCTAGCCGCACAAGCACAAACACATTCTGACAGGAGCAATGAATAAACTCTTCGTATTCCTCACTCACAGGCATTTCTTTACTTTTTTTTTTTGTGCTTACGCGAAAACCTCTGGCACGGTTTGTGGGAAATGGAAAATAAATCTCTAAATCCAGTATCTGTCAATAACTGAAACGTCTTCAGTTGATCTCATATCTATAACTGTTATTTTGGGCAAACTGCAGATGGCAGGATAGTAAACATCCCCGCTCCTTGCTCTGACAGGCTTTCCGTGCCCGGCTTCGCTGGGAACCTGCCACTGTAGGGGCTGAGTGTGGCGCCGGAGAGGATCTTGGGGACTGTGGCCGCACAAGGCTTAGCCCCGGTCCCATCCCATTTTTGAGCTGCCGCCTCCTTTCTCTGCTCCTTGGCCCTCCTTGCTCCCTTCACCCTGGTCCTATCTCATCCGTACTCCTCCTCTGGCCGCCGGCTGTTGTTCCTGGCACCTGGACCTGAGGCAGGGCTGGGAGCGACGGCTCCTGGGGCTGATGGCAGTGCCGCTTCCTGAGCCGCCTGGCCAGGCTGGCGGCGGCCCGGGCACACCCTCTCCCCAGAGCATCACCTTCTTCACCTGCCTGCACTGCCTCTGCGGCAGCCCCTCACAGAGGAGACATACACAAGTGATGAAAATTGAACGTTAGCGAGCCTTTTACAGCAGTTTTCTGCGAGCGGCCATCTCCCACGCCTTGAGTCTTGATGCCAGGTTTGTGGCGCGGCTGGAAGTGGTGCCCAGCGTCTGTTCGAACAGTGATGATCTCTGCACACCTTGGGAAAGCAACGGGAAGTTTTGGCACATGCAGCCTTGATGTTTCTGAATGTCTTTGCTTTTGAATCGCTTTGGTATCCATATGCTAAACCACTTAATGGTTTTCTACGGAAATTACCAGGCTACCGACAAAAGAGAGCGCTGCATGTGTCTGTTCTTCCAAACAACTGCCCAGTACATGCCACTCAGTATTTATAGGGAGAGGGAAAAAGGGAAGAATTGTTGTCATTTGAGAAATGTCTCTCAGAAACGGCAGTAATTTATTCTCAGGCATTATTCTTCATTAAGAGCTACAGACAGCTGCAGCTTCCCTTTAAATAGAAATTGCACTCTGTAGGCATGCTATACATAGGGCTTCAGGTTTCTGACATTTCTCTGCCAAAAATCAGAAGTATTTCTCACCAAATAAATGTTTATTCAGAAAGTCTTATTTCCTGGCTTTTATTTCACATCACGTGCTTCCGATGGCCAGACAAGAACGGCTCAAGGCTGACATTTGAGAGAGGAAGCTGAAACAGTTTGGGTCTCTAGCAGGGCTTCAAAAAAAAGTCTCCGACCGTAATCCCAGCCTTCGGTTTGGCAGTTTACTTTATCTGATGAACATTGGATTAAAACGGACGTTGCAGAAATACAGCAGAGCTACTGTGTCTGCATGGAAGCGAAGTGAGCGGTGGTAGGTGTTTCTGGGCGTCAGGTCAGCTCACCCCCTCTCCTGGCCCTTAAGCCGCCGTCTTCTGAGTGTGCCTGGGTGGCAAATCGGCCTTGGCGGCACGCAGCAACTGAGCTGTTTCAGCGGTGGGGTATCCCCCGTACAGTCAGCGTATGGGCACCTATGGACAGCGCATGAGAGCTGGGCTGTGTCTGCTTGCCCCTGCCACCCACAAGAGAGGTGGCCAGGGTGACTTTGAGTCCTGCAGGACGATGAGGCCGTAAGCCACCAGCACTCAGGGACCAATGCAGGGCCAAACGCCTTTTATTCATGTCTGTGCAGCTTCCCTGGATTTACCTATTTTCTTCTCTGCATACCTGCAGGCTGGCTCCTTGACTCGCGACTTCCTAACCTGTCTTTTCCCTGCTGTCTTTTCCAGCCTGGACCGCTGAGCTTCCTCCTCCTTTGTCTCTGGGGCTTATCTGCTGGATCCATACTTTCCATTCGGTGTGCCAACCCCTAGTACTCCAGTAGAGGACTTTGCTGTCACAGCAGTCCCAGTTGGTTGCCTTTTGTAATCTGTGGCTATGCTACTCCTGTCAAATACAAGATGCCTTCCTCCTCCCCATCTTCCCCCAGGTCTCCCCACACCCCTGAGTTTATGGCTTGCAGTATGCAATCCGTGTATTAAAGTAATCTTTAGTTAGGTCATTCATTATTCTCTTGCTTTCTTCTTGGCCGATATAGCTTCCAGAGAGCTGAGAAGTTGTAATTTCTCCAGGGCTAAAATCCAAGTCTTTGATAGGCAGGCATGATGCCTGGGGCCACTACATGTTGCTACCGGTTGTCAGCTTTGTAAAACTTACCCTGCAGAGCAAAGAAATCTGGGCACAAAGATTGTTCTCTTCTCTTACCGTGGCAAGCTGTAGTTTCCCAGTCTGTTCTGCCTTCCCTTCATTGTCTTCCAAGCAAATGGCTGTAAGATTATGACTCCCATGTTTGGACTGAGAACAGCTTTTGCCTGAGCAAACAGATTTCTCTTTGGCAGTCGCTTTAACTGGTGCCCCAGCTTTTCACTGTCAGCTTTGTTTCATGATTTGCCGTTAGAGAAGTCCGGGCAGTACTAGCACATTGGAGTGAGTAAATGAAGCAAGGAAGGCAGGTGAATGCGTTTGTTAAAGATTACAATACTGGGGTGGTTGCAGTACGGTCCATGAGGGAAAAGCTTCTGTAGTTCAACAGTGTAGCTTATGGTTGCTCTTATTTTTAACTTGGTGCTGTTGGCTGGAGAAACTTCAGGTCCTTGCTTGCAGCACCCGTTGGTCCAAGAGACTTCCAGTGTAAAGCAAGAAGAAGCAGTGGGAACCAAGCCCAGCCTTCACAGATGACAGCATCGTGTGAAAGCTGCTCTAGTATTTGAAGTTGTGTCTGGGGTGAAGCTGACCAAAACACAGGTGTCGCATGGCTGTTAGAATATTCCTTCTGCTGCTTTTCTGCCTCTCCTCTGTTTCACTGCTGCTTTGTTGTGCTGCTGTGTTAGTGAGCGAGCTGGTTACTGGCGAGCTGGTTTGCTGTGCCCACGATGACCCTAACAGTATCTAGTAGCCTGCCGATGCTTCTCTCAAAGCTGATAATGTTGGTGGCAGCAGCATCAGGAAGAGAATATAAATTAAGCTCTCTGAGAGGGGAGGGTTTTTTCCATTTTCTGTTTGGAGTGTGCATTCAAAAGGAAAGGCTGCTACTACTGGTAGGTTAGTTAAAAGGGATCATGAGCCCTTTGGAACAGAATACTATTCTGAACCGCTTGTTCATTCATATTTATTCCAGGTTGTTTGCAGCCTGCCAGGCATGTTGACCCTGGATGCTTATGTTGGGAAGGAATATTAGATGCTCTTCAAGAAACTGGCAGTATCGATGCTATCAGTGTTCCTTCTCAGTGAGTTTTGTGTTTCTGGTAATCAGCATTGGTGTTTCCAACTGCAGACACTGATGAACGTTTCAGAGGCACCTGATGGCACAAAGGTCAAGAAGAAGAGATAAAGCAGCAAGTTGCCAGGATTGCTCTTAGCTACTTTCCCTGTTGAGGTTGTCAGAACTAGAGACAGGCTAAGGAAGCCTGACATGCTGTAGTCTTTTATTTATTTCTAATGGGTTCTCCTGGCAGCTCTTCAAATAATAGAGAAACCTTCCCCACTATGGCAAATCAAGTTTATTGCACTAGTTCAAGTTATTACCAAGTTATTGCACTAGTAATAGAAGAAATCTGTTTAGGGAGCGAGGGTTGTATTAGATGAGGAAAGGAAAGTTATTTGTGGGTTTCTGTGCCAGGCAACCCTCAGTCAGAATTGGGGTGGTGATTTATAAATTCCTTTTGTCTCGCTTCCAACATTTGGACTGCAGTGAATCTCGCTAAAGCATTACAAAAGCTGTGCCAGTTGAAAGAAGCTAGGCAAAATGTGGTTTGGCTTCCCTGATGGGTGGACGTTTGTGACCAGAGCTACAGAGATGCCTTGTAATGGAGAGGTGTCCACAATGGAGGCAGTGGGCAAATTGTGCTTTAAGCCTTCAGCTGCCAGAAGTTTGTGTCTCTGGCAGATAAAACCTCTCTTCTCAACAGCTTGATTTAGCATTTCTGATGCAAATAGTTCACAAAAAGAAACCTCGGGTAACATGAACCTCTGGTGAAGTAAAAGTGAGTTTGACATTCAGGGTGGAGCAACAGGAAGAGCACTGGAGGAGCTAATGCTTTTCATGTTCACAGTTGAAGTGTTTTGGATCTATTTTACAGTTTTTGAAAGGAGTGTTGTTCGTTTGTTTTCTTGTAAAACCACGCAATGCAAGCAACTTTGTTAAAGAATCGGCTTCTTACGGGGGGGGGAAGGCAAAATAGTATCTCTTTGTCATTCAGTCTTCATCATGTACTGCTGCTTTTGGAGGCAGGAAGGTCCTCGTAACTCGTTTCTGAGTTAAGACACGTCCGTTAGATCCACAGTGAGAACTACCAGGATTCTTTTTTACTTTTACTAGATCCATTAAAATGTTTGTATAACTATCTTTATTCAACCTGAGGGATAGCCTGCAGAGTGATCAAGGAGATAAAAGTACAAGCGCTTCCTTCTTGTTGTCATTGACCAGTCAAACCAGTTCAGCTGAAGGCATTTGGCTTAGTGAGCAGTCCTACCGCTCTGGATGTTATTCGTAGAAAGGGTGAGTGAGCTGCAGAGCTTTATATGTCTTCATTATAGGGTGAAGTCTCTTCTTAAATTAAATGAAGCAGGCAGTCTTCATTAGCTCCGGGTTTTCTTGTTGTTATTATTATTCTAATGTAATTATCACTTTTCTTCAGTCAGCCTTCTGCTTGCCTACTTACAAATAAACTCTTTCCATCTGGAGATTATTTTGAGATGGGGAAGGTACAGTGAAGTAGTGAAACTATTGTTAGCACCGTGTTCTTCCTCTCCTTCTCTTCAGCTACCTAGAATGCTGTACAAGGAAACAGAAAAAACAAATACATGACAGACATAATAGGATCCTCCTCTCTCAAAAAAGATTATGCAAAGGAAGACTGTTGAGTTATCTGCCTAAGCACATGCAATGGGACAAAGCATCATACATCGATCTGTAAGACCCCTGCAGTTCTTTGCTCCAAAGAAGCAGCATTAAGAACTGAGGAATTGCCCCACTCTGCTCTCAGATGTCAAGACATGTTGCTTCAGCAGTAAGTAGTTCTTGGGCATAATGAAATACCTGCTGACTGCAGGGAGTAAGAAAGGCTCAGTCATGATGGGTACATCTATTTGTGCATCCGAGCCCTGTGCAGAGATTCCCAAGCTGACAAGGTGCTTTGCTCAGGCTAATTAGCCCTGCTTCTCCCCTTACATCTTCCCTGATTATACTAATTAGACTGAGCAGGGTGCTGTCTGACACTGGTGAGAGTAAAACAAGTGTGTCTGTACAGTTTTGCCCTGCAGTGTGCCCTATAAATGTCTGAGCCCACTCGGCACAAGCCCACGAGTCTGTGCCATGTGGCTGTGCAGCACAGGTATTTCCTGGAGTTTTATTGTATGTGCTATCAAGAATCACTCAGCCTTGGGTGGCTTGCTGGGACTGCAGTAAAGGTACTAAGTGTCAGGGAAGATCTTGAACAGCTAACTCCCCGTAGCCTCCTTGCTCTCAGAAAAATACATGCTGCTAGGCGTCTTCTGTCCTATTCATTTTGTTGCATGTGAATGACTTCCCTGGTTCTGGCAGTGGTGGTCTGGAGCTCCGAGGGAGGGGGGGTGATGAGAGGACAGAAGTACCCAGGCAGACAATCAGAAATGGGGGGACTGAGGAATAAAGGTATGAAGAACTTGGACTTTCTGCTTTTCTTCCTATTTATGTGTGCAGGACGGGCAGAAAAATGGGTTGGCAGGTTGAATTAGATTGTGAAACCTTGCTAATTAGCTGTGCATTCCCCACTCCACCTCTCCCTTCTTCTTCCTTCCCAGGTGGGATTCTTGCAGAATGAAATGAGTGCAGGGATAGATGACTTTCATAATTTGGTGTTTTAACATTCAATTCCAGCTGTAGCTGTTGCAATATAGGTAAGTTTGCTATCAAATATTGTTTCAAAGACATTTGAACTGAGTTTACAGAAGACAGGTTTTAGAAGAAACAATCAAAAAACCCCCGACAACCCCAAAATGACAACAAATAAAACTATTTTTGCTCATTATAGTAGAAGTGGCTTTTTACACTCCTGACTGTTCTTCCTCTGACTGGCACCTTCCTGAGGAATGTGGTTGAGAATGAATGCATATGTATACACACATGCCTATCTATATATACATTGATCTTAGTGAGCCTGGGAATGTAAAAGCAAGTGCAAAAGCGTATGCTGGTTTTGGCAAGTTGTTTGTTTTAGTTGCACAGTTTCCTGCTCTTCTTCATTTAAAAGGTGCGTTAATGTTCTGTGTATGAAGCCTGGAGTGTCATAGTTAGATCTCTTGTCAAAAGATGGATGTCCGTGTTTTATTCCATATTGTGAAATGGTAGTCCTCAAAATATCACGTCAAGCCACTACCATGAATAAATAGCTGTGCTGCATTATTTTTGGGAGTAGCAGTTTCCAAGACAGTCAGTATGATCGCAGCCATTAAGTGAGTAGAAAGTGTTTTGAAAGAGTAGAAGGAGCTTTGTTGACTGAAATGGCTGGGTCAGAGCTGAAAAGGAAGAGTTTGCTGTTTTAAAACATAGCAGACATTTTAGACATTCTTATCGGGATGCTTCAGTAATGGAGTTGTGTGAAAGACTGATAAGGGAACGTGCGATAGCAGCCCTCATAATTTAAAGTGCCCGAACTTGGCACATTCTATGGTAATGTAAAATAGCAATAAATATAAATCTCGTGTTCTGGAATTCCCGGGTCGGCTTATTAGCAGATCAGTGTGTAAACACTGGCTCGGTCTGTCTAATACTAGAAGGATGTGTTTTGTTCTCTTGAAGGGATGTGTGCTGGCTCTGCACCCCTAGAGCATGTATAAGGCAGGCTAGATTCAGACCGAGCTGTACTCTGCATTTTCTAGAGGAAGTCTGTTTTGTATAAACCACACACCAAAGAAATATGTAGATAATTTTTCACTGCAATGCAGGTATTTCACCAGTTTTGAATCACTAATATCAGTTACTGGTTTCACTCGAGCTGCCTAATAAGATCTTGTCAGGAACACCCTAACAAGACAACTCAATCAGAATTGCAGATTTAATGTTGCTCCTTGGTCAGATTGGGACTGGCATTTTCCAGTTTGCTCCCAGATTTGCACCCATTAAGTGCATAAAAATGGTTTGAAAGAGCGGGAAGAGCTTTGTTCACTGAAGCGACTGCGTTGGGATTGAAAGCGGAGAGCGGCAGGTGAAGGAGCACTGGACCGCTAGTGGCAGGGGACGAATCCCAGCATTTGCACCCCACCCCGTGGCCCCCGTAGGCCTATAGTAGCTGTTTTTTTCTGTTACAAACTTGAGCCCTGGGCCTGCTTGTTGACTTGTGCACGCTCTTAAGGCTGCCTGGCATGTTAGGGCTGGAGCCTGGAAGCAGTAAGGAGCGGTGTTTATCCGTGGTCAAAGAGGGAAACCACCATGCCAACAAAAAGCCTGTTGTCTGATGAGACCAGTGCTAAAGGTAACGTGTAAAGCAGTGGTGATTGCTTCTTCAGGAAAGAAAATGGAAGCAGGATAAATGGTCCTTAATTGAGTTACGGTTAGTATTTTAAGGCTTATGGCATAATGCATTTAAGCTCAATGAAGGCGTTTCTTTTTAAATGTTCCTTCAGGACTTCAAAATGTTGCAAAGAGCAAAGCAAACTATCTGATTGTGGTTGTGCAAAGCTGGTGTGGTATCAGTGTAGCTGAAACTGAAATAGCACTCACATGAGTTCAGTCTCGGTGCCTGTATTGTGCTGGAAAACCCAAGTGATTGGGTATAGAAAAGATTTGTCATATTAAAGCATCTCTTTTTGGTTCTGTGGGTTTTTTTGTTTTTCCATTTTTGTTTTGGCGAAGATGGTGTGGGGGATGAGGAGTTGCAGATTGATGATTGTTTGTCTGTAAACTGTCTTACTGGAACAGAGACTGTAGGAGGCTTTCTCATGGCTCTTCGTCACACCAGTGCCTTATCTAAACAGTATTTGACCCTTGAAGATGCTACATGTGTCTCTCATCCAACCTACCTGCCTGATCAGAGAGGATGGTCTGATCATGCTTGCAACAGAGTGAGAGGAGCACTCATCTGGGGAGCCATCCCCGTGTATCAAACCACTGCGTTCCTGAAAGTCTTTCCTCTCTGATAGCATCCTTTCACTTAATTTATTTTAATGTAGTTCAGAGGTGTACGAGAAAGGAGAATTTGATACCGCAATGAAGAAAGTCACAAAAGGAGGGCAGTGCCGTGTCCTGACATCACCACATGGTACTTTTTTTGACATTGCATTAATATGCAATAACTTGTAGTGGTAGCTATGCAGCAGCTCAAAACAAACACTGCAAAAACTTTGATCTCAGGCAGTGTTTGTCACTACAAATGTAATTATCTGTGTGGACCATCAGTCTTCAGACTAGTAATAGCAGCAGTGTGGGAGAGCTTGTGGTATCCAGTCTGAGGCATTTCTACCCTGCTGATGTCGAACAGGCTGACAGCAGGTAGGAGACTGATGGTAGAGGTCACGTCTTGCTGGGCTCATTACTTGCCTTCTGGTTTATGGTGGAGCAGGGAAGAAATCGCATCCTTGATCTCTACCCGAAAACAATAAGAATGGAGGAGATATGGAGGAGGATATGCAATTAGAGAAATAAAATGGCAATGCACATTGCTCTTTTGTACCATTTCTTGCATTAAAAAGTAAATTCAATAATTCCTGTCTTCTTATTTTCTGATTTTTTTAGATTCAACTTATAACGATAGGAACATTCTTCCCTTGGTCAGAAGTAATTCTGATATGCAAAATTTGAAACCTAAGGGATAAGACAAGGGAAATTGCATTGTTTTAATAAATAAGGAATCATTTAAATGATTCCTGACCGATTGCCAATTACTTTATCCTTTCACATGTGAAGGTAACAAAAGAAAATGGTAAAAATTTAGCCTTGGTAAGGTTTGGCCGAACAGTGCTAAGCATGGCTAGATTTGAAGCAGAGTGGAAACATTATGGGTTTCTTAGAGTGGGTCCCCCGGAAGTTTGAGAAGACGCCCGATCAGAAGGCTGGAGTTCAGATCCCACCTTCTCCCTTGCTCAGACTTCTTTGGGTTTCTGTTTTGGTTCTGGCTTGTTTCTTAATTTAAGCAGTCAATTCTGTGGTGTATGCTGGTTGCAGTCAGTCTTGTCTTATGCTGCCTTTTCATGCAGTGCATCTACAACGCCTAGTGCACTGAACCTGTTAGAGGTAGGCATTGCCTTTTGGAAGGAAAATTACATTTCTTGGTTTCTATTGTACCTTTAAAATTCTTCCCTTTCCTTCCTGTCTGCAAAGAGACTAGCTGGTGTTTAGATATTCACATGGTAACTTCTGCAGCTCTTTTCTCTTGTACAGCCTGCAGTTTGGGATGACTCCACTGGTAGAGCACTGACTTGCAATCAGGAGACAGAGTGGCAGAGACAGAAGGAAAAGCTGTCTGATGGGTGACGTGAGGCGTGTCATGACCAGTCAGTGCTGCAGCCATAAAATTGAGATAATGATACTGATATCACTCCTTGGTGAAGCGTTATGAAATGTTTTCATGAGTATTTCTGCTCCAGAGCCTGGGTGTTTTTAGCCTGGATTCCAAGGAAGTGAGGTGTGTGTGGTGGTGATGATGTCTGTCTGTCTGCTTGTCCATCCCCATTCCCCCCCTCCCATAACACTGAGTGTCTTGGCTAATTCCCACCAAATCCGGCAGGAAGTAGAAGTCTCAAAGACAATTAAATTCCTACAAATATTTTTGTTGTTGCTAAACTCAGCAGGCAGGGGAGGTGAGAGGCATGAGTTAGTGCTGACACTGAGGGGGAAGACAGCCAAGCTCTGCCCTTGCTAACTCTCTTTGGCGGTGGCCAGCAGCAAGCCCTGCCACTGCATCCCGCAGGCCGTGGCAGCCCTTGCCCAGGTGCCAGGCCAGCACAGCAGGATGTGGCTGCTGGAGGACGCCAGAGGGAAGATGGTGCAGAGACAGGTGAATGCAGAGAGAGGGCAGAGATGCAGAGCATAAATCCTGCTCTCTCTGTTCTTCAGTAGAATGGGCTGTGTTACTAGAAGGGCTCTGACTCAATTTGCCGTTCGAAATCCTGGTGGTGGTTTTGTTCCTGGCTGCTCTGAACATACCTTCCTCATGTTCCTGGGATGTTTTCACTCCTCTTCTGTGCGGTGTTGGGTTCCTCTGCCACAGGGAGCTCTGAATCTTTCCTGGCACCTTCGGCAAAGCTCTTGTGCTCCTTCCCCTCCGTGCTGCTCACATTTTACTTCTGCAGTATATGCAAATATAGAGCTGCCTTTTTGCCCTGTAACTGTGGGGCCATGTATCCCAAGTGGAAGAGCCTTCCCATTTCATGAAGAAATTCTCTCTTTATCCTCATTATACATAGTTAATATCTGGCAGGCCCTGTTTTCAGTGACTGCTGAATTTCTCCCTTGCACAGCGCTGTTTGTGCCTCCAGAGCGGTGGCCTTTTTCTGCACAGGGCCTCTCACTTACTTGGCACAGCACTCTGGTTTTGTATTGCTCTGTACATTGAAGGCAGCTACATGGTAGTAATAATAATCACAGGGATGCAAATTTGTTATCTCGTATTTAGTAACTCAGTGGGAGCACATGTTTATCTTGTACACTTGAGTGCTGTTTTTAAATAGTACTGTATATACAATAGATAGATTTAAAGTTGACTAACCAAGAAAACATCCTCAAGGCTGAAAGAATAAGGGTGAAAGCTATGCAAGAGTTGCATCCTGGGTTTTAGCACTACTTTGTGTTTGGTGTGCTGACGTACATGGCTGTAGCAGTTAGATGTCTCATTTATGCACCCAGATAAAGCCAAGATAGTTTAAAGCAATCAGATTCATCTCGTGTCTTGGAAGAACGAGTTTATACTTTGCAAGAGAGAAGAGATTAGCAAATTGATTTTTTTTTTTTAAAGGAATATTTAAATAAGCATCCTTTCACTAGGAGGAAGGGACAGGTAAACAAGTAGTCAGCTGACCACAGGCCCTGTGGCTTCTACAAAGACAATTATATGAAGACCAAGACTCTTGAACTACCTTCAGGTCAGTTGTTTTCAACTATGTTAGTTTAGGTAGGTTTAAAGTCAGTTGCTTTGAAATGGAGAAGCCGTGACCAGGAAGGGACATGACTGGAAAGCATCAGTCATGGAAAAATACTGTAGCCTAAAGTCAGCTTTGAAGTCTCCGAGTCTTTTTATTGACTTCATAGACTTTAGGTTAGGCCTTCGGTACAGAAAGTCAAGATCAGACGTGTCTTTGAAATTATTTTTCAGGGATTATTTATATGTGTGATGTGTACTTCTCTGCTGTTTTAATAGGAATCTCTCATATCGAACTTGTTATTATTACTATTACGGAATTACGTATGTAGGCCTCAGTCAAAGCCCATTTTGGCTAGGTATTTGAATACATAAATGGTAATAAAAAGACTCTCCAAACCAAAGAGGTCATAATGTTGCCTGTGTATGTGTGCGTGGATGAGAATGGAGATTTCGGAGGGTGTGTACATTGGCTCCCAAATCAACCTACCTTTGCAGTCATTTTGCAGATGGTAGCCTGGGCTGTTGGGCGGCAAATGAACTAACTAGTCCAGGAAGATCACCTCTGACTTCTGGCTGAAGATCCCATCTTTGAATCAAAGGGAATTTGACTAGGATAGTTTCAAATCTTTGTCTGTTAGCTCGTACTTTATTATTCTTTTTGGTTTATTTTCATGTGCCTCCTGTTTGCATTGAGGTAAGAGGTGCAGAACACCTGTTTATATAGATCACACCATGTTTGTTTTCCTGACAAGATGAGACAGTTCCCTGCAATGCATTTTTAAGTATTTCGCCCTATTAAGTTCCCAGTGTCCAGATCTCGTGGCTTCCTCCACTTCCCTTAAGGAGTTGTTGATAAGTCTTATATCATATTCAGCTTAATTTTCACTTTTAAAAATTTCCCATTAGTCTTCAGCTGCCCAAGACACCATCTGACATAATTCTGTCTTACTCATTCATGATGTTGGGCATATCAGCAGGGGTGGAAGCAGCAGTAATGGGATACTGCAAATCATCTGCCCCTTCAGTACATGCTGGAGATGCTCCTGAGAAGCTGTACACATGGTATGTCAAACCCCATGTCTTGACCAAAGGAGAGGGAATGTGCTCTGGACAGGCACTGAAACTTTGAGATGTTTAGGTTTATCTGAAGCAAAGTGACTGAGCCTTTTTTTGTACTGGCTGATTGAAGTGGTGTTGCTGCACTTCAGAATTTCTGAAGGCCTCATTTCATCACTCTGCCTTTAATTTCCTTCTGCTACTCTCAGTTCTTTCTTATTTTCCTGTCAGTCCTGTATGCTCTCAATGCTAAGTTTTCATTTCTTCCTTTTTATTTCCGCAGTAGATGGTGGAGTCACATCCCACATGGCTCTGCCATCTGGAACAACTTCCCTGACTCATATTCCTTTCGAGTTTCAGCTTTATCCTTGACCTCTGTGTGTTAATCTTCCCTCTAATAAAACTATGACATCTTATGCCCAGAGGCTTCCAGTTCCTTTCTGCTAAGTCTTTCTCCTCAAGACACGTAGCTTTTGCTACCTTTTGATACACAAGGTGTATTGTGATCTGTATTTATTATTAGACAAGGAAGACCTATTTTAGAGACACCTAATCATGTACTTAAGTCTAATTCCTGTTCAGGACAACACTTCAGGGCACACTTATCTTTTTAACACCCCCTTATCCCTTTGATTTCAATCAGCTTCACTGATTTAAAGTTAGGTATGTGTTTAAGTACTGTCAACATGATAAAGCCTCAACTGTGAAACATGTTTTTTATATTTAAAAAAAAAATCAAACTAAAGCATATTGCACAGTCTGAAAATAATGAAAGATTCAAGCAGAGAAGTAAGGTTTCAAATCTGATACTACATCTCCTTAAGTCTCATCTTGAAAACATCAAACATGCTGTAAAATCAAACAAAAATCCAGCAGCCGTGCTTTTCAGTCTGTTGACTCAAAACATTTTCTGCTGTACACTGAGATTTTCAGTAGTTGACATAGCATGCAGTTGTTCTTGCTAAATTAAGAAAGTCTCGTGCTTTCTAGGATCCCATAGTAGAACTGCTGACTTGCAATACTTGCATAAAAAATTGAGGTTAGTTTATTGAGTAGTTGGACACAACTTGCAATGCTACTGCTTTTCTCCTAGTGGCTCCCTTAAAACTTCCATGAGATGGGGGGAAAATACAACTAATAGCAAGCTGTGCCTGGGCACCACACAGTCCCGGCTTTGTGCAGAGCATGGCTTTGGCATCTGGAATGGGAGCTCAGTGCGCATTAGCAGCAGAACATTCATTGACATAAATTGCTGTCAGAGCAATGGAGGAATGCAGCTGTGTATTTTGTGAGCACTGGATGTGGTCTATCTCAGACTTGCCGTGAGATCATGGAAGATCTGCTCAAACTTGTATCTCAGACTCTAAGTCTTGGGTGTGGGGCACCGCAGTTGGATAAGCGCCCACTTTTGAAATAAATGCAAGCTCAGTTGCAGGGCTCCTACCCATTTTTTCCCCATCCTTGCCTCTCTCTTACCATTTCCTTGTTCCTTCCAGGCAGATCTGTCCAGAGAGGACACATAGGAACACACATCCTTCCTAATTCATAAAAAGTGAGGAGGGGAGCAATGCCTGGCTTTAGGGCAGCCCTTGAAAGGAGGTTCATTTAGAGTCCAGCCAGTATTGAAATTGGCTGTCCTTGGGGAGAGTGCATCACCTTCAGTGTGTCTCCCACCAAAACCAAGAAGGGGGAATCCATTCCCATTTGTCCCCAGGAGTAAAGCTGCCCTGGTGTGTCTAAGCTGCGCCTCAGGAAGTCACAGTGCTGCTGAGGAGAAGGGGCAGGGAAGGTACAGTCAAAGCAAAGTAGCTCAGACTGCTCTTGCAGCCCACAAAAGCAAAGCTACCAATTAATTTATTATGGAAACCTGCATAGTGCCGCTGTGGCCCAACTTTGGGCAAATCAGTACAAAGAAGAGAGTAATACCATAGGTTGCAGAGTGTTTTCATAGGTTTTTCAAGGGGTTTTTGTTTGTTTTCATTTGGTTTAGGTTTTTTTGCTTGGTTTGCTGTCCCTACCGAAGCACCCAGCTAAAGTTGTTGCAGTCGTGGCCATCCTCTCCTTGCCCCGGATCACTGGGGAGTGATGCAGTCACTTCTTGTTTGCTTCTGGAGCGATGGCACAGGCAGCGTTGTAGCATGAGAATATTTTTGAAGCCTGAGTGTGGGCATATGATTGTCAAAGTCGAGGCGTTTTTAGTATAGAATTTGAACTACAGTGCTTCATTAATGAGGCGTTTACCTTTGTCCTCCTTAAAACGAGGAAAGTAACTGAAGCCTGTTTAATGCTTGGTTCCTTGTGAATCATGGGGATTGCATGGCTAAAAGTATATTTGCTAAAGCCCTTTTAAAATGCATTGCTTTTGTGCCTCTCACATAGTTCCCGGTCCAGACTCCCATGAATCTTTACTTTTTTACCTCTCTTAATGCTCAGTGCACGTGAAAAACCTTCCTATGTGTGGAAGTGGAGATGCTAATGCAAGTAAAAAAGATGCATGTGTTCCTTTTCCCATTCATCACAGTTCTTGGAGATTTTTGTGGAAAATTCACCATCCAAGGACCAAACTAAGCATCCTTCTTCACAACCTACCATGATTAGACTGTGGGATTGAGCCAAACTGAAGCAGTGTTTTGGGGAATTTCTGAGAAGTCCGTTGTCCCCGGTGAAATCTCTTTTTACTCTGCTTCGCATTCTGCAGAAAGCATATTCCTCACACCAGCGCTGCCATGCTCGTCAGTTCAGCAAATGTTTCCTTGGCATTGCACTTGCTGTTTTTGAACCACGAAATGCTTTTAGGTAAAGTTATCATAATATAAACTGAAAATTGACAGGCTGAATAGTTGTGGTTAGTATGTGCTATAGTGGTGATGACATGGGAAAATATGTTGTTTTTCTCCAGATGACTGTTTGAGGTTAGTTCTAGACCATTTTGTTCATGATGTGCCAGCTAAAATTATGAGAGCATGACTTTGAAGTAAGCAGGTTAGTTTGATTTTTATTTTTTTTTCAAAGCCTGATAAAGGCCTTGTGTCAGAGAATGGATGTTGTTGTTATTTTGGGATTTTAAAAGAATGGAACCAACCATTAGAAGGAGTAAAAGGTTAAAAGGACTAAATTCCCCTTTCCAAGAAGTTCATCTCGCTGCATAATCTAACCAAAGGTGTCTCTCTCATGGGACTAGCATGGGCAAAGCGTGGCCTGCAGGGCAAAAGCCGGCAGAGTTCTGGTGCCTCTTCTTCAGCAGAAAATGGTAGTGTGAATGGGGGATGGGTAGCAGCAAGCAAACTGGTGCTTTCTGCTGGCAGCAGAAACAGCATTTTGTAGGCCTGTTCCTATATATACCTTTCTGGTATTCAAGACCGGAGTGGTACCGCATCCTGCCAGGATGGCAGCTCAGCAGAGCCATGGGTGGCATCTTAAACACTCCATCAGTTATGGGATGATCTACACACACCAAAAGATGTCATGTTGCTGAGTCAAGCAGGCAGTGCTCTGAAGGACCACAGAAACATGTGCCTTGTTCAGAAGACAGAAGCAAGAAAAGGGGGCATTAGGCAGGAGGTGATGTTTGATGTCTTCATATCTAATGATAAAAACAAAAGTGACTCAAATGTCACTTTCTTCCCAAACAGAAGTCTTTTTGGTGTGGGCTGCCAGTCCATGTTAGGAGTGATACGCAAAATACACAGAATTTGTGTGTGGCTAAATGATGGTTTCTTTTTCTTTCATCTGCCTCCATTTTGCTTTGTGCTGCAAGATTGCAGTTGCATATAAAAGCTTGACATATTTAATGGGACCTTGAAACAGCTCCAGTGAACTGCAGCAGAAAGAAAAGCAGAGGAAAGTAGAAGGATAGCAGAAGACACATTCACCAAATTTACATTTTGAACTAAACCCCTGCAGTTCTGGAAAAGTCCTTACTCCAGCTGGTACACCAGTGTGTGAGTTTGGAGTTTAAATCCGCTCCAAGGTCTTTGTGGTGTTTGGACACAGGGAGGCAAGTTAGCTGTGGAGGAGCAGCCTTAAAGGTGAGTTTGCCTGCCTTCACCTCTCCTGAAATGCTGTGCTGAAATGAGGTGGTTAGGACAGCATACTCAAGTGGTTATTTTTCTGTTGTTTCCATTTTTTCTTTGCTTGTATGGGCTAATCTCGTCTCTGTTTGGGGTGTGGGGAAGATTGGGGAGTTGGAGCATGTTGCTTACATCTCCCCTGCCCAAGCTGAGGAGCCTCTGAAGCTTCTTGAAAGTTAGACCATGCTGACTTTTGTGTGGTGTCCTTTAGCCCCAGCGAATACAAAGAGCATATGGTATGGATGGCTCGTTTCTAAAACACCATCAAAGAGCCAGAGGAAGAGATGGTCTTCTAACCCTAATATTCTCCTAATTCTGACGGTCTTCTAACGACTCCTGGAGGCACCATTCCCTTTCTCAGCAATTCCTTCTTCACTCTTTTGCATACCTCATGTCAGTACAGCCAGTACCCTGAAGAGTTCAATTTTAAGGCCCTAACTCAGAAAAGCTCCCATTTTCCCTACTTCTGGTTAAATATTGTAAAATATTTGAATTAGTTTCAGTTAAAATATGATAATATGATAGCATATTGATTAATATGATAATACTGATAATATTGTCTGACCAGTACAGTTGTTTAATGAGGCTAAGCATACTTGGATATAAAAAAAAGGCCAACTTATTCAAGAACGATGAGTGGTTATGATCGTCCAAATGGTGACCTTTCAGGGTTGGCGTTTGTACACCCAGAAATGAAGGCAGGTGGGACAGCTAGATACTTTTCTCAGGCAAATGTCCTTCAAAGTTCACTGCAAGGAAAAAGTGCATTATTACACATTGTACATCTAAAATAAAAGGTGAGATTTTGACAATTGCCCAAATCAGTTACTGACACGTATCTTTTCTCTTTTCTGGGGCCTCTCACCCCACGTGACTTTTTTCATTCACTGGATGATGGTCCTGTTTATAAGACAGAAGCAAGAAAAGACAGCAGTAGATAGGAGGGGATGTTTGTGTCTGTGTGATTAATGGTAAAAACAAAAGTGACTCAACTGTCACTTTCTTCCAAAATAGGAGCCTTTTTGGTGTGGGCTGCCAGTGCATGGTAGGATGTGGTGGCTTAATGCACCCGCTTCACTTCAGCAAGACTAACGCACTTTTAATTTCCACGGCCTCACTCGCAGTCTTTGGGGCAAGCGCTTGCGTAACAGTTTGTAGGGATGGGGCCTTCGCCTCGAAATTATGCTGGGAGGACACTCAGGCACACACAGTGGCATGCCGAGCACAGTGGGATCCTGATCCTGACTGGGGCCTCTGGGCACGATGCTGTCATAAATTTTAAATAATAATAATAATAATAATAATACTGTAAAAAGTTAAATAAATGTGTCAAGTTAATTTTATGCTCCCCTCCCCTCAGGCAAATTAGCATAAATTGAATTTTCTAATAATTAGCCCAAGCAGTTGTCACTGAATAGATATACCTGATTTCTGTGAATTGTGGTAATGCATGGAGAACTGATCCTGCAAGGAGCAGAGAGGTTCCCAGACTGACCTGGCAGGATCAGGTCCAGTTGTACAGATACTGTATGGATGCATTTGCCGTTAATTGGGTCAGTTATAGGTTATATGTGTATTGCCATAGAGTTCAGATTTTAGTCGCTTAGAAAATAATGCACTGAACTGTGTGCGTCGGGCTTATTAAACTGCTGTAATAAACCATTTTACAATTCCAGGCGGCCCTTCCCAAATGTATTGTAGAGCCTATTAACAAACACCTGTCAAGTTCAATTGAAATGTCTTAAGTGGCCTGATCTACAGCGTCTGCTGCCGTGCCAGAGAAGGCAGGGCTCGCACAGCGTGCCAGCCGCGTCAAGTAACGCGCTCAGAGATGAGGTATTTGGGAGCAGGGGGCTTCAAGGAGCTCTTGGCTTGCCTTGCAGCCTGGTGAATTTTGGTAGTAAGTAGTGAGGAAAAAAGAAGGAAAAACTAGGTTTGTGTAACGCAAACAGCCTTTCTTTTCCCTGTTACCTAGCTGTGACGTAAGTCGCAGAACATTTCAAGTTTTTCTTTCTCTTTTTTTTTTCTTCTTTTTTTTTCAAATTAAGATATGGAAATGTAAACAGATCTTTTCCTCTGTTGCTGACTTGAATGAGGGCTGGCCCCTGGTACACGTGTGAAAATTGCTTGGCTAGGAAAGATCTAATATATCGTAGCTTCGGAGATAAAAGTCCAAACTCCCTAGCTGCTTGTCTTGACAGAGAGTGCTACTTGTACATGTTTGCTTCCAGAGACTGAGCTTACAAAAGAGGAGAGGGGGAAAATTGGCCCAGTAGCATGTCAGAAATGTTTGTGGAGGGTTTTTTGTTTCGTGTTCGGGGATTTTTTTTTCCTCCTTTTTTTTTAAAATCATGAACTCAGAATTGAAGGAGGCTCAGCAATCAGCGTGTTTGAATGCCAGCCAAGACACTAAACTGGCAGCCGTCCATTCTGATATCAATGTGAGTGAAATGTGTACTCAGTAACTGGATTCAGGCCCTTCATAGTTTGCAAGCAAATATTTCTGCTTTTGCAGATCAGATAAAAAACAGAAAAAGCTGTGCAGCTCTCGAGCGTGTGAGAGAGGCGTCTGCACCTTTGCAAAGGGGCATTAACATTTCTGGGTCCCAGTCAAAGTCCTGTGCCTTATGTCGTCACGTTGAAGGCTATGTTCTACTTCCAAAAGGCATTTAATCATGTCTTTTAATGTTTTAACTACTAAATCTGCCTTGCATAAAAGCTGTAAGTACCTCACACTGGTAATAAGCTGTAGGAAAGTGAAGTAAATTGGCATTTTGTAAAAAGGTTGTACAAAACCAATGGAAAGCTATGCAAATCAGCTATGATACAGCCAAATTTGCATTTTGTCTTGGGTTTAGTGATGATGTGCACAGCATGACTTTGGCAGGCTTGCTTCTTGGGATGATGCATGCACTGGTGGTATGGCCCTGTAGGGTCAATTTAACAAGCGTAACGTTGTGATTTTCCATGCAGTTTCTCAGAACCACTGAGCAACCTGCAGCAGTAAATAGAGACAGAGGAAATTGATTTTTAAGAGTAAATACATTTAGTAGGAGGAAAAAATGTTATACAAATCTTTCGCCTTGCCAAAAGAAGGTTAACAGTTTTGTTAGGTGCTGCTCAACTTTCCAAAGTGACTCCCTTCTTCTGTCTTACTTTTTTCTTACTCTTTGGTTTAGAAAACGTCAGGACGAGGAGGTGATGTAGATTTCTTGCACACTGCGTGCTCAGATCATTAGAACAATATACAGGGGAGGGCGACGTGTTACAAGCAGCTGACGGTGCAGTTTCACAGCCTTTGAGTTCATTGAACCAATGGCAGCTCTTAAGACCTGTTGTTTTGCCCAGCTGAGAAGGAAGGTGGGAGCATACTTGAGGTTTCTGGTGATAATAATGCTATTGTAGGGAGGACGACACACAAACGGACTCTCAGAGCCCTTTGCAGTCTGTTTTATATTGGAGAGACATGTATGCTTTTTAAGTGTTGCCGGCAAGTACCTCTGAAATTACCTTACCTGCTTTTTTTCCTCATATAAAAGTTTTGTTTCATTTCAGGAATTCATTCAGTATGTTAAATTGAAAAAAAAATCAAATAAAAATAAAGCAAATTAATTGGAATTTTTTGGCATTGGCCTTCACATGCTGCATGTTCTCTCCAGCCACCTATTTGAACACAAATTTGTTACCTTTCCTGCTGTGAAAACAGACCAAATAAAAATTTCTGTATATGCTTTGCTTGTCACAAGGATGAATTTGCTCCAGCATCCCTTCCCAGTTCCTCGGTGCTGTGTGACAGCTCCATCCTGCGGGATGCTGGGCACCCAAAAGAAGCGCTGAGTGTTTTCATTTCCCATGCCGTGATCCTGCATCCCTTGAAGTGAATGAAATGTCAGCCGCTAACCTGCAGTAGGCTCTGGGCTGGAGTCCTACGAGGGCTGCTCAAGAGCAGCCTGAGGGAAGCATCTCTCCTTAAGGCAGTAGGTAAGCAGCATCTCTCCTTAGGGCAGGGCTTAAGCAGGAGGTCAGTAGGTTTTGGACAAAGCACCTGGTACAAGGCTGTCCCGAGTTTGAATTTAAGCACAAGTTTAAGTACTCTCTTCCTGTGACCTCAGCACACCCAGTGCTGTTAGTTTGCCTTACAGAAGCAGAAGGGAGCTTGGCTGCTTTCAAATGAAGTCTGCCAAAAAAAAAAAAAAAAAAACCAACCCAAACCTAAAAAACCTAACAGCCCAGCAAGCAGCATCTTTTTTTTTTTTTTTTTTCCCTTGGCTTCTCTATAAATAGTCAAAATATTTTTCAGAGCGAGTTGAGTTAATGTTTTGCAGTGGTGAGTGAACACTGTGATGCTCTGATATATTTTGTGCTCCTGAACCTCATTGTAAGATGCTTGAGTGTAATTTAATTAAGGTTTTTAAATGAGAGGAAGAAAGAGTGCTATGAAGTCTCGTCTGAATTTTGTCATTGACTTCATGCAAAGTCCTTTGAGTGCATTTGGGAACAGTTTGGCTTCTCATTTAGCTGTATCATTGGATACATGTTGAGAGTTTTCCCTTCTTATCCTTACCACACAGACAATCCCGTCATTCTTGAAATGAATGCTCCTTTTGCTGTCCATATGCAAGAAATTATGCGAACATCTGTGTAAGTCGCAACATAGAAGGCAAATTCTTGGTGGCAGGCTGCAGAGCCCGTCTTTCAGACCCCTGTCTGCAGAGGGGCTGTGCGCAGCCATCAGCTTTGTTCTTGCACCGCACGCTGACTGTCAGTTTCATGTTCCACCGCTTCACTACTAATAACAACTAGTAGGATTTTGTCTTTTTTTTTCTCCTTTTTTTTTTTTTCCCAAGCACCAAATGTATAGTTTCATTTTGGCAGCTGGTTTTATCAAGAAAATGGTATCAGAATCGTGTGGGATTTTGTGAGTCATTACCAGAAATACTGCAGTGGGTGGATTAGCCCCTTCAAAGCGGCTGCTCTGCGTGTTTTTGGGGTAGTAAGGTGCAGGGAAAATAGGGTCGCGCTTGCAATTTTTCTCATGTACCCTTGGGAGAACCCTCGGCGAGGGCGACGTCCTTGTTCTGTCAGCAGCTCTCTGCTATTTCCTATTGGCACCAGAGGGAAGATGAGTGATGCTCCTCAGTCTCTCTGCAAACCGAGTGTTTCTCGCAGCTGTCCCTACGTGACAGGAGCACAAAACACACGTGTTTTGGTTGCGGGGCTGCGCGACACAAGCCTGTGGCGTGAGGAGCCAGGGCAGCAGCGCTTGCAGAAGCACCCAGAAGAGCACGCTTAGGTGTCTGTGCTTTAGGTGTTGAGGCTTTCAAATCAGCCTCGTCACCTTGTAGCTGGGTTTATTTCAGTTGCAGGTATCAATGCTTCTTCTTAAAGGGTTGCCGCCTCTCCGCCTACGAAATGCAGCCCTGTTTCCATCCCAAACCTCGTTGGAGAGCACTTTTGCTAAAGTAAATCAAACCCAAGTGCTGTCTCCTTGCTTTTAATGGCACAGCCCAGGCCCATGTGTCCGGGCTCTCGCCATCAGCCTGGTCCCACGGGAGCGACACATCCGCCTGGTAACAGCCCGTTAGTGGGACACTTGTAGAAACATTTGCTGGTTTCATCACGTGGTGTGCAGACTTTTCATCGAGGAAGCCATTCGGGACTAATGTGCAAGACTTTTTCGGAGTCCTGCTGCCTCCCAGACAAAATTACCAGTCTTTGGAGGCCAGCGCCAGAAACCGCCTCTCTGAGCCTGCAGCTCCCCTGCTCCCTGGTGCACTGCCAGGACCCAGAGCACGCAAGTTTGCATTAGCACATCCCGCCGCCGATGTGTTTTCTCTCTGACGTGGGGCTGAGGAGGTATGCATGCATTTGGTCTCGCGTGCTTCATCTGAGCATTCAGCAGCAAAGAGTTTCTCACCAGAAGCACGTTTGTTTTGGGTAGAGGCTTTCCTGTTAGGTCCTAAAGTGTCATACTGTCCTGTGTGCTAAAAAAAATATTTCCCCTTCCAAGAGATAACCAAAGCAATGGGAGGAGGTTGTTTTGATGAAATCAGAATGGGGGTGGAGAGGAGGAGCAGCAGAGACCGATCTCCTGCCTATGTCCAGTTAATGCTCCTAATGAAGTGTAGTGCAGCGCTCTGACACACAGCAGAAACCTGCTCCGATGAGTGATGGCTTGTTGTGCCTAATGCTCTCCCAAGCGTAACTTATGACAAATAAATATGTGACGTCCTTCCCTGCTTCTTCCTACTGCTCTGCTGTTGGGGTTTTTTTTGCTCAGTTTGGGAATGTCAAAGAAAAACAAAGTGTTATTGTTTCCGGCCGGCTCCCAGCGCCCAGGGGAGCTGTGGTGGGAGCAGGGTGCAGGTAGGCGGCTGCTCTCCAGCCTTCCTACATGAATCCAGAGTGCAGCTGCCTCCCCCAAAAGTCACCCGAGTGGGAACTGCCGGCCCCTCGGCTGGTCTCTCTGGGCAGAGCTGTGCATAAGGAGAAGCAACCTGGCTCTCAGCGGCAGAGACGAGCCAGGGCAGAGCAGCTGGCTGGCATCTCAGCTGCCTCCTCCTGAGTGAGGTGGGCAATCTGCAGCACTCGTTGCTTTGCCCAGCGTGTGCGCATGGCCATAAAGTGGTTATTTGATAAGGCTGTAGAGTATCCGATTGTGCTGTACTGCAGTCCCCGCAAAGCGTAAGTAAGAGCCGTAGCCACGGGTCCAAACTGAAGTAAGGGAAGGAGACATCCCCGGCAGTGAGATGGATCCCCCCCATCCACCCTTGGGCAGACATCCTCCCACGCACAACCCTCACACATGCACCATGTCAAGCAGTTGCTCGGTGTATCAAGGAAAGACCAGCTAAACCCTCCCTCTCCCCCTAAACCATCCCCGTAGCCCCTTTATGCTTCTGGCAGGTCACTCGCGCCGTGGGAAGGGCAGGGCAGGTGCACAAGACAGATCCTGTTGCAGTGAGCAGAGGGAGCATAGTAGCTATGCTTTGTACCCGGCTCCCATTCCCACATGCACCACGAGAGGCACCGAGACGTGGCGTGAAGAGGAGCGGAAGGTGCGTCTGCTTGGTATGCTGCTGGAGCGCGACGGCTTTGGCTACTTCATCAGGTCAGGTTTCCCTCTGGCTGCACCCAGTGGTGATGGCTGGGCAGCAGTTCTGGCTCTTCTTCCCTGCCTTGACACAAGCGGCAGCGAGACGTGGCTGCTGCTGATGGGTGGGGGGAGCAACTGCCTGTCCGCAAAGATTAAAAACCTCTTTTCAGCGCGCCTCTGGAGCAGGTGTGGGGATTAGCCTACCCCAGCATGGCTGCGAAGGGGGCTCGGTTGCAGCCTGCTGGGGCTCCTGTGAGCGGGGAGGTGGTGGTGGTCCCCTGTGTGCCCGTGAGCGGGTGTGCATGAGAGTTGCAACGCGGCGTTTGCGCACTGAAGAGTGACGGGACGAGTCCTCTGGTGTTGCCCTGGCTGCAGAGAGCTTGCACGCCAAGGCCTGGGGCAGCACTGGCTCTGGGTACGTGGTGCAGCAGGGAAGTAGTGGCCCATGTGGTCACGGTGCCAGCAGGGCTTGTGGTGGGAGAAGTTTTGGATTGACAGCAAGGGTAACAACTTGCTCAATGAAACAAACCGCAGCTTCTTTGGGATGCTGCAGGCAGGGCAGGCCCAGGCACAATTCTGGTCCTGGTCCTGGTCCTGGCAGAAACCAGACCTCTGTGGAGGACTGTCCTGTCCATGTTGTTATGTGAGCCTTATGTAGAACTGCCATAAAGATATTTCTGGATTTTCCCCAGGCATACTTTTTTTCGTTTTCTTTTCTTGCCTAGAGATTTGGCCTGCTTGCACTCTGAGGCTTTTTTTTAGAAAATAAAATAATAACAGTAATAATAATTTTTTTCCCCTTTGTTCTGACGTTTTTGTGGCTCTGGTGGCTCAGCTGGAGCCGTAGCACTGTGTCTGAAACTGTGTGGGTTTAGGTGTGGCAATACCAGCCTTTCCCCCGCACGGGTACAAGCTAACTGCGTGTTGTGTGTGTACTGTAGGCCTGGTTAGAGCAATTTTTTTTTTAATCCGAAGCATGCACTTACCTGGCAAGTCCCAGTTAGAAATTGGGCAGCCCCAGACCAGTGAGTCTCTCCATTGACTCCGGCGGGCAGTGCTCCTTTCCAGAGCCAGGAGCTTCTCTGGTCAGCGCTGGGGAGAGCATCTCTCCGTCTTGCAGCATGGTGTCCCTGGTTCCTGATGCAGGACAGCATTTTATGTACATGCAGACGTGTGTTGTCATGTTGCCTTTTGAGTCAGTGCCCTGTTGTAGGGTGGAATATTGCTGCTGTGTTTGAATATTATTCTTTACGGGGTAGTCAATTGCATCATGCTCAGAAGCACAAATGCACACGCGAAAGATTTGCAGAGGCAGGTGGTAGCCTGTATTTTTCTTCCGTTTACAGTTTTTAAATAAAAAAAATCTTTTCAAGTTCTACGCTGTCAAGAATGTGGGTGTCTGGCTGAATGAAAGAGAAATAAAATAAACTTGCATAATAAATACACTAGTAAATTTGCAATTTCCCTAAACTCTTAGCATAAATACAGCCACTTTTGGGGGTTGGTTTGCTTGGTTGCTTATCCAAGGAAGAGGAGCAACTTTTGAAGAAAGTTTCCCTGAATGCCTTTCCTTATTATAATTATGTTAATTATTAGCAATGTACATACTCTAGTTACAGCATGAAATGCTACTTTCTGACAAAATCAGATCTGCTTTCTTTTATATCACGTTGTATGTCAAGTATGGAATGAGAATCCAAAAGCCTTGGGTATATCTGCATGTGGTTTTTATATATATATTTATTTATTTAATAATGCTATTTTTTCTTTTTCAGCATTTTAAAAGTTGACTGCCTAGAGGTAGGCACCTGGATTTATATTTAGGGACTGAAGGAAGTGGGATGGCTTTCAAAGGTCCTGCGTACCTGCAGCTCTCGGTAAATTAATTAAAAGCAGATGTTCTTTTTGGCAAGTGTGACAGAAACAAGTAGGAGATGCTGGGTGCCCAGCACCTTTGAAATACTACCAGCTTATTCAGATGCCTAAAGATGGAGTTAGGCGTTTAAATTTAGGCACCCAAGTTGGAAAAGTTTTGGCCCTGTAATTGTAACAATCACTGTCCCCTCTGTCCTGAAGTGCTGTAGCAGAGATTCATCCGAGAAGCTGGAGGTTCGTACGTGGGAGCGAGCAGGGACGGAGTATGTGTCTCACTGCGGTGGAAGCGACCTCGGCTGCCTGCCTTAAAGCACATGCAAATGAGGGTCAGATGGCTTGACAGTTGGTTATGAAACTAAATAGAAATTATGCAAAATGGGGTTGATTTTGCACATATTTTTAGGTTTTGTCTTTTAGGAGCTTGAATCTTTAATTAAAATACCAAAGAGGAAAAAAAAAAGTACGGGCAGCAACTGTTACGTTTCACATATATACTGGATGTAAAGTAATAGCCTGCTATGCTCTTTTTAGGAATCATTTTTATCCCATTGCAACTGAGAATATAAAGCCATCTTACAACTTGCCAGAAGTGACACCTGCTTTCATACTTCCTAATAATTACTTTAGCTTTGACAGAAAGTACTTGGCAGGGTGCATACAAATTATGACTCGCTTCAGGGTACAAATAATGTCATAATGACTTTAAGAGTTTCTCTTTATGGTCAGGATATTTGCATGTACATGTTTTGTTGGTATGAAACGAGCAAGTGAAGAAGAGTTTTGGGTGACTTCTTTAACTTCTGAATAAAAATGTGTGTTGGATATTGTAAGCATACAAATAGACTAGAAAAGGGAAATAAGTAGTAAGGTTTTCAGTGGCTATTTGAGCATGCCTTTTTTTTTTTTTTCCAACTCTGTTGCTATGAAAATGCCCTAGACGTTTGCGAGGAATAAAATGACTTCTAATGCTAGGTACTCACAGGCTAGAGGAGAGAACTTGCCTGCAGGTAAGTGGCATCAACCTGCAAGGACTCTTCTCCCTCTGCCTTGCCTTGCAGTGAATGAGTGTTCAGCTTAAAGTGCATTTGGATGTCGTATGTGCTCTTTTCCCCTGTTTTTTCCTGTTCTTGCTGCAGTTAAGTAGAACTTGAAGTCACATGTATTTATCTGTCTGCAAAATCAAGGTCTTTATTATATATCTGACCCCAAACTATAGCTAGGAAGTTAATCTTCTACAATGGTTGGTAGTTACTGAATAGCCTTTAAAGTATTCAGGGTTAAATGTGTTAAAGTATATATTATATATAAAAGCCCATTTTGGGAGAAGGTAGCAGCCGCACAGAGATCAGTGATATACTTGCCCAAGATCAGCCCAGAGTCTCTGGTGGAGCAAAGATGTTCTTCCACATCAGGGTGGCAGGAGTTTTGCCCCAGGGTCCAAAGGAGACTTTCCCTTCTTTGTGTTATTTTATCGTCCAGCAGCAACCTGAAGTTCTAAAATGCTAAGGAAAGGGAATGTCGAATTGGGTTTCCCTGTTCATATCTGCGACCTGTCTCCCTGCCCCGTTGTTACAGCAAAAAGGAGGCAAAGGAGAGGGCGAGGGGCAGGCAGAGGGTACTGTTCAGCACTCACCGAACCATTTCTGAAGGCGAGTCGAACAATTTCTGACAACCAGAACATGAAGTTTCCCCGTGAGCTTCCTTGAAGAACTGGAAGAGGAAGGCATCGATAAATACACTGCTTTTGCAAGGCAGAATGAGCAATCGTGGAAAACAGTTGGGAGTCAAGCAGTTTCTTATCTGAAAAAAAGTACAGTATGTTACTTTTCCACCTCTGTTAGGGGAGTTAAAAAGACAAATGCCTTTTGCTTCCTGCCTGAAAGAAGCTAAGCTCTTTCTATAAAAAGAATGAATTTGGAAAACGTCTGGTGTGTTTCTCTGTGTGTGTGCATATTAGTCCGTGTCTTTTATCAGACAGAGCTTTAGGAGATACAAAGTTCATATGTGCGTGGGTCTTTCATTACCAGAAAGACTTTGGCAAATTGCAGGGAATTCAGACAGCTGCAACAAAAGTGATTAATGGACTAGAGAGGAGAAGAAAGATTAAGAATTAAATAGGTATGGGTTGTCTGAACGAGGGAGAAAGAGGGTGAAGGAACAGGGCGATGTTAAAACTTGAGGGGTATAAATATCTGAGTTTGGAGAAGAATTGTTTTGGGTGGTCCAAGCAGTATGACGAGGAGTAATGGGATAAAATTCAGCGCTGAAAATGTAGGCTGAAATCCAGAAACAGTTCCAGCTAGTGAGATCTGTTAGACTGTGGAATAATCCCTGGCGGGAAGGGGTGGAAGCCACATCGCTTGAGCCATTTGAACTAGACCGAACAAAGGCAGAGCTCCCGAATACGGCATGGGAAAGGTCCTGCTTAGGGGAGGGGTCCAAGCATCACCTTCACAGCACACCCCCCCCCCCCCCCCCGTGTGTGTTATCTGCGGCTGGTACCAACACTGACAATGGCTGGAAATCGCATGGGGATTTCTAAAAGCACTGTATTTTAGCATATATTTGAATAGGGATTTCCTTGCGGAAACACAAAAATCCCTCTCTGTTCAGCTTTCTGCCCTGTAACTGTCTCTGCTTGTTGTACTTGTTAAAAAGAAAAAAAAAAAAACTAACGAAAGAGAGCAGAAGTTGCCTTACAGTAAAACTACCTAGTGATAAACTTTTTTATACTTCACTTGGAACAGGCTTGTCGGGCTGTTCTCGAAGGCTGAGGAAGAGCTGTTGGCAAGCTGCGCACAGCCATTACAAGTGAGAATGACTGAGCAGAACAGACCTGTTTTACTCATTCACTTTTCTGCTGTATCCAAGCAAGTCATAAGCTCTTAAATTCCACTTTTCATGTAGGGGCTTGGTCTCCAATGTTATGACTTTTTTTTTTTTGGTTTGGACATAAAGCTAATTTTCCAGTGGCTAGAAAGCTACAACGTGTATGAGGAAAACTAGGGAATTTTTTCTTTGTAGTAAGCCTACAGGGTTTTTTTTATGTTACTTACATTCACAGCACCATATCCACCATAGTTTTTCCTTACTGCTAGGCTCTCTTTAAAAGAATGGCGTGGAAAGGAAATGTTTACCTTCCCCTCCCCACACTGCCATGGCTGCGGGGCTTTGGATTGCTGTATTCTCTTTGCTGCTCCATGGATAAACTGAGATAAAGCTATGGCCGCCTTGCTTTTACTTCCTTCAGGTCAAGTCCGTGCTATGAAATTTTAGAGAGAGAAAAGTCCGATGCTGAGACGGCTGTTCACCTGAAGCTTGCAGGGATTGCATCCTCAGATGCTTTGTGTTGAGAAGGTAGGGAAGCGGGCGCACGCTCCTGCATGGTGTTCCTAACGCAGAGCTCCGCTGTGGTGTGCGGACCAGGCTGGAAGCATCCTACATCTGTAGCTGCCTGTTGTTTCAGTACTGTGTTTTCTCTTTCCGAGAGCCCCCTGAGTGGGGAAGAGGATTTGTGTGGCTTCATACAGGCTTAGATGTCACAGCTGGGTTTTGTACGGTTTTCAGAGTCTCTGAAAAGCAAGGTTAACGATTTCCCGCTGCCACCTAAGTAGCAGAACACAGATGGGGTACTGGAGAGAAATATATGTCAAGGTGTTGTCGAAACATTTATTTCCTTAGCAGGAAGTATTGATCCTGCAAACTATATTCTATTACAATGGCTTTATTTCTCCTATATTAAATGACTAAGGCAGACTATATTTAATCAATTTGTGTGATGGATGTTGGCGGACCAACATAGCAGTTGGTCACCATGCACATCTTAGTCTGCTGCTGGCTGCTTGGCTGCTTTCAACAACCCAAAAATAGGGTTTGGCCTGAAAATCAAAGTTTTAAGGTGTATTTTGTCACTTAGTAATACACTGGGCTTTGGTTGCCTGATTTACTCATTTTTTTATCAGCATTTATCAACACTGAGTAATGCCTGCAAATAATGAACCGTGCTTCTGCTTGTTAATGTGCTTTTGTTGTTTTCATTGTTTGTAAGCCTGTTTCAAAGGAGCAGTCGGGGTCATCTCTCAGACAGCGTTGTATCTTCCTAAGTGCATGCTTGTAGAAAACAAAAATGGTTCAAAACTGTTTGGGAACCTTTTGAATTAAAGCCCATGTTCCAGACCTGTGAGGAAAGTAGTGGGTTTTTTCGGCCATGTTTGTGAGGTGTTATTTGCTTTTTATTTGCTTTTTAAATTCATAATACAGTCAAGAAGCAGCTGAATCGCAGCAGTGGTAAAGAAGGATAGAAACAGGAGCCATGTTTCTGCTAAGTCCCGTAGAATTCAACAGGATCCTCCTTATATTATCTTGAGCTTTTCTGTAAGTAGTCCTGCTAGGCTCAGATTCTGAGATAGTTTTTAAATGGTTCCGGCTGTCATTACAGTTAGATGTCAAAAGAATAATCTATGAAATGCCTGTCTCCCCCATCCTTCAGTGAACTAATTTTAACCTAATGAATCAACTGCAGTGCTGCCTTCCTCGGCAGCCATTACAGAGGGCATGGTATGACATTTCTGTGGCACATGCTTAACTTTCTCTTCAGAAGCCAGCCTGTTCGTCTCTGAATGAGTGAATGTTTTAGGGTATGGCAATGCTTTTGTTTGCTCAGTGAAACTAGTTTCTCAGGTGGAGAAATCATTTAACTGGTAAGAGTGGTTTTGGAGGGTTTCTGGGTGGTAGCTTCCCATTACTGCTGCCTTTCTCATTCCTTTAGTGCCACCTTCTTCTCCCTAAGGAATCAGATGAGGACTTTGGCGTTTGGCACCACTGACAGCAGAACTGGAAGGTCAAGATCCTGATTTTTTCCCCTTTGAGGGCTAAAAAGTGAGTCTTGCCCCCCCCCCCTGCCCCTGAGGGGGAGCGAGAAGCGAGGTGCTCACTCTCACCAGCTGTCTTGGCTGTGTGGGCATGATTCAGCCAGGGACCTTCTGCTGTTGTGACTGCTTGGACTGATGGCTGGGAAGGCTCCACCTGGCCCTGGCCAGCAGCAGAGGAGTTTGTATTTCCAGGGACTGCCTGGGACTGCCTCCGTTCATCGTCCGCAGAGGTATGGGACTGTAGAGAAGTGGAGAGCAACTCCTTCACCAGTATAACTCATCGCTCTCAGTCAGGGATTTGAGTCCTGGTCCTTCAAAGGGATTTGTGTGGGCAGGTTTGATCTCGTACCTGCCCGGCACATCAGTTTGGTGAACAGGGACTTTTCAGTGACTAAGGCAGAATGAAAGAGGATGCAGTTTCTTACAGTACAGCAAAGAGGATAGAGAGCTCTCCTTTAGCTTTTGATAGAGGAAGGGAGTTGTGCTTGGCTCCTCTCCCTGAAATACCTTGGTCTCCAGAGCTGTCAGTTTGACATTGCTCTCAGCTGAAAGTTGCTTAAAATAGAGAGCAATAAGGGAGCAAGGAAGATGCTTGGAGAAAAATTGCCAATGTTTCACTAACAAACCGTAATGTGCAAAGTGCTGTTTTGCAGATTGGGGTAGGCAGACAAAAATTAAGAAGCACCAGAAAAATTGCAGTGGGTCAGCAGAATATTTTCTTAGAGATTCCCTTGCAGATTTAAGAGGCAGAGGAAGTGAGCAACAGACAACTCAGAGCTTGGCCTGACATTTGCGGACGGCATATCAGCGCGTCTGGGTTGTAACTGTAAAGGTAAATGGGACACTGATATGGATGAAGTGGCACTAAGTGTAGAGCGAATCAGCCTCACATGGCAGCAGCTCCCTGTAGGACTCATCAGCTGTGCCAAGTGTGAGACGAGCATCTTGGATGAGATATAAATGGTTCAGCAGTAACTGTATTTCAGGAGTAAGGAGCAGGCACCAAAAGGTTATAGAAGCAGGCAGAAATGTAAGAAGCTGAGGGATGATCACAAGGGATGGAATTATTCAGCAGAGGGAAAACCCCTCACACCGGCCTTGTGATGAATAAGAATACATGTTTCAGTGTATCATGAACGGTCTTTGCCTTTTACACGCACACTCATTAGCACATCTGTAATTACCAGCAGACTCACCTCAAAGAAGATGGTGTTGCTCTTACTTTCCCATCACATTTAAATATTCAGATTTGTGAGAAGAGCTAAGGAGTTCCTCTGTGTTTCCCAGCACAGCTGTATACTGAAGGCTGCTTTAGCCGCTCTCTCCGTCCTTCTACCTTCCAGGAGTGTGACTGGGATTTCTGTGCACACCTGGGGACAGACTTCTTTGCCTGTATGCATGACCTTTCCAGTAGGAAAGTTTGCACATGTGTGCTTATGTAAGGGTGTATGTGTGCGGGAAGAATTGTCAAACCTGAAAATTACTTGGTTTTTTTTTTTCCTTTTTCAATGAGTTTCAGAATGAATTTTTAAAGCTTCAGTGCACATTGGAAAAACATTTTAAAAAGTTTAAAAATTCTGGGTGTCAGATGTGGGGTTTTTTTCTTTTTGCCTTAACCCAAGGAAAAAAAAAAAAAACTACTGCACCTTATTTTTCTGCAGGAAAAAGAATCATGCAGTTCCTGTATTTACTTCCAGAAAAGAAACAAATTCTTCTGAACGTGGCATGTGCAGTTCCTTTTTTCATTGTGAGAGGGGGCTATTTTAAGCATTTAAAAAGCTGAAGGTGAAATTAATGTAGGCACCATCTCATAGCTCCGGCATCAGCAGATCTCCACTCCCCTTTTAAGTATTGCTGGGAGCTTGCTTGACAAGGTATGAAGAGGAGAGTACTGTTGTGCAAGTGATTTTCGCATGAAAGGAGATGATCTTTGTGATTCATCCCAGCTCTGTCCTGTGTAAGTTCATGGGCAGTGGAAATAAACGGTTTGATATTCGTTTTCTTTCTGGGATTGATCCTGGGTCTGTTGCCAGACGGTTTATACCGGTGTGAGTGTTACTGGAGTTGCTCCCCAGTACGGAAGGGGGAGGACGAGGAGCACGCTCACCCTCACACGCGCTGCCAAAGTGGGGAGAAACGTCAGTCTCTTCACATATTGTGATAGACTGAACCGGACCAGCACCTCTCTGCCTCCCCAACTGTGACAGTGCAACAAAAAAGGGCAATAAAAAATCTGTCCTGATCTATTCTCATACAGAAGCACAGTCCGCAGCCTCCTGATCAGAAAGGGGAAAAAAATGACCTGGTTGAGCGGAGCCAGTGCCAGCATGACCTATCCACATGGTTGGGAACAGCACCTCAAGAGTGAGAGGAGGGAGCATGTTTTGCCCCTAACTGGGGTTTAAAATCTTTTATCTTTGGCTCAAACATAAACCGAGTAATTCTCATGGTTTGGCTGCCCGTCCTGCAGCCTGCGTGTGTGTGTTGGCGCAGAGAGGGCGGAAATTTGCTAGCGCTTTTTGCATTTAATGGTGCATCTTGGGAGACAGCTGCTTGCTGCCAACTTCGTGGGGCAGGACCGGGGTTAGTGCCTGGCCCTGGCTGGGCTGCTGGGCTGGCCCCGCCGCCATACGCGCCCCTCTGCTGCATGGCTTTTTGTGGTAGACCAGGGAAGGGAGGGGGGAGCAGAGGTGTGCAAATCCACGGCTGTTTCAAAGCAAAACCCAGTATTTGATTGCGTTTCCTGACAAGCTCTATCTTGGGCAGTTTCGTATATCATAGTTGCATGCCGTGGAGATAGTGTACCCTTCAGGCATGTTGGACTGAGTTGCACTCTTCCCCTTTGTGCAGTGTTGCCAGTTTGTTAGCTGCAGATTAGAGACAAAAGCTTTTACAATTAGTATTTTAATGGGAGAGAAGAGGAGTGACATTGTGACCCGCTTACAAATGTGCCTGAGATCGTCTGGATTTCAGCCCACGTTGGGGAGAGTGAAGTCCTGTTTCCTGGGGATTAGTCCAGAAAACCACCCCTTGTTATCGGTTCTCACCATTTCAAGCCCAAGTGAGCATATTCTGGTGTTTCCAGCTATTCAAGAAGCGTACGCCTTCCAGTTGTCCGATTAAAGAAATTCCAGATAGCGCGGGGATCGTTTCAGAGTCTGATGAAGCTGAGATTTCCCAAGCGCAGTCTTTACAAGCCCTCCTGCTAGAGGAGTGGAGGAAGGAGCTTCTTTCCAAGAAAAATGTAGGCTGGGTAATCTGACATCATTCAGAGTCACATCACCCTACACCCACCAGAATTCAAAGATAGAATGGAAATGGCATAATCTGTTCTCACGGTAACACTAATAGTACTGCTCCCGCAGTTCATTGTGCGTCGTCCCCACCCCGCCATCACCACAATTAACATTTCTTGCAGTGACTTTGAAAAGTGTTGCCATAACAAGGTTGCTGATCAGCAACTACAAAAATCTTAACGAGGTACCTAATGGAGCTTTTTGTTTCCATTATTTCTGCTTAATATATTCTGAAAAAGTCAGGAGGTTTTAACCTTGCCTTCAGCTGCAATACCCTGGCATGTTTAATAGAATACCACTTCATTTGTACTGAAGCTAGCATACACTAAAAGGGCTTGGAGACCCCTCTAATGTAGTCAGTCAAATTGGTGCCTGAAGCCAAAGAAAACGTATATCTGAACACATGTTTTCGGTCTTGAGCTAAAAAAAAATGCACTTCATGTTGAATAGCCTCCTCCAAGTGCCGCAGTTAATAAGCCATGTTGTGTTTTTACTGGAAAAGTATGCTTCTAGCCAAGCATTCTTTGCATTTTTCCCAGGATTTAGTCATAAAATCACTTTAGACATATTGCAAGTATGAAATGTGTGCACATCAGATAAAGGGCAGCAATTTTTGTTTTGCTGTAAAGCTCCATGGAAACATTTTTATCACCGTCAAATGCGTTATCCCAAGAAGTCTGGCCCCTTTCTTTACTTTTAACGTCTAGCTGGATTAGAAAACACTGAACGACAGAGCCTGCACTAACAAACTGTAGGTGATGGTGGCTTGGCGAACTAATGCAGAGCACCATCTCTATGAGTTTGGTGGCATCAGAATCTGACTGCATTTTGCATACGGTCTCAGACACAGGTATCCGGCGCTAATCGCTGGCCGGTGTGCAGATGTATGTCTTCAATCCCGGCTGCCTAATTCTGCATGCATAAAAGAGTGAGAAACCTGGAGACTTGCTGAACTATTTTAAGCATTATTATTTCAAGAAATGATTTACGCAAGTGAGAAAAGCCTCTAGCACAGTCGGCAAGCTCAGCCCTTTGAGGCGGTTACATCTCACAACACACTCTCGCAGCCCCCTCTGGCTGATGCTCGCAGCATCGTTGCTCTGCTCTGGAGCCAGCTGCAAAGTCCTGCTGATGGCTGGAGGAAAACCTTCCCAGGGGCAGAGGGGAGTGAGATTCCTGGAGGGAGCCACTGCTCAAGTCAGCAGCAGCGAGGTTTTAAAAGAACAAGTGTATACGCGGTTTTATGTATCGGAATAGAGCGATCTAGCTATCAAACATATGTTCACACATACACAGTATACAGAGTAATGTGTATATACCACCTCGCTGAGCCAATCTGTGTTCTGAAGAAGAGAGATATTTAAAGCAGCTCTGCAAACTTTATAGCACTGGGAGAGACTAGCTGGGCTTGTCTCTGCGGGGACTTGCAGTAAAGCTGGTCCGGTCTGCGTTTCTTTGTGTATACAATTTGAGTATGTATTTGTGGGTAGCTATATAAATGCTAAGAAGCAGGCACACGGATTAGGAATACAGATGAAAAGTCCAAGGAACAAAGAGGGGTTACCCAGCCCAAAATCTAATTTGAACCCTATGAAGGTGTCATGGAGCGATGAAGGGTGGAAGGAAGTAATTTAAAAGCCATCCTGCATGGGCTAAGGGAGCACTGGGAGCATTGAATCATCACCACCTCACTTCTTTGGGACAAGCGTCTTTCTCCTCACTTCTGTCCGGTTTGAAGAGCAGGCAGGAGCCAGGAGAAAGCCAAGGCCAACTATGCCATGCTCGGGCTTGGCATGGGGAGGCAGAGTGGAGGTAGCTGGGTGACAGCTACTTGTTTGTCAGCTCAGCCCAAAGGAGTCAGGAAGCCCTGCTGTGCCCCAGTCGTGGTGTAGGGTGCTCACCACCTGCCCATGGTGAGTCATACTTTTTGACAGATGAGTAAAACATCAGTGCTGTGATATTCGTTCTTAATCATCTTGGGAAAAGATTAGCTGTTAGGTTTGGGGCCTTTTGCAACCATCACATTTGTTGGTGAAATTTTTGTCATGGTGTAATGTGCCGGGGTAAATTTTACAGACGTGTGTGGATGCGGGTTAGATGTTGAGTGCAGTTCTCACCTGGTGCAGAGGTCTATGATGGGAAAGTCAACAAAGTGTTTTTGAGTATGTGACATTTCTATACACAGCATACAACGGAAATCTTGGTCCTCACCTGTACCTTTGACTGTGGGAGCACCCTGTGAAGGAGCTGCCTCCGTGGTGTTCAGCTGGCCAGCAGGACTGCTCCCCTCCACCCCTGTCTTCCTGGGAAAAAGTCAGATTCTAAGCCTAGATCCTCTGAAACAGCCCTGAAGGGGAAGAGATGGAACATGGGATCATCAGAGAGGGGGCTGGTTCACTGCAGCCATCTCTCTGCTCCCCGGCACGCTGGCAGGGATGTGTCTGCTGGAGCCTCCTGAAGGAGGGCAGCTCTCCAGGGAAGATCTCTCTCGTTTTGCTGGCCAGCCTCCACCAACGGGAGCAAAGTACCAGCAGAAGTCAGAATAAGATCTCGAGGGTAAACGTCACAACAATAGTGAGAGTAGTTGGGTTTGCCATTGCAGGGTCAGACGCTGGAGATACGGTTGCAGGTTCATGTGTGGTTCACCAGAGATATCGCACTGCGTTCATTCTGGATCAGATGGGGCTGAGGTTTTTCCCATTACAAACAAATCTTTGAAGCTCCTTACTAGTTTACTACCTGAAATATTTGAGCACTTTGCTTTTTTTTTGACAACTTGGCGTTTTTCACTTGCATGCACTGTAGCAGCTTTCATAGAGCGGGAACTTCATTCCACTGCTGTCTTTCTAAACACCTTTTTTTTATTGTACCTAATAAATCTTGCCGTGTTACTAAGAGCAACATCCCCATTGGCCAGTCAAAAAGCTGGAAGTCTTACATGGCCTGGTGTGTAGCTGGGCACAAAGCTCCCTTTCATGGCTTCGGCTGGCTGCATTACGAGCTGTGCCGAGATCACAATCCCGATAAAATGGTGTTGAAAGCACTGAGAGTTTCAGGCTTCGTGCTCTCTGCCAAAGGGATAATTTTAGAATGTTCTTCCCCTTGATAATAGTAATTTTACAGCAGTGTAACTGTTGGATTTAAGAGTTAGATCAGTGTAAATGAAGGCAGAATCAGATCATTTCTTCTGAGGCAAAGAACAAAACTCTTTATATCAGCAGTTATAAATGTATTAAAAAATCCAAATGTGCATACACACACAAAAATCTACATCCTCTTAAGGCAAGACTGTAAATAATTAATATAATAACGTGCTTACAAATTCAATCTAGGTATATTAAGTTAGTCAAGACATTTCGGATTAGTCCTCTTCTTTTTTATCTTCTTTTGCTTCCTATACTGCCATGAATGCAGGTAGCTTCCACCTGCATGGAGAGCAAGCAAGCAGTTTTCCTTCTGGTTTGAGAGCTGCATTTTCAAAAGGGTCTTATACCTCCCTTCCAGGTTTCCAAGCATGTTTTTCTGGGGCTTTTTTTTGTTTTTCTACTCAGATTTTTCTCTGTTACCAAAAAAATAAAATGCGACACATTGTATCCACATTCCTAGGGGCAATTTTTGTAGCTCTTTGCAAATAAAGTGCTTAAAGACTTCTTGCAAGGTGATTGTACTAAACAAATGTAGTAAATAATCCTGAAATTGCAATGCGTCTCATTTACATTTGAATAGAATTACTTAGATGTGGGATGTCGGTGGTACAAGTGGCTCCAAGTATGCTGTTTTGGGTTTTGTGTTCACTAATACAGGCAGCTTTATCACTTGCATGTATAAAAAGCATGACACTTTGAAAAGGATGTGAATCTCACTTGACTTTGCTCTTCTACAGGTGACTGAAGTTAGGCACCTAAATAAAGCTGGTCCGATACTCAAAGGTGCTGAACAACTGCGTCTTCAGTTCAAGTAACGAGGAGATGCAGCTGCTCAGCCCATCTAAAAATCAAGCCTTTGTTTTTGTTCCTAAAAATGAATTTAGAAGCCTGACTTAAGAATACAAGGTTCAAAATACTGGTCCGTACAAAGTCTGTTTTCAGCAATGAACTGAGCAGGGATGCAGATGTACTCCAATGTTTGTGCAGAGCTACCCATCGTTGTTATAGTAAGCCCTTCGTGGAGCACTGCGGGACAGAAAAGGCTTTCTTCAAAATAGCGTATTCACAGAGTTATAGAAGTTCAGGAGGGGATTCAAGGACCTGCAGTACACAAAATGATTTTGCTTTTTGCAAATAGAGGTCATGAGGTAGAATCCCCAAGTTCTAGTCTTTGAGGGGAAAAAAAAAAAGCACCTTTTCTTCTCCGGAACGTAATGATTGCCTCTTTGCAATGGTAGTGTGGCTCCTCTTATCAGGGGTGTGACCTAGAGGTAGAACATAGCTCCTTCCAGCCGTAGTTCAGGTGAAGAAGCCAGGTTGAATTTGGCCTCCTGTGCCACAACCTGAATGCAGGATCTAAAAAACCCTTGCCACAGTTTACTCTGTCTGGAAAGGCTTAGCAATTTTGCAATAGTTGATCTTTTTTTAAATTTTTTTTTCCAGTAAGTGAAGGTACAGTGATACAATACCCTAAAACTTTCCTCCTGTGGGTAATTCAATGGGTGTCTCAGAAGGCACTATATATATTTGCATATGAGTTCTGGAAGTAATACATTTACCAGAGATAAGGTGAGCCAGCTGTCGTGCTGTCTTAGTCATCTGGAGGTGGGTTAGATGAGCTGGTAGCGCAATGGCAAAACCTTTTGCTGTGTTGGTGGTGTCCACCTAGTTCCCTGCTGCTGCCAGAGGCTTGCCCTGGGCTGGGAGACTGTTCCATATGCATGAAGGCAAGAGCGCCGAGTCCTCCAAAATGTAAGTTTGCTAGACACCATTTACGTTTAAAGGGAGAAGAACGGTGATTCCTGCTTGCAGCTACTTGTCAGCCAGCCCTCTGAACTTGTGTTAGATTTATCTCACTTATCTAAGCTTCGAGCAGAGCCTATGCACCAATGACAGCAGCATTTATATGCCATTTGCACAGCAGTGAAGTTTGAGACAACATGACACTTAAATTAGCGTTCTGCTCATTGATAGGTAAGGACAGATGCTGTAGCATGTAGTAAACCCTTTTTGCATCTGCTGCTTTGTAGGATCCTGTGTGCAGTGTTGTGATATGGCTAAGAGACCTGTAAACTCATACTGGATAAATCTGGTTAATAGTTGTGGCTTAGCCCACCATTCCTTTGGGCGTGCGTCATTTTAGACAGTATTTCCACAGGGAGGTCAGCAGGCTTAGTTAGATCCAGTGGGTGTGGAAGTGGACTTCGGGGATGAGTGTATGCCACTGATTGATTTCAGGGAAGAGGTTCTCTGAGGATTATACAGTCATCACGTGCTTAAGAGATACTGTTATGGCCTGTGTATTTCTGAATAATGGAAGAGATGTGCTCTTGGTCATGCAGCAGGTTCTTGAGCACCTACTGCGGGTATGTTGACATGGGTAAGTTATTCTGGCTGGGCTGACATTGACTTATGAGCTTGTATTATGGCTGGAGTCTTCTTGCCTCAGTGTTACCAGAGAGCGTGCGTACCTCCCTTGCTTTTGCCCTTATTATGTCCTTTTTTGAAATTCATGCCCACTCACGCAGCTAGGTTTAGATAGGGTGAAATGTCCTCAGATCATAGTTAGATTACGAGGAAGAAATAAACACAAAGTTGCATGCATAGCTTCATTTTATTTTAGGAGGAGAGTTTGGAAGATCTGAGAGTAAAATTTAGCACAGAATGTTTAGATTAAAAAATATATATTCTTTGCTTGACTTGCCTTTGAGCATTTTCTTAAAAGTACTAAAAGAACTCTTTTAATGAAGCATAAAAATTGATTGTTTCTTGCCAGGAGGGATTGTCTTCAATCTTCAGATACTAAAGACTTCATGAGAACCACAAGAAGAATATCTTCTTGAATCATTTACATTTTTCCCCTTTCGCAGGCTTATGTAACCATGCAGAAAATCTAATAATAAGTGTGCTATTAGTATCCAGTGTGGCACCTTCTGCAAACTGAGGTGTCATATTATTACAAATAATGGTGCAGAAATGTTGTAGATGCGGAGAGCTTCCGTATGTGGCTTATTTGAGTAACTTTTATCAAAAAAGATCTTGGGCTGATTGAATCCATCTTTGCTTCTGTTTTACTATTCTATTTTATTGTTCGAGGGAGGAAGAGCCTGGCTGCTTGCTTTTGTTTCTGTGAAGTCTGGCATGCTATTAATGGCGTTGGAAGGAATAGGCTAGTAGCAGTACTCAGAACCAGGTGTCTTGCGGTCTTTTATTTTTACATACACGCCCACCCCTTCTTTGTTCACCCACCCACAGGCTCTTGAGGATTAAACCTGACCTACAAGCATCCCTTTCGGTTCTGGTCTCAAGTCCCTTGAGCAAGGATTGTCAGCCTTGTGATGAACACTCGCACAGGCAAGGCTACCAGGCTGATCTGCTCATACAACCTTACTGCTGGTGAGTTCAAACTCGGCTCGGCTCTGCAGTCCTTGCTGATGGGACTGCAGGCTTAGCTCAAAGATAGGCAGCCTACTGAGCAGCAGCAAGTGACCTGCAGGGTCTTTTCTTCCCTAAGTATTGCAAGTGACTCCGTCTTTTCCGTTGCAAGCAACTCCTCTTCTTTTTTTTTTTTTTTTGGCTGTTTCTGTCACCCTGGTACCCCGCCAGCAGCGATACCCACACCCAGAGCATCGGCCCCCCTTCGCAGGTGACCGCAGCGAGCTTGCTTCTCTAGGCTCCCTTCCTCCTGGCATCTCTTCACCTGTTCTTTTGCACGTTATGCACTCAGTTGTTTCTCCAGGTGAATGTTTAGAGCACAAGTCCTCTCCTTTGTGTTTGTTACCTGTGGAAGAATGGTTAAGTGAGAAGGGACATGATCTTTTCTGTGTGAGCAATCCTGCTTTCAGTGTATCAAGAAGCACAGAGGATATTATAAACTGACCTTGAACAGCAACGGACTACTTAGCAAACAACATAAGAGACAACAACTAAGTCCGGAATGTGCTAACGAACCTCTTTGCGTGAACAGCAACCCTGTACCAATCATATAACTGTCTTAAGCGTGTGAACACATGTAATGAACCAATCGTATAGATATTGCTACTGCGTGCTCTGCTGATTGTCTATATAAGCCTTGTAATTGTGTGAATTAAAGGAGAACGATCATACTCGCATCGAGGTTACATCGTTACTCCGGGTCCAAACTCTCCCACTCCGACAGTTACCATGTGCTTTGAAGACACTGTAAAAAAACTATAATAATGAAAAGTGTGATGCTACTTTTGCATAAATTACCTCTCTAAGCTGACCCCTGAAAGAAGGGAGAACATGAAAATGCCGTTGATGGCATCTCCCTGCTCCTGGAGTGCTAGTGCACTTTTCTTACCAAAAATGGTTTAGAAATTGTCCTAGTCACCAAAAGAAACTCCTGAAACCTCTAGGTATGTCAAATGTTGGCTGTCTGTGGATGCTTGCAGTCTGGCCTTTGCTTGCGCAGGGGTGCGGTCCCTCATGAACATCCATCCTGGGTTTGCTCAGTGGCGCTGCCTGGTGCAGCACGGTGCCAACCACCCCTTCCTCGCCACAGCCTCCTTGTGCGGAGTCGCTGCTGGGGGCCGTCCCGTTCCCCCTAGTTGAGTCTCGCCAGCGAATGAGGCAGTACCTTGGGAGCCACGCCGTGGTCGCCCCACAGCCTGTCTCACTCGGTGACAAGCCTTTACTCTTAAGAAGCTGACAGTCCCAGGTTTAAAAACATGTTTAAATGTGAGTGTGACCTAAGGCATAAGGGATGTAACTGCAACCTCACCAACCTCGTCCCCCAGCAGTTTGGAGTAACCAGTGCTTTCAACTTGCAGGCTTTGCAAGGTGATGATTGAGAGGGATGGTTTGGGATAGGAGGTAACCGAACCATTGCCATCAATAACCGTTCCTTGCTTTTATAAGCAATGTCACTGAAAAAAAGGGTAACCCCCCCACCCTAAAACACACAAGAAAGAGCCTGGTTGTTTGCTGTAAGCTCACATGAAACAGCTGAGGAAAACAGTACATTTTTCAAAAGTGTTCAGTACCCTGCATCAGCATAGCAATTGCAGTTTAGGGTATTGGACATGTTCATTATTGTAACAGCTGATAGCATTCAGTTATATGTAAAAGATTGTGCATAGTGTAACTCTCCAGGGTTGTTTTACTGTTGTTTCCTCCTGTGTGTTTTCCTAGACAATTTAGCACTTGTGGCATGGACGTAATCCTGCAAGTTACTGAGCACCATGAAATCCCATTAAAGCCAGTGCATTCAGCTCCTTGACGGATCATAACTTTATTTGATGCAGGTTGTGGTGGTGCTTTGGCAATAGAAATAAAGCTAATTTTGAAGGTCGTTGTGTTGCAAGCTTTTATAATGCTGTACTCGCACAATGGATCTCTCTTAAATCTGTACTTCTCCCTGCTAATCCCGGAGACTTACTTCTTTCCCCTTTGGTGTTCTTGCTTTGATTTTTTTCTTTTTCCTTAATAATGTATTTTCTTTCATGGCTTCTCCTAGTTCCTTAGCTTTGCAGCCCTTCTCCTACTTGGGTGGGTCTTTTTATGTCTTTGTTAGCTGGGGATTGTTTCCCAGCAGTGGTAGCTATGGGACTCCTGAGGTCTCTGCAACTTGAAATGCTCATTCAGAACCATATTGGATAATTTCCTGGCCCATTTCCCTTCTGTTTTAGTTTTTAACGTCTGATAAGTTTGTTTACAGAAGCTAGGGCGGTTGATGCCAACCTAAAGGGGCTGTTTTCACAGGCCAGTAACACAGGCGGAGGGCTGAGCTGAGTGACCGCGATGCTCTCGTGCTCGCAGTAACGGAGAGGGAAGCCATTACAAGCTTCAGATCTAGAGCCCAGTCCAATATTGAACCCCTCCAGGAAAAGCTTGGATTTTGCTTTAGGAGTCATTTAGCATAAGGTATTTGTACCATCGTCGTATGTATCTTTTCAATTTGTTTTTATCAGAAGGATAGTGACTTACCTCAAAACTATCCTTCAGGTGTCATTTAAGTGCTTTACCAGGCTGCTTTTTGAGAAGAAAACTGATTATGAAACCTAGGCAGTAGAAATTGCTTTGCTGAACTGGCAAAAGCCATTCTTCAGTGCCCAGCCTTTGTAAAACCATCCTTCGTAGGGAAACCTCTAGACTCTCTAGGGACAGCAGTGCAGCTCTTTTCTATAGTTGCAAGGTACAGACCTTTATATTGCAGATGCATGACCGTGCATCTGTTTGTGCCGTGGAGAGCTTGGTGGTGGAGGTGCACGGTAGTACTTCTGCAGGGGAAGAGCCGGCCCCTCGCATGCCACAGGGAGAAGATTGTGCTCTGTCATATTTCCTCTGTGCTTGGGTTTTTGTCCCTTTTGCTCCCTGGTTAGGCTTTATTTGTAAGTGGAGTGTGAGGTCAAGACTGCGCTGTTTATTTTGCTTCTCTCAGCTAACTGGAAAATACAGCCTTGCATCGCTGCAGCCTGCCAGGGACCAAACTTAATGGTCAGTGTTTTAATTTAAATGACGCCAGCTGTTGGGTGAACAGTGTAAAGGGTACAGTCGGTCAGCCCTTCCTTCCAGTGGTTTGCTGTACATCCAAGGCTATCGACCCCTTGCTCGCAGACAGCACATGGTTGGCCAGCAGCCAGCTGGGAGCTGCTATGCCAGGAGACCTTGGGACTTAGCTGTGCACCCATGCCCACTGCAGAAACCTCGCATTGTGGGAGAGGAGTTGCTCTGTGGTGGTACCCTGCAGTGTTCCCTGAAGGTCCTTCTCCTCCCTGAGGTGCAGGGACTGTGTTTTGTGTTTTCTGAGGACGTGAAGGCTTGTTCATGTGGCTCTGGGAAAGGCTGATGGCACTGGTTTAGGTTCAAGGCTGCTTTTCAGAAAACACAGGCATAAGGGCTTTGGTTGTACATCCAGAAATAGAGGCATCCGAAAGAACAGGCTATCAGAAGGCTTTTGTCTTTCAACCCGGTTGTGTTTCTGCATTGTGAAGATGACATGAGACTTACCGTGAGATGGCATGATGAGAGACACTGCGCCGGGAGCTCATGATCACTGCTAAGAAGCTGTGGGGAGGAGCGGCAGGCTCCTTCCCTTCACAGGTTTCACAAACGGGAGCTTTTCTGGTACTTGGCGATCATCACATTCCCTCTCCCGTGACAGGGAAGGAGGCTGCTCCCCTTTCAGCCTCTCCCACTCGTAAGCTGTTTATTCACATTAAGTGGTGAGGAGGCTGGATCAGCCGTACTTCTCTGGTGTCCTTAGTTAACACAAGGATGTGACAACTGTATCTCTGATTATTCTCTTACCATCCCTACCTTTTAAAAATATTTCTTTTTAATTGCTGCTTTGTCAGCTGTGTAATACTGTACTGGGATCCGAAGGTGCTTGTTAAGTAAGGGATTTGAGGCTGCAGGGGATTGAGCTGATCATTATAAGTCTGAGAATGGGACCTGTGAAGCATGTTATCTGAGGCCTCTGTGGATAGTTACATTAAATGAATGCTTTTGTGATAAACAGTTTTTTCAAACTAATCAATCGTGTGAAAGCAGGGAGTAAGCCTTAGCAAGCTGGTGGTGAGGGCTTGAGAGCCACAGCTGCTACCTGTTTCCATTGCAATGACATTAATGAGCAGTTAAAGACTATATCCCAGTCCAGTGTTTCTAGATCCCTTCCTTTTTTTCATTGCCCTTACTTAAAGGTGGCCCAGAAAAGAGGCCAATGGGCAGAAGGCATCAGGAAAATGGAGCGGGGAAGTGATGCTGTGCAGTGCAGTCGTCCCAAGATGTCGTGGGGCTACCGTCAGCCTTCCCGAGTTGCTTGCTCAGTGGAGGTGGTCCGTGAGGGAAAGCAGCTGCAGGAGAGGGGTGGAGAGTGACAAGGCTGCAGTACGAACCGCGGCTCCTGCCAAAAAGTGGTGTAACAGCTGTCGTGCCTGCAAAAGACAGTTTGCTTTGAGCATCTTTTCTTTCCTCTGTGTAGGGGATGGGTCAATTGATAGGCATCGATACGATGCTCTAGTGTATTGCGTGGGCCTGTCAGGTCTATGCCTTCCCTGCGTATTACACTGTGGATCTTCTTGTGGGGAGCAGGTACAGCCCCTGGTAGCAAATCAACATGCTGCTGGATGCCACACGGAGTTGGATGGTAACTCTGGGGCCTGCAGACCACACTGCCTCCATGGGAGACCCCACTGAGAAGGCAGGAGGAGATGTAGGGCAGGCTGCCTGCAGGTAGAGAGGCAGGGAGCCCTGCCCCAGCAGCCTCAAGTTCCTGCCTTGTTTGCTCTAATAGTTATTTTTCCAAAGAGCTATAAAAGTTGAGTTCTCTTTTATTTTTGCTTGATTGTTATCTGTGCTTTAGAAAAAAAAATGGTTTAGTGCCCATACAGCCACGCCGAGAGGGACAGTGTTAGGCAATTGCAGCTCCATGCAGCAGGGTGGGTACATCCTTAGATCTGCTTTTTCCTGGGCTTTGGGAGATAAGTTTTCGATGGGAAACAGATGAGAGGGAGGCAAATCTGGAAGAGGTCTGGTGCAGCAGACGACAGCAGAGGTTTTCCCTGATCTCCTGCCCATCAGATGCAGTCTGCCTTACAGTACTGACTGGCCAGCAGGAGCAGTGTGAGCCCAAGAGAAAAGGACCTAGCTAGGGGACACAAAACGTGAGACGGGATATATGGGAGTGCTCTGAGAGTACAAAGGTGGTCTCATCAGCCAGGGGGCACTTGGCTGCACAGAAACCTCATTTCATTGACTCTTTTCATCAGGCCAACAGCATTTGTTTTGTGTTACCAGTGGGAGGTTATGGTCGCGGCCGGTTCTTGCCTTGTTTGCCCAAAGCTCTATGAACGATCCCTTTGCAAAGGGAGGGAGAGGAATGGGCAGGGGTGTGGGAACACCCTCTTTGCCAGCACACTTTGCAGAAAAAAATGTTACCCCTGTGTGAGGTCCGGACTCCCTGTTGGCTGCAAAGGATGTCATGGGTGGTAACACTTCCTACATGTATTCTCCGTTGCTAGTGGCCATGGTTTCTCCACGCACAGGCATGACCCCTTTGGGGCAATAAAAAGCTAGTCTTCCTTCCCTTAGGCTGTCAGCAGTGGTTTTTTTCTTTTTGGTTTGCTTTATCATTGTTTTCTCCATGAATGTAGAGAATGCAGGCTTTCTCCACTCTGGTCCCTGTACACTCGGCCTGTGTGTGGGGTGTATATATTTCTTCTGGCTGTCTCTCTCTTGCATCAGTAATTTAGAGAAGGTACAGGTTTGTAGCACAGCTGTGTGAATTCCGGGGGAAAAAATAGTGCTACCTGCCTCGTGTTTTCCATTTTCATTCTGCACTGCTCAGCCAAGCCTTTCATGTGGCAGGAGTGGCGGAGTCTGATCAATGAAAACATGGGTTGATAAGATCACAAGGAAGTTTGAATCGACACCTTTCTCACCTTCTAGAGATCTTCCAGTTGTGAGGGAGAGGTTTCTGGGGCACCGTTTCCTTTATCTGTACACAAAACTGGGAGGTCCTGAGGAAAATGAGCATAGAGCACTTTACTTGCATCATCTCTCCCCTTTTCTCATCTGGTGTGGCTTGGAAATGGCGGCTAAGAGCTGGAAGGGAATGGGGTTCTGTGCCTTCTTCAGGTAACCTGATTTCCATCCACAAGTTCATAATCTGGGCTCCTTTTTACTTGCTACAAAAGTAGACCTTATTTTTCTGCCGTGCGTGGCTCCAGAGCTATCCAGAGGAAAAATACAGTTGTTGGGACACATCACCCCACTGCTGTTAGCCCTGTGGGGTATGTTTTTGCTATGGTGAATATAGAGGTGATGCTGAGTAGAGGGACTGTTTGACTGTACTTCTCCTCTTTTCACTTCCCAGGAAATCAGTTTGACTTGCCACTTTGAATTTTTAAATCTGAAACAACAAACAGCTCCTGCCTTGTACTTAATAGTGTGGGGAGCAAACAGCTTGTGCACATGGCAGTGCGGGAGGCTATTGATGGAAGGATTTCTTCAGCCAGGCAGTCTGGAGGCAGCGCGATTAATTTATTTTCCTCCCTGATCTGTGAACCCTCTCGGTCACCGGAGCATTGAGACCTTCAGCTGTACGGCGTCCTGGGTCTGCCCTCGCACACCTCCCTGTGGCTGCCTGACCGCCGGGGCTTCACTCCTCGCTTAGCCCGAGTGCCTGTGGTCCTGTGCCTAGACTGTCCCCAGAAACGGCACTGTTATAGCTGCAAGAGGTGATGACTGCAGACCTGGGAACTCCGTAATTTATGCTCCCCACGCAAACAAACATGCATATGCCATTCACACTCCTGGTGTATTAATAGTGACAGAGCAACATGTGTTTTCCGCAAGAGCAGTGCACCTGTTGAGGTTGTTCAGGGTCACCAAGCGCTGCTGCAGTGATGCTTTACTGCTTTCTGCAGGCTCCAGCATGTGTGGAGGAGGGAGGGAAGGGTTTTATTAGGCCAAGGGGGGCTGTGGCTGGGGAGCCATCCAGATATTTCAAGTCCACTCGCTAGATTCATATGCTCAGCCCAAGAAGGAGGGCAAATCGAGGAGCTGAGGCTGTTACCTGTTCTGGTCTAAATCTGGCATTCATGATAAGGTAAATGGAAGTCTCCTAGCAACTGAGGTCAGCATTTGTCCTATGGTGTGTACGGTGCTCCCCTGCGAGGTGCACTGATAAATACATTTTGTTCCACAGTCTCATGTATCTGCAAGTCTGGAGCCACTGTTGCATTTGCTCTCACCCATTTTATAGGCCAGAAATGGTTTTTAATTAAAAGCTCCTCTGAGATGGTTTAAAAATTATCAGATCCTCAGTCACTGGGCAAGTAGCTCAAGGGCATGAAGGCTGCCCTTGTGTGCATCACGTGAAACAATGTGAGCCAAACTTTGCCCACCATTAAGAGGCACTGAAAGCAACCCCTAGTACATCTAAGCAGTGACTTACCCTCCTTCAGCGGCATTTGGGCATTATAGTATCCCTTGGGTCTCAGATGCTCTTAGAGATTTCACATATATGATCTTTCATGGATTTCCTTTTGCAGAGCAGAGTCTAGAGCCACTGTATTTTATCCCCTAGAGAAACTGCTGTGGGTTGACCTTGCTGAAAAGAAGAGAAGCAATGTCCTGGCTGTTTAATCTGGGCACCTTAGAGAAACAGTAGCTGTAAATTGGAAAGCCATTTCTATCTGAAACATGGTAACTGGGGAGGAACTTCATATATGCCTCCTGGATGCGATCCACCTCCTAAAGGGAGCAGAGCAGTTGTAAGTGGGTAGGTAGGAAAGGGAGAGCAGGATATGCAACCAACTCCATCCCATAGGACAGCAATATTTGTAGCTCTGTCTATTTAGGATACTGGGTCAGGTAAGATGTGAAGAAACTGGGAGAAAGTTGTTAGATGCCCTCCACCTGCTAATGCATACAGAGTTTTGGAGAATTTTACATGGAAATGAACGGTGATCCTATTGGTATTGCCATTGGCAGCGCCCTGGTCCTTGCAGGTGTGCACAGATCCGGAGGGAAAGACATGGCCAGTGGAGGGCAGGCAACAGGCTGGTGGGGAAATTGTCTTCAGGATCTACAAATTGCGTGAGAGGCCCAGGCTTTCACTGGTAATTAGGGTCTTCTGCTGAAGGGCTGAGAGCTTTTTGTACCCCTTCAGGTCCCTGAATAGGCTTTCTTATAAATTATCTCTTATTCTTTAGCCTTTCTGGTTTGGTTTTCCTTAATTTTATTTTACTGTGAGGGGCAGGATTTGACCTACAGAAATTCCATTGTTTCAAGGTCCTGCAGAAGATTTTGATGATAGTGTTCAGCAGTTTGTAAATGCAGGCCATCTTTTAGTTCTCCACAGACCAAATTATACAAATTAAAACTTTACTGCTAAACAAAAGGGATACTAACCAGATAAAACCAAGAGGAAGAATTAAGAAACCAGATTAAGAGAATTACATTCTTTGTCATTTCTATTCTTAACTCCTATTAGAATGGGCACAAAATACTTCCTTTATATCCCCAAATGTTCAGCCTAGAGTTACTTAGAAAGAATAGCTGTGGGCACAATATACACCCTATATTCCTCATTGTAGTTTCCATTGTGGCAATCTCTGCCAGTGTTTTCTATTCCCGAGCTTTATCAATTTGAGCAAGTCTGTTCCTGAGGCTCTGCTGAAAGGCAAAAGGGTGAAAGAACGTTATGTCTGCGGAAATGTCAGAAGAAATGCTTTCCAACGTGCTGTGGATCATTAATTCAGCTTCAAAGAAGAGTTTTATACTTTGGGATTTTACAGAGCAGCTGCATGGAGGATTTTTTACTCTTGGACAGGGCATGTTCCCCACGAGGTAACCTTGTAAAGCATTTTCTCCACTAACGGGATTGCAGACAAATAGTTTCTTGCCTTTATCCTCCTGTTTTATCTCTGCTCTCCCCAAGAATCCATCTTAATTCCTTGGTTGCTCTTTGGGGTGACATAAGGACAGCGTACCCAAAGTGGAAGATGAGAGAAGCGCGGTGTTAAAACAAACTGAAGCCAGAATGATTTGCCAGGACTGGGGAGATAACCCATGCAATCGGGGTAATTTCACAAACATCAGGGGACAAGGTTCAGGAGTAAAATCTGTCGTTAACGAATCTGAAAGATAGCATTGCCCTGAAAGTACTGAGTCGATCAGAAACTGCTAGGGTTTTCTACTGAGTGAGTTTTCAGTGACATCATCATCAATATTATTATGAGAAAACAGAATATCAGGAATTATTTTTCTATTTAAGGGGTTTAAAATACCTCGCTTCTCTGTTAAAGTCAATTGAATTATGACATTAAATGATATGCAAAGGAACACTTTTTTTTTAAATAAGTGATTTTCGATGATGGATGAAACTTAACTCTTTCTGTTACTTTGCATGAAGGTCTGTTTTGGTTTTTTTGTGGTTTGGTAGTTGGTTTTCTTTCTGGATGGCTCATGCCAGTGCAGTGAAAAGCTTGCAAGAACATTAAATGCAGTAGTGATGAGGGTATTTGCTGAAATTCAGTGCTGGCAGCACTGAACTGGCAGCAGCTTCCAGCTGTCCACACCCTACCTCCCTCCTCTCCCCTCAGTCCATTTTGCTGGTGTTTTGAAGAGAATGTGTGCCTTTTCCTCAACACGGCGGTTTTCAGCGTGACCTTTTAACGCAACCTGCTGCCAGTACCAGTTTGCAGCATCCCCTGAAGAACTCAACACGGTTGTTCCCATCTGTGAAGTGGAAGTAACAAGAAGAGTTCTCACTCTGCTGGGATGCAATGAGGTTACACCATTAAAATTTGGAATAGGTTCCTTGTGATTTAAAGATACATATACATATCTGTGCTGGTTTTGGCTGGGGTAGAGTGAATTTTCTTCGTAGTAGCTAGTATGGGGCTATGTTTTGGATTTGTGCTGGAAACAGTGTTAATAATATAGGGATGTTTTAGTTACTGCTGAGCAGTGCTTACACAGAGTCAAGGCCTTTTCTGCTTCTCACCCCACCCCACCAGCGAGGAGGCTGGGGGTGCACAAGAAGCTGGGAAGGGACACAGCCGGGACAGCTGACCCCAGCTGACCAAAGGGATGTTCCACACCATATGACGTCATGCTCAGCATATACAGCTGAGGGGAGAAGAAGGAAGGGGGAGACATTCGGAGTGATGGCATTTGTCTTCCCAAGTAACAGTTACGCGTGATGGAGCCCTGCTTTCCTGGAGATGGCTGAACACCTACCTGCCGATGGGAAGTAGTGAATGAATTCCTTGTTCTGCTTTGCTTGTGTGCACGGCTTTTGCTTTACCTATTAAACTGTCTTTATCTCAACCCACGAGTTTTCTCACTTTTACTCTTCCAATTCTCTCCCCCATCCTGCTAGGGGGGAGTGAGCGAGCGTCTGTGTGGGGCTTAGTTGCCAGCTGGGGTTAAACTACGACAGTCCTTTTTGGCACCCAATGTGGGGCTCGAAGGGTTCGAGATAACAACGGATTTGATTGGAATGTGCTAAATTTTAAAACAGCTAAAACATTTTATAGCTGTTACTGCTGTTCAGCTATTAATTGGCAGGCTTCTGTGCTTGCCATGGGGCTTGCTTGCCTTACTGTATATTAGAGTCTTGTGCTCGTTAGTGGCTGCTTTTTGCTTTCGCTGCTTGCTGTACCGCTGTACTGCTTATCATCTTACTCTGCTGTGCCTGGGAACATTTTGATAACAGCAATGGCGATGTGCCTGGACTGGCAGACGGCCAGGGCATCGCTGCTGTTTCTGTGCTGCCGTACTGGACAGACTGGAACTCCAGTATGAACTGGAGTTGAAGGGACTCCCGTGAGCAAATGGAGAGTTGGAAACAGGATCTGAGAGTTCAGAGTCTAACCACTGAGCCATTCCTTCCAAAGAGAAAGTATTTGAAGTGCAGGGCTTAAATTTAAAAAAACCCAACACATACATGACCAGATAAATATAAATAGCAAATACCAGCAAATAAAGCAAAAACTATCCCCTAGAGCTGTCAAGGTTCTGTAAACATTTTTGTTCATTTCTGCCCTTTCTCTGGAAAGATTGTTTTTCTCTGGAAAGATTGTTTTTCTCTGGAAACCCAATCTGCAGTACTGCATTGTATCAAGTGGTGCTAAGGAAAAGACGTATTTGTTGCGTATGTTTGTTCACTTAAAAAAAAACAACCGAAGTGTACTCTTTGCAGCAAGTTTATAACGTACATCGGTCACAACTTCACTTGCTTCCCAGGAAACAGGTCTGTCACTTTGCTATTGTACTAATGCACAGCACACGTAACTTGGGCTCAAGCTTGAGTAAAGTTGCTTGGTTTAATGAAGATCAGTCACATAGTTCATTGCATTAAACCTACTCACTGTGCGAAGCAGTGGATTCACAGTCTCCACCTGCTTAAATGGGATTTTTGCCTCCACCCTCCCTCAGATAGCCTTGCCTGGCACAGTGGCAACCAGGTCTGGAGTCTCAGTGGTCCAGTTCAGCAGAGAACCATAAGCCTGCCCTTCCAGCTAAGTCACTAAATGTTCTCAGTGATGGGACTTTAAGCAGGCTGGTTCCTTGAGGTTTCACTTTAATAGGCACTTGAGTGGTTTGCTAGGTCTGGACCTAGAGAAACGCCAGCTTTGATCTCTACTCAAATGAGTTAAAGTCACCCGGGCAGCTATTTTGTGCACAGAGATATCCAGTGACTGCATCTGTATTAGAAACATTGTGTTTGGGCATGGGCAAAGGTTTCTACTAGGGAAAAAAAAAGTCATTATTAGATAAGGAAAAGATCTCAAAATTAAAATTGAGAATCATTTTGTTTATACTCTAAGGGCTGCTGTTTACTTTTATAGATTTGTTTATACAAGTTTTGAGGACAACTGCATTTTTATCATATGAATCTACCCAACTCCCAGCAAACTCCTAGAAAAATTCCTAAGAGTTTTCCTTAGGGCTGTTAAAAAAAGAAATAATTAAAAAAAAAAAACAAACACAGGGCTGAGCAGTTTAGGAGGTGGTATGGCTGTGCAAAATTGTGTTTGCTTTTCCCCAAAGCTTAAGTAGTTGTAAATTGTGCATATACATGGAACAAGCGTAACCAGTGCTAAGAAAGAGGTATATAGCCATGCTTTGAACAGTTTCAAAACTGCACAGAAATTACTGTCCCCTATTAACACTATTAACACTCAGACTTTCCTCCTCATGCAATTGTTTCCCACAGAGAAATCTAAGATACTCTCTACAAGATACCATATTCCATGCAGCTTCTGTTGGACACTGGCTTTCCATATGTTATTTTATTCCTAGGACCAACATAAATGGCATCCTGATCATAAGATACAGAGATGCAGCGTGTGTGTAAAACTGGTATGCTCTTCTGGAGAACCATATGAGTGGCCAGGCAGCCAGCAGTGTCTTGATGCTGTGCCTAAAAAAGCTTTTTTGGGGAGAAAACCTCCCAGGGTATGATCGGACAACTTCCATTTGCATAGTAATAAAGACAGCAGTAGGCCAGATGGCATGTGGCAAAATCCTGAACCTGACAAATTTCACAGAGGTTTTACCTTTTGTTCCTCTGGGGCCAGGATTTCATCCGTGTTTGCAAATCCCACGAAGCTGCACAGCCCGGGGGAGGATAGGAGGTGACTCTGCACCTTCTGGTCTCCTAGTGTGTGTCTGCTCTTGACTGCAAACAGGGGTAACGGGAAAAAGAGCCTGAACCAGGGTCTCCAGCCCATTTCTCACAAGTGTTACGCGTTCAGTGGGGCAAGTGGTTCTCCAAAAATGACAGCCATAAAAAGAAGGTTGTAAGCGGGAATGAGTTCCCTTCTCTCACCAAGAGTTGTACGTACATTATGCACCGCACCCCCATTGCATTTGCGCCCAAATCTTCAACAGCGCGCATCCTGGAGCAGCCGCCGCGCGTGTCAGCAATGCAGTTCAGTGGTCAAGAGCAGAAACTGCAGAGGTCAGGTGAAGTCTATTTTTTTGTTGCTTTACACTGCCTAGTCGCATTATTGTTATTATTGCTTTCATAGTTTCTGCCTTTCTGTGAGGTACTGGGTGTTGCCCACCACCAGCAGCCTGGGAGACCAGATGTGCTATCGTTGTGGGAGCACTTACGAATTGACCGAGAATGCATTTGCTTTGCTTTGCTGGAGGCGTTGCGCAGAATGAGTGCCAGATCATCTCTTCACCAAATGCTTACGGTCTAAACGGGTAGAATAAGAAAAGGAAGCCAAAACTGATACAGCATAAAGTTGCAGGGAAAATGTGCTAGGTTCATAAACTTATGGCCCAATGTCTCCTTTGGTCTTCAAAGAAAGCTCTTCATAGAATAGGTAAAAAAGCTGTTTGTCTCAGTAGTTCTTCATTTAAAATCAGAAATTGGAAATAGATACATGGCAGGTATTGAGGATTTCTTCTTCGTGGCATTCATTCATATACCTTTGTTCATTCATTTTGCACTGCATCTCTTCATGTTTTAAAATTTAGACAAAGATAAAACAATGCTAAGGATAGTCCATGCTACTAGCTCATAATTGTAACAAGTATTTTCTTATGTCTCTGCCATTGTTGAAAAAATGAATTCATCATCTCTGCAAAGTGTTTTTGGAAAAAAAGTGATGGTCAATGGTATGCTGTCGAGGATGTGTTTAAACAGTGACCTACCATGAGATCATGATGATCTGAGAAGAAATATCCTCAGGAATCCAAATGTACCATCTAAATAAAATGTAGGTAGAATTAGCAGGAAAAGATGGAGCTGGCTTAATCTGATTATGTTTTTTCTGAGTTGATGCTCTCCTAACTCATGGGAGATAGAGGGAAGCATAAATGCATTATGCAGACCTGGTCGTGCTGAGAGGACTGCATAAAGCCTGGAGGCCCAGGGCAAGGCCAGTGTGAGTTCATTTTTTCTAGACCAGACTTTGATCTTGACTGCCCTGGAAGAAGACACATCCCTAGGAGAGGACAGTGAGACTTCTGCAGCTCCCACACAGTCAGGCTTAGTGAAGGCCTAGGGAGCTTTTAACACAACAAAATAAATGACCTTTTATCATAAGAGGCTGTTTTGAAACGGTCTTCTGGTGGATGTGTTCAGCCTGTTAAAATGGCCAGGTGGGTGGGAGGATGGCTTCTTTTCCGGCATTAATTAGATGAGGAAGTTTGTGGTGGGATATGTGTTACGTCTGTAGAAGGTAACTGTAATTTTTAACCATAATGGTTTACCCTTCCAGTTCCCAGTGGCACGTGTCCAGGGTCTGATGGCTGGGAAGCGCAGCTGTAGCCAAGGACTCCTCTTTGGCATGTCAGAAAGGCAGGCTGTTTGCTTTGCTCTCTCTTTCTCCAAGCTAGATGGAGGGCTGTAGTGCTCATCTGTCCCTCTAGGGAGTTATGGGAGTGATCAGTGTGTGTAAAGCAGTGATGAAAGTAAGGAGAGGGCTTGACGAAGGTGGTGCCGAAAGGGTGCTGAGTATCAGCATCTCTTGGAGATACAAGATTGTTCCCACGTAGGGTGAGGAGCTAGGTTAACATCCTGATGCTGCGTTTAGGTCACTCAGGCTTCAGGCCCTGGGCAGGAAGGTCAGCTCTAGCCAGAGGTTCTCGTACTTGGCTGCAGTTAAATCTTTGTGATGTTGAAAGCAGTCCTGGAAAGCATTGGGGTAACATCTGGTCAACAGGAGACAATGAAAATTGAAGAGTGTGGTTGGACTGGCCCAGACCTCCTCTAGCTTCCTGATGCAGGAGCATGGTCTGAGTGTCCGCGCTGAGAGGTCCCTGCGTGCTTATCAGCATCCACCACTCGTACACAAAGAAGGAAGCGAGAAGTGATTCAGTTTGCATCCGGACCGCGCAAGCGGCGCGTGCAACTGCATGGTCTCTCCTCCTCCCAGTTCCTGCATCCGCTCTGCCTGCCACAGTTGTCCCCCGAGTTTTATAAGTGCTTCTGGGGAGACGCCTGGTCTTCATTTTGTTCTGCAAAATGTTTAGTTCAGCGTGGGAAATGGAGCACGTTTAAGGAAAACCAAACCGTGTGCGTGTCCCCCAGCAGTCTTTCCTTGCCTGCCTGCCAGGCAGGAGGGAGAGGCACTGACTGGGTGCGGGCAGAGCCAGGGTACCGGCAGCCAGCAACAAAACGGGCCTTGCTCCGGAGGCCGGTGGGCAGCCCGGGATCGGGGGGATGCCGTGGAAGGGGGCGCTCCAGTTTCACGGTGTGTGGATGGTGGGGCTGTGAGCGAGGACCGTCAGCTCCATCTCGCCAGCTGGCTCGCTCAGCAGTTTTTGCAGGAAGTGTGAAGAGAACACATTTTATGGGAGATATTTATCATTACCCTGTACTGCTTAAATATAGCCTGTGTAGCAGGTTAGAGCTTGTTAGGCTTTTATCTTCTCAAGTTGGAGGATGATGTATTAATCCATGAGTGTTGCAGCCTCAAGTGAATTACAGAAAGTCATCCCCAGTGAGTAAAGATAAATGACTTTTGGAAATTAACCCATTACATAGTCTTTTCCAATAAAGTGCTTACTAAAATATTAAATTGTAAATGAGGATGCTTCAGGTCTCATTTGAAAGTCAGAAAGACACTTATTTGTAATTCCAGTACTGGCTTTCTTTTTTTTTTTCTCTTGGAGATTTCCTTTCTCCTGAAAGGTTTGGAACTGACAGCCCCAGAGGACGAAGTCTCTATTAATCCACCGAGCAGGCACAGCAGCTACAATGCAAGCTGCTCTGCCCTGTTAATGTGCTGCAGCCTTTGCTGAGAAAGAGGCAGTCCTGAGGGATGTGGTGTTAGCTTAGACTTCGCAGCGTCCAACCTCAAAAAAAAAGTGTTGTTCAGCTCTTTATGGACCTACACCTCCATTAGTTCAACTGGGTTTAACTGTTCATTTAGGTGGATTTAAGGTGACCTACTGGGCAACATGGACCCACTATAAACTTTCCTGCCATTGTAGGTCTTCCAGATTCAGCCTGACTCAGGATGCACCTTGAAACTGAGCATTGCTCAGATATTTTAAGAATGAAAGCAATAATAATGCTGAGACTAACATTCAGCCGTCAGTGTTGCTAAAGGCTTGGCAGTCCTGGTAGTCTCTAGATTTGCTGCTCCACACCAAAGCAACGGGGTTGCACAGTGGTAAAACCACCTCTGTTATTCCAAGGCAAGTCATTCTAGTTTTAAACCAGTATAAGGTGCATGCAAGTTTCATACAGTCCCCATTGGTGAGATTTGCTTTGGAGTAAATATCCCTGTTTAAATATCTTCGTTCCTGGCTAAGATCTATTTGTATGCTAGCAGAAAGCTAGAGACAAAGTGTTTTCAACAATTCCCTCCTCCAGCACACCCCATTGCTGTGGTGATGGTTTTTATTCTCTGAATATGGAACTGGACCGAGCCTGACAACATCAGCTCGCTTCAGAGAGGCTGCCCAGCAGGAATGACTTTCACTTCCAACCTGAGCTGGCTCCAAACCAAGGACCCAGAGGGCAGAGCCTCTCCTTCCCATTAGGCATCAGAGCCAATTTCCCATTTTCTTTTAGTGCTAGCAGCTTGATAATAACAGAGAATTATTAAAGCCATATAATATTAAATATGATGGTACTTAGATAATCTCCTGTAACTGCCAAACTGTGATTTTTAAAGACTCGTTCATCACTGGCTTTTTCTTTTCTGATGGCGGAGGACAGACTTTGTCTTCTCTGTTTTGCAAGTGCTGCCACTGCATGAATATAGCCTATGCTTGTGGAGGGAATTTGTTTCTGCTCATTTAATTGCTTTCAGCCCATCCCAGTTCTGATCTTACTGCAAGGCTCTCAGGTACCCTCATGTGAGGGGTATTTGGAAGAGCATACGTGGCCCGTAGAGGCTTGGTGTCGCACAGCATTGCTTGGGGTGGTGGTGCTTCAAGGAAAGAGAGAGACTGCTCTACAGGGAGGGCACAGGTTTGATTTGGAGACTGGCTCAGGTTGTCCTTTTGAGTAAGCATGGAAACAACTGATACAATAACATACCCAAATAATTTTGGGCTTGAGGTTTTTGGATGTTTTAGAGGTATTATGGAGGCAAAATAAGGCCTGCACTTACTGAAGTCTTTGACGTATCGTTGTAGTAGGGAAATCTCCAAAAGTCTGGTTTGCTCTTATAGCTGTTTTCATAGGCACACTACTTGTGTGCTACTGCTGTGATTTGGCTTATTAATAAATTCCTGGTATAAGGAAGGCCTGATTTTGTTCCCATTGCAATAAAGAACTTCTAGCGGTAAAGGAGCAAGACTTTAGGTAGTAACTCTCAACAAGTGTTTTATTAGTTTTATTATCTACACCAGAATCATCCTGGTTGTATTAGCTTCTCTGCATCCAATGTCTTCCAGGCCACATTCTGCAGGTAGGAAATAAAGAAAAAGGAGAGGTTGTTTTGCATCAGCTCTTCTCTTTAAAGGTTATACTTAAATACCATTAAATCCAAAACAAATGGCAATTCACATGCGTATTTAACGTTTTTTAATCCCTGTTTGAGATCAGCAGTTTGAGTTTTTCAGAAATTTTGTACTCACCTGCCTATGAAGTGTGGATTCTTTGCAATGAACATGAACAGAATAACCCCCCCTTGCGAGGGTACAAGAAAGCCTTCTCAGGAAGGCTATTTCACCACTGGTTTATGTGGTTAAAATGGGAGTAATGCAAAACCAATCAACCTTAAGAACATGTTGAAGATATGAAATAATGCCCATATGATCCTGCCAACCTTCTCAGTGTGTTTTCCATAGGCTTCAAGTTGGGGATGGGAACAGACAGGACAGAGCAAAACTTTTTTATAAAGAGTGACACAATAAATACTTCATAGCAATCACATACATTTTTACTGAAAGACTACTAGTGCAATTCTGCTGTTCTGGGCATCAGTGAGATGTAATCCACAGTACTTTTTTTGGCCTTTAGTAATTTCTTCCTAAAGTCAGAAATGAGTGAGTGCGCAGTCTCAATTCTGACTCAGGCTCATGCTGTTAGCGATAGTGGCATTTTAACTGATACTGAAGCAAGGACAGAAACTCACATTTAAGAGCAAGCAAGAATGACAGAAATGCTAAGATGAGGAGAATAGAGAAGAAAAATGCTAAAACAGTAGTTCAGAAAAGAACAGAGTGTGGGGGGAAATAATTTTAGACCAGAACTGTAGAAACAGTACTTGACCACAGACTGAAAATTGGGAAAGCTGCTGCTTGTCAGATCAGCTTGATTTTGAGTCTAAGCTGCTGAGCAAAAATTTTCCTCTAGTCTGATCCTGTGTCTTTTAATTAACCAGAGTTGTCATCGACATCTTTGAGATTTTGATGTGAGCGGGAGCTCGTCTCTGTTGATTTGCTCAACACTGCGTGCAGAAAGCAGCAGCTGCTGCTGGTGATCCCAGGGCTGATTTGTCTGCATCTTCCACTGGAAATGTTTCTGTAAACGAAATAAGCTGTGTGAGGAGGCACCTAGTCTAATTGGAGCGTTAGGTCTGTGCAGTAGGTGGTACGCAGGTGTTTTTTTGTTGGGTTTCTGTCAGCTTGTAGCTTATCTATGACATATGATTTTGATGGATGTAGATAGTGCCAACTGCATGGAAGAACCATTATGTGCTGGTGCGTAGTGTGGCCGTGCTGCAGCTTACAGTGTTTTCAGGGTGCTTTGCTCCCCTTGGAATCTCACACATTGTACACTTGAGTAGCAGCTACCGTGGACCTCAGCAGGGGTCCTGGGCAAGACCTTGACCTAGGCGATACAGGTGAGCCACTAGTTATGTTACCCCCACCTTTGTAGCTCCTCACTAGAGTGGCTTCAGCACCGTTGCGCTGAGCGGTGTCACAGGGCATAGCTGCCAAAATCACCTGCTAAAATCTGTCATTTTTGAGAGTCTTCCAACATTTTCAGTGGATAAGTGTAACGAGCACATTCCCATCCTTGCCAGCAGCCCACTAGTGAACTGAAATTGTACAAGGTTTAGCTGATAAAGCTGTAGCAATGCAGTCCATGTGAGAAATGCAGTTTGGACCACCAGAAGATCTCCTCATTAACCCACTTCTCTAAATACCAAAAAGCCAAAGTAGCCTCATCCTGACAGCCAAGAAATTTTGCAGTACCACTGCTGTTAGCCGTGGTGGCAACTTTCAGCAACAGCTCAAGCAGTGTATGTATAGGAGATGTGTTTTCTCTCCCTCCTTCCCCACTGAATGGGATGGACCAGCACTATGGCTTCTGCTGAGATGCTGCAGCGCCTTCATCCCGATTTACCAGACAGGCCAGCAGCTCCCTTCCATCTCTTTCTCCTTTTCCCTCCCATTAAACCAATGCGGTACCTGTCATCTCAACCCTGCTGTACATCAGAGAAGATACTGTGCTGTTTCGGCAGCAATCTGAGGCGAAGGGAAAGATTTTGCAGGCAGAATTGGACCCTTGGGGTGTGAGTTGAATGATGCCATCACAGAAGAAGAAAGACTTTTTCCAGTGCCGCTCATGGTTTTTGCCACCCAAGAGCAAGGATGTGAATTTTCATATACGTGGGTAATCAACCTGGCAATGTTTCAAAATGCTTCAGTAGGTCTTGCCCCAGCTAGGAAAGATATAAATCTAATTAGAAATCAGAGCTAGGAGGAAATGATATTTCTGCCCATGAAAATTTCCAAGATCTCAAAAAAATGTCTCATGCTGTAATGGGAGGAAAACTTGAAAAACTGAGATACAGTGAGAATCAGGTAATAGGTAAAAATGTTTTATAAAACTGTACAACAAAGCCTATAGCTCTGTATTCTAGCTAGAAGATAGTTTCATTTCAAACCAAATTTCTCTTGCAGCTACAGCATTTTTTAATTACACCTTCATTAAATGTTTAAAACAAACCTTCGTTTTGGGCCCAACAAATGGATTTTAATAATTTTTTAATATTACTGGGAAAATACTTGCAAAGAAATCCCAGTGGTTTTCCCCAGCTGTAAATGTATTCAAACATTTTTCCCTCCAACAGATTCAGGTTTGAAAACAAGCATTTCCTGATGTAAATTTTCCTTGAAAAATACCTGCCACTTCTATTAGAAACCATTAGTTCTTACAAAGGTGACTGTGTAGCCTATTTCGGTTTTAGTTTCGCTAGCCTCACAGCAGAGTATTATCAAGGTTTTTCCTCCTCAGGAGTTGAATAAGTTATGACCGATTATGTTGTTTTAGTCACCCTGGTTGTATGATCTCATGGTTATTCCATATTTTTCTAACATGTCCATTGTACCAAAGAGATTATGTATCATCCATTGCAGTAGTTATTTCACATTTCTAAGAAAACGTAACATTCATTTATAAACACAAGGAGAACAAAAGACAGAAGAAACAGCATTATATTCCATATCTACCATAAGGAGCCTACAAGTCAAAAACCACATATGAAAAAGAAACCAAACCAGATTAACAGATGTAAAATCATTATGCATTCAGAAGAAAAGTAGGCAGAGAGAGAGAGTGATAAACATATCAGATGTTGGAGAATCACTCAGTCCAGGACTAAATGAGTGTAAATAAAACCAGAGGGAAAAAAAATCCCTTTTGCTTTTCACCGTAGGAATGGCAGTGGCAGGTAATTAGCAACAAAAGGAGGGCTAAGGAGAATCTCCATCCTTCATTGAATGTGGGGCAAAGCATAGTGACAAAGAGTGGCGAAAAGGCTGAGGTGCTTAATGCCTTCTTTGCCTCAGTCTTTAATAGTCAGACCAGTTGTTCTCAGGGTAACTAGCCCCCTGAACTGGAAGACAGGGATGGGGAGCAGAATGAAGCCCCCATAATCCAAGGGGAAAAGGTCAGTGACCTGCTACACCATGTACACACACACAAGTCTATGGGGCCAGATGGGATCCACCCAAGGGTACTGAGGGAGCTGGCGAAGGTGCTCACCAAGCCACTTCCCATCATCTGTCAGCAGTCCTGGCTAACCGGGGACGTCCCAGTTGACTGGAGGGTAGCAAATGTGACACCCATCTATAAGTAGGGCCAGAAGGAGGATCCAGGCAACTACAGGCCTGTCATCCTGACCTCAGTGCCGGGGCAGGTTATGGTGCAGATCATCTTGAGTGCCATCACGCGGCATGTACAGGACAACCAGGTGACCAGGCCCAGTCAGCATGGGTTTATGAAAGGCAGGTCCTGCTTGACTAACCTGATCTCCTTCTATGACAAGGTGACCCGCTTAGTGGATGAGGAAAATGCTGTGGATGTTGTTTACCTGGACTGCAGTAAAGCCTTTGACACCATTTCCCACAGCATTCTCCTGCAGAAGCTGGCTGCTCATGGCTTGGACAAGCGTACTCTTCACAGGGTAAAGAACTGGCTGGATGGCCAGGCCCAAAGAGTGGTGGTGAATGGAGTCAAATCCAGTTGGCAACCGGTCACAAGTGGTGTTCCCCAGGGCTCAGTATTGGGGCCAGTTCTGTTTAATATCTTTATCAGTGGTCTGGACGAGGGGATCGAGTGCACCCTCACTAAGTTTGCAGAGACGCCAAGTTGGGTGGAAGTGTTGATCTGCTGGAGGGTAGGAAGGCCCTACAGAGGGATCTGGACAGGCTGGATCGATGGGCCAAGGCCAACTGTATGAGGTTCAACAAGGCTCAATGCCGGCTCCTGCACTTCGGTCACAACAACCCCATGCAATGCTACAGGCTTGGGGAAGAGCGGCTGGAGAGCTGCCTGACAGAAAAGGACCTGGGGGTGTTGGTTGACAGCCGGCTGAATATGAGCCAGCCATGTGCTCAGGTGGCTGAGTAGGCCAATAGCATCCTGGCTTGCATCAGAAATAGCGTGACCAGCAGGACCAGGGAAGTGATCGTCCCCCTGCACTCGGCACTGGTGAGGCTGCACCTTGAATACTGTGTCCAGTTTTGGGCCCCTCACTACAAGAAGGACATTGAGGTGCTGGAGCGTGTCCAAAGAAGGGCAACGAAGCTGGTGAAGGGTCTAGAGCACAAGTCTTATGGGGAGCGGCTGAGGGAGCTGGGGTTGTTTAGCCTGGAGAAAAGGAGGCTGAGGGGAGACCTTATCGCTCCCTACAACTACCTGAAAGGAGGTTGTAGAGAGGTGGGGGTCGGTCTCTTCTCCCAAGTAACAAGCAATAGGACAAGAGGAAGCAGCCTCAAGTTGCACCGAGGAGGTTTAGATTGGATATTAGAAAAAATTTCTTCACCGAAAGGGTTATCGAGCACTGGAACAGGCTGCCCAGGGAAGTGATTGAGTCACCATCCCTGGAGGTATGTAAAAAAGAGATGTAGACATGGCGCTTAGGGACATGGTTTGGTGGTGGACTTGGCAGTGCTAGGTTAATGGTTGGACTGGATGATCCTAAAGGTCTTTTCCAACCTAAATGATTCTATGATTCTAATGTCTCTGCGGCCGCAGAGGAAGCTGCGGGGTGGTGGGATACATCACGTCTATCACGTAGCTATCGCTTCCGAGGTTCACACGTTAGACACAGGGTGCCTCTGCGAGCAGACTTGACTGACTCTCAGTGTTCCCTATTTGTCCTGGTTGGAGCAGATGTCTTGGTGAGATGAGGCGGTTTTTGCAAGGGACTCCCCCGAGAGCTTTCTTCTCCCAGGAGAGTCTCCCCATTGGGTTCTGCTTTGTAGTGGGAGGATCTGAGCCTATTTTAACTATTTTCTTTTCTGGGAGAGCAGCACTTAAATGCTGGTTTGAAGAGGAATGCACAAAGGTTTTGAGCACTCAGACCCCCGGCTGAATCTCTTTACCTTCCCCTAATTTAGTCAGAGTGCTTCTGAAAGGTCCTTAGCTGACACAGAAACTGCAATCCTGTCATTAGCGATGTGTCGTTGGTTAGAGAACAAGCTTTCACACTAGGTCTTGCCTTAGCCCCAGCCTGGAGGGAGCACTTCAAAGCCCCGTAGGTAGTACCCACTGAAACGCATTGGCAAACTGCAATCGGACGTGTCTGTCGCTACAAAAGGGCTAACGCAGTTTTGCTGGGTGCTGTGCAAAAGGCTGCCCTAGCTGATAGGAGAGCTTTGTCAGTAGAGGATGCACAGTCATGAGCCGGATTCAGTGGCGTGGGTCCAAGGAGCGCCAATAAAATCTGGAACTACACTGTCATCTATTTGTGTATGAAAGGAACCATACAGCAAGTTGTACCTGCCATGTATAATGTGATATAATGAATTTAAAAGGTCAACATCACAGTCCACTAGTGTTAAAAATAAAACGCTGGAAAGGTGAATTTCTGTGCTTAGAAAGTTGTGAAGTCTCCCTTTGTAGCTGAATCGTGAGATAATAGATTTTAAACCAACTCCTAGCTTCTGATTGCCTCTGCCCCACTTTGTAGTTCAGACCAGTGGATATAGCTGAAGCCACCAGCTTTGATGAAGAAGGAATCAACATTTCAGTCTGTGTTTGTATAAACAGGCAGCTGCTTGAATATGCTAAAGTGTGAGGAATGTGAGCAGAGAAACAGCAAAAGCTAGTGGAAATCTCTAAGAAATACCACTGAATACATTGGACCACAGTTCAGCGTTTTGTTATGGGCATCATTTGTATTTATACTGTCAACACCACGCGGGTGAATGGAGCTACAATAAATGAGATGTACAATTTGAATTTTTCAGTGTGTGCTCAAGACATGATTCTGTTTCTCGAGCAAAAAAGATGATTTTTTCTGCTGTTTCAGGGATTAGGTAAATCCCATGAGTGATGACAACAGACAGAACTGGGGCTTGCAGAGATACAGAAGGGAAAATATACTTGACACTTGTGAGAAGTGAACTCTGAGCTGGCGGTGCGGTTAGACACTCAAGCCTCATTTCACAATGCTGAAATATTGCCTTCTCATTCTCTTACCTTGAATCATGAAACCCCACGTTTTTCTAATGATTCTTTCAGAGGGAGAAGTGAAATGATTCATATGAAGAACCAGAATTGTTCAAACCACATCCCTTTTATTTATCTAGACCAAACTAGTACCTCTGCCCAAGTTTGGGTTGTTTGGGATAAAATACTCGTAGTGTTCCCAGGCTGATTTTCTTCTCTGGCTCCGTTACGTTCCCGTCCTTCTTCTAATGGCCCGCTTTAAAACTCATGTAACTACTTCTTGTGACAGAAATCACAGCTCGCTGGCTGCTCCCAGGTATGGAGGAGAGGCTCAGAAGATGGAACCTTACGGTGGTGTGTTGTCTTGATGCAAGGAAAGGAGGTTGCTGCTGCAAAGAAGACTTGAGCAGCTGCTTAAGCAGGAGAGGGGAAGCTAAGACTGGTGGCATGGGCAGAGGAGGAAGGATTCACATTGTGTCTTGAATGAAGTAGGGATGTCAGGGATGCGAGAGAAGGGAGGTGAAGTGAAAAGTAGAGGAGGAACCTCCAAGCTTCGGACCCCATTCAGGGGTTAGAGATGGGGATGAAGATGATGAAAGAGACACAGTGCTTAAGCAGTTGGATAATTTAAAGGCCCTTAGCTCGAGACTGAACTTCTGGTGAAGGAGGCTGACTTGAGTGTAGAGTACTCCGAGGCTGCTTGGCTGATGTCCTGCACACTTGGGAGTGCAGAAGGACAAGGATGAAGAAACATGTCACCTTCAGAGACCTTTTCATCTCTTCTCTTTTTTAATTCTGTTAACACAGTAAAAGCATCTTGAGTAGTATTTGTTTTCTACTCAGCAAAACCTACATGCTGTCATGTGGCAGTCAAAGAAGTAGTGTTCAGCCATCCTTCACTGTTCGCTCACTGATGAGCTGCAACGTTCACTTGTAGCCCTTACACGTATCAACAGCTGGTTCCCCAGAAGCTGTGTGTTTGCTTGTCTACTAGGTACTTAGGTGCCCACCTACAGAGAAATTCAAGAAGGGATCCAGGAGTTAACCGTGGGCTTCTGTGGTATGGTCAGAGGAAGAGTCAGGGTCAGAGTAACGGGTACTGGTTTGGGGTCTTTTAGGTGTTTTTGCTAAGCACATCTGAACTGCAGACCTTTAGCTAAATGTTGGCCTTACGTTAATAGCCCTTTTTGAAAGTCTTTGTCTGACTTGTCATTTGTATCGTGGTTTGTGGCAGTGACCATAGAAGATCTGGGGGGGTTTTTTTGTCTGAAGAGAGAGAGCAACTTGGAAGCTAGCTAAAGAGGTGATTGAAGTTCCTACAGGGAAGATTTGTGCTCTCCATGATAACAGAAGATGGAGGGTTGTGAGGTCTGATTTGCACCACTGGATGAAAGTGGGGAGTGTGGATGCTCTTGGGGCATGTTGGCCAGGTCTGTGGCTGAGGATTTGCACTGGGGTGTATAGTTTTCATTATATAACCATAAACATTATTTTGAAATAGTCACAGTGCTTTGTGTTTCTATGTTACTTTTTATGGACTTGCTCGGAGTAACCTGCCATCCAGTATTTTTTCACACAGGGCAAAATGAGATAAGGGGGAGAGATGCTGACTCCTTTCACACGCTGCTCAGCTTCCGCTGTGGGAAATGTAACACCTCTCCCCTATCCTTAATGCCCAGCCTGGCTCGCTGCGTGAAACTCTTCACAGCAAAGTCCGAGCTGACTCTCAAGGCCTGCTTTTTGGCATAGTCATAAAGCAGCTTTCTTGTAGCTTGCTGGAAAAAAAATGCGGTGAAAGTCATTCTGATGACAGCTAGAGGGAAGAAATAACGTTCTTTGCAAACTTACATGTAAAGACTAAGAAAAACAAGTGCAAGAGCTGTGCAAGGGAGGGGGCTCTCTATTTGATGCTTGAATGCTACACGCTTGTAGGAAGTCTTATGTTTACAGATACGGGGGTCAAACAGATTTCCATTACCAATTGCTCTTAACATTGGTTGTGTGATGCTTCCCCTATTTTTTTTTCTTTTCTTTTCTTTCTGTTCTGCTTTGTTCCCTTCTGTCTGGATTAAGCTGTGCAACATATGTGGTATGTGTGAAAGAAAGGGTAAGAACCTTGCAGCAAAAGGAGTTGAGTTGATCCTGCCACAATTCCTTTTTTCCCCCCTAAATAATCAAATTAATTAATTAGTCCGTTGCTCTGGGGAAGTACTCTACTCCGCTGCTTGCTGGCTGCACTGACTTAGAGGGCTGCTCTCGATTCCACGGTCTCCAGAGCTGGCATCTGCCCCCACCGCAGCTCCCGAGCCCTCCATGCTTTTGGGAGGGTCGTTGCAAAGGTGTGTGCGCACCCGGCTGCGTGAAAAACTAATGCCCTTCTCAAAGCAGGAGGGATGTTAGATTACCCTTTTTCTTCCAGCCCTGGTGGCTGATGTGAGCATGCTCCTTGCATGCATGGCACTGGCTATTTGCCAGGTTTAGTGTAATTTTTGGGTTTTTTTGAATGAGTGAGTGAATGAATGAATGAATACCTGATTAAGTTAATGAAGCTGAGCCAATGGTGGGAGGGAGCGACTTGGCTGCTGCCTGCTCTAAGAAATCTGGCAGCACATTAGACTTGCATAACGCTTTACAGCTCCATGCTGCGCTCCATATGAGCCACAGGAGAGGGCTGCAATAATTACTCGGCTTTTCGATTGAAACCAGCTGCAGGTAGCTAGTCATCCTTTTGTCCATTTCATTGGTGTCGGGGAGTAACTTGTCTCTGCGCCGTGGATTTCCAGTGGCAGATGGGTAAGATGCTTTCACAGAAGTGATCACAGCGGTGAGAAAGCATGTTCGTGGCTCAGTGGCTTTTATGAAGGATCCATTCGGATTTCCAAGCTGTGATTCACTGGACCCACATGTCCAATGGAGGAATTTTTTTAGTTCCTGAGTTCAAAACTCCTATATAAATAACCTTTATGGGAGCTGTACGATTTTTATTTTCTCGTTCCTTCTTCAGTTGGCTGGGAGAAGCAGAGCTAAAGGTTTTCTTGTATCTGTTTTTTGTAAGAAAAGTAATTCTTAAACCCTTCCAGTTCTTTCTGATTGCTGTTTAAAGCGAGTTCTTTCTGGCAGTCCTGGATGGTACATACCTTTGTTTCTCACATACTTAAATTAAGAGTACTGGCACTGCCTGTTAGCACACCGCCTTCATTTGTCAACGTTCCCTGCTTGAGAGCAGCGCTGATGATTTGCATTCTTAGTTGGAATGGGTGGGTTTTTTAATTGCAACTGGAGCCTGTGACTGTGGAGCCTGCTATGTTGTTATAAACCTGCATTATTTCATTTTCTTTTAATTGTTTTCTGTGTTGCCTTGTCAACAGTTGGGGCAATCTCACCCTTGCCATGCTGGGCACAGTCAAGTGATGCTGGTGATGGATTTGGCTCTCTGTGCCCATTTTATCTGCCTGCCACACTCCCCATGGAGCAGGAGAGAGGCTCCCTAAAAAGCTGAGTCAGGAAGAGTAACTAGTCACTTGGTTTTGTGGGCTGCAGGGCCAGGACAGGCATTTTATGGGGAGAGGAGGTGCAGAAGAGTTGGTCTTTTTTTTGCCTACGACATTGCCTGTGTTGAAACTGCCAGTTGGAGGGTCTGTGCAGGCCGAGTGGGCAGTGCTGCAGGGCACACCCAAACGTAGCTGACCCTGAATGAAGAAGGAAAAAATGAATGAATTAGAGAAAGAAAGATCGGAGAGGTGGCTGGGCAGGGAGGGGGGGATGCTGAACTCGCTCTCGGCCTTCTGCAGCACTGGGGAAGTGTGCTGCATGCCTCTAGGCCGGGGTGAGCTGCTGGCGTTTCAGTTTTGTTAGTGGTGACAGTCAGTGATCCTGATTCGGCAAGGCACTGGGTGTGTGCTGGGGCTATGAGCAAGAGCTCATGCAAAATTGCTTCAAGTTAAAGCTTTACTCAATGAAGCCTGAGAGAAGGCGAGGTGTTGGAATCCATTTCAAGGGGAATTTAATGTCAATTCACGTTTCGCGCTTTACCGATGGACTAATTATAGTCTAATTTGCTAGCACGTGGAATCAAGAAGCAATCTGCAGGGAGGACTTCCAAGGAAAGGCATCAAGCATGCAGCTGATCTTTCCAAATCTGCCCCTAAAGCCGTGCTCTCACCCCATCCCCTTATCAGCCAGGCTTAAAGGTACATTCCTCCCCATGAGTGCCTGTGCTTATCTGCAAAATGGCTGCTCCGAGTTGGCTGCTGCTTGCTGGCGTTACTGGCTGGATCTTCAAAGGGGTGAAACGCCCCTGCTTTCTGTAATTTTTCGTGGGGGTCTTATTCATCCCTCCTGGCAGCGAAGCCAGGCATCTCTCTAATTTGTTTTGCAGAAGAAGGAGAGAATGCTAGCGAGCATTTTCAGACACATGGAAGGAGACCTGTGTGACATATCTGCGGTGCAAATGTGTTCATACAGGCATGACAGTTTCTGTCACAAGTTAAAATGAGCGGCGAGTGGGTGTCGCTACGTTTATAGTCACTCGTGAAATTTTCAATGGAAAATTGTGTAGGCAGCTCCCTTTGTAGCTGGGCACATTTTAGATAAATGAAAAACATCAACAAAGTAATTTCGGTATTATACTTGTTTACAAATGAACGCTATTCACTCATTTAAGCTGCAGAAACGCCTCTAGGGGAGGGGTGCAATATCAGACAAGCTGGTCCTGTGAACCCGCCATCCTGCACTGGCAGCAGTCGGTGTGGTGCAGGAGATAAAAGGTTAGATGCTGCATCTGGCCCCTTGCGGAGCAACATAGGTGGGATCCACCTTTCCGTCCTGCTGTCAGTGGGATTGAAGGAGCACTTGAAAACGCGTGTGTTTGCTCCACAGCTTCCCTGCTGCCACCGAAGGTGCTGGGTGTGTGAAGGGGGATGCTGCCTTCCCGAGCATCTTGAGTTGGTGGTCCTGACACTCCTGGCACAGCCACCTCCAAGGCTTCAGGAGCAGGGCTTTGGAGGGGTTTGGCAGACATCTGTCAGGTTTTAAAGGCTTCAGTGCGGCGTGGTGGTAAAAGATCGTGCTGCTGGGACACACTCCAGCGTCACACCTGGATCAGCTCTGCCTGCAGGACCATGCAGCTCGCAGTTGGCCTGATCTGAAACCCCAGGCCCAAGAAGCCCCAGGTCTTTCCTTCGTGGCTGCAGATAGAGGTGCTTCTCGTAGGGTCAGCTGAGGTGCACTTTCTGCTGTGCAGCTGAGAAAGTGGTGCATCAAGTTGTGCACGCTCACATGGCTTTGCCCCAGGGCTCAGGCCCTTGCTTAGGAGTTAAATACTTCTCCCCTTCTCCATAGAGGCAGAGGGCTCTGGAGTCCAGTGCTTCACCCTCAAAGAAATTTCACTGTAATCAGCGTTGTCAGCTCTTGCATTTTAATCACTAGCCTCTAGACATTTGACACTGTTTCACAAAACTCCAGTTCCTGGTGTCAAACGATGACATGGGAAATTCCACTTTTAGGTAAAATAGTAAGTTTCTGGTCTTGTGGGTTGCAGGGAAAAGGTAGAGACCTCGAGACTGAAATGCCTCACACAGCAGAAGGGCAAGTTAAAAGAAAAAATAATAAAAAAGCAAATAGCCTTCGCCATTCCATTTTAAGAAATCTTCTATTTGTAAACCAGTGTCATGTGTTTCAGGGGCAAGAAGCAGGGCCTGACTCGTGATACTTGAGCCTCCAGGACTGGCACTGTGAGGCAGGGGATTTCTGTGCCGGGGAGTGAGGGCATGCCCACGGGGTGGGCTGGGAGGGCGGCGGGACGGCCGACCCACCCAGCCCTCCGATGGCAGCCCTGCCGTGGGGTCGGCTTGCGGCTCTTGGAGCAAATGCTTCCTTGCCTCCAGCCTGCCTGCCTGGCATCTTGTGTTGCACTCTGTGGTACCATCTCTCTGCAAAGCATGCTGGAAGAGGAGGGATCACCTTTGCTAACAACTTTTTTTGTAAAAAAACATGGAATAAATGAGTAGGCAGCTGTGAATCTACTCAGATTGCCCTTGATACTCGCAGTCCTACAAGGTTACGTGTAGCTGCATCGCTATGCGTGTGCACAGAAGGGTATGCTGTGCATCCAGAGCATGGCAAGACTTTCACAGATGCTGAAAATACGGGCATCTTTCCTGTTGCAGAACAAGGTGATGGCACCCAGATGAACTGGTGGCAGAAACCTGCAAACTTCTGAAAGTTAATTCAAATGTCATTAATTCAGCAGTTAGCCTAGCTGAAACTTAGGCTAATACTAGCATAGTATTCTTGTGGAGCTCACCAGCACCCACCACACAAAATAACTGTGTACCTAACCGTAGTGTAACTGTTGTAAAACAGGACTACAGGAGGCATGTGCCGTGCTTAGAACATGTAGATCTCCCCTTATCCTCAAAATTCAGGAGCTAAGTAGCAGAAATGGATAGTTAACCAGTGGAGTAGCTTTCTGATAATCTCTTTGTATCACCAGCATTCATGAATGTCATCAAGTGAATGGCTGTCCTGGAACTCCATCATCTGTCTGTCCTTTTGGGAGTGTCTCTTACACTGTTGCTGGTACCTACATACGTGCATCATAAAATGTCATGGGAATGTCAAGCCATTGGGCATCTGACATCCAGTGATGTGCTCGCTGAGGTTTGCTCGTATCACTTGCTTTTTATATTGCGTGGAGGCTGTCTGATCTGACCGGGGAGAGGAGGGACGTGCAGAATAGCTGATCGCTCTGCAGAAACCTGTAGCAACGTGCTGTGGCAGATTCCCAGAAGTGTGATAAGAGCTAACACTGAGGTGGACAATCTGTCTTGCAGATGCGGTGTTGATCAGGAACCATTTAGTTTTGGGAGGAGAATTTCAAATTTTATTAGAGGTTTTCATGTTTCTTATTAATGGATCTCTGCAGTTGGCCCTTCTGGGAAATCTGCCAGAGTGCTGTGAAAACTGGTTGGATTGGACAATAAACTGCTATAGCTATTGTTGGCATGTGCTGAGCTGCACATGGCAAGGCTAATGAAATCTGTAGCAGTTAAAACCATGAATATGTAGCTGGCAGCAGGCAGGGTGTAGAGCGGGGGGGGGAAAGCTGGCATACAGATCTGAGAGCCAGAATGCAGCTGCAGAGCCCTCTGCAATGTGTCTGTCTTTTAATCTCTCTGAATCTGATCCTGCAAGATGCCTACCTCCTTGCAGGGGAGGGGAGAGGTGGGACAAAGTGCCCTCCCTTCCCACTGATTTCCAGCGCTGTCGAAATTACCCGCTCATCCTGTCGTGATGGGATGGGCAGGCAATTTGAGGCGGGAGCATCAGACTGCGCTGCTGCTTCTGCCCACTAACACCCCAGACATAAAGAGCCGTGTGTCAGGCTTGATTCAAAGGATTATTTTTTTGGTGTACTCTTTGAATATTGCATTGATGTCTACTTGCCAGGCAGGGCAATGGTGTCTGACAGAGGGGAGACCCAGTTTTTTTATTGCACGGATGAATGTGAGAAATTACTGGTCATGCCTGGAGCCAGAAGGTGAAAGTTAAAAAGTCGTAATAATCTGTGTCTTATTAGGGCTTGGGTTCAAAGGAGAATTATTTGGACAATAAGCGGCTGTTTTGAATATCCCTGAAGTGGGAGGCTGACAGCTGCCCCCCCTTGGATGGTTGCTCCATGCAATAAGGCAAACGAGCAAGTGGTCCCAGCCCTTGCTCCTGGTGGCAAATGTCGGTGTGAGTTTGTTAGCAGCTGCAGAAAGGTCAGGGACCAGGGAGGATGAGGGGCCAGATTTTTGGAGGTGTTTTAGAGACCTAAAAATGACGTTAGCTACATCATGGGACTGCAAAAAGTGCCTGATTTCTGAAGGCAGTTAAAGTCCCACCATTTGCATAGCCAGGTGCTGCGGTGGTTTGTGGGTCTGGCCCCAACTTCAGTGCACCCCAAGACTCAGTCCTGGGTGGTGGGACACGGTATATGATTATGGTGTGGACGGAGGCTTGTGTTGCTGGTTTTACTTTTGCTGCAGTGAACTCCAGATAAATAAAGAAGGTCAGCCCCTCAAGCTATAACCCAGTATCCTCTCATGAGTTTTAAATTTATTAGAAGAAATAAATAGAAAAATACTGTTTGGGGAGACATAGTGAGGTTTAAAGTGCCTTGTAGAGAGACGCTGGAGTTTTGCATGAAAAATGCACATCCTGAGCTCCAGTGGGCAATCCCTTTGAGACCAGAGCAAGCCCAGATGGTGACTCCTCCAAGTGATTATTTTTCTGCCTTAAGCCTTTCCAGGAATTTGAGTGTGGGCAGGCTGCCAGCGGACACTGGCTGTCCAGACATTTTAGCAATGTTCCATGTGTACTTGCTGCCAGAGATACCAAAGTCCAGCTGCTGTCCCTGATCTCTTGTCCCCTTTACCTTCCCAGCCATAATTACACAGGCGTGCATGCACGCACGCACCCGTGTGACACGCACATGTACAAAGCGGGAGCGAAAAATCACCTGGTGTTTGCTGCTCGCTTGCGTATCTTGCAAACCATGATCGACAGCTCTGAAGTTAAAGGGAAAGGAAATCTCGAGAGTCAGAAAAATGACTTGGATCCAAAAAAAAGCTTACACATAGCAAACCGTGCGCACACATCAAAAGGCGTTCGCCCTTCTAGGACAGCCAGCAAAGAAGAGCTTAACCAGGTCTTGTACCTCTTGCCTTTGAGACGCTCTGTTTGGGTTGTCTCCCTTTCCTTGCTTCCCGAGCAAAATCAGTCCTGTCTTATCTTTGCTGCTGCTGGAACTTGAATTATGCTGAAAAGTTACCATTTTACTTTTAAGTTTTGAAGTATAAGCAGGCTGTTTTATGCTGCACATTTGCATTTCTACAAATCCAGTCCTCTGTCTGTTAGAGTTCAAAGTCTCACCGTGAAGTACTTGGGCTTGGAAAAGTGAGGCAGTCTTCACCGCCCTACGGCTGTCTCATCCCTTGTCTCTGTTAAGCTTGTTCATTCCTCCTGTGCTCTCCAAGAGATTTTGGGCAGCCTTTTTGTCACCGGTGACGATGAAATCAGTCATATGAAAGATTTACACACACACAAAAAAACCCCGAAAGATTTAGTATTTGGTATTTTTGAAGGATGTTCGCTTTGACTTTGGAGGCTATCCAAAACTCAGTGATTCAATGCTATTTAGCAGAACAAAACCTTTGCTTTAGCTTCTGCAGAGTGAAACTTCACCAGGTTTCACACAGCTTCATAGTAGTACTTTTGACGTAGCAGTTCCAGGCGCCTCAGGCCTTGGGAACAACTAGTTGGGGGGAGCCTGGTTTGTCCGTCACAGCAAGAGACTGGCCCTATTAGGTCCCATGTCCAAGCTCCCTGCTCTGTTGCCCTCTGCTCCCAGCTTTTCCCCATGGGAGTGTATTTAAATTCTGGGTTTGCAGCTCATGTCCATCTCCACGAGAGGTCGAAGGACAGTCCCAGCCCAGCACGAGCTCCCCGTGGCAAGGGGAGTGGGACAAGCACCCTGTGTCGGGGCCGTCCCCCATGGCGTCCCCGGGCAGCCGCCTCCGCCAGGAGCTGCTGACTTTACCTGCCAAAGCTGACTGCCCAGGGCAGAAGGCTACAGTGAGCTAAAGTTAACCAAGGATGACTGCGCAAATGTGAGCTCGGCGATTTTATTTTTAGTTGAACTTAAAAATAAAAATCTGTAAGTCATGTGTAATATAATAATTTTAGCTGTTGCCAAGACACGCTGAGCAACTGTTAGGAGGAGGGGGAAGACCCGTGCTGATATAGCGGGGACCCTGTCTCCTGGCTGCCCTTGTCTGGCCACGGTCGCAGCGCCGAGGCGGCGCTGCTGGCGGGTCAGGGCAGGTCAGGGTAGCGGTGCCGAGCCGCTGCCCGGCGGGTGCCGCTGCCCCTGAGCCGCCGTGCTCAAGGTGTCGCTGGCCCTGGCTCTTTAGAAGCTGCCCTGAGTCCTTTCGTCCTCCCTCTCACCTCAAAGCCAGGGAATCCGGCCTTAAACAGCGTTTTACCCCTCCCCGCCCCCGGCTCTGTGGCTATTGGTGTTTCATTACTGTTTATCAATATTTAAACAACGGAATAATTAACTGAAGACTGATTGTACCAAACCATTAGAAGGTTTGGACTTTTCCTGCAGGCTTACAGCAGCTTGGAGGACCATAAACGCAAGGAGTGCTCTTAAAGATAGGTTTAATCTCAGTCTAGTATGTCTTCAAAGTACTGCATATGCATATAAACATCAGGCTTATTGTTCATTAGAAGCGAGGCAGCAGGGAAAGAAATCCCCCAAAGGAATACTACTTGCCATAAGTATCATTACTGCTGCTCAGCATTCACTTTAAAGTGGGCTATATCCTATTTCTATCTTCTTTCATATCACTCTTAATTCTTTCTCTCTCCATTTTTCTTACATATAATGCATGCTTTTCTTGTTAGGATGCTGGCTGTGCGAGGTGCACGGTTCCTCAGCACCCATTCTTGCATATCTTTCAAAACAGCCAGAAATGCAGATGAGAAGTGGTGGCTGGACAGGAGCTGGGGAAGAGTTTCACTCTCTGTAAAGTTTGTTATTGGACAAGGCAAGGCAGGTTTCAGGAAGGTAGGGGGAGACTGTCAGCTCCTTTTGCTTTTTTCCAAAGCATGATGTGATTTAGTTACGGTATTTTCCTTAGCAGATAATGAAAGAGGTAGGAAGACTTTGTCGACTTTGTTGCCTTTGGGTGGTTGAAGTCACCGAATTAAGTGATGCAGGGCAAAGAAAGTAACTGTTTTGCTCCAATAGCAAAACTAGCCCAATATAAAATCGTGAGCTTTTACAGTGGTGGGGGCTTCTGGTTTGGATCAGGAAAACCAAACGTGCTTTTTCAAGTGGTCCTAGCGAGGCATCCCCAGGGCTGAGTTTGCTCAGAGTTTGGACGCATGGCTGTGGCCGTGAGTGCAGTACCCGCAGCCTCCCTGGTCTGGCAGTCGCTAAGAAACAGGGGGATCGGATCCCCACGGAGGTGGAGATGGTGCTGGTGCCTGGCTCTGGCCGACCTGCGTGTGGTGGGGGGGCATCTCCCAGTGCAGAGCCCTGCCCAGGCACCTGGGCGTGAGGTATCGGTAGCGGAGGGAGTTCAAAGCACTGGGGAAAAAAAAACCCACACATTAAAAACCTGGCTCAGAGCCGGCTCTGGCTCTGGGCTGCTGCTGTAAACAGATCGCATGGCCGAGGTTCATTGCCAGACTGGTAGATGAAGGGCACGTGTGCCCGTAAGGAGCTGTGGCATGGGGGGGGCAGCTGCTGCCTCCGCAGCCCTGCCCAGGGTGATGTGAAGTCACCCTGCGGGTGACTCTGGGGCTCAAGGGTTCAGGGCTGACCCACCACCTTCCCTCCCCACCACTAACAGCTACTTGTTCCTAACATAAAAATTTGTGTGTGCATGTTCCTCAGGGCTCCCTGCCACGCTCCCATGCTTTTTAGACACGGCAGGGTGAAGGCAATGTCGTTGTTGCAGGGGAAGGAGAGGCTGGAAGAGCGAACCAGGCACCTTAGAGACATGGAGGGTTTTCCCAGAGGAAGGAGAAAGTGAGCCTTGGGAAATAAGTGACCACTGCTAAATGCGGCAAGTTATGGCCAGAGAGTTTCTGATCGGCCTAAAGTTTTAATCATTTTCGTGATGCATTAGCAGACGTGCCCAGGATTTTCACTGCTGTTTACAGCACAGCTGTCAACTGCTCCTTGACACGAGAGTGGCAATGCCTGACCTGTTTTGTTTTTTCCAGAGGTTTTTCTTTTTCTCGCTTGCTGTTTCGGGGTGTCTGCTCATTTGTTCTCATTTCCCAGCACTGACGGTGTGACTCCCCCCTCCCTTGCCCACCCTCTCGTTGCAGAATCCAGAGGAGCCGTCGGAGAATCGTGCTCACGGGGAGATGATTCCTCATGAAGTCACTGGATCCCTTGCAGAAATCAAATGTGACTTTCCGTTTATCAGACTGAAATCAGAGCCAGCCAGACAGTGAAGCAAGCACAGTGGAGGGGGGACGGCGAAAGATGAAATCCAACCAAGAGCGGAGCAATGAATGCCTGCCGCCTAAGAAGCGAGAAATCCCTGCCACCAGCCTGCCTTCAGAGGTGAAGCCGGTCCTGCCAAATGAAAACCACCGTGCGGATAATCTAGCATGGCTCCCCAGCACACCCGGCGGCCAGGGCGGCCTGGGGGGCCGGCACCGGCCCACGGGGACGTCGTCGGTGGAGGCAGGCTTGCAGCAGGGTTTGCACAAGTCGCTGTCTGCAGGGCTGGACTATTCCCCACCGAGCGCACCCAGGTCCGTTCCAGCCTCCACCACTCTTCCCACGGTGTACTCGCCCGCCCTCTCCCAGTCCGGGACCCCCGTTTCCCCCGTGCAGTACACGCACCTGCAGCACACCTTCCAGTTCGTCGGGCCCCAGTACAGCGGATCGTACACCGGATTCATCCCCTCACAGCTGATTTCCCCAACAGCCAATTCTGCAACCAGCGCCGTGGCGGCAGCCACGGCCGTTGCGACCACTCCATCCCAGCGCTCCCAGCTGGAGGCTTATTCCACTTTGCTGGCCAGCATGAGCGGCTTAAGCCAGCAGGGCCACAAAGTTGAGCCGCACCTGGTCAGGACACCTGGACTGATCGCCGCTGGGTCTCCTCCACCCACCCAGCAGAACCAGTACGTCCACATTTCCAGCTCTTCCCAGAGCACTGTCAGAAACGTCTCTCCTCCAACCATCCCGGTCCCCCTGCACCCCCATCAGACAGTGATCCCGCACACCCTCACCCTCGGCCCTTCCTCCCAAGTGGTGGTGCAGTACACCGACTCGGGTGGCCACTTTGTCACCAGGGATCCCCCCAAGAAGCCTGAGAGCAGCCGGCTGCAGGCGATGCAGGCCAAGGAGGTACTGAACGGCGAGATAGAGAAGAGCCGGAGGTATGGCATTTCGCCCTCTGCCGACATGGGTCTAGTCAAAGCAGGCAATAAACCAGCTCCCCATCATTATGAGACCAGGCATGTGGTGGTCCACTCGAGCCCCGCCGAGTATGGCGCGCGGGATTCCTCAGGTGTCCGAGCCTCCATCATGGTGGTCCCCAACAGCAGCACGCCCACGGCGGACATGGAGGTGCAGCAGGCCACCAACCGCGAGACCTCTCCCTCAGCCCTCAACGACAAGGGAAGCTTGCACTTAGGAAAGCCAGCCCACCGGTCCTACGCCTTGTCTCCGCAGCAGGCTCTGGGCCATGAGGGGGTGAAGGCAGTGGCCACGCTGTCCCCTCACACTGTCATTCAGACCACCCACAGCGCCTCCGAGCAACTCCCCGTTGGGCTGCCGGCAACAGCCTTCTACGCCGGCACCCAGCCGCCGGTGATCGGCTACCTGAGCGGTCAGCAGCAAGCCATCGGGTACCCCGGCAGCCTGCCGCAGCACCTGGTGATCCCTGGCACCCAGTCCCTGCTGATACCGGTCGGCGGCGCGGACGTCGAGCCGTCAGGAGTCGCGCCTGCGATCGTCACGTCGTCTCCCCAGTTTGCAGCAGTGCCTCACACGTTCGTCACCACCGCCGTCCCCAAAAGCGAGAACTTCAGCGCAGAGCCCCTCACCACCCAGCCTGCCTACCAGGCCACCATGGTGCAGGCGCAGATCCACCTGCCCGTGGTGCAGTCCATCGCTTCCCCCGCCGCCGCGCCTCCCACGCTGCCCCCCTACTTCATGAAGGGGTCAATCATTCAGCTGGCCAACGGGGAGCTGAAGAAAGTAGAGGACTTGAAAACAGAAGACTTCATACAGAGCGCGGAAATTAGCAATGACCTGAAAATAGACTCCAGCACTGTGGAGAGGATTGAAGACAGCCATAGCCCAGGCATTGCCGTGATACAGTTTGCGGTTGGGGAGCATCGAGCACAGGTAATGGCAACGCATGGCGGGGTGCGGGGGGTGGACTGGGGCGCATGCTGCGGCCCCCCGGGTGCAGCTTTCGTCAGCGCGTCTCAGTTGCTTTGGGTCCGTGCGGGGTTGGTTCTTCATCGTTCACGTCCATCCGTGAGACCAACTCTGGTACAGGTTCATCCCCCTCACTGTGCCAGGGGAGCCATCAGGGTTGCACTGATGATAAGTGTAGTCTCTTGGATATAAAACTGGTCTTTCTTATAGCTGGAGAACCCACAGGAAGAATTACATGATCTTCATGTTTTTTCCTTAAAATATAAAATGGGGTAAGCAGTACGAGGGGATATATTTTGTATTTTTATAGGTAATTTTTACCTTCCACATCAGAAAGTTCAGGTTAGATTCAGCTTGAATCCTGCCCTTGAGAGATAGGTAGGGCACAAGGCAGTGAATTTCCACGGCTTGAAAACTTGGAGCTGCCTGGGAGTGGCTCCATCACATGCACGCATTACTGAAATGCACGACAGAGTTTTACTGAAGCTTCGGTTGCGGGGGGGTTTAAACACTGCACGGCTCATGTAAACTGTGTGTGCAAGGGAAATTTGGAAAGAAAAGCCATCTAGGTGGCTGGGCAGGCTGTGCTGCTGACCTTTGTTTCCCGTTGGTTCGCAATGTAGGAAGAAACCCTGTAACTTCGCAAAGGTATTTTTAGGTTGAGAATGAGTACATATTGATCATAAAGCGTTATCCTGATGCTGTCCATTTTCTGAGCGATTTAGATTCTGCTGTGCTGAGGCTGGAGCAGTTCAGATATACTGGAGAGCATTTTGCTTCCTAGAGGTATTCATTTTAAATCATCTTGTTGCAAATCTTTTTGGTGTGATTTGAGTTCTGCAAACTGCAGCATCTGCAGCCCTGATGCTGCACCCTCAGCGCTGGAGAACCAGAATGAGAGAGAGGGAGAGGGGAGCTGGATGTGGACACGTGTAGTAAAGCACCTCAGGCTGACCGTTTGGAGGAGAAAACCAAACAGTGATGGTACCGAGGAGCAGATTACACGAAAAATTTCTTACAGTTGCAGCAGTCTGTGGCCCGTCCTTCCCCAGTTGTGCATACATGGTCAGTCGCTACATATGACACGTCCCCTTTCTCACGTAAAATGTGCAATTCCCTGTGTGGTTTTGTTCGTATATGTGCGTGCATCTGCACAGCTGATAGAAGTTGGGCCTCTGGTGCTTTCAGTATAAAGATGTGATTTTTTCTCCCACTGCTCAACTGTATTTTAGTGCATCTCAGGCTTGGTGATTAGAGGAACCATCCTTGGATCAGGACCAGTTACTATAATTTGCTCCGGTGCCTTGAATAATGAGATTTCAAAAGTAGCCATCTCCCATCTGCAATTTTCATCTTGCTCTCATTTCTCTCCCTGCAGCCAGGCCCCCGGTCTCTGCACGAGCAGAAGAGGTACAAATTAGCAGGTAGCATTCGTGTCATGTCTCGTTCGCAGATCTGTCAACGCAGGCGATGTGTTGTAGTCCCGGGCGCCGGGAAGAGCGCCTTTGCAGGGGGTGGAGTGCCATCCTCTGGCAGAAAGCAAGCCGAGTCTGAGGCTGTAAAAATCCAGGGCCAGGCACACGGGTCTCACCCAGCGAAGTGTCACCTTACGGAGAAGCCTATCAGGAGCGGGCTGACATCATCGCAGCCGAAATACTCCCCAGCTGTGTTTCCCACCGGGGATGCTTCCAGAATGGAGGGCGAGTCACGTAGAGATATGATTAGAAACGGGGGTTTAATTTAGGTTTCCTGCAGATTCCAGGACTTGGGTCTCTTCCCAGATCAGCTGTGTCCCTGCATAGCGGGGACGGCTCTGCTGGTTTTCCCTTGCCTGGGTTGAGAGAGAGAGAGAGAGAGAGATCGTTTCTACGTGCTTGAAGTCTCCGGTGACCTCACCCTCAGCCCGACGTGGCTATGTGAAAGCGTTTAGCCTTATTAGCAGGCATGCGGCAGTCATTACTCGTTAGAAAATTGCCTGCGTGAAGAGGGCTTAGTCGTCTTGTTGAAAGAACAGTGTTTAGTCGCGCTGCTTTGAGCAGTGGCACTGTGGTGCTGCTGCACTTAAATATATCTTGACTCCGGAGTACAGTGGGGATGTATCTGGGTGCGTAGTGGAGCTTCGCAAAGTATTTTATTACAATTAAGTTTCAGTTGCATGCATACTTCTGGAAGGAGGGAGCTTTTCGAATGGTATTATCAAGGGAGTGTGAGTTGTAGAGAGTAAGTGCCATACAAAAATAGCGTTGTTATCATTAGCTTTGGCTCACTTACGTACTCCTCCCAGGGATCTCTGGGAAGTCATTATAGTACTGATGAATCTGTATTTTCAGACTCTGCAAACATTAACTAATTTTCTCACCAATTGAGGGACAGAGGTAGGAGATTATTTTAGCTGAGCATATACAGCTGTAAGGTAAATAGGGAGGCGCCCTGCAGCTGCTATTCTATCGTATCACTGCAAGCCCACAGCTGCCCCTCCCCAGCACAGCACTTGGGCAGAAAGAGGTCATCCTCCTTCCTTTCCCCGTCTTCCAGTCACCTGGCAAATCCAACCCTCTTCCGGCTATGGAAACCTAGAGGAAAATTAACCCACCTAAAGCTATATGCCTTTTCAGTGAAATAACTGGCCTTAGCCCTGGAGGGATGCTACGTTTCCATTTCACAGCATCCCTGCTCTGGATTAGGAGGAAGTCAAGTAAGTATCAGCTGGACCAGAACGCAAAGTCCAGCTGCTATTCCTCTCCATTCAAGTTGCCTAAAAGAAAAGACCTACGGATCTCCATCTCTTTGCAATTCCACATATTATTCTTGTAATAATGCTTTCATCAGTTACCTGTCCTTCCTTTTGCTGCCAGGAACAAGCGGAAGCCAGTAGTTCATCTCCATTGATGTTAAGGTCAAAACACAAAGGAGATGCAGAATAAGTTCTCTGAAATGCTTGCTTTCATCCCTGTGTTTCAGTTCCTTATCATTCCTAAAGTATAGCTTAAAAAGAAGAGACAAACATACAGTTCTTAATTTTCCTTTTTTTAAAAAACAGAATCATAGTCACTAGAGATGAAAAAGTCCCGTTAGAGCGTCTAGTTAGTAGCCCTAACTAGTTTAGTGTATATTTTTTTAGCCCATCATCTAGTTTGGTTTTCCCCTTATATCTCTGCACGCACACAAACCAGTTACTTTTTCTTTTACTCCATGGTCTCCTTTTCACTATCTTTGGCACCGTAACAGACACAGAGAGATGTTGACTCGGTTCGCTGCTGCAGATGGAGATCTCTCCCAGCCTTCCCCTCATCTGATCTCCGTGCCCGTGTCCCCTGGTCACAGGGGCAGTAAGTCCTTGTGCCTCCGAGTGGTGGGGCGGCTGCGGTCTGTCCGTAAATTTTTGTTACTGAATTCCAGGAGTGCAGCAGATAAGAGCTCATGTGGTAAACTCAGCAGCCAGTGGTCTGGTGGACAGAGGTGGCTTCACCTGGGAAATGGTGGGATCGCGTGGCTGTGGAGAGCCATAGCCCCTAGCCTCCAGGCTCTGGGTGCATTTGTTATAGTAACGGTATACTGAAGATGGGCTAGATACAGCCCTGGGGGGATGGCCACCCAGACCACGTGTCGTGCCGGGTGGTCCCCGCGGCATGAGGTGCTCCCGACAGCCCCGTAAATCTCTCAAAGGAAATCCGTTCTTGTGAAGGCACGTGTTGTTCGGGGTGGCGGGAACCTTAGGAGTCCCAGAGTCTCTGAGTAGGGGAGGTCGTGTGGGAGCGCGGCACTGCAGAGACTTCTCTTTGCGAGAGGGAGAGCTTCTATTCCACAAATCCACCCAGTGGTTTTTTGGACCCAAGGAGTCTCTCGGCACCCGCAGCCAGGCCTTCAGCGGAGAGCTCCACCGCTTAATTGCACATTGTTTCCAGAACCGCTTCCTTCTCTTTGTTCCCAGCCTGCCGCTCCTAGTTTCATCACGTTTTAATAATATCAGGGAGAAAAACAACTGGAAAATGTATGTTTACATTTATTAAAATACCGTTCACACGAACCGCTTTTATTAGGTCCCTTTTGCTTTAGTGCTTGTTAACGTTGGTTGCAGCAGTGAGCCCCAAGACTAAAGTTGCTGTGTTTCTGAATGATGGGAAGGGTATTTTCTGGGCGTCAGATCTTCCAGCACCTAGCATTCCAGCTCCAGCCAGGGTTTCCTGAGCGGTCTGAATTGCCTGCCTTACCTTCTGAGTTTGGCTGAGAAACAAAATTATAAAGGGTTATAGAACATTGCAGATACTCAGCGGCTGCACTGAACGGTTTTGGGTGTTTTCGCTAGTCAGTCTTAAAAAATAGAAATATAAATGTAGCTTGCAGTAGAGCCTCAGTGTGCTTGAAGAGGGACCAACATTTTAGTTTCTTGCTTTATTGTCTTAGTAGTTGGAAAACAAGTTCCCAATTTCTTTTTCTCCTACAATAATCATGGCAAGATATTGGGGGAGGGAGCTTTTAAAATCAATTTTTTGTGTTTTAATGCAGTGGTCAGAAAAAAATTATGCGGGGGTGTTTTTACTGAACTTTCACTCTTAAAAGGTCTTTGACTACTATTGCTTGTAGAGAATGGTTACCTTAAATCCCAAGTTAGCTGAATCCAGAAGCAGCCAGCTAAAACAGGGCATGAGAATCTGTGAAGGAATCCATTTCAAATCGATAGTGGTACATGCACACCATGACCGCATCATGGTAGTTCCCGCATTTCACCATCTTTATTACTTGGTGTTATTCATGATCACCACCACCAGTTCTGGGATTTGTTTCAGTGATTGGCAGTTCAGGCAAGTGTTTCGGATGCCACCTTTAAAAAAAAAAAACAGTGTAACGTGGTGGAAGTGTGTTCACATCAAGAGGAACTTGTGTGTCAGTGAGGATGATGCACACAAGCATGTATGATTCCCTCAGTTACAAATAGCTTTTGACAAGGATGGGAAAGTAGAAAAAGAAAGAAAAAAAAAATACAGCAGGCAGGAAGGAAAAAAGAAAGAGGAGCAACATAGCAATATAAAGGAGAAAGCTGTGTCCCTCAGATGATCCATGCCTGGAGAAGCCTACAGCTCTGCGTAGACAGCAGTTTTCATTTAAGTCCGTGGGAGATACTGGATATTCACCTCTCCTCGCAGTCAGACCCTTTACTGAGATGCCTACGTATGGAATAAGATCCCAAACTCTGGGCAAATATTTCTGCAAATCCTGGCGCTGGAGTGTTTCTATGCAACGACATGGAGGGGTGGGATTTTCGTGGTTACCTCGCCCCACTTTCTCCATAGTTCAGAGCATAAACCAGGCCTAGAGTCAGGTCCCTTTCCACTATTGCCATGTGTGTAGTTGACTGTTGGCCGACAGTTCTGGTCAGAAAAGGTTTAATATGACAGAAGCTGATGTAGTGGGGGGTATCTCGTGCGTCTAAACCGCTCCTTTTGAAATTCCTTGTACAGTGTCTTACTATGTTGGGCAGGGGGAGTGGCAGGATAATACATGCAGTGTTATTCATTGGCCTAGTTGCAGAAGTACGTATCATATATTTATAGACTTTATAAGGTTTTTTTCCACCAGAATCAACTGTCTTATAAACTGCAGTTGTCTGCTAGTGCATGGCATGGGCTTAACCAGTCAGAGGCACAGTCAACATCCGATGGGAATCTTTGGTTTCCTGGTTCGGGAGCCTCTGTCTCTGAGCTGTGGGACATCCCTGATCAAGCCTTCCTGCCCAAAAGGGATGTGGAGCCGGCGGGGTGTGAGGGGAGCTACCTCGGGCCCTGCTTGCAGGGAGGGTGCCTCTGAGGGTAAGCAGCGCTAGCAGGGCAGGGCTGCTGGGTGCCATACTGTCGTGGAGTCCAGCCTCTTCTGTGAGACAGGCCATGCAACTTCAGCCCGAGGTTCAGCTTAATATTACGAACAAAGGTGTTTGAACACTGGAGTGCAATGTGCATCTCAAACTGCTTCTATTCCTTAATGTTGAAATGTATTTTTAACGATACAGAGCCATGCTCGGCATGACAGCATTACTCGCTCCCAAGGGTGAGAGGTGGTTTTGCAGGCCTGCTGTGATGTTCCTTTCAAGTGTGTCCATGTTCCTGGAGAGGGAAGGCTCTCCAGGCAGCTGGCATGCTCCATGCCTGCTGAATGGCTCAGAAATGAGATGAGCACGTGTATTTGGGTGTTCTGCTGCCCCTTAGCCCCTACCAAATAGGGGTTACACCGTCAGAGCAGGATCCTGCCCCCCACACCTGAGAAGAGCTCCAGAGGACATGGGGACTGTGGGAGCAGAGCAGTGGATATCTGACTTCAGCATAAGCCACCCTCTTAGAGTTGCAGACCTCATTTGGTGTTACACGCAGCAAGTTAAAAATTAAAAAGTTATGTCAGAATTTCCTGCCCTCGTTGTGGTGTGCAGGGGGGTCTCGGCCTCATGGGTTGTGAATCGTGTGAGCCCACATCAAGTGTTGAAGCCTGCAGATGCAGCACCGTGCAGTGAGCATTGGACTGCTGACACGTGCAAAGATAAGCGGGTATTTAGGTGCTGTATCGTGTTGGGACATCAAGGCCCAGCATTTGCAAGGTCAAGGAGCAGTGGGCACCTGTTGCTGGTCTGTTCTCCTGGCTGTGGCAGCTCCCTGTAAGATGGTTAGGTAGGATTCATAACCAGATGCGTTTTTGAAGTGGGGTGAAGGGGGGGGAAAAGGAGACCCAGTGCAGAAGAGGAGACCCAGTGCAGGAACTGCAGGAGGAGGAGGAGGAGGAAGAGAGATGATCCTCATCCTGAGGTGAACTCAGCTGCAGAGTGGGAGGGCAGGTGTGAGAAGGGAGGAAACTGGGCTGGTAACAGGACTGCTGGGGGAAGGCAAGTTCACGCTCACTGCTCTTATGGCTACAACTCTGTAAATACTCATGGCCTGCCCCTGGAAATCAGCATGCCTTCAACCGTTTCACCCTGGTAAGTATACGCTCGTTCGGGCAGAGGTGAGGGTGACATTCCCGTGGTCATTTAGGAAATCCTGTGTCAGAACTGAGAGCTTCCCTTAAGCCATCCTCTGGTTGGAAAGTGTCTTTGGATGCGGATGACAGGCGCTAGGTACCACAAGGGGATGGAGTGGAACAGTTTGCCAGATGCCCAACCTGTTTTGCCTCGTAGGCCTCTGTGAGCGGCTGGATAAAGGTAAAGCTTGATTCCTGCTGAGGTCTTGTGCTAAGAAATACTGAGCTCAGAGAAACCGCTAACACCCGTGTGGCAAGGGCAGGCGTGAAGTCTGGTGGTCGATGTGCTGATTTTGCGGAAACAGAACAGTGCTTTTGCAGTTTCAGCTTTATCCCTCTCCCCGGGGGCGAGCACCGCCTGCCATGCACGTGCGGGAGGGCACATGGGTGATCTCACGCTCTCCCCTCTCTCTCCCTCTGTCTCTCTCTCTGTTGTCCCCTGTCTTTCTGCAGGTCAGCGTGGAAGTCTTGGTAGAATACCCTTTTTTTGTATTTGGACAAGGCTGGTCATCCTGCTGCCCCGAGAGAACCAGCCAGCTCTTTGATTTGCCATGCTCCAAACTCTCGGTGGGGGACGTCTGCATATCTCTCACACTCAAGAACCTGAAGAATGGCTCTATTAAAAAGGGCCAGCCCATGGACTCAGCTAGTATCTTGCTGAAGCATTCGAAGAATGACAGTCTAGCTGGAAGTAGACACAGGTATGCGGAGCAGGAAAACGGGATTAATCAGGGAAGCGCACAGATGTTAGCTGAGAACGGTGAACTGAAGTTTCCGGACAAAATAGGATTGCCTGCAGCACCTTTGCTCACCAAAACAGAACCCAGCAAGCCCCCCGCAACAAGGAAGAGGAGGTGGTCAGCCCCTGAAACACGAAAACTAGAGAAATCAGAAGAGGAGCCACCTTTGACTCTTCCCAAGCCTTCTTTTATTCCTCAGGAGGTTAAGATCTGCATCGAAGGTCGATCCAACGTAGGAAAGTAAAAGTTGTTTGGGGAAAGGAAATTAGGCTATCCCTTGTCATTTTTATCCAGATTACTGTACTGTAGACTAAATAACCCAGTATTTACATGTTATCATCTTATTTTAGGTTTATGTTATAACCTTGTTGTTATAGTTGCAGCTGGTATTATGCAGGAGACTGGTGCATATGTTTTTCCACAAGTGTTTGTCAGTGACTAGGTTTATCGAGAGCTACGGAAGGGGCAGTATCTGCTTCACACACCCTTAGTGGAAATGAATGTGTTGTCATGGCTCCTGTTTTCTAACACCTCGTGTAGGACAGGGTCCAGCTGTGATTTTGTTTTCTTTTCGTTGTCTTTTTTTTTGGTTCTGTTTTGTTTTTTTTTTATTTGGTTCCTGTTCTAGTTTTTTGGGGGGGAGGTGAGGAGAAAGGAACTGTAGCAGAGGTGTATGTCACGCGTGGGGTCCGTGTGCGTGTGTGCGTGTGTGCGTGCGTGTGTGTGTGCACGCCAGTCCCGGGGAGGGACTGCGGCTCTGTGGTGGGTTGGTGAAGAGGCTTCCTCACCCCAGGTGGACGCTGAGGACACAACCCACGGGTGTTATTGAAGAGGATCGGACAGTCTCTGACGTTTTCAACAACAAGCCAACACTTACTCAAGTCTCTACAGTATATATATATATATATATATATTTGTGTGTGTGTATATGTATATATATATTTTTTCCCCCCATGGGGTCTGACTGCACTGATTTTTATTCCTAAAGCAACTGCCACCAACATTTCCTTTCTGCTTGCTAGTGCAGTTCCATTGCCCAGAGTCAGCAGACGGGGAGGCTGTACGGACCCTTGCAGCCGTCGCCCTGCAAGGTTTTCCTTCACGGCGGTGGGGTGGGTGGGTGCGTGCGTGTGTCGTGGGTGTGCGTGGGTGTGCGCGAGGAGGCCTCCGGCTCTGTGGATGCGCCTGGCTCAGGCTCACTCCTGTTTCTGTGCAGTGTTAGACAAATCAACCGGGTTACGCCATTGACATTTGCTTCCACAAGGTAGACGCATACTGCCCCTTTGAGATCACAGGCATCCATTGTTTGCAGTTAGGTTGCAAATCTTTGTCTTTAACTCTAGTACTGTTTTTAGTTCATGATTATGGACAACTGGTGCCACTTTTTTCAAATTTCGGTGTGACACAGGAATCCGCTGTTGAAGATGAACCTAGAATGTCTTTAAGCACTTAAAATGCTGTTCACACTTTATTGCTGAGCATCCTGGTCTAACACTCAGTACGTACTGTATCTCATTTTAATCTGCTCAGAAAGCAACAACAACAAACAAACAAACAAACGAATCTCTTCAACACTGTAACTACATGCAACTATGTAAAGTTTTCTCACAGGCGAGATGCTGAAAGTTTTAATGTGGTTTCAAAGGGATGAATGTGAATTATTGAACTAGTATGTGACAGTCATTGTCCACAAAGGACTACTTAATAGGAGGCACTTTTTAAACTTTAATGCTTGAGAAAGAGTTAAAGGCATATGCGAGCTGACAGATAATAAAAAAAAATAAGAGAAAGGAAAAAGGAAAGAGAAAAAAAAAATCATTGTCCAGTGTTTTTGAAAAAGATGGACTTTAAAGAATCTTGCAATTTGCACATCTTGAGTTTATCATTTGTGTGGTATTCCTGCAGTTTTTACCTAATAATGTTGTGGGTTGGGGGGGTCTGAAAGAGCATAAACAAATGTAGCAATTACTCACTAACCTGCCTACGCTCTAGGCCATTTCATAGGTTACGTTCCTTTCAAAGTTCATTTTTGGTCTTTCTACCATATCTGCCACACAGAACCAGGTCCTACCGGGACAGCTCTGAGAATTTTTCTTCAGACATGCCGAGAGAGTTTTCCACAACAAACATTTCTATACGTAAGCAAGGTGTTTGTTTGTTTTGAAAACAAACCTATTGTTATTTTATTATTATTATTATTTGTTATTTTAATTGCATCGTTTTCCATTGGAAAGGCGAGATTTCAAGAGTTTGGTACAAACCAAGTAGGAGGGGGGGGGGGATTCATGCCGTTCAGTCTTTTCTTTCCCCAGGTAGGGCCGGATCCTTTGAGGTGCTGTGCACCCAGCCTCCTGCACAAGCCTCGGGGAGGTGCAAGTATGAAGTACTTTGGGGCTGAGCGCTAAAGCCTGTTGCTGCCACTAGAAAGATCCCGTTGATTGCAGTGGGATCGCGCTTGGGCCCTACGTGAGCAAGCGTTCGTGTCGTTGTTTTTGGTTGGCGAGTTCGCATCCTTCAGGTAGTTTTGAAGAAGCTGTACTGATAGGGAGAAAAGGAAATAAAAGTCCGTCATTAGAAACACAGTAACCTAAAGTAAACAAATTTATTTAAAGTCTTGTTTTCCCTCTCCCCTAAAATACAGTGCTTTTATTTAAGAGAAGAAATGTTAACCCCAAACCCCAGCTTTGACTCTGTTACTTGTTACTTGAAATTTAGCTCACACCAGAACTAATTGTTTTTATACCATATTCTGGGGTGCACCAAAAAGTTGAAATACGTTTAAAATAGCTTGAAACTTTTCTTGAATTTCCTTGAATTTTATTAACCTCTCGGCAGGCTACCAAATAGCTGAGTGGGTTTCTTCTCACAGTCACACTGCTTAGTTAGTGCTTATTTGCTAATATTTCTGCTCAGAGAAGTTGCTTAATCTTCCATATACTCTGCTCAGGGCACTTGCAATTTATTGTTTTTTTGTTTCCTGTTTTGTTTTTAAGCTTTGATGGTAAAGGAATAGAAAGAATTACAGATTTTTAGTTCACAGTCGTACCACTATTTCCGTACTTCACGCGTACTCGGGAAAAAAAAAAATCTCAAGTAAAACCATACGCATACACATTTGTGGTTAATAAGGAAGCGGGGGCTATTAAACTGACTGGATCTATTCAACTAACACTAAAAAAAATAATAATAATAAAAAAATACGTTTGGAGCAATAGGAATGTATTAGTTCTGTGCTTGTATTTCAGACTGAGGAATTCTGAAATAACTGGTTCTTTCCAAACAATTGTCCCTTTCCACGCTTTGGCTTTTGTAGGATGTGCAATACTTTACGTGCCAACTTAGACTCACCCGTGCGGTGTTAGCTAGATCTCATACCCACTTCTGATTTCCCCTGATTTTGTTCTTTTTGAATAGTTTCTTTCTTTCTTCCTTTTTTTTCCCCCCTATTAATAAGTCCCTCCCTATCCTCCCCCCCCATAAAAAAAGAAAAACGTATTGAGGGTCAAGCATCCCTTGCCCCGGGAAACACCAACCCTTTTTGTATTTGATGTTAAAAAAGATCCAGGAAGAAAAAAAAAAAAAAGGAAAAAAAAAAAAAAAGATGTATTAATGTCTGTGTGCCGTCCAGGCGGAGGGCGGCACTCGGCCGTACGGCCGAGTGCCGCCCTCCGCCTGGACGGCACACAGATAAGACCTGACTCCCACCAGGGAGAGAAAAATCCCCCCCCCCGGGACCAAGTCCTTTGCAAGGGGGGGGGGTTGCCTCTCTGCATCCCTTGCAGCGAGTCCCCGCGCCCGGGAAGTGCCATCGATCCCCGGGCGCGTGCAAAAATACCGCTCGCGGGCGTAGAGATGCTGAAGTGAAGCCGGTGGAGGAGGTTTAGCCACTGCTTCTGCGCGGCGTCCGCTTTGCAATAGTAACTGACAGTAGTTTTATTTTTCTTGTTGTCTTTTTCTTTTTTTTTCTTTCTTTTGTAGCAGGCCTGTTTAGTTTACAACGAAACGCATACAATCACCAAGAAATTAGTCAGGGCAAAGAAAAATAAAACAAGAACCTCTTTATAGGGATTTCTAAAAAAAAAAAAAGCTATCTATCTGTCTATCTATCTATCTAATCTATCTATATATCTATATATATAAAATGACTGTTCCTTATAGTGTTTAACTTAGGCATTGTTTCAGTTTGTCTGGGCCACATCATGGGGAATTTGAGTTTGATGTCACTTACCTCGAGTCCTCTGGTCGAGACCCAAATCGGAGTCGCCGTTCACCCATTTTACCATTTCGTACCTTGCCCTTGGGCTCGCTTTCCCTCGAAGATGCAGACCTCGGGAGGGGGGGGACACACGCATACGTTCCTTTTTTTATTCCTTTAATTCCTTCGTCCCGCTGTCGCTTCGTTTGACCTGTCGTTCCCGTCATTTTCTCGGCGTGGGGAAGTGACATCACTACTCTCGTTTCCCTTAAATCAAGGAACATTTAGAAACCTTTCACACCTTTTACTCAGGGATGGGGCTGGCATATGTGTGGTACACTGATGTGACCAGAAGCAGCACTTTTACTGCTCCGGAGTAGGGATGTACAATGTTACAGACAAGTTTGGATTTCCTGCATCTCATGGTTTAAACTTTGTAGAGCTCACTTAGATTGCAATACAAAAGCAGCAGGCTCAGTGCGACCTGTAGCTGTTGGTTATCGTGAACATTCACTCTCTGCAGAGATCTATTTTACTTCAAAGTGTGTTGCCAATAGTAAAAAGGAAACGGTGAAATTCTGTTAATACTTGCAACTGCTAAAAAAAAAAACAAAACGCCTGTATCAAGGAGAGCGAATCCTCAATATTTTTAAACACTAATAGTGTTATTTCAAAGAGGGGGGCTCTTGGCGCAGCGCTCTGCGTGTCCTGGGGCCCGGTTCTGCAAACACTTGTACACGTGCTCACGGGAGGCCCGGGCTGGCCGGCGAAGGCTGCTGGGGAGCTCGCCGTAAAGCACGTGTATAAATCTGTGGAATTGAAGCTTGGTTCGGTCAGGGCCCGATCCTGACCTTAATCAGGCAGCTGGAAAGACCTTGGGGTTCGTCCAGGTTCACCAGGGCGTAAGCCCCGGGCGGGCGGGGGGGATTTGGCCCGTTGAAATATTTCTGCTGTCCCAGGAACTCGACAAATGGCAGAACGGGACATGCACCTGTACAAACGGTTTCCATTTCTTCCCTCCCCATCATCACCGGTAAGAGCGGAGTCCGCTCTGGGCTCTGGCCGGTGCCGATGTGACAAGCGAGGGGAGCGAATGCACGGCCAGAGTGCAGGCAGCAGCTTCCTTTCCCCTGGTTTATCCAACCTCCCACCCCCCGATCCTGAAACGCATAGCAAAACCGGGATTTGTTGATGAGATACGCGTACGCGCACACACGCCCCCAGGCAGAAGCGTCTGTTTGCACACGAATAAATACGTGTGGATTTTTTTTTAACACGTATGCCTACGTGTCCACTTGATTCCCTGTCCTGAGGACAGCCTTGCTTTGTGTCGGTAGGGAAATTCCAAACGCATTGCACACCTCTACTCCAGAGTTCAATTTCTTTTACATAGACGACCTCGCTTCAGATGTGTTACCTTTACTGATAGGATCTTTTCTTGTAGCACTATACCTTGTGGGAATATTTTTTGATGTAAACCTAATTTGAGAAGCTTATTAAAACTAGAAACTTTTTTTGAAGCACTCACATTGAGGAGTACAGGTAATGTTTTAAAAAATTGCACAAAAGAAAAATGAATGTTGGAATGATTCATTCAGTGTTTGAAAAAGAGACGGCTCTGTTTGAACAGTGAGTTTCATACCTTGTTTGTAAAAAAAAAAAAGTTTTTAAATACAAAAGCAGAGAAAGGTTGAAAGTTACATGTTTTTTGTATATAGAAAATGTCATGTCTAGATGATCTGATTTGTATTGGCTTTGGCCAGGAAGAATTATTACTTAAAAGGCTCTTAAAGAACAACTGTGCTTAATTTTCTGTTCGTATTACATGGGTCCCGTTTCTGGGGAATGGAGTCATGCTTCACACTGTTTATTCCTGTGCTGAAAATCTACCTTGGAGCAGCAATTCTCGAGTGCAGCTACCGGGCACTTCAAAGGGTGGCTACTGTGCAAAAGTAGATAGTCTCACTCTCCAGCTGGATTTTGGCTTTAAGTCTCTCCTGCCTGTGCCAAGGGAGCCCCTGGCAGCCCACCGGGCAAGGCCGGTTTTGAGGGAGGCCTGGGCCATGCCCTTCGCAGGCCGGGCCGGGCCGGCGCGACCTGTTGAGTTCCCGCCTGAAGCCTTCCGGCCCCGTTTTTTCCTCTCTCTGGGATGCTGTTCCACGTTTTTTCAGCACTTTTTGTTCCAGACGAAACCCAAAGAGTAGAACCCTGAGCAAGAAGTGCTTGTAACAAGGGACCCTAGCCCCGTGCTAGCAGCAGAGCAATGCCCAAGGCGACCCGGCCTTCCAGCCCCTCTCGCTGCCCCCTCTCCCCCCGACCCCGCTCTCGGGGCGGCCGGGGAGCAGTTAAGTCACGCAGAGCACGTTTCCAGCGACGGTCTTGACCGATGGCGAGACCGGTGTTTTTCAGAAGCCGAAAGGAGAGGATCCTGAAGCGGTTTCTGAGGAGAGGGTCCTTTTCCTGTCCAAAGATTGAGCCGGGCAGCTGGGAGCCGGCGGTGGGGCGGAGCGGCTGAAGTTCCCAGCTGCTCCCGTCCCCCTCCCTGGAGGTAACCCAAGCTTCAGCTCCCGCAGGCACAGGGGGCAGAGATCCTCGCCCTGTCCCAGTGACCCCCGGGCGCTCAGAAAACCGGCCCCAGTCGTGTTACAATGAAGTGCATTCAGCCAACAGGTGGTATTTATACAATAACAGTCTCTAAGGTTTCCGTAGTTTTTTTCTTGTTGTTAGCTGAAAGGACTCAAGTCTTCCACTGAGGATTTTATGGAGGCTTCATCCGAGGTTGCTTCTTTTTCGTTCGTTTCTATTTTGAGCGGTCAAAGCTCCTGTGCCCTTTCCCTCGACCACGCAGTAGGTATGCATTGGAAGTGTTGTTTGCAGCGAGCGTTAGTCACTCCTTGAGGCTGTCGTGGCTGTACTACGGGATTGCTGACGAGCAGAAACTTCAGGGCCCAGATCCTCGGCCAGCGCGGGGCCGGTGTGGGACCGCCGGCTCCCCGGGCAGCGCCGCTCTGCCCCTTCGCGCCCGCCGGCGAGGGGATCGCGCCCTGGCGTTTGCTTTAAAAACCCAGGACCCAGGTACTCTCCCTTTGACCCCGCTCTGCAGAACTCCTGTCCAAGTCAGTCGGGTTTGGATCTGTGTAGCTGAGGGCAACAGCGGGCCCGGGGCGGCCGCGGGTGGCTCGGTCTGTGTCTTCTGCCTGGCCGTCGGGCTGGCCTCCTAGCGAAGTTACGGATCTGTTAAGGCATAGATACGACTCTTCACGACAGTCAGCCAGTGTTGAAACTCACTAATGTATGTATTTGCTCTTTTTTTTTTTGTTGTTGTTGGAATAATATATTAACTTGTTGAACACTGTTCTTTTCGCAGTGTTACAAAGGGGGGGGGAGGGGGATTTCCCAACCTTTTTCAGTTCGGGTGAGCTACTGAAAATCATTTTGTACTAGCTATGTCACTGCTCCCGGCAGCCGGCGGCGGCGCTTGGCGCGGGGCCGTGCCGGGGTGAGGTTTAGCCGTTCTACAGCAGGAGTTTTTAAGGTCTTTTTTTTTTTTTTTTTTTAAAATCGTCTGGTATTACTAATGAGGGTTGTTGCAAATCACACTTCCAGTGTAGTTCCTAGTGTAGGCCTAGTAAAAGGGATATCGCAGCTTTGTGTTGGGGAGAAATTGAGCTGACATGGCCAGTACAAAGGAGAAATAGGGAGGGAATAACGTTTTGCACCTTATTGAAAAGAGGAGAAGATTTTAAGTGCATACAGACATAGTTAAGAGCTTTTATTGTGACAGGAGAACTTTTTTCCATATGCGTGCATACTCTCTGTAATTCCAGTGTAAAATATTGTACTTGCACTAGCTTTTTTAAAACAAATATTAAAAAAAATGGAAGAATTCATATTCTATTTTCTAATGGTGGTGTGTCTATTTGTAGGATACACTCGCGTCTGTTTATTGAATTTTATGGTCCCTTTCTTTGATGGTGCTTGCAGGTTTTCTAGGTAGAAATTATTTCATTATTATAATAAAACAATGTTTGATTCAAAATTTGAACAAAATTGTTTTAAAGAAATTGTCTGTATACCAGTACAAGTTTATTGTTTCAGTATACTCGTACTAATAAAATAACAGTGCCAATTGCAAATGCGTGTTTTGTCTTTATGAGTTATGGCTGAACGTGAGGGAGCTTTTCTAGGGAAGCGATGTGCCCAGTTTACCACCCCACCCCCCCCAGGCAATGCATTTTAAGGCGTTCGCTTTTATTCGCCGCGACGCAGAGATGCACACGTACCCATCCGTGGCCACAACACCCTCTCCAGACCATCAGAGTGAAGCTCTTTATTGCATAACAAGACTTCCCATTTACAACTTCTGAACGCTTTCAGTGCTTGTGCCGCACGCGCTGGAGGCATCGTGCGCGCGCGGTTGCGAGAGAGGAGGGGAGGGGGTGCTCGGCACGGCCGTGGCCGCAGGGCCGGCTGGGGCAGGAAAGCATCACACACTCACCGGCTCTTTTTGGCCGATGACGCAGAAGCGCTTCACAGTTATTGCAAGCAACACCACGGAGTTTTGGACTCTGAATTATTTACGTATGAAAGCTTCAACCAGTGAACATTGTGTCAAGTAAATGCTGGGGAGGGCTCGCTTGAACATCCGAACGACCACAAGCGAAGCGAAGGCTGCGGAGGGGGGTCCATGCTGTGTTTGGGGGCGCAGAGCTCTGCCAGCATCTAACCCAGACGTGCTTCGGCCCCCCCGCCCCCGGGCAGCTCCCAGCCCGCAGGGAAGGGCCCGGCCTTCTGCCCGCCGGCTCTGGCTGCCACAGAAAGCAAACTGCTGCTCTTGGGCCTTGGCTTTTTTGGTTTTTTCTCTCTTCTACACAAGCAAGGCCAAACCTGGCGCTGTTTGCACAAGCCCTCCTGGCTCCAGCAAAGAACTTTTGGTATAAAACTGATACTAGCAACTGAAAAGCAACATCCCCCGGGTGGAGGGGTGGGAGGCGGTGATGGACAGACGCTGCAGGTACACTGGCAGAAAGCCGTAGCAGCAAGTCTGTTCAAGACGGTGGAGCTCAATAGGTATAAACTAGGGAGTGCTTAGTTCAGAAAAGGCTTCAAACTCAATGTGTCCGTCACTGGAAAACACCAGCCCCCTGTCCCAACACAGTGGGGCCTGGCTAATTGCCCCTCTGTTTCTTCCTCACCCTCATCCTTTCTCCCCTGCTACCGACTAGCTAAAATGAAGACATAGGCACACTGTGTATGGGAAAAGCTCCTCCAAACGTAAGCAGAGGCTCCTCCTGCCCCTGCTGACAACTCTTCAGATTTACAGGGTGGTCCCATCCTACATTCAACCCCCCACAGCCTAAGGAGAGAGGAAAGCAGCACAGAAGAGCACAGCCAAAGCCCCAGCCCCGTAGCCGATGGGGGTGAGCCGGCCGTGGCAATAAGCGGGGTGGGGGGAGGCGCGCGCTTGCTGGGTGTGGGCGCTCGTTTCTCGCAGAGAAAGGAGACCTGCGTGGCTTCTTTTGCCTCTGGCAGGATGCTGGCTCAAGGCCCGCTCCTCTAAGGGGCTGGCCTCCCGCCTGTGAAGAGGTCTACACCCGTGCTCCCCGCAGCCACCACATAGCCACCCAAGCATGAGCAAGGCTGCTGCTGTGCCAGGACCTTCCTCCCCAAGGAGAGCTCAGGTAAGCCAGGCTGCCTGGGCGGCAGGGCCGGCCAGCCCACCCTGCGCGACACGCTGCAGCAAGGCGACTCCAGAACGAGACTGGGAGCGGCGGGGGTGTTTTACGTGCCCTTATGTCTCAAGAAGCCAGAGATGGACACGCGCAGCAGGGATTGCTTTAATGATGTAACGCTGCCCTTTTCAGCGTGCCTGCTTGTAGGTCTTTGGTACGCAAAACTAAGTAACTGCAGAGCCGGTGGGCCCAACCTCACCATTGCTCTTAGGTGCTCAACTTCACAGCTGCCTGGCTGGGGGAAGCAGGCGTGACCTGGGCCTACAGCGCAGGTTATCACATTCACAGTATTCCTTGAGACAGGATGGGGTTGGGGCGGTAGGGTTAAAGAAGACCAGGTTATGCACAATCAATCACCCAGTGCTAAGCGCTTATGAATGACACTTCCCACAGAAGGACACCAAGGAACAGGGAACCCGGTTACATGTGCAGGTGAGGTAGATCCGCAAATGGCACGTGGCATTTATCAGTAGCTGCGGCCTCTGCCTAGACCACCCTGCCAGGCACAGCGCGCCCTCAGCTCCTCTCTGCCCCCCGCTCCTTGCGAGAGTGACCGTGGGCTTGAGCAGGGCACAGGACCTGGGGCGAAGTGAAGACAAGGGCAGCTACTGGAGCACAGGACGGGGTGTTAAAGGAGGGCTTGAGCTCATCTTTTTTCCATTTTCCAGCCTGAGAGCTGGACAGGTACAGTGTAAATGGTGAGGGTGACATAGCTGAGGTTATCCCTGAACAAACCCCACATACAACATTGGGTGAGATGCAGACGTGCCACCAGCTCAGCCTTTCTGCAGCCGATTTCTCTCTCCCACTCACTTTGGAAAGAGAAAACGAAAGAGAAAACATGCTCCTGATCAAAATGATGGTAAGAGCTGCTATTTAGAAAACCAAATACCCAAAATCAAAGCTTTATCAGTAACTATTCTTAGCACCAACATCATTCACAGCCTGGAGAATTTGAGGGACAACCTAAGATCAGCCTATCCCCATCCTTTCCCGTTAGTCACTGGTCAGCCAGAGGCATGTGTGAAAGAGGAAGGAGAGCAGGTGTAAGAGTGGCCCCAGACCAGGGGGGCTGCCTCAGTGTGCAGCCTGCCCAGGGAGGAGGCCCCACGCTTGCCACGCTGTGGAGAGGCAGCCCCGCCTCGTCCCCAGCGCCTGCCCTTTGGAAAAGAAACTGTCCCAAAGACATATCATGAAGCTGCTCTCTTCAGTGTGCCTATGATCTTTTTAAAAAAATGTTTACAAATATAGATATATTTTTATATATGTGTATGTATTTCTTAAATTCCATTTAGAAATGTCGCTAAAAAAAGTAGAAAAGCGCTAGCAAGAGTAGGCGTGAGACCAGCAGACTGCTGCACTTCCCAGCTATGAAGGCACGAGTGTGGAGACACACCTGCGGTCAGGCCTGTGCCACCACGGTCTGACCCTGCTCCGTGCGGAGGTGTTCATTTGCCTTCGTACCCCTACCCTTCACACCAAGTAAATAAAGGAGCGGTGACCTCCTACAGCCGTACCAATGCAGAGCAGTAATACTGCCTGTATCACTAATACTCGGGGCTACTGGGGTAAGAGCAGAATTTGGCCTGCGGTAAGATTTGTGATAAAGAAGCCTGGGAGGGAACAGAGACCAGATCCTTTATTCACAGGGCCTGCTTCTCTTCTGCGTTCAGGTCCCTTTATGATATGTGGGCAGGACAAATGGTCCTTAAAGCCAGCACAAGCATAACCTGTGCTCACATTAAGCCCCTAATTCAGCTCCAAAGCAGAGGAAGGGGTCATACCACAGTAAAGAATTATGCCCTACATGTTAAGTGGAAGACGTTCAGAATACCAGGCTATTTGGAAGATATTCTGTGCTTTTTCTGTTGTGCACAACACACTTCAACATCACCAGGGATCAGCCTACGGCCTAGATGTGCTCCCAGCATGGTCAATTGTACCAATCCTTGTGCATGGCTTTCTGAGCAGTCCAGCATATGAGTTTAATTCTAGAGTTTCTCTTTGCTATTCTTCTTCCTACAGATCACTTTTTTGCTTTTTAAAGGAAGCCTGCCTCCTTCTACAGATATCTACAGGAGGGGAACATCAGACTCTGAAGTACTGAAGTAACATCAGCTGTATTACGATCTCAGCAGCACTTTAAAGTAAGTGGCCAAGCATTATTAACTCATTGGTGCTCACTTTTACATCATTTATCATAACGAGCTACTGTGGTATTCGCGTGGATGCAATGTGTATTTCCAAAGAAATTTCATTGTGATTTATCAATTAATTAGCGGGCCATTACACTTTATTAAAGTGTTACCCAGAGTCTTAAACATTCATTACTGCCTTTAGAGCAAATGCTTTAACTCCATCTTAGCCTGCCAGTGTCTTGCAATCAGGCTGTTCTGCCGAAAGCTCTTTTGCTTTTCGTGGCATCAAGGACTGCAGAGGAGTGGTACTAAATGACCAAAAGCGAATTTGATCCCTCCGGCCTCATTCACCTGGCCACAGACAATGCACATCACAGCATTTTTATGTCTTTTTGCTAAATGGATATGAACAGGCAAGGGAACAGGGAGGGCTGCAGAGAAACCTCCCCTTGGTGGGGTTACTGGTGCTGAGTTTCAATGTCTTAAAAATCTGTTCACAGAGAGCAGGTAAAAGCAGGAACCCAGGTAATTCAATAACTGTATGCACGGAAAAGCAGGCAAGCTCTGAGATGTTTTCTCCTGAATTATCTCCACAGATGGGGACAGGGGGGACAGCACGGGTTTGCTACATTCAATGCCAGCTTCTCTGAAGAGGCACGTCCATTGAATAGGGAGATTTAAGTAAGAACGGCAGTACCAGCCCTGTGAACTGAGAGTGAAAGAGATCTGGCATTTTTATCATCACAGTAAGAAGTCACCAGTAGCCAGGCCTCTTCCACCATCCACCTCTGACATTCTGCAGGCTGGCAGCTGTGCCACAAACATCCATTCTTTTGCCAGAACAAAGATTAAGAGAAGTTGATTTTTGATTTCTCCATGCAATTCCTTGCATCTTTTTCTCTCCCAGCCTGCAGTTTCTGGAGGGTGCACTGTCAGAAGCAGTGGTAGCTGACAGGTCAGTCTTAAAAAAGGGAATACGTGTGTGTCTGTGCAGGCCTAACAACGGCCATGTCTGTACAAGCCAATTCCTGGGTAATTGAGGTTTCAGCAGAGGGGGGAAAAAACAGGTGAAGAAATGTCAATTAAAAAATAAAATAGGCACAACAATAAAAGATGAGGCCATTGCAATTTGAACCGATGGCGCTGTGTTAATAGCACGACCTTCTAAATCCCAGCCATAGCCCCTCCAATGGCTATGACACCGCCATTCTGAGAGAGAGGAGAATTTGCCACTAACACAACATGGAAGAGAAAGCAAAACAAACCAGCAGCCCTTCCTGCTCCTCTCCCCCACCTCTCTCTCTCCAGCCCCCCAGTCCTGGGCTAAGAGAAGACCTGGCTGTGCTGCTGGGTGACCCGGATAAACGTTGTTCTCCTGCTCAGTTCCTTGAGTTTGGCAGCTCCGACATAGGTGCAGGTGGAACGCAGTCCCCCGAGGATGTCCAGGATGGTGAGCTCCACATCCCCTCTGTACGGTACCTCCACAGTTCTGCCCTCTGAAGCCCTGGAAAAGAGATCAGTTACTGCATTTATGTCTAGATGCAAAACATAATAGTGTTTTTTTTCTGGAGCAATGTGGAGCTTAATACTCTGCATGCTGCAGTTTACAAACATTCCCCCAGCTTTCTTGCTCGTTTGCCTGTTGCTGCTTGGTGCTCTCAAGCACTGAAATGCCTCAACTCCAGTCACCACCACTACTGGGAAGCTGAAGCAGACAAATCTTGTAGATGCCCCAATATCCCACAAGTGTATTATTTCAGATCTGCCCCTTCCTCCTCTCCACCATCTGCCTACAAGCAAGTGAAGCTTACAGGTTTACCGAAAGGTAAATTTGACCTTGAGAGTTGCAAGCTTTAAAGTATAAGGAACAGCCAGGCTCAGGCAACTTAGAGAAATGTTGGAGCTGGTTCTCAGCAGGCACCACTCAGCACAGCTCTGCAGAGGCTTCGCAGCCCCTGGGCTCTGTCACTGACCAGACGCAGATGGAAATGCTGTGGCTGTCTCCCACCAGCCTGATTCTCCAGAGCCCACAGAGATGGAGTGGGAAACCTGTTATGAAAGCCCGCTGCAGAGCTGCCCCTGAAGCTAAAAGGTGAGCTAGCACAGTTCAGAACCAGGCAAAAAGGCCAGAAAAAAAACAGCAGTGCTGTGAATACTGTCAAGTACGGGCACATGTCAGCACAGACTGCACTGTTCCCTAAAGCACATCTGAAGAGTTACACGATGGAAGAATCCAGGCAAATAACCTTCACTCCTTCCCCTTCAGCTTTCTCCAGCCTCATGCTCAACAATTCCTCCTGCAGTGGAGTTCCCCAGTCACCAGCTGATCTCACTAGGCTTCAGAGCAAGCTTGTTCTGCACAGCACGCTAGCTCCTTTGGAGAGGTAGGCCTTGGGAGGGGGGTCTAAAAGGAATGCAGAGGGAAGAGGGGATTGCTCTCCTTCTCCCCTACAAAATGGAGGCAGAAATCACGGCAGGGATCTGTCAGTGTTGTAAATGTGGCTTTATTTGTCTAGGGGACAGTGCAAGAAAGAAAGGGCATGCCTGTTTGGAGGCTCCATTTGCAAATCATTAACAACAGCAACAGCAGCTATGTGGAGGTACTTCAGTGTGAGCCTGGCTATATTTCATTCTGTTAGTTTAAATGTGAGGTCAAAGCCCTAGGGAGACAATAAAGGAGAAGTGTTAATATGCCATGTGAATAAGGAACCATGATTAATCTCCCTACAGCTGATGAGTAATTGACTCTTTCTTGAAACTCTTTAAATAAACACTGTAATAAGCGGCCAATGGAAAATGTATGTACCACTGCCATCTAGCAGACTGCACGGGGCTCAGTGGTCTGTTGCAGGGCCTGCGCTGCTGGGAGTCCATAGGCTTTTATTTTCAGCTCCAGTGCCAGCAGGAAGAGAAAGCCTGGCCCACAAAACGACACAAAAGTAGTCATGCTACCATTCTGCAGCTTGGTTTTCGGCCATGCCCACCTCCTCCAGTCAAAGTCGGGACGTTTAGCTCAGCCTCCAGGGAGCTTCCCGTGAGATTTTGAGAGACGGTGCATGTCTGGGATTTGGGGAAACCCGTGTGAATTTTACCTACCAGATCCTACCATCAGAAGAGCTCTGCATGCTGTATTGGGCAAGAAATGCAGGGTTTACTGCATTCATGCATGACTGCCCATTCCATTCACACATGGGAGTCCAATTAATTTATGCATGAATGCCCCATCAGTTCAAACATGAGTGCCCTGTTAATTCATGCTTGAGCGTCATGTGGGGCATAAGTTGCAGGGGTTTGGATAGCAGAGAACTGACTGCAAACAAAGGCAGCCCCAGTTACAGTGGTTCAACAGACCTGCAGAGATGGGACCATTGCTCCTGAGAGCGTGAACACTTGGTGGTCCTTTTTTCAGAGCAAAATTACAGAAATGTGGGGGACAGCCACTGGGAGATGCCCCCGCAGTGGCTATGGTGGCGTTAGGAAGCTGGAGCTTGTGGGATGCCACTTTTGGCTTTGGAGACCAAAACCTACAAAAGTGGTGACCACCTAACGTCACAACCCCAAAGCTCTGACAGCTAGACAGTTGCTACTGCTCCTCTAGTATCAGCTGATAAGCTGGTGGGATGTCCTGTTGATTAAGGAGTAACCTATAGAGACCGTACTGGGGGAAGCATGCTGGAAGAGAGGTGTGAGATTAGCTCCAGAGAAAATGCCAAGAGTCCAGTTTTATGTTCATCCTTGGAAAGAAGTGTCAAGAAGGGCCGCAAATTCTCCATGCTCCCACCCTACATGCTGGGAATAACAGATGTTCCAGAAAGAAAAGGAGGAGTATAGGATGGAAGTGGGACAGAAATCTAGAGCTATGAGTTAAGCAACTGCAAGGGAAGCAAAAAAGTCAGAGCTCAGTTAATGTTGTTATGGCTGTGGAGCAAGCCCCAAGACAGCGAAGCTGTTTGGTGTGTCGTAAATGAAGCCCTACAGCTACTGAACTCATGACCTTATTGGTACCTTCAACAGTGGTGGTACTTTTTGCTTGGACGATCTGAATCATATGCTTTTATGCTAAAGCACAGTGAATAACTTGAGCTGCCATTATGTTCTTGGTTGTTTGTTTTGAAGGGACAAGTCCTAAAATTTATAGCAAGTATTCCAATTATGATGGAACCCTGATAGAGGTCCATAGGGGCAAGGGGTGGAGTTTACAAGGGGTATATATTCAAATTGTTGGGGCTTTCTTGGTTATGTGTTTTGCAGAAACAAAGCGAGACATTTGTAATAAGCATGTGCTCAGACTGTTGTACTATTAACCTCCGTAGTCTTTTCCGTGGGGATGAGGGGGTGAAGTTTGTGATGAGTATATACTCAGGCTGTGTTAACATTAACCCCAATACTCCAGTCCCCAGGGGAAAAGGGTAGAGTTTGTAACAGGTAACACGTTGCCCAGACCGTGCTGCTGAGTCCTGTCATCTGGTTCCCAGAGGAGAGCGGGTGGAATTTTAGTAAGCGTATGCACAGGTTGTAGCACTATTCACTCCTGTATCTGGTCCAGGGGTGGGGTCTGTGACGGGTATATAACCAAACTGTGATGTTAACCCTTGTCACGTGGAGGAGTGACATTTTAGTAAGTAAGTGTACTGTTACAGTATTGATCCCTACTGTCTGGTCCAAAGGGAGGAAGAGTGTTTATAACTGATGTACATTAAGATTGTGATGATGCTGAAAAGAGTTCATAATGGATTAACATTCCAAGAGTTCTTCGATATGTGCCTTGCAGAGGTGAGGAGTGCCATACAGGCCATAAATTGTTGGGCTTGCCGTGTTCTTGTGTAAGTGCCAAATTAGTTCTTGCATGAGCACTGAATAAATTCGTGCATGAGTGCCCAATTAATTTATGCATGAATGCCCAATTAATGTTTGCATAAGCATGCAATTCATTCATGCATGCATGCCCAAATAATTTATGCCCAAGCACCCTGTTAGTACATGCATGAGTGCCCACCTTGTTAATGCATGAGCACCCTGTTAATTTACATAGGAGCACCCAATTGTTACACATATGGGTGCTGTGCTGGGCATATATGGTAGAGTTTGGGTAGCAAGGGCTGCTGGCGTGACCTGTGTGGGAGAAGGCCATGATCCGCTTGATGCCAGTCACACAGAAAGCTCCACCTGGCTCTGAAAATGGTGTGAGCCACTAAAACTTCAGCCAGCCAGGGGAGCACACGACACCTCTGCTCAAGCGTATTTAAGAAACAGCAGCAGCACTGGGAGAGGAGACACACCTGGACACGCCCGAGGAGACACACAGCTGGAGATGGACTCTTGAAAGGAGGTGCTCTGTGCCAAAGGTGTGCACTCCCAAGGACTGTAGTCCCTGGATGACCCATGCCAAAGCAGGGACTCCCACAAAGGGACTATGGCCTGTGGGCAACCCACAATGGAGCAGGCACAGGAAGAAGGAGGAGCGGCAGGCAGAAACCATTACACACATGACCACAATGTCCTGTGCCACCCCTTTCTTCACTGAAGGAACTGGGCCAGACTGAGTGGGACCTGTGGTGAAAGTAAGGAGAGCTAAGAGATGGAGGGGCAAAGAGAGGTGTCTGGCTTAAGTGGAGTTTGGAAAAGGGCGAGGAAAGGTGTTTACTTACGTGTTTGTTTAATTACCCAACAGCGATTAGAAGTTTGTGTTAGTTGGCAATAAATGAAACTAAGTAAAAAAATCCCCAAGTCGAGACTGTTTTGCCAGCAACAAATGCCTGCGCACAGGCCACGCATGGATTGCAAGGGGTGTCACAAAAGCTGGCATGCTTGGCAGAGGGCTGCCTAAGCAAGTCAGCAGGAACTGCTGAGGGATTTGCAGCTCTGACATCTCTCCCGGAGCTATGACCCAAAACTAACCCCTTATCAGAAAAGAAAGGTAAAGACAGAGCAAGTGGGACTTCCGACAGCTGGGAAAGGTGTGCTCAGGTGCTCTCAGCAGAGACTCTGTGTCTCTTGCTAGCCACTGAATGGTGGATAGAAGGGGACAACTATTTGCTTTAGACTTTCTGCACAGGGTCCAATCTGCGGTGCGCCCCATGACTCCCGGCCAGCTCAAGCCTGCTGCTGGCATGGAGGGATGGGCACAGTGGGTGGGTATCCTGGCAGGGTGGATGGGGTGAAGCACATGTGATGGTGCTCTTTCAGCCCAGCAAAACATGAGTTGGGACAAAGGGGTCAGGCTGCCCTGGCATGAGGCAACCTTACGAGTGGAGCATTTAAGAAATGGCAGGAATTGGAGGCAGGTCTTCCAGGCTATCATTTGGGATACAGAAAAAGACAGTAAGTAGCAGCCAGCTGCTGGTGCTATGCTGTCTCTGTGGCCCAAATTCCACCCTACAGTTAGTATAAAGTGCCAAAACCCAGCTTAGTAGCAGCTGTGAATTGCTGAGTGACCACAGTAGAACTGCAGCATCCACACAAAACCTGTGAAATCGCAGAAGGGTTAACAAAAGCAAACTGGCTCTAACTGAACAATACTGTGAACTCTGTTACTGCTTGCCTTCCCATAAAAGAAACTTAATAATTGCCTTTCAGAAATTCCCAGCTCTGGTCCATGTTCCTTGTGGAAGGAGGTGAAAATGTAAAAATAAACCAATATATAAATGACATAAAAGTAATGAAACCAGGTACACAGATTTCATACAAAATTAAATGGGATCAACTTGACATGTTCATTACAAAAACAATTACTCTCATGACTTTATTCCCTGCTACAGCCATCTCATCTTACCTGTCAATTTTAATTTAACTGTTTGCTGGAGGCTCAGGTTCTCCAGCCAAAATGTGTAATTTTGAGAAGATGAAGTTAAGTGACAAGTAGTCTTGTCTGCAGGGGGCTGAGCACACTGAGCTCCCCACTGCTTGAATAAAACATTGTGAGTGCTCAGGCTCTTTTAAAGACAAAACAGCTTATCGGGGTCACTGATACAGACTTACAGCTGGGCTTTTTAAATGCATCTAAAGAAGCCCCACTGACTTGATCCGTTTGGGGTATACAGCATTTAAAAAGCTGAGTTAGAACCCTTTTGGTTCAAGTTTGCCATAAGCTAAACTAGCAAGTGACTAAACTTCCTGTAGCTTTTCCTACAAGAGTAATTCAAAGCAAAGCCTTGCCCTGTTTCCAATCGTCCCTTCAATGCCCAGCACATTTACCGGGCTGGACAACTAAACGGTTGCTATTTTTAAACCACAGTGACACTCATCATGCTGGGACAGGCCAAGCCAAGCAAGACCAAGACCAAGGTTGGTATGGATAGCCAGCTCTGAGTTCTGGCTGCAACGTGAACAAGATGAGAATCAGCTCCTTCACAGTTAACAGCTAAGTCTTACAGATTTAATGTTTGGAGCTGTTGTAGCTAGCAGTAGACTGGGGACTCCTATGTTACCTATTAGTGGCACAAAAAAGCAGTATCTCAACAGGGACTAAAAATTTCAGACTGCGCTTCCGCTCCCTTGTTGCTGAGAAGGTTTCAGAACTTGATCCCCAGGGGACTCTAAAATCAGGATGCACATCAAAATACAGCTATAGATCAAGCAGAATTTGTGTAGCATTGCCCATAACAAATTGAGAGGCTCTATCTAGACTGAGCCAAATACACTGCCCTTCTGTACATCCTTTACTCCTGAAAGACATAATACTTGCATTTTATCTCATTTTTAAGGGAGACTAGTGTCAATTAATTCTCCTGCTGGTGATAAATTTTGCTGCCAGATCACACGCACACCTAACTAGGCGGAGCAGAATCTAACCGCTGCCTTAGTCCTTTGGCCCACTGGTAAAGCAAGCTTTTTCACACTTTTCCTGCAACTTTCACCAGCTCTGTGGTAGCTAAGCCCTAAATGACTATGCTGCACTGAGGTCCATGCAGCACGCTTGGGCTGGTCTGCAATCTCTCAGGGAGCTGCCATTAACTACATGCCTGACCAGCATCAGGCCTTTCCCACACTCCAGCTGACACAAGCACAGGGTAGCAAAGGACAGTAAGTTAGCGTAGTTCAGATAAAAGGTTGCCAGCACCTCTGTGTAACTGGCAGCTGCCACTTTTAAATTATGAGGTAACTACTAGTGCTGACTCAGACCATTTGTTCAGAGGCTTTGATGATAAGCAGATTCAACGAGGGACAAAAAAAGGCCCAAAACTCTACACTGCTGCTGGGAACTAGCATATGAACCCAGAGTGAAAGCTCAGAGGTACGCAGCACATCTTTCTGGTGCATCATTTCAGCTTGTCTCAGACGCAGATGGACTCTTGTGGAGCTCTTTCTTCTGCAAATGAACAGTTGTGCTTGAAAGCAAAAGCACACTGAACCCGCAGTGCCAAAAGAGCCTTGCAGGTCAACCAGGTCGAAAGCCAGCCACATGGGTTGCTCCCCTAAGCAATCCACTGGCTGTCCTCAGTGTAGCCAGATATGCTGCAGATAGCGATGCTTTTAACTGGTACAGATGCAGCCCCATATGAGATTTAAAAAAAAAAATCCCTTGCACATTGCTCACTGGCTTCTGATCTGAGCTCCAGAAAGAAGTACACGGGCTCAGGTAAAGTAGGAAGGGTACGCTCCACTCAAGAAAGACATATACGTCCTCCTCAGGCAGAAGGCAAAGGTATCCCTGTCCCCTTCTCATCCTATTAGATGCTGAAAAATCCTGGCTTTAAAAATCTGCCAGGATATACATGTTCTCCTCAAACTACAGTATTCACTGTACATTTTTTGCTTGTTAAGAAATACCTTCTTTTTCCCCTGCAAAAACTTGGGACTTGCCAAAACTCATCACAAGCTTTTTTGCCCTTGAAAAACTCTTTACTATGTCGTCCCTATGTCCAACTGATTTACTTCTCTTCAGAGGTCTTCCTCAGAAAGTAGTACTGAACCACACTGTGTCTAGTAGGCACAGACTATCAGATAAGCACAGCGTCCACAAGCTCTCTGTTTCCCCATTTTCACATAGGTTTCTCTTTTAATGAGCCTGGGTTTTCTGCCAGACCAGGAAAGCTAATGATTTCATTTGTCCCAGGTCTCTCCTGCACAATGTCTACCACTAGCCTTCCTTAGTCTCCATTATTATTGCAGTCTAGCAGTTGATAATAATTTAGTATCTTCATCAATGACATAGACAGTGGGATCGAGTGCACCCTCAGCAAGTTTGCAGGCGACACCAAGCTGAGTGGTGTGGCTGACACGCCTGAGGGACGCAATGCCATCCAGAGGGACCTGGACAAGCTTGAGAAGTAGGCCCGTGTGAACCTCATGAGGTTCAACAAGGCCAAGTGCAAGGTCTTGAACCTGGGTCGGGGCAATCCCTTGTACCACTACAGGCTGGGGGATGAAGGGATTGAGGACAGCCCTGCCAAGAAGGACTTGGGGGTACTGGTGGATGAAAAGCTGGACATGAGCCGGCAATGTGCTCTCGCAGCCCAGAATGCCAACCATATCCTGGGCTGCATCAGAAGCAGCATGGCCAGCAGGTCGAGGGAGGGGATTCTGCCCCTCTACTCTGCTCTGGTGAGACCTCACCTGCAGTACTGCGTCCAGCTCTGGGGTCCTCAGCACAGGAAAGACATGGACCTCTTGGAGTGGGTCTAGAGGAGGGCCACAAAGATGGTCAGAGGGATGGAACACCTCTGCTATGAGGAAAGGCTGAGAGAGCTGGGGTTGTTCAGCCTGGAGAAGAGAAGGCTCCAGGGAGACCTTACTGCGGCCTTTCAGTACTTAAAGGGGGCTTATAAGAAAGATGGGGCCAAACTTTTTAGCAGGGCCTGTTGCGATAGGACAAGAGGTAATGGCTTTAAACTAAAAGAGTGTAGCTTTAGACTAGATATAAGCAAGAATTTTTTTACAATGAGGGTGGTGAAACACTGGAACGGGTTGCCCAGAGAGGTGGTAGATGCCCCATCCCTGGAAACATTCAAGGTGAGGCTGAACGGGGCTCTGAGCAACCCAATCTAGTTGAAGATGTCCCTGCTCATTGCAGGGGGGCTGGACTAGATGACCTTTAAAGGCCCCTTCCAACCCAAACTGTTCTATTATTCTATGATTTAGGCCAAAGGAGACAGGTGTAAATACTCTGAAGTAGGCTGTGTCTTACCACTTTGTAAAGTGCTAGGTGAACTAGTGCACATTTTTATGGTGCATTTTAACTTCAGAAGTGGCAGACAAAAACCACCACAAGAGCCAGTGTTGGGGTGGAGGACAGGAGGTGGGATCAAAGATGCTTTCTATTTAGCGTGATGTCTGGGATTGTCGTGGTCCTGTCAGCATGTCTGTGTCAAAGTGTGAATTCCGTTTTGTTTTGTGGATCCCATTCTGCTTTACATTCTGCACTGTCACCTTCACAGTGCTGCAACTCCTACTCGTGGTAGCAGCTGGACACACTGGGAAAAACCCACATGCTGGAGTGGTTGTATCAGACGAGGCCAACAAAACCCATCAATCCTGAATGTCTTTAACAGTAGGTAAGGTCACTGGCTCTGAGACTCTTACAAACAGCAGTTTACCAGATGGGACCAGAGCCTGAATCTACCCCAGCAGAGGAGAAGAATCAAAAGGGACCCCTCAATAAACCAGCGTATATTGTAAGACAGGAAACATTCTCTAACGAAGTATGCAAGAAGCATGTTGTCTAAGGGCAGTGACTATACCTGCCACTCGTAAGAGTAAAGACACAGAGGTTTTCTGGAGTCATCTGCTTTTTCAAAAAGTCAAAATTCTCAGCAATTTCTGGAATAAAATAGCAATTAGCAAGAGATTCCTTTGCAAAGCCTGTCTTCCTTTCCTCTCCCCTGAGGATTTCAGCTCAAAATCCAAACTCCCACATGCTGCATGATTTGGGGCTACTCTGGTGCTCTGTTTGTTACCCAAAAAGGGGTGGGAAACCTGTACAGCAGGATTCTGCTGCCTAAGATGACTGCCCAACAAACACAGGAGGGAGTCCTGGGGCTACAGTCTCCCTGTGACTGAGAGTGGTTTGGAGGTCCTGGGCCCTCATTAGTGTTACAGCTGTAACTCAGCGCTATACCAGGGAAACCCCAGCTGAGCTTCGCCGATTCACCAGGCACCCACTTTTTGCCAACAGAAGGGAGCATGTGGGCCAGCCGGGAACCCATACACCAACAGGACACCCAACCTGGACAAGCAGAGGGCCAGAAACTGTAGCCTGGTATGCCATGTTCCAGCATTTAATTCATACACATCCCGAGAGACCCGTAAGTCAGAACAGTGCCTAATGACTTCCCAGACCACGCAGTGCTGCAGTGACAGCTAGCCACCCCCAGCTCCTTCTCCCTGTCGCCCCCTTGATGTCATCCCTCCCTCAGATCTGCTGCCGTAAGTGTTGGTAACAGCTTCCTAAACAGGAATAGAGGCATGGGCCTGTTTCCAACAGATGCCTTTTGCACAATTCTACTCCAGAAGTTACTGGATGGCTGGCTCACTGCAATTGCTCCTGTGTGAAATTCGTACCTGTATTCAGCAACCCCTCCTGCATGCTTCTTCATGGCTGTATCAGAGCTCATTCCATAGAAGAGTTTCACCTTCTTGCCATTCTTTTCCATAATCTCTCCAGCACACTGGTCATGGCCTGCAAACATTCCTCCAAGCATGACAAAATCAGCACCAGCTCCTGTGATCAGCAAAGTGACACGTAAGAAAGCACGGAAGGGAGAAGAGGGTGAAAGACAAAGCAAGAACACAGTGGCCTCCAAAAACAATAGCCAGCCCTAAACAGTTTGGTACAGAGAGTCCCTTCCTGTAACAGACGCAGCAAACTTTGAAGAAATGCTTTACTGAAGAACTGACACATGCTGAATTGTATTTCTCTGATATTTCAAATGGAAAGAATTCTGTTGTGATGACAAAGATATAGATTATTCTACTCCACCCCACACTCTTTATTTTCAAATTCAGTTTTAACCCTTTACTTCATAATAGTATCTGAGCACAGTTCCTTATTGACCACATTGTGACTGTCTTACTTGGAAGCCCTAATCACAGGGCTGGGACCCGTGGAGCTCAATGCTGTACAAGACCTTTCTAGGCTACAAGCTGTGAGCGGGAATGTACCCTGAAGGAAGGCACACTCATGAATGTAAGGTACTACTCCCAACATTGACATAAAACAAGCAGATTTTTTAATGAAATGATGGATTTTTCAAGTCCATCAGCCATATGTGTTCAGTGTAGGTCTGGGTGATCCCTTGTCAAAGAGATCTGGATGGGTCTGCATTTGGTTCCTGCTGTTTAAAAACTCTGGGCCAAGGACCACCACCCCTGCGTTCTGTGGTTCTCAGCACGCACCACAAAGGGGGTCTAACCCATAGCTACAACTCCTAAATATGTTCCAGATACTGAATAACAACACTGAATACTCAGTCATGCCTGTTCAGTCTGTCCATCTCCCCTGGCTTTGCAAATCATGAAATCAATTCCACTGAGAGTAAGATCAGGAAGAAAGTTTTTGGAATCACTCTTGATTTTCTACTGTGATTTCCAACATTTCCAGCTGGGCTGGAACTATTCCACCAGCAGCTCCTCCTGTGATATTTTGGCATATCTAGTCTTGCATGGAAAAGTTTGGCTTTTACTCCTTTATGAGCCTGTGGTGACCCATCCCTGAAACAAAGCATTTTCCTGTTCAGACTCTCTGCTTCTTCAAATGCGTATGTGTCAGAACAGGCCTCCCCTCTGCCCAGCTTCTTCCCAGAACTGGCAAAAGAACAGGGCTATAAGCCTCACTTTGTAGAAAGCAGATGAGCCTGAACTAACCCCACCCTGTTATGAACATGACCGAACTCTGGGGAGATCCCAGGCTAGGTAAGTCTGGCACTAGGATTTGCTCTGATCTCTGTCTCTATCCGAACAATAGCAAATCTGAAAGGTAAGTGACATCATTATCAAATCTGCTCAGCTTCTGCCATCTGTTTAAAAGCTCTGTAGACAAACCTGAATTTGTGAATATTTTGATCTTAGAATACATGACAACTCTGGAGTGTGCACTGATTTATAAAAGCCAGTCCCCTCCCTCCACCCCTTTGCCAAAGAGCAGACTGAGCAGCAATGGCTGGGAGCAGAGCACCCAGCTGCTCTATTGACCTCACCTCCCTTTGCCTGGTTGTTGTTTGAAAGGAACAGTATGTCCGTGGTAAAGGGATATTAAAAATGAGGATTGTGCAACACTGCTGAGCACATCACAAGCAATAATTATAGCCAGGCACCCATTCAGGTGTCCTATCATGCCAGCTACCTGGCAGATTTTTCCTGAGCTCTCTTGTTTCAGATGGCTGAGTTTTAAAGCCTCAGTTTGACTCACGTCTGATACTACTATTAACCTGCCAAAACCGAAGGGAATGCTCATCCTTTAAGACATTCTCAATTACTGGTGGGGAGCTCCTGTTGTTACCTGGCACAATCTTGCTCCACCTTTGCAAAAAGTAAGTACCCTGGGAAATCTAGTTGATATCTTCTTCATGGGTGGAAGAAAGCAACGTGAGGAAGGAGGGACGGACTTGGGGTCAAGGTTTCAAAGACGGTGTTTAAAAAAGTCAAAGGACTGCCAAAGGACACTCTCGACTCTTTGCCTTGTCAATACTATCCCCTGATCCCCAATTCTAGTCCTGTCTCTGGCTGTGGGTCTCACAGCCTCCAAATCATTAATGCAAAACAGTCACATGAAATCTACACTTCAGAATCACAGAATTTTGGTTCCTGTGCACTTAAGTATCTATTTATTATTTTTCTTTTGACTGCGTATTTTGGGAGGAAAGCAAATACCTTTCAATTACAGGACTGAAACTCATCCAACTTGAGTAACTTTTGCAAACTACAACGTAATTCATCAAGCTCTTCCAAAAGAGAGGAGCTATGTTACAGCAGACACAGCACATCTAAACACTGGAATGACACGTGCTTACTGCCCTGCAGCTCCAGGAATGACAAGTCCATATTAAATATATTTTTCCAGTGCTCTCTGGAACCTTCCACCCTGCTTCAGTGCTGCAAAGATGTCTGAAAGCTTCAAGTCTGTTCCACTACTTTTCCAGCAGTTAACATTGAACCAGGAGGCTGTAGTTTTTAGCATGGTCTTTCTTTACTTATGCATGTTTTTTTGTACAACCAGAAGCATTGGTGATGTTTGCAACACTCAGCTGCACTCCTTCATTTTCAAGTACAGATAGACAGCGTGCCATTATTTTAGGTTGTGGAGGACTGGGAACACCTGGCAATAACCCCCTAGGTAATACAGGATGTGATGGGGTATGTTGCACATGAGCATCCCAGTAGCTCACCAGAGTTTGGTAGACTTGCCCTGTTTCTTCACAATGCCACTTCAATGCACTGACTTCCCCCTTGAGGCCTATGCTATATCTGGGCTGATTTTGCTCATGCACATTTCACAGTGCCTTCTCTTTCAAGCCATTACAGAATATGTGTGCTGATGCCAGCCCAGTCTTGCAGCACTCACACAGTTCTGCTGGATCTGGATGGAGTCCCTCAGATGTCTTTTGTATGCCTGATAATACGAGTTACTGATAACCAGATTGGCTCTGCAGAAACTCAGCTGGAGTCAGCCTGGATTTGTAGCCTGGGCAGCCCTCCAGGCAGATGCAGCCTAAGTTTTCCTGGACCACAGCTGGCCCTGGAATCAACATTCACCTGGGCTCCAGCTGAGCCAGCGAGCCTTTGCAGCAGTAGGTATACACACACAGCTATTGAAAACAGGAAAAAAAAGCCAGTATGATGTTAGGTATATTTTGGAACCAGTGTATGTCCCCAGTTGACTCTTCCACATGATTTTTCCTTCTTTTCCTTCCCTGCTCCTATATCTCTTCTCACCACTGCTGTAAGGAACAGCAGTATTGTGTTAAAGATGCTGGCGTAGGATTCAAAAGGCACATTCTGTTCCTGGCTGTGTCACAAAAATATATGTGACCTCAGGCAACTGAACTTAGTATTTCTGTGCTTTGACTTCTCATCTTTAAAAAAGGAGACAGTAGTACCTCCCTGGGGCATTCTGAGAAATGTGTTCATGTTATCAGCCTTTCCAAGGCTGCAGTTATGCAAACCATCTGAGACCCCAACACAAAGTTCTTTCATGCTCTCTCTCATTCCTGCATCAAAACACCTCTTTTCTTCCCGATCAACCTACATCTTTTCCATTATCATCTGCAATAGCCAGATGGCAGTAACATCTTCAGTTTACCAAATCCATGCCAGATTCCCATCCAGCAGTTCCAGAATTCCAACAGTCTCTCCCAAAGTATCTGTCACTCCCGGCATTTTTGTCCCCCACCTTCAGTGCTTCTCTCTTCCTTGCCTTTTCAAATAGGCTTCTACCTTGTTTCCCCTCTGACAAAATGCCCAATCTGCCTCTGACTCCTGACACCAGTCAATGGTGTCACCTGCCACTTGTAAAGCTTCTGAGCGTCTTCTGCATGGTTCTTCACAATTCTTCACTTGCACTTAATCCACTCTACTCCTCCTGTTCCCATGAACTTGCCTCCTCCAGTTACATCTTTAGCCATTTGTCAGTCTAGTCTTCACATCTGGGACTCCCTCATGCTTTTTATGATTCAAATGGCTGCTTTGTCACTGCTTTATAATGAACACCTCAACATCCCTTTCATGAAGACTTGACAATGATCTACCAAAAAGAGATAGTATAATCTCTTTAACCAAAAGTCCTCTTTGGGTCTCTTGTCCATGCTTTGTCCAGGCCTCCATCCCCAGGTGAAATTGTACATCTGTGTGTTTTTATCACCCGGTCTCTGCTATCCAGTGTATTTAAGTAACTCCCCCCCACCCCCCCCCGAGGCTCTCAGCAAGCACAGAGGTCTGTGCTAGAAAATTCAGTATCAGTATCAAGGCTTTGGCTTGTAAATGCTGGGCATGGAGGCTATCTTCTATGTGGCTCACATAGTCAATCACCTCAACAGCATTCAATAAACACTGATAGTAATAACGTTATCTAGAAGCTTATTTTGCCACCCACCTTTGGCAAATGCACACCTGGCTCCAGCTAGTCAGATGTCCACAGTGTGCCTACTTCAATTATATATAACGAGATATGGCAAGTTTATTGCCTCAGGGTAATCTCTATTGGTTTCAGCCCTGTACCTGTGACACACAGGTCAGACTGATCTGTCTGGCCTACAGTCAGAGTAGAACTACTGCCTGTGTAATCTTAGCTTTCTGATGCTCCTCTGTCCCGGGGACAACCTGTGGTAGCCTTCAAACACTGTGAATCTTCCCTGAAAGGGTAGTGAGGCACTGGAACAGGCTGCCCAGAGAAGTGGTTGAGTCTTCATCCCTGGAGTTATTTAAAAGATGGAGAGATGTAATGCTTAGGGACATGGTTTAGTGGTGGACTTGGCAGTGCTAGCGTAACGGTTGGACTTGATGTCATCTTAAAGGTCTTTTCCAGCCTAAGCAATTCTATGATTCCATTCTATGATTCTATGACTCTATGAATCCCAGCACCTCCTGACAATCAGCAAGGCCAGAATCTGCCCTTTCACAGGTTTCAAGCAAGTTTCTGTTCAGTTAGCCCAAAGAGACTACAAGGACCCTTCTGACTTACTATAAACATAAAAAGGAAAACATTTTAAACACTTTGAAGTTGTTTCCTGTTGTTCTAACTTCTGGAAATGCTCTTGTTGAAGAAAGACCTTTTCCACAGTCCAGGTTTCTGTGCAGGCAGCTGGGAATGCAGTGAGGCTGCAATCTCCGTTCACAAGCTCCCAACGACAACAGCACCAGCCAGCGAAAGTCAGGCAGAGCAAAGGCCTCACTGCAGGTGGCATGATGTCAGAGTGGGCTGGGCTGAGGAGAGGTTGGGTGTTTTTTAATACAATCTTGTTGTCAAAGAAGGTGGATGCCACTGTTCAGCTTTGTCAGACTCACCCAACTGGAAGTATCTATTCCCTACATCACATCACCCACTGGGTAACACAAGGGTGACGTGAAATCCTGTGACTGAGCAGATTCCTTGCTGGTAGCAATCAATCCACGGCTGTGCTTAACATTCTCTAATTAAGTCTTCCTTGTCATCTGACCTGTCTAAAAACAGGAGCTGTCTGCAAACTTAGAAGACAGATTTTGGTTTCAACCTTTCCAGGAGGCCCAGAGTTTTTCTTGGCAGGTCTGTAATCTGAGTTTAGGCCTGCCCTGCTTTCCACACTTGCAAAGCTTCGTGCCAAGCAGACATGCTGTATCATAATGTGCCATCTCTTGTATCGTACCACCCTGAAATCCCAATGAGAGACTGTGCTGTCCCACTGTATTCTGGGTATTACCCTACTGTGACATCTCTAAAGGGTCTGGCATTTTGGGGCGTGGGGGAGTGTCTTTAAATGTCCTGTCAGCCCAGGATGAATTTAGCGCCTGGTTCACATATGCTGCTGCAACAAGGTTATGGTTAAGTGACAATCCTGACCTTGACATACACCCCCCACCGATGTAACTTTCATGCCCAACAGAAAATACTCACAGATTAAATACTCTGTTCTATAATCAGCAAGAGCTGGTGCAATTCACTGAAGCTATTGGCATGAGAGCAAAATCTGTTAATTATTAACTTAGATGTTTTAGACATCTGCTCGGCTCTAGGGGATACAGTACAAATAAAATCTCATCTCCTCAAGTGGACAGCTGATCCCAAGAACATCTCCAGGGATCTGGCTTGCCTTTTTGTTTTGTTCTCTTGTCCAACACACATTCCACCATCTCTTCGTCCACTCAAGGCCCAGGTCAGCCAGATCTGGCAGCGTTACAGGCATCTTTGAACACTACTCAGAAGAAACCCTTATCAGTTTTCTTTGTATTACTGTCCCAGTGGCTGTATCCCATGCACACCTGGCAGATAGTTTCTAAATAGGACTTCGACCACTGTATGTTTTGCCCTGCAGAATTTGGACTGTCTGGTCCAAAGAGCAAATTCATGTCTGGCATATTAATTTCACTGGAGTCACTCACAGGGACGAATGTAACCTATCACTGATTACACATTCAGGGTCAAATTGACTCCTGCATCACTGCTGACGGTGCTGGAGATACACGGGGTGTAAGGGGTGGCACTGCACACTGTCCTTACCAAACGCTTTGGCGACATCTCCTGGGCAGCTGCATCCTCCGTCCTGCACAAAGAAAAGAAGACAGTGAGTGGCAGTGAGCTCACTCAGGGACCCGGTGAGCACTGGCGCTCTGCGACCTGCAGCAGAATGGCCCCTGCTCAGCGACAGCGTATCAAGAGCTGACTGTGCACCACTGGTATACATCATCTTGGTGGAGATTTTAGGGAATCCCTATTATCCTTTCTATTGCTTTCCTTCTTTAGGCTCATTTACTCCACCACGTAGTCTACTGATAGTACCATGGGTAACAGCAGCAATGCAATTTCCTAAATCCCAGAAACTGGAAAACAAAACCTCCCCTCATGATCTGAATCATTCCCTGCCATTTTAATGAAAGGCTGTGTGATGCAGAGGTACCAAAAACCCCTACCTTAAACCACCAAAGACATTTAAAATAACTTTCTCAGCAGTTTACAATACGTTAAAAGGTCAGAGTGGGAGGGGTGAGGAAATATACCATCAGCTATGTTGGATTTTGATCTGATAATCTCTAAGCAAATTGGGTAATCTAATCTTTGGTAAGTAAAAATGAACCTCTCATCATACTCCTCACCATTTGCTATGGGTTTGGTAAAGAAACAACAGCACTTTGAGATCTTCAGCACTTTAGACCTATGTGTTTCAGTTTCAGTGCAGAGCAAAAAAGTGGCTGATGAGGGGGTTTCAGCTGAGGGGTGGGAAGTTATGTATGTGTGATAGGGCTGTGAAAAAGGAATGGCACGTAGCAGAGCTCATCATGCGCTATGGTTCTTTAGGTTTTGTAAAGGTCTGAGCATCAGATGAAAGATCCTTCTACTCTACACAGTCATTGTACCAAGAGGGCTCCCCATTCCTTTGATGATCAGGGTCCGTTGCAGACTGCTGACAGCTTTCCTGCTTTTGAAGCTACTCCCCAGGCTGTATGGTTACTTCATTTTGTTTCACCTCCTTGTTGGCAGAAGTGCATGCCTGTGTATGACCTGCGGCTGAGCACAGCCAGACACCCCCACCATCAGCCATTTTAGAGCTGGCTTTCGCGGGTAGTTGGCAGTGGGGCTGAGTGTTAGAACCTCTCTGTGCACAGAAAAGGATTCAGACACAAACTGAGCAGGTGGATCCGAAAGCGAGTGGCTTTTCAAAGGGCATCCCACTGCAAACAGCACCTGGTAGAACTTTAAAGGCTTTTACTCCATTTGCCGATAACCTCTAGCACATTATGCCTTTTGTTGAGCTAGACACTCTTGCTGTCAGCTCCAGAAAGGAGTGCTGGGCTGACAGCTGAATCTCTCTCTCCTGTTAAGGGCTCTGCTTGTGCAATTCTTTCCCTCTGACAAGTCTGTCAGAGCCTGGAGGAGGGTGTGAGTGTGTGTGCATGTGTCAGGGGAGGAAGAGCCGAGGTAGAAAGAAGGGTCTAATAATCTTCAAAGAGTAGTGTCAGGAATTTGCCTGACTCTTACTGTCTGACTGAGACAGGCTGGCTATGAATGCTCTCTGGTAGATGGGTTTCAGTCTGTTCTTGTTGGGTGGCTCAGTGTCTGACTTTTATAATTAACCCAGTAGTGGCAGTGATGGAGGCTTTATGCTTTCGGAAGTACCATGGGGATGGGGGCCTTAGTATGTAATCATTAATCATCGGCTTCAAAAAATATCACTTTGAATGTCACCAAATTACAAAATGCTGAGCAGATTAAGAGACTTTCCCAAAAGCTCATGGGTTGCCATTTAAGATAAAAGGAACCGGTGATGATGATTCACAGCACTTCTTTATCTGTAGATGTCTCCACTTACTCCACATAAGCAGGTAAATTTAATGGTTCACAGAAAGGGAAACAAAAAGGGGCCATACTTAGCAGTTATGCCAGAAGATGCTATATAATAAAGATACATGCATTAAACCACTTCATTCCATGTGAAAAATCAAGTGCTCTGTTTAGAAAATAAGACTGCTTCTGCTGCATTGTCTGAGAAGCTTCCCCTTGCAGTTCAGCTCGTCCCAACAGGGGCCTGGCTCTGGACTCAAAATGACTTGTAGAACTGCTGGGCTTCAGCCATGGAGCTTGTTGCAGGCTCAGCCTCTACCTCAGAGCCCCGAGGAAGTTTATCTGTACAAATTCCCCTGTAAATTCAGGAGAAGTGGCATTATTCTGAAGTCAGCCCACTGGAAAGGGTGGCCACAGGGCCCGTAGAGAGCAGAATTCTGAGACAACTGGGTGCTAAGCTGAAGGAGAGGGGAAAACAGCTTGCCAGTCAACAGAACTATGTTAACATGGCTCAAATAATGTTATTTTCCCAAGTCTTGTTCTCTGAACAGATAAACCATTTTACAACAAAATTTAGCCTGAGGAAAAGAAATACAGTATGGAAAACCAGTACGAACTGGTTGAATATTTAATATTATATGCAACTTATAATAAGTTTATAACTATGATTTATATTTCAAGCAACCTTTATAATAAACTCTATAACCAGCCCTTCCTACAGTGTCAGCAAACAGATAGCTATTTATTATGCAGAAGATATATAAAGTATGTGGCATATACAGCAGTAGAAACAATACATATGGTGCTTTATTCTGAACTACATATGCTGGGCATACTTCTGTGTGGAAAGTGTTCTGTGTGGAGGAAGAGATGGTATGGCAGTAGCTGGGTGAAGAACCCCTTAGGCATCCTTTTCACTGAACGCTGGTAGCCCATCACTCAGGCAGGGTGAAGGGGAAACAGGGTTCTCTAGCAAATGATAGCCAAATGAGTGAGGACACATGCAAGGCTGCTTTCCATTCCCCACATTGTTGGCTTACTAGAATACGTGACTGCCTCTCTATCCAGCAGAGTAGTTCTTTGACCTACAAGAAACAGAAACTTTATCTCAAGTAGGGCGTTTCTGAAGGCACTCTCCTGCTAAATGGCCTCTCCACTGTAACTCACTGCTGCACTTTCTCAAGGCCAATGGATTAGCGAGAATGAAAATTGAGACTATTGGCTCCCAGACAAATAGCACGGGACAGAAACAGTGTCTGTATCTTAGACAGGGTTTCCTCTCTTCTTTCAGTGAGTCATGAAAGATTAATTTCTGAGGTGAGCTTTGAGTCTTAAAGATAATTTAGCATGAGGAAAGTAACTGGTGCAATTTCACCTCCCCCTCCCCTGTGTAAGTGACTCTAGAGAGACACCAGGCGTTCGCTTGGACTATCGTGTTTGCCTAAAAATTGTCACCTTCTTTGTCAATGTAGCAGCTCCAAAAATAATACATGATCCCTTCAGTAATACAAACATTTAAAATCCCAGTTTGTGCTGCCATCCTAGCAGAGCTACTGCAGAATGAGCTTCAAGTGTGCTGTGTTCCTTGCAGTGCCTGTACTGTGCTCAGCAGTGGGACTTCTTTCCCTTCACACACAAGCTGAGCCAACATCAGAAGAAGGAGGAGCAATTCTATGAAGGTACTGGACAAGACAGAAGTGGATGCAAGAAAGTGCCCCAAGGGACCAACCCATATCACACCATCAGCTATCATCTACATGAAGATAGCTGGTAGGCTTTGAATCTTTTCACATCCTTCCTGCTACTTCCATATCAATATAACAAAAAGCTGCTGGAGATATTTTCTCCCACCAAATTGATGTAGATAGCTGTGGTAATACTTTGCCTGTAGAGGTCCCCTTTGGCTCAGGCAGGGTGTGCCCCTTCCTGAATCTACATAATGACAGTATTGAGACATTTTGAGGGATGCCATGTATACTTGTTGCCACTAGACCCAATTATATACTTAGGCTTGCTCCCATATGGTGGTTTTCCCTCAGGAGGATACCTCCCTTTTGTGATACTCTTGCCAGAGCTCTGGCAATGACCATGCAGTCCAGCCTTTTCTTTCCCCAATATACACACCAATACCTATCTGAATGCTGCAGAATTCAGGCACAATATCCTCACCCTTGTTTTAGTCTCCTTAGCTTGGGTAACAGGGTTGAGTTGCAGTGGCGTTAGAGACCCCCGTTACAGCTGAAGGTAATTCTCTTGGCCCAGATGTTGTAGCAGACAGGTATCAAATTGCCCTCCTATACTCCCCCTGTAATGGCTGGGGGGTTGACAGGTAGAGGCTCACTGAAGCCGACATGACCTAAGCAGGTCACGAACTGATCCATCCCCAAAGCAGGAAAGGAGAGGAAGAATAGTACAGAACCATCTCATTTTTCAACAGTCTAAATGCACACTCCCTGTTTTCTTGTAAAATCAGGACAATAACGTTCTGAGGGTTGCTAGCAGAAAATGATTATTGCAAAACTAGGATGGGTCTCTGAGCACCACTGTTGGGATGACACCTATAGTTATCCAGCCTTCATAGTAATGAGTCAGTCTTTCATGCTCTATTGCACACATGTTCTGCTGTCTGCTATAGACATAAACATTTGTAATATTGCCCAAGTCATAAAATCACAGACTGCTTTTCTTTTTTTCTGCAAAATTCATATAAAGGAGCCATGGAGAGGAGAGAATGCATATGCATTAACAATAAAGAGCAAGAGAGATCCGACTGGAACACATACTTGTTTTCCTGCTCCATTATACCCACAGCTTCAAGAAATACAGTCAAACCCTTTGCCCAGACACAGTTTGTTCTCCTCTCCTCTCCTCTCCTCTCCTCTCCTCTCCTCTCCTCTCCTCTCCTCTCCTCTCCTCTCCTCTCCTCTCCTCTCCTCTCCTCTCCTCTCCTCTCCTCTCCTCTCCTCTCCTCTCCTCTCCTCTCCTCTCCTCTCCCTCCCCTCCCCTCCCCTCCCCTCCCCTCCCCTCCCCTCCCCTCCCCTCCCCTCCCCTCCCCTCCCCTCCCCTCCTCTCCTCTCCTCAACAACACAACGCACCCTCTTCCTCACATGGATACTAGTCACAACTGGGTTGAACAAATCAGGGCCTTCCAATGATTTCACTTGGCAGTAGGTCTAAAATTCAGCATGTGGTCTCTTCTAGGGCTGCAGAGGGACACTGTTGGCTGTGAGGGTACCTGTGAGCACAGCACGCTGGTTAGCCCCTACGCCTTCCTGATTACCAGCTGCCTTACAGCCAGCCTGCAGAGACTGCAAGGCTGACACAGCCAGGGGCACACTGACTGGCTGGGCATGCCTAAGCACACAGGACCTCTGGGTGCTGTAGGCTGCAGTCTAGCTCAGTCTGAGGCCATGCTTACAGATTTACTTTTTCTATGTGAGGTGAATCTGGTCTTGCTGGTAGTGGAAGCTGCCATTAGGAAGCCATACAGATACATACTCTTTTTTCTCCACAGGCTCATTATTTCCCTAGAGCTTTGTGAGAACGTAAGTGGCTCACGTGCCAGCTGTGCTCAACAGAGCCACCTCTGAAACACTCCTGCCCCTGCACAGAGAGCTCTGTGAGGATGCTATCTGAATCAATCCAGCTACTAGGGAACAGATGGGCTCATATTGTTTTACTTTGTACTCCCCTCTACTGCCTGTCTGTCCTTCAGTCCCACTCTCTGGGGAAAGCCATGTTTACATTTTACTCATTTTTCAGAAATCTTTTGCAGGAATTACTGTTTGCTTCAATGTGAAAACACTATCAAGCTTCCTATTCTGTTCACGTAACAGCTTACTCCATTCAGGGAGCAAGAAGCAGCTTTCCAAAGGCACAAACAGGAGTGAGGTGCCCAAGTCTTTTTAAACATTAGAGGGAACTGGTTTCTTTACATTTAAATCTCCACTGACTACCCTAGGAGCTAGTATAGGGGTTAACTGGAGATGACAGAAGGATAGCCTTTAACATGCAGGGTACTGGACTGTTTGATTCTCCTATTCCACAACGATTTGCACAGTGGGAATCTGAGAGGAGGTGATATTTACTTACAGAGATGATATGTCCTTTCAAGCCATGTGCTGAGTCTGCACACTCAATAACAGCACTTAGCTGTGGATAGCCCACTCCCGTCTTAATCCGAGTGGTACACACAGAACCTAGACAAGAGAATGAGAAGAGAAAAACATAGCCCATTAGGGTGACAGAAAAGATACAGCTTGATTTCTTTTTCTTGTGGAAAAAATGTGTTTCTATCTGTATTATTTTTTCCCTCAAGAAGTCTCTATTGCCAATGTTGGCTTCTCATGGATAAAAAGAACACATAGGAACTTGAGTTTTAAAATGCTATCACACCACTTCATGGGAGCTGTAACTGAGGTGACTAATATCCCACCTTTCTTCTCCAGGGCCACAGTTCCCAGTTTAGGTCTCATCAGTAATGCTTCCCAGTGAGGGAAATTACTGCATCACGAGAAAGCAAATCTGACTGAGGTGCATGAAGGGAAGGGGGACAAAAGGACCAGAGACACAACCCGTGAGACTCAGCAGCATCATTTAATACCTGAATATTTCTTCCAATAAATATTTCTCTCTCTTTTCTACATATGTTTTAAAAAATAATTCTCAGGGAGAATCTGTGCGCTTTTTTTTTTTTTTTGTGGAGATTTTCCACAAAGGAGATAAACCCATCTTTTGCCTAATACTTAAAGCAGAAATATTTGGTTGATCGCAATAGTTGGAAATATAAGAAAATCAGCACATGGCACTTAAAAAGTGAGATAAGTAACCAGCAGAATGTATAGTGTATAGTGTAATATTACAGGAAATATACTAATTATATCTGATTATTAAACTACATTATTTATACACCTGCATGGTGCATGTGTATATATATATATAAAAATAAAGGGATATACATACATATCAAAACCCCACTTCATTTATAGTTCAGCATGGTAACACGGCTACAGATCTTTTGGAATACCTTCTCTATTTTTCTCCTCAAATTAAGAGTCAAAATGAGGACTGCTTTTTGCCAGTCCAGGTCTTATAATTTAGGATACAGACCATAAAGGTCTGCATGATAACAAGAATTTCAAAACAGATTCTAAACCAAATGCAGTGAAATCTGGATCCCTTCACCCAGCTGATATCCGGGTGTACTCAAGCTACCAGTAAAGTAAAAGTTTCCAAAGATCTTTCAAAGAAGTGACAAGGTGAAAACACTGAGAAGTATTTCTGCAAAGTAGGAAGAAAAACAGTTTTAAAATAATCTCCACAGGGTATGTACTTATATACATAATGCTTTATAATAAATCACTGCCATTTTCCACACGATGGACTATTATCTGGAAAAGAGCCTCAAGATCTGATCTTCTGTGAGGAACATTCGTTATTTGTGGGCGTGGGTGGTCAACTTGTACAGATCTGTTCAGGAAGATCTCCAGGGAGGCCTACACAGCATTTACTCCTAACTATTTCCACTTTGAGGCCACAAACTATAATATTTCTTCTTTTATATCTGAACTTGCCTGTGACAATTGCACCACAACGTCTCTGTTGTTTATTCTTCATGTCTTTTGCAGTATTTATTGGTTTTTGCTGCCTTCCTGGGCACAACTGCAACCTTTATTACATCACTTGCTCTGCTCAAATTATCCATTCATGAACAACAACTATTTGGCACTGCAGAGTAACAATCTGCCTGCACTGCACTGGCTGATCACAGCTATACTGTCCGTAGCACTTGGCGTTAGCCAGTTTAAAATCTAGCCCACGCATGGTGACCCCAGCTGCAGTCTACGAAGAAAATAGCAAGAGGAAGGAGCACATGAACAAATGCACAAGGGAGGGAGAGAAAAAAGGGAAGACAATACGGCAGTATATGCCAGACAACAATATCAGGGAAGGGAAGGTAGGAAAAACACTGTAAGAAGTTTAGGGTCCTCCCATTTATCCATGGGAATGTTACAGTGATAGGTAACATGTAAGTGCATTAATGTAAGTATTATAGCTCCCAGGCAGTAGTAACAGGTAGAGGCAATGTTATCCATACGTCACACTTAATTAATGCCATTTCATCTTTGAAGACATTGACAAGATGGGCAACCTCAGAACACAAATCATAAAGCTATTTAGAAACCTATCTTTCCTTGACAGAGGTGGATACCTGAACACAGTATCCTTTGAGCTGGGATGACTCAGCCTCTTTACAACAGGCTAGAAAAAGTGTTCCTAAACACAACGCACATTATCACTGATAATGTCAGCAACTCAGGCAACTCAGTGCTTCCAATAATAGTTATCTTCACTGCCAGAAGATGGAATATGTAACACTTTGCAGTACAAAACACTAGCACCCTGCCCCTGTATTTCTTCAATATACTATGTGCAAGGGCACTGTTACTTTACTGACCTGAGTGGGTCTAGGCATCCTAATGGGCAAGCAAACAGCATTATACACTGGTTCCATCTGGACAACTTCCCCCCACGTTACCATATGTCACCCTTATTTGACTGGATTTGACTTACCTGGTCCGATACCCACTTTAATAATATCTGCTCCGGAAAGAATAAGTTCTTCTACCATCTCTCCTGTCACCACGTTGCCTGCCTAGACAGAAGGAACAATATCACATATATGGGAGATTTCAAGACTACTGCAGTAAAGACTAACAATGATAACATAGAGCTTTATCCAGAGCTTTTATGAGTTGAACTATATAGAGTCAGGAAGAATATAGTTCACGATATTGTTCTTTGTGCATGCCACAGAGATTAAACAAATCATACAGGTACATTAACGAGTCAAGTGAATTTCATGATTGGTCCAGTAAACCCCAATCCTTAGGATCCCATCAGGATACCTGCTTTGTCTTCCATCCCCCTAATCCTCACCCAGCGGCTCTCAACCACATCATCCCTAGACATAAGGGCTACACAGTACAACCTCTCCCTCACATACAGTGCAACTCCTCCACCTCTCCTGCCCTGCCTATCCCTCCTGAAGAGCCCATAGCTCCCCATCCCATTTGCCTATCTCACTTTGTGGGAAGATGCTCAGATCTTATCTAAAACCCTGGCAAATCTCTTTGTCCTTTAGGATTTAATATTTTGAGTACTGAAAGAGTAAGGAAGGTATTATTCTTGCCATTTTGTACTTTGGTGCCAAAATTGGTATGTACATTCAGATTTAATTAGAGAAAGTGCCAAATCAGCTGATTTGGCACTGAAAAACCTACAAGAGACGAAACACTGGTGGGTCTGTGCAATGCAGTTAGTGGCACTGCTGCCTGTGGGGATAAGCTTTACCCTCCAGGAGTGTGAATACAGGTTGCTGAGTTTTTAAATGAATTCTGCAGGTATTTAGTGAAGAGGAAGGTTGTTGCTGATCATGCAGTTGTGGGTAAGGAGTTGGCTGGCGAGGTGGTCATCCGACACTAAAAGGCAACTGCCTCTCTTTAAGAGTCCCTACACGCCTGTAAGATAGCTGCAAAGGAGGACTGAACATTTTTGCTTTTTATACATCCACCTGAAACCATCTGAGAATGTCAGTGTGATGAAACTACTGATGACATTATTCAGATACAAAGGAGCTTTTTTTTTAATTAATAGAAGAACTATGAAAACCCGTATTCTAGCACACACATGGTAATTAGTTTGCAAAACTGGTGCAATGAGTGCAGAAAGCTGCCAGACCATGTCTACTCAGTTAAAGAATCTCAACATTTTGATGCAAGCTCAGTGTGATGAGACAGGCCCCTTGCCTGTGCCCAAACATGGATCTGGTGAATCAGCAGGCAGAGCAAGGCTAGAGACAAGTTTCCTTGCCAGGAATGCCCCCTGTGCAGAGGGCTTTTAAGAAAAAGACAATCTTTAAGTATCAAGGATTTCAAATGACATGGGATTTATGAGCTAAAACCTATGCTTTAAGTTACGCTTGTAACCAAACTGGTAACCAGTACATTTTAAGACCATGCTTTCCTCTCTGCAAAGGGCCGCACAAGGCAACTGAATGCTGATATAGCACATCCTGAAACAATTTGCTATAGCTGCACTAACTGCATTCCCATACTATGGGGGAACACAGTGCAGGAATGCAATCCCATCAGTTGGGCCCCACAATTTCAAAAGGATGAATGCATCCAGAGGAGGGCAACAAAGCTGGTGAAGGGGCTGGAAGGCACATCCTGTAAGGAGCAGCTGAGGACACTGGGTTTGTCTAGCTTGGAGAGAAGGAGGCTGAGGGGCGACCTCGTTGATCTCTCCAGCTTCCTGAGGAGGGGAAGGTGAGAGGGAGGTGCTGATCTCTTCTCCCTGGCATCCCGTGCCAGGACATGTGGGAACGGATTACAGCTGTGTCTGTCAGGGGAGGTTCAGACTTGACATGAGGAAACATTTCTTTACTGAGAGGGTGGTCAAACCCTGAAAGAGGCTTCCTGGAGAGGTGGTCGATGCCCCAAGCCTGTCAGTGTTTAAGAGGCATTTGGACAACGCCCTTAGTAACATGCTTTATCTTTTCGTCAGCCCTGAAGTGGTCAGGCAGTTGGACTAGATGATTGTTGTAGGTTCCTTCCAGCTGAACTATTCTATTCTATTCTATTCTGTTCTGTTCTATCTTCCTACCTTGTCCTTCTCCTAGAAGTACATGCTGAGGTAATCTCTGATGACATTTCTTCCCAGCCCTGCACTAGCAGAAGGGATTGAATGGGTAACCATGTCCCATCCTAGGCACTGGCTCTGTCACTTTCTTGGAAGGAGGCATGTACCTTCTGATGGGGGTAAGAGCTGTTGGTCATCTCGAGATAATTTGAGCATGTGAACAAATTTGCAAAAAGCATGTGTGAACTGCGGTTTTTGAAAGCCTTCTGTGTTCATCCAGTTTAGCTGGGTTTCTACAGGATGGCAAAAAACCCCACACCTCTGACACTAGCAAGGCTCAAAGATCAAGCCCTCAGTCTGAAGCAGGAAGTGCTCTGCAACTGAATGGCTGCAAATCTGTTTGAGGTGAGCAATACCTGTTCATTTCCCCATGGATTTTTTTTTTCTCCTTGTACTCATTTTTAGAAATGTCTGAGCTCTTTCCCTTGGAAAAACATAATAAAACAAAAGAGCCTGAGAACAACGGTACTCCATCAGAGCGAAGGTCCATCTAGCCCAATACTCTGTCTCCGAAGTGGCCAACCATAAATGTCTAAAGGAGAGGATATGAGCAGTGCAGGCCTACTTCTGCCAGGGTCCCAAGGGTGCCCATAGGTCTCAATGGCTGGGACTGGCCTCCCCTGGGACCCCCACCCAAACCATCTCCTGCCAGGGACCCAGGGGACACGGTGTCTCAGCTCAACCCAGGGCCTTCAGTCCCTGCCTGAGCCATGTTGTAGCTGTGCCCGTCTCTGCTCCTCTCTCCTGGATGGGCCTGGGACCTGCACTGCAGAGAGCTGCTCTCCTGGATGGAGCCCTCAGACCTAAGTCATAGCTTCTCATGCAGAACTCCAGGCATAACATAGCATAACTATTCTATTCTAATTCCCCGCGCTCACGAGTTGAATAACGATGAGACTGTTGTCTGCCTGAAATGCCAGAGGTTTTTCAGGTCCAAAAACACTTTCAAGGACATGAATCAGAAAGGTTACAAGTGGAAACAGGATTTTATTTTATGTTATTCTTTGATATTTTTTCTGAATCTGTTTCAGAGCTGATGCTCACAAGCATTAACACAATGCGCATGTGTAGCCAGGAGCAGGCTGATGCATACTTCAGTTTAGCTTGATAAAATATCCCTTGCAGTCTGGCAAAGGCAAGTCACTGAGCTGCAGAAAGTAGCAGCAGGAATACAGGCCAAGCAGTCCCTGTTTCCTGAAGAGTGAGAACTTGGAGAATGAGGATAAGGACCAACCACACACACAAGAGGTGTGTGGTACCGTGGGGCATTTTCCAAAGTAGGACATGTATCGATGACAAGCATACATTTTGCCTTCCAAAATTGCTCCACTGTGCTTCTTGGCCAGTGATGCATGAAAAGCGCTCTCATGCCTGCCTTGTGCTTGTATTGCACACAGGGAGAGCCAAAAAGTGGCAGCTCCTGATGGTGCAGCAAGCCTGGAGCAAGAACAGAGGGGGAAACAGAGCCAAGGGAAGACCAGAGCTTGCTCCTGCTCCAAACTTGCAATGGGAAAGAGAGCCTGAGAGAGCCAGGGCAAAGTAGGACCTTGGAGGTGCAAGAGCAGCAGGCAAGAACTGAGCCGAAATGACCCAGAGGAGCCCTGACAAGGGGCTGTGCTCAATGCTATAGGGGACAAGAAGCAACCCCGGGGGCCCGCCGTGGGAGTCTGGAAAGCTTCCTCCCCCTGGATGCAGGGCACGAGGGCCACCTTCATGGAGCAGGAGCAGCAGGCACCTGGCCAAAGTGGCCCAAAGGAGCCCTGGCAAGGGGCCATGCTCAGTGCTGCAGAGGAAGGAAAAAAAACCCTGGAAAAACTTGCTAGCCCACCTTGGGGGGAAAAAAGCCTTGCTTCCCCCAGCTGCAGGGCACGAGAAGCCACCTTTGTGGTGCATGAGCAGCAGGCAGTAACCTAGCCAAAATGGAGGAGAGGAGCCCTGCCCTGTCAAGTGGTCATGCTCAATGCTGCAGAGGAAGGCAAAAAACCCCCAGGGACCAGTGCCAATCTGCCCCAGGCGAAAATTCCTTCCTGACCCCAGAACCGGTGATCGGCTAGTCCCTGAGCATGTGAGCAAGACCTGCCTCCTTGTTCCACAGGCTGCTCACGCCTCCCAGGAGATGCCCAACTCCTATTCTTCCTCAGCCTAGAGCCACTTCAGGGGCTTCTGAGAGTAGCCAAATGCCCCTGGCCTGATCGACCCTGGGGGCAAGAATCCTTCCCATGCCTGGCAGGACACCAGTGGGTGCTCCACAGCACTGGGAGCCCTCGCAACATCTCTGCATCCCATTTCTTATGGCTGCTGCCCCTGGCTCTGCAGGGGATGAGGACAGAGAGCTTTGCAGTGCTTCTCAAGTACTCCTCAAGAAGACATTCCCTTGGTCTGGCCACTGCTCTCCAGCTGAAAAGGCCTGATATCCTCAGGCACCATCAGGTGTTGATGGTTCTTATCATGTCCAGCAGCCTTGTCCAGCCTCTGGTCTTCCTCCCTCAACCCCCTCCAAGTAATTCCACCGGCTCCTTGACTTCCTCTCAGATGTCTGCAGGTTGCCCCAAGGCCAGCTCTGTCCCAGTGGACGAAGCCAGGCAGGCTGGCAGCAGGACACGGGAGGATGCTCCCTTTTATCCTGCCCTGGGGCATTGTGACTGCTGCATTGCTGCGTGGTGGCACTGTGCCATGGGGGTGACCGGGCCCACCCATGAGCAGCCCTGCCTGCCACCCCTCTACCCAGCATCCTTTGGAGGAAGGCCTTTGGGGTGCTGGCCCAGGGGGCTGTCCCTGCCCTTGGTGACCATGCACTGGGCACAGCTGCTGGGCATCCCTGATGTGTCCTCTGCCACTCAGCTCCCAAAGATAATCCTAGTGCTGTTACTATTCTCTCAGGCCATGGCAGAAACCAACCCCACAGCCCAGAGACCACCTCTATTAGCTGTCCCCTCGCTGTACCAGAGCTAACGTCCATGAGGCCACGCAGTGAGGAGGACCAGGGACTTGATCTGGCTGGACACAAACTCTTTTCCAGAGGGGTGGGTGGGGACAATTTCAGCAGCCACAACCTGCAGGAAAGCCAAAGTGTAACCAGAGCCATAGACTGGGATGGACGATGCCAACAGAACGCCATGGAAATACCACAGGCTTTGAAAAACAAGTGAGCGGAGGTTACACTGGTGTGATGGAAAGGCCGGTCATTTTCAAACCTAGAACATTTGGATCCATGCCCAAAACACAGCGAGGCAAACAATGACTCTTCCAAACTGTAAAAATAGCCCATTGCTGCTATCACCCTCACACCCCCTTCTCCCACTGAAACCAAGCTGCACAGCTCCTCTATTAAATAAACACATCAATTGGCTGTGTTTATATGGGATACAAAATGCACTTCGGCCATGGCGTAAAACTTTCACAGCTCATTTGTGACTTCAACCTTTCTGAGAGTTGAGAGAGGAGAAGTTGGAAGGGACCTACAACAATCATCTAGTCCAACTGCCTGACCACTTCAGGGCTGACGAAAAGATAAAGCATGTTACTAAGGGCGTTGTCCAAATGCCTCTTAAACACTGACAGGCTTGGGGCATCGACCACCTCTCCAGGAAGCCTCTTTCAGGGTTTGACCACCCTCTCAGTAAAGAAATGTTTCCTCATGTCAAGTCTGAACCTCCCCTGACAGACACAGCTGTAATCCGTTCCCACATGTCCTGGCACGGGATGCCAGGGAGAAGAGATCAGCACCTCCCTCTCACCTTCCCCTCCTCAGGAAGCTGGAGAGATCAACGAGGTCGCCCCTCAGCCTCCTTCTCTCCAAGCTAGACAAACCCAGTGTCCTCAGCTGCTCCTTACAGGATGTGCCTTCCAGCCCCTTCACCAGCTTTGTTGCCCTCCTCTGGATGCATTCAAGTACCTTAACATCCTTTTGAAATTGTGGGGCCCAGAACTGCACACAGTACTCAAGGTGAGGCCACACCAACGCTGAATACATCAGGATAATCACCTCTTTTGACCAGCTGGTTATGCTGTGCTTGATGCACCCCAGGGTGCAGTTTGCCCTCTTGGCTGCCAGGGCACACTGCTGGCTCGTATTGACCCTGCTGCCAACCAGCACCCCCAGACCCCTTTCTGCAGCGCTGCTCTCCAGCCACTCCTCTCCCAATTTATACTTGTGCCTGGCATTACTCCATCCTAGGTGCAGAATCTGGCATTTGTTCTTGTTCAATTTCATGCCATTGACAATTGCCCAATGCTCCAATCTATTTGGATCCCTCTGCAAGGCCTCTTGTCCCTCGAAAGAGCCAACAGCACCTCCCAGTTTAGTATCATCAGCAAACCTGCTAATGGTGCATTCAACTCCTGCCTCCAGATCATTGATAAAAATATTGAACAGAACTGGCCCTAAAATTGAGCCCTGAGGAACACCACTGGTAACCGGTCGCCAGCCAGATGTAGCCCCATTCACTGTAATCCCTTGCGCCCTGCCCTTCAGTCAGTTCTTCACCCAGCGCACTGTGCATCTGCTCATCCCACAGTTGGACAACTTGTCCAGAACGATGCTGTGAGGGACAGTATCAAAAGCCTTACTAAAATCCAGAAAAACTATATCTACTGCCTTCCCTTCGTCCACTAGGTGGGTGACCTTATTATAGAAGGGTATTAAATTAAACAGGACTTTCCCTTTGTGAACCCATGTTGACTATGCCTGAATATTGCATTGTTCTTTAAATGTCTTTCAATAGCACACAGTGTGATCTTCTCCATAATTTTTCCAGCTACTGAGGTCAGACTAACAGGTCTGTAGTTTCCTGGGTCTTCCCTCATGCCCTTCTTGTAAATTGGAATAATGTTGGCTAGCTTTCTGTCGGTGGGGACCTCCCTGGACTCCCAAGACCTTTGGTAGGTGATTGAGAGGGGTCCTGCTGTAACATCCACTAGCTCCTTCAGTACTCTGGGATGAATCTCATCAGGCCCATCATCCCATCAACCCATCAGATGTTTGAAAACCAAGTATGGTTTGGATTTCAGCTCTGTGGCTTGTCTCATGTCTACAGCACGTTCCTAACTAGAAAAACTGCACAAAATAAACCTGTATGAAACACGAGTCCAGTTTTCCACATCACCCATTTTGCGCTTTTACTGAGATGGGCTATTCATTTGTGGAGATCTGAATTTAGGATCTAGAGATGTTCAGAAAACCTTGTACATAATGATATTCCAGGACTTAGCAAGTGTTTGTAGCAGTACTGATATAGGCAGAGCAGGAGGCAAATCCTAAAATCCTTACTTCATATTTTCTTAGTTTTTATTGAAACAGAACTCCTGCAGAAGTCAACAGGAGCTACCCAGGGAATGCTGGGCAAGGCCTATTCTCCACTTACTGATTTTTGGCTCCTATTTCACCATTTATTTATTTTTAATGAATTTTACTTCCCCCTTTTATTAGACTGAAACAGCTGACAAGCCACCACCTGAGGCACTTATAAAAACAATGATACTGTTAGGCAGCAATTTGTGGCCTATGACACAGGACCACTTAACTTTGCTCAAAACTGCATGATATTGATTAAAAATAAAATAAAATAGAACAGTCGGGAAATAAGGAACATATAATAGGTACAGTGTTTCCAGCTAAGTGCTGCTTCCTTTCTGCTCAGTGGTAATTTGTTATACTAAGTGTTGTACACTCCAAAGTGGGGTGACGGAGAGCATGCTGCTTACAACATTAAGGAAGCAGTTTACATCTGGAAGGCAGATGACTACCTGTGCAGTATGACATGCAGCACATTACAACTTGGTGAAGTACTGGAGTACATGCAACAGATTCATAAACAGGGATGAATGGGTATGAAAGTCAGTGGCTCCGTGAGATTTGGGATCAAATATGTATTTAACTTAAACAGCAGTGTCTTCTTATTAGCCGAGCATAGTGGGTTGTCAAACTGTCTCTTCAGAAATGCTAACCAGACGTTTAATGTTAAGTTACTGCTAGAGAATGCTGGAACTGCATCTGTTGATTCAAAATGCTCATCCTAGCAGGGAAAAGCACTTATGTCCCCAGCATACTTTTTTTCCTGGAATGCATGTACACACATCAGTGGTTTCTGTCTTTCTGAATCTGCAGATCCTTAACAAATTTTCAGGGAAGACATGGAGCTCTACATAGCAGACTTCAACCTGCTGATGACAGGCTTGCTTCTTTTAGATACCTTTTGCAGACCTCAGAGAGCATAAAAAAAACCACTAGGAGAGAGGCACAGCTATCTGTATGTGAAGAGACCCTAGTATCACAGCTGAAGAGCAAGGAAAGCTGTTTTCTTACATCCAGGTGAACTCTACTTCCACTGAAACCAATGTTTCTTGCTTTACCATCGATGCCAGTATGACAGCTGAATAGAGGCAAAAGGACTTTTGAAAGCCCCACCTGTAAGGTAAAGCCAGAATACTTCAACTAAAAAAAATCTGAAAAGGTGAATATAGAAAGACTGAGACTACAGAGATGAAACCTCCTTAAAATTAACTAAGACTATAAAGCAAGTAAAGTAATTGGAACTTGTACAGAGAAGCCACTACAGACAATATGTTTTGTAGTGTATTTGGGCAAGTAGCCAGGGAAGATAGTAATTGGTGGAAGTATTGTGTTAGTGAAAACCATGCTCATCTTAATGATGAGCCCATGTACCAATGCATTTCTAATCTGCTACAGAACTGGCTTCCTTGAAAGAGACATAGCCCAGTAATTACATTACTGCTAATCTAACTTTGCTACCTCTGGCAGTAAAATAACAGCACCAGTAACAACTGAAAGTCAGGTAAACTACCATGCTTTCAGTGCGGTCAGTTATTAGGGCCTACAACAAATTACCCTGGCTGTGGGCCTGGCCTTACACACTCAGGGCGACGTTCAGCTGTACCATCACTCAGTGTGAGGTTTCAAGTGAGCGTCACCCTGGCTCATTCCAGCAGTATCCAGGATGACTGAACTGTGGGTCAGTCCTGAGGGAAATCCTGGCCTCAGAAAAGCCAAAGGGAGTTTCACTACTGACTTTAATGGGATCAAGATTTCACCTAACAGGATTATAAAGGCTACAGCTTCTCTGACAGATAGAAAATTAGTGAACACAGTAGGGCAGTGCCTCTGAATTTCAGTCAGGCATTTGATACTGTGCCTCATAAAAGCCTGCTATAAATATCGACTCACACTGACTAAGACAGGAACACTGCCGCACTGATTGAAAGCTGCTGGCAAATGGCAATGGATCAAGCTGGGGAGAAGTGTCTGTGACAACAGTTCTCAAACTTTCTTCTTGTATCCTAGAGGAAAGCACAGTCTGTGCCTCCACACTATCAGGAACACTGCCAAAGGACACTTCCCACCCACCAAAGCAAGGGGTTCTTTACCGTAAGATGGAGATGATGCCCTTTGTGAGGCTGAGCTGTACCAGGTGGGCGTTTGCACTCAGTACTGCGACTGACCCGAGATAGCCTCAGCAGCATCACTGTCTCCTACCCTGTGATCCCAGCTGGCCCCTGCTCTGAGACTCCAGCCCTGGTGGGGGTGACTGGATTGACTCTGCTGCTTTTCCAGAGATAAACTGGGAGCAGTCTGCATGGCTTTCTCTGACTGAATTATGCCTCCATTAAGGCCCTGAGAAGTTCTGCTACTGACTCCAAGGGGAGCAACAGTTTCTGGCCCCTGCTGTTTCCCTCTGCTCCTGCTTAGCGATTCTGCTTGCATCCCTCTCTGGCCCACATCTTGTGGATGCTACTGAATCTGCAAGTGTGCTCCTGCCCCAGCTTTTTCCTTCCTGCCACACTCCCTGCTCCCCTCCCTAGGGTTTCTTCTGTATAATGAACAGAGAACACTACAAAAAGGAAAATTCAGGATAAAAACTTGGCAAAGCTTGCTGGCAAAGATATCTTAGCTTGCTAAACAGACTTCTCATGAAATGGAAGAACGCTAACATCTACAATTACACTAATAAATAAGGACTACGCTTACTGTAATATAAAGGCTGTGACCCTCCATCATGAATGTCAACTGAAGTTTTGCTTTAGACTTCAGCGAGTAGGCACAACCCAAGCACATGATGCTGTGCTACAGCAAACACCCCACTGGACCATTACTCTTGCTCCTGGGGGGCAGTGCTGCACTTGTAAGACATTCAGGAGACTTGAATACTGCTTCTTCCTCCATCCTCAACCTAACAAGTGATTTAAGGAAAGTTGTGTTGTACCTTTGTGCCGCTGTTTGTCTTCCCTATCCTTTGTGTTCCATGGAGAAACTGATCTTCTTTGTAAATAAATATGAAAGGCAGGAGTGAAAAGAGCTTGTGTCAGAGCCAGGCAGAAGAAAATAAGGTAATGTGATTATAAAAGCAAGTATTTAAAAAGGCAAAACCATGCATTTGAAAGGTTGTTACACAAGAGATCCTCCATCTGCACTGGAGTATCAGCCACAGAGAGTACTACGTTAACCACAGTTGCTCTGCACATCACCTTTCAGCCTCAGAGCTGAACCCATTACATGGCCCCTGGGAACATACATTCCCTGACACCCGGGGTTGGGTTACTGTTATGTACTGCACTGCAGCTGACTGTGGAATGAATGGTCATGCTGAGGAAAGCAAACAAGACAGCCTGCAAGGTCCTGGAGATCACTTTCAGCTATGAGAAAGCTTCTTTATTTTTATACCTTCTATTTAACTGCTAACCCTTTTGTTTGAAAGCCACAACAGCAGAGAGCATACTGCAGGCATAGCACAGAGACATCAAAGCAGACAGAACAGGTAGCAGCAGGACATGTCTTCCTGAGTATCATAAAAAGGAACCTATACGAGCTCCTGCATTTCAGCCCGGAAGAGCTTCAAAAGGCCATTTTGGCACAGAGTGTAAATTAACCTCATTTGCAAGTGGGGTAGAGGTGTGTATCCCTAGTTGAACCAGAGACTTTCAGGGACTGCACAGGCTCTCGAGGCTTTGGAAAACAGAAGGTTTTTGAACACCCCAAGGTTGTTAGCAGGCTTTTTGGAATGGAAATTACCCCTGTGCAGGAGATTACAAACATGAGCCATACTAAACCATGTTCAGAGAAAGGAGCTACAGAGAAGGCAACTGAACAGGTCAGGGCTGTACATGTGCTCAAGCAGGTGGTGCTGTCAGGACAATGAGACGTGAAGTAACAATAACCTTAGTCACAGAAGCAGAAAAACTAAGCGGGCAGCTTAACAGATGTAGGAGGTGGATGAGACTGGCTTAAGGACCTTGGACTAAAATCTGGGCTTGATACTTGACTTTGACATTGACCTCCTATGCCTTCTGGGCAATTCGTCTTGGCTGAGTTCCCTCCTCAGTCAGCAAAGTCAGCAGTCTGTGAGGAGATGGAGGAGGGGATGACACACAATTTTCTTTCCACTCCTGATACGGAAGATTTTTTTTTTTAACTATGTGGTTTAAGCTCCCTCCCACAACTCTTCAGGCCCAAGACACTGGAGTAATCACATCACTAGGGACAACACTTCAGATCCGAAGCAAGGAAACAGCTCCTTCCCTCACTGCAGTGAACATAGAGCTTGAATCTCAAAAAGCCCACATCTATGACTTCATACTTCCAAAAGCTCTCCCCAAAGCCATGGGAAATATGGTCATATCAAAAAGGTTCCCACATCTGCTGGAAGCTGTTGAAGGATGCCTATTCATTAGCCTATGGTAACCCAGAACCCCACAGGCATTCCAGCCCACCTCCATTTTCCAACACCACCATCATTCAGAGGCAAGAACACAGCCTTCCTCCGACATGGGGGGAAGGAAGGAATGTAGTCTCCCCTGAGCTGCTTGAATGTGCAGTTCCCTATTGAACCAAGTCAGAGTGTGCATTTATGACCACTTTTACTTCACATTTACTTCACATGTGTGAAGCTTTGTGTCTGGCATGAAAAAGTGAGGGAGGAAGTGTTGCCTACACATGATTTTTTTGCTGCACTGGCTTGAAGAAAGGCTGGTAGCCTCATGAAGAATCTGCTGCTTGTTTGAGAATTTCTGCTATTCTCATGGAAACAAATTCAGACCCATTTCTTCAAGGGCCCTGGGAAACAAGCAGGAGCAGTAGGGCTCTGCTGCAAGGAGTCCCATGTTGATGCAAACACCCTACTCTTAGTGCAAAAGGGCTGGAGGAAGCATGGCATTAGCACTCTGAGATGAGATGGTAACATCACAGAAGGCGCATGAAAAGCCCCAGCATTGACTGTTTTGCTCCCTGATGACCCCGTTCATGATTGCACAACACCCTTATGATTCTTATCATAGGCAAGGATTAGTCTACATTCAGCTGTCTTCATAGTGATCTAATTTATGAAAACAGCCATTGGCCTCAGTTGGCCAGAAACGTCGGCACATTCCCACAGCAAACCTCAGCTTGGAATCACCAAAATAAACCTACACACTTTATGATTAGAAGTCACATCTGGTGTGGGAAGGAGGATGTGAGTAGGAAAAAAATTGGATCCACCCAGCCTGCCATGCCAACATCAAACTGCTGTATCAGAGCAGACATTGAACATTCCCACAGAAATTATCAGCAGTGGAAGACTGACAATGCCAACATGTTATTAAACAGTCATCATTTGGCTCAGAGTCAACATCTTGCTGAATTGAAAGGGTAGATGAATAGAGCTGCCCTCTATATTCTCAGAAGGGTATCTGTCTACATGTGTTTGTCTGGAAGGTGAGAGGTTTGAGTCAGACTTTTCTTTTTCTTTCTTTCTTTCTTTCTTTCTTTCTTTCTTTCCTTTTTTTAAATGAGGACTGAGAAATTGATGGAGCTACCACAGAGCTTCTGATGCCTACCAACCAAACTCTGGGCCCTGTTCTTGGACATAATTCCCACACCCCCCCTCAACCCTTTCTACACACTTACCATAATGGTGTGATGTGGGAACAGGGCACGGACAGACTTCACAAACTCCACAAAGTGCTCTGAATAGCCATTTGCCACATCCAGGCAGATGTATCTGATAGGTGGAATAGCCTCTAGAATACTTGTTAACTTGTCCAAATCAGCTTTTCCACTACCTGAGCTTGCTGCTACATGCTAGAAAGACAGGGAGAACAAAAGGGAGTAGTAGTTTGTAAAAACTGGGATAAGTACATACTTCGTATGTCTTTTTCTGCATAGTCTTGGGAGGACTTGTGCTGGAAACTAGTGAAAATCATGCTACATAATATGAAACAAATACCTTCCTGGGAATATCAGTGTGTTACTTCTGTTTTGTTTAAAGGCTCTAAAATAAAGCAAAATTAGCATTTTTATCTTCATTCACAAGTGGATTTTCATAGGCAAATATAATCACCTGAGATGGATGCAGGCTCAGCTGTACTCATATTAAGACAAACACAGAAGAAGCCCTAACTTGGCGTATTTTCAGGAAGGCAGAGCGGCAAAATTTGGGGCACTGTCAGAGAGTGGAATCTGGGTCTTTAAGTTCACCAAACACTCTCTTGATCTACAGAATCACAGAATAGTTGAATTTGGAAGGAACCTCTGGAGATTGTGTAGTCCAACCCCCTTGCTCAAGTAGGGTCAGCTACCATTGAAAACAAGCAGACCGCTTCCTCTTTTGTTTTCCTATGAGTTCTTTCCAATCGAAAAATAGTTTCCACAGCTGTTGGCCCACAAAACCTCTGCGGAGATCCAAGGTCACAGAGCAAGTCAGTATTTAATCACTAGGAGATCCTACTCCAGTGATTATGAACCACAAATGAGCTAAGTACCAAAGTGTTCAGACACAGGATATTCCTGGGACCACTTTCTACCCTATACTGGCATATAAGCAACCCTGATGAACTTAAGTGATAGGCTGGCTTTCAGACAATCCTGTAATCAATAGTCTTTATAATATAATCCTAAAATGTGCCACAGGTAAAGATACAATACAGCTGTGTAGTACTATTTTCTATACAGAAAAAGTTTCAAAACTGCACTGAACTCCTAGGAGGAGGGGAGACAGCCAGGCATGCTCTTATACTGCCTCTCCTGGTGTAGGGGCCTGCCAGAAGAACACAGAAGAAATCTCGATATGAAGAAGTCGGAACTTAGGTCAATGTTTAAATTTACTAAATGGTGTTTCTCTGTAATGGCTCAGGCTAGGACCCTGTGAACAAGTGGGGCAGCACAGCTAGTAGCACAGCATGAGCTCTAGGGCAAGGAGGTAAATGTAGGACGCATATGCTCTGTCAGCTTCCAATGCTTATCCCTGCTTGGGTCTAGTGCCTGGGCCCCTCCAGCCGGCAGGCTCCAGGCCCGCTTCCACACCTGGTAGCAAAGACTCTGCCTAGCACAAGGGCATGCAGGACGAGCTTGTGGTCGAGTTATTCAAGGCTATTTGCATTTGTAGTCTTGGGCTTCTCCCTCACCAGCACTACCACAGCTCCCAACAGCAACAGGAGCACAGCAGTTAGACCTATTCCCAAGTATCTCCTTCTTCTTTGTTCAGGATACTTCCCTATTTCCATTCCGGCATACATAAACTTTGCTTTTTTGCATCTTAATATAAGCACTTTCATAATGGACTCACATAGCTATTCTTTTTAAACCAGGACAAGCCACTTCCCTTGATGCATTTAAGAACAGCAAATATCTTCATTCCCCAAAACCTCACTTGACAACAGTATTCCCAAGAGACTCCAGTGTATGTGAGTTCAGAACAAAGCAATAAACCATAATAATTTACAGTATGAAAATGTACCTCAAGGCATTCTGGGTGATTGGCAGCAAACAGTTTCCATTCTTCCAGAGAATAATGCTTGTGAATTGCAGTGAACATTGCATGCTAGTAAAAATAAGAAAACTGATATTAATGTCCAAGTTAGTCATTTTTCCCTCAGCTGCAGCATAACAAGATATCAGAAACTCCCATTTTAAGTATATGCTCATCCTGCTTCAAAGAAACAGTAACAGTGAATAACAGACCAGGCAACTCCAAACGGCCATTCAAAGGTAACTTAGCATACTTAGCCAGCCTTTCAGGATCAGGTTTCTGATGTGTTTCATGAAGTTATGGTCGATATTTTCAATGTGCTTAAGCACTGCAAGAAATTAGGGTGAGCCTTGAGGCCAGAGGCTAATTAACTAGTGACTCCTGACTGCTGCAGCTTTATCCAGTAACCTACACTTTCAAAACTGTTGTCAGCTAATAATTTTTTTCTGGAAGAGAGCACAATATAGACCTCAAAAACTAAGCTCTAGAAGCTCCACCTGAAGCTGAGCTACACCCAAGATGGAAACTTCCCAGTAAGCATCTCCACTGAAACTATCTTATACCTGGAGCCTTGTCTCTGGTAACTGTATTGCTGTAAAAGCACAGCTGCTTTGCAGGGAAAGCACACGTTCTTCTTCTGGATTTTTTAACTCATGCTCCCCTCTGTTCTCCAACAAACATAACTAAAAATTAACAAAGGCTGCTCACTGTCACCCAGTGGCTTCCCAATTGTTGCAGAAATGAGAATCAAGACTTACTTTTGCCATAACCACGGCCATTTCAAATGTCCCCACAGTGTCCATGTTTGCCACTATAATGGGAATTCCTGTGTATGTCTGCTTGGAGTTGCGGAAGGTGAAGGTGCGCGTGAGGTCAACCTGCAATGGACAGGCACACATTCTTTTAAGTAATTGACTGCAATCTAACAAAGAGTTTTGCCACTGACTTCAGATACAGCAGGTTTGGACACTGCTTCTTAATTTTCCTCAGATTTCCTATTCTTCTTCCTTTCATTCCACTATTACCTCACTTTATTTATTTAGTTACAACTTCTGCCTTCCCAATAAGAAAATATAAAAGCAAAATAATGTTTTCTGTGTTAAAGAGAGTTCTTGCTGAAGAAAAAGAGAATCAAAATAAAAAAAAAAAAAGAAAGAAGCCAGAAGGGGTTGGAAAGGAAAGAAAGGACAATGAGGACTGTGGATTATTTTATACAGAAGTAACCTCAGCTGTTTGTTTGGCTGCCTGAGAAACCCACGTTGAAGTCCTAACTCCACAGAAGTCAGAACTGGAACTCCCTCTGTCTGCAGGGCAGACAGGGCTTTGTCCCAATCTTTAACGTAAATAACAATATAATAAAGCAAGCTCTTACTGTTGGCTACGGTTACCAGCACTCTTGCCATACAATATGAACAATCATACCCTGCCTTATTAAAGAATGAGGCTGCTAGTTTCTAAGTTAATTTCTTACAACTGCGTCAGCCTTCACCTTCAAAGTTATTTCTTCTTCAGCATCCTCAAATGATCCTGGTAACATCAGGCATTTTGTTCCTTACATTTGCAAGAGGTAACATCAAATTTAGATCAGTTCCCACAGGTCTACTTAGCATCTTGCAAAAGGGAAAAAGAAAATCTCTAAGAAATGCACAAGTGTAAGATATTAGGTTAGTCTCTTTAGTAACAGTGAAAATGAAGGCTCTTTCATAGTTTTCATTACTCCTTACTTCAGCTTTAATCCAGGAACATTCAGAGACCTGAAATGAACTGAAATCCATCACCAGAAAGGAAGCAATATAAAAAATATAGGACTTTGATTATTTATTTATAACATATTTTGAGCACTGTCATATTTCAGGCTACATTCTGATTGATTAATACGGTGGGGGCTTTATTACTGATTTGTATAAGAGAGAAGTTGGCGCCTCAGTGATAACACTGTGAAATAGGTTCTCATTTTGTATAAGCTCATAAGGGAAGGGTCACTTTGGTGAACAAGCTAAGACACATCTTAATGGAGACTCACCCTTCTTCCCATTTATTGTCAGAGAGGCCCAATTCTCCACCCATCACTGATGACATAACATTCTTATGGGAATTGCAGCTGCAGCTAACATGAGAAAATAGTATGAAGAAGATAGATATGAAATAAGTATGAAAATTTAATGTATTTTACTCCATTTTAATGCAATTTATTAACTCAAACCAAGGAAAAAAAAAAAGACAGAGTACCACACAACCAGTTCTACACAGAGAGTAGTACCAGAACCACTGCCTTACAGAGAAAAAACATCTCTTTCAAATGAACTTAAGAAAGAAGTAGAGAAGAGTGTGTTTAAGAAAAGACTGAGGCAAGATGCAAAGCTGTGCAGGGAACACAAGGCCATTACTTTTTCAGTGATTCTCACCTCTGCTTACTGTAACTTCTCATATGTGACTTCCTTTAGCCAGCCGGCCAGATGGATCTCACGCAATTATCCACACAACTGATAATACTGTAACGGCAGGCATCTATGAGGGATAATTGCAGGGCTTCCCCTAATGAGGCTTTTGTTCTATAAGAACAGGAGAAATGGCACACTGGGTTGGAAATGTTTATGTGGTGCCCTAGTTCTCCAAACAGCCAGTATCAGATGTCTGGGAAGGGAACATGAGAACGAGGTAAGCTTTGAAAGACTCTTTCCCTAGCCTACCTTCCGAGGTCCCAAGAAGCTGATGCTTAGAAACCTTCAAAGACAAAGGTCTCCTCCAATCCATTGTGCTAAATAGCCACTCATGGACAAAGAACTTGCCTTGTAATTTTTTTAATCCTTCATACTTTTTAGCGTCTCCAATATCCCATAGCAAAAAATTCCAAAGATGAATTATACGTTGCATAGAATTCAGTGCTTCCTACTGAAAATTCACATTCAGTGCTTCCTACTTCTTGTTTTGTGAAAGACAATCAACAGCCACTTCTCAGTTTCACCTTTTCCATTCCACTCCTCACTTCATAGACTTCTAGCATATCCTCCACAGTTGCTTCTTCTCCATACTGAATAGTCCTAGTATGTTTAGTTTTTTCCTCATGTGGAAACCAGTCAATACTGCTGATCATCCTGGCTGCCATTCTCTGTACCTATTTTAGCATATTATGTTGTTCTTGTGAAGGGATCACCAGAACTGTGTACTCAAGACAAACATACCAAGGAGCATCACAAAGCTAACTGGTTTTCCTTAGTTCCTCTAGTAGCACTTCTGACCATCCCTTTGTCTCTTTCCTGAGTGGTAACAGCTAATTTATAGCTTATTGTTCTACGCATTATGAGAAAATAATTTCTGACTCTAGGATTGCTCGCCATCACTCAACAACAGTAAAAGTTTCTTTAGAAAGAAAATCACGAAATGTATTTCATAACTCCTACCTAGATCTTTGACATATGAAACTACTAGGACATTGGCTGTTCTGTTAAAGCTCCCTGGACTTACTTGAATTTACAAATTTAAATTAATGACTAGACTTCCTACAAGACACTTGTCTGGTGAACTTGAAACGGACAGCCTGCAGAGGCAAGTCCAGCAAAGGCAAGAATAGCAGGCTGTGTGAGTACCAAGACCCCACAGACAGATAATGCTGCTCCCACTCCAATCACTGTTTTAATGAATTTTGACACTTGAATTCAAGCTTCAAATTTCCTGGTATCTTTTCAAAAAGAGAAAGCAATCATGGAAAATCAAGGCAGTGAAAGGAATCTAAAACAAGTACCAACATAGCAGACCTAGAAGAAGAGCTGCAAGCACCCCAAACTGCCGCTCTAAGAAGCTGACTTAATCCTAGTTACTGCATAAAAAGCTATCCTTGCGCAAAATGAGGCATTCACACCAGAGAAGCAGACACTTGCTGATACCAGCTTCAAAGCAGCAGCTTGCTGGGTAACAGGCACTGTAGTATGCTGCCTCTGTTCCTCTGCCAGAACTATTTATTTATATTCTTGTTTTGAAGCAGACTGGGGCTGTCCATTTCAGATCTGGCTCTCACAGACACTGTTTATTCCTGTTGCTACAGCTTCAGTGATGGTGTCCAATTTCTTAACCTTCATCGGTTTTCACTGACCCCCCTCATGACATGCACTTTTTCCCATGTGAAATGTTTTTAACAGTTCATCATAGCCACCCGTTACAACCCTGCCATATCAGCTCGTGTTCCTCCTATCGTTTTCCCTTCCCAGCAGCCCTTCTTTCCACAGCCTGAACGCAGCTAAATATACAGAACACTGCACTGGAAGGAGCCATATGTCACTCGGTGGAGCACAGCTCCACCTGTTTGCCAGGCCGGCACAGTGAATTTTAGAGAGGGACGATAGGTCCCCAAGCAAATGGCCGGAAAGAGCCTACAGGCCTTGTGAGCAGTAATTGCACACGATCAGGAGTTACTCAGCCGGGACACCGTTCTTTGTAAATTAAGAACAACTAGCCTGAGATTACCTTTCTACTGAGAGGGCATCTCCAATTTCATACCTTCATAATGGCAAAAAAAGTTTTGCTTAGTTGTTGCCCTCAAAATCCCTGGCCATAGGCCCGTAACAAACATGGCCACCCCGCTTCCCTTTCCAGTCTTGTCTTTCTACCTCACCTGATTTGTCTCGCTCTCTCTCTCTCTCTTACAACTCCGCTTCCCCTAGAGAAAAGCTTAATCCTCTTTCCATCCCCCAACACAATGTAATTCCTTCATGAGTCAAACTAAATCCTTTGTTAACCTTGGGGTTACGTGAGGTAAACGAGAAGGCACCTTCAATCCTGAGGCAGCCGTCTTTGTTGTAGAGGCAATCCTCATGGGATTTCCTGGGGTCTTTCCTGATCCCTGCTGAGAAACAACTACAGCCATATCCCGGCTAGCAGTGGCCCTGGGCCAGCAGGGACGCAGCCTTGGCCGGGGGCGGGGGGGGCACGGCTAGGCTCTGCCGGCGCAGGTGAGGCAGCAGCAGGCGGCCGGTCGCGGGGGTTAATGCAAGTGAGGGTGAAACGCACCCCACCGCCCCGGCTTTCCAGCCGCTGGGATCCCAGCCCGGGGTACCCTGTGCCATGGGAAGCGCTCCCCAGCATCTTCGCTGGTTGTTTTTTATTACTACTATTTTTTAAACAGAGCATGTCAGTTACCCGGTAACAGCGCTGCCCACAAGCCCCGCGGCTGAGGGCGAAGATGCCGGTGCCGGCCCGCACCCCCGCCTTTTGCCGGCCCAAGCTGCGGGGCGGGTAACCGCACCCCCCCGTGCCCCGGAGAGGGGCTGGCAGAGCTGCCGCTTCACCGCTGCCCCTACGGCAGGCAGCCCCCGCGGAAACCGGAGGTCACCCCCCGCTCGGCGCCGCAGAAATCCGCAGAGGCACCTGTTAGGAACCAACAACCCCCCTCTCCCCCCCCCCCTTTTTTTTAATTTTTTGCTGAGGAGCGGGGGAGGACAGCGCGGCACCGGCTTGCAGCGCCCGCCGCCTCCTGCTCCGCCGGGGCCGGGGTTCGCCTCGCCAAGGAGCCGGAGGGGGGGGTGGTGGGAACGACACGCCGCGGGCTCCCTAACCCCGGCCCCCCTCCTCCCTGGAGCAGCGGCATCCCCCCCCCCGCCACGGAAAGGGCGTTTCGATCGGGGAGGGCATTGCTACGTTAGACCGGGGAATAAAAATAAAGCAGGGAGGGAAGGAGGGTTAAGGAAGTTAGGCAAGCATGCTGGGTTTGAATGCCCCCACCTCTGATCTGCTTTTGAGGCTGCTTCTTTTAGGTCTGAGCAGGACATCTTTAAAGTCCAGTTTGAGGTCTGCGTCTACCCGGGGCATCTTGCTGGGGTGGCGGGGTGCGGGGGCCGGGGTTCTCCTGGCGGTGGCGGCCCCGCTGAGTTCGCTCCGCTCGGCTGCACCGCGCCGCCTGCAGAGCCGCGCCGGCCAAAGCCCGCGGGCCGCGCACGGAGGGTATTTATAGGGCGCGGGGAGCGCAGCGCCGCGGCCCGGGCCCCATCGCTTTATTAGGAGAGGGTTGTTTTTAGCCGAGTAGCCGGCCGCCCCCTGCCCCTTCTCCCGCCGTAGCCACCCCTGCTTCCCCGCCGGGCTGGGCGCTGTGTGTGTGGCGGGGGCGGGGGGGCAGACGGGGACGCAGCAGCCGCCCGTGCGGGGCAAGGCGCGGGCACCGCCGGCGGCACAGCGGCCTTAAGGGCACAGCAAGGGCAGAGGAAATGGCGCCTCCATGTGACCGAGCGGCGGCCGCCGGGTGTGGGAGCCCGCCGCTGGCGGGCGGCCGCTGAGGGGCTGAGCTGACATCTTGCCCGCCTTCCCCCCCCCCCCCCCGCCGCCTCCCCCCTCCACTTTTACCGCCCCGGGCGGCGGTTGCGGACCGACGGCTGCGGACCAACCGCCGCGGACCAACGGCCGCCCGGCGCGGGGGCGGCCCTGAGGCGGCCGCACCGACGGGGGCTGGCGACGCTCCCCAACGTTTTTCGGGCGGCTGCGGCACGGCCCAAAGCTTTCTGCCTCCATCCTTACAGAAGGCCAGACTTTGGTCTTGGTGGGCTCTGGTGGGAATCCGACTTTCTGGGTGTTCCGCTCTGAGCCCAAACCTGCCCCCCTTCCTTCCCCGTCACCCTCTGGTAAAACTGAGCGTTGCCCAGCTCCTGGGACCCTCCGAGCTGGCTCCCCACCTGCCTGCAGAGCAAAGGGCTGGCGCATGTTTTCGGCATTAGAAACGTTGAGAAATGTGCAGCTGGTTGGTCATAGGAGAGCAGTCACAGCACCAGCCACCTGGAGCTGCCTCTGCACAGTAATTTCCTATTTTAGTACACATAGAGAAGCAACAGGGAGCTTTTTCTTTGCCCTCCATAGCATAGAGGAGCCTGATTTATGACTTTATATGATCCGTTTTCAATGGCTAGTCACTGTTCAACACGCAGTCGCAAAACCCCCATAGCAACAGAATTACATGGGCTGGGCCCATCTACATCCGTTGGCACAGAGCTCAATACAGGGTTACCAGGGATCATATGAGATGACTTTCACAGGAGCTTTGAGCCTTAAAGTCTATTTAATTATGGAGTCAGTGGGTTGTAAGAGTTGGACTTGTTTGGAAGACGCACGAGCTAAGCCTTGTCAGTGACTAGAAACTGAAGCACGGGAGGATCGTGGCTGGCTTCCCTTCCTCAGACACATAGCAGGATGAGGTAGCGCTCTCTTCTTTATCTGAAAGCTGCACACATCTGGTCAACACCCTGCCTCCAGCAGAGCTCTTTTACACCTCTTTGCCCAAGTGTCCCAGATAATTCAATATGACCAAGCATGAGGCCCGGGCCATATGCAGCAGGCAGGGCGTTTGAGTGCTTGCAGTTTTCAATGTCCAGGTTGAGAAGCCTTGCATCTGGTTTCCAGGAAGCCTTGAGGCCTCAGAGCTCCAGATGATGTTCCAGGAGAGCCTTGCCACTGTGGGTATTGCCCACAGAAATATTCAGGTGAAACAGGACCCTTTATAATTAGTCTCATCTGCATAAGAGAGGCCATTCACTTGGTGGTTTCTCCACTGAATTCAACAATATGACAGAACTACTAAAATTTATCCTTCAGGCAGATAGCCACATCTCCCACCATTTACTGTTCAGTAATAAAGTAACATTTTGTTCAGGAGCCGAGATTGCTGATGAGAATGGGTTCTGTGAAAGTGGCATGCCTGTAGCAGAGGATTAAGAATGGAGAAAAAACAAATGCCTTCTGTCTGTGCCTGGCACCGTGTCTTCTCTTTGCCCTCATGGCAGGCATGTGATGCTGAGAAGAAAGAAAGAAGCCACTGCGCTGCACTGTGAATGCAAAAGGTCAGCACTGTCGTGGGGAGTAGGAGATGGAGGCTAGGAGTGATACTTGTAAGCCCCAGAAAATCATGCCTGATGCTGTTTCTCATTTCCCGTATTTTTAGTTTCCACTCACAGAATTCACCATGCTATTTTTCTGTAGATTACAGTATCTGCTAATATCCAATATTTTCCCCATGTACACGTACCAACAGACTAGTTGGGTCTCTCAGATCAGCTCTGGTCATCTTGGAAATTTACAAAATCCTCCAGTTTCTTACTTCAGGATGTATTTTCTGTAATTAAAATCATGGTTTCTTGCTGAACTACCTCTGTCTTTTTCAGTGTCCTTTCTGAAGTATGGACACCAGAAAGGATGTGATCAGTAATCACATCAATATCATAGCCAGAAATGAAGATCACCTCATTACGTATCTTTGCTATTCCTCTTTACACCTGCAGTGATCCCATATTATCTCTCTGTGCTATGGAAGAAGGAGCTGTTCAGCCAGACTGTATGCTGTTTTGGTATTTGTCCTGTAAGTGCAAATGAGCTATCACTGATTTCAGAAATTAGGATATGTAAATTATTCCAGCTACTTTCTTCCAGAGCTGTTCTTTTCTCTACTTCATGGTTTTATGTTTATACTTAAAAGCAAATGGAACAATGCTCTCAGAAGAGAACTTATCAGCAACCGTAGCTGAAAAGACCAATGCCAGTGTGGCTTCATAGGTCTTCTGACAGTTTCCTGAACTTGGTGTTTTTGAGAAGAGGGAGAAGTGGTCATAATAATGCAAATACTTATTGCCATGTTTCAAGAAGTAGTATCTATCTGACTTCAGCCTATGATTATCTAAGAGTTATTGTTGTCCTTGTGATTTTCATCCTGTTAATGTAATTGTAAATGCTGTTGTATTTCATAGTAGAAATTAGTTCATAAGTGGGATCTGGTGACAAAGGACATGGAAGAGGCAGAGGTACTCATTGGCGTCTTCACCTTGGTCTTACCTGGTAAGATTTGCCTCAGGAATCCCAGGCCTCTGAGACCCATGGGAAAATCAAGAGCAGTGAAGACTTACCCTCAGAAGAGCAGGATCAGCTTGGGGGGAGAAAGGGTAAAGGCTTCCTGAGGACTACAAAAAGCAAATGTCAGTCCTGTATTTGAGAAGAGCAAGAAGGAGGAAGGATCTGGGGAACTACAGGCCGGTCAGCCTCACTTTGATGCCTGGGAAGGTGATGGAGCAAATAATCCTGGAAACCATTTCCAAACACATGAAGGACAAGAAGATTACTGGAAGTAGTTGACATGAATTTACAAAGACAAAATCATGCTCAGCTAACCTGATTACCTTCTACAATGAAATTACTAGTTTGGTGGATGAGGGGAGAGCAATGGATGTTGTTAATTTTGACTTTGGCAAGGCTTTTGACAGACTCCTACAACATCTTCATAGACAAACTGAAGTGCGGACTAGCTAAAAGGACAGTGAAGTGGACTGAAAACTGACTGAACTTCTGGGCTTAAAGGGTTGTGATCGGTGACATGAAGTCCAGCTGGAGGTCAGCCATTTGTAGTGTATTGTATATGGCATTAAAAACACCCCTTTTTATCATGCTCAATTTTCTTCTAATTTAAATAAGAACACTTTCTTCACCAACTCCTTGGTGCTGAAAAAGGCATTCAGTGATAACCTTTAAGTATGAGCACTTCCGAGCACCAGAAACACCTCTAGAGTGAATGCTTAATGAGGTTGGCATTATTTATCAACAGAAACTCTGGTCACAGCAGATGCACAGCTGACACAACTGAAGGCGCATGCTGACTCCTTCGCTGTGGTTCCTAGGAAAATACTATAGCCTCATATAGCTCCGTACAGACAGCCTGTAAGATGATTAGCATGCATGTTTAAGGAGTGTGGTGAGCAGTAGTGAAAGCATTGCTCAGCTGGCAAGTGCTCCCGCAAACTGTGTGTCACAACTTCCCAGCAAAATCCCATATCTGGAAAGAACAACATGCTGCAGGACATGTGCAATGAAGATCTTTCACTGTTAAGGAGAAGCAGTAGGTTTGGGAAAAGACCCTTGTCCTTCTTATGAGAAATCACTTATTTATTCTGTTTGAATTTGGGCCTTGTCTACACTGAATAGCATTTTCCAGTAAATGGATCAAGAGACCTAACTCAGTAAACCCTGCAAATGCAAGCAGAGGATTTCTTTTGGTTGTGGAGATAAGGGGGTTTCTCTGAACTATCAGTAGTTACAGCATCTACACCAGGGCTTTTGCTGGCCTTGATAGCCACCAGAAATGGGAGGAGTAAGGCTGACACCCCTGACTTACACAGCTGTGTCCAGCCACATGCATCAAGATCACTTGTTATGAAGAGACTCGTATGCCCTAAGTATTTTCAGTAAATTCAAAGGTCTTAGGATAGACCACTAATCATAAGCTGAATCCCAGGCCCACACTGAATTCAGTAGGACAGCCTCTCATTCAAGGTACAATTTACTTGGGAGTAAGTGACAGTATCCATTCCCATTTGATTTCAGCAGGTTTCAAATGCTAATTATAAGTAATCACAGCAATTAATAATAAATGAGACTCTGACCTTCCTTGGCTTATGAAATACATTTAGAGTCTGTCTGTGCTGATAAATAAAATGGACCAAGCCCAATCTCTATCCCTGCAAGGCAAGGGACAGAGTGTTGCTCACACGTAGCATCCGTTTAGATGCCATATGTGAGCTTCAAGGGGTTCCACTCATACTGCATATTGGAAACAGTCTGATGCTGTTCCCTGAACTGACTACTAGCTGGCCAGGTTGTCCAAGGGACTATGATACTAATTAAAAAGTATGGACCATTGGATGGTAGAGCTTATGGCCATGCACTCGTGCAGTTTGGCTTTACTGTTATGAAAAAGGCCTGTAGATTTTATTTAAATGGGACAAAACCTGTTGTATACTATCCAGTGTGACCTGATATTTCTGTAATTTACATCCAAGTAGTCCCACATACTGTAAAAGAAAGTGAGATTCTTTCCTTGGAAATTTTAAGCCATCTCACAGGATGGAACAGGTATTCTGTTGCTGCTACAGAGCTTTGTGTACAGAGCCAGCCTCTCCTCAGTGGTGCCCACTGGCAGAAGGAGAAGCAATGGGCACGAACTGAAACACATTAAATTCCATCTGAACATAAGAAAACACTTTTTTTCCTGTGAGGGTGGTGGAACACAGGCACAGGTTGCCCAGAGAGGTTGTGGAATCTCTGTCCTTGGAGGCATTCAAAACCTGACTGGACATGGTCCTGGGCTGACCCTGCTTCAGCAGGGGTTGGACTCCATGATCTTGAGAGGTCCCTACCAACCTCAGCCACTCTGTGATTCAGTGGTTCTGTACATTACTTTGTCATTACAGAGGATCTTCCCTTGCAAGATCTCAAGGGGCTTTAAAAATTCCAGTGATTAAATACTTTATTTGATGGTCATAAGCATTGTTAAAGCTTGTTTATGTAAGAGAAAGACATGAAAAGACAAATTCAGGAATGATGCAAAATCCTATCCAAGTTACACATCAGAACTCTGATTGTGATGTCACACTGACTTTATAGCAGTAAAACTCTACTGACTTCAGTGGAGTTGTCTGGGCTTAATACCACTGCAGAGAGAAATAGGCTGTGGAGTAAACTCATCAGAGACAAGTGGCAAAGTGCCATAGCCTACATTGATTTGGCATTTATAGCAAGTTGACTTCAGGCAGCAAATACAGTGGACTCACTCCCATTAGCATCAGTAGGATTTGTTACCCCCAAAACATGGTGAAATTTGGCCTTGAGTTGTAAGCCCTCATGGCCAAAGTTATACGGAGGGTCATTTTTGGGGTTGGTACTGAAACGAAAAAGGAATTCTCAACTCTCATCTCAGGGTATGTTCAGCCTGGCAGAACTCCATGTCACGCTCTCTGTTCGAGCTCCTCCTCTGCTCTCATGAGGTTTTGTCTCAGCGTTGTATACACATTGCCTGCAGGCCCTCAAAGTCACTTCTTCATCAGCCTCTTCCTGGCTGCACCCAATGTGGTTATCCACAACACCACAAAGCTCAGTAGGGAAGGGGCTCTCAGACAATGGACCCTATCTATTCTTTTTCCTTACGTCTCTGAAAAAGTTCCTTGGTGTGGCATTCATGGCTCCTTGGACTCCTTTTAGGAGGGGTGGGCATTTCTAGGACCTCTCCTTTGTTTTCCTCCTTCAGAATCTTGCTTTGGCCCTGGAGCCTCATGCATGCCCATGTTTTTGCATCTGTTGTCCTCTGAACATTAGACAGCCTGCCTACTTGGCCTCCCCATTTCAGATTGAGGGGATGGAGGTCTTTTGTCTTGACTGGACATAAGCTGATTTACCAGGATTTTCCAAAAGATACCGGACCAAACAGCAATGCAAGTGAGGTAGCAAAACCGCCTCAGTAAATAAAGAATTGTATTTCCAGATAAATAAATAAAAGCAATAGTGCACATTTGCAGAAGGATTTGGACTGAGAAGAACTCAGCAAAAATGAATTTCTGGTGTTGCCTGCATACCAGCTGCTGACATTTTGTCAGCAAATCACCTACTGTCATGACAGTGCATGACAATTTCACCATGTGACAAGCCAGACTCGACTGGATATGGCCGTACCCCCTTTTTCCCCCAGTGTTTGTATTCAAACTTGGAGGCAAGCTTGCGCTTGAGCTTCAGCCATCATTTCTAGCGTAGAAACTCCCAAGAATCCATTGTCAATTCAACCTGCTCATGTAAAGAGAGGATAATACTGAATTCAAGAAACGATTTTCACAAGTGTTTTTCTCACCAGCAGTTGATTTTACAGTATGCAGTAGAGAAGTCACAGCAGAAGAAGGGGCAGCACAGATACTAATATTGCTTTTTGCCTCTTAATTTTGTAATTTTTATTTTTAATGTACCTGTATCAACATGCGGCTTCCTTCATGTTAACCTATTTCTTGTGTAATTAGCGAGTTGTATGTTTATCCCTGAGTTTGTGTTACTCAGGATGAAGGTGGTTAACACAGAAAAGAAAAAAAAAATAGTTCTCTTGTGCTTAACACTGTTGATTTGGTCAGTCCCTCAGGCGTAAGACAGACTAAGATCCTGAAAGTCCATTTTCTGCTTATGGAGAAGGGTCAGCACATTGCCTCTTTTAACTCTGGTAATTATTATTTTTCCCTGGTTTGGTGCCCACAGCCTGTTTGAATAAGCACACTGCCATTGCTATATGAAAGAAATGAGAGGCACATCATTAATTTAAAAAAAACCCATTATATAACCAAATGGCATTTTCTTTATTTTCTGGGCTTTCCTTGACATTTTTGTGTTGGGTGGAAATCTTGCTACAAATTTTAAACTGGAAAAATGTTTCTAAACTATGAACATCTGGTAATGACTAGCTTTCAAACCCAATTTAATCTTTATTTAAAGAAAAAACTTAATAACTTTGCTGCCCAACTGCACCATCTACAGGCAAAAAGCCCCCATGTTGTTGATATTACAAAATGTTAGAACCATATTAAGCACTTTCTTTAATCATTGCAATTAATAAATAAAAGTGGAATTTTCCATTTTTAATCTCAATAAGTATGAGGGGTTTATGTCTTTTGTGTTTAAAATTACATTTCCCACAACTTTAAATACCTTGTACGCTTTGGCCAGGGAGTTTTGCTTCTGCAGAACTTGTGTTAATTTGCATCTTATCACGGGGAAATAGAAAACAAGATTGGCTTGGACCTTTATTGCATTTTAAGAGTTGAATGGGATGTAGATAAAAGCTGCTGCATTTATCAGCTGTCACACACTTTTCATAAAGATACCTACATAAGCATTATCATAGAACAGAATCATAGCATACCAGGTTGGAAGGGACCTCAAGGATCATGATTAACATCAACTCAGTTGTCACCGCTATGCCTTTCTTACCGTAATTCCTCACTGCCTAAAGTTAAAGATATTCTTAAGATGACCTAGAAAATGCTGCCTCTCTTTCCCACAGCAAATAAAACCTTGCTAAATATTCTCGTATACCATTATGATAAAATGGGAAGGGAAAATTTAATGCCTGAGCTTGTAAAATATGCACTAGTTTTGCAAGGCTGTTTAAAAAATGAAGATTATTAGCATGTGAAGCCACAGTAGCTGCACGTCTGTAGCTATGCCTTATATCTAACATGCGGTTTGGGTGTCCATGGTATTTCAGTAATCAAATAGGACAGATATGATGTGAAACTGATGGATACAATCTCATGAATTGCCCTCCTCCTTTTTAGGAAGAAAGCAGATCCTCTTTAGCTGCTCTCTCCTTCCTGTGAACACATGTGTTTAAAAAAACATACCTGGGGTAAACTAAAATGAAATCCTTGAAAGTGGTAGATAGATACATGCATTCTGTCAAGAAAATTGAGAGGAATTTAAGTGATTTTGTTCTGGTAAGAGAAAGAGGGGCTAAATTCAAGATTGCTTTTCTACTTGGATTTTAGTCTTGTATGTAGTGCCTTTGCTGGGAAACTCTGTGGAGCAAGAACGTTATTTGTCACAGTGTGTATGCAGCACCCAGAGTCAGTAAGGCACAGATCCTGATTACAATCTTTTTGCATTACTATAATGAATACTTCCTAAAATACTGCATATTTTTTGTCTGCTTTTCCACATCCTTGCCTAGCAAATTGTCTATTATTTTGCATTTTGATTGTTGCCTACCTGTCTCTCCCTTCTTCCCTTTTTCTGTGCAGCAGTGCTGGTTTTTGATGTTGAAAGAGTTGGCATGTTTCACCCCTGTCGTCCATACTTCAGCAAAGGCCGAAGTCACTTCCATACATGGTTTGCAGAGTGCTTTGGGATCCTTCAGGATGAAAGGTGCGATATAAATATAGGCTACCATTCATTCCCTTTTTTCTGCAGCACACACAGTGCTAATAGGTTTTGCTTTCATCTTGAGCTCCCCTGACTAAATTGTCAAACATCTCAGTAATACCATGAACGTTTGCTTCAGGCACAGTCATAATCACTGTTCTGTTAGCTCCGTCCTTACAAAAGGATGGCTATTCTCCAGGCACACAATTGACTCTCCTACTACCAAACGTCTCTTTATTCTTATCGTCCTCAATAGCTTCTCTTACAATTTCCCTTGAGTTTCCTTGCTTCGGTCTAATCCTCTGGATCTCATTCAGGTTCCATTTCACATTTGGCATGCCAGTTCACCTGCAGTACATTGTAAAGTCTGTGCTGATCCTCTATCCTGAGCAAAAAGCACCAGTGTAGGGGTATTTCTTTGGACTTCTGAGTCCTGTGTCTATCTTTCTTCCTTCCACTGTGTTTAGATGGCAAAGGCTCTTCCTCTTTAGGCAGAGTGCTGTGAGGAAAGCAATAATCAGCTTCTCCAGGCTACCTAAGCAGCACCTCATTCGCTTCTCAGAAAGAAAGAGTCAAAACAATTGCTTTTCTGAGTCCTTCTGCCCAACTCTGTGGGAAAGGGAATAATTAGCCTCATTAAGCTACGGGGCCAGCAGCCCCTTGCCTTCCCTGCAATCCCCTTACTTGACCCCACTGTATCAGAGCTGCAGCCAGTCCCACAGTAAATACAGCGGAGCAGGTGAGCCGCTCCCAGCTGTGGCCACATTGCCACTCCCTGCCCCTTCTCATGTGCTGCCGTGGCACCCACCCAAGGCCGCACAATTGGCCCTTAGAGAGCGCAGCTGGTAAATGCAGAACATGGCAGGGCGTTTCCTCACACTCCCTCTTTCTCATTCCTCATTATTTTAGCTCAATTATTTTTGCTCCCGTGTTTCTGGACCCTCTTGCATTCAACTGCAGGCTACTTCTTTTCACCCTGACACGCTGCTGTCAGGTGGTAATATATCACTCACCCGAACAAGAGCTTGTCAAGAAAATCAATGAGCTGCAGTGTCACTTTGGGGCCAGGCAAACAAATCGTGTGGAATTTGTTAAATAAGATGTGTGGGGCTACACTGTCATGTGGGGGAAAAGATAGGAATAAATAAATGGCTATAAACATTTGATTTCCTGATCTTTGAAATTGATCCACTTGAATCACTGTGTCTGGTGCCCAATTTGGTAAAAAGACATCTTTCTTTACTCCTGATTACTTTCCTAAGCCTACATTTGGGCTGAGGTGTAGCAGACTGGTATATTCCATGGCATAGGACCTAGCTTCCCTCACTTACATAGGTGTAAACTGAGACTACGTCTATAGGAGCCGGTGATAGTGTCATCATGTAACACTCATATGTGTATGATCAAAAGGAGGCCTTGTTTTTCTTTTCCCACAACTCAGAACAGAGCTCAGAAATGCAGAACCATTTTGGTATTTAAAAACCATTTGATATTTAATCAGAACAGAAATGTGGCATGTGAAGAACATGGGCATATATCTGAGCTGAGCTTTGGGAGACATTAATAATGAATTATGCTGATAAAGAACAGCTGTATTCTTACATCAGAAACCATGGGGACAAATAATTAATTTGCCTTCATTAATTTTCCAATTCTTTCCTGGCAAAAAGTCCAGAAATGCTTAGACTACAGATCTAATTGCCATGACAAGAGTGTATGCATTAAGAGATTGTATCAATTATTGGGCCATCAGACATTATTGTGAAAGCTGATTTCTGCTTCTGCAATGTTAAGGCCCACCTCCCCCTGCCCTGTCACTTTTTTTGGTTGGTTACTAACAGCAAGTCTGGAGAAAAGAATGTGATAAAATGTTGATGATGATAACTTTCTTATTTGATAGAGAGGAGTCTGAGTCTGTTTCTGAATCTCAGCTGAGAAGGGTTGAACACAGCTGTGAGGTGGAAGGGGGGAACAGGGTACAATGTTAATTCCCTCTTGAATGACAACAATATGGAGGCCACAGCTTATTTGTCCCCCTGCTCACTCTAGACTATGAAAAAAAGTAATCCCCAGGTTTAAATTTGCTGGCTCAAGGGTGGTCTAAAAAAAAAAGGAAAAACAAACCAGTTGGTCAGACAAGCGTGTGAGTTGAGTTGGGTGGCAGAGGAGGAGGGTAATGGAGGGATGATGGGTGGTGTGCCAAATGTTTTTGCAGGGGGGATGCAGATTGCACTGACCATGCTGGAGAGGAGCGCTGTGCCCCTGCTACCATGGGGAGTGCAAGCCAGAGGGCAGGGAAAATGCCGTGACACACTCAAAGCTCAGCTGCCCCTGGCTCCCAATGAGCCATCTCATGCAACAGCCCCTTCCAGGAGGGGCTTGCCACTGACTTCTCTGCCCAGTGGTGGCCCATGATAGCATTGCAGGATGTGATGGGATATGTGGTAGTGGGCTTGGCTGGAGGGGAAATACACCCAAGACTTTGTCTAGCTTGTCCGTTCTATAGATGGAGACTTCTTCCCTCTGATGCCTCTGATGCCGGAGCATAATGTGGGTTTAAATTTGTGGTTTAGAGAACAACAGGGACATAGACATACACAGAGTACATACATACAAAAACTACACATCACAAACACTCCTATTGCAGCATGCCTACAAACTAAGGAAATTATTAGGAACGAGTAGATATTCAAAGGACAGAATGGGAATCCAGTTCCTGGGCAATACAGGCTCAGCCTCAGCTGGTATAGCTCTTCTGAAGGATGTAGACCTTATATTTATAATTGATCAAGTGCCTTTGAATGAGTCAAATTTTATTTCAGCGGCAGGCAGATCAGAAATCTTGGCATTGTTTTTTGTCATGAAGCAATCTTGACAAGTATATATGGCTGCTACTTAAAAATTCCTACTGCATCATTGAAACACTTCCAGGCATCATTTAATCAGGTGAAGGAGATCTTAGCTCACTCCTTGTTCTCATTCAGGTTTGCCAATTATAGCTTGTCTAGAATTTTGTCTCCTCTTACTTGCAAACTTCTCTTCAATTCTTGCTGATTTCTGCAGCTAGACTGAGTGATCAGAACCAACGTTTCTGGCATGCATGGTATGTGCTCTCTCCCTGTGCACCATGCTGGCCACGCTGGTGAGCTCTGTGAGCTGGATATAGGTCTGGTCTTTTGTTTAGCATGGGCTGGGAGGGCTTGAGAAGTAGGAGTGCATGGCTGCATGGCACTCCTTCGTTACATGGTGCAGGTTACACATCAGTACCAGGAGTGCCAGCTGTGTAGTTCCCCTACAAAATCTGTGCACTTGGAATGATTTGGGGAAGCTATTTATGTATAGTTTATAAATTCAGTTTTTTTACTGGGGGCTCTTTATGCATAACCACCAGTTGAACTGGACTCCATTTTGGATATCTGATGCTGTTTTTCTCCCATGTCGGACTGTAATTTTGGGTGCTGGACGCACCAGGCTGCCCTGACAGGGGAGCTGTCTGAGGTGCTTTCTTCCAGGCAACAAGCTGGCTCCTACCCTAGAACAGATTTATCAGAGTGCTTGTTGAGCATGAAAATCACCTGGTAGAAGTCCTTGTACTGAGCAGAGCGGGCGCTATTCTATTTCGGTCACCCAGTTCTACAGCCTCAGGCTGCAGAGGGCTGGTATTACATCTGACCCCACTGACTCTGATGAGAAAGACTGGTGGAGTCTTGAGGGAGTATGTGCCACACTCGTGACACACTACACTAGTGCATGTTCCTGAAGAGGACACCTTCAGTAGACGTGGGAACTTGAGGGAGACATCACTGCTTCTAGTGCCTAAGCAGCTGGATGGGAGCAACAAAAAGAAGGCTCAGGTATTCAAAAGCCATCAGAATATGGTCCTGGGCAACCGGCTCTAGGTGACGCTGCTTGAGTAGGAGGGTTGGACCAGATGACCTCCAGAGGCCCCTGCCAACCTCAACCGTTGTCTTGTTCTGTGATGTAAGCATGCAAATGGACTACATACCTTGACATGCAAGACCTGGAAAAGATCTTTAAACGTTGTCAAGAACTGTGGATCTAAAAGCATATAGGAATGAGCACCTGATCCTTTCACAGCAACTTAGTAAGCACCCAGCAGGGAAAGCTCACCAAGAGCTGCACGAGAGCCTCTTCCATAACGCAGAGGCATCGAATGGGCAACGACTGACAGCAGCCATCTCCACTTCTGTGACAGCACAGCTTGTAACAAGTCTGTGATGCCACAACTGTGGCTTCAGGTGTTTTGGCAGGTGAGCGTTGCTGCTGGTGATACTGAGCTTGTAAGCTTTGTTGGTAGAGAACAGGCCTACATGCAGCGCAGCCACAACAGTCCTGTCCTTACTTGTCTGCGCCTTTGTGGCAATCTCTGTTTCACAGACTCAGGTTTCATGTTTGGCTACAGGATTGATTCAACTAGCTTGAGTAGCCCCCAGCTTTTTTCCTTCTCCCCTTCCTCTTCCTCCGTGCTTCCCCACACCCCTTTCATTGCAAAAGTCCCTCTGCCTGTGCCTCTGCACAATAACTGCATTAGAAGTGCTGCTCAGCTTGAAAGATAATCCAGCAAAAGAAGTTTTATTTATCCCCTGACCTGCTTTCATGTGTGGCAACATGAACGGCTGGACCAGAGCTTCAGTGAGAAAGACACGGGCACTGGAGCAAGTGGAAGCATAAGTGCCTTGGAGAAACACACATGGCAGCATCTCTGGAAACTATGGGTGTGCTGGAGGGATTGAAGAAGGGTTCAGAAGTGGTTGTAAATATTAGATGAGTTAGGTGGTATTAGACAGGTTGGGAGGTAGGGTGTCAGTGAGTGGGAAGGGATTAGTGACCGCCAGAGGACTGTACACTGTGTTTTTCCCTCAGCCAGGGAACTGCAAATTGCTCTTAGTCATTAGCAGCAGCTCAGTCTCCTCTGAGGTAAGGGAGATGTAGCATCACCTCTGCAGCCAGGAGCAACCGAGCCACTGCCATTCTGGGGGATGCACAAGCCCGAAAGGGGGAAGAGCCACTTGCAGACCATTCGAGAAATGCCCTCCGCGTGTTGGAGGTACCACACTGCTTCCTTCAGCGCCTTGTACCGGGATGTGAAGGAAATGAGCACTTGCAGCGAAGCTCCCTGCGGCTCTGGCTCTCTGCCCACCGCCACCAGCCCGCAGCCCCCTGCTCATGGGCACAGGGCTTGTGCGGCTCAGAGGGGCTGGAGCCAGGCACCCGCCTCGCACCGCAGGCTGGGCAGGCTGAGCAGGCTGAGAGCTGCTCTCTCCCTTCGGCCTTGCCTCGGGGCCAGCGCTTGAACGTAGGAAGGGATTCCCACTGGAAAACGGTGATGCCCCATCTTCCAGATTCTGTTCTGGTGGTTTTTAATTTTTTTTCCCCTCTTAAAATAATCTGTTAGCGACACAGCAGGAAGCGATTTATTCCCCATATCTCTAAATGACTGCATTACGCCCTTTAGATGCTGTGACGCGATTTATTGTGTGTGACAGAGTAACCTGCAGAGGGCAGCTTTACTCTTGCATCCTAGGCCTCCGCCGCTTGCTTTGTGTCATCGGCACTGCTCACAGCGGTGCCGATTTCTTTCTTTCCCGCAAGAGAAAATAACAATTTGCATCATGTAATTTTTCTCTGTTTCTTTTTCTGTAGCCTGCTTGTGACAGAGGAAGTCACCCAATCTACTATAATCTGTTTGGCTAAATAACATACAGTTCATTTGCATGGCATGTGATTACAAGGTTCTAGAGGACACTAATTAGGAAGAAAATCTGGGGAGAGAATAGGGATTAGAAAGTATCCGTCAGTCAGATGCCTGTCAGCCAGCAGAATAATAATAATTAATCATAATTAACAATACGTTCTGTGTCAGTAGTGCATCTTATCTGAAGACTCTACAAGCATTTTGTATTTAATCTGCACAGCTCCTTCTGAGGGGAATAGACACGATAAAATATTTAGAACTAAATTTGCAAATGGCATTTCTGAAATGAGACCCCTAAGGCAGTTGTATACAAGCGCCAAAATAAAGTGCCTGATTTTCAGACGTGCTGAGCATCTGCAAACCCCAGAGTTTGTGCGCTAGTATGAACCTAGATGTCTTTTAGCACAGACAACATGAGTACCGCCTGTTTCTTGGTGAAGGACAGCAACATCTCAAGTGATATGCAGGCTGTGCTGGGAAATGCAAGCCTGACCCTGAGGTCATGACTGGATTTACCTCTCATCTATATTATTTGTATGCAGGCATGCACTCTGCAAGGGCAGAGCCTGGTCATACATGCAGGACCAAGTTCTTATGCATAAGCTGTGCACAGGTTGGGGATGTGCAAGGCCAAGCACGCTACAGGTCAGTTCACCTGCAAATACTCCAGTTCCGGCTCTTCTTAACCATGGTGTTTAGGCTTTGAACACAGCTGGGACGCCGGCAGCAATGACAGAAAATGTGCTGTTTGCAGGACTCAGTGTCCTTACTCCTGCTAACTCAGCTCTCAAATCATTGTGCAGACATTGTCCGAAGCACTAAGAAGTGTTCTGGCGAACAAAATGCCAAGTTGCCTTACGAGTCAAACTTCTGAGTCATAACCAAAACAACAATGATGAGAAAAAACTTCCAGCAGTTTTGTGAAATATCTTTTGTTTTATATCTACACATTTTTTCCAGTGTTTTTTCCCCTCAGATAGGATCTCAGGATGTGTAATGCTATTTTTAGTAGCATCAGAAAAAACAAAAAAATCCAGATTTTGAGCTCACGTGTACAATGCCTTGCTGCCACTTTTCCCACATACAGATGATTTCTGTCATTTTCATACTCAGCGGCCCTGCAATCAGAAGTGTTACACCCTTAAAGCTCAGCCCCCCATCTCTCCAGGCTCCCTGGAGAGATACATGCCATTTCAGGTGAAAAGTGTTTGGTTTGTCCAACTAATAGTATGGTTAGTCACTTAATTGGATGCTACTCCACCTCCTGCAGACCTGGCAGTTTTTTTCCTAACACAAGTTAACTGAATAAAGGCAAATAAACCTGTGCCACAAATGGCTGTCCACAACCCCAGGGTATACAGCCCTTTCTGGCCTGTCTTCAGCCTTTTTTGTCCTTTTTTTCTGTCACCATTGTAACAAAGAACTGGTATACTCTGTAAGGAGGGAAGCCTAAATTCTGCCACATGATCTCCTAGGTCTGTAGCACAATGGTAGAAATCCTCCAAGTTCTGTAACAAATGCAGATTAGTTAGAAAATCCCTCTTCAGAACTGATTTAAGTATGGAAAGAAAAAATACATCCAGTGTTGCAGCTTTAGTGCTACTTATTCGAGATCAAAAATTCTTCCCTCTGTTTTTTTGCTAGTTCTCAAATTTTCTATTTCTGCTATGCTGCAGTGCTTTTGAACCAGAATAACACAAACCCCTAGAAAATGATGGATATAGGACAAAAGGTGAGGAGTTCTGGCAGTGGACCAAGCGGCAGATTATAGATTTGTAATGTCCTTTTTGAGTTGTGGAGTTATGACTGCTATGTAAACAAATGGGCAAGCTTCACAATCCTCCTAGCTATTGTTTCAAGTCACCTGTGAATACAGACAGAGCGTTCTACACTGGTGACAATCTGATACTAAAGTCAGTAATAATCACTACCATGAGGCCCAACGCATTTCCTCTGTCTTTAAAGATAAAATTCTGCTATTGTGTTCAACACAACACATAAAAATCTTGTTTGTAGATTTGGCAACGTGGCTGCAGAGGTTTCTGGGGTGCTGAAAGCCCACTGTGACTTTTCTCCAATGCTCAGCTGGAGAGATGTAGTCTGAGCTCCTGCAGAAATCTTCCGTTGAATTTTATGCAGAAGGGTCTTTTTATTTCCACAGATGTTACTGTCTTTTCTACCCTATAGGCAGTCTCAACTGTGCTGTGACTAAATCCACTTAAACTACAGTTACCCCTGTGCTAGCAGAGGACAGTGTCACTTGGGGCGGGAAGTGAAAGTTCATCCCTTAGGAAAGAGCTTTCCGTGATTTTGCAAGGCACAGCAGTAACCTGGTAACCGACATATCCGTTCCTGTTACATTTTCTAGGTCAGTATGAATCATTCTTAAGGGAGCAAATTTAACCAGGCAAGTTGAGAGGACTGTAACTACCCTGCGCTCCCCCTTCCCTAGCTAGTACTGCCCAAGGAGAGGTTTGTGCTTTCATGGCACATGGTGTAGTCAGAGCGATGCAGTCCCCATCCCCTCCCCATCCTCTCGAGGTGCTGCACACCCCTGCTTTGCTATTGACACCGAGGCTAACAGTGATTTTGGTTCTGAGGGTCCTGTCCCTGGGATCCCACTGAACAAATGCAGAATAAAATGAGAGAATAAAGCAATTTCAGTCTGAGTCAGGAGACAGGAGGTGTCCATGTAAGGGCACAAGGAACCAGTGGGAAGACACTGCTCAAAATGAGAGGCAGATCCCAAAGCAAGGTGCCAGGCAGAGGGGCAGTGCTGGTATACACCCCATTCTAGCCCTATATCAGGGCATGAGAAGGAATCCATGAGCTTGGAAATACTAAGGGTTCCCCCACGACACACATTCGAGGATAGTGACATATGAAAACAATACTCTTCCCTTTCTGTATGCTGTGAACAACAGCATCAGCAGTTGACACATGACTCCCTTTTATCCAGTTGAATAATACTTTCCTGCAAGACAACAGTGTATAGCATGTCCATTTGACCACACTGCAATGTTTCTTTGGTGTTATCTCTGAAGATACTGCGGGCCAGAGTCTTGGCTGTTTTAAAACCTGAAGCTCTCACGCCATAAAGCTAAAAAATGTGCTGGCAGGGGTTACAGACTGCAGTGATTTGGGCTGAGGACCAACAGGGTATGACATACTGATTAACATTCAGTCTTGGTACAGCAGTTTGTGGGCAAAGAGCATCTCTCAGCAGGAATAAACCAGGAAAAACACAGAGCACATCTTCATCAATTACGAGTATTTCTTAGCCCATGGTTATCACCAATTAGAAAAACTCTTTTCTCTTGTGATGAACTTCTTTTTTGACCTTTTATAAGATACTCCACTTCCTCGTGCCTCAGTTTCCACACAGGGGATAAAAATATTCTTTTACCTTGCAGAGATGTTGTGCTGATTGATTAATGCACAGGCTGCACTTTTTAGGCTCTTGAGATGAAAATTGCAATGTATGTATTTACTTTTAAAACTGTGTTTGACTATCATCTTGCTGAAAAAGACATGGTTTGGACCACTGCCAGCATGAGGAGGGAAGAGTTCTCAGTGGTCAGAGGAAATCAGAGGTAAGCATATCTTGTGCAGCCCCCCAAGCCCTGCTCTTCCAGGACTTGCTCAATGCTCATTGCGAGACCAGAATATCTGCAAAATACCTGCTGTCTCTGTCCACGTTTAATTTTGGCTAAATATTATTCAGGGAACAAATTATGACAGCTGCTGTTCAAACACAGTGGGCCTTCTGCTGACGTCAGTAGTTGTATGAGAGACAAATTTGGCTTGCTATCCCATATTAATGAGTGCATGAGTGTATCTATCTCCTGTGTGTAACACTGAGACAGTGTTAAAGCAGGTTAGGACTTGGTTTAAATTCCTCAGCCTCTGGGGCTCTCTTATTTTCAGCTGAAGAATTCAGCTCTTCAGCAAAATGTACATGATCATAGCAGAATCAGGGGTGCCATCTGCAGTTAGAAAGCTGGACTCCACAAAACGATGCCTTTGCTTTCAATGACTGCATCGCACCTCCTCATAGAGCCTCTTGAATGTGGGCCCTCATTTTGAAAGAGGGGTCCTGGTTTGTTCTGTTGGAGCAGCGCTCACAATTTCTCAGGCTGCTGCACAGGGTAAAGTGAGTGCAGTTTTTCTTTTAGTCTACCTGTGCAACAACCCCAAAAAGTGTGTGACAGGGAGAAACAACTCCACTGTGCAGAGGACAGCAGGCTCCAAAGTGAATTTTTAGGTACAAAGAATGTGTGGGTTGAATTTGTAGCTGAGCAACAGCTGAGAAGCTATGGAAATCAGACTTTCCCTAGATCTAAGAGGTTTAAATTTTTCGATGGAGAATAACTGTGCCCCGTTGTAATAAAGCTGAACGGTTTTTTGGACTGTGTATAAACCCTTGATTTTGGCAAATAACAGCTGACCGAGAAGCTGGAAGCCGTGTGCTGTGCATGCAGTCTGTAAGCCTTTTGTCATTCTGAATGTTGGTTCAAGTAATCTTTCTTTGACAGCTCATTTGCATCTAAGCTATCCCCAAAGAGTCTGAGAGTTTGGAAATAATAGAGATGACATTTGGGTAAGTGTTTAAAAATGCACAGCAGCAGCATGCTCGGAGGCTTGCATTAACAAGCAGAAGCGAATTCTGAAAGTGAGCTATAAAAAAAGAAGTAGAGAATCTGTCTGAATGAAGTAAGCTTCACTGGGCATCTGATGACTAAGTAGGAAACATTTTGTGCCAAAACCTGGGAAGGTAAGCGTTACTCGCAAGATGACAGTGCCAGAAAATAAACCAACGCCAATGAGGCTCATGGCTAGACTGCAGTATTGAGCACAGCGTACTCCCAACCTCTGTGAAGTGCTCCATTGAGAAAATTGCTTGTAAATCAGGCTGAATGGCAATGGAAAAACAGGGCAACAGAATGGTTTCAATGAGCCAAAAAAATTATGTGATTTTAAATGTTCCTGTCCTCTAGCACAGGCACGGTGCCAGCAAATCTGTTCAAGCAAGCTTTGAGGATTAGGGAGATGCAATTTTGCTAGTTCCCAGGCAGTCGATGTCATGTGCAACTCTGGAGATGTCGCTCAGTACCAGTAGGGTGTATCCTGACAGGAAAAGAGCTGGTGGCTGGTGAGTTTGGAAGAAAACTGCTTATGCCAGGATGGGGACATGAAAACTGTCTAGGTGTAGGTAGCTCCATGAAACTGAAGCAACACAGAATTGTAGGTATCAGAAGCACTGAAGTTCATGAATTGGGTTTACCACTGGTGTTTCCATGATCAGCAAATATTCTAATTTTTACTCTTATCGCTGTTGTAATAGCTCGTAAGGGCAGCAGTTCAGCTGAGGGCCTGATTTTACAAACATATAATAAGAGACAGCATTTGCCTGAAAGCTTTGTAGTCCAAATGGGGTGAAACGAATAAAGAATTGAAGAAGAAGAAAAAAGCAAGATAAGGGGAGGAATTGCCCCGAAGTAAAAGGACAAATTAGGGCAAAGCCAGAACTTCCAAGTTCAGCATCCTGGCTGTAATAACCGTGCAGGGCTCCTCAGTGGGTATAAACCACAACTGTATCAGGATCAGCATTTTATACTCATTTTGCAAAGCATAATTGCCTTCATAACGGAAAGCAATGTGACGTGTCAGGTCCTCTGAAGAAAGAGGACAGAAACACTCAGGAATTTAGCTCTGAAACAGGTATTTTGGGCTCTGGAATGTTACAAAAGTATATCGATTTGCTCTGAAAGAATGGAGGTCAAATTCAGGCTGTCTACAGAATCACGACATATAGCTACAAGCGCCAGGGCCTGATCCTGCTAGGGGAGGCACAGGGATACAGGATTTACATGGTGCTCACTACAGCCTTGAATCATGGCTCACTCCTGCCCAGACTCCTGCCTACCGCTGTCTATACTTAACAAAACACAGCAAGAACTGCTGAGCCTTGGAAATAACTTTTAAAGGTCATTGATTTCAGCCATTTATCCTTCCCCATTTTCCACATGATGGATTATGTGGTTTTACCTGGAGCTTTTTTTGATCTTTCTTTCTCTTCTGTGGCATAAAAAGTCAGCCTGCAGTCTGAGCTCCTTTGCCCACCAGTGTCATGCTCAAGAGCACACAAAAGCCAGAAACACTCATATAAATTACCTGCAAAGAAAGATCAAATGGAATGAGCTAGTGTTGACTGTTCTCATTCATTTCAGTAAGCAGCTGTAGTGCGGCAGAGCTCCTGCTGAGCGCCAGCGTAGCCTGTCCTATTTCCTTCAGACCTCTCACCCCAAATAGCGCCTGTTCAGCTGTATTGCTGGCTTCTTTTAGATCCAGAGGAAACACTTGAATTATAAGGAGGTAATAGTGTCCTGCAGTAATATATGGGCAAGAGTCTTTTATATCTGTGCTCCTGCCTGGAAAGCCAACCGGCTCACTCAGGTCTAGGTGCAGGTGACAAGCCGGCAGGTAGGCAGCATGGGCAATGGGGAGTTTGGGCTTAGCAGGACTGAGACCCCAAACTAACACAACAGCATAGACAAAATCCCTCTGCAAAATCAATTGCTTTTTTGCAGAGGGCAGTTAGCCATTAGGGGTCATTTTTACAGAGAATCTCTAATAAATAACTCAGAAGGGAACAGGATTTTCTCTGTGATGAGAAAGATGGAGATTTTGAAATCTCATCTGCTTCCTCTTCTTCTGGAACAAAATCTCAGAGTTTGTTTGCAATACCTGCCTGTATCCTCTGTTTCCCAGCTAGGCACTTTCCCCTCTTTCCAAGTGGGCTGCATGGGGAAATGGCCAGGTGAGGAACCAGCTGCTTGGACACTTAAGGGAGGAGCAAACTGAGGAAACACTTTGATTTTGATAACTGATGTTTCAAAAGACCCAAGCCTTTTATGTTCAAGAATTTCTGAATTCCCATGGGGAATAAAATAAATAAGATCCCAACTCAGAAACAGAGCTGAAATATCCCGCAACACCCAACTGCTATTCTGGGATGGGACAAGTAAAAATGTGATGAAAGACTCAGATGAAAGCGTCATTCAAAAGAAGGTTTCTTGTTAAACAAATAAACATTTTTAAAATACCAGCAATGTCAGTTTAAGAAGGAAGCATCTGATGATTGACAGATTTTGTACAGAGGTTGTAAAAACTCTGAAACCCAAATGATTTGTCAAGTAGAAATTCTGTGTTCATCTGCTAAACATAAAATTATTTTCTACTTTTTTTTTTTCTGTCTTATCAAGCTTTTCACCAAAGGTTTGAGAATTTTTTGGGGAAAAACTGCATGAAAATTTTTAGGGTTGGATTTTTTTTTCTAAAGATTTCTGCGGAACCCAACCCATTTCAGAGTGTGGTCAGCTGTAGTGAGAACACAGGAAAAAGTAAATAGCAGAGGCCAATAGAACTGCTCCTCCCCAGAGAAACCACTTCTCAGAAATGTGGGTGGAAGTAGCTGGAGAGTTCTGGGGCACTCCTGGGTTTTGTCTTGGAGTGGTGAGCTGGAGGTCCCATTTATTTGCAAACCCTGGTCAGGGAATAAGGAGCCAGAGAAATGACTCACGGGATCCTAGACCTGCTGAATAAGAACTGTGTGAAATCACAAGTCACTGAAGAGTATGGTATTTCTTGAATCAGTTTAGAGCTTCAGTGTACAACTTCTGTGATCACAAAAATACCTTAAACACTTTTTTATTTTAGTGCATCAGCTCCTACAGGTTCTGGACACTCCCAAACAGAAGAAAGCAGGTGACTTGCTTGTTCTTCTGGACTAATGTGAGAAGCAGGCTATATTTTTATTTCAAGAAATTGGGGGTGGATGTGCCTCTTTGGTCCACATTATATCCAAGAAAGTCCCTGTGCTGTTTGGGAACAGGCAGCTGTGCTATGCCTTGACAGGGGTTTTGCAAAGGAAGGCAATATCCCATTCACTTGCCTCTTTCTAACTCTAACCCTAGCTCCCTCTAGAGCAATGACTTCTCACAAACAGGCTGCAGCCTGTAAAACACAATAAATTTCACAAAGGCCATTAATATTCATGAACTACAAGAGGCTCTGGAGAGATTCTTGAATGCTTTATTACTAAGGTAATTTCCATGCTGCTTCTAGATTTTATTCCTTCAGGCTTCTCCACAGTATTTCCAAATCACCCATGTCACAGATGTCTGGGGGAAATAAAGACATCTCCAAAGAGCCCAGTCCTTAATCTGAGTCCTTTTTTGTTATTTGCTCTTGTTTCAGATAGATAAGTTTGAACAATATGTGATCACATACATGGTTAGTAGGTATGGTTAGTAACATGAAATGCCTTCTCTGTGGCTGCATCTACCCTTGCATTTTGATGTGCTACAGTAGCGTAGTGTTGAAATGAACCCCATGGTTCGCATTTCTGGTACACAGAATTGCTTGGCACATGGGAGCTAGGCTTCCTTTGAAAGAAACTGCACCAAAAGCTCTACTCCATATATTCGTCAACTGTGTCCCAGCTCCCAATGAGGATATAGGGCTCTGGACCTATGACCCGTCCATCAGAGAGCTTCAAATCACATGCCTGGGGATGATCAGATGGCACCCTGCATGAAACCAGATGAATTCAAGCTCTAGATGTTCCTTGTGCAAAAGGCAGAAGGGAAAAAAGCAGCCTAGACTGTCAAATCAAGTCAGACAAATGAAGTCAATAGCAGTGGTACAGATCACTGTCTTCCCTGGAGATATGTGCTGTGTGTCAGTCTTGCTGACTGACTGATTCCCTTTTTCTCTATGACATTTGAAAACCAAGAATAAATTAGGAATTTAATATAAATAAATTAGCAGTTAACACTGTTACTGCTATACAGGGAGGCCTGTAAAATCTGGGCTAGGAGCCCTGGAAGTTACACTACCGAAGAGCAAGGCCTGGTCGGCCATGCCCTTTGCCTTCACAAGCCACTGATGCCAACATTGCTCGGGCTGAACTCCAGGTGATGAGGAGTTCGGTGTGGCTTGAACTGTGCCTCGCCGACAGAGGCAATGGTGCATAACTGTGGCCCTGCCTTCTTGTATCCCTCAATAAACCCTAACTTTGCCACTTCTTCACCTGAATGTTTTACAGTCTGAACTGTTTGGTAATCATAGCTCCAGTTTTGGGGAGCAGCTGAGTGTAAGTAGCTCCTATTTGCTGGTACTTTGCCTGTATTAAGCATTGGATTTCTCTTGGCAAAGCAGTGATATTTATTGTCCTGCCTCTTGCATGTACTCCATTCCCCAAATATTTTTTCTGACCTGCTCTAACTACAACGTTAAATATAGTGAAATGATTGTACAGCATGAATAATTATTACAGTCTTATTTGCCTTTCTGCTGTATGGAAGAATTAAGCCCCTTGAAAAATTTAAGAACGATGTAGTCACAATCCATTGGAAACAATTATGAGGGCAGAAGAACCTGAGATGCAGCATCAAGTACCTTTAATTTTTTCTTCCTTTTTATCCCTCTCCTTTTAGTTTTTCTTTACATGGCTTGCTGACAGCATTATGCCACATTTTGCCTAGATAACTTTTGTTGTGAATTTTGTAAGGTGTTTTTATCCATTCTTCAAGGCTGATGATAAGATGAATTACTCAAGGCATCCTATTGTTCTCCAGTTCATATCAACCTCATGATTTAATCATTTGACATGGATACATTCTTTGTACATTGATACACTATTTTTTCTGTGTATAAATCAAATGGGAATCAAAATAAAAAAACAAGAAAACATACACTGTGAGTGGATTGTCAGACAAGGCAAGCCACCAGGCTGCCACTAACAAGGATTATGGATATATTTATGAAAAGAATCCTCCATTTCCATCTGAATGTTCAGTTGATTTGAATGTCATTAAGAAGTTCATTGCTTAGTGTTGGGGAAAAAAAAACATTAATTATAAATAAACAATCAGTTCTTGATTTTTGCAATGCTTAGCATAAAATTAGAGCACAGATAAACAAGCACACGGAAAACCCTCTGGCTTTTGGCTGAGCTTAGGTGAGACTGAGGTGCTATTGATGGGCAGAGACCTGTAAGCATTGAATTCAGACCTGTTTCAGGTAGTCAGCTTAGATGATGGAGCTTATTGCCTAAGAGAAGAAAATGGTGTTATTACTAATTGCTTTCTGACCAACAAACAAAATTCAATTCTTGGGTTGGCTTTTCCCAGGAACTTCTTTACATACACATGGTTGTTCATGTGAGCTCTGGCTGTCGCATACAGGCGGGAGCACAACAAGCGATCAGGAAAAAACCATGTAGTGTTTTTCTCCTGCAGGTTTTGAGGAAAGAAAAAGAGGGTATTACAGTGTTGGCATATCCAGGTAAATTTATGACATATGAAACTAAAAGCCTTAATTTCAGTACTTAAGTACTTCTGAACTCTATGGTCAGTCACCTAATAAGCATGGCCTGTGTTCAGCCAAAGGCCAGCAGAGATTCTCCTGTGGAATCTCTGTGGAAAGGACTTGCATCTTTGTGTCAGGAGCCCACGGGTTGTCTCCAGATATCCATGGCTGGCGGTGCAGTTTTATCTGCAGAGATATTGTGGCCATGCGATAGTTCTGAATACATTTCATAGTGGAGAGGTAACGTAAAGAGGCATCGTGACAGGTTTCCATATGGTACTGCCTCTTCACTGAGCAAAAGACTCCGCATGCAAGTTGGCTATGCATGACTGTTGGCTTCTTCCAAAAATACATCTGGTCATTAAAGCGACTCTGTTCTTTTTTGTTGATGTTATTAAACTGAGAGATCAATCAAGTGTTTGTGGGTACATAGGAAGGCAGGCAAGTAAAAGAGAAAACAGAAGGCCAGAAAGAGGCAAATCCACACAACACACAGCATGAAAGCCCTCGCAGAAGTAGGTTGTGTGTCCCTGCAGTGTTTTTATTTGTCTTTCAGCCCACCATAGTATGTGGGAAAACAGGCCTCAGAACGTGCTGAAACACTGCAGGAACGCAGTGGGCTCCTGTTCGTGTTCCTTGAGGGACTTTAACTTACTGAGACAGCCCTTAATTATTGGGATTGAAATGGTAATCAAAGAAGGGCCTGAATAGGGATGTTGGTACTTTTCCTTGTGTCCACAAAAGTGAGAAAACTACCTCAGGCCAAGGTTGCTTCCCCAGAGATATGTTTGCTCAGTTATCTAACAGATCTTGCAGTTGGCAACACCTATATTTAATTACAACTTCAGCATCATGGTAATGGAAAACTGTTTTTCCTCTGCCCTCAGACCATTAGATGTCAGGCTCATCTGTTGCTCTTTTCCAGCTCCCTGATGGAGCCGCAGAGAGTAACAAGCCGGTGCTTCTGGATGCACTGTGTATAAATACTGCTGGAAGCTACCAGGAAAGTACCCTCCAGGAAAATTCCAGAGACGCTCTTGATGATTTAACACTAGTGAACCACCTAACTGGATATGAGCACTCACCCTGTTAGAAAGGGCTTAATCTAGTAAGCAAAACAGGAGACTGACTCCCAGCCCTTTTTAGTTTTTTTTCTTCTTTCAAAGCCATCTGCTTCTCCGACCTATTTCAGAACATGCAAATTCACAAGCGAGGTGAAATTTCCCATTGACCAGTAGCCTGTGAAATATAATTACTGTGCTAATTTTGAATTCCAAGCGGTCAGCACAGGCTAGCAGTGCTCGCTCAGCAAACACGTTAACACGATTACAACGAATATTAAAAACAGTCACACTGAGATTTGGCAGTGACTCTGGAAAATGACAGGTAGCTTTTTTGGGGTCAGAAAACAGACAACAAAATGCCTGATGAATGGTTTTGCTTCCCAGAATGTTGCACAGATGCATTCTCAATAGAAACGGTTGAAGGCAAAAGGAAATGTTAGTGAGAGAGCATTGCAGCCCGGCTGCTTACCCAGCGATGCTCAGAAAATGAGAGCCTGTTATGAAACCTGTGCTCTCTTGCAAGGTCTTTGCTACCTTGTGTGACCTCTGTCAAGTTATGCGCTCATTCAGCGCTGCAGCCTGTCTATAACCGGGGCTAATGACACTAAGCCTGCTGGATAAATCCATGTGGGATTTATGGCTGTGCAGCGCACAGCGTTTCAAGGCATACAGTATGCCAATTTGACAGTATCAGTGACAGGGGTAAGGCTGTGAAGCTGTTTCAAAAAATCTTAGAAAAATCCTGCTTATGAGGTAATTTTCCCATTGCTTCACAGTGGAATAGAAGAGAGAGATTTAATACTATATTTTAATGGAAATAATTTTGCTGCTTCCACTAAAGACAGTACATGGCTGATTTTTTTTATTCTTTCAGGAACACCTTTGGGATTCATCTAATATTAAAGAATGTGTTTTGATGGTGACAGCAGGTGGTACATGAGCCAAACTCTGGAGTAAATTGTACTAGCACAGCCTCGCTGAAGTAAGCAGGTACATCAGTTTTGCCCATAAGCATCTCTAACACCAGTGGTGGGTTCCAGGCTGGGATGCATGGCAGAGGGAGCTCAGCTCGACAAAGCAAAGCCCCAGCTCTCTTCTGGGGAAGGAGCGCTCTTCGACCCGCTGCGCTGCTTACCCTGGAAGAGGAGCTACAGGTGCTGCTGGTGTGCTCATAGCAGGGCCTGAGGGAATCAAAGTAGCAACCGTTCTGCACGTTGTCTCCATTTCTTGGGAGGGCATATGTACAAGGTGCGCATGGAGTGGAAGGGGGAATATGTCTCCCTGCATCCAAAGACCAATTTCAGTCTATTGTAGCATAGACAGAAGAATCAGAGAACTCAGCAGAAAATATACAGAAGAAATTCTTAATGCAAAGATGAGACGAAATGTACTGACGGCGGGGGGGAAACCCATTTTGACATACATGCTTAAATCAAGCAGCCCAGTGATTAGAGTGCTCATTCAGATGTAATCTGACTTTGGTCAGACCTTACTGAAAATCCAGTTACAACAGGCGATTTCTCTCTCCCCTGGGCGCTGCATGTCTGCAGAGCAGGATCTGGGGGCAGAAGAAGACCTAGGGGTGCTGCTAGATGGAAGTGCCCGGCAGCACAGTGCTGGCCTGCTGCAGGTACTCGTGGGAGAGTAGAAGCTGCCCTGCAGGTTCAGGACAGCAATCTGCAGTGTAAATGTGTTTTAACAGCCAGCTGGGAAAAGCATCCTACATCACATGGCCGGCATCATGTGGGAACTCCACATAAAAGCATAACTCAAATCCAGCTCTCCAATGCTGAGAATTGCTGCTTTAAGCATAAAGCCATTTTTCTCCTCCCTCCTCAACACTAACATGTTCTCCAAGTCAGAGCCATTTGAATGAGGCAGGGTAGGAAGAAAAATAACCACAGCTGAATAGAATATACATATCTATATGCACAGATACATAGCTATATGTGAATACATGTATCTATATGATGTGGATGGTACACACACAAGGGGTTTGCATAGGCAAGAGTTTTTAGGCTGGCAAAACAACATATTTTTCCTTAGCATCATTCTGAAAAAATTTTAGCTGAGGTTTAAAAAAACTTCCATCAGTCTGAAACAGACAGGCAACACAGTAAAATAAATTTTGAGTGATGCAAATTGGTATAGTTATTTGAACAGAGTTAGAAGCAGACATAATAATTGTTCCCGCCTGACTATATTAAAAAGTCTCTGCTGCTATAGAAAATCTTCCATGAGTTGCAGCTTTCCTTTCTTTTAAGTAGTTGTCCGAGCTTGTTTACTACTTATGGTAAAACAATACTGAGCATTTTGCTGTCATGTTGGGTCACAGGACAAACATAATGACAAACAAATGAAAGAGCACCAGCAAACAAAACCAAGGGGTCAATGTATGGATGTCTGACATTATATCTGACTGGAAATTATTCCAAAAGTCAACATATGCAAGTAGTTAAATGTGGTTTATATTTTCCCTTTGGTCCAGGGCCCTGACTTTCTTAATGGCAAACACTCGCAAACACACCATCTGTTGTTGAAGAGTGAGCAGTTTAATGAGGAGGATCAGATTCTTTCCATCTCACTTATTCCTTAGTGCCCATTCCATTTTCTGGGCAGTTGTCGTCTGCAAGTAATACAAAATTTTCTTTGGTTTCCTTGAGCTGTTGTTCAGACTCTTAAGTCATTAGATTGGTGATCTGGGATGCAATCAAGGATGTCAAATACATTTTATGATTTTTAAATAATTTGCTTTTAAAAGAAAAGAGACCTGAGGAAATCACTCAAATATTATTGTCAGAGCAGCTGTACTGTGTTTTAAAAACAGAGGTGTAGCACCAGCACCAGCAATCATCTAGACATGGGCCTGTGTGCACACAGTCTCTGTAGTCACCTCACTCCGACTTTCACCAATCTGTTGATAAAACTACCAAGGGAGGTGATACTGGTGTCCCTGTGTCCTTCCTCATCTGGACCATTTTTTCCGAGCTTTGCGACCATGGTATGGTAGATGTCCCACAGCACATTCCCCACACTGAGCTGGTGCACTCATCTCTTGTGGGCCTTTTCCAAATGCCCCACTTTGCTTTCACCTCCCCCTGGCAAAAAGGCTCCAGGTCCTTTCCCTGCAGTTTCCCAGTGCTCCTTTCTCACTGCAAACCTGCCAGGAGGGAAAGCAGGACTTTCTGCTACAGGAGATGGTGATCCTCATTCAAGCTTTACCCAACCGACAGCCACATTAGCAACCAGCAAGGAGCCCATGAGCCACCTCAGGCTTCATTTTCATAAAACTGAGCCATTTATTTCCCTAATCCCATTGTACGGCTAAAGAAGCCTGACTGTCCAGGCAGAGCAGCAGAGGCTGCCACGCTCCATCTCTGCCAGCTACTCCCTGTGGCAGTTTGGCGTTACACTGCGTTTGTGCCAAGGAAAATGCCAGCCGGCGCCATGTCCAGACAAAGGCGTAACTGGATCAGTCCTTATGTTTGAGATGAAGGTCCTATTATGCCACTGTCACCATGAAATAGGGCCTCAGATATACCCCTTTTACACAGTCCAGCTGGTTTAACAGCAGTTTGGAGAAACGGGGAATCCAGTTGGTTGTAGCAGCATTGATGGCAACAATGGTTTGGTGGGAAAACGAAGCTCAGAGAATAACTGATAGCTCATCCTAATTAATGTCCATGTAAAGACTTGCACAGTAAAATGAGGCTTATGACTCACCTCCCTTAGCCCTAAGCAGCTCTGGAGGAAGTGTTTGTTTTACAGAGAAACAAACACAAGGCAAGGAGCAAAGCTAACCCGCCCACTATGAGCACGTCTGTTGGAACAGAAAGACCTATCCTTTGTAGGAGGGCGCAGCATTCTCCAGAGGATGGAAACCCTGGGGTAGTAATTACCTGATTCTTCAACCTACAAACCAGAGGGAAAGAATGAGTGTCAGGGGAAAGAACATGTCTCGGTATTTAACAAAAACAAGAGACGTGCCCGAACCGCGCAGCAGAGATCCTGATCCAGACGGCAGTCTCAACTTTGAACTCCAAAACTGGAGGTTTATCTGGTTTCACTTCAGTGCCCCTTACAGATAAAAGCCAGGACCAAAGTATAGTGAGCTCAAATGCTGGCCTCGGACTTGGGCCTATTTTTGTGGCAAACTGTGATACCTAATAAGAAGATCACTAAGAGGAAATATATGTATCACAAAAAACCTCTCAGGCAGATGGCTAAGAACCAAAAATTCCAGTCTAGACTGGAGTCTGCTGCAGGCTAAGTCACTTACAGCAGAGAGAAACAAAAGTTTAGGAGGATTAAGCAATTAGCAACTTTCATTTATTGGAGACTGTGCAGGAAACGTTGCTGTAAATTCTTTCTTGTCTGGGATGAGGTAGCTACAGACATGTTTCATCTCAAAGCTTTTGAGACAAAAGAACATCACTAGCAAAATCTTAGAATTACTGATAGTAGTTTAGGTCCCTATTTGGCTTTTTCTTCAAAAAGATATTGCAGCATCACTGTTGTTGGACTACACATCTGCATAGGCCAGCTGTCTTCTGCTTCTTTGATCCTCAGTTCATCAGAGATGCAAGTGCCCGCACTGTGGCATCTCATGTTTTAAAAAATGCAGAAATGATGTCCTTTGTGAAAAAGGCAAGAGATCGGGGGGACATGCAATTTGTAGGAAGAACCAAAAGATTATAGGTAACTGTAGGGATTTGGGGATTTGGCTTACATGAAGAGTAGGGAAAATACTGCTATGCAGCAAAGAATGCAGCATGCAGGCAGAAGGTGATTTACAGGGAGCTGCTGTGCTCCTGGGGCTTGGGTTCAAGATATCAAGAGTGAAGAAAAGGACAATGTGAAGCATGAGACTGAGCCAGGGGAGATGAGCAGGGCAGGGTTTGTGGAGAGAGGGGAAGCAAGGAGACTACAGGTAAAGAAACTGGTGGCTGTGGAGAGAAGACGACCATGGTGAAGCCAGAACATTACATTTTCAGATGTGAAGCCAGTACATCACATTGTCAGAATCAAGACAATGCTGTGCAGCATATGAGAGGTAACAAAGCACGCAGCAGCAGCCATAACTCAGGGCAGAAGAGCTTTACACTGGATGCTGTGTGGAAGCTGAAGGCGAAGTTTCGATCTGGTGATGGTTTGGTGATGGAGAGAATTATCACTGAATTTGCAGAACTGTTTCCCTTATCTGCTTGTTTAACAACCTGCAAAACTTTCTGAAAATGCCTTTTCCTATGACTGAAACTGTTTACGTTTGCACTGAAGCAAAAACTATGTGTGCCTGTGTGAATGTCTGAGTCTGTTTTGAGGGTATGTAAAACTTGAAGACATCATTCGTATGACAATTTTCGTAAGCCAGACAGAGCTACAACGAAAAATATCGTCTCACTAAGATACTAAGCTTTTTTCCCTTTGAATACATTCATTTTACTAGAATAAAACACTCTACCAAAGTAAATTTTCACACGCAAATTACCCTTACTTAGGAGAAATGTATTTTGATAGGGCTGAATCATAGGGAGTTTGCAACAGTGTGGGGGAATGGAGAAAAAGTCCTAAGAGACTGAAATATCACCTTGCGCATGGATAATACTTCTTGGTAGGCATCCAGTAAGGTGGTGGTGAAGCTGCAGGGTGTTTCACACAGCAGCGCTGTACCCCTTTCACAAACAGGCTGGGCAGGAACAGGCTCCACTGCTCCAGGAAAAACGTACTCCAGTGCAATTGTAAAGGACTTAGAGTCTTCACAAGAAATCCAGGGAGACAACACTCAGCTGAGGATTAGTTGTGACGGTTGTATCTGCACCACCAAATCAACGTTGTTTCTCTGTGGCTGTGACTGGTATTAGATAAAGAAGGTTTTGGCAGCCTGGGGTTGTTAATTTAATGTTTACATAGCCAAGAGTGGGAAAAGAAACATATGACCCAGTGCTGTTTATTATTAAAAACCACAGAAATGTATTTGGTTGTTGGAGAGTTGCCCTTTATCTTCCTGTCACTTGTTCCTTACCCTTGTTGGTTCCTATTTCCACAGTCACATGTTCCCCTCTAGCTCAAGGACATGATTTTCAGGATGAGTTACAGCTCTGCTGCTGATTTTACATTCGTTAGACCATGCTCTGTGTCTGGTGTTATTCTTCCTCTTTCCATCGCTACAGAGCTCCCTGCCACATAGAGAAAGTATCATTTGCAGTAGTCACCTTGGCTTGCAGGACATGGCAGTTGATTTTGAGGGAAATCTTTCTGGTAGGAACAGTACTTGAGGGGGAAATGCCAGCACTTGGGCACTGGGGAACCTACCCAAGATCACAGTCTTTTGGGCAACAGTGTCCACTGTGGCAATACATTTGTGTCTTTCTTTTTCCTTCCAAAAGTTTTTCCACACCTATCATTCCTACCAATCTTAAATGTCACCTCCAAGAAGGGGCTGGCTTTTCTTAAAAACAGAAGCTAAGCAATCTTCTCTCTCTCTCTCTTTTTTTTCCTTTTAAAAAGATCAGGGAAAAAAGACACAGTTCTTTCCTTCCTTCTGTTGCAGCAGAGGGATTGTTCACCCAGGGAACAGAAAAACTGTGGTCATTTACTTCTTCAGCTGCAGGGGAGGTTCAAATGCATGTCTCCCCCAGTGCAGGAGAGCCCTAGGACAAGGTGGCGAAGCACCACTTTCAGTGTACTGAATATAAAGTCCCTGCAACTGCCCTGCAAGAGTAACACGTGTGTCGTCAGCACATTGCCCAGACAGGGTGCTCTCAGGACACTTTGCTATTGCTTCACTTGGTGGACCTCAGAGAGGCGGAGGAGGAAGTCAGCTGCTCAAACCACAGCAGAGCTGAAGGTGTTTTAAAAAATTCCAGTTCAGACAATGACATAGGCAGAGAGTTTTAAGGTCAAACACAGACACCTGGTGTGTCAGTGTATCTTCAGGGCTAGTTTGCTGCTGGCCACGTGCTTTCTGCATTGCCTTTTTGGAACTTCACCTTCTGGAGCAAGAGCTTTGGAGCGGAAGTCCAATTTTTGGCTGTGTCTCTGTGCCTGGATTACTTCAGTCATCAATGCTGTTTGAATGAGAGTCCTCTATTGACTATTTATAGTTCTAAACAAGGAAAACAAATACTGTCTCTTCAGATGAGCTGCCAATGTCTCTGTAATTCCCGCAGTTGTAGTGCTATGATTGGAATTTGGTGCCAGATGCATGGATTCCTCAGACAAACAGCTTTCTGGCAGGAGAGAGGACGATCTGGCTCCAGCAAGCCTGTTTATATAAAAAGTTGCCATGTTACTGTCTATCATTACCTGCAATGATTTGCTTTGAGGAAGCAGAGAAGCTAGACACCAACTACTGGATAAAAATAGAGATGGCAAACACCTTCACACATGCGCACACCTCGCTAATCCCATCGTAACCACTAAGTGACCTTGAAAGGGTAGCTATAGACAAACATTTTTGTCTAGGCACCCCAATAGTAAGAGGAAAGATTAATTTATACTGATTTTTTCCTTGCTGCCACAGATGGAGATGGTGCCCTTTGTGCTCCTGACAAGGCACAGAAAGGGGAGGGGTGTGGGTGTGTGAGAGAGAGAGAGCGAGCAATCCTCACTGGATGATGTTGGGCAAAGAAAGTCAGATTCTTTCCCAGAGCAGAGTTTATGTGGACAGCTGCTGGGAGAAGAAAGGTTGGCTTCAGAGCCTGGTGATGGATCCCAGAAGTCACTGGTGAGAGAACAGAAGAGTCTTCAGGAATAAGGAAGGGTCAGCAAATAGTGGACAGGCTAAATCAGGTCACTCAGGAGAGGGTCAAAGTGAAGGCAGAGAAAGGCATCAACTTTCAGGGGCAGATTGATTCCCCTCCTACTCATGTCTTGCCCTCCCCCAGCCTCCAAGCAGCTGAAAAGGATTCTGCATTTTAGTTGGCAAGAAATCAGCAAGTGACGTGTTGTTAAGCTCTCGGAAAGCTGGTATGGTTTGTTTGCTTGACCTTTTTCTTTCAGGAACTTGGTGTACGCATGACTGCTATGAAAGTTAGCCACTGGCCAGCCCCCACAAGTCTCCAGTCCCGGCAAGAACAGGAGGTCACGCTGAACCTTGCTCACCATCTCTGAGCATAGGGGAGCACCAGCCTCATTCACTCTTCTGAATCCCTCACATCCCGCGCTCACACGGAGAGGAATCGCGATTCCCACTGAGTTTTCAGAGCTATCACAGTTTGTGTTTTCCCACCACTGCACCAACCAGTGATTCCTTTAGCTGGGGCTCTGAGAGCCCTTCCTCTGTTCCTTCTGGTGCCTCTTCCTACCTCACACTGCCCTTTGCAGGAAACTAGAAGCCCCTGAAACCGTGATAGCTTTTACCACCCAGTAAGGAAGTATTGAACCAAGGGGCTCCAGCTGGTGGTTTACCTTGAAGTCGTGTGATGTTAAGAGCTCCTTGCAGATGGGGAGGTTTGGCTGTGGCCTGCCTGGACTGTGCTCTGGTGGGAGTTTCCCCGGGGAGTTACCGGCCCAGCAGTGGCTCACCTGCCCCGGCACGTCTCGTCTCCTGCCCAGCCCTGTCCTGCCTGCCCTGGACTACTTCCCACCCAAACCCTCTCGCCGGGGGCCAGCAGCGCTCCCTGCCAGGCCACAGCCCTGGACCCTGCACCCTGGAGCCTGCACCCTGCACCAGGAGGCCCCCGGGAACCCCCTGCCCGGGCTTCCTCCAGCAAAGCTGCCCTCAGGCCCTGCCCTGGAAAGTCCGCCTCTCTTCTGCCAGTCTGCCCCGGTTGTGTTTTTTTCCCCTCCACAATTTTACTGAGATTTCTTACTTATAAACGCATCTGTCAGTTGCTACTTTCTGTTTTAACAGGTTCCTGCTGGCTGAATCCATGGGCACAAATGCGACTGAAGCACTTACCTAGCACTACGGCATGTTTTCAGTGGAAATGGGGTGGGAATTCAGGAATGATATTTGACCAGGCATTGCTGAAGCTAAGATTTGTCAATTTGTAATTTTAACACTCCATGGTTTGTTGTTTAAAACCGTATATGGGAAATCTGAACTGTAATTTTCCCCCGTCTTTGATCAACATGCCAGTGTGCTGCTGTGAAGTGAAATAGTGTAGGCTGACGGATGAGAATTTTCCCCCAAGGGCATTGCGTTAGCAACGCAACAGTGCTGATTTAGCAAGGAAATACATCTTGAAATGTATGAGTGCTGCTGTGTACAGGCTTTTGTGGCACTTGGGGAAGAAATTAGAATAATTTCAAAACACAGAAGCCTCCATTCCACGGTTTGAAAGGGTTAAAAACCACAAGAGCAAGAAAGATGTTGTAAATACCTTAGTCACTCAATTAGATCAGAAGACACCCTGCTGTGATTTTTGTATCAAGTTCTTTAGCGTTTTAGCATTTGTAGGTACCTTGAAATGAGCGACTACGTGCTGGAGGATAGAGCTGTGCTTTTGTAATGAAACATCTCAACATCCCGCCTTTGTAGTCCCTCGCAGGTTGAGCTCTCCATAAACAGAGATCTTGACGCAGTGATGGGAGGATGAAAGCCAGGCAGATACCAGCGGAGGGCCGGGAGTTCCCAGCACTAGTAGCGCAGGTGTAGTAATTGCTAAATCCCTGTTTTGTTTATTAATCACATTTAAGTGTAACAGGATTTTAGTACGAATGTCTCTCCTAGAGTTCAAACTCACAACCCTCTCTCCACACGGCTGCTTTTGAATGCTGTTCCACAGTCAGGAGGCCCAAGGAACTAACAGGGCTCCTGCGCTTGAATTTACCCAGCAAGTCACGCTGTCTCTGGAGGTGGGTTTTTCCCACTTAAGTACTTGTAGCAGAAACTTGAGACGATGGACTTTGCAAATGACATTGCACACACCCGATGGGATTACAGCAGCTGCCTTGCAACTTTGAAGATAAACGAGAACGTGAGTTTTCTTGCCAAGCTGTACTAGCTTCGGGTAGCAGGTATCGGCAGAGGAGCTGGCTTCATCACGAGTGCCTGGTACGCACAGATACGCTGACGTAAGGTGTGCGAGGCACCGAATGGAGCTTTGTGATCAATCCTCTCGCTCCTGAGGAAGAAGTGTAAAGGACACAAACTCCAGTTGTTCCTACAAACTATTCTGTTGCAGTTTTTTTTGTTTTGGAGTTTTGTTTTTTCCCCACTGCCATCCATTACAAGACTCAGACAAAGCTGCTTAGGAGAAAGAACAGCACTTGGGCAAACAAGACCTGACTCTTTCTGCAGTATGGCTACCTGGCATGTGGAGTTCAAGATCGCCTATTGCTGCTTTTACGCTCTTCCCAGCTCTTGGCAGCTCACGTGGATTGGACACAGCACTTCTTATAAGCAGCAGTGTACTGGAACTGCAAACATTGAGCAACACATACTGCAGCAGTTTGAGATGATAAAGCAGAACTTTTCTAGCGTAGCATCATTGACTCCATTTCAAACAAGGCTTTTGAAGAAAGCTGCCTGTGAACACATCAAAGCTATTCTTACACTGGTTTGCATCCCATTAGATCTCACATATAAACCAAGCGAGGCTTTTGGTGATTTGCAACACTCAGAAGAGGTTACCTGGTACTCAGTTCTCAGAGCAGGTAATAGCATTCCCTTAACGCCCCGCTGGCTGTGGAGCATACTGGCGTACCGCTCTTGCCCCTCCCGACTGGGAAAAGCCATTCGCCTCTGCTCGTGCACCATGCTCTCCTCGCCAGGACAGAACCAGACTCCCAGCGCCCTCAGACGCAACCGGTACTTGCCAGACTCTTGTCTGGACCCGCGCTCCTGCGCGGCTGCCCGATCCTCTGCACAGCTGTTCAGGGCTGGCCAGGAGATGTTTGCAGAAGCCACAGGCCTGAATTCCACCTACGCCATGTACCCTGTCAAACCCCACCTTGATTAGAGTTTAACTACTGGAATTATTTTTATTAGGGCTGTCTAATTACACAGCCAATTTAATTACAAGGACCCAAAGTGAATGCTTGCCTATTCTAACAGCTTGATCTTGCCAAATGCTTTAGATCAGATGCTTGTATTAACATCCATTTATATTAATTTACAATCCATTTCAGCCAGCTGCCATAGGATGATGGATTAGATGTTACTAACATAATTCTGTTAGCACAGAACACAGTGATCTTGGGAAGTGAGGAAGGTTTGCTTTAGCACTGTTGTACACTGGTACGCTCGTGGTCCCATTCCTTCCTGGAAATGGCACATAGGGACAAAATGCAACTTTCCTTCAGAACTTTTATCATCATTGAAAGTGAATTCAGTAGCACCCACTTGCCAAGAGATGAAATCTTTAAAAGGGTGAGTTATCTTGTGCCTAATGCACTTGACATTGAGATAAACAGCTCTTGTATTCAGAATTTGTTGCCTAGTTGCCAGCTACCTTCCCCGATCAGCAGTGTTTCAGAAGAGGTAGCCTAAAATAATTTTAAGTCCAGGGCCTCAACCTTCAATCCCTGATGAACAGTCCTGACAAGACGACATGCTACTCTGGGACAATCTGTTTTAAATAGCAATAAATTCATTTTAAAAGGTCATAGTTAAGTGACTTCAGTTGGTGCTTGCTAGAATAGAGCCCCATGGATTACAGAGAGCTTTGGCCTGATCCCAGCACTGTCTTACATCCTTCAGCTTACTGGTGGGGGTAAGCCAGGGGACCATGCTGGAAGTGCTCAAGCACCAGCTCTTCAAGAATGTGAAAGTCAGTCATGAGTTCGTAAATATGAATAGCTTTCATCAAAAAAAAAATGCCAACACATCTGTAATTAAGATCTTTCCTAGACAGGATTGCTGAAACTCCAACTCTCTACTCACAAACTGCATTTTTTCACTTCTCTCATCTCGCTGGAATATACTCGGGGCAGTTTACTGTAGGAAAGTCCTTCACAAAGTTAATTCTGAAGACTGTTTTACAGTTGGACTATAAAGTACACTGCCTGAACAAAGGTGGCTATACCATGCCAGTTTTATTCCCTCCCTTGAAATTTGCATGCACCTGAAGAAGCTTCATTCCCTCTTAAAACATGACACAACACTCAGGACTAAACATGAAAATACTTCATACTGTATTTTCAGTTCAGTAATGCCTCAGATGAATTTCAGAACAAAATTAAAGTCTTATCAGTAACACAAAGCAGATTTTTAAAGTCCTTTATTAATCTGAATATAAAAAGACAGAAGTTGCCTATGATAAAGGACAAAGCTCTTGCTTCATGAGGAAACAAAATTTTCTTTACAAAGTGAAAAAATAAATACCCTCTTAGAGTAAGGTTTATATGCTAATGTGTCATAAAAAAGTAGAGTTTTAATATTTTGACAAAATGTCTGTGCAAAGAAACAGATGCATAAACACACATTACTGCTACATTAAGGCAATATGAAAAGTATAGTCAGAAAATTTCAGTAAAGTGACAGTGTACTTTTCTAGCTTTGATTAAGCCAGTATTGCACCCAAATGTGGCCTCTGGTTCCCTCTGTACCCTGGAGAATACGCTAGGAAACCAGAGCCCAAAATGCCCAAGTAGGGGGGTGGAGATTAAAAACATTTTAGCAGGAAATGGCCTACCCAATAAAGATGTTAACTGAAGAAAGCATTTAAAATCATACACAACCCTTATTTTACAAACTAATGGTAGATGTTTAATAGTTTAAAATCAGCCTCCAAAAATAGAGCCAACTGAAAGGGCAGCTGACTGCAGCTCCCAAGACCACCAGCCAAGCTGGATGTGGGAAACCTGGGAGTACCCTGCCCACTGGGAGTTGTGAATGAAGTCCCATAACAGCGCTTCCACGGGACACTGCCAACTAGAAGACTTTCCTGACCCACCCTCAACACTTCCAGATTAACAAACTTGTCCTACCCTTCCACAGCTATTCTCTCAGAATTGTTTTCTATTTAACAGAGTTCTGAATTAAACACAGCTGCTTGATGAAGCTTTGTAACTTCAGTTTAAGAACCAATTTTTTTAAAACAAGTTCTCTTTAAAGAGTTTACTAAAAGCAGAAACTATGAGCCATACTAAACTGATATTTGTAAAAGCTAGTCTTGCTATTAAAATAAATGGAGTGACCATACTAAAAAGGATTTAGAGACTGTAAAACAAAAGGCTGCATTGCTCTTGCTGGGTATATCAATATGTGTACACCACATTTCTCCAGGGTCACCTAGCTTTTTGGCAACGCCACCATGCTACAAGCTTATACATCATTCTCCTTTTAAGTAACATGAATCGATTACACTTCTGCTCTCAAAAGATGTCCCAAACCATTTTGGACATGCTGAACAAAGAATATTTATGTTCAAAAATGCAGTATTTTTGCTTTTGATCATAGATAGGTGCCAGAGTGATTGCCTTCTTCACAATCAATGGTTGCATTTCATATTAGTGCAGTTTAAAAAGTACATGATGGGTTTAAAGTGTACACGTAGATCATATCACAGTCAGATTGAGAAGACTGGTGTGGGTTGGCAAGTACACATGCTGGACATGCTCTACACGAGATCTGCAAACAGGACACAACTGGAAAGGAAGAACATTAGGAAGTTAGTTTACTTCATATTTTGAGACGCTACACTTATTGGAGACTTCCCTCCATGTACACAGTAACAGAGCACTTTTGCGTAATCTCCATATTTAAAACAGGCTACCATGAGAAACATGCAGCTAATTCTTACCCTCACCCCAAGTTACGTCAGCACAGCTAAAACTTATCTTTCGAACTCATCATCTAAACAGAATGTTCTTTGGAATTAGTTTACCACAAACAAAATCTTAAAAATAAGTTTTCCTTGAATATCAACATAAACATATTAATCCATGACTAACTGACAAGCATACCGAAAACCAAAGCTTCCACATTATTTGCTAACTCGCATCTTAACAGCATTGCCATTACCTGTAATTGGGCAGCACAGGTCTTGCAGCATACTGTGTGGCCACAGGGACAAAAGGTCGAATTTATTTCTTCTTCACAACACACCATACAAAGCATGGACTCCTTTAGCTTCCGCAGCTTCTCTTGCAGAGCTTTTGTTTGTTGGCAGCTAAGACCCTCACAATTGTCACAGTTCATGCTGCTTTCCGAAGACTTAAGGGGGGAGCTTGGTGGGGTTTGGTCACTTCTTGAAACAAGATCCACAATGCCAGCATTATAAAGAGCTCGCCTTGCATGATCATAAACTTCTTTTGATGTTCTTTTAATGTCAAAGACGTATTTTTTACCAAGATTAATGTTTTCATTCAGGAATAGAGATGCTAGGTGGCCCTTTAAGTCTCGACTATACTGCATCATGACAGCACTGGTGACAGTGTCACACCTATAAAACAATACGACAAATGCAAACTTGGTTAGTTAATACCAGTAAACCCATCCCCACAATAATTTGTTCCCAAAGTTGAAGTAACAGCACTGAAATTAAATCAAAAAGAGCAGCCTGAGGTAATATTTTAAGTTCTTGAATGTTGTTTGCATGACAACTGTACTTTGAAAAGTTTAAAACAGAGAAGTGACAGTTATTTTACATCTTCAAAAATGTGAAGTGTCTGGTAAAATGGAGTCAGGCTACGGAAGGGACTTAAGGCATTATGCTAATATTAACAGCCAACACTTGTTTAATCCACAGTTCAGCTTGGCAACACCTCTTCACATGGTAATTTCCAAACACTGCATTAAAGAATTCCAATTAATAGTCTTTGGCATAACACCTCTTTCTTTAGACAGGCTCTCAAAAATTTTTTAGCATGGAGTCAAGTAATGTCTTTAACCAAATTTCCACTCAGTACTTTATATATAATTAGTATTATATCTGAAGGGAACCAGTGTGAATGCAGTGTAGAGAATTAAGCCATCTGTATTTGCCACCGAGTATTTCAGCTACCCTAACCGTGCTTGTCACATTTCAGTGATACAGTTAAATCTGCAGAAGCCCATAGAGGCATTATCACTTCTCTAGACAACATAGGAAAGAAAACACAAACACAAACCACAAGGACTACAGCCTCACTGGACCTAGGTCCAAGATCTAAGCTTATGGCCAAATGCTATTGCCTAGCTAAAATTCTGCTTAAATTAAAATCAGAAACTGTGAAGGACAGCAGAAGGTACAAGCAGATACAAAGTTCAAAAAGTTAAGACTGTCTAAAGAAGTTATATAATGCTTTAATTGCCTGGAAAAAAAAGTACGAAGAGTGCAAAACAGCAGTGCAAGGGTATATAATTACAGAGCAGAACAAGACATGCTTAACATCAGGCTCACAAAATAAGCAGTGGTTAGCTGTGATTAGCTGCAGTGGTTAGAAAGGCAACCAGTTAATGCTAATTACTGTACTGTATTAAAATGATCTAATTTGAGAAGCTGGACAGGTCTTCGCCTAGCATATGTACTTCCCCTCTGCTTTACATCCAATTCTTCTCTTACAAAGTAATTGAAACCGATATGTGGTCATGGTGTTTTCTCTAAATTAACTAAGTGTCTTTGACAGTTAGTTCTACTGATGAGTGTTGGACCTCACAGTAGGAATGAAAAGGGGTTTAAAAAAATCAGCCATCAACAAATGAGTATAGCATCCCTACCTCAAAGAACAATAGGATAAGGATGGATAGCTGCTGGCATGAAAAAATCCTGGGCATGTGAGCAAGGACAGAGGATTGTAGGAAGATTTAAATGCATGGGCTGGGAAGGTGGCATACAGATAACTTCTAGCAACTGGAGGAGCCAAATAAAGGAGAAACAAGGAGTACATGTGCATACAAGCTACACCTACATATTCTGAAAGACAGGATCTTTCTCCTCCTTTGCTCTCTCATACTCCCTCTTAACATAGAGGCAAAAAAACCCCCTATGTATTGTTTATGAAGTATCAAAGAACACAGTAAATTTATATTCTGAAGTGCTGTTATTCATAGTGGTAGACAGAAATTTTGCTTGTCTTGTACTCCCACCCCACAAAATGGAAAGGAACAAAAACCTGTTCAGCTTCTGGACTTAAGAGGAAAGTAGAGACTGCAAAGACAATGAAATTTTGCACAGAATTTCTGAAGTGCAGTCAGACTGCTGGTTGCTTAAGCACTTAATTCAAATACTGTGGAGAAGGGCAGCAGCAGTTGACTCTAGTAGCAATACTGACCTGTAAAATGCATGCGTCTCTGTAATTGCTCTGTAGAGTCCACTTGCTGCCCTTGTACTGATCATCTTAAACAACAGAACTACACTATTACCAGACTCCTTGGTAACAGTCAGATATACATTCTTCCCAGACTGAGTTGCCATTTGAACAACAGGATAAGCAATCCTATAAATGAATATAAAAGAAAGGTTATTTAGCTTTTAAGGATAAGGGCATTTTCCACAAACTACTACAGTGCACTTTTATCAGAAGTTACAATGATCTCTGACTGTTGTCTGTAATGCTGGATTAAAGATGCAGCCTCAAAAATACATATAAAAATCAGTATTAAGGCCAGTTGTCGTCTTAATTATAAGCAGGTAGTGCCCTCAGACCCTACATTTCAATGGCTCCTTGTAGTAATTCATAGAGCAGTTTTGTATATTTATGTAAAAACTAGAGGCATGCTGAGTACTTCTGAAAAATGGAAGATGAAAATGGTTCCACAAAACACATACCTGTTGATAGGACTCAAGTCATCTTTACAGATGGATATGCCTTCAGGTCCAACACCAATAAGGAGTTTTTGCCCTTCACTGTCTCTCACTGAGTGCCACTCTACCCCATAGTTCTCCAGTGTTGTAACAATCTGTAGAACCTGGTATTCAGCAGAAGCTTGACTTAGACCTTCTAGCTCCTTGTGCTTTGCAATAATGCTGTGGATAAAAAGATTAAGGAGAGGTGAAATAACTCAAGTATGCGCTGTTACTGTCAGCAGCTTGTTTTAACATGGGTTTTTAGATGACCTAGTTAAACAGGTTATTAAATGCTCCTGACCTGCTTTATCTGGCTATGGATTTCCAGTAATCATGGACTGGAAAGAATTGAGAATTACCAAAACATCCTGAGAATGTTCAGGAGACAATACTGTGCATTTGCTTAGAAACTAAAGAGCTACATGTAATCAAGGCTTTCCAACTAACACCCCACCACAACATATTTACCTGAACAACCACTAAGTTCATAACTAAAAAAATCTACAGAAAAGCATGACACTGAGGTTATATCATTGTGCTCTTTTTACCTCTCCAAAATGGTAGTGGTGAGCTCTTTTGCACACAGCTCTTCATAATTGTACTTGGCAGTGTTCTGGTTATAATCTCCAAACTTCATCTGTGCCAACAACGCACTAAGTTCAATTGCATGCTCTGAAGAACACTGAAGACTACCAGCAAGAAGATCTTCTTTTATATGCAAGAAAAACATATGCCTGCAATGGAATCAGAAACGTTTGCTTACAGAAGATGTGAAAAGATGTTTGTAATCAAGATACATATCAAGTAACATCTCAGATATGTTAGGTAATCATTAGTTGGGCCAATCAAGAATTTGCAATGAATGTACCAAGTAGAGAAAGTCTGGCACAAGGGGAAGAAAAGGGCCTCCATCTTATTATTCACTTACACTTAAAGATAAAGACAGTATCTAAATGCACTACTAAAAGAAATGAGCACTTTAAGATCATGTTCTTAAGAATAAGAACTGCTTAACTCTAAGGCCACTTAGTACTTTCAATTTAGTGAGTAAAATATCAATGAAATATATTTGGATTAGTTTCCTATGTTTAAATTTCTTTGGTTGCCATTTACAAATTATTCTGCATTTCAGAAAAGCAAATTTGTGAAGAGCAGCCCAAAACAGCATACACACATCTATCATGCAACAGGAGAAGCCACACTTTCTCTACACAGCCAAAATGCCTCTGCCACCACTGTCAAAGGGAAGATGGTGTTTTTGCCAGTGACATGATTAACAGAATAACTGGAAATATCTGAAAAAGCATTGTGGAATAAAATACAAAAACATCCATTGTGTAAGCATATTTGTCAGACCAACCTGTACACTTCGGATCAAGGCAGGTTTGACAACTAGCTGGAAAATTCACAAAGCCGCTCTTAATTATCTAATACACCAGTTAATTAGAAAAATCAAAATCTCCACCAACACTAACAGCAGCCTGCTAATTTCCCCTATAGTCTACCTTAACTTCTATAAATTCATCCTTATCTCCCCTCAGGGAAGACAATAAATTTCTTAGCATTTGTTCTTAAGACTCAAGGTATTTATGGAAGCCAGATACAGAAGTAGTTACGTATCACTGAAAAAAAAAAATCTTTCAATAAATGAAGCCTAGTACCCACAGGGATGTGTCTTAGCTTCCACAGTAATGGGACATTTACATTTTACTTTTTCTAAAACTAAGTGTAATCTACTTTTCTTAAAAATCTATATTGAATCACTCATCACTGAAGTTCAAGATGCTAGTAAGTGATTAGCTTTCCTTCCAACAGCAATTTTGGATAATACCTTATGTATATCCTGTTGTAGTGCCCTACAATTCCATGTACAACAGGGCAAATGAGGCTACTTTTTCACCACTATGAGCATTACATAACTTGCAAAATTTGTGTTCATTCTTAGCTCTACTATGGTAAATGCTGCAGCTAAGAAAATACTGGCCCAAAACATGCCCCGTATCCAGGACTTTTGCAATCAGGAAAAAATAGGTATTAAGTTATCCCATATTTTTACAAGGGAGCATAGTGATAGGACAAGGGGTAATGGCTTTAAAAGAGGGTAGATTGAGATTAGATATAAGGAAGCAGTTCTTTACCATGAGGGTGGTGAGGCACTGGAACAGGTTGCCCAGAGAAGTTGTGGATGCCCCATCCCTGGAAGTGTTCAAGGCCAGGCTGGACGGGGCTCTGAGCAACCTGGTCTAGTGGAAGGTGTCCCTGCCCACAGCAGGGGGGTTGGAACCAGGTGATTTTTAAGGTCCCTTCCAACCCAAACCATTCTGTGATTCTATGATAAGCTGCCCTACAATCCATTTCCTGCAGCAAGTCACAGCTCCAACACCTCCTTTTACAAGCAGTCTGAAGCATGCTAAAGCTTCATTGCAGTTGTGACACAAGTGCTTAATTGCATCATTCTGATGTCTCGACATCAATCTATACTTCAGCAGTTCTAGTAGGGGTCTGGTAGAAGCAGATATCCTCACTCCGTGCAGGATATAAGTTTAGGCAGCCAGAGGACCAGAACTTCAGACAGTACAGTTGTTTCCACTGTTAGCAGGTTATTCCTTGGTTAGGCTTTTCTTGGGACAAGTCCCAAATTTGTGCTCCAATGCCTTTCTCCTACCTTGCTAATTCATAACTCGTTTGGCTTGTGCCACAAAAAGGCATATCTGTGGCTTTTAAAATGCATAGGTTGTACACACTCCTTTTGGGGCTCAGTCCATAAATCCAGACAAAGTATTTGATGAATTACTGAAGTGCTATGGTGCTATAAATTCAAATAGTAGACATTTCCCTAATTCCAATCAACATTTCATAAAATAAATGGCTTTTCATGCACTTCTGATCCTCTATTAATATCAGAACAGGTTTTCCAGTCATTGTAACTATGTACTAATTACACATACAGTATTTCAAAGAAACATCTGACAATTTTCTTCTCATAAGCTGACAGGTGTTTACAACTACCACACCTAAATGCTTGTATCTTCAGTTTATTTTATGCATATGACAGCACTGACTACAGAGGGAAAAGTCAGTCTCTTCCCCTTGCTGGGAAGACCTTACTGACATCAAGAGGGGAGCTGAAAAGCAGATCACTCCTGCAAATTCAGATGCATTACAGAAACAAGTACAGCAGAGGCACAGCTTGTCACATTCCATTACTAAAAAGCCAGTAATGGCATAAGCAGACAAATAACTTTAAGATACAATGTGAAATAGCATCACAACAGCTAATGTGCAGTAACTTCCCATAACTGGCTCCTGTCACATAAGGGAAAACATCTCAGACTAAGCTACTTTGCATTTTTCTGTTAAAGGGGACAAAGGTATGGTGTATATAAGGGACAGTTATTGCAAAGTAACTAAAGCTCTGCAAGTTCATGTCCTGGCTTACGCTATGGTAAGCTATTTTGTTGAGTCAGAGAAAACAGACAAACACCCACACTTAACAGCCCATCTCACAAAGTCATTGGTCAGCACCTAAAAACCTCATTGCTGGCCCATGGCCTAAACAGCACACATAACAGGTCAGAAACTAGTTAACATAGGGCCTGCCAGTGAAATTAGTTTTTGCGTGACAGTGAATGACTTCATACCAGTCTGCTACAGCAGCTGCCCTGAACCAAGTAGCAAATTTGCTGGTTTTTTGGTTTTTTTTTTATTTTTTTTTTTATTTTGAGTCCTTAAGTGTGTTTGAGAAAGGAAAAGCATCTAGAAATTGAAAGACAGCAAGGGGTGCAAACATTTTATACATCAGAAAGTGATTCTGATTAGTGCAGATTCTGCTTAGCCCATCCAGCCTTCCCAAGATTGCACTTCTCCAAAGTTATATTAATATCCATTGCAAAATCATCCCCTTAAGTTCAAAACATGACACCAGCCAGAATCTGATTATAAAAGCAGATTTTTCTTTTTCTTTTTACACAAAACTAAAAAAAGTCTTTTGATCCTTAGACAGAACTGCAAAAGAATGTGTTTTTATTGCTGAATACAGTCAAGCAAAACTAAAGCATTAGGAGCCTTGAGGCAGTTCCTTATCCAACTCTGCAAAGTCTAAAGGACCCAACAGATCATCTGTAGAAAACCTGGCCATATTACAGATTCTATTATTTACCATAAAGTATTTATGTACATTTTTGTAAATGAGATTGTGACCTAATCACTAATAGTACTTAATCCACCATCCCTCCTCTCTCTAGGAGTATCTAGATACGATGAAAAAATTGTTCAAGCTTTTCCCACCTCTGAAGATACTCAGGTTGTGCAGTAAAAGGGTACTTAGTTTTTCACAGAATTATTTCAGTGTTAGTATTTTATGCTTAATGTAATTTTTATCAAGCAAGTTTTAAAACGATAAACTGTTTTAAAACTGAACTGTTTATAGCTGAAGTCCTCTAAAGGTTAGATTTCCAACATTGCTGGTAGAATATCTTAGTTTGACCACCATATAAGAAATTAATTGGTTTTGTTTCTGCATCATTCACCACTTGTTATACACATTAATATTACCTGTCATAAATTTGACAGGTAACTCAAGTCAGACAAAAGGTATGTTTCCTACCCTCCCGCCCCAATATTCTCTTAGCACATTCTGCAGCTTTGTTACTACTCTTGCCAAAGTTTCATTTCACCTTTAAATCTTCATAGAAAACAAGTCTTCACAACTCTGAACTTTACCAATCAATTATTGTGGCTCCTAGTCATCTTAACATCTGCCAGACATGTTGGGACATTGAACAACTAGTGGCAGCTTTAAGAACAAACAGAACTTGCCATTGCACTTGTAGCCCGAGTTCTACACATGACAGCATTAGTACAAAACACAGTCTATATAACCTAAACCAGCCTTAGTTCCCCCTTCCCAAACCTCATGCTAGCTAGATATTCCTGTATATTCAATTACAGAACATTTCCTTTGAGTTTGGTAGTTCAAAACAGTACACAGAAATACTGATTAGAGGACAAAGCATCAAGTTTGCCAAAGCTATACTTAATTAGTCACTGCCCAGGCAGAATTTCTTCCTTTCCAAAGGAAGAAAAGGCAGTTTTAGAATTAGAACAGGATCACATGCTTTCTTCAAGCACTAGTTACATTGGTGATTTTATATTCCTTTTGTATCCTTATTTTGCCCCAGTGCTTTTCATACAATTTAAGTTCTACGTGAATATTAAAGCACTCAGTAAAATCAAATGTACAGTGTGATTAATGTATTTTAGTTGCACGTAAATAATGCTACAAATGCTGTAGAAAGGGGAAGCTGCAAGGAGATTTCAGCAGATGGCCCATTTTACAAAAAACTACAGCTACCAAAGTCACAAACCTAGATATCACATCAATTGCTTTTTGCCTCCCTCTGAAGCAATTTATGTAGGCTGACTATACTGAAAACCACTACCAGAAACGGATGTCAGTATTTCACTACAATGAAATTCCTACAGGAGGCAAATCACTTAAGTTATTGTCAACTGAATTGGCAGTAACAGCCCCACAAAATAAGTACTATTGAAGTGTAGAGTATACATAATACAAGATTAATTTCTCATTCTTAACTCACTGAAGACAATTATGTGCATCAGGATTCAAAGCTCTGCACTGAAATCTTTGTTTCTACTACTTTAATCAAGGAAAGGAAAACAGGCCAAATAGAAATGTAAAGACTATATTAAAAGTTTTAAGCTCTAAACTTAGCTGCTAGTGGAAAAAGTGACAAACCCCAATCCTTTACCAATAAAAGTATCCTTATATGACTAATGATTCCTAAACTAGAAATATAGCCAAAAGAACCCATTCTCTTGCCGGACTACTGGCAAGAATCTTAGCATATGTCCCAAGGAACTGTCTGTTCTCTTTGGGGTATGACACTCCTTACCACAGGGTAAGGCTCTTTCCTACTGTGAAGTAAATTTACAACTCTCTGTAGTCTAAGGGAATCAAAATTAAGAGGCATTATTGTTCTCCCTAAAAATATACTGATAAAGATCTCTTAGCAATAAAATATAATTCTGTTTTTAAAAGCAGAAGTCCACTCCATATGAAAAAGCAAAGCCGTACACAGTTACAATTATGTTCCTCAGTAACTTTGTTCTTATTTGCCCTCAGCACAGTGGGTGAAAGGTTACCAACTGCAATTCAACTCTGATTTAGATAAACAGATCCATTACACTTACCCAGCTGTCTATTACAGCAGACTTTTATTGCATTGTAACAAATACCATGACACTGCTGCACTGGCTAGCCAATGCTATAGGGTAAGAGGATATTTTTCTGATTTTTCTACCTACTACACATATCTAACTGCTGAAAATATTTCACAAGCCAGTTCTCAATTTTAACTAATTCATCAATACAACTGGATAACGCTGCAAAAACAATGTACTTTGTAAATATAATTCAAATACTGGAAAATATCTCACACAACTTTCAACAGCTCCTGAAACAATAATTACCTATCTCAAGGCTGGCAAAATACAGCTCTTTTGAATGCATCATGAGATTGTGTGGCCTGTTAGAATCTGACATGTTATTTTAAGTTGTCATGGCTTACATATGAATATTTCATTTTTCAGTCATATTACACAAGACAAATAACTTTGCCCATTTTGAATTCAACTCCTGCCACTTCTTGGGAGTAGGGGTGTTCATTAAGAGCTTAATGTAACTCTCTGGGGGTGAGGATTAAACATTTCCACATTTGTCATCAGCTATGGTTCTTTGGACAGTAGGAAAAGGTTCTTCACTGAGGGGGCAGTTGGTCACTGGAACAGGCTCCCCAGGGCAGTGGTCATGGCACCAAGCCTGTCAGAGTTCAAGGATGCTCTTTGTCATCTGGTTTAGTTTTAGGTAGTCCTGCGAGGAGCAGGGAGTTGGACTCAGTGATCCTTATGGGTCCCTTCCAACTTGAGATAGGATTCTCGGATTCTATGAAGTGCATCTGGGTAAACCTTGCATCACTCAAAATACGATTCACTTGAAAATTGTTTCTACTTTGTGCGATCACTGCGATGTTGACTTTATCCTTCCAGACTTAAACACATTGTTCTCCCGGACGGCCGTTTGGCACCATTTGCCTCATGCGCGGCTCGGCAAACACTCTCGTTGCTGAGGTGGCCGCAAGCTTCGCGGCCTCTCCGCTGCCCCTGTCACAAAGGCAGCGCTTCGCCAGCACAGCACAACTTTCCGCCCCGAGACAGCGGCGCAGCCCCATCAGGGGCCGCGCCCTGCCGCCGCTTGGCCCGACGCTGCGAGCCGAGGTTACTGCCGGTCGGTGACCTGGAGTCACGGAGCACGGTGCTGGCAGCCGCCTCCTCCCGCCCTCTCCTCCCCACACGCTCTGCTGAAAATCCCCACGGGGGAAGCACCATCGGTTCTCCAAGTCCCAGCTCCCCGCTGTAACCCAGGGCTTCACAGAATTCGATACAAAAACCACCCATAAATCATTCTGACAAAAACCCCAACTTTCTACCTTTTTTACTAACTGTTGTATTACCTATCAAGAAATAGAGAAAAGAGTGAAAACAAACACGACATAAGCCAAAGCTTATGATTTAGATCTTGGACTACCACTTGTATCTTTAAGCAAAGAGATGGCAGTCCTTTTCAAGCCAATGCGATTCTCCCTTCAAAAAACCATACAGTTACTCAAACTCCTCTCACCAAGCCCACTGTTCGCGTTTCAGACTTGTTTGTAAAACTCGAGCTGACAGCAGCAGATGAAATTTGAATAGCATTCTTGCACTGAGGCACTTTCATTCCACTGAAAACAATTCTAAACTATAAAATCCTGTGGTAAAATTCAGTACCAGGCAGTCAAAAAATTAGACACTGAGATCCAGAGAACAACAGAAATAAACCACTTTTAACCCTGTAAAGGGAAAGAAAGCGTAGTAAAAATTTTTTTCCATGCAATTCTCCCATTCGCAAAGCGCTCAGTGAAGGTGTTTTGATGCCATCATGGTCAAATGTACAATTAGAACCTGCTCCACCTTTGCGCTCAGTAGCAAGGCAGCTCCCTTGCATAAGAAGATTAAAATGCATGAGGTTGCGATCTTCCACCAGATTGCACACTGATTAAAGAGACCAGAAGCAGAGGCTGATGTTCAGTTGCCAGATCAGCTTTTCACACAGCATGTAGAAACCTGAACATTAAATTGCTACAAACAAACATACATCCGAGTTTTAAAGTTAAGTGCAAGACAAGGATCTCTAATGAAGCAGTACAACTGGGGTTGACAAAGCTTCCAGAGTATATAGAAAAAAATGGTAACAACTCAGTCACAACATTCGCTATTATCATCATGATGAAGCGTATCAACAAAATTTAGAATTACTTGCAGCTTCCCAGATCTCAAAAGCAGTCTCAACATGCATCTAATTTATATCTAAAAACAGCATTGGAGGCAGCAAGTAAAAGATTGGGAGACTGCCTCAGCGTTCTTCACACAAGGGACCAGAAGGCAACAGCTCTGCCACAAACACCCTATACATCAGTTGTGGACACAACTGATAAGGAGACTAAGGATGACCCCATCACTATTGCTTCGTCGACCAGCACACTGACTTTGCACGTAAAGGTAAGAAACAAGGTGTCAGCTGTAACTGCACAGCTAATCCTTGCAGTTCTATAACACACCTATTGATTTAAAGTTCAGTGACAGGTTTAACAAGTTTTTTTGTCTCCTCCTTGATACCACACATGCTTGCATGCAAACTAAATACAAATGCACGGTTATGTGCATATGTAAATCCTCAAGCAGACCCGAGTAGAAAAAAAAGAGTAAATCTACTGAATCTCAGTGTCAACACTACAGAAATATACATTAACCATGGGCATGATGGGATTCGAGGTCTGCTAAGTGTAGACTACTGGGCATACACAACTAAAAGGCAGCTATTGCAAACTATTTTACCACTTGTGTTTGTTTTTAGCAAGAACACTAAAAATACTCAGGATATAGACAGAACAGCTTAGCTGAAACCTCTGAACTATTCATGTTTGCAAGACAGAGTGACATTAAATACTAGTTTTAATGCCTGTTGCTCTCCAAAATTATAAGTAATTATTTCCAGAACATAATTTTTAATAGATCTCTTCTGATGACTCAGCCTCAATTAATTTTAAAATTGTTAGTTAAAAAATATTAGTTTTAGAACAGTCTTAATTCATACAGAAAAGAAAGCTTGTCCCACCTATAACCTTTTAAAGTCATCTTTATAGTGGAGAAGTACTTGCTACTTCGATGTAGGTATACAAGCTCTGTTACATTCTAGCTACACAACCTGCCTTTTAGGCCCTTGGGGTATGCTTCACCAGTTCAAGCTCTCTATTAACTTGCACAACCTGCCAAGTCTTGCATTGACAGTGTTGAAGGCAGGAGCACAGGTGTCTGCAAAAACCTTGTGAAGTTGAACATTCATCAAGGATAGCATAAAACCGCCAATCATATCAGCTTTACGTTTCCTCAGATTCACCCTATTTGGTCTGTGTGTGGAGACACATCCAACATGCTCAGGGTAATCTCTTCTGCCTCATCAGGTATGAAATTGTGTTACTCCTTTTGTTCTACATAAAAATCCTTCATTATTTTGTTTTATATTTATTGAGAATATTTAAATAAGACAACAAGTTTCTTTAAAGAAAATACTCAAAAAGAGCCCAAAGACACATGATGGATAGTAGAATTTATTTTTCCAAAATAAGGTACATCAAACCTGGAATTTGGTTAGAATGCATTTGCCTAACTAAAGCTATTATATAGGACAACTATGGTCTAACTCCAAACATTCAGAAAACTTCAACCAGATTTGGGGAGCAGTGGTTTCAACTCACCAAAGCCTCTCCCCTGGACATTAGTTCAAAAAATATAATACATGCATGCTCCTAACTCAAAACCTTTTTCCTACAAAATAAACACCAAATCATGCTGTCAGCCTCTGATCAAATTCTTTAGGCAAATATTCTGTGCAAAACAACCGTGTTGTATCCATGGTCTTAATTCTGAAAGTCCCAAGATAAGGCAAGTAGTGAAAACATGTTTTGGCATTGTCATATAGACACTAGATTTCAATTTGTCCCATTTATATTAACTGTACTATCTAAAACCAACAGGAAAAATTAGTTGAAAGGTCAGCGTTAAATATGTATGTGCACAGCTTTCTTTAAAGATAACTCAATTGCAATTCATGTGGTAATCAAACTCAAGGATTAAAAGCAAATGTTCACTGCTAATCTTAGAAGACTAATTCTTACAATTGGCTAACAGTATAACAATTTAGTTAAGAGGACTGGCCACAGAAGAAGCAAAACAGCTGTTTCTTTTGTAGCCTCAAAGGGCCTGTAGCTATTTGAAAGTTACTGTAACATAATACCAGACAAAAAGGAATTCAGCAAGTTTTTTTGCTCTGTGTGAGGAATTGTTTCCTGCCTTTCTGTACCAGTGGTTTAGAATGACCTAGAGTAACACCACTGAACAGGGGTTACTATCGGACATGCAAATACCATATAAATAATTTGCTACTGGTAGCTTAGTTTCTTCCACTTCCAGCACTAAGTGCTCATGGAATTACCTACACTCATTACTTAACTGGTAGCTACACGATACATACAATATTACCAGTTTTGTTCCTTTTTTTCAAAAAAAAAAGGAATAATGCATTTAAATAACACTAAGGTTTTAAAAGCAAACAGAAAAGTCAAGCAAGATTACCAGAAGATGGAAGAAATAAAACCAGTGTCTAACCACTTTCATAAGCTACAGAAATTGAAAACAAAACAATAAATTAAATCTACTTACAACCATCTTTACCTTACCTTGTCTGTTCTTGTAAGATAAGATGCGGCTCTACAAAAAACTTGACTCTTAACTTAAATCGATACGGAGCTAAACCATCCATCTGCTGGGAGATCCTGTTCCTCAAATTCAGCCACAGATTCTCCCCTTTGCTGCCAGTGAACTGCAGTCCAAAATAATCAACTTCTATAATTCCCAACCTTCTGCAAACCTGAAAGAAAAAGGTTCTTTATAATGAGCCTACAACATAACAATGAAAAATATCACCTGAATCAAGTACCATTTCAGACTCCTCACTTAAAATGCAAAAACATAAATCCTGCTGTAAGCACCTTTATACAAAAGATTACTTAATTATTTGAAGTTTAAGTTGCATACAAAACAGCATATAGACAAATACTAAGAATAAACTGGGAATTTCTCCACTAGTTGAAAACCACACGGACTTCCATGGTCCAATTCCTCCCCCCTCCTCACCCCCAGGACAGGCACTTAAGAGGGTCACCGGATTTCCAAAAAAGAAGAGTATCTGTTATTCAACATCACAGCCAATAGCACCTTCTAGGTAAGGAGAAGAAAAAAAGTACAACCCACAAGTTTTATTTAGATGCCACCAACAGACTGGGCCGCTACGTTTGGCTCTCTCCAGCATCCTCACGGCAGCCACCGCAACCACATCGCGGCGGTGGCGACAGAAGGGCGAAAGCACCTGGACCGGCACGGCCCCAGCAGGCCACGGGGACCCCCTCGGCACCGCCACCCCGGCCAGGCGGGTCCCACTCGTGACCCCCACCCTAGGGACGGTTAGAGCAAGCTGCAGCAATGAGGCCGAGGCCTTCCCCAGGCTCCCCCGCCTGCTATAAAAGAGAGGGCTGAGGGGCCGGAGAGCCCCGAGGCGGGGGATGCAGCAACCTCTGCATCCAACATGGAGGGGGAAAACAAACAAAAAAACCCTAAAAACCAAAAACCAAACCCACAACCAGAAGGGAAGCGGGGAGACTGCGGCTGCCGCCGTCTCCCCCCCCCGCCGCCGCGGACGCCCCTGCGCAGGGTTGCGCCGCCGCACGGCCCTGCCTCGCGCCGCCGCCGCCGCCCTCAACGGCCGGGGCGCGCGCCGGGGCCGCCCCGAGCTGGCGAGGCCGTGCTCCTCGCCGCGCCCCCCCCGCCCCCGCAGGCGCGGTGGCTCGCGGCTCTCGTGCGCGTCTGCCAGGCACCAACGGTCTGCGCTGCCCAACGGTCACCGTCCGGCCCCCCCCCCCGCCCCGGCTCCCGAGCTGTCGCGGCGCGGGGAGGCGGCGGGGCGGGGAGCGGAGCGCAGCGCGGCCCCTCACCTGGTTGAGGCAGTCCTCGCCGTTGGCCTTCGCCTCTACCTCCACCTCCATCACCACCGCGTCCGGCCTGGTCACATAGCACAGCATGGCTGGGGCCAGCCAGCGCCGCCACGGACACCCGGAGCGGCTGCCGCTGCTGCCGGCGGGGAATCGCAGCTGTCGCTACAGGCCGAGGTAGGTACGTCACGCCTCCCCCGGTGGCCGCCGCCCACGCCCGGACACCGGCGGCGCCCCGTCAACCCTGCCCGCTCCCCCCAGTGCCTGCGCTCCGCAGGCTCCGCTCCCCCTACATATACCCTCCCGCTCCCCCGCCCCCCGCCCCGCCGCACCTGCGGGCCAATCGACGGGCGCCGCTCGCCGCTGCGGGCCGCCGCCGCCACCAATCAGCGGCGGCCGGCGGGGCGGTTGTTGTGGTCGCTCTCTGGCGCCCCCTGCCGGCGCGCAGCGCCGCCGGACGCCCCGTGGGGTCCCGTGCCCCCCCGCCCGGCCCTGCCCGGCGCGGAAAGCCCCCGCCGCAGGCCCTGCCCGCGGCGGCTTGGCCGCCCACGGGAGCCGGTCCTCGGGGCCCTCTTCCTCTTTTAGCACCCGGCGTCTCCCCATTACCTTCGTCCGCCGTCACCTGCAACGGCCCAGAACTTCTTACCCTGGAATTAAGTCCGGTTAAATGGAAGCAAAGTAAATTCTTCTAAGTGAAGGTGGGGATCAAACCCACTCGGCAGGGACTGCCTACAAAATTAATTTGAGAGTGAGTGGCTGCAAGCTATGCGACAACCAAATATTTTCATGGCTCATCTCTAGGCTTTGCAAATGCTCCGTTGAGGGGAAAATAATATCCGGATTAATGCTCTCTCTCACACGTTCTCTTTGCCCTTGGTCCAGCTCTGCGTTATGCAGCATGAAAAGCACTGGAAACGTGGAAGCTTTAAGAAGGACCGGTCAAGTGATATTGCAGCCTCCATGCACTGTCACGCTAATGGATGATACAGCTTTTACACTCGTTGAACTCTGTAGATATGAAGCTTGTAGGTGATTCCTGGCCAGGGGAGGAACACCTGTACCAGGCAAGCCCTTAGAAGTATTTGTTTCACAAACATATCCACGGCACATAAAGTAGTTTATGGCTGCTTTAACAATGTAAATTGAAATGACAGGAAGGACTAAGTACAAAATGCACACTGTGTTGGTTCCCTGAAAGAACTGCAGATCAAAGAAGTACTGAGCAGCACAGTGGTGAAGAACAAGTAGGCTGTCAGGGGAAGAAGTAAGAGAGGAAATGCGGATCTGAAAATGCAGTGAAGGATAATAGGAACAAGAACAAACCACAGCACTAATGCAAAGTCATCACAGGACTGAATATTAGCTTGTGCCCATGTCTATGGATCACTTGCTTCTGTCTGGGTATTTCTGCTGTGCTTGGCAGCGCTGTTAGTATTTTCAATTTGTATTAAAGGAACTCTCGGAAGAGATGCTCATTCTGCTGGGAACTCTGCAAACACAGTCCATGGAGCTCTATCCATTTTGTTCATGTGAACTCTGTAACTAGAAGACTGCTCGGTTCTGAACCAGGCAGAACAGCTGGAGGCAAGTAAGAGTCAGGACATGAGATATCAAACCTGAATGGCATTTCACCTGTACACTTACTAGCTCAGATTTTCATGCCCAGGTGTATAGTGTTTAAATTGAAAACCTTAGATTCTTAAAAGACCAGACTCATAGAGTGAAGGATAGAAAAAGGGAAATAGCATAAAAGAAAGATGACTGAAATTGCAAAATTATGTTAACTCTGTGATTTTATGGGGAAAAAAAACCTCTTTGGGAGGGACTTAATTATGAGGGCATTAACCCCTAACAAAAAAATCACAAAATATTCTACTATGGAAAAGAGCCTGTATTCTCCACTAGTTTCTGTTGGAGTGGATGCAAGAAATAAGATTTTAGTTTTATTTTAGTTTTACTTCTATATATTGTGATGTTATGGTATTTTGTGCGATGTCTGTATTTCTGTCATAATCAAAGGAGTCCTAGAGCTGTTATGAAGAAGAAACACAAAAACTGCCATGATGACTCATGCCATTAGTATTCTGATATCCTCTCCCTGACAGTAGCTCAGATCAGATGTTACAGAGGAAGGTGCAAGAAATCTTTATGTAATTGTGAGATAATGTGCTTGTATATTTTCTCTAGCACTAAACAGTTGAAGCTGGCTTATACCTAATAGATTAGCCTTTACTTATTTATCCATGTTACTTGTATACTAGGCATCAGTTCACCTTGTGCTAGGCGTTGTCCAGACAAATAGAAACAGATGGTTCTTGTCCCAGAGATCTTACCTTTTCTCTATATATTAATATCCATTCTGTGTTTTCCTTTTATCTGACTTAATGTAAATGCAGGTGTTCTTATTATGTCTGTAAAGGTGTTATCCTGCTTTGAAATCTGCCAACCTGTAAGCCACAAAAATAGTTCGTGGCAGTAAATTGCATAGGTTGGTTAAGCCCTGTGTAAAACAAGCATTTCTTTTCAAGGGTGTCATCTGGACACCACTGTCATAGAAATACATTCCATTTCACAGTCTCTCTGTGATATTTTATTCATGCTGTACAGGAGAGAGTAAAGGACCGAGTCCTGCATTAGCACACAGGAGACAGCTCTTGCAACAAGTGCCCATTGCAACCCTTTGGGCTCTGTCAGAGAGAAAAAACTTACGTGTCTTACGGTCTTCTGCCTGGTCTCTTTGATGAATTAACAACACTCAGTGAGGTACACTGTCAAACTGCTCATAGCATGGATGTTCATCCATTGTGTATCATAAAAGAACAGTGTTTATCAACATGTCATCTCAGTGCTGTATGTCATGAAATGCTATGTGCTATATGACAGTAATGTCTCTATGATGGGTCAGTCTTTTGCTATTGTGTCAATTTGTGAGTAAGTAACTCACCTTATATACATTAATATATTTAAGTTTCCTTGCCTAACACTTGTTGATTATTTTTCCTTGATGTAATCCCTCTACAAGATTCAGTTTTGGTCACATCCTACTTCACATAGCAAATATTAGTTGTAGTGCCTCCTTGTCTGATGTTTGAATGGAAAGCCTGCAAAAAGTCCAATTGTTTGGAGAAGGGAAATAATAAGTTCCAGACCTTTGAATTTAGACCCCAACATGGCAATATTGACCCTCATTTCCAATAAGGGCTAATGCCTCTCCTTGTACAGATTTTTGTTCACAAGGTTTCCCAAGTAGCTGCCTCCAACCTATTGCTATGATACTCTATGTTGTGAGGAATCCAGTAGTGTAGTTATGGTCTCTTTACCCAGATGTTTATGCAAGATCTTCTCTTAAGATCCTCTCTTGTGTTTCTTGTTGCCCATGCTATTAACTCTGATCAAATTCAGGATACTTTACTGCTACAGAATACTATGCTATAGGGCAAGAGGTTAGAAATGCTCCGCTCCGGCATGTGCTCAGGATGAGGCTTCATCAAGTATTTAGAAGTACCTATCACATATCTTTACTGTCCGTTGGTGGCAATCACACTGAAGGCATGTATGGAAGTACTGTGTTATCCCAGCTCTTGGTGCCAAAGGTGTGCTCTGCAGACTGTGAGGGAGACAATAACCCAGACAAACGATGAGCTTCTGTAGCCCCGTATAACACAGCAGCCTGCCCTTCTCTAGGAAACCTAAACACCAACAGAATTCTCACGGTGCTGGTTGTGTGTGGTGCCTTTTGTTCTAGCAAGAATGAATGGCTGCATGACAAAATATTTTTAATTGTAATCCCAGTTTATATAATAATCAGAAGCAGTATGAGGATGTAGACCCTGGCTTTCTGTTTCCCTATTCTTGTGCCTTGTATATGCTCTTCTCCTGTTCTGATTTATTGCTTTCTCATTTTGTTTGGCTTAAATAAGAGATACTAAGTAGGTTTAAATACATACAGTTTGTTAGGCTGTTGACAGATTGTTGGGTTACCCCCACACCATCACAGGAGAGCCATGAAAGGCCCATCTTCCTAAGCCCTGAGGAGCACAGAGGGCACAATGGCAGGCAGAAACCCAAATTAAAGACTAAGAGGAAAGGAGACCCTGTCCGGTCCCCTCCCAGGGCTGCCCCAGCAGAGCCTCAGCCCCAGTGTCCAGGCATGAAACCCATCACCATGAGCCATGGGGAGCAGCTCTCCAGGTTACCTCTTGGACTAAGGGGAGCTGCTACCTGGAGGTGTGGGACATATAAGGGGATGCAGGGCAAGAGCTTTTGGGGATTGCACAGGATTTATTATGGGATGTTCAGGGGAGGTACCAAAGGCAGGACAAAGGAGGGATTTAGGAGATTTGGGCAGTAACAAGTGTGGGATAAGGGAAGAAAAGGGTTCATCTGTGTAAAGAGTTGGCTGGTCAGGACACTTGTCTAGTGATGCCCTGCACCTGACCAGCACAGTCTGTCCTGTCTCCTTACTAAACTCCACCTTCAACTATTTTCCAGTAAGGGCCTTTTTACTCCCTGTGTGTAGGGGCAGGGGGTGTCTGTGGTGTAGCAACTGGAGCGAGTGTGGGTGTGATTGCTAGCAAAGATAATGCCAGATGAGCCAGTGAGCAGGTAAAGTGGGCTGGAGTCCAGGATGGGTTTGAGGGTCTCTAAAGGCCACCTCTGGGTATGAGAGCAGCTGCGTGTCTGTAGGGGTGAGAGCACAAGGGGGTGGCTATAGGGAACAGGGGAATCCTGGACAGCCCTGGCTTGGGGGGGGTGGGGGTGGGGGGTGATGGTCTGCACCAGCAGCTGGAGTGGGGCTGCGGCCTCAAGAACTTGTATTTCCAGGTGGCAGCAACTGTACAGGGATCCAGGGCAGCTACTGGACAGACTGTCTGAGCCCCACTGCTGGAGGGCTCCACGTTGTAGCTATGTATATATATTCCCACTTACAGACCTCCGTCCTGCTCAGCCGGAGCAGGGAGCAGGATGAGACTGGTGGTGTTGTCAGTGTTGGTGTGAGAGCTCGGTGTGTCTGTCTGTGGTCTGAATGGCCAGCAGTGTATATATGTATATTTGTGGTGTATACACATGCTCTGTGTGCATGTGTCTACTGGGAATACATGCTCAGCCTCACTACTGGTTAGACCTGGGGGCATGGAGTGGCAGCAGCCTTGCCTCTCTCAGGCTGTCGGATTAGGTATATTTTCCACTAGCACAAATCCTTAGGGAAAAGCACCGGAAAGCACATACCACACCATTTTTACTTTAGTTCTGCTTTCCTTTTTTTCTTTTTATTTTCTGACTGTCTTTTTGTATTGTGTATCAAACTGAGTAACCGAGGACCAGGTCAGCACAAATGGATTTTAGGATGATTTGAAATGAAACTGAGTGGGATCACATGATTGTAGTCAGTCTCTTTGCTATCTCCTCTCTGGGTAAAATTGCTTTGTGCATGAACACAACGGTAGTGTCTAGCTTCTTTCTTGTCACTGTCAAGGCTGCTGGTCATGTTGCAAATGCACATCACTCACGTGGATGCTGGTCTTCCGACTGAGAAGCACGGAGGGAAGCATAAAATTGACGAGCTATTCTGACAGTGATGGTTGCTTAGGGGAAACACCATCATCCATCCATAAACATGCAGACACTTTCTTTTCTACCTGAAAGATTCTTTTAGTGTTCTCATATAGCTCATGCCTCTGTCTGAACTTTTTGAAAAATATTCCTCTGCTCCACACTGTCCACAGTGTTTAATCAGCTTCTATGGCACAAGTGCATTATTTGGTGGTCATCCCCAAGACTTTTCACAAAATTAAAAAAAAAAAAAAAGTTAGGGATGTCAGTTCAGTCTCGGGGTATCTAGTCTGGGGCATTTTAAGAACATAAAAACAATCCCACCAGATCAGACCAAGGATTCACATAGCCCTGAATCCTGTTTCTTGGGGATTTAGTCCAGTGGCAGATGGCATACTTAACATGCAGGAGGTACTTGTTGATGCCTATATGTTGCAAAGTGCCTGAGGCCAATACCTTATGGTATATCAAAGAGTATAAGAAGAAATTCTTATTCTTACTCCCCAGAATCCTCTCCCAGCTTCCACTGATTTGCAACTCAGTTATAACAATAAATAATTTTGTCAAGTAGAATTGCATTTCCTACTCCAAAACCTTCCCAGTTTGAGACCAGACTCATTGTAGAAACCCTATTCTTGTTGTCAGGACATGTATCAGCTTCTTGTGAAATCTATTAATTCCATTTCATAACCAATTTATTTAGAATTGATAGCAGAAAGAAATCCCTTGGTCTGCACTTTTCAGAAGCTCCTAACATCAAATCACCTTTGAATTTGAGCTTGTTTTCCAGGTCATCGATTCCATTTCTGGAATTTTACTTCCTTTAGTGCTTGTAAAATGGAGTCATCATTGATTATTTTCATGTTGTTAAAATGTGCTCTCGTGGTCTACAATCAAAGCTTTCACAAATTAAATTCTCACTAATATTTGTTCCTACTACTGTCACTATAAGCTCATATATTAAAGCTGTTTGCCCTTCCTCACACCACTTTCAGAACTGCCAAGACATTGAGAAAAATGGGTTGGAATTTAAACAGATTAAAATATGAAGAAAGACTTGGTATAATAACTATTTTTGTATGTGTCAAACAACCAATAACCACAATTAAAAAAAATTACATGTATCTATGAAGGTTTTACATTGTCATAATAATAAAAGTCAGTTCCACAAAATACAAAGGGGTATAATAAAAAAAAAAATCATCAAAGATATTTTTTTATTCTGCATTATCAGAGCTGTCAAACATTGATTTTATAAATCTTGTAGTATAACCCTTGTGTTTTTAACTCTGTCAGTCAATCAATATAACCCTTTCATTGTGCTTTTACTACAAATAACACTTAGCAAAGAGACTTGATGAAATACATATTTCTCTATTTTTGGTTAATTTGATCTGTGCATTTGACCTAACTTTGCCTATACTGATTTCCACTCTTTCTCTAGTGCAAACCCATCAGTTGTTTGTCTGAAGAAAATACGACACAACTGATGGAAAAATTGAAAAAAACCCAACAGTGTCTTAAGGCTTGATATGATAATGAAGAATATAAAATAGTAAAATAATGGAAATTCTCATAATCAATTCTTCTACTTTTTTCTGTTGGTTTTTTTTTTTTCAAGGTTGATTTTTAATCTGTGCATTATTTTGCACCAGTAAAGCATAGGGCTTTCAGCAGTGCTTGAGTTTTAACATTATTTCATCACAGGGGATGGAACTCAGTTTTAAAAACTAAGTCAGACCTACTTTCAGTATGACATTTGCTACGAAGTATAAGACTACTGAAGAAGTATATGTACCTTTTCAGTGACACACTATATCAAATGCTAGATGATATTGATGTATATTGACTTATTAATTTTTAGTGCTGAATATGTATTTCTAAATAAAATAAGCATCAGTTCAATCATTTAATCACTGAACTACCTTTCTAAAGTAAAATATCATGAAATGCATTGTCTTTTTATATTTTGCATGATGCAATGCTTTTCTAATGCTCGTGAAATGAGAGAGATTCATCCGTTTTTCTTTCTCACATAATTCCATATAATAATAGCAACACAACACATTGGGAATGGGTTTTGATGTGAGAACTGCCCTTCCTCATTAATGCAATTTATGAGCTTTGGTTTCATTCAGTATAATTCCACTAAATTAAGACTGCATTAAGACTATCATACTTGTCTTGCTCATTTATTTATCTGTGGGCTGGGGGTGTTTGTTTGCTATTATTTTATACTACCTTGCAAATTTCAGTTTCACTTACATGCATAAAAAATAAAAAACCACCCCACCTCCATTCCAAGAAATTATGTTGAGTGTGAATAATAAATTTTTGTAACAACCGTAACAGAGGAACTTAAGAGAGTACATTTTCCCTCATTTCACAGATCCTGTACCTCCTGAGCTCAGATTCATCCTCACTTTTTAAGTGTCTATCTGGGTAATCAAAACCATGTATGATAAGGCAAATACACAAGCAGGGTGAATACTAATGGCAAAGATGGTCTTAATTGTAACATTTTTTAAGATTTGGAATTCATGACTTTGCAAATACAGTAACTATTCAGCAAAGTATATTACAATAATTTTAAACTGTTTTTCAAAGAAAAAAATTATCTCCTCTCCCTGCCTCTTTTTCTTCTTTTCCTTGTTACATTTTGTCTCATCAAACAGCTTCAGTGTGACATTCTTGTGCACTACAGAAACATTGGTTCCACCACACTGGCCTAACTGAAGCTAACAAAATTATTAATAGCAGTAGTATTTTATTTAAAAAAATAAATCATGTTTTCCTTTTATGATTGGAAAATATAGGCTTCTGAGAGTACTCAGTGGTCAGATGATGCCACAGTGGTTATTTGATTGCAGAAACTGAAATTACGTGAGGTGAATTCCTCCAGAATTTTCAATAGACAAAAGGATCTATTTCTAATTCTATTGTCCTGTAATGATGGTCTGTTCTTCTGATTTTAGAGCTACCTACCAGATTTCACGGATCCATGTGCAGGTCCAAAAATTTCACATCAAGTTTTAAAAAATATCCTATCTTATGAATCATTCACAAAAATCTGGAAAGGGAAATGGCCATTTTCTGCCAAGGAATTTAACAGTAGGTATTCCCTGGCTTCTTTTAAATATTAATTCTGAGGAAAAGAGAGTAGTATGGTTACTATTATCAATTCAGTTTATATCTTTTATTTCACTTAGAATTTATAGAAACATTATCATTTTCTTTAACCTAACAATATTTTTTAATGATTAGTATCTTTAAAATATTTTATTACATTATTTCATTTTACATCCTTATATCTCAGTTACAATTAGTATAAATTTAATTCACACCATTCTTATCAGCAATTGAATACATAATTTACTTATAGCCTGAAAAAGAGAACTAAGAAATACCTGGGTTATTATATCTCTGTGTCTTCTGATATACACTGAGCAATACTGTTTGCTGCTAAATACCATGTCTCCCAAGTATTATTATTAAAACAGCTTGTTGGAGAAGATAGTATTTGATAGCTATCAATCAGTTGTATTTGCTCCAAAAAATGTAGTCTCTAGGAATTTAGCAAATGAATGTGTGAAACAAAGGCACATGAACACAAAAGTGATTTGATTGCACAATTTTACAAGAGTATTTTTCAGGAAGGCGTTTTGGTGGACTATTATCTTTCAATTTAAAGTATTTGCAGTCAAGACAATCATGTTTTGTTTTAAATGTCAGCCAACAAGATTGCCAACAAAACAGAAACAAAGCTAGTTGCCCTTGAAACAACATAACTCACCACTGTTGGTCATTTTTTTCTCTTACAATATCTTAGCTCCTCTATCTTCAGTAACGTCAGTGTTCTTATTTCTTATTTCATAATTAGGAAAAAGCTTAGGGTCTATAGCTTTCATGACCACAGTAAAGAGCTCATAAACTAATTGGAGGGATTAATATTTTCATCCTTTTCAGATGTTGCTCATTATTTTTAACAAAAGCAAAACTGTAATCGGACAACATAACAAGAGTTCCTCTTCTTTAGGGCTTGAAACATGCATGGAATTTGGTATGAGCAGAAGAGGAACAGATATCAAGTTGTGGTACTTCCAGTTAAGTAGAAATATAATGAGCAAATCAAGATAGGTCAGAAACTTCCAACTCTGCCATGAAAGGGAAATAAACCTTTTAGAGAGGTGATTATTCCTTTCTGCAAATAAGCTTATCCTTTCCTAAGAAGAGTCAAAATAAGCAAGTGTAGATAGAGTAGGTTTGGAAAAGGTAATGCAGAGTGTGTGAGTTCTCTCTACGTGCCATGTTTTAGGGAGAATTTAGGTCAAAGTCAGCGATTTTGTGACTTGACAGATCCAGTACTTATCACTTCTACAAAAAAGGGAAGATGTAAGTGACACAGAATTCTGCCACCCTGGCAGCACAGAGTGGTTTTCCGTTCTGAGGTACAGAGTAGGTAATGGCTTCTTTCACAGCCCTGAAGGGAAATTAGCTCACAGATTAGCTGCTTAGCCTGTGTACTTATGTCAAAGACACAACACTTAAGGGGGAAAAGAAAAGGGAAAAAAAAAAAGGAAAAAAAAGCTAATTTGTCATTTACTTAAAGAAAAAAATGGTTCCTGCTAGAAAAAAATAGTTCCTGCTAAAAATATACACACATGTGTATGTATACATATATATAGATATGTACATATATATGCACATGTACTTTGATTAATACCTTCTGAGTGTGAAAGGTTAGTTATCTTGCATTGTAATTGTTTCCCCAAACAGGTGATACCAATGAAGTCAGTGAAAAAATTGCCAGTTTCAAGAAATGGATAAAGCGTGACAATTGATTTTCTGAAACGTTTGTCTCACAGTTACATGACACATTCTTAGCAGGATCAGGAACTTGTTAGACAAGAGGCAAAGCTCATGATACTGACTGTGTTGTGAATGAATGTGTTTGCATGAATCGGATCCCCAAACTGACACTTGCTTAGTGTATTCTTGAATGCGAAAGAAAAACAGTAATCATTTTCTGAAAGCTGCGATCTGGTAAGTAGACTGCTTATTACAAATATTTTTAATAAGCTGATGAAAAAAGATATTTTATTCATAGAAACCCTCCAAACTTAGCTGTAGTTGCCTTTAGAGCAGATAATGAAACTGCTAACAAAGCTCGTAGAAACAACTTGATATGTTATTTGATTAAACTAGTATAGTAAATAACCCAAACAGAAGTCACAAATGCTATATATACATCTTTCAGGATACGTAGTTGATACATGTGAAAGGCTCTGATAGCCACGTTTGCAGCTTATGGGTACTGAGTGGTTCTATAGTACAGAGATGAATCAACTGTGGAGCATGAAAAGAACATTAGTGAAGAGAAAAAAACAACAAGGACTTGGGAAGGTGCATTTGTAGGAGGAGAAAGAGGTTGTTCGCCTGGTGCAATTTGGGAAACTAGTTTGAGCGGTCAGTAGTGAACTAAGGATCTGTGAAATCAAGGCAGTGCAGAGGAGACAAAACAGACAAACAAAATAACATATGCAAGTTTAGGAACAGAAAGAAATGTAATGAAAAAGTTATGTCCTTGATAATGAAAGAAGAGAATTAGAACTTGATTTTCTTTCCTTGTGAAAGACTGGAGGAAGAAAGGGGATAAAATTGAAAATATGAAGAAAACTATATGAAAAAGGTATCTGGAGACTCTTCTGGGAGAGCTCTGTACATTAACCGCAAAACACATAAATGAATGCAATACAGAGAACATAATCTCTTGATTCAGGGTCATCAAAAACATAAAAAAGACTTTTCAGTTTTTTCATTTTTTCTGCATTTGCCTTCTTTTGAATTTGATTTCATGCTTGATGAGTGTTTGAGAATGCCTATCTGTAGATAGCAAAATATCTTAACAGCCTCTAATGCTGCAAGTGAAAGCATATAAAATGGGTCAGAGATTAAGGTAAAATCCAAGAAAAGTGGCCCAGAATTGTGCTTTTAACTTTACAAACCAAAAAATACTCACATTTCTCAAAAGACGAAATGGATATACAGAAATGGGTGTTCTTGTATGAAAGTATCTCGAAATTATGGTTGATTGACAGTTGACCACAGCTGGGAAGAGAACAAAAAGCAAATTGTAGAGTTTCTATAAAATATATGCTATAAAAGTAGAAGTCATAAATTATCCATATTCTCAGAGGCTACTTTGTATGTTCTACAGCTTAGCAAGAAAACCAATAACGTCCATAGACTGTTTTTGCATCTGCAGTTTTTGTGGGAAAACTCTATTCTCTGAAAGAATTCCAATGTGTTTTGTTGTAGTCTGTGTGAGTCATGTGCAAGTCATTAAAGTCAGAGCCTGTCCATTGTAAACCCATCATTATTCTGTAGGCCAAGGTTAAAAAGAAAATGTCTGGTTTATGATTCCACTCACTCTTCTAGTTCTATATCAATTGCAGCCAGAAAAAGAGTGCTTGAGAACTGACAATTCTTTGCAATTTCCAAAACCTCAGTTCAACATCCATTAGACAGCATCTCTTTGAAGACTCTCTTGGCTAAAATATTATGTTTGCACCTGGCAGCTCTCACAAAAGTTTAAAGAAAAGAAAGAAGTGTAGCTACGAAATAGAACATGCACAACTCTAACTTTCAGCACCGAAAATGCCTTTTCCCTGTCTCTGCAGAAGCTCTTAGAAATTTAGAAATTCAGAAATTCCATTTACAAGGGGGATCATATACTCTTTATATTAATTACTATTTTAGACTGAGAAGAAAACAAAACCAAGCCAGAAAAAAAGAAGAGTGACATACCCATGAAAGAGCACAGGACCATATACCTTGCTTGTGGAAACCTATTTTTCATGTGCCGTCAACATGGCCTCTTTCACTTGACTTGCTCTGTATTTTTCACAGAGCTCTAACAACTACTTTAATGTCAACGTTTTTTTTAAGGCCAGTATAAAACCATCTGTCTCTTCCTATAGATTTTTAAATCCCTAAATGACCTCCAGATAGTTTTCAGAAGTTTTTTCTTTTCTCTGTAGTGTCTTCGGAATCACCAACCCAGTGCCTTTAAATATCTCCCTCCTCTTACTACTGAGGCCTTCTGATTAACTGGCGACTGGAAATATGGTGTCCCGTGCATTACTCTTAATTACTATTGTGGGAACTCATTCTCAGCAGGAACTCTGTGAGTCAAAACCTACATTTTGTAAGAACCTAGTTTCCTTTTTAAGCTGTTAGCATGTAGGTAACATAGCCCTCGATCTTGTTCTGCTATCCCTTTATCAGATGTTCAGAAAGGCTGTGTTTGTTGTTTTGTTTGGTTGGGTTTTTTACATCAAACCACTCCCAGTTTTGTATTCAATTTGCAGATCATATTTTGGTAGGTGGAAAAAATGATCTGTTTGTGAAGCTGCTTTTGGCTATGGCAGGAAGTCGTTAATGGGCAGTTTCAGGGAGTGCTGGCATCCCATAAATAACAAATATTTCCATGAGCATCAAAACTAATGAAGCCTATGGATTTGTCTTGTGGTTGGATTTCCAGCTGCTTAATAGCCTGCTGCCTCTCACTGAGGCTTTTCCTTTGACTAGAGCATTCATAATATCCCTCTCATGTGGTTTCTCTGGTGTCTAATAAAGGCTGAGTTCATGCTGCAGTCTTTCCTCAGTGAAGACACTAATACTGTCTCCTCTACACAAGTACTCAGTTTCACAAATCTTATATAATAACTCGGTATCTTTGAGACAACTGTCTCTCTGTCGGACTTAGCTGAGACTGGTCAACAGTTTCAGAAGTTACTGGATTAAGAATGAGCAGAGAGCGCGATACATGTACCATATTTACTTAGGAAACCAGGCTCAGTGTTCTGGGTTTGTTGGTTTTTTTTTTTTTACATCCAGGAACTGAGGCCACAGTCTTCATGTCTGTTTATGCATGTCTATCAGTTTTGCTAGTGAGGAATAAGTTAGCAGCCTCTGGGTTTGTCTATACGATTGTAAGAGGAGTGTGTTGGTAACCTTCTTGAACTATCCATGGCCATTTCCCATTGGACAGACTCTGTAATTACCCTTCAGTGTCATAAATTCCCTTAAGTTTTCTGTTCCAGGCATCTTGCAGTACCGGCTGCCTGGCAAAGCACTGCCCTGAGATTGCTTGTGCGGGCAAACTAGGTTAGGCACGAGTTTTTCTACAGCAATTGCTTTTCTGATGACTGCTTGCACCCCTTCTCTGTTGGAAAGAATTATCGATGAAGACCAATACCTCAGGGAATATCTATACATGTTGTAGCATTTGGTAATTCTAGCATGCTAATTCTATTATCAGGTATTGACATTTGTGTTTGGCCCAGTAATCATGTTGCTACCCCAATTTTTATGTGAGTCTTTTCAGATGGTCTCTCTTAGATCAAAGCCAACCCCTATGCAAACTTTCCTACTCTACATCAAAAACAATCTGTGGCACTTTGTGGTGAAACACCTCATGCCAAACAAAACAAATGTGCTAGTGTGTGGCGAACATCTTATAAAACAGGTATTTGAGTGTATGCTAATATGCGCTCTGTTTTGCTAACAGAATCTGACAGAACCCTGCAGATACAAAAGGGAGAGAAAAATATTTGATATCATTTCATCTAGAATTTCTTCCTGTGTAAACAGTAGAAAGTATCCCCTTTTATATATTTACTTATTTTTGCTATGTGAAGCATTACTTCAGTGAAGTGTTTCATGTCTTCTTTAAATGTGAAAAGCTATTCCCTCTATTTGTCCCATCGCTCCCTGAGGAAAAAGCATTTAAAATATTATTTTAGCATATGCTTTACCATGGCCTTTTGCTGGGGTTGCAAACTCTGGTCCAGCATGACTCTTTCAGCTCTGCTCTGCCAAGGGCTTCGTTTTGCCTTGGAAGATATCCTTAAACTGTTCCTCAGTTGTTCTGTTCTCCTGAACTTCAACTGAGATCAGCCTCTTGATGAGAGCAAGAACTTGCTATGATTTTAAAGTCAGTAATGGATACTTTAAATAGAACACTATTGGAAATTATGTGCCTCATGGAGACAGAGGTAGGGGCTTAAAGTAGTTTCTTTAACTGCTGATAGCCTTGCCTTCAGTGCTCCATTACTTTTTGGGGCACTATACTGTCTTGTACATATTTGTCCAATTAAAATGGACAAAGAAGTATCCCATTTACTGTCAGGTCTCCATCTTCTACTCTAAGTATTGGCTTTTGCTATGATGGCAATTTTCTTCTGAACTAAAGGTGCTGTTGTCATTCTGTTTTGATGTGGGTACACCAGCATATTCTGCTTGTACTTGCAAATTCTTGCAAAGTGATATAGTTTACTGAAGTTGCTCTATCTTATGTTATGGCTAACAAGCCAAGCTTAGCTTGTGCTATTTACCACAGCATGTGCTGGTTTTTTGCAGGCTTACTTTGACCTCCACACGTCTTCCTGCCTCAAGCTTCTTTTATCAGAACTGCATAATCTGAGCATTGTCTATTCTCTACAACTGTTGTTCTGAACAAAATAATTTCTTGTTAGCAAATTCTCATTATTTTGTCACGGGCTAATTTTAGCCTGCCTGTTGCACTTGTTCTCTCATGCATGCGCTCTCCCAGATTTTCATCCCTATCCCCATTATAATTTGGTCTTTTATTAGGTCCTGAATTGCCTCCCCAAATTATCAGTTTGTCCCTTCTCCTTTTGATTGCAGACTCTGCTTTTCTAAAGTCTTTCTGTACTCTGGTGGATATTTACATACCTTACTTTAAATGACTAAGTTAGAAGGCTCGTGTCCTACAGCTTCCTATAGTCAGTGAAGAGAGAGAGGAATTCCTTAGGAGGACAACTGCAGCATTTAAACTGGGCTCTGAATTACTCTTTGAGGAGTCTCCCACTCCCAGCCCTTCCCTTCCTCTCTCTTTCCATTAATAATCTACAAAGACTATCCCTCCAATTTAGCTACCTAATTTATAAGGCTAAATTTAGGCAGTCTGAGTACTCCTAAATGCTCAATAATGTATTTTTCGTGTATTTTATTTCTAGATGCTATAATGTTACATTTCTATAAAGTTTTATAGTTAGCTTTTTCTGCCTGAGCTAACTGGAAGCTATTAAAATCGTGCAATACTGATACCCCAAATAAAGCTACCTTCTGACCAATCATACTGTTTTGGCTGGCATCCACTGATTTAACCTTCCCCAGTTGTCCTCTGCACTTTACCTCTCCTGCAGAGCTCTTAACTGCTTCATCCCTTTACTGAGGTTATTTTCTTCATTTGTACCACTACTCCTGGTATCGCATCCCATAGTTAAAAATTCATTCAGAGCCAAATATCTGACAGAGCCCTGCTTCATTCAGCATCTGAGTCTGACTGATCAGCACTGTCTGCCATAAGTCTCTGAATAATATCAGTGTCCACTTGCAGCTGGCTCATGTCCCAGCTTCTTAAAAAACACAGTTATTCAGAAGCAGTGCTTCTCCAAAACATTGGTATGATAAATCCAAATATATTCTTCAGAGCAAATCTAAAGAAAGGTCCAGAACGTAGAAGTCATAGCCCTTGAAACCTGTTCCAATCCTGGCATGCCAGTTTCTGATGGCATTAGTCTATGTTCAGCCATAACTAATAACCATAATCAAAGAGAAACAGTATCACAGGGTGAACTCTGCAAAGCAGATTCCTAAAACGCTTTAGCCAGATGGCTGTGCTAATCCATGAAGACTAATTTACAAAACAAGGCAAAAATGTTCCAATGTTAAGAAACAAATTGTAAATAGGGGTACTAAAACAGGATGTAATTTTATTGGGAGTTATGTAGAGTTCCATTAAATTATTTTCTGTGCTCTAAAAGATGTAAAATAATGCCTATTTACTCTAGCATTACATGTGAAATTACAATTTTTGAAGATTTGCATCATTCACACTCATGGTAAACAATTATTGAACAGAGAGTGAGGGATTTTGAGTGTGGAGTTTTGTGCTTACATCTTGTAGAGTTTATTGAAGAAAACATGACTTTACTTTAAATATTTTTAGTTAGCATTTCAATGAATCTTTTATGATTTTTCAAATTTGAATAATTTGCTAGGAATCTGACATGCAGTACAACCTGCAGATTTAAAAGTACCTGATACTGTTGTTCTTTGTTATTTAAAGTACTAAAATATTTAGGCATCTTCAGCCTGGATCGGAGTCCTAATGCTTTAGGTACTTCTGCAGATGGGAGATACTGGTTCCACTTTTCATATTTGTACAATAGGTATGATTGAGTACTCTATAACAAGAACTGCTTTCATCATGTATTGAAATGGGTCGGCATCCATCTAAGAACAGGAGGTATTTTAAATGGGTATCGCTAACCTATCAAACCATCCATTTAAAACAGGAACTTGTTCTTGAGGCATGGATACCTACAAAAATGTACAACACAATATCAGAGTCCCATATTTGGGACTTTATAAAGTTTTGGGTAAAGCTTATCACTGTTTCTACTCCTGGAGAGTGCAGAGTGCTTTAACGGTGGTATCATTTTGAAACAGATTCCAAGTTCTTCAACTTCGTTGATATAATTGGGTTGTTGCTGTTTGTTAGCCAGCAGATTCATCAGTATTTTATGCTATCACGGCCCTAAATAATATTAATATGGGCTATGTCTGGAGGTGGATGTGGATATAGCTCAATGTGAAAGGACAGAGTGCTGATAATGAGAAAGTATATCTGAAGGATAAACAAATATTTTATCTTCAGAGGTATTTATAGGCCAAAGTGACTTTCATCCCTTTACCAGAATTAAGTAGAGCAGAACTAAGTAAAACTTCATTATATTAATTAAAAGAATACAACAACCTAGGAAATTATATATTAGAGGAAAATATATCATATGAAATCTGGCATGCTGCAACTCCATGCCCTCAGGTCCAACCAGTAGCGAGGACAGACTGTGCTGATCAGGTGCGGGGCATCACCAGACAAGCATCCTGGCCAGCCCCTGCTTTCCATAGGGCATCCTTTGGAAGCTTTAATGCTGTTAGCTGGAGGATTTTGTACACCAATCATAACAACTGTAATTATCTATGATCCCTACACAGGCCTTACAGAGGATCATCCTTATACCCTCTTTCCTTAAAATAGCCATGAAAAGTTGGAGTCTGCAATGCGTTATAGTTCATACGAAAAATCCCTATGGAATGACTAAAGTGATACAAAGCCCCCCCCAAAAACAATTAAGAAAAGCTTGACGGAGGCAAGAAAAAATTCTGCTTGAGGAAAGAAAGGGCTGGACCACCTTGGTCTTCGGATTATGCAGCAAACTGAAGGGAACACAGAGTGAGCATAGATAAGTAACCTGGATCATCTCAAGGCATGATATTTTGTATGGTATCTGGCCAAGATTTTAGACTTAAGACAGTTACTCATCTTTTCTGCAGCACAACAGAAGGATTGAAAGCTGCTTTTGAGTTTCAAATAGGTTTTACACTGCTTGAAAGGACTGTTCACAAGCAACAATTTCAACTGCCTCCAGGCATTTCTCTTTCTTATATCATGTACATAAAAATAAGGAAATTAATAAGACTTCTTAATAAGACATTCATCTGAATAAATCTGTAATTGTCTTGAAGTAAAAGTGTTTATGAGGTCCTGAATACAATACTTCATCTTCACAAACTATAAAACAGAGAGAGTTTGACAAGCAATTAGGAATCTCAAGATAGAAAGCACTATCAAAGTCCAAGGCATTCTTATTATTAATCATTGTGTAGCTCCCCACTACTGTAAATCAACACCAGTACGTTGAAGTCAATGGAGTAATTGAAGCAACATTGATTTTTCACAAGCTGCAAAGCTGACCCAAAGCATTTCAGTTTTATTCAGGTTTCTTTAAAGAAATATAGTTGTATTTTTTCTTTTCTCCCCCTTTTTTAAGTTGAAGAAAGCAAATAACAAAGCTAGCATTAATTGTTTAGAATTGAGCATGAGAGGATTAAGAATGTATATTAAGATTTTTTTCAGCCTTTCATGTATATGTTTCTATTCCTGTTTCTGAACCAGACTGTAATTTCAGTTACAGCAAAGTAGTTATAGAGCATTGCTAATGAAATACAGTGCTATTACTGAGACAAACATCTAACCGATAGTATTTTACATGCACTCCGGTGATAAACTTACATTGTAGCAATTTTTCATCTGGGAAAAGTTTGCCAGAATACACTACAAAGATATTTGTGTAGTCATAGAATCACAGAATCACAGAATGGTTTGAGTTGGAAGGGACCTTAAAGATCATCCTGTTCCAACCCCCCTGCCGTGGGCAGGGACACCTTCCACTAGACCAGGTCGCTCAGAGCCCCATCCAGCCTGGCCTTGAACACTTCCAGGGATGGGGCATCCACAACTTCTCTGGGCAACCTGTTCCAGTGCCTCACCACCCTCACAGGAAAGAATTTCTTTCTAGTACCTAATCTAAATCTACCCTCTTTCAGTTTAAACCCATTACCCCTCATCCTATCACTACACTCCCTAATAAAGAATCCCTCCTCCTCTTTCCCGTAGGCCCCCTTTAATTACTGGAAGGCTGCTACATCTGTGTTTGTTTGTCATCAGAGTGAAAAATAAATGCAATGGATTAATGAGAGCAAGGGGAGTTCCAAAATACACCCAATAAAATACCATGCTTGTTGAAAGTAAACTTGTGTGTTGATTGCTTGTTCACCATTAAATATACAGGATATGTCAGATAACACTGGGGTAAAAAATGTTTATCCCAGTGTTTTGGATTACCTGAATTGAAGGTACTTATTTTGAGCTATCGCATTTCCAAAAGGTAAAAAGGTGGAACAGGGGGGAGAGGAGAACATCCCTGTAGCAGCACTACAGTGTGGTCGGTGGGGTGGGTGGGGAACAATGCTGTCCATGTCTGTGCTTCCATACCTGTGCCTTCTTTACAAGGTGGTAAGGACATAGACTGCCATTAAGTAACCCCAGTGACTCTTGATCTGCAGTATGCTGTGCTCCCCACTCCTCCCATCACAACCCCATCCCCTAGAGTACTCCTTCTCCCAAATCGCAAGTCCTCACTCTTTCTCCACAAGTCTGCACACCCCAAGCTGTTACTGCAAGCCTCCTTTCCTGCCTTTTCTCACAAACACATGCTACAGTCCCTTGCTCCCCATACCATGCTACCAACCCACCTCCTTTCTGCTAAGATCAAGCTCCTCCAACCTTGGAGTTCTCCATTTATTGCACACCTTACGCCTCCTCCTTGGTGTTCAGCTTCCCCAAGAGGCTCCAATATGTGTCATGCCAGCGTAGTCTCCTCCAGCGCTTCCCAGTCAGCTGCTGTTTCTGCCATCCTTCTTGGTATCTGTGCTCCTATGTCTACCAATACGCTGAGTCCCCTCCTGATTTCAGCATCTTGCCTACAAAATCTTGCTTGTGGCAGATGAAAAAATCCAGGTACAGGTTGTATTTACTGAAAATCCACTTGGATGGGACTCTGAAGAAAAAAAAAAAGTAAGATATGTTCAGAAAAAAAGCCCACAAATGTATGGTGGACCTACTACTTTCTCAAAATTAGTATTGCATTAATATATTATTTGTTTGAACTTGGTGTTAAATAAATGCAGATTCTGTTATGCAACAGAGCACATCATGGGGAATACAGTCTACCATGAATTTATCACATCTGACATGGAATAACCTCAAGCAATAGGTCAAAATGAAAGCATTTTTTGATTCTTATTCGCAGTCAGACCCAATTACCCCGTGGAAAATATCCATTTTTGGAAGAATGGGTCAGATTTTGAAGCACATAAAGCAGGCACTTACGAATCTGTGTGGGGTACTTCACCAAATCTATATTTACCCAAGCCTTGTCAAACTGCCTTCAAACAGATGCTGTAAATAACTCTTGTCTTGAGCCATATCATTTTATTGCTAAAGCGAATGAACTGAGGAGAAGACAAAGAACACAGAGCAGAATAGGAAAGGTCAGTGTTACTCTCCCTACAGTGACAATAAAACATGCTAAAGCAGGGGTACCAAAACAGAGGTGGTGGTGGTAGTTGGAAGGAAGGCCGTCATAAAGCAACAATGCACGAAGAGGAGAACGGGTGATTCACCTGAGAGATTACCACTACTTAGTACTGCAGCATCTCTCGTTTCAGGGATCTGAAGAGTACTGCACTTGCATTCCCTTCAAGCAGCAAGTCTGAGAAAATTGACCTCAGGTCTGATCAGCTGCCATGGAAATACAGCCAAAAAGTACTGTACACCAACTCTCGGTATCTTTTTGAAAGAGGAATTTTATTTTTACCTCAGTTTCATTGAAAAAGAACTGAGGCATAGATAGATTACCTGCCTTTCCCAAATTCATAATAGAAGTCAGTGGCTAAGCTTTCATTAAAATCCAGATATTTTCTCAACTGCATACCCTTACTACTCAGAAACGACCTGTAAAAATCTGTATTGCCTCAGAATTCCCCTGAATTAGCCAAAGAGCAGCAGCAGAAGCGGTTACTGTTGCAGCAGCAGCCAGTTTAGATCTCTCCATTCAGCCCTCCTGTCACGCATTTCCCATGACTGGCTGCCTAACTAGGAACCTTGTATATTTTAGAATCACATTTCAAAACGAATAACTGCAATTTCTAAAATTGTATTTCTGGATCGAACCATAACACTATATAACTCAAACGTAATGTCTGCTGACACTTGTGCATTTCATATACACAAGAGTATCAAACCTAGTAAGTAAAGAGAGCTACAGGAGTAATTGGTAGCATCAACTTTCAAGCAGATTGGTTGAATTTAACAAATCATGAGAGAATTTCATTTTGGGGTCAGCGAGCTGGTAAGCCTAACAAGTGCGGATTCCATTATTTCCATGTCTGGCTCTCAGAAAGCCTGAAAGGAGGAGAGGAAGAGATACACGATACATCGGTACAGCTGCACCGCTGATTAAGAGGATACCAGCAAGCTTACTCTGCTGTACTGAGCACTTGGATGCCATCTGCCTCTCCTCCTCAGAAGATCTGCAGTGCTGGACAAAGAGATGGGAGGGCTCTGGATAACCCAGCCGGCCCCAGCAATTCACTCCTGCTCCTGATCTAGAAACGGAGGGTTTAACTCATCTCTCATTTGCATGCCTGTCTGCGGCACAGAAAGGAGGTTTTTGCTTAGAATGATTTTCACAGAACTGATCAAATCTAGTGATAGGAGGGGAGCGTTACTTCGCTAGGTGTGCTGGATGTTGAGAAGCAATAACTGTGATATTACATTGCAAGCTCTATGTGACAGGCTCAGTATATGCAAGTGTGTCATTGCCTACCTTCAAAGATCAATCACCTCTTGGTGAAGGATGTCCCTGGTTTATACTGAATTAAGGACACTACAAAAATAAATTAGGCAGGACTGCAAACCGAGGAATGCTTTTTCCAATTAAGAATGCAAGAAGCAATTAGTTAGGCAAATTGCAGTTGGAATTTGGCCGGTAAAATCAAATTCTGGTTTTATGAGAAGCAGCACAGGATCCTTAAGAGCACAAGTCTAATCTGAAAAAAGGAGAGGAGATGGAATAACTGCTCTTTTTTCTTGTCTTAGTAACGTTCATTTTCCTGATTTTTGCTTATAAATTACTTAATTATATTCTCTATTCATAAACATTCTATCATACAGTTGCCTGGAAGTCTAATCCTACAATTGTTATTGCAAATTAACAGAAATATGATTTGAAGGGCTATACATTCAGACTGTAAAATATCAGAAGAAATCCTTTGATCAGGAAATGAAACATATCTTAGTGAAGTCAGTCCAGGTCTCATAATAAACACACATGTTCTAATATATATATATGGAAACTCCAAATATGAATTTGGGGACTTGTTTAATTTTTAAACAATGAATGAGACACTTTTTTGTTTCTCTCATGATTACAAAAGCCAGAGAAAATAAAGGTGTCATTTTTGACACAGATGTAAATTTGTGTTATGTTGGACATTTTTTATTTGATTGCAAAGCAAATTTTTGTTGCATAGACTGTGGGAGAATTTCAAAACAAAATGTAGAGCAAAGTGTGGTCATAACAAGCAATGTTCCCTCAACCTGATAGGGCCATGGTTTGTTAGAAAAAACCCTATGATAACAAAGTACTGTACAGGCAGATAAGTGTTTGTTGTTAATATGAAAGGTATGAAAGCTGAACAAAGAAAACTGACAGGATAAGATGATTTTAACTTTTAACTGTACATATAAATATATATGTGTGTGTATGTTATTGAGAATGGAAGGAAAATATTCCTTCAGATAGGTTTACAAAGGGAAGAGCTAGAAGAAGCAATTTTCATTTTTCTTTTGTAATCTAGATAGTGTAAAATTATTCTGTCTTCACAACCTCAAGGCAAAGAAGACAGCCTGCTTCTCTAGCTATAAAAAAATCTGACAGATTTTTTTAAAGGAAGTCACAACTGATTTCTCCTAAAATAAAAAGCAGGAGGATTAGAGCTTTGCGGTAACAATGAAATCTGCTGAAAACTTTTACAGTGAAACCCAGAGCTCTAGCAAGGTCCTGCTTGAGGCACTGATCCTGCAATAAAAGCAGTTTAGATTCTGTAGGGTCGGGGCCTGAACTGCCAAACATTTAGAACTCCATATTCATCCAGATTTAAATTTGTGCAAAAGCGCCTATATTTGAATAGAGCTGAAGGTTAACAAATTTAAAACCACCTGCAAGATACGATCCCCACTGCTACAACATCTACACAAACCTTGCCCTCCCCTTAGAAAAGCAGTTGCAAGGCAGGTGGAAAAATATTTTTCCAAAAATACAGTTCTAAACAAACTGTGTCATGTAATGTGTTAAATTTACTATTCTGCCATATTACATGCTACTCTGTTGAACTGGCATTCTTTTTGTATACTACCCATTTGCTGTAACAGTTAATTTCTAGCTCTGGGGTGATGCTCAGTTGTTTCCCTTTTGTGGATTTGAATATGATCATAGTGTCCCCAAAGTTTTCAAGAGCCCCAATATTAAGTTATTGGACTACCCTCTAAGAAAATAACATGGTCTTCTCTGGGTCTAAAGCCCAGTCTAGTGCCTATGAAAAGACTGATGAACTTTTAAACACTAAGCTCAGGCACCTGGGTAGAGTCAAAGGAGTTGAGGCAAGGATCCAGCTTTTCTGCTCAAAAGCTTTTTGCAAAGGCTGCATCGTAGCCTTATTTAGAGCTGAAGAAGCTCAATTTGTGCAAGTAGGCTACGGGGAAATCTTCCAGTACTGCTTACGCTTGGTCATTTGCCAAAACAAAACAGAATCTGTCTCCAAATTAGTGAGTACTTAAGACCAGGAATTTTATGTCTGTATTTGTTTCTTCAGTAGTTAGCATGCTGTGGAAGGTGTGCAAACAATCAGTCCCAAATGTCCTGAATACAGGCAGTTCTCTGTGCCAAGTTCTTTGAAGTCCAGGATAGTATTTAATTTACCAGTTTACAAAGACTGCAGCTGTGTTAGGTGCTGGCTAGCACAGAGAGCTAGCACAGCTCTAGTGCAGATAACAAAGATTCATAGCTTTCCCTGATAGTTCCAGAGAGATTTTAAAGGAACAAAAGGAACTGCAGCCTACAACTACTTGAAGGGCAGTTACAAAGATAATGGAGCTGAACTCTTCTTGGTAGTTACAGACAATGTAATAAGAGGCAATCGCCACATGGGTTTGGGTTGGGCATTAAGGAAGATACAGAGACGGGGTGGAACCTCTGTCCCTGGAGGTTTTACGGACTTGGCCAGGCAAGGCCATGGCTGGCAATAGTTCCGCTTCAAGGGGGCTTTCAGAGATAGCTTCAACTGGCATTTCTGTGACACAATGAAGTCAGATATCCATTTTCTGTAGGCTTACTTACATAATCTCATGCATTTGGAAATCCCTACTTTAACAGGATTTTAACCTTCACGCTGTGTGTACAAAAGTGGAGATGGAAGAAGTAACAACTGGTAGGAAAGAAAGGGTACTCTTTGTGCTTATCTTGACTGATATTTTCCAAGCCTGAGGAAAAACATAAAGGAGGTATTTTGTTACTGAGTGAAAAGATGTGACATTTGCATAACCCCCAAAGAGGTAACATTCAGCACTTTTAACTGAGTTGTATTTGGATTTTGTGCACGCATACGCAAACCTCAAAATTCAGGATAGGTGAAATCTAAGGGACAGAACCTGATTACATAGAACGGACTGGCATTTCACTCTTAAAACAAAAAGTGTATTTTCCAGATAGATGCATGACACAGATACTACTCATTGCATTCAGGTAGTTACAACACTGCATTTGTCTTTCCTGTGCAAGTGAGAGCAGAGTTTGGTCCTGGAGCAATCCATTTGTTTTATTGTATGTAAATGGCATTCCCCTTTTGCTTATTTTAATGGAAGTTTCAAAATCAGCTTTGCTAGTACCTATATTATATTTAGAGATACATACACTACCATCAAAGAGAAGTTTCCGCCCCCTCATCAAGAAGTGTGTGATAATTCTCAAGGCCCAAGCATGCAACCTGTCTTCAGCTTGAAGCCATGTCTTTGAAAACGAGGATCCATTTTCAGTTACTTGAGGAAGCTTTGGTTTGGGGAAAGGAGGAAGACCAGAGGCTGACTTATTTTGCTTGCAGTCAAGTGGAAGAAGTCTCACCCAATGTTACCGTAATAGAAACACAGGGAAGGAACGAGCGATGTAGAAATCTGCCAAGTTGCCTGGAGGCCAGAGCTGAGTTTACAGCAGGCTGCTCACCTCTGATCACAACAGACTTTGTAGCAATGCCAAAAAGCAAGCATTTATACCAGACTAAGCAGAATACTACATCTATTTACAAAGAATAACATGTCAAGAGCAATTTTCTTTAGAAAATTCCTTATTAATCGTGGGGGTTTAAAGGCTTCCTGCACAACTTAAGAAGACAAAAAAGGAAGAGAATATGTTACAGCAGAACTAGGAATTCACCTACCACATAACTTAATGTTCACTGGAACTTAAAAAGGTACTCAGCCATTTCATAAAATGATGACTTGTGTAGCATTACTTCTGTTTTCTTGCCTGGAAAAGGAGATATTATTTATAAAAAAGTAAAAGATTGAGAAAGCAGCTTGGCAAGATGTCCTGTCACATACTTCAGGTCAGATTCCTCATTTCTAATTTATAATTTCATGAGGCCATTCAGTTTGTAATTTCCTTTCTTCCCTTTTCTATCACCAAAACGTGAGAAGAAAGACAGAAATAATGAGTCAGAGAGAACCTTTTGCCTCTAGAAATACCCTCCTCCTGAAACTAGAAATCATTATCCAGTAAAGTAGAACAAGTTAATTAGGAAGCTAAATCATAGAAATATTTTGTAGCTTCAATTTTTAAACAAACACATTTCTGTACGTGTTATATATTTTATAAACTATGTGTCCACTTGAAGCACACGGCAATAGTACCCACCAGAGCTGTGTTCTGGGACATCAGCAAGTTGTCCTGGCTCTGCAGCCTTGCGATGGCTCCACAGAAGTTTTGCCTACTCTTGTTCACTGAAAGGGAGACGTGTCTACCGTCTTTCTACAGATGAACCAGAAGGAGCTCAGGCTTCCTTAAACATGTCTGCCATGTTCATCCAAATAACCTGAGGCATAAGAGCAGACAGATTAGGCTGCATTTTCATGGCATCTTTAAGACAGTCTAGGTGCAGGTGGCAGCTGAAATGCATGATCTCACCCTTCCCTGGCACCCCAGGAGATGTTGCTGCTCCCAGCTTTGCACTGGCACTTGTGCTCAAGCATGAGGGAGAGCAAAAAGTGATCTGGCTGGAAACTATTGCTTTTTGCTGGGTTTTCAGACAGAGCAGCCCCCCGACCTCACTTACATTAGAGTGCATGAATGTGAGTGGCAACACAAGGCGGCAGAGGAAAAGCATGGCATGGAGCAGAGGGGTGGGTAGCAACCATCGCTTTCAGCAGCAGCTATTAAGTTAGCTCAAAACATTCATGCAACCACAATCACACTTACTCTTCCATGGTACCTCCTCTGTGGGGATCGAAGTACCAGCAAAGCAGTGTCCTTCCTGGCTGGGCACCCTCCCAGGGACAGGTTGCAAAGACCAACAAATCCTTCACCTTCCTTCAGGGTCTTAATCTGTGGCATATAAAGCTCTTGCCTCAACCTCTCAACTTTAAGTGTTTCTATTGTCTTTTATACTTACCGTATGGGCCAACTAGAGACAACACTTTCAGATACAGCTGCTAGCAAGTAGCTTAGACATCTAGTAGAAGAAAACATCCTTGTTTTATTTTATGAGAAACTTCTCAGATTTCCAGTTGGACTTCGGTTCCCTTATAGCACGCTGGCAACGCTAAAGGCCACACGTGGTATAGATACTGGATTGTGCTATGAAGGAGCTGGGAACCTAAAAAAGTTTCATCTGGCTGGAAGACTTTAGGACAGCAATACATTGCAACAGCCAAAGGGGCAAAGGAGGGATGAACGGCTAATGCTATAACTCTTTAACTTTGTTACTGCAGGTCCTGAAATACTGTTTAGTTGTAAAATTTCACTATTCATGTCCCTGATGAGATGTGGGCAAGTCTATATCAAGCAGCCAAGGGCTTTATAGGGATGGAAATCGAAGGCTGAATTAGGAAAATTTTTTTAATGTATTGATGACAACTTGCAGTTTGCATACAACAGAATTGTAGAATATGCATTTTGATAGAATATACATGACAGAATTCAGAAAAGGGAATAATATTCTACCTTACCATCTGTGGGACAAACACTGCCCATAGATTTGTGTGGCATTTGCACATACAGTTTAGAAGAGAATTTGTAGACATACGTATCTAAATAGAAAGATAAATGGATTTTGTAAAATCAGAACTCCAGTTTGTACTGATACAGTTCAAAATCAAAGTCTGAAGAGTGCTTATCATGGTCGTGTTCTGGTAAGCCTTTATCTTTCTGGAGTGGTTAAGTAATACTTTTCTTTTTTGCTCTTTGTAAAGGTCATGTAGCACTGTGGGGGAAAAAAGAGTGGATTTGAAGCCCACCTTAAAAGTAGCGAGCGTTATCATTTTATCATCATTATTTCTACTGGGAGGCTGTTGAAGAACTCCATTGCTCTTAGTATTAGGATTGTTCTTTTAATTTTCAGCCCAAATCAATACACTTTCTAAAACAAAAACAGAAAAACAAAACCCAAAGTTGGTTGTTCAACTGAATTCTCCTTTGTTGAAAATTAAACTAATTTCATTTTGCCGTTGCAGAAATGACAAACAATTATAAAGCAACAGTTTTATCAATCCCTTCTTTATAACCTTTATAGCCCTTTTTGGATTAGAAGACACACATCTCACTTGAATTTTCTTGCTTCTAGACCAAAGACAGAGGGTTATTTCAACCTCTATTCATAGGTCCTATTTTCTGAAACTCTTCTTTCTGCTCTTCTCTCTTACAGCCTCTTCAGAGCGCGGTGACCTAGGCCGGCACACACCTCCTGCAGAAGCCTCTACAGGAGGAGCGGAGCACAGTAATTATCTCCCATGTGTTTTATATGACATTTTTTGTTAATGTGCCCCAGAATACCATTTCCCGGTTTTGGCATCACATTGCTGGCTCGTATTTCACCTGTAAGTCTCTATAACAACACCTTGTTTTCTGCAGTGCTGTTTCTCTGCCAGAGATTCCCCAATTAGTATTTCTACATTTCATTTCCCTTCCCTTAGCGTAGCACTTCATACTCTCCTTTCCTGCAGTATTTATCCTGGAGGTGACATCCATATGCATATCATCAGTCAGCCTGACTCCTTTATTACAGAAGAAATACCTGGTAGCTCTTCTAGGAAATACTGCTTACAGGTGTGTTGACAATTACTTACATCTGCTAGGGGAAAAAGAGACAGGTAGGGCTGCATATGGTGGAAAAACATTGATCAACAATTATACAGTTAAACTGTAGTGTGGATCCAGCAGGCCCTCAAAGCTATTTTATGCTTGCAGATCATTACCTAGAAGTGAACGTACAGGTCTCCTGGAGAACATCACAGAAAGAAGGCAAACTGCACAGTAGATTTATGACAACAACAAATGTATGCATTTGTGCTGCACCCCATGAAACCGATGGATTGCGGCAGAACAGCAGGGCGGTAGGAGTCATTTGCTAGTGAAAAATGTGCAGAGCTGGTTTAAAACTTTCAAAGTACAAACGGGAACAAGAATTCAAGCTCAGGCATGACAGTTACCATATGCCGGGGTTTTTTTGTATATTCTTCCTAAAAAATACGGGGTGGAGGTGGGGGAGTTGGGGTGAGGAGAACATCTCATTTAGGCATAGATTGCCCTTATTTGCATTTATGGAAGCATGCGAAGAACTTCTCCCTGTCCTTTGAGCTCAGGTCACGCACAGAGCAGCTCTGATACTCCAGAAACCATTTGTTTTCTCTGTCTGTCCTGCTGCTCACCCAGGGAGGCTGCTAAGCTCAAATGGTCAGTGTAGTTGCCCCTTCTGTCTTCACAACCTTGCAGAACAGGGCCAGGAGAATACGCTGTAGATGGTCCAGTTCACGCATTACCAAGTGCACTTCATGAAAAACTTGAAGACCCATCCCTGCCTGATATCAGAGCTCCTTCTTATCAGGAGGTGGCACTGCATAAAAGATTGTGCTAACGGCAACAATCCAGCATTTGTCAGCAATTCTTTTGGAGGTGACAGCATGGAGGAATGGCAGGGCATTTTCCCAAGGAAACCTAAGGTACCCCTTTCTGTAGCCAAAACAGTTTTGCATCTGCATAGCCTGATGCATATCATCATCCTGCCTGACAATTTTTGCCCACTGTAAGGTGCATCAGCATATTATCTGTTCCTAGTTTACTTGTATAAAAGGAGTTCAGTGGGAAAGGTCTGTTACTTCTCTGCAAAACCTACATTTACACAATTGGCCAGCATAGTCTGAAAACTTCATTTAGAAGGAATAGAAATACTTAGGATAGCAAAATAAGGACTATTAGAGTAACTGCCCTTGCGCATTATAACTATGGGTTTGAGAAATGAAAAGTAAGTTATTTGGTAGGGTAATGTAAAATGGAAATGGAAAATCATACTGAAAATTTTGTGTCTCAGCTATAATCACTCTATTAGTGCATCTATCAAAAATTATTCACCACAAATGACAAAACAAGTGGAATCGTCCCTGCTTATGCATAACTATCATGATGCATAGTTCATACACCTGATACACTGGAACATATACTGGGTTTTCAGATTCTTCAGTGACACTGATAACTATGTATATGTGTATATGCACACATGTACATACATACAGGCGTACATATGTGAGTGTGTACACATATATAGATATATGAAAACACAGACACAACGTTGCACTTGTAATTTTTTTGCACTTGTAAAGTGTGGGTAAAAACAGCAGTTTAAAATGTCATACCAACCATATACATTTTTCACATAAAAATTCCTATGAAGTTGCTTTACTCAAAACCATTTTCATTATAATTTTTCTGTGAACTTCTCTTCACTTTCTTCTGATTCTTGAAGTTAGTATTCAGGTTGAAATACAAAGCATTACGAATGAAATAAAAAGCATGGATCTCACTAAGAGCTTGCATGAACTCTGGACCAGTGAAATCACATTCCTTGAATATTCATGTTCTCGGGGGCTGCTTGTACCTCGGTGTTGAATAGCATCCACAAGCACTTGATTTGCTTCTCTCTTTACAGCCTGCGACAGGTTGAAGACACTTGGTCATTGACACTTCTGTCCAGCTCCCTGCTCCCTGTCAGAGGACCACTGATTAACACCTTACAGGAAAGATTTATCCTCAAAACTTCTCTTTTCATGATACCGACTCTCAACCCATTCCTCAAGGCTTGGCAAGAAACATATTCCAGGCCAGAGACTCTCAGATAAATTTAGGATTTGTGTACAATGACAAAAATTCATATTCTCATCGTGATTTCTGCTGCTAAGAGCAAGTGCTGGTGAAGCTGAGAACAATTTGGCTTGTTGATTGTCTGTATGAAACGAATTTAAAGATAGTAGTTCCAAATATAGCAGCTTATGAAACTGAGCATCACCAGACTGTCACCGTCTCTAAAGAAAGCAGTAAACAAAATACTTGCTGACATCCATTAGACTGCTATGGTGGCAGTCTAATTCTGTAGTTTAATGGTTTTAATGGTGTAGTTTAATGGTAACAGACTGCCATGGTGGCAGTCTAAGGTGGCCTTGAGGCTGCTTCGGTAAATGCATGGCCTCAATGCATACCGCATCCGGGTATAAGAGTGAGTGTGGGTATGGTGGATAATCAATACGCCTTGTTCCTGTCAAAGTCACCCAGGATGTTTCTTAAACCAGATAATCTTTAAAGAGGAAAATGCGAGTTGATTGTAGCTGAAAGTAAATAGCCATTAAAATATAGGAAACAAAGTTACAGAGGACAAATAAAAACCAATAAAATCCTTTTATAAAATATAGAGTTACTAAAATACATTCCTGTACGTCATTAGGGATCTCTGAGACTTAAGAAACTGAAAGAACAACCCAAAATCTTCTACCCTGAATGTTATCTCTCAGCATTAACTTTCTTCAGCTCACCTTGGTGGACTTACTCTGTATCTCCAACAAATGCTGCTAGGAGTCTTTGTGCACTCTCCATCCATTTGTTCAGCACCGAACAGTCTACTTTCCCAGGTTTTGCCATGTTCCTTAATGATCTTCTTCTTGACTAACTGTTTGCTCATCCTACACGTGCCAGATTACATGAAGTTTTTTTTCCTGTGTGCCTCCAATCAATAGATGCCAAGCTCAAACTACATCTGCTGAACTACTCTTTGGATTGCCTTGTCAAGCATTATTTAAGTGAGGCTGGATAAAATGATTTTGGGTAGGACTCACTTTCAACATGTATCGTATTCCACAATGAAAACTCCTTTTGTAGAGGGCCAATATGCAGATGATACTGAGTGAATTGCAGCACCTATTAAGTCAGATGACTTTCTTTGACTTTGCTCTTAGATCCCATTTTATGCTTTCCATCAGATCCAGTGCTCTTCAGTACACTTTCCATACAACAAGAGGGACAAAGACAGCATCACTCTTACAGCTTACAATTGGCCATGATACTTTTGGCTGACATACTTGCTACAGATGTAGTAAATACAGACTCATACAGCCTCTGATCCAGCCCTCAGACCAGGACCTAAACTCACACTATCATGATCAAGTACTCCATCTATAACTTAAATCACTGCACCTGGGATCATGACAGTTCTCTGCCTTACTGCTATGGATAAGGACTGCACTTTGCAAATCAGAAAGTCACAAGCAAAACACTCAATCAACTGGAAAGACATTACTTACTTGTAGGCAAAATAACTTGCTTACTATATAGATAAGACAATCTTTCAGAAAGTGGTCTCATCACTTTCTGACTGCAGCCTGGCTATCTTATCCTAGAGTCCAAAACAGATGACACAAATGTCTCCTTGTATTGTCTGCTGCTTGGCACGTCTTTCACCAGGCTTCAAAGTTCAGGGGTGCCTTCTGTCTTTTCTAGAAGATGATCAATATGAAAAACTGGCAAGGCAGACATCTGATCTAGGCCACTGACCTTTGAAAGAATTATACTTTGAACTTTGCTGTTAGTCACACCGCCAGCTCAGACGAGCAGTAATGCAATGCTGACTTGGCTGATGCACCAGCTTTCTTGTTCTTTATTTGCACCACCATGAAGACAAGACTAACTTGTGCAGACACAAACCAGCATGTGAGCACGAAAGGAAATTATTTACCTTAAAGCTGCTGTAGTTCTTCTAGATGTCATCAATGTGGAGTTCATGGCTCACCCTTTGTGCTCACTTTCTTGCTCCCTCCATCAGCTTCAGATCTTAATCATGAAGGAACAAGGAACAGATAGATACCACTGCTTTCACCTTTGCTTGAAAGCATGAAGAGGCGTAGATCACACAGCCAGCACTTACCAGGTTAAAGGCTCCTCTGTCATGCACAGGAGATGTACATACATCTACAGTAGGGTCATCCCGGACCCTGATGACCGCTGGATCAATGCTGGCTTTTTCCAGGGGAAGAGTACAGGAGTCACTCTGCAAGAGCAAAATAAATTGGGAGAGGAAGAAAACACTGTCAAAAAGGCAAAGGATGGGGACACAAGGTTTTTACAGTTTGATGGATGACTTGTTTTATTTGGCCCTGCATACTGCTGATATTCTCCCCATCTAAAATTTATACTGAAAGTTCTGTGCCAGTAGCTGTTTTCAACACTATCAACACTAGTAATAAAGCTTATAAAATCCTAATCTTTCAGTTGATCTTCCTCACTCCTTGTTATTTCTGCTCCCTGGAGGGCAAAGAGCAAGCTTATGAGTCCACCTCACACAATTTTCTTACTCTTTGGAGCTTGTGAACTTTACCCCTGTTTTCTTCTCTGAGCTGACATGAGTGTGAGTCATATGATCCCGGTTTCTGCTTTCTTTTTCCAGCTGTTCCAGCTATGGTGAAAATAACTCACACGAAGGACCATAAAGATGTACTTGTGGCTTGTTGAGAGGAAATCTGCAAATCACCTTTCCACTTACTTTTTCAATTTGCTGCTTTTAAAAGGAATTCATTAATTTTCCTGCCTCACTGGCACCTTGCGAAACTGAAGGTCCAGTTTCTCTGTGTGGGTAGACCACCAAACTATGCCAAATCTTACCAAGTTGTTAGACATCCGTATAATCCTGGTCATCATCTGTACCATGGAAGCATGCAGAGAACAGAATCAGTGAATTTTGAGGCTGTCATGGAAGAAACTGGGACTCAATTGATGTGTAAATATTCAAGACTAACGCTACAGTAAATGAAACAGTTAGGAAGTATCATATTCTCAGCTGTCTCCGAATGTGCTGCACTCGAGCTTTCAGCTGGCATTAATTTTTTCTTGATATCGGGTGCTATTGTCAGTTACTGATGTGTTTAGACAGTAAACAATAAATATCTTTTTCTTTGTTAACGAGCTTGCCAGCATGACATAAGGCTCATTTTTTAAAACTAAGATTTCTCTATTTGTCTCTAAAATGTGTTTTTCAGTTCTGGAGGACAGAACCATAATTCTATAATCCTTTCATATTTTCTCATTTTAGGAGTTGCTGGCATATCGTATATTTATGGACATCCCATAGTGAATAAACTACACATAACATTAAAAAAAAAAAAAAAATCTATGTTCTGGCCAGTGTCAGAGCCACAGTGAAAAAGAGACAAACTAGAGGAAAAGCAAGCATCTGAGGATGGAAATGCTTCTGGTATAGTCCAGATGGTGAGATAACAGAAAATGTCTCTTTTTCTATGATAAGGTAAGGGCTTATTTTCTTTAGCAGGACAGGTAAAGCTGGCACTCCAACACAGAAATCATGGCCTGTATTTTTCAGGAAGAAGATTGTGCACTAGGGATACCAGTTTATTAGAATTACATTCCCTTGTGCTTCATTTTCACTCTCTACCGAAAGACAAGGTCTGGTCTTTGGTGGACAAGAAGTGACTTGCTAGACCACGATTCCCTCTTCCCACTGCCTCCTTTCTCCCCAGCCCTAGGATTTATGACAGCTACCAAGCTGCCTTTCAAAATTTGCTCTACTTTGCAGTTATATATAGATCACTTGCTGGAAGTCTTTAATCACAGGGGCCACAAGAAACAAGCTTTTGAAAAATATTTATGTTACATTTGTTCATAAACATGTTTTATTTGATAACAATGTTCTTCAGTTAAGAACTTTTGTTTTAAGTTGCAAAATAAATACTTTGGCATTGAATTAAGGCTGTCCAACCTCCTGCTTCTCCCCTCTTCCATACATACCATGCCCGTGGGAAATAATTTCCTTGCGTTCAAAATGGTACAATCTTAGGCCATGAGGACAAATTATTTTTCTTATAGGAACATACCTCATTTGGTACATGGCCAGATAGAGCTGAATGAGTGAGCGGCTATTCAACAGACTGCTTTCTTCTTGCTTAGCATAAAGCCTCAAGGTCTATTAACATCACCAGCCAAACCCTAGTAAAAGGACCATTATAAATTTTCCCAGGAGTTATCGCTGGCAGTCTTCCCTACAGTATCTTGGTGAATCATCAGCATGTTCTGGCCTAATTTAAGATTTTTAGGCCTGATGTTGTGTGACTACTTAACATTACACAGTCCCATTGATTTCAAATGCAGCCGTGAATGCTGCAGCACTTTGCTCAGAAAATTAGGAATACAAATTTGCAACTATCTATGAAAAATTTGGCTTAAAAGACTTACATCACAGGAACCTGTTGTATAAGTAAGATCGAGTTAGTTGGCATCATATTTATCTTTTACAGGTAATTAAAAAATAATAAACCTGAGGTTAGTAAAATTCTCTCTCCATCCATCTATTCACCTGCCTGGCTCTCTGCCCTGACAACGTGTGAACCTGCTGGGCAGTTTCAGCCCAATTTCACAGAAGGTCAGTGGTGTCAAAGATAAATTAATGATCTCAAGATTGTGCACACTTGGGTAGAGGCTCAGACACAACATGGGCAGCCATTTGCTTAGGCAAACAGAGAAGTTACAGAAGTAGGGAAAGGGGTTTAAGGAATGGAAGGCTGGAAACCAGGGGCAAACAGTTTTTATTAGTTCTGTAGTTCATGAAAAGATTTATTTTTCTATGGACTTAGATACCTCCCAAGTTTTTTGGGTAGGGCACCTCTTTTTTCTTAATCTCCTTCACTATATGACCCTAATTAACTCCTAGAGAAAGCTTAGGGAAAAAAAGTAACTGATTATATCTTTAAAGACTGCACCAGAACGTATGTACATCATCAGGAAAGGTGTGGACAGCAAATTAAACCTGCACAAGGCCGCCTTAATTCTGGCTTTTCCTACCTTATACGTTTGATGCTTGAACCTTAGAATCCTTGCTTTTAATAAGGTGTCTTGCAAATCTAATCTTTACACATACACAGATGGGAGCCACAGGACTAAGAGTGCATGCAAAGCATTTCTGACTGCGATATCATTCCTGCAATCGAGAGTTTGAAATATAGAGTTCTCGACATTGTCTTATTAGTGAATTGCTAAATCTGGCATATTTTAAATTCACAGTTCAACTATAGTACTTGAAAGCAGGAAACAATTACTGAATTTGCTTTTAGAAATACTTAAGTGAGAGCAGGATGTGCAAAACATGACAGCTTTTTCATGTTGATGCAGCTGGGTCCTGAGTTTAAAAACTGATTTTATGGATTTCAAATACACCATTTAATGCCTTGCATCTTGAAAGAACTGACTAGACAGTTTCATTGATTTCAACAGACTCACTTACAGATAGCAAAAGGGTAACAAAGTTTTATTTGCACTTTTTTTTTTCCTAGTATTCCTCTTTCTTACGGGAAAAATATTAGACTTTTAAATTTATCATTTCCTCACTCAGGAACTAGAATGATAATTGACTGAAGAAAAAACATCCCACAAGATATCTGTAGTTAATCAGTGTTGTAATATATGAGCCCAGTGAGAAGGCCACAGCTGTAAGCTGGATGTAAGCCTCTAAGCTGCACATAAAAAATACACCTGTACGAAGACAAGTGGTAATCACACATACATTTGTGCTTGTCTTTCCATATGTTTATGTACACCTAGTCATGTACAGAGATTAATTAGGAAAAAAGCCATTCTGAAGAAAGAAGATTTCTAAGGCCCCAGATCAACATGCAAGGCAAATACAGACAGTCCCAGGCTCTTGCAGACTGCGATGCTGTGGGCTCCCAGGGTCCAGGTCGCCGCGATGAATTTGACGTATGCTAATGTAGGTCTGGAAGCCTAAGGTGGAAATTTGCATCTGTGCACGACTAGGGCAGGAATTAAAAAAAAATACTGAGAGGATGATATAAAAAAGAAATAAAATGGTGGTGCAGGAAGCGTACAAATGGATCGGATGGAGCTTTTGCAAAGTAAAACACCTAGGATATATTGGACATGCCTTGCTCACTACATGGGTTAACTCCTTACAAATCCTTTTGAGTCCTAACTTGTAGCTGAGGGGTTTGAGTCAATCTGATGACGGAGGGAATGAAAACAACATCATTCAGTGGCTACAAAATCAGGTGTGCCTGAGAGGTTTTGTCTCTCCCATGATGCCTGCACTGGGATCTAGCTAGGAAAGGTTGGTTTGAAAAGCGTGGTAAGCATCACCCAGGAATTTGTGCTCTAAGTCTCCCAGCAGCTCTGGCCTTGCCCCCCACAACCGGGAACCCCACTCAGAAGCGCTTTCCCTCTCTTCAGAAATAAGGTTTTGCTGTTCTGTTTTCCTGCTAGCAGAAACCAACATAATATGGGAAGGAATAATACAGGAATTGCAGACAATGTTTCCTGATTTGCTTAAAGAGAGGAAAATGCAGAGGGAATAACTGACAAAGGAAAGGAGAAGTTGTGAATGGAAGTGACATATCAAGGCATTTACTTAAGCGTTTGATGGTTTTAACCCTCTGTGAAATTCCAGATGGGGATTTGAAAGCAAGAGAGTCTGCCGCCCACGGCCAGGTCAGTACTTCATCATTTCTAATGAGGTGGCATGACTCAACCGGACAGAAATAGACTGCTCCTCCACAGAGTCTAACAGCCAAGCAAAATCCACAGGAGTTCCTTATAGTTCATAAATACAGTCAGGCTACAAACCCATGATTTAAAGGCCTTTAAAATCACTGATTATTCGGGCATCTCCTGTGATAAACTGTCACACGATTTAATTATCTTCCGCAGTATCAATTTAGCACAATCCCTCGAGACATGCCATTGAACTCTGCCTTCACACTGAGCAAATGGTTCAATTACATCCTCTTCAGCCCTTTAGACACAGAGGAGAGGCACGTTCATCGGTCGCACGCCCCACTGAAGTACCAGACACCAGTAGTCATCTTTGGCAACTTGTCCTTGCCGCTTTTTTTTTTTGTGTCTGTGCCGGCTACGAGCCCCGTGCCCCATCAAAGAGCAGAAACCAAGGTGGGGGAGAGCGGAGGAAGCCCCCAGGCACGCGCAGGGGTCGGGTTGGCTTCACCCCCAGCAGGGCGCTTGCTCTGCCTGCTCTTTGCCTTCTTCCCTATGATTCTATCCTCACCTTGAGTACTGTGTGCAGTTTTGGGCGCCACGGTACAAAAAGGATACGAAGCTACTACAGAGTGTCCAGAGGAGAGCAACAAAGATGGTGAAGGGTTTAGAGGGGAAGCCGTACAAGGAGCGGCTGAAGTCCCTTGGTCTGTTCAGCCTGGAGAAGAGGAGACTGAGGGGAGACCTCATCACACTCTACAGCTTCCTCACAAGGGGAAGAGGAGGGGCAGGCGCTGATCTCTTCTCCCTGGTGACCAATGATGGAACCCGAGGGAACGGCAGGAAGATATGCCGGGGGAGGCTTAGGTTGGACATTAGGAAAAGGTTCTTCACCCAGAGGGTGGTGGAGCACTGGAACAAGCTCCCCCGCAAGGCAGTCACGGTGCCAAGCCTGACATTTAAGCAGCATTTGGACAACACCCTTAGACATATGGGGTGAATTTTGCAGTTGTCCTATGCAGGGACAGGAGTTGGACTTGATGATCCTTGTGGGTCCCTTCCAACTCAGGACATTCTATGATTCTATTCTATGATTCCCTGCCGCACCGTCCCGTCCCTGCCTGGAAAGGAGTTTCCAAAGGGAGAACGCTTCCACCTCATTGCCTTGTATAACGCGCTGGTAGTTATGGAAAGAGGCTAGGAAAGCATTCAAAGATACTTCCGCTTAAGCAAAGCTTCATTCCCACGCGTTTCACAGTGACCCAGCTCCTCTTGTTTGATCCTGCAGAAAAGTCGCATAGCTGGTACACAACAGCCTCCATAAATTTTGTGATGACAGAAGCTCACAAAATCTTGTGTGAGATCATAAGAATAGCATATGGTTTCATTGCAGAATAAAGCAAAGCTGAACAAAAAAAAAAAAAAAAATCCACACTACCCCTTAGTTCACAACAGATCCAGGGAAAACCATAAGGTGAACATACTCGACAGCAGAACGCCTGGGATTATGAATCCAGAACAGCAAAAGAGAAACCGCAAACTTTTTCTGTTGTGGAGATGTTTATGAAGAAACCCTACATCTGAGCAGGCCGAACTTTGCAACAGCTTGGCTCCAGACCTAGTGTTGTGGCTCAGAGTGATCTCTGCTTATCACAGGGCACGTTGTTTTGAAAGAAGCGTTCTGTTTTTCTGAGGTCCTCGCCATGCTCAAGGTTGTCCTTTAATCTTGCAGCGCAGGTTAATTCTGCCCGGCCGAAGGGCAGTGCACCAGCAGCACAGGAGGCTTGGGCTGGGCAGCCAGGCCCTGCGTACACGCTTGCTTTAGCTATAAGTTGCACAGACTCCTGCTGGGTTTTTAAGAAAACCTGATCCTCCTTATAAGGGGAGCAAAGCCAACAGTCACATGCTGGAAAAGTCATTAAAAGCAACAAGGCCAGCAGGTTTTCACCTTTCCAAAATTCAAATGCCAGATCCTTGGAAATAACTGAACAACACAGAAGGCAGTGATGCTGAGCAAGCTTCCAAACAGCTCTGGGACTCAAGAAAGCAGATGAACACAGCAAGATGGGTGCCTTATATCTGCAAAGTCAGCACTGTCCTGTTCCCTTGCTTGGTTGAATTCCTGTAAAGGAAATTCTTCTCCTAGTACAGCTTGAGAGTCAGTGATTTTGTGGATAATCCACTAAATTATTGTTATTAATATTACTAATATTATTATCTTTAAAGACCCTCTCATCCAAGCTCTGTCTTGTATCTTACATTGCTTTCAGGAAATTATTTAAGTTCATTACATTCCATCAATATGAATCGCAGCTTGCTCAAGTCCATAAGGAGTATGGCAAAGAGAAAAATCATTTATGTGAGGGAAGCAGTCAATTACTCCTTTGATGTGTGCTGGTTTATAGGCTTTTCACTGCCAATCAGTGTCACAGCTTTTCATCTCTTTTTCCGAACAAGTGCACATTATTTCACACAGTTCAACTGATTTTAGCCTGGCAGCACTCTGTAAATAAAGCTGTCCCTTGTCAAACAGTTAACTTCTTTCCCTTTGCACACCACCTCTGAATATTGCCGGAGAAACAAGCAGCCACCGTCAGCGGTTATTTGCCCAGACAGGCACCAGAAGGCAATCTGACCATCTCCATTTCACATCAATACAAAACGCAGCTAGAGAATAAGAAGTGTATTTGTAGCCTGGGAGCCATCTCAAAGCAGAGCAAGGTTCACAGTATCCTCCTCTGGAGCCTTTGGGCAGGAGGCAAACTCTGATTACTTGGTGCAAAGTTGAGTTATTTTGAAATGTCAGGACTGAAGAGCGATTTGGTGGTGTGGTTTTTTTGTGTTTAGGTTTTTTTTTTTTAAAGTAGCTAAGTGAAGAGCAATCTGATGGGGAAGCAGCAGCAGCCTCATCACGCTGGCACTGATTTTATCTGCACTGCCTTTTGAGGGTTTTGTTGCAATTTTTCCTAGCTAGTGGTTTCAGCAAAGGGTCCCATTCAGCTAATAAAGACATAACCATGTAAGCTGTTGAAGACCCTTTCCATTTAGATACAAGGTTCTTGAATCTCTGAAACAGCCCCCGTTGCACCAGAGACCTCTGTTTATGCGAACTGGCCGAGTCTCTGGCAAAGGCTGTGCTGAAAACAGGAGATTGTTGTGTTCCTCCAGACAGAAAAAGAGAAATAAAAGGAGCATTCAACCAGGACCTCCTCAAGAGGGACTTGCTTGAGTGAAATCGTGCTGGAAGCTCATAAAAGCTTTGCAATGTCCTACCCAGCTGGGGAATCCACTCACTGCACAAGAGAACTTAGTTCATTCATGCTGTATACAGCAACATTCACATTTTTCCAGCTCAGTGACTCTGATATGCAGACATGGGTAAAGCCAGAGTGGGGAAGAAAGACATTTCAGATTTTTCCTCCAGGTTTTAGCTCTAAGGCAATATTATCCAGTGATTAGGTTACTGCTATCCAGACCCAGCTGTTATTTTTGGATTTGCCCTTTTCCAAGTTTCTGCCACCAGACAGTTACTAAAAAATCAATGTGCCTCAGTTCCTTCATCTATAAAGCGGGGGTGAAACATGCTTTTAAATATGAGGGCAAAATGTTTTTAAAATGCTGGGATATTTTCCTAAGAATGACCGTGGAGAAGCAAACTATTTCCATCTTACAAGCTACCATTACCTTCTAAGCAGACTTTTCCTCTCTTCAAATACATGGCAGAATTTTGTTGTGACTGGGTAAATAGTTTTTATTTTGTCCACCAGGAAGCCTGGTATCAACAGTTGTATTTAGCTGCTTGGATCCAGCTAAACAATCTGAAAGCACTCTTATCCTACACATCTGCACACAGACTCTCCAACAGTTCAACAGATTTTCCAAAATAACTCCATATAGAAGCATGCCCTTAAGGTTCACATCTTTCATTGAAGTCAATCAATAATATAGGATCAGGCCCTAGCAAACAGCTTTAGAGGCACTTTGTAGATTGATTTGCTCAGCCAAACTGTTATTTAATTTAATAAATGTCCTGTCCCATCTCAATTCACACAGCTCCAGAGGGAGGTCACAAGAAAATACTGTCCTCAGAAGAAAAATAGAAAAGAGAATTCATTTTATTACTTTCTAGTTAGAAACCAGTTTCTGCCTCTGACTCAAATATTCCCCCCAACTCTACAGAGAGAATCAGTTGGAGCCCAAGCTCACCTCTGCAGTGGTGGCTTACTAGCATCCCTGGAAATGGAATAAGGAATGAGGGAATGACAGCGCTACTGTTGAAAGAAAAATAGCACCACAAATGTGCCTTGCAAAGGCGGATGAACAAGCAAAAGCCCCTTCACTACATAAGGTATCAATACCCTTTTCCTCAAGAGTTTTTCCTTAAAATGTTGATGGTAAACAGTTCAAAGTGTTATGAGACTTGTCTTTATTTCTCCTTGCGACGAGCAAAACTTTGTCCTTCTGCCCAGAGTGAGACGAAACCAGTCAAATTGGGATTTCTGCATATATTTCAGTCAATTTTATTCCAAAAGCAGAGAAAAGGGATGAAAATTGCAAGCATCATTAGAGAAACCAAATGTTTCCATAGCTTGCAGCCTATTTAAGACATGCCTGCTGAGCTTTTGGACTATGACAGCAAGTTAAATGACACTCAGTATGCCTATTTGACCAGCGGTTTAAGGCGAGGAAGGATGTAGAAGGATTTTATGATGAAGTGTAACAGATACATAAGAAACAAGAGAATCCTAGGATGTAATAATATTGTAGGAATTGTTATAGAATAATTTAAAAGCGTAATTGGCAGAGGCATTATCTGACCTGGTCAGCAAGGGGAAGTTATGTATTCAATTATAAGCTAAAATCAATACATGCACAGAGAAGTCATAAGGTATGTCTTTAAGAAATACAAAGGTAACACACTGGTCAAAAAAGATAAAGACTGTTTTCGAAACTGAGATTTAGGGGCACTTGCTCAGATGCATCATTTACCTGTGAACTGTGTCACAATTGCTTAATATTGTTGCTTCATAATATTGCTTAATTCTGGCAAACTTATGCAGAAATTAACAAGCTTTATAGGTGAATATTTGCATTTTAAAAAATCCAACAGATAACCTTTTCTAATCCAGTCTGCCTCCTTATACCCATGGTCTCTTTGCTGGTTTATCAGAAGCAAAAAAAAATTAAGAGAGCCTGCCAAGGCTTAACTTGCCCAGCAGAACCCCTGTGAGGCTGCAGGCATCGGCCTTGGAGGAAAATGCTTGTGCTGGCCTTATCTAGGGGAGGTCAGCTCCCGTAGGGACTGGGTGGCAGCAACTCCCGTACTTATTAAACACGTTAGTTTGCAGTTCCTAGGACTGCTCCACACCTCTTGCTCCACAAAATAAAGGAGCGAACCCCATTTATAAGAAGCTGGCCAACACCACAAGCTGATGCGTTCAAGGCTTCCTGGCCCTTGTGCTCAGGAGCACAGGGGTCAGGCAAAGCAGGGTTTGGCTGCCTGCATCAGAGAGTCTCCTTAATGTTTTCAGGCGTGGTTTGAGCCTCCTTCATAATGAAACCTTATTTTCAAGTCCTTATAAAAAAACCATCCCCCCCGAGGATAACAAGAAAGATATTCCAAAAAAGGATGCTGAAGGTATTTTAGCAGCACAGCAAGATGTCTGCAGCATAGCTCAGCTCTGCCTTACCCTATGGCATCCAGAACGTGTCTGGTTTTATCTGTTATTTTTCCACAGCTTCTCTCTTGGCTTCCTCAGCCATCACAGCCCTATATTTACACAGCTGCCTCTGAAGCTGTAAGTCAGCAGCAGCGATTGTTGCACAAACAAACGGAACATGTGGATCTTGCCAAATATCACTTACCCCAGTTTTCCTCCTCCTTCTTAAGCAGTTTATGTTTTGGCACTAACAGGCTTCCTGAAAATTAAAAAGAAAGTGCTTTCCACTGTGTTTCATGTATAATGCATATCTGTTTTGGCAGAAAAAGTTTTGAATAGCTTTAGGATGGGAAAAAATAGAGATAAGAGAAGTTTCAGCGTAATGCAGCAAAAGCCACCGTCACATCGAGCCCGGCGCTGAGGATGCTGTGCGTGTTACCTGCCGCCTGAGCCCCCTCCGCTCCCAGCCCTGTGCACGACCATTCAGCTTTAGCTGGAGAAACCCATCCTGCCGGGTCAGGCTTATTAACGCAGTCTAGCACACTGGGGCCAGACTCAGCAGTTGCACTTGCTTTTCTTCCTCCTTCAATCATACCCCGCTGTGCTCAGGTTATCAAAACGGCAAAACAGCTTTTTTGCGGCTTAAGGATGTATTATAAAACATGATGTGTTTTCAGCAGTATTTTGATGATCAATTGACTTTCAGCACGAGGAATATGACGGACCTCCAACATCTGTTTTCTTAATTTCTTTTCTTAGTTACGCCAGTTTCAATAAAGGAATTGATGCCATTGTTTGCCTCTGGAAGTGGAAAATAGCCCCTGCGTGCTGAATGAATGCTGTGCAACAGGGAACGCCATGCACTGAATATGGGAGGCAGATCAGGATGAAGAGATATCTGTATTCTGAAATTATCAAAGGCCTCTGAAGCTACAAATGTTGCTATAAATAGAACAACATCCTGCCTTAGTAGAAAATTCAGAGAAGTCTGTTTCACAGTATTTCATTCCTCTATTGCTCTAAGTAAAAATGCAGATCAGGGTAGACAGGGTTGTATCAAGTTCAATAACAGAAGAGGTGTGTTATTGAACACAAGAAATAGCCAGGTATCCATTTAGCACCATTGAAACCATAGACTCCAGAGTAATTTAGGCTGGGAGGGACCACTGACATCAGGTTGCCCAGGGTCAGGTCATCTAACGCATCCCATGGAGGGACGTACCTCTCTGGGCACCCATGCCAGCGTGGGATCACCCTCAGGGTGAAACATTTTTCTATATATCCGCAATTTCTCTTGTTGCAACTTGTGTCTGTTGCCTCTTATCACGGTGTACCTTCAAGAGAAGTCTGACTCGGTCTTCTCTTGCCCTCCCCAGAACACAAGAGATGTCAAGACAGACTATTTGCAGAGGCTGAGCATGAAGAAATAGCACATCAGGAGAAGTGAGGATCATAAGAAACCACAAGCACCTCAGTCTCACACCTCCTTTTAGCAAATGCCTTTGCCAGTTACAGCTGTGCCAACCAAGGATAAAGGTAAATCTGAGCCCATTCAAACAAAACTACTGCAGCAGGAAGCAGCCTGCTTGCAATCCCACTACCTTTTATTACAGCCTCGCTGAGCCCGCAATCTGCTAAGTTTTGATCAGGGTCAGTGTGTGCGTGGAAAAATCTGAAGGAGCAAGTGCCTGCTGCGGGAAGAGATGTCAGCTCTCCAGCATTTTGTCTCATGTGATGAGGTATTGAAACACTGCTGTCACACTGTGCTTACAGAGTACTGCAGGATTGTTAGAGATACAAACATTTAGGTCTTGCTTGGATCCAGCAGGTTGCAGCTCCTGGGGTCTACTGGGAGGCCCAGGTGCATCCCACAGACCCTGCCCACCCATTTGGCACCCCTGCACACCTTGCCTCTGCAGCAGGAGGGTTGATGGCTGGCTGACACCTTGCTCCAGGGAAACACTCAGATGCTGTTTCAGAGGCATGGGCTGGGATACTGCCCTCTGCCAGCTTTAGCACTTGCCTCACGCCTCTCCTCTGTTTGTACTACAGACCCTGAAACAATAGGATCCCTCCCATGTGGGGCAGCGCAGGGTCAGGTGGGATGCCCCAAACCTCATGCCTTCATTTTTTGGGGCTCCAGATGCAGCAGTGGAAACTGCTGGGCAAGGGGGGGTGCCCTGGAGGTAGGACCTCCGGCAGCACCAGCATCTCCTGCAGGCTGACACAGGTCTGAGGGAGGACCGGTGACTTTCACAGGTTAGCAAACCTAACTGCAAAGGGATTTTTCACTTTGTTTCCCCATCATCTTCCCCATCAGTCCTAAAAGAGTGTTTTCCTTTCGCTTTCATCGCAGACTGAGCACCAGTCTGCACGCAGGCAGCCTGCAAGACTATCTGAGGCTTGGCTGCCAGGCTGATGCAGGAGCTGTGAGCGCTGCTCTGGCTTCACAGTAGATCCTCTGTGCACAGCCACCCCACAGGTGCTGCACAGAGGCTGTGGATGTGGGGCAAAAAAGGGGCTTAAAAAAAACCCAACAACCCCCTTCACAATAGATTATGATCCAGGAGAGAGCCAGCTTGTTCCTCAGACCCCACTCTGAATTCGCAGAGCTGCTGTCAAGGAAAGTGTCACACTGGAAAGTACCCTACAGCGCAGGCATCCAGATGAGCAGGGACTGGGCTATCATACGTATCAAATAGGGCAGCCACATTTCATTTTTCCTGCTAGCAATCATTCCGGGAAGAAAAAACAAAGCAATATAACAGTAGGGAATCTCTCTAATTAAGGTCTCCCAGATTGCCCTGAGGGATTAAGCAGGAAGAGCTGTCACTGAGCCGTGAGAAGGCTGCGACAAGTCAAGACAGACCTTCCAACATCAGGGCCAGCAGGTTCAATGGGGATTGGTAGAAGCCCACCCTCTGCAAAATATCTGTACAAGAAAATTCATTAGCATTGAATATCAATGAGAGTGCTATTCTTTGAAGAACTAAAGGTTCATGTAAGCCTTAGTGAATTTTATTTTGCCTGATTAAAAAAAAAATAAGTCTTTTGCTACTGGATTTTCCTTTTAGATGCTTTCAGTTAATTACACTGCCAGTATCTGCAGCCAGAATTACACCTTGTCTCTCTTTGTAGTTAGATCCTTTTTCAGCTGAGGCCAAACGAGAATTTGGCCTTTGAATGCACCTGGAATGGTAAGAAGCTGTTGTAGCCAACAGTGGTAGCTTCTTACAGGTGCCAAAAGGATTCACGAAGACATTCCTTCACTTTGAATTTAGGCCAGGTGATGATACCTGAATTAGCATTATTTTAAAGAGTACCATCCTTATCACATCCTTAGGAACTAATTTTTCTGTAATCAGTTTCAAGTTCCAAATTAGAATATTCCTATATTCAGTTTATGCAGGTAATTTTCCATAAGTTATTATTAGCAGTGACACAAAGTCAGTCTAGAGCATGCATTTTCAATTTTCATAAAGAGAAACTGCAAACCTACATTTTCTAATGCAGTTCAAGACTTCTGGTATTTCCTGAACTTCCTTTGACATCTGACTGTTAACTCCAGCCAGAAAGTCCAGCACAATATATCCTGTGCTACTGAAGAGTAATTATTTCACTCACACTAACCCATAAGGGGGTCAGATTTCATTAACTCTAATCTATTTTACACAGATGTTAAACCAAATTAATTTTCAAGTTTAAATAAGACACAGGTTTTAAATATAGATTAGCAATATCTAAGAAACCATCAAAGAGGGTCGTACTGCTGTTATTGAACTTACACCCATGGGACTTTGACAGATGAAAAATCAGACCCTTTCATTTCTTCTTTAGTTAAGTGGCCCAGATTCAGTGGTGTCTTACATGACTGATATGTGAAAAGCAGGCATCTGTCATCCCTAAGTATGTTGTTTACAAAATTTACAACTAAATAAATACAGCAATTATTTGATATTGGATTTCAATGATGCTGTCAGTCCTTACAGTTGGTACACTTCCACCACAATAAAAATTGAAAGAGTTCTTAAAATGCTTGCTCTCCCTCATTTCTGGAAAGCAATGGAGCTTTTGCACAATTATGGTAGGAATAAACAAGTTGACCAGAAATTAGAGGCAGCTGTTGTCATTGTAAGAAAAACCCACTTATTCAGGTGGCACTTAGGAATATTTTTACTGGAGAGAAAGAGACAGGCTTTTAAAAACATTTGCTCCTATAAACTGAAAGCACCATAGCTGGATGAAGGTTTCTGCATGACTCACCTGATTTGCCAGATCAACTTGTGTTAGTAGTGTGACACAGCTGAACAGAAAGGAAAGTCCCTAGCTGAGCTATAATAGCACAGGATTTCTGCTGAAAAATCAACTGGGAAAACCATGAACAATGCCCAGTCAGAGCATACAAGGAATGAGAATACGCTGCTTTGACAGGATTTCTTTTACGGTTATGGCATTGCGTTTTCTTACCTGAAGCAGATGGTATCCTTGAACAAGGCAGTGAAATTGCTCTGGCAGATATCCTTAGTATTAAATGTTATTAAACTGAAGCTTCATAGTGCTATTAAAAGTATTTTAAAGATGGATAAGCAAGAAGTTCAGTCCGGCAACTCATTGCACACTGGGATCCCAAACAAAAAAAAAATGTCTAGACATAACCTCTACAAGGCCATGGAGTACTTGAAGTTTTGTGGCAGGTAAGGAAGTGTTTTATTAGGTACAGTCCAGAGGACTTATCTTAGTTGTAATCTTGAAACATAAAGCCAACAGTGGAAATGACATAAATTATTAGCAAAAAATCACGAGAACAGAGGCACATCATTTCCCAGCAAAATGAAGATATAAAAGGAAAACTGTGCATGCAATAAGCAAGCCAAACCCAACTGTCCAATATGTATCACTTCCCATATATTTTGGTTTTCCTTTAGTGTTCTATATTTTTTTGCTTTTGTCTGCAAAACATGCTTCAATTAAAGGAACTTTTGCCTCTGTCCTATCTAAAGGACCCCCTAGTGAAACATTCCTTTGATGTATTGCACTCTTAGGAGAATCTGTTTGCATCAGGTTTTCTAAGCATGGTTAAGCCATTAGATTTCAAGTTATATTTCAATATATCTCAGCAATTGAAAGAGGTAATGTAAGCGCCTAGGTTAATCATGCTGGTTGAGACTGACCACTGCTGACAGGACACATCCCAGTGTCAATACTTCCTAAGGAAATGCAGGTGTACATAAGGAGAGAAGACACACACATGGCCTATTTGGTACTCATGATTGACACCAAGCATTAAAAATATATTGCAAGGGTAGCCACATAATCCAAATATTTATCCTGTGGGGAAAAAGTAGAGTTGTCTATTAACTCCCAATTACCAATAAAAACTTCAAACTACTCATCTAAGTAAACATTTCTTGTAAACAGTGGGCTTGAGTCCTTTTCAGCAGGAATGCAGTCATTTGAACTGTCTGCTGCTTTGAACACAGAAAGAAAACTGGAGGCATTTAAAACAAGAATAAATTCATATCCAGCATTTGTAAGATCTTGCCGATTCTTGCATCCTTATTGCCTCTAAAGCAAACAGGAGAACCTTCAGCTCAGGGGTAAAAAGCAGGTACCTAACACTTTTGCCCTGCTATACAGAGCAAAGAATACCACTATTACAGTGCTCAAGCATTTCTCATTTGAAGTGAGGATGCTTTGTAGTTGCAGGAAGACTTTTTTGCAATGCTGATTTTGAAGGATATTCCAATGACAATCGGCAGCAGAGTTTGGAAGAAGTCCATCCAGAGCGATTGAGTGAAACCTGAGATCTCAATGATTTATAGTTTTGTTCCATTCTAGCCCATGGCATAAGAGAACAAGAGAAAAGCCAGTGAGAGGTTCAGCTGCCCCAGCCTCATGCTCTAACATGCAGCTGCTAGGCTCTCATGAGAGCAAGCCACTTGCCTCTTTGGAAAGGTTAGTGCTTCTAGATGCTGTTAACATACACAATACCCATATACCTCTTCAAAGTTGAGGGCACTAAACCCATTTTGGAGTTGCAAGCCCTTAAATGGGGCAGGAGCCTTCCTCTTGGTGCCAGAAGTCACCAGCTTCCATCCTTCACCTTCTCCAGAGGTTACACTTACCTTAATACCGGGGGTAGTACGATGCCTGCCTCTCTATTGCAAATAGAATTCAGGGCTCTTCAAGCTGCTACATTTCTGAGAGGATCCCATCTATCTCGCTTTCCTCTTGCCTGATGCTGTTCTCCTGTAACTCCTCCACTTGGCAGCACAGCTCCTGCAGGAGAGAGGGCCATCTCTCCTGGTCTCAGGGAGAGACCCCAGGCACTGCCTGCAGCCTAGGACACTTGCAGGGCTGCATCCACCATCTGAAACTCACTCTGTGTGGAAGCCTCTACCTCGGCATGGACAGCTGCCAGGGAAACTACTCCATGGTTACCACCATGTCTGAGACTGGTACAACAGAACAAATTCACCCGAGTACCCCCTCCCTTGTACCCTTCTGTATAAACTTCTCTATCTGTTGGCTGTGCTCTGGGAGCTGCATCCTTATATAGTCCTTGCCTGAGCACTGGCTAAAAGGGTGCTTGACCCTCCCTAACTGGGGGCAGCTGTAGCAAAGGCTCTGGGCACCTGGGTCAAAGGCAGCTTCTTCGTGCTCTTTAGAAGCTGCTTGAGCAGCTCCCCTTACCTCATCGTTACCTGGTAAGGTTCCCTTGAGTTTCTTCAAGGGTTTCAAGCATTCCCTGATGATCTCGGACCTTGTCACCAGAAGGTCAAGAAGCTCCCAAAGCCAAACCGGTTCATAACATTCTGAATTAAGGCTCATTTTAAACCATATACGGGCCAGTGGGTCAGTAAAATGACATGATTTATGAAACATGAAAAATGGTTGGGTGTTGTTTTTCACAGCAGGTCCAGCTCAGCCTGTAGCTCCCTCTGACTCCAGCCAGGTCTAGATGTTGCAGAGGATCATGAAATACTTGCACTTCTTCCATTTCAACTTCAAAATACCACTTCAGATGCTGAAGCTGGAAGATTAAACCTTAATTCACTGTCACAATTTATGGTGCCAGTGGATGTTTGGGTAAGCCATGCGCCTGTCCAGTTTTTAATCCTACTACATTCTTGATCTCCACACTGTGTTATGGCAATGAATTCAAGAGTCTTTCCACAGAAAAACATGACATTTCCTAGGACTCATTTCATTTACACCTGTTATCATGCAAGGATCTCTGCTCTGCTACTGGAAATGCAAAATCTGGGTGTTTCTTTGACCCTTCTACTTCATTTAATACAGGCCTTAAAATGAAAATGCCACACGATCCCACAGGCCTTGAGCACAGCCCTGCTTTTGTGGATCAATCTTATGAGTCTCATTAAAAGGCAACCCAGACCCTTAGTTAGCTCAATAACATAGCTCACTTCTGCTGTTATTCTGACTCAACAAGTATGAAAGGCGCTACTTCTTATTTTACCAATATTAGGCACGAGCAAATATGGTTTATAGTGCGATAGTCAAACCAGCTGTAAAAATTAATAGGTACTTCTGCTCAAGTTCACTACTCTGTTCCACTCCAGCTGGAATGAAACTCATAAAACTTAAAACGCAGTTGAGGGAAGGCTTTCACACCTTTATTGCTTGATGTGGTTTCATGAATCTTTATGCTGCTATTTCAGCCAATCTGATGACCATCAGGGCATGACGCAGAATTATTATGCAAACAGGAAATTTCAGGTCCAGCACTTGGGTTCCTGTTGACATGATTCACATGATGCAGGGGCGGGGGGTGTGTTGCATTTTGCATATTTTCCAGCAGAATATCAATAACAAAAATCAATCAGTGGCTGATAGCGAATCTAAGACCCCCGTGATGCTAAAAAGCTAGTAGCTTTTGAAGAGATAACAGGCTTCTGGAGGGGCAAGTAGACTCAAAGGTATGAAAAATTGAGAAGTTTGGCAAACGGCAGCAATGCTTCCAGCACCGGGTAAAGCTACATCGCATTTGTCAATTCATATTTTAGGATTCTCTCCTTATTTGCCTACAACTAGCAGCTACACTACGTGTTACTTTGTCTAACATCTTCACATCGAGACACTTTAATGATTGAAGCAGCACTGGGGGAAGAAACATCAGAAGACATTAGAAGATTACACATCACACCAATTTAATGCATTACAGAGCAAATCAATTGTGACGGATGGAACTTCAAATAATAATCTGATTACAGAGGGACAAAACCAAGAAGCATCCGGGGAATTCTACAATGTGGAAAACCAACAGATTAGATCTGAAATTAATCTTAACTACATAATCGGTTTTGTATTCTGGACTTGCATGCACAGACGACTGACAATAATGTATGTCACCCCAAGGGCTACCATAGGAGTCAGGGGTAGAAACCCTCTCTTCCTTGGTGAACATCAATGTTGCCATTCATTTCCAAAGGGCTTGCACATACCAAGACCAAATTTGGCTTTATAGCTTTTCCATTCTCAAGGGCACATTTCTGTTATACTCCATGGGGTCTGGCCATTTCAGAGGGTTATGATGAGCTCTTTGCAGGGGGACAGTTTAAGTCCTCTATCCTGCAGACGCTTAAGCATGTCCTTGTGTTTAAGGCTATGAATAGTCACACTGACTCCTCTGGGATTACTTTGATACTGAAAGTCAAGCACATATCAAAGTGTCTGCAGGATTGCTGCCTAGGGAATGAGATGCAAAAGACTGTAGAAAAAAATAGACTCTATTAAAAAACCCACAAATGTTATTAAACTTTGGTTAGTTTATTACTGATCGAGAAGTACACTGACTCTAGCAGTGTGTATTTTCCACTGTAATTTTTATTATTTGGATACATGCTATTATGCATGCATACGGTGATGTTATCTACACTAATATCTTTCAGATATTTTACTCTGAATGTCATAAGCACATAAAATCAGTTAATTCCTTCCATGTTATGAATGCAGAATACTGATTGTGGAGCTATTAGTAATATGCATTCAGAGTATACAGTGCACTGACTGAAGGATCCACAATTGAATGCTGAATAATTCACAAAATTCGACAAAATGCAAATAAGGTGACTGACATGACATCGGAATGCTGAATTCCTGGAGGAATACAAAGGAGGTATTAGTATTTTGTTCCTCTTGTAGAAAAATTACTTGTGAGACTACAGTTTAATTCATTTCAATTTTTATTAAAACCCCTTTCATTACTCTGACCCATTGCATATCACAGCTGCATTGCAAAATTAACACTAATTTGCAAGTGCAGCTGGGCTCTCTTGACAGGGAGACAAAGCACAAAACATTGTTAAGAGAGAAATTAAGGGTGGAGTTACATATATACCTACTTTTATAGGACATATGTTTAGAATAATTTATTATAAATATACCCCAGTGACATCAGTGCAAGTTTTGCACCTATGAAAACCACAGTGCGCTGCTTCTGACTTCCTATGACCCACATCTCTGCAGATCGGTTTGGGCCAGGTGTACCTTGCATTACTATTTAGTCTTAGGCAGCTGATCCCTCCCTGTTTATTCCTTCTGGGTTACAAACACTGCCATGCACAGATGTTTGAGTTTAGGGAACTGAAAGAGTGGTTTTCCCTTGCTGGAGGCAATGACGGCCTTGGGAGGGAAAGTTTCTTGCAGATTATTGCAGTGCTAAACACCAACTCATCCTGCCCATTTTGCAATAGTTAGCGTAGCACAGCAAGCCAGGCCCAGACTCAGCCGGACACTTGCTCATAAGCATGTGTTTATCCAAAGGCATTGCTTGAAGTTTAAGATTTTCTTTGATGGACCAGGGCCTTAAAAAGACTGCTGGAGCTCTTCAAGGTTTTCTTGTGCTATACATTAATAAAATAGCAATAACTTTGCCAGCAGTTTAGATTTTGAAAGGTCTAATATATATATATAACTTCTAAGTTCTAAAATATTTAAGTTCCAATGTATATCCAATTTAGCTTTGGAAAGTTCTAGTACAGCAACTTGCAACCTGAAAGCTTTAAAAAGTACTTATTATTTACAAATTATCTAAAACCCACGTGCAAAAAGACACCAATGGAAGTTAGCACAAACAGCAAAGTCAGGTTTCAGACCCCAGCTGTTGAAGGTTTCTTGTGGGTCAGACACTTATTTAGAGATGGCCACATCAGGTTTTATGTGGCTGTTTCCAGAGCTCAAATCCTGCCCAGGGTTTGAGACTGTGCCGTGCCCAGATTATAATTACCCAGATTTCTAACCTTCTCTGGCCTATGGCTCTCAGTCTTAGTTTGAGCTGATCTACATTTCTAAGGTTTCTTGTTGGGCACTGCTGGCAGCCTCCAGCAGTGACCTCTCTCATCCTGTGTTTCCTGCGTTTCACTGTAAGCTTTTTCTATTAGCAAAATATTTTCTTGCCCCTTTAGCTCTCATGCCCCACACGTACCAAGCTGGTGATCCAAGCCCAGTTCTTTGTGAGCCTGTCCTGTCCTTTTTGGAGGTGGTCGAAACATGCTGACAAAATGCAATGTGAGGAGGACTTCTGCCTTACCTCTTCAGTGACAGATGGAGCATGGCGGGCTCCCACATTGTCAAGGTAGTCCCTCTTATGTCACCTCTGTCTACTGGGGTCAAATAACACCTTTTGCACTTCAAAAGCTCGAGTTTATTGTCGGATGTTTAAACCTTCACAGCATCTTACATGTTGTTATACAATGTGATCTGTTTGCACCCACTTACTCTGCGGCAGTGTTTGCGAGCAAGCCTTCTCACAACACCCGGCAGCATGTCCAAGACCTGAACCAATTCATTTCAGAACTGATCGGGGCACCCACCAAAGCACCGTGTCCTGACATGCACACAGAAACCACAACCCTTTTCAAGAAATGAGAAGAATACAGACAGGTAACTCTGCAGCAGCATCACTGGTGTGCTCACGAGTTACTCAGTGTTCAATGTATGCTACATTAAAACCCGCCTTGGTCATCACATACTTCCATGGGTATTAATTTTAAATAAAAACAGAATTAATTGGAAATTTTGGCTCTTGATAAAATCAAGTATTCCTTTGCATTAAATTCTGCCTCACAGAGAGAGAGGTAGTCTCTCTATTATTTGTCTAATAAAATATATTATTTGTCTAATAAAAGGGAATGCTAAGATTTATCTATCAGTGGTTTGCTAAACATCTCATTCATTTTGGTTTGCATAGTGAAGCTTTGGGATGAGGGTGCTGATATTTTTGAATACCTGCCAGTCCCCAGGGAAGCTGGAAAAGGTTAAAAATTTATTGCAGGCACTCTGAATACACTAATGTCTTGCAGACAGAGCTGGCATTGATCCTTTCCCCTCTCCTGCTAAATCTTCAGCAGATGAGAGCAGATATTTGCTTTCCATTGTGCAAGCAGAGCTCCTTGAAGAGAAATAAAATCTTTCTAACTTGGAACATACTGCTTGGAGCAGAGTTGGATTTCTGTTACACAACAACTGATTATTTCTGTCCTAGCAATATCTGGGGCAAAGAAATTGTGTCTTCAAGAGTATCAGCTCCAGGTGAGCAGAAAAAGAACTGACAATGTGGAGATGTCAGCAGAAGCATGCGAGGCATTTATTTATCTGGGCACAGGCAGAGCTGGAGTAGCAGCAGCAGCAAAAAAGCATGCAGTTTTTTTTTAATTAGGAAGAAAAGGTGGAGAGCGTTCAACTAGGAAGCAGTTAATTTATATTCATATAAAGGCACAACTCAGTACTAAGACAGGGATTTTACTGTGATGGCAAAGATAAGTGAGGAACAGTGTCATATCTTCCAAAGTATTTCTGGTGCTTCTTTTAATAGAGCACTTATTGAAAAAAATTGGGTTGACTGCATTTCAGGATTTGACAAATGTTTCTTACGAGTGCATGGCACACCTCAGCTCTAACTTGTGAAATACTAGATTAAAATGGTACGTACTGTTATCAATACATCTTTATCAAGATGTTACCAAATCTCTTGCACTGTAGTATCTGCCATTGGAAAAGATGTGGTAGTTCCATTTAGTTCCAAATTTGGCCCTCAGAGATGCATACTCTCAGGTCTTGTGAAAATTAATGGAAAGAGAACATGAAATCTGGCTTTAGAGAATACCCCTTTATGAACTCTGCTTCTGAAGCATTTCTGTATTGCTTTGCTTTACAGAAGTGTGTGCTACAGTGGCACCTGAAGATCCCACCTGCTCTTGGGAACCCTTTGAGCTGGGTACCATTCAGGCTTGCAACTGGAGACAGTCTCTGTGGAGTCCTAGTCTGATTTGTTGCCCCCTCTAGGCAGCAGGGAGGGAGCCAGAAAGTTGAAAGATGCCCTGTGATAGTCTCCGCTTCCATATAAACAAACTTCATTAAGACATAAACAGGGTTGAGCGAAATTGTATATGAATTTACATAACTATAGACTTCTAAGCAAATTCCTTTTGAAAGGATTTGGCTGGCTAGGCTCCAGCAGCATCCTTTTACGAGAAGATTGGTTAGAAATACAAAGTAAGACTGGTGTAGCACAACCTACAAAGATGACAGATAATTTAACAGGCGCTGAAGACGTGCATCAGCTGGAGTCACTTGCCATGTGCCCCGGTCTCAAGAGTGGTGGTGTCTTCCTACAGGTGTTCGTTCTTCTAGGCAGCTAATAAAACCCAGTGACTTGCTGTTAGTACAGAATTTTGCACAGGAAAGGTCTGACTTGTTATCAAATACAGAGCTGATCTTGTCATTAGTCTTTTATGAGTAAGTCACAAGTCCTATCTTATGCGACTGTTTTAAGGGGAACGTATTCACTACCAGCAACATACCTGATGCATTCAAGAAATGCATGTACAAGCAGTAAAGCTCGACTTCTGCCCTGCATACCAGAGTGCAGAAAGCAGCTGCATAAGGAAGGCAGAGCGAAAGAATATGGGCGGTGTTTGCATGAATCCTGTAATCCAGAAACCTCAGAAAGAAAATCTGAACGGGAGCGGTAGGCGTCTGACTGGGCTGCCCTAGGACTGCCTGGTTGTGGCTGTGGCCTGGAGTTACCTTCCTGGCTCAGCGCCACTTTGCTTGCACAGGACTTGTTTGTGAGATGTCTCTGCACGTAAAGCAGAGCTCTCTCACCTACATTTCTTCCCCAAAGTACAATACTCCTTGCACTAAAGGTTGTGTAATTGAACATTTGAACACATTTAAAAGTGCTCTCAAATCATATGGGAAATTCAGGAATTTTCTTCTTTCTGGTACTCTGTTTTCCTGCGAAGAGGCTCCCTTTCTTTAAGGGTAGGTTTCTTGTTACCTTCAAACGTTCTTCTCTGCCTCTCACTGATCGCCACGTCCCAAAACTTTCACCATTCGTATTAACAGATGTGATGGTGAGGTTGGGAACTGACTTGCAGACTGCTTTTAACTTCACTTGCTTTCTAAACCAAGAGCAGCTGAAGCACTAGAAAACCCTAGATAAGAGACAGCTCTGCTCTGTTTAAGAGAGGATTATTGTGGTTTAATTTAAACCGCGCCTTTAATCAAATTGACATAAGCTTGCTTGATATCTATTTAAGTTTCCATATTATTTTTTCTCTTGTTTAATTAAATCCATTTTGAATTATGCTTTGAGGCAAACCTGCACAACTCTGTATGTACACAAGCTCTCAGATGGTGTTACCAAGATCCCATTTGGAAATGGTACAGCTCATTAGCTTTGCTGGCTCCCAGACAGTTCAGAGCAGTTTGAATTTCCTGCCAATTCAATGGTATTATTTAGTTTGTATTTAAAAGCTCGTGTTTCCTTTTGACCCATGATGGTCAGCAAGCACAAGCACTGAAGGGCCTGGTCTTTCATCAGCGTCTGCAAGAGCAGAAGAGCTCTGAGACTGTGGATGAGTGCAGTGTATTGCCTTTTGCTTCCTTTTACTGCTGTTTTGATGGAACAGAAGGAAGAGACAATGTGAGCTTTTGTACAAAAGTGAGGTGACCTTTCCAAGTTACATGTGAGATCTGCTGCTGTTTCTATAGAGACCAAATGCATTAACCTGAGTCAAGTGGGAATGCCTGAGGCTCATTGAAAGGGATATCGTTTCTCAGAGAAAGCTGGAAGATTTAAGTAAAAGGGTTGATTCATGTGTTTTACTTTTTAAACAAAGGGGAGCTGCATTTAAACTTCCTCAATTGGATGTCTGAGCAAAGACATACTTTTTGTGTCTTGTTTCAGCTTCCAATTTCCAACTTGCATCAGCCTTACCAAAAAACTGTCCTACTTTAGGGTCCCAAATGCTTCTTTGGCTGAATAAGACTCTACAAGAATTGATTTTGGACCGGTGAAAGATGCTTCTTGTTCAGTCAAAGAGTCTGCAAAAATACTCTAAGATGCTGTTGAGTTTGTCCATCCTGCATCCATGAACTCATAAACCAAAATCAAATCTCCATTCAAGGCAGGTCCTAAGACCTAACTCATTCCCTTCAGACCTAAACCCATTTTGTTTCAATACTCAGAACTAGGGTGCAGAATAAAATACTTTTGACTATGTGTAAGAAAGATTTTAAAAAAAAAAAATCTAAAGGGATCAGTTGCATTCCTTTTCTGGGAGCTGACAAGAAAAGAGAATAGTGATAAATTTCTACACTAACTAATAAAATAAACTATTTTCACCGATTGGAGGTGCTAGGCCTATTTAATTTGTGGGTGGGTGGACATGAATCATATCACAAGTACTGCTTGCTGTCCTCTGTCTGGTCACAGAAGGAAATTCAGCTTCTGCCTATGTGATGAGGGAGTTCAGTTTTTCGGTAGGGGAACAGAGCATAAAGCTAGGATTTGTTCCAAATCCAGATTTCTGCTTGGTCCAAGATTGGTTACCCGTTCCAGTGGTTTCCCCTCTATGTATTTGGGAGTCTGAAAACAGGTTTTTTTGTTTAATTATTTTTCTCTTTTCATCTTTTAGGCACACACTCATATGCACGCCCCTGGCTTTGGGAAGGGGGGTATGCCTGCTGGGCTGTAGAAGTTAAAAAAATAAAATAGCAGTGAACACCATTTTAAAAAAATTAAAAAAAAAAAAGGAAAAACATAGTTACAAAAAGGCACAGTTTAAACGCTGATTTAAAGGCTAATTTGTCAAATGTTGCATAGGAGAGCATCATGCAACTTACAAATAGGAAAAATTCTAATTATCATCCAAGAAAAAGAAATAGTGTGATTAGTTTGAACTGTGTTGAACCTTTGACTACTTTAAGGAAAGTATTATTCAAAAAGGGAGCCAATGCATAAACAGCTCTTCATCTTTTACCTAGCTCGCCTGGCTTTTAGATCAAACAAGTCGGATCAAAGTTTGTTTTTACAGTCTCCTTTAGTTGCAAGAGTCCCAAAAGTACTTTATAAAATGGCCCTTTGAGAAATAAAATATCTATCAGGTAATAAGTTAGAAATGCAGAATTTAGCAGAATAAAGAGAGATGCTGGGTATCAGCAATGAAATAATTGGTTTTGTCATCTCAAATACAAAATTAAATATTTCTAAATGGCTTTCATTTTCCATTCTGCTCACCAATCACATAACACATACAAAATGCTGCCGTAAGGGCCTGAACACTCTATTGATCTTAATAGTTTTTGATGGCACCGCTCACTGCTGCGTGTTAGCATTCCTGGAATGCTTAATGGTCAATTTTAGGATGCCCTGATCATCTGATTGTACAACCCAAGGGTGAAGGCTGTGTCTCAAACACAACTCACTTCAAGTATCTTGCTCCTGCTGTTTGCTGGCTTGCTGCAGCTGGGAAACAGAGATTGTCTGCTGCCTGTACCTGGTGCTCCGGTTGTAACAGGTCATGGAGCGAGAGCATGCGGAGAGGAGGAGAGCACTGACCAGGAGCAGGAAAGCTTTCTCAATTGGAGCTGTTCTGATCCAGCGCTCCGTGGGTACATGTTCTGTGTTTGATAAGGGTTAAGCTTTTTATTAAAGACATTCATGTGGGTTCACGTGGGCACTTTGTGTACCTGCACAATACGATACCTCCAGATAAATAAAAGAGCATTAGTTTTGAACACAATCCTGGTTTATCCAGTGCAATAGCACATGCATATGAATAGACTGGAAATATTGACACAGAGTAACAGAAAAGGTTAAGTCAATGTTTGCTCAGTGCTGCAATCCAGAAGTCATTTTTAGTGCAGCAACTTCTGAGATTCCCGAGCAGGAAGTAAACAAAAAGGTCAAAGCAATTAACAGATGAGTTAGGTGAGCTCAGTGCGTGCACAAACAGGCACAGCAAAGCACGCTGTTTGTTCCAGTCTGCTGGTCAGCCTGAACACATTGCCAACGTCTTATTGCCTACAGTTTTGCAGATGTGTGTTTTCCTCCCTTGCAGGGGGCATTAAGTCCATCCTTACTTAGGGATGTGTGACAGCCAGCAAGGGCACCAAGGCCCTGCTGAGGAGCAAGGAATACAGGGATGTACATTTGTGGGGGTTGTGTTTTATCGAAATAGGGAGCCACTCCTGTTCATATTGGCAATGAATATATTGACTTCTATAGGAGCAGGACTGGGAGCTGAAGGAGTCATCAATCTTGTTACAGAGTATTGAGCGGAAGTATAATAGATGCTCAATCCAGTCTGTATATTTTTCATTTGCAATAGCAGTGTATCACTGGATAACATACATTTATAGGAATTGATCTGACAGCCAGAATCTGTAACTAAGGACAAGTAGTGCAGTTCAGGAAGGTGGGATCAAGCAGGCAGGAGAGTAGCAGGTCTTTGAGTTTTCCTGGCCAGCAGCAAGCAGGGCCAGGTACCTGGCCAAACCCCAATCTGTTTTACTGCTGCAAATTACACCATCTGCACTACCTCATGCTGGGCAGCAGCGAAGCAGTTAATGCGACTTTTGTGGGAGAGAAATGAGCTCCTCGCAAGCCTAGGTAAGTAAGTCAATATTACAAAGCAAACTCCATAAAGAACCTCAGGTTCTCTGGCAGAGAACCTTCATTAAAGCAGCAAGTGAAGCAGTACGCTTATTTCCCAGGGGTCAACCACTTACACCTTAAACTTTCAAAAATGAAATTTATTCCCTGTATTCCAAAAGACATTCTACATAGTAGTGCCCTTTTGGGATTATAAAATCAAAATCTCTGACATTTTCCTAAAATTTCTGTGATGAGAAAGAGGGCATAGGGATCACGTTGTTAGAGCTAGCAACAATCTGAAGGACACTGCAGTGCAAGAGCTCTCTTTTTGAATATCTGAGCCACCCTTGGCTGAGGTGGGGTACCTGTAGGAAGAAATCAACACTCCAGCAAAGTCTGAAAGTATAGATGGCTTCCAGAGAGAAACAGAACTAAAGCTTCAGACTGGAGCTCCTCAAAACTCTACATTCATCTGCAGGTATTTTTCAGATGAGGCTTGTTTCTATCTGAAGTCTCTATCACATGTTAACGTGAATTTGCAGCCACAAATGTGGGCATTTCAAGTAGCACATGGCAAATGGAAGAAGTCTTGAGTGAATGCATACAGTTTAGGACTCAGAGCAAAAAAAATGGCTAACTTGGGGCTCTTTATCCTTGAGATAAGATGGAAACGGAACATCATAACTTCAAAGTGCAAAAAAGACTGCTGCAAAAGAAGCAGCTTCTTTTCTTTATTTTCTTGTCAGATGGGACAAGAAATAGTGTGCTTAAACTGTGGGAAGATTCAGGTCAGGCACGAGCAAAATAAACTTTCTAGCAGCAGCACACTGAGGCACTGGAGTAGCTTCACTTGGAAGCTCTTGGCATCTTCTCTGCTGGAGGTATTGAAGACGTGGACCAATCTGGTGACTGAAACATAGCTGACATTATCTTGTGAGGAGGCCAGACCAGCCTGCTTCTTGAAGTCCCTTCAACACTGCTTCTTTTGCTCAGGGTCAGGAAAACTCTACCGTGGACCAGGCCAGTTCCAAGACTTCAGAGAAACTTCAGAGGAGATGCAGGAGGGACGACGTTTACCCTGGCAGAGCAATCTGCCCAATCGCATGCTTTACTTGTGCCACAGAGACAGCACTCAAAACCTTGCAGTGTGCTTTTTTCCTCCTCGTGCGTGATTTCTGGGATGGTAAATAATATTGGAGAGGTTTTTTACACAGTTTGTCAACTACTTTCTTAGCCACAAAACATGACAGCATGAGGTATCACTTGTGTGAGGGCAGAAATTTTTAAAATTGAAAATAAATTTCCAAGTGGAGGCTCATGGAAGCCAAAGGGGAATTGCAGACCAAAACAAACAAAATGAATATTAATGTCTCCCTACATAAATGACTCTTATAGAAAGCAACTTTTCTCATGCCACATATTTGAGGTGCCCAGGTAAATCTTAGAAATAGGCCTCAGAACACTGAAAGTAATGCACAACATGTACAAAGTTGTACTGTTTTCCCTGGCGTCAGCGGCATTTGAGATTTTGTGAACAGCTTGTATTACCTCATTCATCAATCTCTTGTCTTGTTCTGTTCCCACATTATTCTAATTTGAAGTATAAAAAACGTTCTTCTTTTATTTAGTCGTTTATACGTAACAGCTATCAGACCACAAGGAGGGCAAGTGGAGTGAAAGAGCTAAAGCTGTGCCTATTAGGTATGTGCGAGTCTATGAAATAGCTCACCTGGAGGTAAACCAAAATATTGGATACGAAAAGCTTTTTTTTTTGTAGTTCTTCAAGAAATATTTAGACTTAAGAAACTAAATGTGTTAGACATTTCATAAAGAGCTCTTTCTGTGCTCAGACTACTGAACTGACAGGCTAAGATGAAAAGGAGAATTAATTAGAATTAGTCTTAGTAGGAATAGGGGAACTGTTGGAAACAGATCAAATTCTTGTAGGAGAAAGGAAGAGGCTGTTTCATTACCTAAAAAAAAGGAAGCACAAACATTTTTTGATCTTGAAATCAACCGATCCAAAGCAATTTGCACCTGATCAACTGAGGATTATTTATTCAACAGCCCGCAATGTAATGTAGAAACACCTAAGCTAATTTGAGTCAAGCTGGGTAAGAGAAAGCAGTGTAAATTAGCTGGAAGAGAGTTCCATTCTGACATGATTAGACCCCTTTCAGTGCTTAAGATATACTGTTTTAAGCTATCTGAAACCTTTTCACACTGCATTAGCACAGACTTCTCAGTTCTGCTCTTTTGCTGCAGAAAGTTGTACTGTGGTTGAATAGAAAAGGTGGAAAATAACTGAATTTTAAGTTGATCTGAAAGGTCTTTTTTCTTTTTCCATTCCCCTAAAGAGTGTTTTGTATTTAAAAAGCTTGTATTTGACTTATAATTTTATATTTTCTATAGATTTGGGTTTTTTTCTCACCATTTTACATGTCTAAGTAAAACACTCCTTTGAAACAAAAAAGGATGCTTTTAAAAACTTCAATTGTAATGAGGGGAGGGGCTTGTTAAAACAATTTGAGTTTGGTGGTAATTTGTGCATACTTTTTATTGATCTAATTTTTTGGTAGTTAACGTTTTAGTTAAAAATTATTTGCTCTGTGCCCATCAGCATTTTCAGTGTATTTAACTAAAAAAACTTTAGTAATCCATGTGCATCTGCTTACCTGTGTCATAGTGCAGTCTTAATATCAAAAGTGGAATTTGACCATTGTGTGGTCCTGCTAACAGACTTCCGACTGACAAGCATGAGAAAATTATGCTTGCCTTGCTCTTTTCCCACTGCAGTGTATTCCGGGAATGTCATGAGTGACTGCAGACTGTAAGACATGCATCCACTTAAGAGATTTCCATCCTAAACAGACATACAACAAAATGTAATCTCCCTCTCCATGACCAAGGACATCTTTTGTGTCCTACGCTATCTAAGAAATATCCAGTTCATCCATTCTCTTTCTGAGAGGGAAAAGAAAAAATAATAATTCGAGACCTTGGAAAGTCTTGTGACTGCTAGGTAGAGGAGCAAATTTGGATAGCAGGGCCCACGTGACACAAGCTGACAGTACATGTTCTACCTAAAGAAGAAAAAACAACTATGGGATTCAGGAAAGGTGAAGATTGGTGCCTTAGAGCAGTGTCTGCAAAAGCAACCACTGAAAAGGCCATAACCAAACACTTGAAATATCCTTTCTGGGGTAAAATGACTTATATGCTACTAAATCCTATCCCAAACAGTGCCTTCCAATGTGAAGATTTAGACGGCAGAATAGTTTGTTTAATTAGAAAATAGGTATTATCCCTAGGAGTCATTGTATTTTCGTCCCCCCTCTTAAAACTATTTTGCTTTCCCCATGCTTAAAGGACAATTTAATCTAATCAAGATAGCTTTTTATGTCTCAAGACACATATTTGGTCCGAGTGCCATTTAATGTACTCCAAAGAGCCGAGATACCCCTCTGAAGCTGTCTATCGGGCAAAAATGTATGTTGCCACATGCGTATAGAGGAAAACAATTTCAGAAGTGTAGGCAGGGATTTTCAGAGGTAATTAAAGGGAAAGAGCTCAATAGCAAGCACCTCTGGTCATATCACAATTACCCTGGGGACATTTACAGTGCTTTGAAAAACAGTAGAGAGGAACATAAAGAAACCCCAACACAGCTCAAGGAGAATAAAGTCATCGATCTTTTAAAAACAGCCCAAACTGCTTTTAGGAAAGGAAAAAAGGAAAACTGTGCAAGGATAAACGGAGTGCACCAAGTTTGGTTAACAGAATACCCAGGTATTCCTTGCAGGTAATTCATGCTTACTGTAATAAACTACCCCTTCCTTCTTGTATTAGCCTGGTTTCAAATGACTGTAAGAAACAAGCCAAGGGAATATGGCTGAAACAAATCAATGAGTAACACTTGTCACTGAGTGAGGCAGACGCTGCCACGTGAGGGCACAGGCTGCATTAAAATATTTGCCAGTTTTTTAGAAAGGCAATTATCACCTCAGTCTTTTGTAGGCCTCTGATGTATAATACCATATTCGCACACAAAAGCATTCTCTCTCACTTCTGTATTTGCCATTTTAACCGCATTTCTCTAATTGAGCTCTTTTGATGGGGATTAGCAAGCTACTTTAACATGGCAGCTATGGCAGTTCACCTGAAAGAGATGAGGGTCAGTGGGGTCAGAGAAGCAGCCAGACAAGTTAATCATCCTCTGAATATGAAAATGACGGCGGAGGGAAGCAGTCTATTCTGTGCAAATAAAGACCTTTTGCGAGAGTAGCCGATGGAGCTCCACACAGCTTGTTCACCATAGAAAGTGAATAGGAAAAGGATTTTGGGGGGCCAAAGGCACATGCTGTACTGCTGACAGCAGTCAGAACCAGATAATTATGTCTTACCAGAAATAAGTACCCCAAAGAGAAAGAAACTTGTTACGTATGGCTATCCCTGGAGGTGAAGACTCAGTATCTTTTTTCCCTTAACATGCCTAGCAGGCTCTGGAGGAAGCTTTCAGGACTCCATTTTTAGTGAGTGAGGAACCACTTTTTCCTACCCCCAGGCTCACTTATTCGCACCACAACTTCGATGGCAACAGATGAGCTCAGCAACAGCATTGCTGAAGTCACGACAAGTGTTTCATGAGTATGGCTTAAACGGAGAGGGAAGAGACAGGACTGCCAAATCGGAGTTCAGACTCCAGTGCCGTTGGCCCGGGTGTAACAGGTTGCAGCTTAACACAGACCCAGTGGATTTTTTCTTAATCTCATAGTGTTATCTCGGCCATTGCAATGCAGACTAGACACCTTTAACCAGCTAATGAGAGAAGGAAACGCAGAGAGTTATGCGCTTGTAAAGACAGCCAATTCCACCTCTGGTGTGTTGCTTGATCTCCCAACAGTCTTCCAAAGAAGGCGAAACACCTCGAACAAAAGTGCATTTTATCTGGAAGACTGAAAGGCTTCCCATGAAAGATAAAATTATATGTGTTCGATCCTAGCGTTCATGTTACTGTTCCGAAAAGCACAGGAGACAGAAATGTTTAGACATTGGGTTGTCAGTCTCTGGGGTAGGGCTGTATTTTCCATGTATGTGTATAGTACCTACTGTAATGAATGCCTCTGCAAGCTAAATAAGTAGTAACTACTGAGATACTTCTAACGTCTACTGAGATGCCTCACAATATGTGAGCAAACACCAAATAAAGCATTTTTTAATATAAAAAATGTCACTATCAGGAGGAATTATTTGTTTCTCCACCAGTAACTCCAAGAGCAGATACATAAATAGAAAATCTAGTTATATGTAACTGCTGCCTGATGCTTAAAGATTAAAAATCAGATAAAATCTCACACAGCTTTCCATTGCTATAGTCTGCATACACCCACTATACTTGTGAGCACAGAAAATCAAAACCGGTCTCGTAAGACAGAGCAATTCTCTACCTGAACAGTACTCATCTGTCTGTGTTCATGTTGAAAAATCTCTGAAAATCTCTCTGACACATTTTCCCACAGGCACTGAAATATCCAAGTCACTCTGAAGTTAGTGGGCGTTAGGAACCTAAATGACTTTGGAGATGTGAGTCTTAATGTCAGGTGAATTCCTTCTACCTTCTTTAACACTGAGGTCCTTTATGCAGAAGGCTGAATACCAGTTGCAAATACTGTGTGAGGACTGCTGAGAACATGGGACCTTTGAAAGGTGGCCGAAAATGAAGCTATGCTGCGCAATACTAATATACCAAATACATTACTCATCACCGCTTCCGGGCTGTTTAATTTTGTGGCTGAAGGAGGCTATTGCGTGAGCCCTTCATACAGATCTGCCAGTATCCTTTAAGGATGAAGCTCAACTGTACATGATAGGGTGGATAATACATCTTTTGTTGCTATGTGGGTAAGCACAATAATCGAAACTATTTAGAGGATAATTGGTGTGCTCTATTTTAAAAGGAAATAATCTGGTTTCCAAGGGGACTAACTATGAGGCCTAAAGCCTGTAGTTTATCTCAGTGTAGGAATGGGATCATTATGGAGGAAAACAGAGCACCCATCCAATTCAATTACCCCAATTGTATTACGAATGTAAAAGAGGAAATTGTACCTATCCCAAAAAGGAAAGTTTCCCACTCTTCCCCTTCCACCCCACTTGGAACCTACCCTGGAAGCACTTGGTCTCCTGCAGACTACAACAGGGCTTTTGTGCTCAGAAAACTTGCAAGGTTTGTTCCTTGCAGATTACTCAGCTACCTCTTAAACCCTTCTTTGTCCTACATGATCAACACACTGGAGCTTGTCAGGCTGTATTCATCCACCCAGTAAACTGCCGCATCTACAAGTCCTTGCTTGTCAACAAAAATGTAAATGAAAAAAACACCGCTTGGAAGGGGCAAAACATTTGCCAAGTATAAGTCAACTATTATAAAATTTGGTCTCTTTTTGGGAACTTCCAATTAAAAAATGTTAGGGGTGGGGAGAGAGGATGAACTGTGTTACCCACTCCAGAAGTTTTTATTTGATATTTGGATATTGCTATGTTGCTCTCTTCTTCCGACTGGACCAACATCCCCAGATGACTAGGAGGTTATGCGATCTGAACAGCTGATCAGCATACAGATACTGAACATACTGCAGTGGGAAATGAACTGCTTAAGTTCTGCTCATGAGGGAGCTGGTGCCAGGCTGGGATATTCTGCCTGACCAACGGAGCTACCTGCCCTGCTGCTGGGCTGGTATTTTATTAACCACTGCAACCATTAGCTCTGATACACCTTTTTTTAGCATTTTATGGGCCAGGTCATCTGCTAGTAGAATTCATTGTAAAACTGTATCCTTCTCCTTAGCAATATTTTTACCTTCTCCCTTCTTGTTAACAGGTTTCCTTTCCTCTTCTTCAGTAATCTGGAGTCTTCAGACTTGGATCCTGTTTTGGTAACGTGTGCTGACTGCATATGCCTGTGACGAGATCAAATTAATCACTCACTATTAAAAATGAATGCATCTGAGCCTGTTTTGCTAGTCTGTTTCAAATGCAGTCATATATCTGGGCCCAGTACGCTGGATTATTGAACTTTGATCAGTATGCTCTGGAAATATTTTGGCAGTCCTCTTGTGGCACCCAGAAAGCATGCTCAGAGGGCAGCACCGCGGCATTTTAGGATGATTTACTGCATGTAGAGAATAGCAAGAAGTGTCAGACATCCATCAGATTTGTACTGACCTAACTGAGTAAACCATGTTACTTGTTACAGAGGGTTGTGAAGGTCTGACCATAAGAAGAGAAAAAAATATATTGCAGGCTGTTTAGTACATTATTTGATTCTAAATTATTCAGAGCTTCTAAGTAGTGGCCTAGTAGCACAGGTTTGACATTTGGCTTTTTTTCTTCTGAAAACTTTGAGTTTGGTGCAGCCTTAATAATCTGTGCCTGCTCACTGGAAAGGAATGGATGGACCAACTCGTCAGAATAAGTCCGTAAGTCTGTATGGTAGCTGGAAAAGCTCTCTGCAAATCCTGTACGTTACTGCAGATGGGACTGATATCCTGAAGATCTACTGCCAGTGGCGCTGGTAGGTGACCAAAATGAACATTCATCAAGAGGGCCACATCTGTTTTCACATACGCTTCCACTGCAGCGCTGGTGCCATACCACCGAGGCTGGACAGCTGTTGCTGTCTGAACCAGCCAAGGGAACCCTATCTTGCACTACGGTCACAGCAGCGACTTCACTTTTCAGTCTGAAAATAGCTGGAAAAAACAAGAATCCCTGATCCTCTTGTTTAGCAACCCTTTGCAGGTGCAGAATATTGTGAAATAGATACTATAAAGATTCTGGTTTTACTTTTGGTGGCTTGCAGTCTGAAAAACACGGACTGGGAGCTGATGAACAAGCACTGCTAGAGCAGCCCCGCCCCAAGCTGTTTCCTCTTCATGCTCTGCCAGTTGGGCCCAGCTCTGTAGGAACATTTAGAGCCTCATCCATTATAGATTTTAGCAGGAATTAGGCATTGTGCAGCTGGGCCTCACTATATGTTTGTCTGGTGCAGAGTTCTTTCATAATACAGCGTTTGTTTTAGGAGCATGGGATTCCAGGAGATTCTGCAAGCCATCAGAACCAGTTCTTCAAAATGCAGATAACAGCCATTCAACAACCCACCACGCACCATGAGGTGAAAACCGCCTCCATTTCTCTATGCCTTCCATAGAGACTTACGATGTGTGACTGAAAGAGAGCAAGCCCATCACAATACCTGTCTAATCCAATGCTTGTTTTTAGTCAGTGCTGTCAGTTTCTCACTTCCAGGGGAAATAAACTCACATCTGAATTAGATTCCCTGGAAAAGAGTTTGCTATTAGAAAGGTTTCCAATGCAGTTGTAACAGACCTCAATGGATAGCAGAATTGTTTTATTGCAGGTGAAGCATCGTTTAAGAAAAAACACGAGTTCTTAAACCATATAGTTCTTGACAGCACCACTTAGAATAGGAAATATCACAATGCAGCCCAACAACAGCTCGGTAAAAGTTGCCTTTTAAATGGCAACTAGTAAATGCCAGGGGCAAGGTTACAAAGCAGCTCGTTAGCAGCTCAAATGTACTCTAGCCACTTCTTTCTGTCTTTCTCTCTCACAACAGGAGGCAATTTTAGACTGCAGAGCACAGATGTGTCTGGCAGATATATCCTTCTTCCTGCATGTTAAATAAGTGTCTCAGAGATTGTGAGCCATTAATCTCATAAAAAACAGGTACTCAAATAGGATTAGAAAAAATATAACAGCAAAAATCACCTAAGAATTGTCACTAGCTGTGAGAACCAAATGGACACCTCCTGCAGTGAAAAAAACACTGTCTGCTATTGCTATTATTACTCAGGCTCCTAGAACAAAGGCCAGAGGAATCCATTTATCTATGTATTTCTAACTCGCCCATCCTTTTGGGACCAAATGCCAATGCCAGGTGCATTCCCTTAAATATTTTATTAAACCACTCCACAATGCATGTTTGGGTACGGTGTCATGGTGGTGACTAATGCAGTAGTTTTGATCTTTTGTGATTATTTTTGATTGGTGAGTGAAGTGAGCACAGCTCCTTCTCCCTCAGCTCCCCATGCTCAGGCTGGTATCCCACAGCCAGGTCCTTCCTGTCTGCCAAGGCAAAAGCAGGGAATTATTTCCCCCAGGAGTGAGTGAACTGAACCTCACTGCTTCACAGGTAGGGATTTTCCTCCCATCTCTCCACGTCACTTAAAATGGAGTCCAGCAGAAGCAATATGAAAATGTTATGTACTACAGAGTACATAAATACTCTAAATATTCCAATAAATGATCAGTTCAAATGTCATGGAGTCTCTGAGACTGAGAAAAATGATTAACTCTATCTGATGTTTTCGGAGACTGAAGCATGGGTTGGTTTTAACGAGTCATCTGCACAAGGCTGCACATGAAGGTACTGCTAGGGTGGGAGCTTTCAAGTCTTGTGTCTAGGACTTGGAGTTCATTATAAATTACCCTCTGACTATACTTTTTGTGCATCATACATAGTAGGTTGGCACCAGATAAACTTAAGAGAAACAATTAGTGTTTTCCAATATAACTCCTGAAAAACGAGGATAGCCTTTGACTGAATCTCTGCACAATGGTTAAAACAAGGGCTTGAAAATGATGACATCCAGGCTTTATTCCTGACTCTGCCACTGAGTGACTGTATGATCCTGAGAAAGCTGTTAATTTCCTCTATATGCCCTTCGTTTCCCCATCTGGGAAAGCTGATACTTTATCCTAGGTACATACGCGGAGCTCAGTTGCTTGCTCTTTATAGTGCACTTTGACATATGCATACAAAAAGCATTTTGAAAGTGGAAGTTATAAGTGCTGACTGTAACATTTTCAATGTCTTCAATTTCAGGTGATTTTCCTCTCAAGACTAAAATAAAACAAGACTTTTAAAGCTTGCCTAGCTAGAAATGATACCTGTAAGTAATAAAAATGTTGCAGAAAAGCTTTGGTTACATTGTTTGACCAAAAAAAAAAAATTGCATTTTTTCAACCACCTTACCACTTTTCAACCACCTTTTTCAACCACTGTTATCAGAGCTGGGGAAAAGGTTTTCTCTGCACTCCGTTCCTGAGAACACATTGAGTCTTTGCCAGTCAGGAAAAGCTGGATTTTCTTGAGCACAAATTTATTCTTCCGTCTTCTTCCTGCCAAAACAACTCGTGTCCTGTTTTATGACACACAGCAGTCAAATCACATTCTAGACACAGACCTGGGTCCATCCACAAGGTGAAATGTAGCACTCATACAGCAAACCAAGTTAACCTCTTGTGCACACTTGCTCAACACAATTCTGAATCACTTTGCCCTCTGAAAACTACCTCTTTGAGAAAAAAAAAAGTTACGCTACCAAAATCTATGTTAATTCACTAACTTCTATGCAGAACTTCTCACACAGATCTTTTATCAAAACAGCCCTAGCTGGCTTTAATGCTTTACTTATGCTGCATCAAAGCTCATATGGTATTTGATATAATTTACTTACTGCTTTCAGTGTAAGCTTCTTTCCAACTTGTTTCTTTTAAATGAACTGTTGCTTTAATGCTGTAAATATTCAGCAAACATCAATATTATGGCCAGCACAATGCGGTTCAGTCTACCAGTGCCAGGTTTTCATTGATTGCTGCTTGTACGTGCCAGTTTTAAGACAGGCTTTTAATAAGCTCAAAATATGTTCATGAGATTGGTCTCAAAATGTCTCTAGTGGAATAATCAAGCTTGTAAGAGGCTGCAGAGAAAAACAACAATTTTATTCAAAGAATTCCAGCTCAGACACTCAGTCAAAACAATTCCTGGCTTAGCCTCATTAAGCAGGTCTCAAGCTGAACATCCAGATGACAAAGGCAGCTCTGAAGGGCTGCTTAGGGCTTCCCCCAGCCCTGGCACCAGGGCCTTTGCAGATATTGCATTGCCACCCTGTGGGGAGACTTCAGGCTGCTCCCAAGTCCCAGTCCCCAAGGCCATCAGCGTGTTTGTTGCTCCCCAGGACTCCACTGCAACGAGGGATCCCCAGCCTGCCTCCATGAACTCTCATCAGCCACATTTCACAGGCTGAATGCAGTCCACCCTGCCCACCAGCTCCTGCTACTATCTCACGTTAACTACAGATGGTATCTTCATCTTAGGCTTTGGCTATCCAAAATCCTGAGCTACCCTCAAAACCCTGGGCAACTAACACCCACTGATGCAGAGCTGCAAAGCATGAGGGCAGGGCAAGGTCACCAGGCACTGGGGTTTGTGGGACACCAGCCTTCAGCCTGAAGGACCCAGGCAGCAGCAGAAGGCCATTGCCTGAGGGAATCGTGAAGATGGAGAGAAGGGGACACAGGTAAGGGCAGTATGAGCAACAGCAGGATAAGATACTCAATTTTGGTAGAAAGTACTAGAGCAGAATAATGTAGCACTTTAAAGGAGAAGCAGTTTGGGAGGTGGAATGCAAAGGTGAACATGGGTGAGGACTTTCCCCTGTCTCTTGATGTCAAATATAAAGAGCTCGTCTGTACTAGCAACCCATTATTTTTGTTATCATATTTCAGCAATTCTAGCAGTTCTGCAAATGAGAATTGAATCAAGCCTGGAGCTTTCCGGGAAGAAAAAAGGACAGAAATAGAACGAAGAAAGGCACAAGAACAAATGGAGGATACTCTTTTCAACTGGGTGCTGTGATTGCTACAGTTTACTAGGACCTTGGAGATAGTGAGTGAATCTTTGAAGCCAGTGTGATGGTTTGACCCCATTAATGGTGCATATGCTGAAGAGAAGAATCTGACAAAAACATATTTTGCCAAAATGGAAAGGAAATAACAAGAGAGCGGTTGTCATTTCATAGACTTACAAGTTGATTTTAAAGACTTTAGACTAAAACTAAATCTTTAAAGTTAATCTTTCCAGACCTTAAGATAAGAAAACAGATCAGAATTAAGACCTGAACTCACCTAGGGAGATAAGCTACATTTTCCTTTACAACATTTTCTACACAGACCAGAATAAATACAACATGTTCTGGAAACTCCTCTTGCAAAATGTGAGCCCTCGTCTGAAATTCAAATGCAAGCGTATTTCCCTGCCTCATCTTCACCATCCAGCACATTTCAAGAGCAATGATTCTCACTCTAGAATCAGTGCTCTGCCTTCTGTTAGCGACTCAGGCGTGTTCTCAGGGGAACATTAATTTGACCTGTGGCAAAGAGACATCCCTCAGTGCAGTTCAAGCTGGGATAACTCAAATGTAAATGAATAGAACAAACTTCAGTCTTTCTTTTTTTAATAGAAAGGGTGCAAACCCAGAAGAAAACCTGCTATTTACGCAGCCTTTCTATGACATGGTTAGGTTAATTTTAGATTCTGGAGGTGGTGCTGGTTTTGCTGTTCTGTATTTTTAAAGCCCCATCAGCGCACAAACATTGCCTTTATCACATATTATACCATTATGTTATTTCCCCATTGCAACGTTAAGAATGTGAGTTTGAGGGATGTGTACAAGTCCATACGGGCTACAGCAGGCCCTGGAAACGAATCCAGGTCTCCTGAGTCTGAATCAAATACTTTGTCATAAGATTACCTTTCATCTAGGTTAGATTTCTTGCTTTACTTGTACAGAGACACTAGCACAAGACTTGCACAGAAATAAGACAGTCTGAGAGACTGAAGCAAGTGTCAGACCATTTTCCACAGTAGTCACTGTCCTTTTTGTCATAGGACAATTAACGTGTAAGCTTGAAGTTCTGGAAGAAGACCTAGTCTGTTCCACTTTCTTCCTCTCCCACACTTTAAAAAACAAACCGTCTCCTTTAGCCTTGAAGGCTCAAGGCTAAACTCCCACTTGAAGCACAAACACAGGAACAAGCTCTTGCTACTGCTCACATCAAAATCCTGAAGCTCCTGCTAAAAATGACATAACCACTTTGGAGAATGAATGAATCAATTTGATGACCTTCTTTGGGACTCAAAAGATGTAGTTACAAATTGTTTGTTCAGGTGTTTATTCTTCTCATGTATTTCTGGCTTTGCCTGAGACTAAAACTCACAGCTTCCAATATAGTTCAGAGGCAGTCTTTTTCTGTCTAAAGAGAACTTGATTTTTTGAATGATTGACAGGCTTTACAAAACTGATTGTGATTTCTCCACAACACTGACTGCTCAGTGAGCTGTCAGTCAGATATGCAGCTGTAGAACGAAAAGTAAGCAAGCATGTTTGCTAGAATTGAAATATCAGTTAGATCCTGTGATAAGTTAATTCCTATCTTTAATGAAGAGTGATATTTTCCTTTGATGTGCAGGAAAGAAAGTCCCCTGAGTATCAAAAATGTTTGCTAAGTTTGCTGCAGAAGGCAATTGCTCTTTCTCTCCTCTTTTTGAAGCATTTTGCTTAAAGGGGGGCGAAGCTTCTGAACTGAAAAATGTTCACTGAGCTTAATGCCTCCTGTCAGACTATATGCATCTGCCTCCCTGAATAACATAAAATAGAAGTCAAACTGGAAAATACAAAAGTTCTTGCATGGTCTTTGTTTTATTTATTAATCTCAGAGGAAAAGAATGGGCCAAGAAAAAGGATATGAGGTCATTTCTCACTCTTAAATGGATTTCATTTTAAAGACAAGTCTGGGTTGAGGCTTAATTCCTTCTCCCACTTTCCCTGACAACTTTCAGTGCACCTGTAGCCACTGCAAATGCTTGGGCCTCAGAGCCCAAGGATGGCAGGCTATGGTTGAAACACACAGAGGCAGTGAATAAGTTGAAATATTTTAACTCCCTGCTCTTTAGAAGGGACAGGCAAGGAAGGCGAGGTGGCGGGGTAGCCCTGTATGTCACAGAGTGTTTTGACTGTCTTGAGCTCAACAAAGGTAACGACAAGGTTGAGTGCTTATGGGTAAAGATCAGGGGGAAGGCCAACAAGGGAGATATCCTGGTGGGAGTCTGTTATAGACCACCCAACCAGGATGAGGAAACAGATATAGTATTTTACAAGAAGCTGGCTGAAGTCTCAGAGTCTCTAGCCCTTGTTCTTGTGGGAGACTTCAACTTACCAGATATCTGCTGGAAATACAACACAGCAGAGAAAGCAGACTAGGAGGTTCCTGGAGTGCGTGGAGGATAACTTCCTGACGCAGCTGGTAAGCGAGCCAACCAGGGGAGGTGCCCCGCTGGACCTGCTGTTCACGAACAGAGAAGGCCTGGTGGGTGATGTGGTGGTCGGAGGCTGTCTTGGGCACAGCGACCATGAAATGGTAGAGTTTTCGATTTTTGGAGAAGTAAGGAGGGGGGCCAGCAAAACCACAACCCTAAACTTCAGAAGGGCAGACTTTGGCTTGTTTAGGAGTTTGGTTAACAGAGTCCCTTGGGAGGCAGTCCTGAAGGGCAAGGGAGTCCAGGAAGGCTGGATGTTATTCAAGAGGGAAGTCTTAAAGGCACAGGAGCAGGCTGTCCCCATGTGCCGCAAGTCGAGCAGGCGGGGGAGAAGACCGGCCTGGCTGAACAGAGAGCTCTGTCTGGAAAACAGGAAGAAAAGGAGAACCTACCACCTTTGGAAGAAGGGGCAGGTGACTCAGGGGGACTACAAGGATGTAGTGAGGATATGCAGGGAAAAGATTAGAAAGGCGAAGGCCCAGCTAGAACTTAAACTGGCCACTGCTGTCAAGGACAACAAAAAATGTTTCTACAAGTATATCCGCGACAAAAGGAGGGCTAAGGAGAATCTCCCTCCTTTGTTGGATGCAGAGGGGAACTTGACCACGAAGGATGAGGAGAAGGCTGAGGTACTCAATGCCTTCTTTGCCTCAGTCTTTAATAGTCGGACTGATCATCCTCAAGGTTTTCATGCCCCTGAGCTGGGAGACGGAGATAGGACACAGAATGTAGTCCCAGCTGTCGAAGAGGTGGCAGTCGCTGACCTGCTCCTCCACCTGGATGCCCACAAGTCTATGGGGCCAGACGGGATCCACCCGAGGATACTGAGGGAGCTGGCGGAGGAGCTTGCCAAGCCACTCTCCATCATTTATCAGCAGTCCTGGTCAACCGGGGAGGTCCCAGATGACTGGAAGTTAGTTAATGTGACACCCCACTACAAGAAGGGTCGGAAGGAGGATCCAGGGAACTACAGACCTGTCAGCCTGACCTCGGTGCCGGGGAAGGTCATGGAACAGATCATCCTGAGTGCCATTATGCGGCACGTGCAGGACAACTGGGGGATCAGGCTCAGCCAGCATGGGTTTATGAAAGGCAGGTCCTGCTTGACTAACCTGGTCTCCTTCTATGACAAGGTGACCCGCTTAGTGGATGAGGGGAAGGCTGTGGATGTTGTCTACTGGACTTCAGTAAGGCCTTTGACACCGTCTCCCACAGCATTCTCCTGCAGAAGCTGGCTGCTCACGGCTTGGACAAGTGCACTCTGCACTGGGTTAAAAACTGGCTGGACGGCCGAGCCCAGAGAGTTGTGGTGAATGGAGCCAAATCCAGTTAGCGACCGGTCACGAGTGGTGTTCCCCAAGGCTCAGTGTTGGGGCCGGTCCTGTTTAATATCTTTATCGATGATCTGGATGAGGGGATTGAGTGCACCCTCAGTAAGTTTGCAGATGACACCAAGTTGGGTGGGAGTGTTGATCTGCTGGAGGGTAGGAAGGCCCTACAGAGGGACCTGGACAGGCTGGATTGTTGGGCTGGGGCTAACTGTATGAGGTTCAACAAGGCCAAGTGCCGGGTCCTGCACTTCGGTCATAACAACCCCAGGCAAAGCTACAGGCTTGGGGAGGAGTGGCTGGAAAGCAGCCTGGCTGAAAAGGACCTGGGGGTGATGGTTGACAGCCACCTAAACGTGAGCCAGCAGTGTGCCCAGGTGGCCAAGAGGGCCGATGGCATCCTGGCTTGTATCAGGAATAGCGTGGCCAGCAGGACCAGGGAGGTGATAGTGCCCCTGTATTCGGCACTGGTGAGGCCGCACCTCGAGTACTGTGTCCAGTTTTGGGCCCCTCCCTACAAGAAGGACATCGAGGTGCTGGAGCGTGTCCAGAGAAGGGCAACAAGGTTGGTGAAGGGTCTGGAGCACAAGTCTTATGAGGAGCGGCTGAGGGAGCTGGGGTTGTTTAGTTTGGAGAAGAGGAGGCTGAGGGGAGACCTTATTGCTCTCTACAGCTACCTGAAAGGAGGTTGTAGAGAGGTGGGGGTCGGTCTCTTCACCCCAGTAACAAGCGATAGGATGAGAGGAAATGGCCTCAAGCTGCGCCAGGGTAAGTTTAGGTTAGATATTAGGAAAAACTTCTTTACTGAAAGAGTAGTCAGGCACTGGAACAGGTTGCCCAGGGAAGTGGTTGAGTCCCCATCCCTGGAGGTATTTAAAAGACGGGTAGATGCAGTACTTGAGGACATGGTTTAGTGGTGGACTTGGCAGTGGTAGGTTAACGGTTGGACCTGATGATCCTAAGGGTCTTTTCCAACCTTAACAATTCTATGATTCTATGATTCTATGATTCTATGACTGAAAAGGATATTATTTGGCTTAAATGCTGACCATGCTTGACAAATAACTATGAAAAAATAGTTATAAAAAATAACTATGAAGGACTTACAGTCAAGGTACAACTCTGGAATGTGCCCTGGTCTTCTGCTGATAGGTGTGAAAGGAACTTGATCTAACATCAGGTATATTACATTAAGTAGGATTTTGATTGCTATATTGTCCTCATGATCAGCTCAGGATCCTCAGCTGTGGATGAAAACCAAAGCCTAGAGTTAGTTTAACAGGACTGATGAAGACAAGTTCCCAACTCCGTATTCTGGAGATCCTCAAGTTCTGATTTAAATTCACATATCTTGATTTAGATGCACCTCAAGAAGAGAGCAGGCTCAGTTCACAATGTCTGTGGAGTAGGTCTTCAGCAAGATTAATCAGTGCCTGTGCCAGCAGAGAGCTTAACAAATGACCATTCCCACAACAAGAGGCCATTTGCAGTTCTTGCCAGCTGGCCTTCCAGCTTCTCTCTATTGTCTACTTCTCCAAGTCTGATTAGGCAGGAAAGAAAGGATGGAGCAGTGGTCAGGAGAATAACCCAGAACTCTTCAGGCCTGTGTTCAGTTTGTTATTTTACTGGTCCATGAATTTGGGTAAAAAAATGGAAGAAGAATCAATTACTGAATTTAGACCCAAGCAACTAGGCAATCACATGTGCAATGTTAAGGGCAAATGCCATCTTCTTCAACACATAGCTTAAAACACCTTATAGCAAATGTAAGATTACTCATAGAAAAAAGGACCCAAAATAGAGTGTGCTTCAGGAAGAAGGATCAGGTCTACCCTGGTATGTATCATAGAGATTAAAATTTACTTATTTCACAGAGGTGCATCCAGAAGGAGTGGCGAGACATGACAGTGAAGTCTCAGCAAAAAGAGGTAGCTGAATTAGAGAGTGATGTTTACTCACCAAAAAGTTCTAGCTCAATGACCCCATCTCTGCACTTAATGCAACTGGTATGTCACTAAAGTAATGAAACCATCCTAGGGATGATTTTGCTTTTAAAATTTAGCTTGTGTTTGGCTAAAAGAATTGAGGCACAAAACTGTTTTGGTTCTTGGCTGTTATTTAATATAATGATCTATGTTTTTTAAGAATTCTTAGTATTAGATTTACAACTTGACCTTAAAACTGGAAGGATCAAGCCAAGATGCTTTTTCTGGGACCTTAAAAATCCCTACTCATTTTTTTGGTAGGGTAAGCCATTAAGACAGAGCTGCTAACAGTGATTAGTAAACCATCCTTGTGCAGAAGTAAAAGCATCAATTATATCAGCTACTTTCCAGTTCTGTTGTAGCACATAAATAATTTTTAAAATGCTGAAAAATACAGCCATGCCTAGAGCTGTTTAAATTATTCAAAACAAATGTATCATAATTTGGCTTCCATAATCTTTTTCTTTGCCTTTTTCTCACTCACAAAAGGCTAAAGCCATTTCCTTCTGTTTGAAGAATTTTGTCCTCTGAAATGCATTTTCCTGCAATGCAGTAGGCCTTTAATGAAGCAAATAGGATTAGGCCACTGGAGGAATAGTTTCTCCTGATTTTTGAAAATCTAAATCCATTATTGTTTGAACAATGCTGGCCCTTCTTTCATTAATCCTAGTCCAAAAGATGTTCTGAACTTTCTGTCAAAGTACATTGTATAACAACAGGACAGTGATATGGGTTACTAGAATATCTTTGCTCCTTATGACAGAACATTTAATCAGGCCAACACTCTCTAACCTTTTCCTTTGTCACAATATAAATACATACATGAGAGAAACAATATTTTGGGCTGTCCCTCTCCAGGAAACTCCAGCCAGGCTAAAACAGCCTCTGTATCCAGACTTAAGAGCCATGGGCAAGTCTGGGTAGGCAGCTTGCAGCACAGCCACAGTGTAAAATTGGGGCATTAGAAGTCTCACAAAACAAAACCAGGTCATCCAGGTAACTGTGTGGTTCTGCCAAGAAAACTGTTTCAGAACTGGAGGCTGCTCCCAGCTCGGTTATGCTGGTCAAGGTCACATCTCATCTTTTCCCTAGTTATGTAAGCGGATAAAACCTGCCAGAATAGCTCTGCTGGCCTGAGCTGGAGCAGTTTGATGTGGGAGCCGGTGAAAACTGCCACTGAGGGGATGAACAAAGACGTAATCTCTGTGGCAGTCAGCACAGAAATCTGCCTTTGCTATTGCCAAATTCAGTACTGCCAATTCTTCTTCTCAACTATGGGGCTCTGCCTTTTGAACTATCAAAATATTAAGCCAAAAATTTCCCCATGTATCCTGTAAACAATACACTGAAGAAATGCTCACGTAACAATTTCCTTCCTTGTTTCTCCTGACCCGAACTGTGCAGTAAATGGGGCTTTCAAACACGCTGTGCCTTTCGGCTGATGCCAGGTCCATGGTATAATCATCACTCCCGATCTGCACAGGGCAGATTGTGTGCTGCAGCTTAGCGGTTGTCAGGAATGCTTGTACGGCTCCCCCAGATGTTCCTGAGCTGCCACATGCAATCCTGGCTGTACTTCTCCCTTCTGCCTCCCAAAAGGGGCAGCATTTGAATAGCCAAAGGATCTGCTCTACCTTTGGCAAAAACTTCAGGAGTTCTTCAACACTCTTTTTATGGTTTTCTCAGAAAAAAAGAATCACTGCAATATAGCATGGAGAAGAGATAACGCAGGACTACAGTGATCGTCTCCAGCCCATCACAGCACCTAGCCTCCCTGCTGTGCCCTATATAGCGTATGGCATGCATTTTCCCTTTCTAAGGGTTAGGCATTTAACTGGATGTGTACAGGTAGAAAAATGCACAACTGTGATACTGCCCCTCAGGGAATCATTGGGCTTGGTGGGTTAAATCCAGTGCTATTACAGCTAGATTTGGATCCATTTCTGAGCAGGTGTTGTTGCACTCACTTTTGAGGTCTTTATAGCCTAGTGGACATGAGGTGCACTCAGTGGTCTTTTTGGGGGCAGAGGGTGCAGGGTGCAGTGTGGGGGGTGGATTTCTCACTACTCCCATTAGCTATGGCCGTAGGGATGCTAGCACATTGCATTTCCCTCCAACCCCATGAACTCTACTCATCCCAAGCCAACCCACCCCAAGTGAGCAGTGCCAACCAGCTCGCATAGCTCTCATCATGCCAGGCATTTACTGCACTGGTTGAATCTACTCCAAACACTTTTGTCTTTATCCTGCCTCTCTTTTTTGCCCATGCCTTTTGAAAATATTGTATCCAAAGTCAGATTTTCTGCTTAACCAGCTGCATACTATAAACATATATTAGAGTCCACCACCCCTGTAACCCAGTTTCCTGTTTTCTTCCAAGTTCAGTCTTCATGACTTCACTTCCCAGAGATGATACATAGCTCTGCCTAATCTCACTGTTCTTGCTGTCCTACTCTCAGTCCTCACCCTTGCCTCTCTTGCTTCGCAGCACTTTGTCTCCACCTAGCAATCCTCTGCCTTTTCTTATGCCATTTTTATGGCCCTGATCAGCATTTGCTTCTTTACCTGAGCTTTGTTTCTCATCTGAATCAGTGCTGCCCTTTCCCATGGTTGCACCGTACAGTTAATCATTGGATTCTGTCTGTCCCTCAACACAAGACTCTCAGGTCACAGACCTCATCTTCCTACAATACTCGTAGCACCCATGGCGTTATATAAATAATCCAAGTGGGCACTGTATCATGTAAGCTATGTCATACAGCCTGGGCCATGGCCAGAGCACAGATGGAGATTTCTATTCATGGCATCAGTCCTCTGTCTGTTCCCCTGTTCTTAGCATATTCTTTTTCTGCAGATTCTGAGAATAACCAGTGTTCTTCTAGAGCCCAATTCCTGCATATTTTCCACTGTGACTCAAAAGACAGAGGCATTTTCCTTTTCTTCCCATTTCCTCAATCATTTGTGCATCAACAAAAAGACTGTAAGGAATGCATTGCAATTAGCACTTCCTCAGATGCACTCATCTGTTAAGAGCACTCAGCACTGAGCCAGTCTTCTGCAGGTGGGTAACTTAATGCCTCCTCCTCTTACCACTTTTATTTATCTCAAGTTAATTACCAGAAGTGGTAAGCTCTCAGCACTCTGCATTGAATTCATGATCATATGAATACTTAAGATGATGGATTGTGTGGCTGTGACAGCTACCAGTAAACCAGAGATGGAACAGGGATTCTCAGAGCCAAAACCAAGAGCACTTGAAAAAACTGATGCAGACAGGATGTAGAAAAAGACCTGAAGTTGATGATACACATTCAGCAGCTGGTGACAGAAGATCCTGTTTAGACTTCTCAGATCCATCTTTATGCAATAAGGTCTTTGTTTGTAGATGCAGACATTTCTCCCTGCTCTCATTTTTACACCTAGTAGGAATAACGGCTTACATGTAAAGTGAAGTACACACCATTGTCACTAGCACATTTTCAGCACTGTAGTCACTGGGACCTGAGAATAGGACTGTGAGGTGTCCACATGACAGAGCAGAGTATGACAGTTTTGTATACCAATTGTTTTTCAACCTGTGTCTAGAGCAGAACAGGGATGGAAACTTTCTCCTTCTCCCAAAAGAAGGTCTAATAATAACTGTACTGGCACTATGAACCACGATGATAGGTGAGCTCATTTTGTGCAAGGCGCTGTGCAAACAAGAGCAATTCCACTTCCAAAGAGCCAACAGTCTGAAGCCTTCATCCAACAGTCACATTGCCCTTGAAGTTGAATGGTTGACTCTGCCTTGCATAAAGTTATATACTGTTGTATATTAGCAGGATGGAGCCCAGAAAAACAGGTAATTATTACTGATTAGGGCTCATCACTAACCTGTTAGCTCCTTACAGATACTGGGGGATACGTGTATTATGAGGAAAGACACAAGTGCTAGAGCAGTGTTGCTGTGATGCACCAACCCACTGGGCTTGGCGCAAGAGGCTCTTTACAGGAGGTGTTGCATCTATGCATGCACTGCGTTGACTTTCCCAGCAAGCTCTTCCTAACAATGTTTCTGGTGCATATACTGTTGTGAGAAGCCAGCTGGCTGCCATCTGAGAGCAGATGCCAAGTGGCTGTCAGACTGTCATCTTGAGTTTTAGTATTCAACTCGTCTTTCTGTGAATTGGCTTTTGGCCTTTTTTTCCCCAGGAAGAGTTGTGCCTGAGCCAAACAACCTCAGATTTATCTCCTGTAAAAGAAATGAAAGTATGAGTCACTATTGCTTCTGGCGAAACAATTTATAAATCGGAATTTCAGTGCTTTAAGTGGTTTTCCCACTTTTTTTTTTTTGTAGTTACATAACTTTTCTCCTGCAGTTCCTAAAAGAAATCTCAGAAAAACACATAACAGCCACTTCAGACAGTTTACTCATTCAATCTGTCCATTATGTAATTAATTAGAAAAGCTGGGAGAAATATAGTTTTTCGGTTCCTGAGCTCCTGATGCTCACATTTTAAGTTTTAATAAAAAGGCTGGTTGCATATGGTCTTCAATATAGTACTGGTCAGTCCTGAAGAAATGTCATCAGTTTACCCAAAGATGCGAAACAAAAATAAATGAAAACTAACTGAAAAATTCTCAAAATTGCACAGCAAAAATCCCTGGAACAATTTTTCCATAAGTAGTAATCCAAAAGATGCAACTTCAAGTAGCCTTAAAGGATTGCTACTTTTAAGAGAAGGGCTTCACACACACTCTTTGGGAATGGAATAATTTTCCGATGTGTCATGGTAGGCAATTTAACTCGCTGATCTTGTGGGAAAATAGTACCCTTAAGAGTTCTGGAGACCAGAATAGAAAGAAGTCGTTATTGCCGTTGAAGCAAGAAAGTATCTGCTGGGAAGATACTTAGGTAAGTAGAAAAAGCATGTTTTCCATAAAAACTACTTGCTAAAAAATACGCGAGGGCCCAGCAAAGAGATAGTTCCAAGTAACTTGTGCCATCCTGCAGGATTTCCATTCTGCGTTATTATTTGACTACCTGAAACCAATCATGCTTGTGTTAACTCTCATTAATGCAAAAGCACTATACAGGGTGCATATTTGTTATATTATTTCTAATTCTGCTAAAAAAGTAAAATAGTTGTTTCTTTTTATACTTCGGGCATTCACATTTAACTTCTGACAATACAATATTGAAGTCTATCCGATAACACAAACGTAAGCATCTGCTTGTTCACTACTGGACTGAAACGGCACTAGGATTCTGACTGAAACCAAAGGGCTCTCAAACAGCTACCCCAAAGGATGGGAATCAAATAGTGCATGTTCTTACTGCCCCCACTAATGCATGAGCTAGAGCACTAACCAAATGGTAAAGAGCACAATCAGATGCATACTTGTCTGTACATTTTTGTTTAAGAGTTACCTAGGATTAGTTTCAGAGGTACAATTCAGTTCTCATGGGTGTAACTGTCAGAATGAGAGTGAGATATTATTTCACATTTCCTGGCTTAGGAATAGACGACAACCTGTTTGCACCACTCCAACCTGCAGGAAGCTCTCAGTTGATACTGCTACAATAAATCAGAACTTTCTCCTTTATTTTTTTCCCAGTGGAAAGTGGATAAGGCCAAGGAAACTGAAAGGAGGAAAGATGTTTCATATACACTCAGAGTTTACAGAAACAGGTTTTAAGCACAAGAATTAGAGCAAAGTGAAATGCACCTTGCAACACCCAATGAAAAGATCACAAAAATGTTAAAGGGCTTGAAAGGTCTAATACAGAAAGATCACGCTGGTCTGTACTGCCAGCTCCCATATAACTAAGCTGGCGATGAGGAAATGCATTTATTTTTAGGTCTTTTCAAGAAGGAGAGGGCTGATGTCCTGACACAGCAAAAAACCTTGGGACACTGCCAGCACTTGGCATAGTAATCCTTTCTGTGTAGCTCACGTGGTGAGAAATGCTGGCTTGGGTGAAGAACTCTTGATGTCATTTTGGTAATGCAGTAGGAAATTAAAATGTTAAACTAGAGACAGCAAAGGAGGGCAAAACACAACATCCAATGCAGCAGCATGCTATTTCCTGGGTATCAGTGCCTGGGCTGGCAAAGGTTGAAGGCTCCTAAAATAGACATTGTTCAGTATTTGTTGCATGTCCTGAAGTGCCATGTCAGAATTTTCTTGAGGTCTCTAAGTAAAAATGTTCTCTCATTTGAAAAAGACAAATTGCAGCAAAATCAGGCACCTTTTCCTTTACCACTGAGTTTCTAGTAAGTTTGCATTTACAGGAATTTGTAATAGCAGTAAGAAACAAACCAAAGCATTTTAAACCACAGTTGGGATTAGAGGTATTGCTGCAGTGACACTGGAAAGCAGGTGTCTCAGTCACTGTGCTTGAGGGCATGAAAAGCCAGACAGGAGGAAGTGCAAGCAGCAGGGGTGTACCATTTCCACTACCCAGCCAAACAGGGTTTTAGAGGAAAGTAGAAGATGACAACAGAGATGACATCAATCACTGCAATGGAAAGAAGAGATACACGGGAGAGGCAGGGCAGCCCCAAGCACACATCTCATTGGCTCTCGACAGCTCTTCATCTTAATTTTGCATTTTATTACACACCTTTGGCAGGTTAATAAAATGAAAACAAGGTAATTATCAGGGCACAGAAAGGGCCAGCAGTTCCAAGAGTGGCAGCAGCTCCCCATGGAGCTCAGCAGGGCCCATCCCACCATGCCAGCCAGGGAGCTGGGCAGGCCAGGGGGCATCGAGCACCTCACTGGGAGCAGGAACAACCCATGGCCAGGGAGGGCAGGGCTGTGTGGAGCTGGAGACTGGCACTGCTGCAGCATCGCTGGGGCAGGGACTGATGGCCCCGGGGTGCTGAAATGGGGTCCTGGGCTGTGGGAGGGGAAACTGGACATGGGGAAACTGGGCAGTGTCATTGGGGCTGGTGGTGCCCTTGGGTCTCTCACAGTTAAAGATGTACCAAGTTGGATAGATCCAGAGACATCCAGGAAAAAAGGCGAGGTCTTGTTCAGGACAGCATCTACCGGTTTCACAGTAAAATATGATTTCAGTCAGATGTACCAGAAACTCTGAAAAGAGAATGAAAACATATTTGTCATGTGTTCATTTAAAAAAGGGAATAAAACCAAGTATGGATTTCTTAAAAGCTAAAAATTGGCTGGTTTTGAGAAAAAGATAATTTTGTGTTTTTCTAATTTATTGTGTCTAATTGTCACATGTTGTTTTTCTCCAAGTTTCTCTGGCTCGCCTTAAAATCACTGCATTTGATGGGAAGCTTCTGTCATCTGACCAGGCTTGTTGAAATGAACATTTCTCATGAAAATGTTATTTTTGTGAAAATGAGAAATGGAAAAGGGTTTTCAAAAGAAGGCATATTTAAAAAAGTAACACAGGGGAAAAATCTATTTTAAACAGCCATCTTGGAAATATCATAAATTTTTTAAAATTCTGTTTGGTCTGCAAGGAGGTGCGTGGGACAGTTGAAGAGAAAAATTTCCCCGTGGTTGATCTCCAGGAGTTACAGCAGTATTCCCATTAAACAGTGAAATAGTACCCAAAAGATGTGAAGTGCTGTAAGACTGCCTTAGTCCAGGTCTGGCCAGATCTCTGAAGGTCTTGCAAAGAGGGACAGGGAAAGGTACAGCCCTTTCCAGGGATGCTGAGCTGCAAAGGGAAGAACTCTTCTGCCAGCACTGACCAAGCAGTCCTCCATGCAATGGAGGATGCCCCTGGGGCTGTGTCCAGGCTCTTCACCTCACCAATGGCTCTAGCACACAGTTGGGGCCAGCTCAAGAACCTCTGTCGAGCACTCCCTTACTTGGGTCACTTTGTCTTTGACAGCTTCCCTTGCGTCACTGCCAACCCTGGCTGCAGTGGCCACCAACCCATTTGCTTTCCCACACCATGACACTTGGTCCTCTGCTCCTCCTGTGCTGCCAAAGGCGTCCACCAACACTGCTTCACTTTGAGGAACATTGCAGCCACATGTGAGTGTGATGACTGCGCTGGCCTGGGAACTGGTAAGAGGAGACCTGGGTCTTCCTGGATCCCCCTCAGTTAGAGCCTCTCTACCCCAGGAGGACTGGGGCACTACTCTGGCCTCTTCTGACCCAGGGGTGTGTGTCCATGCTGCTGACCTTCCTGCCTCTCTTTACAGCCTCCAGCATGTGGTTGGAGCCAGCCAGCCCCAGCACCACCAGCCAGGCAGCATCATGCCACAGCTCCTTGGGTCCTGAGCGGAGCAGCTGGGGACAGGAACTCCCCAGCAGGTCTCTGCACTGGAGAGACACCAGACCAACACTGGGGCCAACTGGAGACCACGTCACTGGCTGAACTTCTGCACACTGGCACAACCAAGCATTTGACTACTTGTCACAAGAGGTCCACAGATTGGTATTTCACACAGTCCTGAAGATTCCCCATGGCATCTCCTGCTTTGCCTAGACTGATCCATAGGCACAATCAGTGTGCATTGCCATGTTGATTAGCACCCTGGGTGGGGGGATCTGGCTGTTCAGAAACTGCTTCAGGTAGTTCCTGCTGCAAAACTGACCAAACTGTGCATAGATCAGATGTCTGCAAGTAGTCAGTATAAACTGTTCCTGCATATGCAGAAATGCTCACATAGGGCAGTCTTCTGTATGTCGTTAAGATAGTTAGGACATGTTTTGTACATAGTACAAGGAGTGATGGATGCTGCCTGTGCTGGAGTGGTCATGTAGGAGCACTGGGCAGCTGGATATGGGAATTCACATTACAAGTAACACAACGGTGAACACTATACTGCTTTACCAGCTTGTTTAAAGACTGGTTTAAAATGTTTTTCCCTGATCAGTCTGTAATTTCTGAGGCATGCATTCCCTCCTAAAAATTACTTTAAAGGCCCCAGTTATTTTAGAACTCCTTTTGCCATTTAGACCAATGGCTCAGGCTGGCTGGGATAATATGTTTATCAGTCTTAAGATGTACTTTACACCATCATAGTATTTAGAAAACTGTTGCACATCCACCAAGCCTGCCTGCCATTGTGTATCCACCCCTGCCACGATCACTTTGTTCCTTTTGAAATGCTTTCTTGGCACCTTGTGTAAGTTGCAGGCCTCCTGGTTTGCAAGCCAGGTTGCCACTTGGTTTCTGTTCAAATTGGCAATTTGCCCTTTAGCAGCTTCAAAAAGGAGATTTATATCCAAAAACCTTCTCGACTCCCTAGGCACATAATAAAGCTTTTTAACAGAAGCAGTGGTGTAGACGTGTCTACTGTCACGATGCTACTACACACGTGTGAGAAACAAAACATTGGGCAAATCAGTGTTTCTTTTTGTTGAAAGCCATCTTCTATGCCCATCCTCCTTTCCCGGGCTGCTGTGGCCCTGAGCAGATCAGGGCACCCTTCTGCCTCCTGCCTCCTCAGTCAGTCACCAGAGCGTTTTGAAACTTTCTATAAGGTCACTGACCTATGGATGAGGAAATATGTACGGCACCAGTCCACACCCCATGATGGCCTTACAGATAGCTGTGATCTCCCCACAGCCCCAGGTGAAGACAGCAAATGGCCATCCCCGTGTATGCTGCAGCCAGGGCTTCCTGCTCTGACACACTTCCAGGAAATAAAAAGGCTTTTAATGTACGGAAACACAAAGGCTTGTGTCCAACAATGCATTTGGCATCCCATCTCCTAATGTAGACTTTTAGGTCCTTCATAGAGTCCCAGCTTCACACCGATGCCAGCAGTATCCCATTGAAAACTAATGGTCTAAAAGCTTTACTGGATTTGGCCTAGCATTCCTGTTGCTTTTTTGTCCTATAGCTATGTTTTCCAATCAGTTCTAATTTAAATGACTTTTTATTATCTTCATGGTAATCACAAGCTTACAATTACATGCAGCATGTAGTTTGCAAGGAGGAAGAACAAAATATTTCCCGGTAATGGCTGCTTGGGGACTACGAGAACAGTGTAAGAATATTCAGAGCATGTAAAAACACAAAGCTGTAAAAGAATTTTTTTAAAGTAAAATTAATGGGATGAGGCTGAGCAAAGAAAAAATATAAGTCAGATGGTATCAGGAGGGATGTCCTGGCACTCCATTAAACTGCAAAATAATCTCCTAATGGAAGCAGTTGGAAGCATCATGAGCCCCAGTCATTTAAAGCAAGACAAAGCAAAGCAATGAATGGAGCAATGATCTTAGTGGCCACAGAGCACCACACTAAGCAGTTAATGAAATACCCTTGTATTGGTATTTCAGTTGAACTTTTGGAACTGGTGTAGTGGTCTATACTTCACCCATACCGCATGTCCATTATATGCTCATTTGGGAAGAGGATGGCTGGGTTACCTGGAGCAAGAGCAGAAGGCTCTCAAATGCAGATCTTTCTTCATGCAGAACCACAGAGCAGCCATGAGGAGCACTTCTGAAGCTTTTGGCAGACATGAAGTATTTCTTTGTCACTTAGTAGTGACCTAGGGGTCTCTTTCAGGTGTCACAAAGTCCACTTTCCTCAGATGTGGCTGTCAAGCTTGCTGGAAAAGACAGATTCAGAGAATATCAAGCAGAGACACCAGCTGTTAGATAAGATAATGCTTCTGAATTGTCAATGGAAAATCATTTCCTACAACATTGCTCAAGAGCCCTCTCTAGTCACTTCAGGTAACTGAAGCAATGAGGTTTTCACTGTTTCTCCGGTGAAACTTTTCTACTCAATACATCCCCTGTAAAGAATTGGTCCTAATACTGATCCCAAGTTCTCCTTTGCTCAGATTTACTACTCAGCCCCCAATGAAAGTTCTTTATGTGACACAGTTGTCTGATTAACATCACTGTTATGTAATTGGAGTAACTGAAACACCTGATGCAAAGTGGATAAGAACATCATGTTATCCTATTTATGATAGTCATCTCCTGACGCATCGCAGTGTTGTCAGGCCCCTCCCAGAATGACCGTAGGCAAGAACTACCAAGAAGATTTTATGAGAACGTCCCTCTGGCTGCCACCTCAGCAGCACCTAAGATGCAGATGCATCTCAACATCTGCTCTATGCTATCAGGTGACAAAGCCATATGAGATAGATAGCAGGCAATTAAAATTCAAACAGTTTATGATTGGGAATACTGGTTCAGCTACGTAGATTGCTTTAGAAAGAAAGTTATTTTTCAAGGGAACAGCAACATCACTGTATAGTTAAGCAAACCATAAACTCTGGGGTTACCTTGAGAAGATGGATTGCTGAAATCAGTGTTTTTCAACATTAACCTTTTCCTTCTGGAAAGGTCAGTTCATGCCTCTATTTCACTGAACATGGGAGCTTAAGTGCTAGAATTAATGCATCTTAGGAGCAATCACCCCAAGAGAGGGCCTGTCAAAGCTGTAACAGCATAAAACAGGGGGATTTGTGTGTTTTTTCAGTCTGCCACATGCAGCTTTTACAGTTGCTAGTATAATGCCCTTTTGGAAATCCCTTAGTGATAGCACACTTCATTTGTTCTACATTTAGGTTACCACTTCTCAACAACTAATATGGGGGCAAAGGGGCTTTGTTTTTTTAGTTACAGAAGTAAGCAGAGATATTATGGTACTGCAGAGCAGCCTCACGCAGCACCTCCCTACCTTATTCTTACAGCAGCATCCTAGATTTCTGGAGACAAAGTGATGGCAGAATGGAGGCTTTTATTCCAAGATTTTTTCTGAAGTTTTGAAACATATTTTAAACTTCGAATAAAAATTTCCTTATACATATGGCCTACTAGGCAGATAACCCCTTGTTTCCTCATCTAGTGATAGTCTTATTTATTTCATGTCATTATCTTATTGCTCCTATTAACAACATCAAAATTCAGCAAACATGCCCCAGGCTTGCCAGCGATGATGTATTCACAAATTGTGCTCTACAGCCATTATGGTTTTGCACACATAAGAGGTTATACTTTTAAAATGTAGCCTTAGATGGTGATGCTTGAAAACTACTTACCCTAGTATAAAATATTGCATCTGATGATGCAGAGAGCCTTTTGGAGAAATGTTCCCCTATAAAGTGTAAGTTAATCTTACAGGCATAGTGGTCACTGAAATCACTGGTTATGAGTTTCCAAGCTTTCAATTATCCCACCCCATTGGACTTCTTTTATGGTGTTCTAACCCAAGCCCTCACTCAGAGACCCAAGGCAGCACAAGAAGTTAAAACCCCATGGGATGTGCAGGTTTAGGAGCACATGATATCCTCACTGTGCCATCCTCCCCTCTGCCGAGGCAAGTGCTTTCACTCTGTTCTTCTCCATATCCCAGATGGGTACCTGAGATTTCTTCATACTGAATATTTTCTTTTTATACATCTAAAAGGTTAAGTCTTTTGACTTAAAAGAAAAAAACAAACAAAATAGCCTTTTAGCTAGCACATATTACCTTTGCTACTTGTGTGCTAGGTTACCCTTTCAAAAGTGTGCTTAAGAAATAGGTATACTTCTAATATGCTACTTGTCTCCTAGATTCTGTAAGGGTCCATGTAAATCTCAGCTCTTTCTACAAGTATCAGAAGCTAGTAGGTGCTAAAGAGAAAAGGACATTCCTAACAACAGCAAGCCTACATGCCAAAGTTCCCGTTATCTGCAAATAAAATCCTGGGCTTATTAGAGCTAAAAGTTTGAGGTAAAAGTGACAAAAAGGCTGCTCATCAGGAAGAGCAGGCAATCTGAACACCTTGGGATTTCTCCCCCAAGGAAGACATGGAGAGCAGTCTGCGCTCCATGCACGATGCCCTGCAGACAGACCGAGGAATCTCACCACACAAGAGGAAGCTGCCCTTTGAATTGCGACTGCTTCTCATGAGTAGTGACAACAAGAACAAGAGTTGGATCTTCACCAGTATTTGAAATTACAGCAGTGTCTCCCTTTCGATATGACTTATTTAAGAAAATGCCTTCTCACCAGAGGAAAGCCTAGGCAGAGGTAAATTAAAGCCTCAGGCATTTCAGAGCAAGTTAAGTTTTTACTTGTTCTGAGAAGTTAAAAAAAATATATCAGTTAACTAAGAGGGAGATTTTACTCTTCTTTCTTGAATCTAGCTTGTATTACCACACAGACAAATTCTTAAGTCAAGGTATTTTAAGGTCAGAATAAGAATTAAGATACTATCAAGGCTCTGTCCAAAACTTGGAGGCAAAATTAGAACAGAGTTATTTGGGGAAAACAGAAGAAAAATTGTAAAAAGAACTCAAAACGAGTCAGAGGGCAGAAAGATGAGTGACCATGTGTGTTTAAAAATATGCCAACTGCACACAAGGAAAAATTTGATGTGGAAAAAAATTGTATGTGCAGTAGCTGGCAAAAGTTTAATAATTCCAAGTTCTCACTGGACAAGTGAACTAAATAATTCAAGGCACTTTCACAGCTACTGAACTGAATTGATGAGCCTAGATTGCTGATCTCGCATATGGTTCAGGGAAATCTGCACCAGTCCATATCATTATCACCTTCATTTCTAACTCTCTTACAGTTACAGCAGTTTGGGAATGTTCAGTGTGAAAATTAAGTTCCTTACAAAAGCAGAGCTGGTGAGATTCTGGCTTTACACTTGATTCTTCACTTTTCAGTCATTGCTGCCTTTATTTCTAATTATCTCACATTACAGAACCACCAAAGGAATCCAGAGGCAACTGTAAATCTGCTGTGTGGAGCACTGTACAGACAGCTAGAGACAGTCCCTGCCCCAAGCACCAGGAGAAACAGCAACAAGCTTCTAAAAGGTAAGAAAATAGCCACTGTTTAAGAACGTTTTTCAAGGCTGGAGTGTTGATAGATTATGTATTATATCTACTAGGGCTGCATCACCTTCAATTAACAGGGTTACGGTAAAATGAGTCCTAGTATCACCACTTTTGGTATAATGCAGAGCAAAATCATGGGGAGAAAAAGGCAGCAATGCTATGGCTAACAAACTGCATGTAAGTATTGGAAGATAAGCACAAAATACGAGGGATGATTATCAAAGGTCTATAAATACAGCCTGGAGAAAAGAAAACTCAAGGGGCCATAGCTTCAGCCTATAAATACCTTCAAAATATAAATATAAATGAAGGAAGGGAATTACTCAATCTCAGCAGATGCTGAGACACAGAAGCAAGCTAACAAAGAAAGAGTTGAGACTAAGCTCAGAGCGTATTTCTGAATGCTAAAACCAGTTGGAGTCTGAAAGAGACTAACTCTCAAAGAGGGTGTCATCCTGGTAATACTCACAGAAATATTAGGTGAGGCATTAGTGGAAGAAATGCCAGCAGGGTACAATCTTACAAAAAGTAGAAAGACAAGCCAGCTGACCTAGCTCCCACATCTGTCTGGTATCAGGCATGGCCTGAATGGATTCTCAACCCTTGGGACAGGTGTTTACAACACTGAGGCTCCTGCAATGTGACAGTAATGTAATAGCTGGAGAGCAAAGAACCGCGGTGGTAACAAAATAGACATGAAGCAAGACCTTTTTGAAATCAAAAGACAAACAAAATCCAAATTATCTTGGGGAGTTTATGAGAGTTTTTAGGTCAACTTCACCCCAGAGCATTAAGGCTTTTGTCGCTCTTTTTGTTGAGGGGAAGCTTGTCAAGTACTGATGTGGCTCATAGCTGTTCTCACATGGAGATGCTGTCCTTGAAAACCTTGGCTCCTAGGATGCACAAATCAAAATGCAACATTGCACATGGGACTGGCAGTCCCCTGACCCTGCCTGCAGCTTATGTCTGAAGGTTTTGTGCATGTTACTCAGGGACAGGGGCCTCTGGGAGTCCAAATGGAGCATTTGGTTGGGGGAAGAGTGTAAGTATCCTCTGGGTTTCTGTAAATCTTCCCTAGTGATGACAGTTACAGTATGGTCAGAAGGAAGTTCAGGCTTTGGCCTTGTATGGATAAAACTGTATGCAAGAGTGTTGTTAATGCAATATCCCATGTTAGGAAATCACATAGTTGTGGTGCTCCGTAGTATTTCAGCCTCATTCATTGTAATTTTAATTTCCTGTTTAGATGCAGGGCTAAAAATGTCTGTTATTATATATGCAAAAATGGGCACATTAATATTACTAATTTGTTCTATTTCTTAGCTTTTTTTACATCTATATTAGCAACTGCAATATTGCATGAAGAATTTTCACATTTAACACATTTTATTGTGTTGGCTACTGAATCCTGACTAGTAACATTATTTTAGATGTGTTACTGATAAAAAATTTTCTTGCAGTGTAAAATGTGAGCCTTGATAGAGAGCAATCAATACAGCAGTTGCTCCCAGTCCTGCCAATTGCCAAGCACTTCAGCTTCTAACATCTTCAACGATTTCCTGAAGACCAAGTCTCTTTTAAAGGCTTTAGATCCTTTAAAGCCCAACTAACTATAAACAGCATAGAAGAAGGAATAATTCTCCCAGTTAAGCCTCCCACAGAGACTGTTCTCTGTGCCAGTGTACAGATGAATAGGCTTTGAATGCTAATTGTAACACTGTGTGTACTCTTCCTGAGCTAATCAGCTCACAGGGTACAGACAAGCAACTTTTATTATCAATTCCATTCCACCACACAAACCATCCTGAAATGCTTTTCCAATAGCTAATTTAGAGACCTCGCGTTGGATTAGTTCAGGCTGTGGAAGGTTTGTAAACAAGCTGTGTTATTCAAGAGGAATTTGCTCTCCCTCAGTGTCTCTCTCACTTTCTCTTTCTTGCCTAAAGTACTCGGATCTAATGGAAATAGTTGCCCAAGAGTGGGAAGCAAAGCATGTTAATACCTACTGGCAAAAGCACATGTTCAATGTCTCAAGAGGTTTCAGGTGCAACAGACTAGAAAACTCACTTGCAGACCTAAGTAACAGTGTATTTGTTTTACAAAGTAAAAAAATCATTGCAAAAAATATTTTCTCCTTTTGATAGTGGAGTAGTTTTTATCATTAGAAGTTATACACAAATTTGGTTTTGTCCCTCACTTTGGAATGAGATATTGTATATATGATTGAAGCTAGCAGTGCTAACCTTCAGATATAAAACCTCTGCTGGGAACTCTGCCAACATGAACAGCAGACAGCATCAATAAGCTGAATCCTAAGAGCTTCCTCACACCTTGTATGGCTGTTTAGATCTGTATTGAATGGATAAAGAGGTGCTGCTAAAACTGAGTATTTTCCACTGGTACAAGTGACCACAACACCAATGTGGTGAAGACACCTTCAGACTAAGTATTCTCTGCTTTTATATCCCCAGTAAATGTACTCCTAATCTGTTCAGAAGTCTGCTTTGTTTAAAAATAAAAAAAAAAAAAAAAAGTGCAGTTTCACAGAAAGAAGCCTTCTAATGTTTCTGGCACTGCTCTGTTTTAAATCTTTAGGAAAAGAGAATTCAGACTGACTGTAGAGAAACGGGCTTTCTTTATAAGCTAAAATGTGTGAATAGCTGGTAGCAGTCCTCAGGGGGGAAAAAAGAAAACAACACACACCCCCCCCCCAAAAAACCACCAAACCCACAACCCAAGAGAGAACTCCTTATCTGAGATAATGGTAGTTTTGTAATTTAATAGTATTCTTACTAAAGAACAAAGATTGCAGTGTAGCACAAATGGACTTTCAGTCCCTTTGTAATTGCTCCCTCCTTGACAAAAGTTCATTTGATCCTATTGTGTCCATATTCCACTGTAACATGTTGTATACTATTCTGAACTGTGCCAGGGAGCTGCTGCTGTTATATACTACAATCTGGTGCAGGAAGTTATTTGTAAGCCATTAAAAATCCACATTGAGTTGAAGTGTGGGCATACATTTTCCTGCCATGGAATTAAGATGCAAAACAAGGGCCTTGTCTTCAGATAAGCCACTCACCAAATCCCCAGTTTATGTTGGAAACTGAAAGAGGAAAACCACTGAATGATCTGGTCTCTCTTGCAGCTGAAAATACATTTATGAAAGAAACCTAATTCTTCAGCCACTCTCTGTAACCTATTTTGTTCAGCACTGGAGTCACATTTTTCAAAGGGCTTAATATCTTTCTTGACCAACTTTTAAAATGGGAAGCGCAGATCAAACTCCCCTTCTGCTGACGTCAGTAGCAGAATCCCACTTCTGCAGCCAGCAAGTGAATAACTGTGGTTCCCATTGCCAGTATGAGTACCTCAGGAAACAGTATTCATGTCCCACATAAGTGACTCCTTTGTTTCTCGTCCACATTGACTGTGTATGCCACAGCAGCTTCTTATACAATACAAGCAAAGAGTCTAAAGAGTGTTTTAGAACTGCATGAAAATGGCATCTGGTCTTCACTTCAGACAAGGATCTCTTACATACGTTTCCTTTGGCTTTTTCTCATTAGCAAGGAGATGAAAATCCCAAGCATCTCATAGCTCATTATTAATACATAGTCATTCTCTGCTGTTCACAAGGGAGATGGAGAGACTCACAGCAGGCCCCTGAGACAGCAGCCTGATTATACAACCCCTATACATACACAATTCCTGGTGACTGCATAGAAGAAAGGACCAGTTACAGTTATTACCAATATTTGTTAGGCACCAGTAGTGTTTGTGGTGCTCTACAAGGAAAACACGGTCCTACTTTATCCTGAAGAACAATGGATGTCAAAAGACTCTTTCAAAGATGCAGAGATAGTGACAACTTACAATGTTTCCATCTATTTCCTCTTGCTTTCTACATTTTCTCCTATCATTAAAGAGCCTGTAAATAATAATAGAATGGTGAGGGCACGGTAGTGACAATGGCTCTGATGAAATGTGCTTTGAGGAAGAATTTGAATGAGAAAAAGGAGATACCCACAGGCTGGGAGATAATGTAGCAGCAAGCAAGCATGAGGGAGAGCAAGTGAAAGGAGCACTGGTGTTGGCAGTGATGACTATACAAAAGGAACCAAAGTCAGAGATTTGGCTTGGTGAAGTGTTGGGATGAAGCGTTCGATCATGGAAGAGAGAGTGGGACGATTCAGTGAGACAAAACCATGAATTGATTGTCAGGCAGTAGAAGGAGGTTGTAGGAGCTGCATTTCTGACAGACCAGTAGGGAACAATGAAGATAGGTAGAAGGTGGGGGAAGGTTAGAGGTTATCACCTAACGATACTCAGGATGAAAGAGAGTAGGATTATTATGGTATTACTCTTACGTATTTAAGGACATGGAACATTAAAATGCATTTAGGACATGAATAGAAGGAGCCACCAGACAAATGAAGGAGGGGAAGAAAGTAGTTCAGTCATGGTGGCACGCATCACTGGGGAAGGAAACAGATCAGGAAAAGACCAGGAACAAAAGCTATTAATTAGGAGAAAACAAGGTAAGTTGATGGAGAAAACTTGTGAGAGAGCCTTTCCATCTTCTTCCTGAAGTCAGTAACACTTGTGACATTTGGAGAAAGAATGGCAACAAAAAGGCTTAGGGAAGGAAATGAATGTCTCAAAGAGGGACTTGATGGGAGCAGTGGGACTTCTGCTTAAGAAAGATTTGAAAAGACTCTTGGAAATAATTCAGTACAGACAGTCTCTCTGGATCCTGAAATGCCCTTTCAAGACATTCAGTGGTGGAAGAAGCAGAAGCAAGATGTGACCTGTGGTTGGGTGTACATCACTGAAGTACAAAGGAGAGAATTACAAAGTAGAACTGAAAGAATTAACTTGAGCACCTGTAAAAGCAAAAGAAGGAGCAGGTGGTAAGGAGACCTAGAGCTGCAGGGACACTATAGACATGCTGATAACTTAGAGGGCATAGCAGAATGGACAAGGAAAAGGGAAAGGCACAAGGAGCACTAAAAGAGCAAAGGCTGGTGACCACTGAAAATTCTGACAATGAACAGTTGGACAAGGCACAATTAGGCATCTATATTCAGTTCAGTTTCTCAGCAAGGAGGACATCTCTGATGTTCAAACATGCTCAGGGTTCTTGGTAAGGAAGAAGATGCCACACTGATGCAACTCTGAATTTTAAAAAAAAAAGGAAAGGTAGTGAAAACGAAAATAGTCTACAAATCTGTATTTACCCAGAGATAAGGATAAATATAGTGTATTCTGGTATCCTAGCTGAGAGGCTGCATGGTTAATCTATTCCTTTCCATTTTGCAGACTTTGACAAGAGTCAGCATTTGCTCAAAGTAATGAAGCATCAGTACTAGATGCAATCAAAATACAAGTTCAGGCAATTATTTAGATTCATTCCTTATTTGATCACGCAAAATGCTTCCCTGAAGTAATCTACAGGGCAGTATTTAGCAGATGCCACCTTGGCTGAAATCAGCAAGTGTGGGATCCACTAATTATAGTATCTCAGCTACTTCAACCTGTGGTTTCTGGACTCCTGAGGAGACATATATTACTTCTAAGGAGTCTGCTAAAGCAAGCCTAGAATCAGTAGGTTCAGATTTGCTGTACAGGATCTGTATCTCCAGTGAGAAATTTGAAGGAATCTGTAAATTAAAAAGGAATATCCAACTACATACTAGTTTTCAGTTCCTTCTCTCCCCAGATCTTGTGGTTGACCTACAGAAAGGTAATTAAACATGCAATAGCTTCCCCTCTTCTTGAATTTTATGAAGATTTCCCTTCTTTCCCTTCCACTGCCAAGGGCATTCCATGCTATTTAGAAAGTGTTTGTTCAAAGATAGATTAGTCTGTGTATAAGATCCTAAGGATAAGATGTATATCTGAGGTTCCATTCTAGAAATAGACCATATGCTGTACTTACATGTAGTCAAGTGACTCAATTTTTAATAATGAGACTATCACAGTGGAGGATAAACAAAGGATTTACACTTTACTGCCCAAAGTTATGGGTAATTACTCCTTTTTCTTTCCAAAAGTGCTAGTTTCATCAGCATTTATCCTAGTCCTTTATAGAATTCTCTCACTTCAGTAACTCCAAGGTTGGTTTTGACACAGAATGAACTGAAACAGGACAGTGGGATTTGTGTTCAGAAAAGAGGAAGGTTACCTTAACCATAGTAATTAGTGTTCTAGTACCTCCTTTATTTTCAGACTATTAGTTTGCTCAATAAGAAGGGCAGAGGGAGAAGGTTTGCAGACATATTGTTTCACATCAAAGGATACATTTCAGGTCAACTCTACAAGTTACTTTTCTCCACTTCCAGTAACCTTCCCTGTTGGTTCCCTGTTCCCTATGGTAACGCTCTGCCAAAGATATTCAATATTCATTACTTGCTGCAGTCCTTAATTTGTAGCTGCTATCTTCAGAGACTTGAGTTGGCTGTCTATCTCAAAGGACAGGCTTTTAACATGGGCTAATATGTGAACATCCTTGCAGATGCAGGACTGGACATACCACTTATGTAGGTGCTATCATTTATGTATATACAGCAGTATATGTTTGCTGTCTAATGCAAGAGTGCAATGGAACTTCACCTATACATGACGAACTCCTCTCTTGTTTGGCTTTTCACTCTTGTTCTTCAATGGCAGTGTGGGCAACCAATCTGCAATACACAACTTCAGCAAAGGAAAAAAAAAAAGTATATTAGTAGTCTGAGAACCATAATATAACCTGGAGTTTTCATTTGTGTGTTAATTTCTACATGGTATTCTGCAAGCAAGCGGGAGCTCACTCTTCTTGCTCCAAGCCAAGTAGAAGCCATTAGTTTCTCAGCAGGACATATCCTGAGCTCAGTGTCACACTATTAAATCTATACAACTTCTAGGGGTCTTGCAGTTTGAGCAAAGTGAGCTTGCACCTGCCTTCAAAACACAAGAGAAATACACTCTTTTTGTCTGTGGGCAGAACTATTGTATCCTTGTTTCTCTGATTATCAGAAAAGGATATATACTACTCTTCCTCAGAGCAGTAAGAGAAGGAAAAACAAATACTGGTAAGTTGCTTAAAAAAATTAATATGTATTTCAAGATTAAGAGTTAGATCTTTTTATTACAACATGCAATTTTCCTTTTATTTCCACAGATAGCAGTCTCACTTTATACTCCAAACTTATGTCAGTCTTTGAACACAAACTTACAGCTCTTTCTTCTTAAAATACACAGCAATAGGGGACAGCAAATACAGATGTATAACCTTTGCTGAGGAACATGCAACTCACTGTACACTCTTAACAAAAAAGATGGATTTCCCCAAATGCCTAACAAACAACACTGGATTATACAAAACAATTATATATCCTCCAATCATGGAGGGTTCTCTGAATCTGCACTTTTGACCTGAAGGCTATTAAGGAACATTTAAAGGAAATATGAAAATGTAGGAGCCAAGATCAAATCGATGGATTGACATTAAAGGGAAGAAGGGGGTCATATTTAATGTGCTTCACATAAGTTGCTCCAAGTATAACTTCAAACAGTATCACGTTTTTTTTTTATCATCTACTCACTTAGAAGTAAAAATAAAATCCTTCTTTTGATTTTGTATGAAAGACAATACTTCTATCGTATCTTTGTCATGCAGTACAAACCAGCTTCCCAGTGACACTCTGCAGTAACTTATTTCTGCTTTTTCCATTCAAAGAGAATTAAAATGTCACATTTAACTTCTTGCAGGTAAAGGTGCATGAGCTATTTGAAAATCAGGGAAGTCTGTTGGTGACTGTAGAAAGTTCTAAAAGTCTTTGCCTATGTTTAAGAGGTCCACTGTCTTCTACAGATAAAGCCAAGACCTTGTCAGAGGACTCTCTACTGTCTTTGTGTTCAGGGATTACTCAGAGCTTTTTCTTCTCCACAGAGGGCACTGCAAGCAATAGCAAAGCATGGCATCTTGGAAAAAGGATGCTCCTCAGAGTCAGATGCAGAGAACGTTCTTTCTGGATGACAATCATATTGCCATTTTCAAAGTCAGAAAAACCTCATATACTTCCTCCAAGCCTTCAATTTCTGCCCCTGGAATCTACCCAGCATACTCTATAATAGGAACGACTATAGGCAGCGTGGGGGCTGCATCTGTGTCCTGGGATTAAGGTGGTCAGTAAAGCATCCAAATAGAGGGGACTGCTGTGTACAGCTGGTTACAGATCTAGTTTAGGTCTGGCAGGATTCATTAGGACACAGCTGTACTGATCTGACTGGTAAACATCTACCGAACTACAGCAAAGTTGCATCAGAGCTCTATAACACAGAAAAATATTTTCAAAAACAAAGAAAGAAAAAAATCAATTTGAGTAAATCTGAGTGCTTCAGACACTTCTCTGTAAGTTGACTGCAAACAACAAAACAGCTAGATGCAGTCTCCCAACAGAGTAAGTCTGTGGAACCAAAGGCAACCAGTACAGCATGGGCCAGTCAATGAAGACACACAGCTGGATCTGCTAGTCACTAACAAGGAAGAACTAGCTGGAGATATGGTAATCACTAGTAGCTTTGGCAGCAGTGGCCATGGAATAGTGAAGTTCAAGATCCTGACAGGTGTGAGGAAGGACAGTAGCAGAGTACTCAGGTGGACCTCAGTTTGTTCAGAGGTTCCCATGGGAGGCAGCTCTGAAGGGCCAAGGATCTCTGGGAGACTGGCAGGTCTTCAAGGACAGCATTCTCCAAGTGCATGAATGATCCACTCTGATATTCAGGAAGACAAGTAGATGCTTCATGAGACTCTCTTGGCTAGGCAGGGAACTTGAGATGAAGCTTCAGTGTGAAAAGGCAGTATAGGGGAGGTGGAAGCAGGGACAGACTATAAAGAATGAATATAGAAATATTTTCTGGGCATGCAGGGACAACACTAGGAAAGCCAAAGCTTACCTAAAGTTGACACCTGTAAGGCGTATCAAGGGCAACAAGAGCCCTTAGTACTAAAAGGACAAACGGGGAAACTGTGGGACCATTGTTACATGGGGTGTGTGACAGCAGGCACAGATATGGCTGAGCTACTCAATGTCTTCTTTGCCTCAGTCCTCACAAACAAGATTTCCTAGGCTTCTCTGTTTAGGAAAAAAAGGGTTTAGGAAAAAAAGAATAACCACTAGAAGATGAGGATTACTTGAGAGAACTTGACCCATAAAAGGCCATAGTACTTGGCAGGCTACATCCATGGGTGGTCAGGAAACTGGCTAAAATCCTGGCAGGGCCACTCTCAATCATCTTTGGAAGGTCATGGAAATCAGGGGAGAGCCCAGATGGCTGAAGAAAGGCAAATGATGCATCTTGCTTCAGAAGAGGACAAAAGAAGAATCCAGAGAACCACCAGCCAGTCAAACTCACTTTGCTCCCTGGGAAAACCATGAAACAAGTCCTCTTGAAACACACTTCTGGGTACATCGGGGAGAAGAAAGTGATTAGGAACAGTCTGGATTGAACAAGAGTAAGTCATGTTTGATCAATCTGACTGCTTTCTGTGCTGCAATGACTGGATCTGTCGACAAACAGGAGAGCAATGGCTGACATTTACCTCAACTTTAGCAAGGCTTTTGACACTGTCTCCTACAGTATTCTTGCATCCAAGTTAGGATGTTATGGTCTGGATGGGTGAACAACAAGATGGGTGAATAACTGGTTGGATGATTAGGCTCAGAGGATAGTGATTAACAGGACGTACACTACCCAGAGGCTGGTGGCTACTGCAGTACTGCAGGTGTCAGTCCTGCGACCTATCCTGTTTGACATCTTTATAAATGACCTAGAGGAGGTGATGCGATGGAGGGCACACTGACAAGTTTGCAGATAACACCAAACTTGGCAGGGGAGGAGAGGAGGATGGTCACCCCTTAAGCAGGACAGCCCTGCTTGAGGACAGAGCTGCCATTCATGGGGGCCTACACAGACTGGAGGAATGAATGGGCTGACAACAACCTCATGAAATTCAAGAGAGAGATACAAATCCAAAGTCCTTCCCCCGGGAAGGAAGAGACCCAGCATCAAGACTGGCTGGGAAGCAGCTCCACTGAGAAGAAGCTGGGGGTTGTGATTTGCAGTGAGCTGAATGTGACCCAGCTGCGTGCTTGGCAGCAAGGAAGGCCAACAGCATCCTGGGCTGTACAAAAAGGAGCACGTCCAGTAGACTGACATGCTCAGTAGACTGACGTGCCCAGTACTCATTAGATCACATCTAGATACTGTGTCCACTTTTAGACCCCTCAATACAGGAAAGACATTGATAACCTGGAGTAAGTTCAGCGGAGAGCCACCAAGATGGCTTGGGGCTAGAACTTTTGCCCCATGAGGAGAGGCTGAGAGCTCAGGTCTTGTTCAGCCTCAAGAAGGTATGAAGGGGAACATAACAGCAGCCTGCTGGTACCTAGAAGGAAGCTATCAAGAAGATGAATCTAGGCTCTTCACAGTGGTGCATGGTGAGAGGACAAGAGGCAATGGGCATAAATTGAAACAAGAGAGGTTCAGACTGGCTATAAGGAAAAGCTTTTCCCCTCATGAGGACAGTCAAGCAGGGGAACACATTGCTCACAAAGGCTGTACAGTCCCCAGCCTTGGAGATTTCCAACACTCAACTGGTTAAAACCCTGAGCAACCTTCCCTGATCCCATAGCTGGCCCTACTTTGAGCAGGAGGTTGGACTAGAGACCTCTTGTATTATCATATGATTGTCTGAACATGACAACCAGTCTAGCCTCTGCAGCATCATGAATCCTGAAGAGTGCTGTGACTTCTTTCTTTCCATTGTCTTTTTAGATAATGAGAACACTTTGATAGGACTTGCATGAAAATGAAATGAAGAAGCCAGATCTCAGTATCTGATGCCATCCTATTCCCTTTAGAGCCATGCAGCCAACTAGTGTCCCAGACACCCAGCTTGCTGTGAAAGGAAAATGTGAAGTTAAGCATTCCCAACAAAACAACAAACAGCTGCTGTATCTACAAGGAAGGCAAAAAAAAAAAAAAAAAAATCTGCAGCTTTTTATTGCAGTGGTATTAATACTTTTATTTCCACTTGCAATAAAGTTGCTAATATCAGCAAAATTTATTCTAGATTATAAGACTATGCAAATATCTATATAAATCAGGTGTAGCACTTGGATTCCTGGCACTTGGCCAGTACAGCCCTCTGTGTAAACAAGTTCAGCTATTTCTATATTAACCACTCATGGTTATGCCTCTCTCCTGGACTATCAAGCTAGAAGATTACCCTTCACTGTATGTTTCTCTGTGTGGGACAAAGTCTAGCAATGGAGTTGCATTTACAGGCAATAGAATATGTAAATGATATGCACTGCAATTAAATAAATGTCCATTCTTCTGAGCGAGGTCCATTTAGGAATGCCCTGCTGGCTTTGGAAAAGGATTGTAGTTCATAGGTTCCTGACTGAAACAATAAACAAACGATGTGAGTGGTAAAGTTAGCTGGAGGAAGAAACACAGAAGATTTGTTCAGTGACATAAATTAGGACTTAGAATTATCTCAACAGTTTACATAACATTTGCTGTGCATGAATCCATTGCCTGTGGTGTTTAATATTGCATGTATGATTTGGCAGATCCAGTGCAATTTTACAGTGAAGCAAGGACACAACAGATGACAACTCTCCATGAAGCAAAAAAAAGTGATAGCTGTATTAACATATTGCAGATGTAGTGAAATGGATCTGAGTTTTAGTAATTATTTATTTATCTGCATGTGGGATTATTTTGTCTGTTTTGCAGATTTTGGTTTGGGGTTTTTTATCTTTTTTTTTTTGGTTTTGTACATTGGTCACTATTGCCTAAGAACCTAATATTTGTAACGTACTGAGTGCATCACTTCGTGTTTTGGAGTACAGTGGCAATTGCTTCTTGTAACACAGCGATAGTAATGAGGAGCAATTTGAGACACTGATACTGTTCAAATCAAAATAGGAAAGATGATAACCTTGCAGATCAAAGGGCACGCAAAATGTATGTGTGTTTTGTCCATGTAATTGTAACTCTGCATTTATTACGACAGATTTAAAATACTTGAACTGACGAACCTGAACATGCCCAATCACCCTACACAGAAATCTGTGGTTAGAAAAGAGCCTTGCCAGAGAGCATTTCAGAGCTTTTATACCACCCTGCTGTACCTTTGCCAAGAGGACTCAAGGAAGCACTTCAGCAAGTGAAAGAAAGACTTGCAAAGGGTGCCTGTTGATGATAGGCACATCACAGATGTAATTCTTGCTCTGTGCAGTCATCAAAAACCATTTCAAGTACTGAGATCTATAGTTCTGCTTTCCGCTACATTTAGTGCCATCAGCAAACCCCACGCAAAAAATTAGAAAACAAAACCCCAAACTAAACAACTTCCCCCCAGGTCAAGAACTTTTTTGTTGCCAAGTAGAAACTTTGTCCTGACTGCAGGATATCAGGGGAAAAAAAAGCTCTATGTGCAATCTCTTAGTCTAATACATAAATGGAGATATCACTTCTGGAGGTCCCAGAAAGTGCAGATATGGCATTCAGGCATGTACTGGCCCCTTTGAACATTGCTTGCCATCAGTGATAACAGGGTTAGTTAAATACACTCTGCTGAAGAAATAAACAGTATTTTCTAGTCAAGTGCCTGAGCAGCAAGCAGCCAGTCATATTAGTGCTGAAGGAAGGAGTCTAAGGTTTAATTTCCAGGAAGGTTGTCTGTATAACAGCAGCTATGTCAGAGGAGCAATATCTAGTTTACACAACAAAATATCCTTGCATTACTAAGCTGCAGGCAAAGACTGCATATCAAAATTAATTACAAGCATGTCTTGGTTGCATAGAGACAGAAATATTGCAGCCCAGTAGAGAAGCAAGAAAAGCCAATCGGGGCACTGGTGAACATTTAATAGGAGTTTATATTTTGAAATGCATGGAGTACCTCACTGAGAGGGACAGCATCTAGCAGCTTTCCCCTCAATTTGCGGTACTTTTGTTACTGAGACCGAAATACATGTTTCACTTCTGTATTTTTTTTGAACAAAACAATAGGGCATTTTCATAGGTGAGGATGACAACTATCTTTTGGCTTTACCCATCTTATTCCATGCCACAAACAGATTCACCTTGTCATTGTGAATATCCTTTGCCCTCCTCCCACCCCCAACTGTTTATTCAACCATGACAACATTTTGGGATAGCATTATCAAATGGCTGGGATAAATTTCACTGTGATTTAACCTGGCACAGCCTTTTAAGTGAAAGCATTTGCTATTACAGACCCTGATAATGGCACCCCTAGGTACAATACCCTATTGCAGAAGATCTGTGTTAAATATTATGCATTCCAAAATAGTTACCTCCTCTGGAACAAAATCATTAAGCTGAGTAGCCTGACTTAATTAGACTTAAATGTCATCAGTGATTCACTCTGTTTTAATAAACTCATCTGTTTTCATGTCACTTCTGTAATTTATGCCATAAAAAGTCAGTCATGTTGTTCCAATGCCTCAGGAGCACAGTTAGAAACTATCTGAAAACCTTTCAGGGCTACCTTCTCAAAGGTTTCATGCCACTGTAACAGATGCAAACAAACAGTGTCTGTGAAGGTAAAGCCTTTTCAGGGAAAGGCAGCACAGAGAGCTTTGTGGCTATTAGAAAATTTAGAGCAACAACATAAAAAAAAGAGCACAAGTGCACTGAAGGAGGAGCTCTGTTGAGAATTCTGCTACACTACAGAGCTCTGAAAGTGAGTAGAGTAAGAAGCAGTAAACATAAGGAAATGGGTGCTCATGGGAAAATTATTTAAAAACGGTAAGTCTCAAAACTTGCCTGGTAGCTTAGCAGGTTCACTGTCTTCCCTAATTCTTTCAGAAAGAAGTGCCAGAGCTGTGGGTGAGAGACAAAGACCAAGCTTTCTTCAACATATACACTCTATTCACACTGAGCTTTCATTACACGTGAACATTAAAGTTGCCTCAGGAAATCTGTGTAAAGATATTACATGCATTCGGTTCACTGGCAATTTAAAAGTTAATATATGACTTACCAGTATACTCCAAGTACACTTTTACCTGTGGGAGGGCTGTGAGGAAAGGAGCTGTGGTAAGGATCTCACTTCTGTGCACTGAACTGAGTAGTGCACAGATAGCCATCCTAAAGGGAATTTAAGCATTCTACAGTGAAACTGCATGTGATAACCTCCAATGCACCACCCCTAGAAACATGCTCTTCAGCTCTCCCCACATTTAGACTAAAATCAGAAAGCATAATTTCTATGAGAACAGAGTACAAAAAGAAGAGAAAAGGTATTCTTTAAAGATACTCCCCTTTGATGACGGACAGGGGCCAGAACATATATAAACAACTGTAGGTTACCTAAGTTTCATAAGGTTGGTACTTACTACTGTGATGGATCCAGTCTAGGAACAGAGTTTGCTGGACAGGAAGCCTGCCCCAATCTACTTCAAAGCACAGTTGGGAGTAAACAGGTATGCTAATGAAGAAATTACATATGCTACTCATTTACTGGCTCCCAGAGGAGCCTTAATAGCAGAAGTTGATTACACATGCAACAGCAAGAAGGTCCTATACCTGATTAAACACATTTGTGGGTACACCACTCCTTTCTGTGCTAGAAGCAAACAGGACAAGCAATATACAGCCAAAATGAATTATAATGCATCTCCTGGTCAGATTAACAGGACCAAATGCTCACCCTGGTTGGTGGTATTTCTAATTAGAGACTGAAAGACACTACTTGATATCATCTGTGCTTAAAGAAAAAAAAAAAAAACACAATTAAATGAACACACAAATATCCTAGGTATATTTTGTTTGTTTTCTTGTTCTTTTTCCTCTACAAATAGCAAACAGATTTGGGTGCATGAGTTAGTGATGATTGGATATTGCTGAAACTGTGTTTGCTTTCCATGTTGTTTGAAGCAGCTCCACTGGAACCAGGTTTGTTTATTTACCTGGTGTTTGACAAATAGTCTTTGACACTCAGTTATCAGGAATTCATGCTCACATGTCTTATTGGAAACTCCATTCTCCTAATTGTTGCTGTAAGCAGGACAACACAAGAGGTGGTTTTGCCTCCAGGCTATTTCAGCTGGATCTGCTATCAGCCATGTTTTATTACAACCTGTAAGACTGGGATCTCTTTGATTGTCCTTCCTAAGACTTATGGTTTCTTTTTTCTTTTTTTTCCACTTTCACATACACTCACACACAGAGGGTACATTTAAAGGAATATGTTGATCTTCATGACCTCTCAAAATTTATCCTGGGGCTAATCCGAGGCTTGCTGTGTTGTGCTGGCTAAATCTATCATGGTATTGAATAATTCACAGCCTGCCTTAAAGGCTCCAGACTAGGTGATTTACCCCATATTAATGTGATGCTTTTGCATTTTAATAGGCTTATGTTAATGTTTTACAAAATGATAAAGCATGCTCTGAACTCTCCAGTGACAAGGGATGATGGTATGAACCATATAATTCTAGCAAAGGACAGCCAATAACATCAGATTTACGAGTGTCGCTACAGCATCTGTCATAAGCTCGGGCCAGACCAAACCATTTTGTTGAGTCTTACCCCTATTCTGATTGCACAAGTGGCTTTCCCCAACTTGTCTGACAGTTTAATGAAAGTAGTCAGGCATGAGAGAAAAGGTAGGGCATTCTGAAAGCAGAACTAAGCTTTCCAAAACTGTTTTAGTGCAGAGGTTTTATAACCCTTTGAGAAAAGACCTAGAAGAGAACAAAAGGGATTTCATCGCTCTGAGGCTGGAATTTCAGAGAGCAGTGCTCATGAGTGGGGTCATATTTTTCCATTTGAAAGGGAGACAGCCTGTCAGCAGAGCTCAATGTGTTAGGCATATGCTGGGTGTTGAGAATTGTAAAATGCAGGCCAGGTGATGTGAACACTCACACCCCTTCCCTCCAGCTGTACCACACCTTTCTATCTCAGCTGCTCAACAGGTCACACGTGTGCTTTTACTAGCCTCTCAAGAGAACAAATAAATGGCATTTATATCTTAAAATCTGCTTATGTGCTTGCTGTGAGAAGGGAATTGTGAGGGGAAGCTATAATGTCTCTTCAATATCTGCTTTATGTACTTCACTGGTAATGGTGTCCTTGTACCTACACAGGATGGAAACAAAAGGGCAAATACTTCAGCCCTGGGCCTTGTGGTAGATGGCAAGGTGGCAAATGAACTTCAGTTCTGCTAAATGCATCCTAATACATATGGGAGGGGGAAGCTGAACTGCTTGCCCATCTGACATTGGTGAACTCAAGCTTTTGAGAATGGGGCTTGCTGATAGTTTGCACGGAAGATGGTGGCTCTCCATCTTCATACAAGAAAAGGCTAGAGAGGAGAAAAAAAGACAAAGAAATGGGAATAGGGCATGGACAACAGTACAGAAACATAACATAAACTGGAGTGCGAGGCATTGGATTGCAGTCTGAAGTACCATTTCCTATCACTGACAGGCAAATAAATTGCATTTACTGATTTAAAAAATAAATTTTTGTTCCAAAAGGAAAAAAACACCCACATTTTTATTTTCCTCACATGATTTTGTGTTTCATAATTCTTCTGACAGGGAGAAAAGGGCAGCATTTAACAGAGTAAGCCATCTAGAAATGCTAAGATCTTGAATGCTCAGGTGTTCACCTAGCAAACAGAAAATTCATTTTTAGCTTGTGTTTCCTGGCTTGCAGCAGAGACCCAAGCCTTCATTTCACACATGCCAATCCAGTTCCTCAAATGCCAAGGTATAGAAGCCATCTCTAGCATAATGAATATGCAATGCACTATGGAACACCTGCTGTTGGTTTTTAAATGGACTGTGAGCAATTATGGAACTCACCTGGGATATAAGAGACCCAGGTTTTCATTCATTGTTAATTTAGACAACCATGGTAGCCTCTGGCTTACTGGCTGTTCTGGGGTGGGGCTGCTTGTTTCCAGAAAATTCATTCTGCACCTGAGAGATTTTCATGACAGATGGAATGTTTTATTAAGACATGTCAACATTAACAGCAGCAGCAAAAATGTCCACCAGTTCTTCTGGACACTTCTAAAAAGATATTACAGAATTATTTTTCACACCACATGCAATTTAACTGTGGAGACCATGGCTACAGTTCAAAAAACAATGATACAAAAAGTGACTGAACATTTAAAAGGATAACAATACCATCTGGAATTTAAATGATTGCTATTAATACACAAGCTGGAAGAAACATTAAACTGCATGCTTTAGAGTTTAAGCCAACCTTTGCTACCAGGTATTAGAAGGAGATCTGTTGCAGATTATCCTATCACTGCCTAATTTAGGGTTTAATGAATCTGCATTGGAGCATCTGGTGCAGTTAGACAGGAAACTTAAGTATGAGGCCATGTTGGTATTTATGTTCTTCTATATATCTAGCATGTGCAAAACTTAAAAACAAGCTGTGCACCTTCAGGACTTTACATAATTAAGTCATGCATGTGAGTGATTGAGAATGTTGTTACATACATGCCTGAGATTAAATACCTACATTTGAAAATGTTGGCCATAATATACATCTATCACTGTAACCAAGTGCCCATAGGACCATTCAGGTTCAATGCCATGCTGAATCATAGAAAGAACCAAAACCAGCCTCAACAGAGGTGCTGTTCTATCTCCCAAGCTCTGAGAAGGATCTGTGTATGACATTCCTGATGGATGTAGTCTAACCAACTCTTTAAAACTTCCAAAACAAGCAACTCCATAACAATGTTAGGCAGTCCATTTTCAGTGCTTCAAAACTTCAGTGCTGGAAAGTTTTACCCAATGCCTAGTTTACATCTCTCTAACTGTAATTCAAGCCTATCAGTCATATTCACAATGGATATGGAGAGCAGATGATATCCTTCCTCTCTGCAGCAGCCTTCATGTCTCCTCTCTCCTCTCCTCTCCTCTCCTCTCCTCTCCTCTCCTCTCCTCTCCTCTCCTCTCCTCTCCTCTCCTCTCCTCTCCTCTCCTCTCCTCTCCTCTCCTCTCCTCTCCTCTCCTCTCCTCTCCTCTCCTCTCCTCTCCAATTCTTTCAACATTTCTCTGAGGCTATGTTTTCAAACTTCTCATTACCCTTACTGCTATTCACTGCACTGACTTCAATTTGTCCATCTTTCATGAGGAGTCATGCTCAGATTTGACACAGTACTCCAGCTTGGCTCTAATGAACGTTGAGTAGATCAGAAAGAGAGGCTGATATGCCTCCCAAGGCAGGCTCCTGTCTTACACTGTACTAGAGCATCTTCCTTTTTTGCAACTGTTGCCTTATGTTCAGCATGTGATCTACTATATCTGCCAGGTCCTCTTCTGCAGAGCTGTTACTAACAACCAGAACTATCCTATGCTTATGTAGCTGATTCTTCTTGTGTAAGAGTAGAACCTTTCTTCATCCTTACTCAGCCGCATCCCACTTGTTCAAGTCACTCTACGGTTTGTCAAGATCTTCCCAAATTCTCTTATTTTCTCCAATTTCTTGCTAGTCCCTCTTAGTGCTGTGTTATCTGCAAATGGAATAAATACAGTTTCTATCCTGTTGTGCAAGCCCATGACAAAATCCTCTGTATCAATATGGACACCTTATAAATGCTAGGACAAAATAAAAATCTTCAGAGTCGAGTCAGCACTTTCTTAGAAACTGCAGTCAAACAAGCACAAAATTGAAATCTAGAAATACAGGTTTTTTCATTCTTTTGCTCATTAAGTACTTGCTTGTTACAGTTAACAATCTAAAAAAATCAAGCATCCATCTCATTCTAAAATCAAACTGAGTTAATATCAGGAGTCGATGACATGTATTTCTGTTTTAGCACTAGTCAATTTAAACATTAGTCATACAAGAACAGATTTACAGCTGAAATGAGTTGCCTTCTCAGAATAAATGAAGCAGGAAGCCTGTTATTTCCTCACTCAATCTTTTGCATATAGTATTTGCATTGTAAGTATAGCCCATGTATTTCAAGGTCTGCAGATTTTAAATGCATCCATATCTTGCAAAAGGAGTCTTAAAACTTACTCTCAAGACACTGATTACTCTGGAACATGAGTCATTTGGCAGTGTATTAGATAATAACAACCTGCAGTGGGAAGTAATATTTGGGGAAGAAATTTTATTCCATATTCAAAATCCTTTTTTATCTTTTTAATACCAAACTTTATGGAACTAGCTTTTCTCTTCATGGTAAATACAGTTTTATGGAGTTACCTAACAAATCTCTTTGACTTTGGAAAAAAATTCATCTATTTCCCTACACTTAGATAGGAAATTACAGCAGAACTAGTTATTTCCCTGAAAGATTAAATGTTTCTTACATGCAGCCATTGCATATCATTGCTATAATTTGGTCACTCACAAATCCTCTCCACCAAGTTGCATAGAAAGACTGTTATAAGTTTCGGATAGAGTTTCATACATTAGTAGAATAGTAACCATCTTTCTGAAAGAAAAATCAGAACAGTGGGAGTTCAAGAATATAAACGAGGATGTTCTGACTGGATCTTGTGTTCCTCGCTGATCAGAACATGAGTAAGAACTTCTGTGTGTCTTTACAAGTTCTCTTCAAGGTTAAGAGTATATTTGGTGTCTCCATATTATGGGAGATTCTTAATACTCATCTGTCTTGCAGGACTTCTCGAATATTTTTTTCAGCACTTCAAGACTTAAATGAGAGATGCTGTATAAGTGGAAAGCATGATGATGACAATTTTTTTAATATCTCAACAATGATGACTTATTACTACTCTTCACTCAATTTCTTAGCCAAAGCACTTGATAGTCTCATTCAATCATCTATATGGTAAAATTCCTTATTTACAAAAATAAAAGACTTTTCCTGATTAAATTGTCTCCCTTTAAACAAAGATGAACAATTTTCGCTGTGGGTCTTCAACACTTAGCTGAAATATAACCAAACAGATGTCAAGAATTGGTAAGAAGCATCTTAAGAACTACTTAAATTATGAGTGGCTTTGTGTAGGTTTAAAATTTGCATCTTCTCCATTCTGAGTGGCAACAGAGTGGAGGCTTATTCTTGTTGCGTGCATATGTTGTAACCAATCTATTTTTCACAGGGCTTTCCAAAGGAAAAATGACAGATTAATTAATTAAAAGCTTTATGGAAGACAATGCCTAAAATAGGATCACCAATTATTGCAACTACATTGCTCCACATCATGAGCGATGGTTGCTTGAGAACCTGAAGAGACCTTGTTCTATACCATTACAGAGCAGAAGGCCTTTTAGCTGTAATACCCTTGTATAGTTGTGATGGTCAGGTATGTATACTCTGTCTTACACGGAGGAGTTGAAGCCATGCCTGGCATTTTTAAGTGCTACCACAAAGGAAAAAAACAATGATAATGGTTTTTAATACTCCCTGAGTTGTCACTTCAGGGCAGGGATTGTTTTTGTGCTTATAGGACACCTAATAAAACAGGGCCACAATTAAATTAAAAGGTCAAAGAGCTTTTAAAATTGAAATAACAAAAAATAACTGCTACAATATTTCATAGAGCCAGCCTGCAAACCCCAAAGAACCTGGCTAGAATGGCTGAGCCAGTACAGAGCAGATGACAATTAACTTCTTACATATGCCAATGTCACATTAGGACTTAGAGCAAATCTTCTTGCTGCAGCTTTAGCTCAGTATTTCTTTACCTATTCACCATGGACAGAGGGAACAGATCATTCTTTTTCTTTATGAAGCAGCCTTTTATGTACTTGAAGCCTGTTAATTCAACTTCCTTCAGTCTTCTGGTTTTTACTCTCAGTAATACCACTTTGCTCAGTCTTTCTTTGAAGGTCATGTGTTGTAGTCTTCTGCTCATTCTCATTGCTATCCCCAAATATACATCTAAAGCGTTCATTTTTTTCTTGAAGTGCAATGCTATCTTCTTGACCTATCAGGAATATTGCAGCGTACTGTTAAATACAGAAGGTTTCCAGAAAGCTGATAAAATACATCCTGTTAAAAAGCTGAGTGGCAAATAAAAAGCTAGAGGAATGATAGTCCATAGCAATGCCTAGAGCACTGCTTGCTAACGTTAACATAATAATAAGTGCATGCTTGTGTGAGAACTGGCAGGTAAACATACTGTCTGCCCTGAACAATTTCAAACCTCCTGGGGGCAGTGGAGATAAAAACCCGACACTCCTACCCCAAAAGCAAACTCCAGCCAACTCACTTTAATAGGCAGATCTCATCTCTCCAGTGCTGCATCAGTTCAGTACCCAGTATAACAAAATGAGTCATCCCGTCACCTTTTCCTACTCCTAATGCTGTCAGAAAATTGTGACAGCTTAAGTAGCTCACGAAAAAGTCTCTTTCTGCTGTTTCCTAAACTTAACCCACTTAGAATCCATGTGTTACAGAACAAGAGTACAAACTGAAGGCTTCCTAGCAATATTTCAGTTAATAACAGAGGGAATGGCTGTTATTTCCCGGAGAAGAAAATGCGAAAGAAGTTTAATGAGACAAAATGAGCCTGGAGAGGGTTAATAAAAGCCTTTCCAGAGAGATTGCAAGTAATTTTAGAAAGGACATTGTTGATTGCATGCCTACTGGACAAGTTAATACAGCGAAAGATGTCTGAGGAGAGGAAATGAACCGAAGATTGAGACTGATTTGTACACATTGAAAAAAACTATGTCACAGTGAAAAAACAGCATGCCAGTCTGCTTTCAAATATGTAATCAGCGCATTTTGGTTTGTTCATGATAGAGAGGTAAGTGGATAGCCATGTTCAGATTAGCACAAGTGACTGTGAAGTGATTAATACTTAAGATACCTGAGGCAGACTGACTAGAAGTGCAAGATGTAATTAAGAAAATAAAGAACATGAATAGTAATGCTCTTCGCATCTGGTGAGAAAGAGGGCATTGTTGACATGGTGTGATAGCTACAGATGGTAACTGAAGTGGGAAATGCATGAGAGGAAGTGACAAAATACAAGGATTTGTAGGACTCTTCTGAAGAATACCTGATTTTCAAAGGTGCTTTCGAGTCAGGAGTATACAACCCTATAAGTCAATTGGAGAAGGTGGGGGATGAAATTTCATTTGTAAATTACAAATACATTAATGGTAGCGAATGGGAACTCACTAGTTATTTAATCAGAGAGTCATTGCTCTACTAAAAGTGTTTACTTTAAGACTATGTTAGGTAGTTCTCTTGTCTTAAAAATGCATTAGCAGTAAACTTTAACTTCGCTCATACTTTACTTCACAATTTAGGCAGATGTTTATTGAAGTATAGGTAAATAAATTGAAATAATGAGCACATCTAATTACGAACTTAAATTGTCTGAGAAATTATATCCTAGGCTGCATAGAACACGAGCTAAAGGAAACAGTTCATGTGCAACACCTATCAATGCATGCAATGATGCAATGTATATATCACTATCAAGTAACATTTGGGGTTCCATATACACCATGTCTCTATGATTCCACTTCAGTTTTGCTTGCCTTGCAGTTAACAAGTTAATATTAAATAACAAACTCAGTAACAAAAAATATATAAATGCCTGCTCAGATGTTTGTGTTAGAAGAAAAGGCTGTGATCTTTGTGCCATTTATAAAGGATTAAGCAACAACCTTGATAAAGCAGTAGCCACTGCTTTCATGTCTGAGATTGGTGGCATTCAGTAAGGTCTCCAGACAGCAAAATGTCCTAAAAAAAAAATTGCTGGTATAATGCAATCACCTTCAGCAGTGCTTCCACCACCATCTCAATTAGCCACCATCTCAATTATCTCCCTCGTGTATTCTAGTGTCTGACAAGCAAGCAGCCCTGAAGGACATATCACAGTCCATGCTTCCTCTTTCATTTTCCAAATTACATTTAGACCTAGGTATGACAGAATAGGATGTTGTGAATGTTCCCTTCTCAGGGAAGGGGTTATATGCTCAGAGGAGCAAAAATATCCATGAGAAATCATGAAACTTGAATTCATTCTTTCCTGAAAAGTTAATATTTTGGTATTTTCATGGACTACCAACTTCTTCACACAGGATTCTTAATACCAGTCTCTCAGCCTTGACCATACAGCAAATCATGCTCCCATTTGCTCCCGGCTGCAGAGCACATATCAGCTCAGGGGCAAGAAACATGTACTTCTTGGAAAAACATCCTTTGGGCATGCAATGAGTGCTCCACTCCCACAGCACTTCTAACCACCTATGAGAAACGAAGGTCCTGTGTTTGTACGTATTCGAAAATCTTATCTACACCACATGCTCTACCGTGGAGGCAGAAACTAACCTGTAGGGTCTAACCCTCTTCTCAGTAAATCAAAATGGCAACATTCAGCTCTATTCCTTTTACAACTCAGAATGAAATAAGTTATCCTGCAGCAAAACCAAGCAAAGATGTTGGAGTAAGGAAATTGCGTATGACATTTTGATCTCAAGAGCTGCAATACTATGTGACTGGGGAAAGAAGAGGGGAATTTCAGGAAACAAAGGCTGAGTAAAAAGAAATGACATAGCAAGTGAATGACAATATTTTTTGCTTTATTTCAATATGGGAATTTAAATTGATGACTTCCTGGGCTGCAGATTAAAAGGTTACAGGGGATGCAGATAATCTTTCATGCAGAGCATGGTGGAAGCTTGGAATTCACTCTCCAGTATTTGACATAGCAGTTTTAATCCTCATGTTAGCTCTTGGGAACTATCTGACCAAAGATAAATAGCCAGCTTGTCTCTTAATGAGCATCTGGATAACAATTTACAGTAACCTTAGGTTCGTGTGGAAGGGATGCTGCTTAAAGTATGTGTGCTATTTTCTGGATAGCAGACATTCTGGATAGCACTGGAGCAGATTTAAATAAGTTTTACTGAATGCAATTAAACAAATGTTTTTAGTCAACTATAAAATTAGTTAAATAAGTTCAGCATAATCAGATAACTTTCCTAATCAGTCATACACTAGAAATTATTTTTCTGCTTAGCCAAATCTTTATATGTTCCAGGTACCAACCTCAGCAATAAATAGGTACTATAGTCCTATAGTACATAAATGACCATTTTCATTTTGCACGTATCAAAATACTTTTCCAATATTTTTAGAATACTCTAGTAACAATTTTTCTTAACAGATACTTATTTCATACAAGAAATACTTTCACACATGAATGTAACTTACCCTATAACTACTGTAAACTAGTATGAACATGCTAAAAATATTTAGTCCCCACTTCTTCATAATCAGCTCTGAAAATGATGCTGTTCATAAAGAACATCATATTGGATTTGGGCCTCTAATCAGATTCAATAAATAAATTAAAACCTTATTCTCAATCTACCACCATTGCCAGTAATGAAACATAAACTGGATGGTAAATGAGTGAACCATATTAGTGGCTTTTCTATATGAAATACAAAAAACATATCTTGATTTTGATAAATAAATTACAGTTAGTTACAGTATGGCTGTAGTTGTGTAGCTTACACTACTAGATAAATAAAAACTTCAAGTCTTGCCTAACAAGGTCATTTATCCAACAATTGTACATGGGTTAGAACGGAGAGACCTTAGTTTTCTTCCTTTCCTCATGGATATATAGATCCTTCCGCTGACACCGTCTGGTTGGTATGCATTGGATTCTAATGGTCTCCACTCATTTTATCTGAACAGCAGGGGCCCCAAGAACTAACATGCTCATAAACCTTCTGTTATAAGCATATTAAACCACTAGATTTTTAAGCAGGACTTGAAACCATTTTGTATTAAAAAAAAAAAGAAGGTACAGAGTAACCACTATTTAACTGAAACCAGAAGGGCTTTTCACCAAGCAACATTCATAGCAGAATCCCCACTCGCTTCAGGAAGATGAAATTCAGCAAGGACATAGTAAGAGTTATCAGAAATCTGTATTTACAGCCAAAACCACTGAAATTACATTCTTGCTGCCTTTATAGTAGGAATCAAGTAAACAAAGATAGAAACTGTGGATAAAAATATTCCTATGAATCCCAAAAGTTGGTGACTATGATTCATAATTACTAATCACTTCTTTAACATATGCCTGTGTTCTGTTTAAGGACTAAGGTACTTAAACAATAGTTTCTAGTGTTTCTTGCTTCCTATTCTTTCACCAGATTAGCAACTGCAAGACATCTCTCTCATTTTAATTGGCCAAAAAGGAAACCATTAAGATTGATCACCAAATACTTTTTCCAGACTTTAAGATAAGTAGGGTTAAGAAACAGAAGGAAAAGTAAATAAGAGAAGGGGGAGTATGAAGCAATGTTTAATGCCTTTGGCATTATTTCTTTTAGTGGTGAATGCTAAGTGATGCTTCAAACTGAGATCACAGTTGAGCAGACAGAAAAAGAAAATATCATTTTGTCTGTGAAGTTTGCAGAAAGATGAACCTGTCAAGAGGTAGAGAAATAGGTCACATGAAAGTTAATGGAAAGTAATAAATGGAATACATTGTGCCACAATGCTTCATCTCAATTAGAAGTTCACATGCTGAATGCCATTTAAATTGACAGATACCCAGCTCTTATCAGCCTGCTTATTTATAGTCTTTGCATTTATAAAGGCTGTTGTTTATTCCACTGGGTAGCCTCTGGAATCCTCCTGTTGCATTTCTTAGTCAAGAATAATTGAAGTGTAAAGCAGTGAAATGCCAGGATTCATAGGAAAATGTTTCATGGGAGAATGTTTCTCTATTACAGATGTTCAGGTGCTTCAGAATAAACTGATGTTAGAGAAAGACTGGATTTTTCCTTATAGCAGTGTCCGGCACTAGACTGACATGAACTAACCATTGCTCTTTGACCATAGCAATGTCATTACTTCAAGAGGTAGTTCCAACACCCCTTTTTAGCAGTTCAAGACAAAAAAGAGTGGATTGGAAGGCAATATAGGGAACATGTCATACCTGCATGACATGCCGCACTGCTGCACCCCAGCTTCCCACACAGAGATGTGATGAGAATAATGAACTTGCTGAAAGGGCTATAGTATGCTAACTGGTGGGTTACAGCTTTATCCTTGCATTACTCTGTTGCAAGAGGTGGATAATAGTTTATAGAGATGAGCCACTTGTAGATGAGACAAAGCTTTGTAGCTTTTATATGGGAGGCATGACTTAAAGCTGAAGGTGAGACACAGAAAGATACCACAGGAACTACTAAAATTGGGAACATGACTGCAGCATGCTGAGGAGAAAAAAGTTAAGCATCAGAAGGGTGCACTTTTTGAGTTGTGTGTGAACTCTCATTCTCTCCAGGTCAGATGTCTGACTTAAAGCTCCATGTTTAAGTACTTCATCCTTCTTCTTAGGTGAAGCACTTCACAAAATCTCACTTGTCTCAGGGTGATAGTGGGAGACATCATCTACATAATTGCTTGCTAGTCCTTGAACTTGCTCAGGAAATGAGAGCTCTGGTGTGTAGCCCTCCTTCAGTGCCAGGATCTCAACCATATTTCCTCCAACTCCACAGTAAATGCCTGCACTGTATAAGAGCTGGGGAGCACCTTTCACTTCCCATGTTATACTTGTGCCACTGAGCTGCCTAGACTGCCAGAGGCAGCTAGCAAGAGGGAGCCTGACGTTGCCAGAATGCTCCACCACTACAAGGTGGGAGGGATGAATATGGATCTCTGTTTTGTGATGAACAGATGGATGCCAGAGTGCCACAAGCACACCGAATACAACAGAAACACACAGGGTGCTTGGTAGCTTTACTGATTGAGAGCAGAGCTGAGACAGATATTAATCACTTCCTTGCTCAGACTGGGAGACTAGTGTGCATGTACAGAAGCCTAAACGTGGGCACCAAACACTTCCACTGCCAAAGCGTTAATGGGATACTTCATTTTAGGCCAAGATGCTTCTTAGTTAAACTGATTATGTTTTAGCGCCTTCTCCTAGGGCTTGTCTTTTTTTTTTTTTTTTGAATCGTAGCCCTGACAGAGTAGTGATTTTGGAACAAAGACTGCATCAATCTACAAGTGCGCAGGTGTTCCAGGCATGATGGGAGGCTGGACTACATGAGAGACATTCAGTGTAGCCTTATCTGGGGGGACACAGTGCATCTCAGTGGCTAGGAGCAAAACAAAACCCAAGAGATTAATCAGTGAAAGAAAAACAAGCTCATAGTGCTGTGGCTCCAGTTTACAACAGATCCAAGATCTGCACTGCTCTGACAGTCAGATCAGGCTGGCAAATACCAAAGCCAGGAATAGGGGAAAAAACCTTTTACAACTTGTACAATTGCACAAGTACACAGACATCTTTTCAGAGAGGTTATAAATGAAAAGGAGAAGAACCGTTCATCCTTAGCTTACAAACATGTAAATGTGCACTGCTACCATGCAAATCAAAATATCTGTGTTTGTGATTTGAAAAAAATCATACCTGTGTCTGAAGATCTGGTCTTGAATTAGCTGCTTACATTTAACTCTCGCAAGCTGCATATGTTCTAAGGGCCTGAGCACTAAGGATTTTGCACTGAATTCTTGCTAATTCTTACTTGTTCATCACAGTTGAGAAACTGAGCACTTTGGGTAGCTGTCTCCTCTCTTCACCTAAAGCCTTAGGCTTATTCTGCTGTCAAAAGCCTGAAAAAGAATGCATCAAGGGTTATTTTTAAAATGCTTCTAAGTGGAATTTGTACTCAGTTAATATGGAAGTACTGCCTACAATGCATGTAATAAAATGGGAGCACGTTTTGGAAAGCCCTGATTGAATGTGCATGTCAGCTGGTGCTCTGCTAGCCTAATGCAATTTGATTTTGATATAATGTAATGGAGCACAGTGATGAAAAACAGCAATCCTAATAAGGCTCCTCTTTTCACAGCTTATTTATTTTTGGCCGCTGAAGCAGGTGCCTCTCTATCCCTCTCTCTTTCAGAGCATGTAATCTCAGAATAATTAGCTAAGACAACTTTTCTTTGTGTCATAATTAAATGAAATCTAAGTAACCGACTATTACTTTTATATTGTAAAACCATAGGGGCAAATTTTCAACTAGTATATACTGGCAGCACAGGCGTCAGCTGAACAAAGAATAAACCTACAGCAGCAACAACTTTACTCAGTTGGGAAAGCAATGGACTAACGGGACCCGACTGCCCTGTAGGTGCTCAGAGGAGAGCTGGCTGCATTCCATGCTGTTTCAGTCGCCTGCTCTTTAGCATCTAGGCAGATCAGATATTGGGCTGTGACTTGTACAAGGTGGATTAATGTTCGAAAGAGAACTGTATGAAGCTACCAAATTAATTTCTGTGTGATTCTGGTTTTGAACGCAGGTTTCTAGGGTGAAAGGCTAATGCATTAACTCATCATGTCAAGCACATCTCATTATGCAGAAGTTAATGTTAATACACTCCATTTCCTACATTTTTAAGAATCTGATGCTTTCAGGGATTTTTTTTCTCCTTATGCTAATTGTACTATCTGCATCTTTTATCTAATTTAACATGTAGTTTGTGTCAAAAAATTCCTTTGAACAAAACAACAACCAGGCTTTCATGAAATCACAGATCATCTAGGAAGCAAGGAAAGTAAGCTGTGGCAGAAGAGAAGAGGATGCTATTCTCAGTCCCAGTGGGCAGCAAAGCTAAGCAAATGAGAGTTACCCACTGAATTGAGTACATTCACTCTTGGAAGAAAAATGCTTTTTCACTTTAGAAGTGTATGCAATTATCCTCTTTCTCTCCCAGCCACATGTATACACATCTGGCACTAATTCTGGCCTTTACAGGATGCTTTTTATGTCACTGTGGGGAAAAAAATAAAGAAAAAAAAAAGAAGCTGTAAATATCCTGAACAAGTACTCCTGGCATAAAAGTGCTAAGCCACCAGCATAGGGAATAGTCTGTGACCCTCTAGCCTCAAAGATTTTAAAGGATGTATCCAAGGCCATGTCTAAAGTATGTTATGCTGAACCAACTGAGATGGTTGGCAGTGATAACTTCTTCTCCCATCCTGCATAGGAATGTATGATGAAGTGTAGGGAACCTTGATGAAGTCTGTTGCTGACATTTAAATAAATTAATGATGTACTCTGTATACAAACAAGAGAAGCTGATGTTTCAGCAGCGATGGGCCTGATTAGTTTTTAATGATGATGAAGCCAGCACTTTAATGGTTTGTGTTGAGCTTTTTAAGCCAAATTTTCAGTGAGCCTGTTCATGTGGAAACATAATGCTTTTATGAGTATATTCAGCTCTGTGAAGGTATGTAGATACTGGCTAAATCTAAATTGTGATCAAACACAGGCTCCTGATTGCCCCAACAGCAGACTTTTTATTCAGAGAGCAAATGTGACTCCCTTCACGCCAATACACCTGTTTCCTTCCCAAATAAACCACAAATCTGAAGGTGGAGAGGAAATGGCGTGCATCTGGGTCTCTCCCGGACACATCACAAAATGTCTACCAGCTTTATACATAGGAACTGAGAAGTGCCCCTGGCTCAGTTAATTTAGACATAGCCACTGCCATTTTCCCATCTGCTGCATTTCCAATGAAGGGGAGTTTCTCTCCTTCTGTGATGGTAGATATGAGGCAGCTGCTATTTTATGAGAGCAATTGATGCAACATATTAAAAGAGCAATTTTTAGATGGATACATTACTGGTATTCTTTCTTGATTTGTTGCTTTTTTAGATCTTGATGTTAGTCTGAAAAAGAGTGGATACTTTTTGTGTGTAGAAAAAAAATTCTATTTCCATATAGCAAAGGGAAAGTGGGAATGTTCAACTCTGCCTGGTAGCTTCAAGAAACTCATTGAAATTCATATTATTTTATGATGCTGTGAAGACGTGGTATTAGGAAAGCATTAGTCTTGACCAAGACTACAGAGAATCGATTCACATGTCATTCTTAAAGCTTAAGTGACTATTAAAATGTAGATAATTTGTCTGAGTTGGTGAACTAATCTCAAGTCCTTGAAGGGAAGATGTTAAGCCAATTAAGGGGACAGGTGTAAGTTGCTCAAAAGCCAATAAAAACCCAACTGTTCTCTTACTTCCCTTGCCACTCAAGTGTTGCTTGCAGCACCTCAAAACCAGCACAGACACAAATAAATTAGATAGTCTATCATTAATATACTGTTTGTACTTATTTTTATTAAATGGCAGGTGATAATGTGGGATTTTAGGGTGTTATTTCTTTATTACATCAAATAAACGTTCTGCAAAAAGAAAATTGCCAATTTACTTTCCTGTCTGGAGGTAGGTGAGAAATATTTTTTCTCTCCTACTTGAATACAAAAATCTCAAAATTGTTCCCATACCCTAAAAGAGACATCTAAAACTCACATTAAGACATTGTGATAGGGCAGAGACATGTTACAAGTCCACTGTGATCCACTTTAACTAAAAAGATATTTAGACTCTCAACATACTGGGTTTCTTAAGCATAACATCCATGAATGCTGACATAAGGTAAAGGTATTTAGTGTCATACTTGGAGACCACTCCCAGAGGGGATTTTGGTTAGAAGCTGAGACAAAGTGTATTTTGTAGGTAGTTACATGTCCCCCTATTTTAAAGCCTGTGATAAAACATGACACCTTTGGAATCAGGAACTTGCATTAGGTTCAGCTCAGGTGAGGATAGTTATTTTACAAAATTCTAAAGTAACAAGAGCAATGAAACCTGATTTCCTAAGGGTGTCTCTTGTGGCTGGATTTGCTGGCACCTCACACGGTGTCAGTTCCAGCTGATGCTCTTCCCATTTGGAGCACTTATATAGACTCTCCCATATAGTCTCCCCTGTGCCTCATAAGGGTAGAGCTCATGCTACAGCAGGCACTCCCTTTACAAGGCTGCTGAAGCTGCCTCTTCTCTGCCCCCTGGAAATTGTGTAGAACAATACCTTTGAGGCAGCTGAATTCCAAATTTTGAATCATTCAGATAACTTCTGCTAAAGTCATCAGGCACAGATCAGACAGATATAGAGAGCTACACTGTGTAACTCTTGTTTCCTTCTGGAACTAGTAAAAAGGAGCAGCCATGCATGCTGCAGTAGGATTGTGACAGGACAGACCCAGCTCCATATCCCTCTGATCAGCTGCAGCGTACTTCTCACCAGTTCCTGACTGACGCTAGAGTGGTGCCACAAAACAGTTAATTACAGAGCATGCAAGGCAAAAAATGAAAGAAAATAAGTACCCTTAGATCTGTTTAGTACTGTTCCCATTTTTACTCTCCCTAGCTAGTAGAAGTGTACATTACTGGCACACACTGACTTGGTCTCACTCTTAAACCCTGCAGGAGAAAACACTTATGTTTTGAATGGTGTTAGCTCATCCTGTTCTTTCCCAGCATATCATGTTACCTTTCCAATTGAAAGAAGGATCCTTTTACTTTTCACATTGAGGTACTAGGACATACATAGCATTTAAAATGTAATATTAATTTGCATTGGTTGCAGATTGCAGTCCATTTAGTACATGGAGAGAATAGTACCTGTGCGAGTAAATCACAAATGATGTGACAGATATTTTTAAAGAGTACCATGTAACAGTGTGTCAAAGTTTTCTTCTTCTTTTACAGTGCATTAGAAGAAATCTTACCCTTGAACTGCTGAGAAAATAATTTATCCTGATTTTTTTTGAAACCTAATTCAGTCCTCTTAACATAATTTCCCGAGCTTTGAACTCATTGAGTCTTCTAATAATGTCCTTAAATGAGGGAAGGAGGTAATTTTCTCTCTCAGTGCCTTTAGGGGATCATCAATCATGCATCACTCATAAGTGTTAGCATTGCACCATGGCTGCCTTTTTTTTTTTATTAAAAGAAGCCTAATCATGCATGGAGAAAGTGCTGTAGAGTAAAAGTTTTCATTTATAAATTGCACAGTCTTTGTGCAGAATTGCTGTACCTCCTGCGAAGCAATTTTAGTATAAAGCCCTACAGTGATTCAGATCCCTAGCTACAATAATTTTTTTTATAACCTTTCCTCCACCCGCTGCCACAACACATTTCTATAACAAGCAAATTCCATGGATGTTATAAAGACAGATTTATAAATGAGTTGTACTGTGATAGTGTCACAGAAGATGTGCTTATTAAGCCAAGGGACGATGCAAGTATTCAGCTATTTGAAAAGCCAAGCTACTTTTATTTAAATCCCAAGAAACAGGCACCAAGATATTAAGAGCTGGTTTGACTGAGCACTTATTCTCAAACATTTGCATATTCAGTTAATTTCAGTATTAAAACACTGTCAAATTAATATACTAGTTTTTTTCCACTTTAAAAGTGGATTAGACCACACAAAATGTGATGGTCTTCACCTGAGCTCTCAACTGACTTTTCCCACATTACAAAAATCAATATTTGCTTTTGCAAAAAGAATTGCAATTGGCAGTAGGTGATTCGGAGAAATGAAGTCTGAATACTAACTGTACCCAACGGCAGTAATGGTACAGAAGCAAAGCATGAAATAATTTCTGAATCTTGCTGTTTGTTGAAAATAAAAAGCATTTCCATATTAGACATTACTTTTTTCAGGAAAATAAATCAGAGATGGAACAAAATATCCCTGGCACCTTCCTGCTTATTTACAAAGTTCTGTTTCCTGAATGCACTGGTGCATGGCAAGATACATCTCTGCTCATCACTCCAAGGCCCCACGGCACAATGTGCTTGTTCAGAATCACACTCCCAAGGACTGTTCTCTGCTTCTTTCACCCACTCTTTCCACTTTCTTCTTCCATTATTTTCACATACCTTTTCATTCAAACAACACTCTCTGAACTTCATTCACTCCTGTAATACACATTTCTAAATGGCCTTACATGAACCTTTGCTGTGGGCAGTTGCATGCCCATGTTTTGGCATGGGAGACACTATTGTTTCATAAAGATGCTTATTTGTTTCTAAATGCGTGTCGAAAAGGAACACATCGCTTCCCACTATGGTTTCATTATGCTTTAAACCAGTCGTTCATGAGGTATATATAGTAGCAGCAGCAGGGAGCAGCCTACACTTGAGGCTAGCAGTCTCACAGAAATACTGTGCAAATGTGACTTACCACTTTCTCCTCTTTGATGCAAGACTTGAATAACTGGCACTGCCTCATGCCTGTCAAAAGACTGCTCCGTAAATCCATTCTGAGCGAAAAGGAAAATAAGTAAAATGCACATGTTCACCAAGTCTGTTTTTTCACCTTTTGAACTCTAGAACAGCTTTTTAAAGCAATCAGCTATAAGTGCAAACGATACCCTGCTGCCACTTAGCCTCCTTTCCCAAGAAACCCATTTGCAAAGTATTATTTGTTTATTTCTCTCAAGACAGAAATAAGCATTAAACATGGGAAAGTTAATACACTTCATAATGATAAACCAGGGGTTTAAATGAGCATGAAAACTTGCTGAGGCAAAGCCTTTAAAATTATTTTAAAGCTCTAATAGGATCCCTTGCATGCATTTGAAACATATATGCACACAAAGCACTGACCCAGGACATTGTCACTGCTCTTTCTATTATCATTGTGACTTTGCAAGCTGTGTGTTACTAATGAGCATTCAGTGCAGTGCTTTACCTGTTGTGGGAACCACTGTATCTTCGACATGTCCCTCCTTTTTCTGAGAACCATCCCCTAATTAATATGAAACTGCTGTGAAATACTACATGTAACAGAAGAAGGCCAGAGTACAAGATCTGCATGTTGACAAGACAGTCTGGCATAACGCAGAGATACCTGTGCTACCTGAATGACCAGCAGCAATCCAGCATGGGCCAAGTATGGTACCTCCCCACGCAAAAAAGGGAGACATTGAATTACCCCTGCCAGTATTACGAAGGAAGACTCGCCTCAGAGAGACGGAAAACAAGAGAAGTGAAGAATCATTATTTTAAGCATGCAAATATTTGGTGTCCTTTTCCTTTTCAGCCAGCCACCCAATCATGCACAGGGAGAGCACACACAACATTTTTCCTCCTGGCAGAAGAGAATGGAGAAGATACACAGGTCAGTGGACCAGGTTGGCACTAGGGAAGAACTTAGCCTGTCCAAGAGAGGAAGGGAAAGGAGAGTCACCAAACAGAGTCTGCTTCTGTAAACAGATGCCACAAAACTGCATATACGCAGGGAAGACCTCATTTACAGGTTAGATGAAGAAGTACTACAGCAGGTTTTGCCTCCTAGTTAATTCCTGCTGATACAACTTAATTCCTAGGGTCCCCAAGGACAGTGCAGCTCCCATGGCTCTGTCTTTTCTCATCCCAAGGGCATATATGATGCAAAGCTGTATGCATGAACAGTCGGGCCTTTGTATCTCCTGCAGCACTCTCAGTCTCCCACATGATGGCTGATGCCACTGGCCCTATTAATGCAGTACCTTGCCTGAATATGTGTCGCTTCCATGTGAGAGCACAAGTTGGAGAGGTTTCCCGGAAGTCCTATTGTATCTGTGCAGAGACTCCCATGCCTGGTCCCATGGAGGGAAGCAATCTATTGCAGTATGCAGACATGATGGGCTCCTTATCATGTACACATTCTAAGATCTGGATCCTTTTTTCATGCAACTTTCTCAACTCAAGACTTTGTAATTGACCCTGACAGCCAGAATTGCAATACTTCAGGTTTCTATCATGTACCTTCAGGTTTTGTTTGGCTCCAAATTCATCTGTCAGGCAAATGAGGATGAAAAGAAAAATAATGTGAGCTGCTTAGCAGGAAACTTTATCCATTTAAAGAAAATCTTCAAATAGTTATTAAAATGCAAGCTTAGCTTTTCTTCTGCTACACAGAAGCAGCCTCAGTGAGACAGACACTACTGACTATTTACAGAGCAGATTTTTCCCATTCTAATGTTTAATGGCTATTTCAAGTGCAGCATATAAACAGTGAGCACCTAAATTTTGTGCCTGTGAGAGAGCTGTTGTGTTGAAATCCCACAGCATGTTCACTGCTAAGCAACATTCAGTTTCTAGCCTCTACTCGAACTCTGATATTCTTTGATTTCCACATCCACGTTCTGGTCTCCATCACACATAACTCTTTCAAGTGGTCTACACATATAAATGCTAATTGACTATTGCCTAACCCAAAACTCATTCACGATTTCAATGCAAAGCCTTCCACCGACCTCATGGATCAAAATTTGATGAACAAAAAAGCCTCAAAATGGTAGACTCACCTGAGAAAAAACTCTCTCTGTTTAAGTTAAGAGAATTTATTTTTTCCTAAAGCAATTATCCCCGAGTTCAACAAAAAGAATGTTAGACATTTAAAAAACATTTCTAAAAAAATTAAAGACTCATTCTTTTAAGAGTATTTTCCCTATGTCATAAAACATCTTTAAAGTATAACAATGCTCTTTGGAAGTACCAAATAAAACTTTTTTCTCCTAAGAAAATGTCAGTTTTTAAAAATAAGTTGAGCCTTTTGAAGGTGGTCAATATTGTTGGAATATCTTCCTATGAATATGATAATCAGGATAGCCAGTTTCACTAAAAGTCTCAAAATGTGCAGGATGATAGCTTTACAGACCTATTTGTTAGTCACGAGCTGAACAAGGTGTCAGGCTGATAGAGGCCACAACTACTCATCTGCCAATCTACAACCCATTTCTCCTAAGAAAAGGAAATAAATTTAAAAAGGCTGATTGCATAGCTAACCAGGTCTTGCAGATACAGGAACCCATAAAACCATGAATATTTACTATGGGAACCTGAATAGTGGAGTGCTTTTACCACCCAGTAATGTGATAGCACTTGGGAGAACTGTTCTTGCTCCATTTACTAGTTTATAGGCAGACAGAGACTGCTGGCTCTAAGAGGAACTATCAAACAAGACTTGTTTTGCTGGTTTTTTGCTCCTAGAAGTTGTGAAAAGTTTGCAAAAAGAAGTTGTTTTCCTACCTCTGTTGTTGCCATAAGTACCTAATGTAGAAGCAGTTCTCAGAAACAATAAATCATGAATTTTGATTCTTCTGATTGCTACAGGTGAATCTTCTTTTATTGGAATCAGCAAGACCACCACTGACTGAAAAATATTCTAATTAGTCTGTGTTACAATGACCCTTCTCATTTTCATAAGTTTACTGCAGTTTAGGAAAAAAACACTCAGAAATTCAGTAATAATGTTTTCTGAATTAAAATGTAAATAATTGTTGAAAAAATGTTGAAAAAACTGCCACAAATGAGATCCTTAGGAAAAAAGCCAAACTGGGATCAAACTAGGAGTTGTGCTCATGTAGAGCCTCATTCCGTAATGAATTAAGGATTTTTGACTTCCAGACAGAACATGGCATAAATGACGTCTTCTTTGTCTACTTCCATTTATTGGTAAGTGACTGACTGACTGGTTCTGCTTATTCCATTAAAATTTTAGCCACCTATTATTTCAGCTCATTTGTTTTTGGCCAGCTGCATCTTTCTGGAAACGTGCTAAGTAGCATACCCATACTGTATTTCAACATCTTATTCAAAGACAGAGTACGGACATCCACAAATAATGCACTTCTATGGACATCTGTTCCACTCCATGTGGCTATGCTAGCAGGAGTTTTCTGTCTGCATTTTTTTTAACACAGATCAAGTTATGCTTCTTAAAAGGAATCATAGCCTTCTCTGCTAAAGTTTCATAAATACGAAGCTAGGTACAAACAGAACATTTTCAGACAACATTAATTCCTCTACTGCCCTGCAGGGATCAGCCTTTGTAAATGTATTAATTACCTAGAAATATACTGAATCCCTGCCTTGCTGAAAGGCAGGGTATTGTGGCATGACTTGGTGCGGTATGCAACTACCTGCTGGAGAGAGCTTTTACCCCCTTGGTGAACAAGCCTGAATCTTGTGATCAACTTCCTTCCTCTTCCAGGTATCCCACCTCTTAACTCTAGTCCTTTCCTGGCTGATGTTTTAAAAAATAAAAAAGACATTGTCTCACCCACCCAGACACTCACTGAGTCACTTCACTGCACCAGTGTTCCACTGCAAGCTATGGGTACAGCATGAAATGTGAGGAGGGAACAGCATGACAGGAAAGCAGGGCTCTGTCTACAGCATGGCTGCAAGCTAGCTACAGCCTGGCTAGAAATTACAGGCAATTTCACCTTAGATTCGCAATGAATAAGTTCTATGCTGGTCAATCTCCCTAGCCCAGGATGTTTTCTGAGCAATAAGAAAATACTCTATTCTGTTTCCTACATGGTTGAAAAGATATTTGAGAGGATAGGCTGTGCAGCCTTTTGCTGTTGTGCAATAGCACATCACGAGACAGGATTCAATCTCCAGTGCACAAATCTGTGTATCATTACCCTGCAAACGAACCTTTGAATGCCATCTCTTTCGCAATAGCCCTTTTACAGTCTTATCACCATATTCAGTTCTTCTCTTCACAACTACTTTGATTCTTAAAGTCTTGCTCAGCTCAGATTTCCATGCAGTACGTGATCCAGCTGGAAACCTTCTCTTGTTCTTGCTTTCCAAACTCAGGGATTTTCCCTAGCTCAACACACTTTCTCTTCCCTTTTCTGTTTCTCCTTTTGCAGACTAGAGCCAGGCTTTTTTCTGTTCCTTCACACTTACTACTCTTGCTGTAAACACCTTCTCATCTGTAACCTGCCATCTGAAACAGATTGCCTCTTTCTCTCTGCCTCATCAATTCATTCCCTCTTCTCAAATCTCAATCAAAACCATAGATTTTCTCCCTGCCCTGTATCTTTAAATTTTTTTCTTTGTGTTATCAGCTTTATGCCTGACTGCCTTAATTAACTCACTGTAGAATGTCTTTACACAACTGCTGTCTGTAATTTATAGTCTTCTGTATCTGTGAGGGGCATTTCAGAGTATATTATTTATGACATTTTCTGTAAAACACAGCACAATTGTATTCCTGTGGTCTGCCAATAAATCAGTCTTACCTATAATAAAGTTACGTCCTGAAAAGGAATACTGTGTATCATGTCCATACAATAGAATTAATGAATCAACTGCTTTAGTGTATACCAAATTAGCTTGTCTTTTAAAATTTTCAAATAATATTTGGATCATCTGAAGGGTAGAACTCATTTCAGGTAAAAGCAAGGTATTTTGACCAAGTTAAATGAGAAAAATTGGTCAAGTTATGACCAAGGCTCTCTGCTTACTTTTATGAACTATGGATATGCATGGGAAACTGTATGCCTCTGTCCCAGCATTTTAAATGGTAGGTGCAACTCCAATTCCTGCCGAACACCTGACAGCCTCACGGGTGGCCTCTTTGCAGAGACAATCAAAGGACAAAAAGCAAATGACAATCCAAAGAAAATGATGGAAGACATCAGATGTGTCTGACCCTGTCCCTCAGGGAGCCGCTGGTCCTTGCTGCACCCTGACAATTTCATGGTCAATGTCATTATGTCAGTAATTTGCACAAATTATAAAAGTATCGTCCCAGGAAAAGTATTGTCCACAGATGGGGGACACGGAGATATTCACACTGCTCTTGCCCACACTCAAATTGACATGGTGATAGAATTTTACTTGCCAGTTTCTGTATTAATTAATCCAATTTATTTTTTTCATAGAAAGCTTAAGAATTACAAAATTTTTGGACAACTGCATTTGTATTTTACTGGATTTAATTATGCCTGCAGCCTCGTAACTGATAAACTAAGTCCTATTCTAGGTCATACTCCCTGGTAGTAATCTTTCAAGAATGCATTCTCTGGGAGGGAAGCAGGAGACAGAAGATAAGGAAATCAGTTCAGGAGAAGAAGAAACCAGGCCACAGCCTACCTAATCGAGACAATAAGGTCAGACGACTGGGCAAAAAATTGCAGGGGAAAGAAGAAGTAGACATTAATGTATGTGTGATGTGGAGAAAGGATATGCAGGAGAAGAAAACCTAATCAAGTCCTGAAGATTGCTGTTAATGTTTCTCAAATGGGAAAAAAAAATTCCCTACTCATCTTGCTTTAGATAAATGAGATAGATATGCTTTAGGTAATGGTTTTAGATAAGCTTTTTAGAAATGCTTTAGATAAAAGAGATAAATGTATTTATTTGTCTTCTAGTCTTAGGTTACCACATCACCCATTGCTGTGGTTAACACATGCACGACATGGGTCTGTGATGGGAAATATCCTCTCTGTTAACATGTGGCTGATAACCTGAAAATGTGAGACATTCCTACGCACCTCCTTTCTGTCTTTTGAAAGACAATGATGTTTTTCTTACAATGTGAAGATTTTAAAAGAAGTAAAAAAGTGGTCTGGTCCCCAATCTGCTGCACTGTTAACTCTAAAGCAGTTTAACACCACCCTGGGAATGGCACACCCTACCATTCAGGGGAATAGATGTAACCAGTGAAAAGGACAAAGCCAGTTTTGCAGAGCTCTGTAAATGTACCAATGAGAACTGGAACAGATGCAGAGAGTTTTCTGGAACAGTGCTTTTACAGCCTATGTGCCTTACAGACATGCCTGCACTGACTTTGTCACTGGGGCAGGGACTGATGGGTCTGGGCTGAAGTGGGACTCCTGGGCCATTGGCAGGGGGTTCCCTCAGGGCCTTCACAGAAATAACACAGTCAATGTAAAGAAGTAACTATCCCTCAAACTCTCCGTTAAAATTTTCCCAGGTAACATATAAACATACAGTGTTTCAGTTTCTATCAAATATATATCACACATCACCAGCATAAAAATTCTGTCATATGTTGTTTTCAGGTAGAAAATATCCAAGCATTTAGTGATGTTTTGTACTACGTAACTCAAAGCATACACAGGGCTGATTACAGCAAAAACACTTGCAGCTGCGGGCTGACAGAGAGCGTGCCTATGACTGAGAAAAACCTATTTGGCAACTGAGAGGAGCTTGTCTTAACTTGTTTTGCTCATTTTATTTTAAAGACAATGTTTATTGTCATAGAAATGCAGAATTATGTTTCTACAATCTGTAAATGAACAAGCCTCAGGGAAAGAGGGAGAGGAGTCCAACTCGCATGGCATGAGAAGGCAGCTCCCTCTCTTCAGGAGCTCACTGAAGGAGAGCAAGGCAAGTTCGATGGCTCCCAAAGAACAGAAGCTGTTCCAGCCAGTGTCTTGCAAGGGAACCGTCCTGCTGAGTTAGGAACCACAACCCTGTCCTTCTCTCTAGCTTCAAGCACACATTTTTTTCTAAAGGTTACTGTCCTGGTTTCAGCTGGGATAGAGTTAATTTTCTTCTTGGTAGTGGGTATGGGGCTGTGTTTTGGGTTTAGGATGAGAACAATGTATGTTTTGGTTCTTGCTAAGTAGTGCTAAGTATTGCTAAACAGTCGCTAAGTAGCGCTTACACTGGTCAAGGACTTTCCAGCTTCCCATGCTCTGCCCGGTGCAAGGGGGGCTGGGAGGGGGCACAGCCAGGGGCGCTGACCCAGACTGGCCAAAGAGTTATTCCATACCGTATGATGTCATGCTCAGTATATAACCTGGGGGGGAGAAGGAAGGGGGGGGGGGGAGGCATTTGGCGCAATGGCGTTTGTCTTCCCAAGTAACTGTTACGCGTGATGGAGCCCTGCTTTCCTGGGGATGGCCGAACACCTGCCTGCCCATGGGAAGTAGCGAATTAATTCCTTGTTTTGTTTTGTTTGCGTGTGCAGCTTTTGCTTTACCTATTTAACTGTTCTCTTTTATTTTACTTCAACTATTAAACTGTTCTTATCTCAACCCATGAGTTCTCTCCCTTTTACCTCTCCGCTTCTCTCCCCCATCCCACCGTGGGGGGAGTGAGCAAGCGGCTGCGTAGTGCTTAGTTGCTGGCTGGGGTTAAACCACGACAGTTACTCTGTTCATTAGAAAAAGGAAAACACTCAGCAGCAAGCAATAAATAAATAAATAAAAATGGGAAACCCTGTGCTGCAGAAAGTGAAACTCCCTGTCTCTTCATTGTCTTCCTGAGCAGCCATTCCTCAGGATCCAACCCCATCTCTAAAATGCCTTTTCATTCATAAATTTCCTGTACTTAAATCAGGTAGCCTCCCTGACCCCTCCTTGCAGCTTCCATGGTGATTCTTGGTCATCAACCCACCTAAAACACAGACTTAAAAACCTGTTTTGCCTGTAGCAATAGCCCATATTTTGTGTATTCTCATTTGAATAATTAATCATTACAAACTAACAAACTTTCAATTTGAATAATTAATCATTACAAACTATCAAACTTTCAATTTGAATAATTAATCATTACAAACTTTCACTGATGGCTTTCTGCAAGGCACAAAAATCTCTCTTGGCATTCCTAGCCTCCTTCAGTCAAGGTGAAGGTGTAATATACTCACTTAATGCTCAGAATACAAAAGAGAGTTTATAATTTAATACAGATACATAGAATTCAAAATAGCAAAGAGAATTCCCACTTGTAGATTGAGGTTTCCGGAGCCACCATAGAAACTCTGAGGCAGTTTTGCAGCTTTGCTGCAAAGTCCGTATCAGAAATGTATTTAGAACCTAAATCCTGTGATTTCACTTTCATTTTTTATTTTTATAGAAATTATGTGTATTCTCTGGGAGTATCTTTAACCTGAAGTCTTTTCTTTTATGGAAGAAGACTAAGACACTGATAAGGGCCATTAGAATTATCAGAGTTTAACAGGGATCTGTGCATGTTTGCATAAATAATTAGGTTCAGAACAAGTCTTCTAGATGAGGACTATAAATTAGCACTTGCAAAATACTCACACCATAGTGCTTGTGTTTGGTTCTAATTTAAAGTTGTCTTAATTCAGTGGCATCAATTACCATCTCCAGTGACTTAATTTTTCATTCATGTGTTCAAAATAATTTTTGCTTGTCATTTCAGTTCTGTGCCCCCATCTGCCCACCCTGCTCCCCCCCCCCCCCCCCCCCCCCCCCCCCCCCCCCCCCCCGCCGAGAAGCAAGATTCAGCATCCCTGAGGGGAGAGGTGTGGCTCACAGAGTATCTGTCAGCATGACATTATGGACACTGACAAACATGGACTGTTTGGTGGCTGGAAGAGCTCAACAGAGAGGCAGACATACCGCTATGCAGGATCATCTCTACTGAAGACCCAGCAGGGTCACTTTTTATCATTCACGCCATCATGTGTTTTTCCCTCTGCTTGCAATTTTATCATGTTATAACACAATACATCATATGCCAGCAGGCATTTCAGGGTAGTTCGGTTTATTTGGACATAATACATGTTTATGAAGAGAGCTAGAACTCTTTAGGAAGGAACTTGTTTTTCATGGCTTTGTTTCCAGAATGCAAAACAATTAAGTGATTGTTGAATTTTCTGCAGGCAACCAGTTATGTATTGTTGACTTTCCAAGCTTTTGGGACCTATAAAAATCCAGTGGCTAGAGAGGTTGGAAAGTGACTTTTCTCTCACTTTTTTCTCCACCCTTCAGAATGGTTCCAAATATATTTTAGATTAGGGAAAGTTGTTGGTCATGGACTACTTTTTGCAAGCACTCTCTTCATCTTGTCTAATGACCTTCTTTCTGATATCCATGTTGAGAGTGGCAAGTGAGACGTAAGCTTTCTCTCCATCTCCTTATGGCAGGGACTAGAACAGAGTATAAGAATAGGAAAGCAAGCATATGGACAAAGATGGCAGGGATTTCCACACAGGAAAACAAAACCGATATGGGAAGACATCAGCCCATGGTCCTCCAAATAACCACTCATCGACACAAGAAGGAAGTCAAAAACAGGGAATGCAAACAATCTTGTAATATTTAGACCAGAAGGTACTTTTGAAATTTCATTGCACTTCCTCAGATTTTTTATTGGCTGAGAATTTTCTACTTCAGTATTTCTAGCCATTCGTACTTGGGTCATGGGAATAAACGAGTGAATGCAGAGCAGGCAGAGAACGCCCTGTCCTCAGGATGGATGCATTAAACCGCACTCCTAACAGAATGGGGGAAGAAAGCAATGAAAGAACAGTAAAGGAGAAATAAGAATAACATGATCCTAGTCTTATAGCAATGGGTCATATCAAGTGCACGTATCTACACATGTTATACAATCACAAGTTCCTAGTCCCTGGGAAAAAAATATGGAGATTCTTGAATACTGTTTCATAATGGTAGAGTATCCCTTTCCCATATTTTTAGACATACCTTCAGACTATCCATCTCAGCATGACAATTTCTCAGAAACGGAGGGAGGAGGGGTGGAAACAGTCTGCAGCACAAAAATGAAATTCTGGAAGTACTACTATTACTGAGATAAAGGGATAGCAATATAATGTAAACAAACAATTTGTAAGAGTTTTGAAAGCAAGCTCTCATCTGTTCTGGATACACAAAAATGCTACAGAAGGGACTATAATTTACAGCATAAATGGTAGTACTGTTAACCTCAATTTAACATGAGAAGGAAAACTGCTATACATGTCAAACACCATAGCATTATATAAATGATCCACAAAGAGCAGAAAATCAAGACACAGAAATAAGCTGGTATGAGTTATTCCACAGGAAAGCTGGGGCCAGAAGCCCAGGTATACAGGTATGCCTGATACGCTTTGTCAAACCAGTGCTGAAACATACTCTGTGGTAAATAAGATACAATAATTCCCCAAAGCCTTCACATCTTCTGAAAACAAAAAGACTTTAAAATATGTAATATAGTCATGATTCTGTCAATAATCTGTATTCACTCTATAGCAGCTGCTGTGAATCACCGTGTTTCTCACTCACAAACCCAGAATGGCAAATAAGGCTGTTCGGGAACACAGGTCCTCTCCAGCAGGGCTGTATGAGTAGTGTGGCATTTTTAACAGCACGTAGATGATTTGGGAGCACAAGTCCCCCTCAATGTCACGGCACAGACACAAGAATTTAATCCATCATCACAGATGCAGGATTCCTTTTCTAAATGGATTGGTGATGAGAGCAGCTGGAATTACAGACATCAGAAAGAGTTATTTCATTCTGCGAGTTGAGAGGAAAGAACATTTTCCAGCTCTTCAGCAGAAATACACTTACTGAAGTCATTAGAATGAAATAGATCTTACCCTTAGGAAACTAGATTGACTACAGGGATGTGCATTTGGCCTGTTTCATAGAGGTGGCTATTTTCCTGCAACTACCTGGCTTTGATGCATTAGGTAGAACCACAAATATTATGGACTGATTTACTGAATGAAGATTCACATTATACATGAAAAAATATTTTTTCTTTATTAAACAATCATTTTCCTCTTAATGCAGTTGTTGCAATTTTTCTGTTGATTTGTGTTACTGCAGGGCAACTGTTGTTGAATTTAACAGGTTTGCCCAAAGGATATTCCTTGGGAGGCTATACAAAAACCTTCAAAGGGCGCAAAGGCCATTTGTACATGGGGAAAAATTGGAAACACATTGCTGCTAGACTACAAAGGCTGTACTTGCCCATCAATGGCAAGCAAAGGTTTTGCAGCAATATGGCTCAACTGGTAGGACAGAGGTTTAGTTGGGAGTCATCTCCACATTGCCAAAAGTTACAAGTAAAAGCTACAAAAATAATGAGATTAAAAAGAGAAATTTTCTCCTGTTTTTCAAGAAAGCACTTGGAACTGTCTCCACAGAGGTGGTTTTTTTGTAAGTATTTAAAGGGTTTTTTTTTTGTTAAATGTTACCCAGTGCTGTGTCAGTCTCCACCATGTGTTAGAAACTGGCAATACTGGTGACCTGCATCAGTATACAAGGCTCTCCAGCCTGTCTGAGGCAGTCCCAAATATATTTTAAGTGCCGTGATGAATCATGTAGAAGGTGGCTGGGATACTTTCATCTAAAAATGGGGAGCACCTCATTTAAGGAAAAAGATTAATCTACAAACCAGTTTCTTTGGTTTGAAGTGAATATTATGGAACAACGCAATTGCTCAAGTCTCCTGTTCCACCATATCCCTGCCCTTAATGGGACACCTATACAGCAAGGAGAGATCCTGATCCCAGAGGCTGGTGATCAGTGGCACAAAGTCCAGTTGCAGGCCAGTAATTAGTGGTGTACCCCAGGGGTCATACAGGGTGCAGTCCTGTTTAACATCTTCATTAATAATCTGGATGACGGGGCAGAGTGTACCCTCAGCGAGTTTGCTGATGACACCAAACTGGGAGGAGTGGCTGATACACCAGAAGGTCATGCTGCCATCAAGTGCGACCTTGACAGGCTGGAGAAATGGGTTGACAGGAACCTCATGAAGTTCAACAAGGGAAAGTGCCAAGTCCTGCACCTGGGGAGGAACAACCCCATGCACCAGTATATGCTGGGGGCCCACACAGCTTGGCAGAAAAGGACGTGGGGGGTCCTGGTGGACATCAAGTTGAACATGAGCCTGCAATGTGCCCTTGTGGCAAAGAAGGCTGATGGTATCCTGGGCTGCATTAGGCAAAGTATCGAAGTATTGCCAGCCAGTCAAGGGAGGTGATCCTTCCCCTCTGCTCAGCACTGGTGAGGCCATACCTGGAGTACTGTGTCCAGTTCTGGGCTCTCCACTACAAGAGAGATATGGACGTACTGGAGAGAGTCCAGTGAAGGGCCACAAAGATGGTTAAGGGACTGGAGCAACTTTCCTATGAGGAAAGGCTGAGAGAGCTGGGACTGTTTCACCTAGAGAAGAGAAGGTTTGTGGGAGATCTTATCAATGCATATAAATACCTGAAGGGAGGGTGTAAAGAAGACAGAGTCAGGCTCTTTTCAGTGGTGCCCGATGACAGCAGCAGAGGCAATGGGCACAAACTGAAACACAAGAAGTTCTCTGTGAACATCAGGAAACACTTTTTCACTGTGCGAGTGACCAAGCACTGGCACAGGTTGCCCAGAGAGGTTGTGGAGTCTCCTTACTTGGAGATATTCAAAAGCCGCATGGACATGGTCCTGGGCAGCTGGCTGTAGGTGGCCCTGCTTGAGCAGGTGGGTTGGACCAGATGACCTCCAGATGTTTCTTTGATTCTGTGATTCTGTATTTTTTGCTTGCCAGGCAAGGGTGGTAGTATCTTTGTCTCTGTAGGTGATTTCCACTCACACCAGAAGACTCTTATCTTTATTATGACAGTGCCTGTCCTGGTTTTGGCTGGGATGGAGTTGGTTTTCTTCCTGGTAGCCGGTATGGGGCTGTGTTCTGGGTTTAGGTTGAGAACAATGTCGATGATACACTGATGTTTTGGTTCTTGCTAAGTACTTGCTAAGTGGTGCTCACTCTGGTCAAGGACTTTTCAGCTTCCCATGCTCTGCCAGGGGCACGGGAGGCTGGGAGGGGCACAGCTGGGGCAGCTGACTCAGACTGGGCGGGGGCTATTCCATACCATGTGACGTCATGCTCAGTATATAAGCAGGGGAGTTGGCTGGGGAGGGGTTCGGTCGCTGCTTGCGGGATGTGCTGGGCATCGGTCGGCGGGTGGTGAGCAATTGTACAGTGTACCGCTTGCTTTGTATTACTACTGTTCTATTTTTTTTTTTTTATTTTACTTTAGTTATTAAACTGTTTTTATCTCAACCCACGAGTTTTCCCCTTTTGCCCTTCCGATCCTCTTCCCCATCCCACCGGTGGGGGGGGTGAGCGAGCGGCTGCGTGGTGCTTAGTTGCTGGCTGGGGTTAAACCACGACAGTGCCATATACAAGACTTCCAACTCCTAAATTATTTCAGTTTCCATGTTTACTGTCAGTAGAGAAGAACACATTTGAATCATTGGCTTTATCAGCAAATTGGCAATGTGCTTTCAGTACCTTACATATTGAAACACATTGCTTCTAATCCCAATGTGCTGTTTTTGTTGAAAAACACTGCTGGAGTTTCATTAGGTTACTATATTTCATCTTAAATTATGTTTCTTTTGGGAGACACCTACCATCCCGATGAACAATAACAGATGTGTCTGTTTTGGCTCAGTACCAGTCACCAGATATATACAAATTCCTGGAGGTGCTTTCACCATAACAAGTTTTTTGTTGTTTAACAGTAGATTATCACTGAGAGTAACTGCTGCTGCTAAGTGGCCATTAAATCTTTTAACATACAGGATACATACATAGGTGCTGAGTGCTGAACAACTTCATGTGGGGCATCTAATACCTGGAAGTCATTGAAGGAGCATGTTTCCGCCACAACATGTACACACACGTGCTGTGTTGAGGATAGGAAGATGCCTGAGATAACTCATTACACGAGACCAGACTTCAACCCAGACTTAAAAAGGTGCTTGCAAAAGCTTACTGGATGTTTTGCTTCGTGGTTAGAAGGGTCAGAGAAGAAAGGTGGGGAAATTGGCTTATAAAGGGTGATGCATAGGGAATGACCAAGGGGTGGTGGTGCTGGGGAAGCTAGGTGACCCCTGCTCTGAGCTGGGAGGGTGGGGAAGATACTTGGGGTAGCCTTCATTAACAGGACAGGTACAGGACGCTGGGAAGAGGAGGTACAAGAGAACACAGCTTCATGCTCTGACAGAGGTGTCAGCAGAGCTGCCAAAAACTGCCAGAAGTAACCACGGGCAACTTTACAAATGGAAACTGGTACATTCACAAGACGCAAGCACATGATTCTTAAAGACCATCCCACATTACTGAGAGATGTAAGAGTTTCTGAAAGACGTATTCCTGTGCTATAATAGCTATATCAAGTAATTCACACTAGATACTCCTTTCAATACAAGGTGCCATTTCTCCCAGACATCTTGACAGTGAGAAATATTCACCTGACTGTGAAATGGCTTGCACTGTCCCAGTGCTTTCTTATCAGCACTAGAAAGTTCATGTGCTAGATGAGGAAAAAAACTGATTCAGAGAAAAAGTGATATAAAAGAATCAAAGCAGCAGTTAGATAAAAGACCACTGAAATCAGGTGCAGATATTTCTCTAGTGTTCCTTTCTTTTAAGGACAAAACAATACAAATCCTTTAGCAGAAGACAGGTAAGGCTTTATTTTAATGGGCAATGGTGATGACATCAACAAAGTGTATTAGGACAGCTAATTTATGTGTATAACGGTTGCTACGCCTGCACAGACCAGAATTTGCATACTCTAATATTTCTATATTTGCTTAAATTATACTAAGACCCTTAACGTTGTCAGAGTGGTGTAAGCTGGCATCTACATAAATAAAAGCTAAGCCCACTGCTACCTAATCTGCTCATGCAAAGGAGATGTGCTCTCAGATATTGTCTATGCAATTAAGAAGAGCAATACACATTTTGGTCAAGAAAGAGATCCTTTAGATCTTATTAACTGAAAATGCAACAATTGCTTTATCACAAACAAAAAGTAGATTTAAAATAAAGACATCGAAAGAATATACACCACACTTATTCTGCATTGCAGTTCTATCCTGAAACTTTAGCATTTTGGTGCAGTATTTACTATATATCTTTTATGTTTAATGCAACATAAAGCCATCGTATTTAGAAACAGTCCCTAGCTTCAAGACCTGATTCTCTGCTCTCTGAAATTAGGAGTACCTCAACTGAAAGAAAAATCAGTCACATAAAACCTGAATCCAAATTTTCTTGAGGCCTTGGAGCTATGCTCTTGGCTCCCCTAAAGTGAACATAAAAATGCACGCTCAGATTTCTGAAAGCACATCAGGAACATTATTTAGGTTACATGGCAAACAAATTACACTGAAGAAAAGACCCACAAGATCCTGGAAATTTTATTGCTGCAGAGCTCAGTCTTGGGGAAAAAAGAGAGAATTCTACTGACACATACTGAAAAAAAATAAACACAGTGTTTTATGCAGGGTGTGTGGAAAAGGAAGGGAGTAAAGCTGATGGTGGAAAAAACAAGTGCAGTATCTCATAACAAGGGAGTTTGTTATTATTACAGCCATGCATAGGCTATTATGTGTGGACATTTAGGATAGAAGGAAGCACAGCATTAGAGAGAACCCATATTGCAAGATTATTGTGATATTACCCTAAAAGAACTTCATAACAAAATCTGTGACCATAACAAAGGGGTTCAGTGAACTGCTTTATCACAGGAACTAATAGAACAATTTGCATCTGGACAAAATAATCCATGCCATAATTCACAAAAACAGCAGCTAAGAATAAATGGAGCAAACTGAAAAAAATGCAGTCCATTTTTTGCGGTCACTTCAGTCAGTTGATGTTTCTCTGACACAGTTTCACTGGCAATGTAATACTGGGAAGCCATTATTAAGACTCCCACCCTACAACACTACGCATGACTGCAGGTTTTCTCTCATACTGCTGCTCACAAGCCCTTTTCTTCCTAAAGCTGGTATTAAGTGGCTAGTACCCTACCCATTAGCTAGTACATTAGCAAATAGTGGGGTGCAATAGGAGCAGATCTAAACAGCCAAGTGGTGGGTGCTGAGACCTGATACCCTGCAGTATGTGTATCTGGAGGTTACTACTGTGGCTTATCTCTAACCTGGTTCCAAGGACCAATGCTCATTAGTGTCTGGAAGGTACTAGGTGCATTCCTAGAGTGCATCCTTGGGCTTACTTACCTACCATTTACTTCTGGAGTATCCGCACATATCTGAATTCCTGAACTCCCTATAAAGATACTATTTTCCGTAACAATTAGGGTGTCTTTATAAAGTGCAATTTGCTGCCATGGATACTGAAGCTATTCTGAATTAACTAGCTCAGGTACCAGATACTCAGGCCCTTGCTTGGATATACAACAAGTAAGTGTGAAAGTGTCTTTCATTCTCTGATTAATTGCACAGACTCCAAGGGAAATCTCTGTCTTAGAGCTCTGGGAGGATGACAGCTTCTTCTCTCATGAACCACCAAAGCTGTTTACCTTCTTGAACGGAAGAGAGAGCAGGGGAGTGGAAAGGTGAGACTAAAAAAAGTTGAGGACTCAGAAGACTTAGGCTCCAATGCAAAGCTGTCTCCAGTTCTGTTTGACTTTACTGTAACTGTGGGGAATTATTTTCCTGCATTATTTTGTTGTAGTTTGTTGAAGCTATTTTTGACATTGGATAAGTACATTTCACTGTTCATTTGGAAACCTCAGGGAAGTGTGACTCAGAAATGGATCTGTTTGATGCTTTTGGGCAGCTTTCATGCACTCATGATGAGAACGTTTGGGTCTGAGCAGAGTCTTCAGTAATTTGAATATGATGTTTTATTTGCCTTATTATGTAGGCTCTTCAGAAAAAGCTGCGGTTGTTCATCTTAGTTCCACTCAGTTCCATTCCATTAAAAATCTAATAAATAGATTTTTGAGATAAATAATCCCATGACTACGAAATCAGTAAGCTAGCAGGATCTACACCATTCAACACCTAAACGTATAAGAACTGTAGGCATTCTGAGAACTTGTGACGCAAGCACGTAACAGTGGATAATAAAGTTGAAAGAGAAACCTGTGCTACTCTACTACCACATAACCTACACCTCCCTATCCACCTACAAATAACTTGCAACCTTTATGTACAATCTCAAATTTGACCCAGAAAGCAAAGACAGGATTTGGGCTTCCTCTTCATTAATCCCAGCCAATGTGGAAATGTTTTGGAATTCTACTCCTTTGTTGATAAGGCCAGAAAATGATCAGTCCAACTGGAGTGTGCAAACCGGCACTGAGAAATAATGAAGCAGTTCTTGTGCAGCGTGATATACCTTTGTTCCCAGCGTTTTTCCAAACTTTTTTCTTTACGGAGACAGACATAAACAACTGTTGCATAATAACATCTCAATAAAGCAGTCCACTTTAATGCCATTATCCTCTCTGGAATGAGGAGTGATATTGTCTTGTGATACTTCGTTTAGAAAAAACTATACCTGATACCCTTCAAGAAGACATACAACCATGTGACATCTGATCACAGTAACATGGTGATACTTTGTGATGCTACAAAGATTATTAGTTATGCATTTATGAGATCTCTCTATTCCTGTCAGCAAGCAGATACCAGATATCTGACTTAAAGTTCATTTTCTAATTGATGAACATGTGTTTCCACTATGCCTTGTGTTGGCCTAATTATCCTTAATTAATTCTTGCTTGGTTATGTTGTCGAAGACAGTGGGTATTTGCAGAAACCTTCCTTTGTGCTGATTTTAAGGAGAGAGAACAAAAACATTAGGAAGACTTCAAAATAATTTTTCCAGCATAGGTAAGTTATTGCTGGTTACTCTGGCAGTTCAGCTAACTGCATTTTAACATCTAACATTTGACATTTGACTAAGTAACAAAGATCTTGTTCAGTCTTCAGGCAAAACTCTACTTTAGTCATTGACACCTAACAAGAACTTCAGCATTGGGTCATTAATACAATGCCACAACTGTGGGGAAAACACGTACATGTCTTCCTGCACAGCACAAAGCCAAACTTAGAAAAAGCTGGCCTAGCAGGCACTTTGGTAAAGGCCTGTATGTGACACTTCGCTTTTGCTTCATTTTTTTCGGTGACTCAGATGGACTGCCTGAGACAGACAGACACCTAGTGTCTGAAGATGATTATATGCCAGGTGGGAAGCATTTTCTAGAACCCCAAGTAAAAACCAGCTTATTGATTTAAATATATAATTGTTGGATTGTTGAGATTTGTTTGTGGTTTCCAATTATGATGGGCAGAATAGAGAATAATTCTATCTATGAAATATTAATGACATTTAAGTTCTTCAGGCAAGAACACAGTAATAACTGGCATTTTCTTTTTTGTAGATTGTTATATTACTAATGCCCTCCAGTTATTTTGCTCTAAGTTGAGACCACCCCCCTGTTATTAACTCACAGCTGGCATTCAAATTGTCATTTGCATAAACTTTGCCTGCCTCTGGCAAGAAGACAGGAGAAATGCCTTTTCTGAAATCATCAAACAAGTGCTTTTCCAAAAATAAATTGAGGATTGCAGCCATTTTTTAGTTTCTGAAATAAATGAAGCTTCCAGCCAATGCATCAAATTAGTATACATAGGGAAAACCTCAAAGAGAGCACACTGTATTATACAGTAAGTGTTAAAGGGCATTTGAATTGGCATGTTAAACTGAATTAAAATGCAACAGCAACCGGACATAGGACTAATCCTTGTAAATGTATTCTCTAAGGACTGATGTAGGAAGTAAGCCACCGCATGAACTTGCTGATTGTGATATTCCATTTTAGTCTATCATCATCTCCATTTTTTGCTTAATGTTAAATATGCATTCTTGCCAGGCTGATCTCTTATTCTAAAAATTATGGGCTTCAATGAGGGAAAAGGAAGGTAGAATTACATTAAAACATTGCTTCAGTGTACATATACTGATAAAACAACTTCGAAAAAGAAATACATAGTTGTGTGTTTCCCCATACCTTCCTTCCCATACTACTCCTGTATAATACCTTGTACAGTAGTTTAAACCTCTAAAAAGCCAACGACATTTTTCTCCTTTCCTTTTCTTGTTTGCCTTTTACTTCATAACAATAATAAGTGCCTTTAACATGATAATAATAGTAATAATAGTAAAAGCTCTTACACGTTCTGGACTAAAATGAAACATTACAGAGCCTCTAGATTATGGACTATTTTCATAGGCCAGAGTCTAAACTGAAAAACATTCTCTGGATTTACACTGACATAATTGAGATGGGAATCAGATGCTGTTCTATAACTAAAAGCCCAATTATGTCAATCAAATATGTCTTCAGGAAGCTAGAAAGCTACATAAAACTTGATCATCCTGCTAATATTAATATATAATTAGTTAATAAGCCCCTACAGAGGGGAAGTCATTTAAAAAATTGTAGTGCTAGCTGTATTGCATTTTAAAGACTAATGTCACTTACAAAAAGGTGCACCTAACTGGGGTTTTTTGAATTGACATTGCACTACCACTTTACTTTGCAGCAAGCACAGTAATTCATTTAGGAGCTGCAAAAAGACAAGTTCAGAGAGAGAAATCACAAGTCCATTATGTACATGAAGTCATTTGTCATCATGGATATTTTATGAGAATTTTATGAAGCTGTAACAGATGGTGAAACTTTTACTTGGGCTAAAAAGAATTTATGTTTCAAAAAGTAGCTCTATTTGATTTCATCAAATACATTTTCCACACATGAAGAGATTACAAAACATCTTAGTCTTCTGACTCTTGAAAGCTCTTTGACATGTAATATTTTGTCAGAAAATTTTGACACAGAGTCAAAGCCAGCTGAGTAGAATCAGATTATGCAGAAAATGATGCATGGAATCTTAATCTATAAGAAAATCTGGATGATTTTGTAAAATGTAATAAAATAAAAGATGGAATAAAACCATGGAAATCAGGATTTGTATCTTATTATAAAATAAATGTATTTTTCTTGTAAAAAGGAGAATAATCAGTTCTCAGTAAACACTTTCCATCTTTGGATGTAGTAGTCTATCTCCAGTAATATGGATATTAACAAAACATTATTTATCTCAATTAATGTAGCTGCTATTCAGCAGCATATTCCATAAAGATGGCTGTGTGCATTCACGAGTTTCCACCAATAGAAGTTCTCTTGTCTAAAGAATCGTCTTAAGAGATTTGAACCTTTCTTTCCTGTGATGCTGTGTTTGTTTCAAAAACTTTTCCCATACTTTCCCCAGCTCTAATAGTTGATAGAATGGCTGCTGAAATAGAGATTAAATGGGAGACTTAGAAGTGTGAAAATAGTGCAACATCACTTCCCAAACTGGTTCTACCATGGGCAGACTTCCTCATATCTACTCTTCTCTAAAAGATGCGCTATGATTTCCCTCATCCTTGTATGTCAAACATCTTGCAGTTTTGAAGACACACAGAATCCATGTTTAACAACAGCCTCTAGTGATGAACCCTGGATAAATAAATGCACCCTCTAGAAAGAAATGAATTAAAACCAGGTCACCATAATTGAAGAAAAAACTAGATTATAGACTGAGGGCAGGGAGGAAGAGGTACTTAAAAGGAAGGAATCCCTAATGTACTGGCAATAGCAAACCCATCTCCTTTGATGTATCCATGGAGAGCTATAATGCTGCTTTGTGGCACAAATAGCCCACTGGTGTGAAGCCACTCAGGTCATTTCTTTGGTACACAACCCACAGAAAAGCAAAAACTTGACCTAACTCAAAATACTGTTAAACATACAAGGCAATCCTCAAACTTCTGAACTTTGCAAAGGGGAGAATAACTTTGTATCTGTGACTATTCAATTCTAGAAACTTCAGTGTGCACGCTCTTAATAGAATGAGAAAATGGTATTTTTTTCCCTAAAACAAGATTTGTCCTCACTATGTTGGCTTTTCTTAACTCAACTTAGCAGTTAGTTAAATTGAAACACAAACATTGACTTTGCAAACACTCGAAGTAAAATCAACCTGATTGCCCACGTTCTTACTACTTCTCCCAAGAGAAACTGCAGTATAGAAAAACTACTCTCCTTAGGATTTGTGTACACACAACGTAATGTTATGGCAGAGAGAGATAACCCATTTAGCGGTGAAAGTAGCCACAGTACAGCCTTCTAAATGCCCAGCTCCACTTGGGCCAAAGCACACTAGGAATATTCCTGTATTGCTGTTCTCTGCCTGTAATCTGAGGAAACACAGCAGCCGCTCAGAGCCAGGTCAGCTACCTCTGCCTCATGCTGTGCTGTGCGGGATAGGTGTTTCACTATTTCAGGATTTCGTTTAAAGGTCTCCTTCCTGATGGTTATTGTCACAGCCTCTTTGTAACAGAATTCAGCAGGACATCATATTTCTAGTCCTTCTGCTTCGCAGGGCTGAAAGATCCAAGGAATTATTTTCGGCTCAGCTCTGTTCTCTCATTGCCATGTAAACCTATACAGCTTGGAATTCTGCATTGCAGCTCAGAAACCCAGTGAAATGCCACAAGCACTGAAGTATTTCCATGAACTTGACTACCTGTTCTTTTTTCAAAACAAATCTGTAAGACATAATAAAATCTTGCAAGAGAAAAAGACCTGAATCCCAGCCTGTCAGGTTACAATATATCCAGCTGTAATTTTAAAACTTTTAAAATCACACTCATTTCAGATCTTTTTTTTTTTTTTTTTTTTTTCCTACTGATATTAAAAGTAGTGTCCAGTTTACTATAGGCTTTTAAAACTCTTCTGCTTTACAATTGCTCTAGGGTAGAGCAAAACATCAGTAGCCTAGATTAAACAAGCGGATGATATCCATGCCTCCACAAACACTTGAAGTACCTCGGGTTAATGGGAAAATTGACTTAAAAAATGAGTTAGAATAAACTCTGCATTAAAAGGCTAGTAAAGAAAAAAACCTGCATCGTTCCCTTGCCCATTCTTGCAAAAACAAGAACTCTGAACTTTCTAAAAGAGAGAATTCACATGGGTAAAGTTACTCACCCTTGAAAGTATTCAGAGCTTCTAGGACATTTTATTTTATGAAATCTGGAGTGCTAAGGGTAAGGTTGCGTTTTCTGTTTTCCCTTAGTAGTCACTTTGCTCTCTTTCTGCAACTCCAACAAAGCAGGGAGAGAAAAATACATGATACGGAACATATGAGTCTAAAGATCACTAGTCACAGTGAGATTTGAAGAAAAGTGTAGTAGCCAAACCTGCACATGTTCTTGCAATGCCTAAATTTCAAGTTGGCAAACTCCCTGTGAAGCTTACTCTCTAAATACATTGGCAAAGATTTTGAAACACTGCTATACCTGCCTTTAAATCATGCTTATTCCTGGGTTCAGAAGGATGTCTCATACAAAGAAAAAGTAAGCATCTCTTTAGATGCTCTTCCAATCCCTACAGGAAGTCCTTTTTCAGATCTTCTCCTAGCTTAACAGTGTTTATTTTGTCTGCGCCTAGTTTTTACTCTACCTCTGTGAATTTTCAAGTGTGTAATCAGAGATGCAATCATACTGCAGCCTTTGCCTCTGCATGGGACTAATAGAAAACCACCATAATAACCTTGTTAACTCCTGATGCCTCTGTTAATCTTACCCAAAACAGGAAGTACATTATAAATTATTTTCCTTCTTATTCCTCTAATCATTTATGGGACTGAGCCTTTCCTTTTGTTTTGTTTTATGAACGTATTTATACTTCTGGATCATGGTCATGTTCTCTTTTCTGATCCTATCCTCTCTCAAACTTAGCTGTTCAAGCTCCTGCTCAGTTGACAGATGCAAATAGGAAACACCCTTAGAAGATGTTGCCATAGCAAATTCTGAAAGTCATGTTCTTCACTAGAGTTTCTGCTCTGGATATTGTTATTCCTGTATATTGCTGAATGGTTTGAACAAAATCCTGTCTTTGTAATATCCTTAATTCACACACTTTATCTTTTTTTCCCCCAACTCCTAATCCTGTTCTCTCTCTTCACTCTCTCAGCTTTCTCCTTACAATCATCCAGGGATAATTTAACCTGAAAGAGTAATTGAAAAATCCCCTCTGTATTGCAAAAATTTCATGTCATCTGCAGCCACATGTTGGCCTATAATAAATCGTACTACTTCCTTCTCATCCTTTCTCTTTTTTTTTTCTCTTTAGAGCGTGAGATCATCAGCTAAAAAGTCTACTATACCACCGTTGCACAATCTCTGGCACAGTGTGGCCCTGCTCTGAACTGTCCCACAAGTCCCACACTAATTGATCCTTTGGTATCTACCTGCTAAGCCCACGGGAATCAATAGTCCTATTGATAACACACTTGGGAGAGGAAAGCACTTTACTCTGTGCCGTTAGAATGGAGAGAGACAATATTCCAGGTATTCTCTTTTCTTTATCACGAGCTCCTGAGTCTGCTTGCTTTGAGGCTGCTTTCTTGAAGCTACCTGAGCAGTCGCCTTTAAGTTTAGCAGGTAGTGACAGATAAAACATGGAAAGTACATTATATTCCTGTTCTCTTTGATCTGTTACACTGAGACGCAACCTTACTTAGTAGGGTTTGATATCACTAACCTCTCCCCGACCTTTCAAAATTCTGCTTATTTAGAAGTCCACTGATTGTGGAGTTTCACATGCTGTGTACTTGGCATCTTCCACTATCTAAGTACAGCCATCTGTTTTAGTTCGTCATCATACCAGTCAGCCCTTCAAAATGCCACAGACAACTTTTTTAACACTAAAATGCAAAGACCTTCACATGGCAATAAGGAGGAAGAGAGAATAAATTAGGCAATGCTTAGAATAGGAAAGACAGCAACCCTCAGATAAGCTATAGATACTACATTTTCATTTGAATTTTAGCACGTTGCTAAGGAGATGGGCAGGAAGAGAATTTGGAAGGGGGTATCTACCTTAAGGAGCAGGGTGAGAGAAGCAGGTTGCCAGCTTCCCATCAGCTAGACTTCAGTTCAGAGCTGAGGACAACATCCAAAACACAAGATGTTGCTGTTTATCCCAGTCCTCAACTCAAAGCATCTGGGATACATTCTGGGAATCCTAAGTAAGAGAGACTGAAGATCTGTAACATACTCTCAATTTTACACAAAGAGAAATTAAGAGAGAGAGAACCGAAAAATTTGCTTCAGGTCACCCACCAGATCAGGAGATGTAGCAATGCCTTTCTTATCCAAATAAACCACCATGTTTAAACAAATCTAAATAGCTGCATTATTAAATTCTTGCAGGATTGGGTCCAGACTGCAGCCATAGAAGCAGAGGTGTTCCACGGATATTCCACACAGAGTCTCTGTTACTAGATTGTGATACTTCTGCTAGATGCAGAAATTAATACCAAAAAGAAAGCAAACAGCAGCTACAATAAAAGCTGCTGAGCATTCCAAACTAATAATTTAAGCTCTTGTAAACACAATTCCTTCAAAATAAAGATGTTTAGAAATAGCAGTCTAGCAGTCCTAAGCATGCTAGTGCCATCACCAGAGAGCTTCATCCTCTGGGGAATTAGAAGTACTCATCTACGCTCCCTGCATTATAATCAGCCAATCTCGTTATGCCTTCCTGCTTCGTAATTAGAGATCTTATTAACAGAGATGAATTTGATAAAAAAATAGGCATTACAAATTGCACAGTTTTCAAAAGAAGAGGGAATCATTTAGTTTTGGATGCCAGTGAGAATGTTTCTTCATTTACCCCCATCGCCAACACCTCCATTATTGTTAATATCATTAAACTAGATGATTTAACGAGAATGTCATTAGTCCAGGCCATTTTTGAGAATTTCCAATGTAGAAAAACTCCAGCTAGCTAGAAATAATCAGTCATATCTTAATCTTTTCTAGACAATGCTGACTTCAGTAGAACTGTGAAAGTGCATAGTGGCTGAGTGTCAGGCACAATCTAATATCCAACAACTTTTGGATAAATTGGAGCCTTTTCCATAGTTTTCAATTTGGAAATGGCTAGTAATAGCAGGCTGCAGCTTTCAGTACTCATTATCTAGTAGTTAATCTACTTTAAACAATTGTCATTTATATTGAAAGCTAAAGCTAGTGTGTTTCTTTTGTTCAGTTTAACTACAGTAGTCCAAGTGTCATATAACCTCTCAAAACTATTTCCCTGTAGTGTCTGTAGTTTGTACCTCACTGGCAGTTCTGATTTGATTTCTGGGATTAAAGAGGTTTAATTGTGTTTTTCTGTGGTGGGTTAACTGTAGCTAAGGACCAAACTCCTACCCAGCCACTCGCTTACTCCCCACTCCTCAGCAGGACAGGGGGAGAAAACAGGAAGAACAACAGGCACAAGAAAGCTCATGGGTCAAGGTAAAGGCAGGGGGATTGCTTTCCAGTTACTGTTGTGGGCAAAACAGGCTCAAGTTGGTGAAAATTAATTTAATTTATTGCCAATTAAAATAGATCTGGGTAGTGAGAAGCAAAGAAAGACAAATGTTACTACAGCTTTCCTCCCACTTTTCCCATGCTCAACTTCACTCCTTTACACCTGACTCCTCTGCCTTGTGCTCGAGGGGCTCAGGGGAGAATGGCAGGTTGTGTTACAGTCAGTATACAGTGATTTTCTCTTTACCATTCCTTCCTCCTCCCCTTTTTCCTCTGATCTGCCATGAATTCTCCACAGGCTGCAGTTCCTGTCAGTAAAATCTTCTCTGACATGGGCTTTTCCACAGGCTGCTGGGAGTATCTGCTCCAGCACTGTGGAGCACCTCTTCCTCCTCTGACCATTGTGTCCTCTCTGCCATTTCTCACTCTTTTTGTTCCCTCTTCCTGTGCCTCTCCAGCATTTTTTGTGCTTTCTTAAATATGTTTTCACTGGGGCACCACAAACAACTTTGTTGATGGGTGCAACTTTGACCTGTTGTGAATCTGTCGCTGAGCCAGGCGGAAAAGGCTGCATCCAGCACAGGGCAGCCCCTCAGCTCTTCCCACAGAGACCACCCCTGCAACTGCCCCTGCTACCAAAGCCTTGCATTTACACCAAATACAGTTTCTTATTCTTTTCCTTCCTTTAATACTAAAATGCCAGTGATCATAATTGTATATAAGAATAATAACTGTATATCAGAACAATCTCAATATTATACATGGCATGGCCAGGACTCTCTGTAACAATAAAGGTAGTCACTCAGAACTGACATTAAGAGACTTCCCAGTTCCTGTTCTCCCTTTCACTGTGGATGAAGACTTTGTATGATACTTCTTTTGGTTGGTAGTGATGAGGTAGCTGATAGAGGCGTAAAGACAATCAAAAGGGATTTTAGAGATCTGGGGCAATTACTTGAAGGATCAGGAGCACAGGTGGTATTTTCCTCCATCCCGTCAGTAGCTAGGAGGCATACGGACAGGAACAGGAAGACCCATCTCATCAACACATGGCTCAGAGGCTGGTGCCAGAGGTGGAATTTTGGGTTTTTCAATCATGGGGCAGTTTACATGGCACCAGACCTGCTGGAGACAGATGGGGTTCACCTGTCACCAAAGGGGAAAAGGATTATGGCTCAGGAGTTAGCAGGCCTCATTGAGAGAGCTTTAAATGAGATTTGAAGGGGGAAGGGGATAAAACCAGGCTTGCTAGGGATGAGCCTAGGGGTGGCACGCCTGTGTTGGAGAAGAGATCGATAGCCCAACTCAAGTGCATTTACACCAATGCACGCAGCTTGGGCAATAAGCAGGAGGAGCTGGAAGCCATTGCGCGGCAGGGAAACTATGATGTGGTAGCCATTACGGAAACATGGTGGGATGACTCGCACAACTGGAGTGCTACAATGGACAGCTACAAGCTCTTTAGAAGGGACAGGCAAGGAAGGCGAGGTGGCGGGGTAGCCCTGTATGTCACAGAGTGTTTTGACTGTCTTGAGCTCAACAAAGGTAACGACAAGGTTGAGTGCTTACGGGTAAAGATCAGGGGGAAGGCCAACAAGGGAGATATCCTGGTGGGATTCTGTTATAGACCACCCAACCAGGATGAGGAAACAGATATAGTATTTTACAAGAAGCTGGCTGAAGTCTCAGAGTCTCTAGCCCTTGTTCTTGTGGGAGACTTCAACTTACCAGATATCTGCTGGAAATACAACACAGCAGAGAAAGCAGACTAGGAGGTTCCTGGAGTGCGTGGAGGATAACTTCCTGACGCAGCTGGTAAGCGAGCCAACCAGGGGAGGTGCCCCGCTGGACCTGCTGTTCACGAACAGAGAAGGCCTGGTGGGTGATGTGGTGGTCGGAGGCTGTCTTGGGCACAGCGACCATGAAATGGTAGAGTTTTCGATTTTTGGAGAAGTAAGGAGGGGGGCCAGCAAAACCACAACCCTAAACTTCAGAAGGGCAGACTTTGGCTTGTTTAGGAGTTTGGTTAACAGAGTCCCTTGGGAGGCAGTCCTGAAGGGCAAGGGAGTCCAGGAAGGCTGGATGTTATTCAAGAGGGAAGTCTTAAAGGCACAGGAGCAGGCCGTTCCCATGTGCCGCAAGTCGAGCAGGCGGGGGAGAAGACCGGCCTGGCTGAATAGAGAGCTCTGTCTGGAAAACAGGAAGAAAAGGAGAGCCTACCACCATTGGAAGAAGGGGCAGGTGACTAAGGAGGACTACAAGGATGCTGAGACGTTATGCAGAAAAATGATTAGAAAGGCGAAGGCCCAGCTAGAACTTAAACTGGCCACTGCTGTCAAGGACAACAAAAAATGTTTCTACAAGTATATCCGCGACAAAAAGAGGGCCAAGGAGAATCTCCCTCCTTTGTTGGATGTGGAGGGAAACATGGCCACGAAGGATGAGGAGAAGGCTGAGGTACTCAATGTCTTCTTTGCCTCAGTCTTTAATAGTCGGACTGGTCATCCTCAAGGTTTTCATGCCCCTGAGCTGGGAGACGGAGATAGGACACAGAATGAAGTCCCAGTTGTCGAAGAGGTGGCAGTCACGGACCTGCTCCTCCACCTGGATGCCCACAAGTCTATGGGGCCAGATGGGATCCACCTGAGGATACTGAGGGAGCTGGTGGAGGAGCTTGCCAAGCCACTCTCCATCATTTATCAGCAGTCCTGGTCAACCGGGGAGGTCCCAGATGACTGGAAGTTAGTTAATGTGACACCCCACTACAAGAAGGGTCGGAAGGAGGATCCGGGGAACTACAGACCTGTCAGCCTGACCTCGGTGCCAGGGAAGGTCATGGAACAGATCATCTTGAGTGCCATTATGCGGCACGTGCAGGACAACTGGGGGATCAGGCTCAGCCAGCATGGGTTTATGAAAGGCAGGTCCTGCTTGACTAACCTGGTCTCCTTCTATGACAAGGTGACCCGCTTAGTGGATGAGGGGAAGGCTGTGGATGTTGTCTACTGGACTTTAGTAAGGCCTTTGACACCGTCTCCCACAGCATTCTCCTGCAGAAGCTGGCTGCTCACGGCTTGGACAAGTGCACTCTGCGCTGGGTTAAAACCTGGCTGGACGGCCGAGCCCAGAGAGTGGTGGTGAATGGAGCCAAATCCAGTTGGCGACCGGTCACGAGTGGTGTTCCCCAGGGCTCAGTGTTGGGACCGGTCCTGTTTAATATCTTTATTGATGATCTGGATGAGGGGATTGAGTGCACCCTCAGGAAGTTTGCAGATGACACCAAGTTGGGTGGAAGTGTTGATCTGCTGGAGGGTAGGAAGGCCCTACAGAGGGACCTGGACAGGATGGATCGATGGGCCGGGGCCAACTGTATGAGATTCAACAAGGCCAAGTGCCGGGTCCTGCACTTGGGTCACAACAACCCTAGGCAAAGCTACAGGCTTGGGGAGGAGTGGCTGGAGAGCAGCCTGGCTGAAAAGGACCTGGGGGTGATGGTTGACAGCCGCCTAAATGTGAGCCAGCAGTGTGCCCAGGTGGCCAAGAAGGCCAATAGCATCCTGGCTTGTATCAGGAATACTGTGGCCAGCAGGACCAGGGAGGTGATGGTGTCCCTGTATTCGGCACTGGTGAGGCCGCACCTCGAATACTGTGTCCAGTTTTGGGCCCCTCACTTCAAGAAGGACATCGAGGTGCTGGAGTGAGTCCGAAGAAGGGCAACAAGGTTGGGGAAGGGTCTAGAGAACAAGTCTTATGAGGAGCGGCTGAGGGAGCTGGGGTTGTTTAGTTTGGAGGAGGCTGAGGGGAGACCTTATTGCTCTCTACAACTACCTGAAAGGAGGTTGTAGCAAGGTGGGGGTCGGTCTCTTCTCCCAAGTAACAAGTGACAGGACGAGAGGAAATGGCCTCAAGCTGCGCCAGGTAAAGTTTAGGTTGGCTATTAGGAAAAACTTCTTTACTGAAAGAGTAGTCAGGCACTGGAACAGGCTGCCCAGGGAAGTGGTTGAGTCCCCATCCCTGGAGGTATTTAAAAGACGGGTAGATGCAGTACTTGAGGACATGGTTTAGTGGTGGACTTGGCAGTGATAGGTTAATGGTTGGATTTGATGATCTTGAGGGTCTTTTCCAACCTTAACAATTCTATGATTCTATGATTCTATGATTCTTTTCAAAAGTGGGACCCAACCACAAGTTGTGGTCCGTTCCCAGCTCTACCAGTTCATTTCCTTAGCAGGTTTTAAACCAGCTGGTTTGTCAATATATAAATGATCCCTTTCCATCCCTTTCCATCCCACAGACTAAAATGTGGAATTCTTTGAGGAGTTCAGGGAGATTACACTGTCACAGACACAGTCATAGCTCTCACTATCTTCAAGGAGATCTATGATAGCAAAAAAACCCAGCAGAACAAGGCCTGCTTCTCTAAACTATTCCAACCCACCTTGCTGTTGGACACTAATCAAATCCTGGTTTTGTACATGCACTGGGAGTTTATGTACTTCTAAACTTCCCAGCTCACTACAGATGGCAGGCAAATGCTATGGCCTTTCTGGGCACAGATGGGCTGTTCGATGTGCCATTGCAGTGGCGGCATCTAACAGGCCACATGCTCTAGCCACCCAGGCAACCCCCGGTATAATTAACATCCTGCTTGTCCTGCTTAACACAAACAGAACAGCTGAAAAGGAATTTGAGACTAGGTTGGTGGTGATTAACTAAATCTAAACTTTCTAACTAAACTACACTTCCAGTAAAGAGTTGGGAAATTGTGAATATTCTCTCTTTGTTTTCTTTTACTTCAGCTCCAATCATTTCTGCATGTGTCTCTGAAAAGCTTTCATAAAGTTATTGTACCTTAAACTCAAGATTGCTTTGATGAAAGCAGTCTTCTTTAGGTAAGACAAAGCATAATTTTTCTGCTATCAGCAAGGAGTCCTGCTTCAGTATACCACAGATAACTGCTGCAGTTCATAGATAGTAGTTTTGTTCAAGTGTTTGTGAATCCTGTTTCTTATATCAAATAACTTGAACAGTTGATAAATGGAATGAACTCAACCAAGCTCTACGCTGTATGAAAAGAAGAAAATGAAACATTCATTTCTTAAGAGAAGGCACCACAAGAAATAAGCAAATTAAGGAATATTAATATTCTACTCCACTCTTGTTTACAAGAACTGGCTAGAAATTTTCTTGAAAAGCAGGTTTCAAATTATAAATGCCAATTTGACAGAATATAATTGATGGAAGAATGCATCTATTCACTGAAATTGCTCAGCAGGAACCTTGTTCACCTGTCAGACTCTGCAGGCTGATGAATTTCTGCTAGATGGCTCTGCTGCTCCAGGGAAGATGAGGAGGATTTCCGTGTCTGAAGCCTGAGAGCTTTGGACTTCCAGGTCATTCAGGCAGGGAGAATTCCTTCTGCTATGTCCGGAATGTAGCGCCTTGAAATTACTTAACACAGATACAGTACTGGAAAAATAATAATAATGCCTTATGTACACAAAGGCACTCTAGATGTAAACTGGCTTTAGACAAAAATGTGTACTGCTTTGACATTTCAGGTCTAAAGGGGTTCCTTAATGAGAAGAGTTTTGTTAAGAAAAATGGGAGAACCTGCCTTGTGCCTGTTTATATCAATGGATCTGACCACACCCCACCTATGTTTTTAACCTCATGCAACTTCAAAAATCCTTGGAGACATACAGCTGCTATTTTATAATTTGAATATTTTGCTTCGCTGCATCAGGATTCATCTTTCACTTGCTCTGGAAAAGACAGCATAATAGTATTTTAAAACCATATTCCACTAAGTTACACTTATGTAACCTCACTAACTTCAATAGGCATCAAAACTTCGCAAATGGTTCTCCCTCTAGTGACACCACAAAACTAAAAGTCATTCTGTTGCCCTGAGTAATTTTAGTTAGAACTAATAGTTCTGATAATTTTATGAACTTTGATGGACTTTCAGATTCTTTTTTTCTGAGATGCAAGTCTAATATGACAGTAACTTTGAACCTGATTTCCCAAGGAAGTGAGACTTATGCAACCATACCGTGAGGCCTCCCCTTCCTAAACCTGTGAGTCCATTGAACATTTCAGACTTCAGAGAGATACACAGTTCCCAAAGACAGTAAATTCCTATACATTTTGTGAAAACTGATTGCTAGAGATGGATCAAAATTAGTGCTACCACCAAGGAAAAGCCAGTTGCAGTTCAGCCAGTTGGCCAGTCACCATGGATATAATGAACAGGCAATCAGCACACGATTATTTCAGCAACAGCATATGTTGCCACATTCTCAGCCAAACTGGCAAAAGACATGGGAAGGAGCTGGAAGAAGTACTTGAGCTCTGAGGATGGGAAGGACTGAGGAATGTGGGAGAAAAAAAGAATTTAAAAAACTTCATTAGTTCCACTGTTCACAGAACAACTTATTTTGGTATCTTAAAACTGTAGCTTTTGCCTTGGATAAAGGAATGTATGAATCTCTTATGCAGAAGATGTATATGTACTTTAACACAAGCGATTCCTGCCTTTTAGTCTGTATTCCTTTAAGTGATGATTTACTTATAAGAAGATGGATTTTACTGGTGAGAAAAGAGCCTATGTTTCATTTGTGAATGGAATAAAAAGCAAGTTGTTCTGCTTTATGGTACCAAGGAAATGTAAAGTGAGAGCTGTTGAAAAGGATTTTCAAACAGGAGAATGAATGGAATGAGGTGATGCATTCTTATTCTGGTAATGACAGAACGGACTAATGGCATCGTCAATATGTGTATGTAAACTCAATTCATATGAACTCAATAGAATCACTAAATTTTAGTAAATAAAGCTGGATTGTTTTTCATCTCCCAATGTCTGTTCTTCAGCCTACGTGACAATTCGAAACCACTGAATGGTCTATTTAAAATCAAATAACATTTATGAAGAATAAAGTGTCTGGTATAAATTAGCTAAGATTTTCCTCTGCTACTGCAAAAATGAAAGTATTACAGTCATGACATTAATTTATACATGCACACACATGTATACCTACATACATAAAATATGATGTATATGACATTATTCTTTTTTTCTTACTAATATTTAGGCTCTTCACAGAAAAAAAAGCATGGAATCTCATACTGAAATAAATCTTTGGACTAACATGAATATTTAAGGCTGCGAACCTTGACAAAACCTGATTTCTAGTTATACAACAATTCCATCAGTAATTGCTGAATATTTAAAATCTTGTATGTTTGTATGTATTTGAGTCTTCATTTACTGATATTCAGAAAGCATTTTCAGAACGCTCAGTATCAAATGAGCTAATTTGAAATTACTGAATTACTCCTAGAGACTGATGATTTAGTGGAAGCAAAAAACCATAGCACTGCCTGATTAAAGGAACACAGTAAAGGTATTACAGTAGGAATGCTATTCCAGTAAGAATCAAAGAATCACCATTTTAGCTCAGTCTTCTACATAAAATCTGGGGCAACCTCTACTTTCAAAGATCTGTGTCTTCAGGGTACAGGCTACTTCCAAAAGTTGTACATACGAGTAAAAAGGAAGTACAAATGACGTTGTAAATGGTCATAAGCTGAAAACTTAATATGGTATTCCAAGCAAATAAGATTATACAGACATCATCGAATCACAGAACGGTTGAGGTTGGCAGGGACCTCTGGAGGTCATCTGGTCCAACCCACCTGCTCAAGCAGGGCCACCTACAGCCAGCTGCCCAGGACCATGTCCATGCGGCTTTTGAATATCTCCAAGTAAGGAGACTCCACAACCTCTCTGGGCAACCTGTGCCAGTGCTTGGTCACTCGCACAGTGAAAAAGTGTTTCCTGATGTTCACAGAGAACTTCTTGTGTTTCAGTTTGTGCCCATTGCCTCTGCTCCTGTCATCGGGCACCACTGAAAAGAGCCTGACTCTGTCTTCTTTACACCCTCCCTTCAGGTATTTATATGCATTGATAAGATCTCCCACAAACCTTCTCTTCTCTAGGTGAAACAGTCCCAGCTCTCTCAGCCTTTCCTCATAGGAGAGTTGCTCCAGTCCCTTAACCATCTTTGTGGCCCTTCACTGGACTCTCTCCAGTACATCCATATCTCTCTTGTAGTGGAGAGCCCAGAACTGGACACAATACTCCAGGTGTGGCCTCACCAGTGCTGAGCAGAGGGGAAGGATCACCTCCCTTGACCTGCTGGCAACACTCCTCCTAGTGCAATCTGGGATACCATCAGCCTTCTTTGCCACAAGGGCACATTGCTGGCTCATGCTCAGCTTGGGTCCACCAGGACCCTTCATATGAAATGACATTCATAAAATATATTTTCTTCCTGTTCAACATGTTGTTTAAACATACAGGGTGATTTTGCAACATCAAGGCAGATGTGAAGAAAGTCTTTAATATTACTGCCATGTACAGACAGTGCTAATACAAACAGCAGTGTTGAAGTCTGTTTACTGCTTACTCAGTAAAAATAATTTCATAGGTGAAGCTGCTGGTTGCAGGATATACCTAAGCAAACAAATAAATAAAAACTTGGTATTTTATGAAGCTAGCAGAGATTCAGAGATGGAAGAGCAAAGGACTCTAAGCTAGACTTTTAAAGCTAGACCTTGAATACATATCTTTGGACTGAAACAAGTTTCTAGTCTAAGACCTGAGAACAGTTCATAGTCCTTGTATCTCCCTATCATATTGCTGGAGTCCAGAACGAATCTAAACAATAAAACCATGCTGAAACTCTTAGTTTGTCACACAATTGATGGAGGCATGCTGCAAAAATGGCACAGAACTGCTCAATGAGAACAACTGGATATATCTGGCTACTAGACATGTATATTATTACTATGTAAACATACATGTAAGATTGGGGGGTGTTAAAAGTTGAATGCGTGAATTATTGAAGCAATGTTTGATACACTGCGCTGAACGAACTTAAATAATTTCTGAAAGAAGTAAAATTCCTTGCTGTAAGGAATGCTGGAAACACTCTATCTAGGTGTATTTTTATTGTCCTTTCCCAGTAGACAGGAGGTATGATATTCTTAAAGCATTTGAAAGCCTGGGACTATCTTAGGAAAGTATATGTACTAGGAAAGTTTTCTGGTTATGAATAACAATTACAACTCTTCTGAGAACAAAAATGATATTTTCAAGCCTTACCTAGTTCCCTTACTCTGCCACAAATGTTGTTTATCTCTGCTACTGGGAAAAGGCAAGGTTTCAGATGCATCTCTAAAGGCAATGTATTTTCCCTTTCTCAGTTTAACACAGACATTTTGCTGAAGGCTTTTTAAGCCTCCCATGCATTCCATGTCAGAGGTTTGGTCTGAACAACATTAACCTCACTCTCTCTCATTCCTGGAAAGTCCAGACCATGAAGACTTCCTACAGAAGCAAATACTGTACCTCAGAGCACTGTATCATCAACCAACAAGTCCAATCCAGTTTTTCCATTTTGTGTACTGGGATATACAGGCCAGAACGAGCAAACATAGTTCCTTAAATTTGGCACTGAAGTGCTCTTATTTTCAGATGTGGCAGAATGGGCACATCCCACTTTTAATGACCTCAAAAGCCAGACCCGTAACTGCAGGCATCTAAATAGGAGCATTTGGCCTCTCTGTCTCAGTGTTTTTCATATGAACAATATTTGTCTATGCAATGCATCTTGATATCCAGCAATGACATCTACTTTCCAAATGAAAAGGATACCTAAAAAAAAAAGAAAATTGAGAGAGAGAGACCAGACAACACTTTAAATCAAAACTCGCCTATGCAATTCCCAGGTCCACCCTGAAGCTATGTAATTTGAAATATGGAGTACTTTCCAGGAGGATGAGGTACTTTTGCTGTAGCTAGTAAAGCAACTCTGGGTTGTCACAACAACTGTAAATAGACAGATAAAATAAATCAAACTGACAAAATGCACTGCGATAAGAAAGTTCTGCAACAGTACAAGAACCATTATGACTATTTCATTTCATTCAAACTGAATTATGCTCAATAAAACATAACATGATGATAAAGAAAAGCTGTCTCCAAGCTACTTACAGCATAAGTGGATTAGATTCTATGCATAATGGACTAGTAAACAGCAGACCCATATAAACTGAGGAAAGAGAATTCCATTTCAAACACTGAAACAGTATGAAGTTGACAATTGCACAGAATTATTAGCCAAATGCTAGGCAGTCAGCCAGAAGGCTTCAACAAAAATTGCCTTAAGCAAGAGCAGCAAACAAGGGGAGGAGTTAATGGTAAAAAAAAAAGGCAATTAAATTCACTCATGGGATGATATTTGTCACCAGAAAGGCCAGAATAACAGATGATTAAGATCTTGTTAATGGAAAAAAATCCAAAAAACAAAAGCTGATTTAATGTGAGAGGAAGTCAGTGAAATTAGCAGTTTAGTACCAAATACAAATCTAGAAAACTCCTCCGTTAACAGTAAAGGGACAGCCATTTTATTCTGTTAGTCTGTTGTAATTCCCTTTAGAGTTCACTTGGATAATGAGCGATTAATGTCTGTGTGTATAAAACTAAAACTGTGTCCTAATTGGGTTTGGCTGAGCTAATTGCCTCTGATCAATAAAACTGACACATAGTATGCTTGTCCTTCAAGAATCTCACTCTGGGCCTCATTCCACTTCCCTCAAACCATGCTTCTGACATCCAGGGGAGCAGAATTGGTCACGTTAATAGAAAATTGAAAGTAATACAGAAGAACTTAAATAGAGCAGTAAGCACTGGGGAAATGTGTATTTTATTTGACTAACTCCCCCCTTGTGCTTCATGATACATCCCATCTACTCGCAGCAGTTTCTTAGCATTTTTGCAGTCACTTCTCTGCAAACAGCATTTCTGTTGCTTCACTTACACTAGCACAGAGACACCAGTAGAGCCTCCTAGTGCTGACACAGAATACAGCAATAGAAGGGGCGTCCCTCCGGGAACACCTCCAAAAGACACAGGCCTTGCTAAAGTTCTCTCCCAGACCCCACTCCCCACCCCCCACCCCCCCCGTAAGTGTAGCTACAGTCACACCAGCATTTTTTGGCACTGCAATGACAAGGAAAATGCATGAATTTTTCCTCAAACAAACCAATTACGCTTTATAGCCTAGGGGAACCTCTAATCATATGATACAATGCCTACTCTAGTAAAATTACACACAAGACCAACAAAAAATAGCAGATGCAGACACAACATAACTACTTAATACTACTCCAAATATTATTGTACAGCATTCATTCATACTTAATACATCTTTTTAATTTCCTTGACAACAGAGTCAAGACTAGTTATACCAGCTATGCAGTCTACATAAGTACGTCTTCTAATTAACAGGCTAAACCTGCCTGATACAGGCAGCTGCCATCTGTGAGACCTCCTCCCAAAGACACGGCAGCATGGCTTCGTTTGACATCAATTGTTACGAAGTGCATCTCCTCAGATCATTTCAACAGAAGTGACAATGTAAGAGTCATTGGAAACAGAGTAACCTAGTATTCTGCTAGGAGACAGGGACATGAGGCTCTTGTCTCTGCTTTTTTCCCCCGAAGATCATCTGCATTGTCCATAAAAATACAAGCGAAACAGTGTAACACGGATCTCCTCACCCTGCTTAACCAGGAGAAAGGCGCTTATGAAAGCAACACTGTGACTATGTCAAATACCAGGTGGCCACTACACGCTGAGCTTGATGACCTTCAAACCAATAGTGGTTTTTAAGGTGTCCTTCTGAGATTAAATAAGCCATAAATTGTACTTAATACATTATCAGTAATATTTTGCTCATTTAAGATACATGCACTTCCAGAGAAATGAATACTAGCATATCTCTATTTTGTTTTTCTATACGCAGCTGTGCCCTCTAGTGGAACTGGCTAATTCACTACATGTTTTGTCCTTTTCTCAAAATCGGCACACTCTATCTGAGCTACATTCAGCAGCTGGACTTAACGATCCTTGCTTTCTTTTAGGAAGCTGTTGTATTAACTTCAAAGAATTTAATTGTACAGAAGTTTCAAGATACTGAGAGAATCCAAATTATAACGTTTTAAATAAAGTCCTCATCTTTGAAGTATCCTTCCTATTAGTTGTTATTTTAATAGAAGAAAATCCTGTTTTGTGATCTTTTAGATAATGTCAGAGATAAGGTCAATTCAACTAATTTGGGAAGAGACAAAATGAGTTGAAGTAGTCTGGAGCCATTGCTGATCTATTCCAATGATACTTTCTTAGCAAAAGCACAGAAAAAAGACAGAAAACTTCAGTAAGAGTAGAAAATACAGTTTCAGTCCCAGCTTTCATTTGCAAGCTCACTGGTGGAGAAACAGCCAGAGCGCACGATCTTATTATGCAGTACCACACCTGACAGGCTTCAAGCGGCAGCAGGTTTAACATTTTGTCTCTGGTTGTCTCACCAACAACAGCAGCACTGAGGAAGGGATGGTCTTGGCTGACTATTTAAAAAAAGGCAAAAAGATAAAAGACTAGGAATGAAGAGAAGGCAGAAAAGAGGATGTGGGGAAAGGAAAGATAGCAGGAGCCCATGTCCTGCATTCTAAGTAGTTTCCAAGCTCTGCCACCTTCAGTGGCGACAGCAAAATTATTGTTCCCATCTCCATGACTGAACACAGCCATGATGGAAGATTAAGAAAATACAAAGTCATCCCACTGAATCTGGGTAGGTTTCAGGAAAGGAGAGGAACAGCAGCCCCTTGAGATGGTCACTCATTTCAGGATGTGTTTTCTCACTATATCCAGTCAGGTATAACTACAGGCTGCCCCTGGAAATGTCTGTCCCCAGGTACGTGCTCCTGTCCCTTCCCCAATATCAGGTTTAGCAATTAAGATCCTACAGAAGGGATCTGTTTAGCTTCCTAACTCTGCTAAGCCACTAATTGCCCCCCCCCCTTTTCCTTACAGATCAGAAAGGTAGCAATTAATCATGTCTTCAATCATGAGATACGATGTAAGGAGAGTGGGAGATGAGGGCCATGGAATTTCACTATTACTTATTTCTATCACTATGATGTGCCCCCCCTCCAAAGTCTCTTTCAAAGAAACAGTGAAACAGAAGCAACATATGCTTTGATTATTTTGTAGTCCAGTTAAGTCTCATTTACAACACACCTACCTGGGCTCATCAATTCCAACTCCATTCTATTTTTTTGATCACTATCTTAGTGCAGGGTACTATAAATACAAACTTTTAGTTTGGACTAAGCCAATCTTCAAATTTTCCACAGAAAAATACTAAATATAGAATTACAAATCTCTTTCATGCTGTCAGAAAGATGGTCCATTAAAAAGTTGACATCTAAAACAGGTCTTTGAACCTATGTTAACCTGGAGATTAAGTCCCATACCTGTTCTTGTGTGAACTGAACTAAGAATATCTTTACTTGTGAGACAGAAATTATTCTTCCAGTTCTCACTAGGATTGGCAATGATTACTGTCTGTATCTTCTTGTGCTAGTTTCCAGGAAAAGTAAAAAAAAAAAAAACCCAACACCAACCTGCTTTATTGAGATAAAAAGATATTCTCAATTCATGTAACATAAAAGCTTTGTGTCAGCTGCAGAGACTTTATTACATCGCTAAAGCCCCAAGAGTTAGTACAAGTAAGAGCAGAAATTAACTCTTACTAGGAAGCTATAAAGGTTAATTTGGAAAAGGGAGCTCTTAGAAGCTGCTAGAAATGGTAATGAGTGAGATAAGTGAGACTATGACAGACAGTTCTTATGATGTAATGGTCAAATTTAGTTTCCACTTATGTCATGTGACCCCGCTGAAGCTTTGGGCACATAAAACTCATTGATAGACACCAACCTTTCGTTTCAACATGCAGTGGAATTCTTTCAAGAAATCCTGAATCAGATCTTAATACGCACTTTCATTTTAGCCTTCATCAATTAAAACAGTAGTAGTAGAGTTTTAGAATTAAAGTTTATCTCAGGTATTTCTAACAACATTTAAGCTTTATATCAGTACAGAACTAGCTAGAAAAATAAACTACGTATAGAGCCCAAGAGCTATTATGTCCACTAGTCAACTTTTAATCATATTCTACATATCTTTAAAAATAAAAAATAATAAAAAATTTGCACCCAAAACCTAAAAATAGAGAGATTGTTAAACTATACTTATGGTTTAACCACAAGCCATCCCTCTCATATTTTTAATTCTCCCCACCTATCCCCCTGCATGTGTGATAATGTCACAAGATTAAAACAAGTACTGTATCATTTGACACAAGTTGTTTCTAGGGAGCCCCATTGATCAACACTTCAGTAAACTTCCCCTGCCTTGTGTCAGAGCCCTGAGGGCTCTTAACTGCCCTCACTAACCTCACCTGTGGCTTCCATCCACACTCTCTAACTATGGGCCCAGGGACCCCTCCTAAGCTTAGACCTGGGCCTTCAGTCTCTGCTTGAGCTTTGTTGTAGGGGCACTGGTCTCCAGCAGTGCCCTCGCCCGACACCTTAAATCATTTTCAATTGCATGCAAAATATTGTTACGAGTTTCTGATGTGCGAAGTGGAACTCGGATTCAAATTCCTGACGTGTATTTCTGAAAAAGAAGCAGAGGACCTGGTACTTGGTTCTGACAGAAAATCTGAGCTTTGCTCCCTGCTTCAACTGAATGGATGTTGCATGTTATTTTGCACCACTTGTGTTATTTTGAAACAAATTGAAAACTGGGCCAAGAATGAGAGTAAAAACATTTAATGAGAGCAGAATTCAGTTCCGCTGGACTTTGGTATACCTTCTAAGTTAAAGGAGGCCTGATATAGTGCTTCTGATTCAAGCATTCAAAAATTATATGAAGGCCAAACCAGTTTCTGTCAGCAAGGCTTTGAGGAGAAAAGGACAAAATTACTTCCACAAACCTGAGAAATTTGGAAGGATTGAGAGTTTTGTTTACTATTTCTAGTCAGTTTGGAAATGTCGTATTGGAGGCTATCAAGCTAACTGCACACAGAAGCAGAGATCAAGACATAGACCAACAGACACCTAAACAAACTAAAATTCACATCAGATCAGCAGAATGGGGAAGTATTTAAACCCATCTTTCACTGTAGAGCTTAATGGGGATGAGCTTAGTCTCTTTGCAGTATCAGTCCCTCAGAGCAGTCTTAATCTAAAGTCAATCTAAACTGGGGTCACTAAAGCCTAGGAAAAGGTGGAATCATGCAAAGGCAGGACTAAGGATGACTTTGGTCTGCTGAAGCTGCTACAGAAATGTAGCCTAACATGCCTCTAAGGGCTGCTGATCTAGAAAAGTAAAGAAATCTTCATTTGCCACTAGGGTTATCCAGTCAAATACATTTCTGTGCTTTTTGCTTTAAATATTTATTGCTACCGACTTATATCACTTTTTCTTTACAGATGTGCAAAGCATAGAAAGCTTATTTTGTTTTTGCTGTAGAGACCAGTATAGCTGCTTACAGAATACTTGCACAACATTTTACCTGTGATAGTATCAGAGAAGCAGAAGAATAAACTAGGAATTCCTGGCTCAAATTCAGGTCAGAATTAATATCAAATAACCAGCTGTGAACTACTTAATTATGAAATGAGCAGAACAGGTCATTGATATTAAAAAGTTATTTTAGCATTAATTTTCTCTCTGGAAAACTTGATCCAAACCCCCTGACAGAATTTTAGGTGGCACTGTGTTGAATTAACACCTGAATGATCTGTCCCTGTCTCAGAAGCTTGCCTTGCTTTCCAAAGAAGTAATAATCTATGTTGGGTCAAGCAGATGAACAGTTGTCATGCCACATAAACGCTGTTTGTTAAATTAATTGCTATTGTGCATTAATATTAATTAATTAGCATAAATATGTAACTTGTGTAGGGCTCAGAATGAAGCCATGTGATTCAGCTTCAGTGATGCAAATGCTATAGCTCTGCACTTTCTGGACAAACTGGGGAATGTCCAGATCAGACCAACAAGAATAAGAAATTTGGAAAGTGACTACAAGGAAAAATAATGGAACTGGGCTTACTCACTCTAGAAACAAAAAAAAAAAAATCAAGCTAAACATGTGAGCTGATAACTTAAGGACCTTGCAGAATCTCCTTCATTTTAAGTTCCTAAGAACCAGTTAAATAAAAGCTTATATAGTGTATTTATAATTCACCACGGCCCTTGAGCACAGTATGTGCTTTTAGAAGTCTCTTCCACTCCTGTATTTCTAGGATTACTGTGACTGTTAACACTATCTCAACACATTTCTTTTCCCAAATTCTACACAGAGATGGCAATGAAATTGTACAAGACAGCTGTCTTTGAATAGTTTCTTTTTAACTGCAAAAGAAGCAATGGAGTCTAGAAGTGTTTACTCACTGTGAATTATTAGAGCCACTGCTGACAAAAACATTCACAAGAAAATTGAAAACATGTAACACAGAAGAAATTCATATGTCTTCTCAAAGGAAAGGTGCAAATTAAAGGTTAAAACCCCTGCCTTGTTTTCTGAAAACTTTAATTCCCATAACATATATATTACCTATTACTTTTGTTGGCACTTGTAATGCATGTCTGTGAATACACCAGAAAAAACTTGCTGATTCAAGTCCTTCCTCTCTTAGTCTGGAGAGCTAACTACCCAGGGAAGCGGAAAGTCTCTACTTTCAGATATTGTTGTTAGGCCAAGCAAGAGAAAAATACTGTCTAAATATCATATACTCTTTTACAGAACTGCATATGCAGTCTGCCATGAAAACAGCCTTTCTGACCTCAAGATGAGGTGAGCTACATCAGTTTCAATGCTTGGAATGATCAACCCAATCATTTTTATTTTAGCAGGCATTCAGCTTTTAACTTGTATTAAGGCCACAGGGCAATACTGGTTTTCAATAAGCCTAATCAGAAACAATCTATAGGTCCCATATTCTTCTAAAAGCACACAGGCAAAGAGTGAATGGGATTATTCTGTCAATTTTCCAGTTGATTGAACCTACCTCAAACCACTCTTGAGTATACTTCTACAGTATCGAGTGACACACCCAACAGTTCCCCTCTGGATACATTGGCCTCGTAACAAATTATTTCAGTGCTCTCCACTTATTTTTTTTGGAACTTTTAACCAAAAAACAATTGGTTAACAAATAAAATGTTTTGACTTTGAAATCTCAGCTGCTTTATGTAAAAATCGAAGTCTCAATTAAGTGGAAATTCAAGATTTCACAGATTCATCTAAATCCTGGGTCCATGTTCCTCAAATATTAACTGAAAACACACAGGGTGGGAGACTGTCTTCCTATTACTGTGACTGTAAATGTAGTCATCCAGAAAGACCAGCTAATTGTTGTGAAAAGGTCTGATTCCACTTAAACTGTCTCAAGATGAGTTGAATGACTCAGAAGTTATTATTTGAAGAGATAGTATCTAGAAACTTAATTAAAACTTTTCACTGCATTATTTACTATTTGTAATAACTAACAGGCCTTTTTTTGGTCATTCTTAAATAGAATCACTAATATCTATATAAGCCTGGCAGTCTCCAAAGAAAAGAGCTGTGGGCCACACAGACAAACTTACAGTTCAACTACCTGCTTTGCAAGGACTTTGAGATGTAATCATCTACCCAAGAACCCAGCAATCCCAGGGAGACCCAGTGGTTTTGCTTTCCATACTTTAAGATTTTTGTCGCAAAGCCCGATTCCCTGGGTTCGCTCCTACGCTACTATCGCTGACGTCAAAATTATTAAGGTGAAGGTCCCAACCTGCCAAGGCGCTTACTGCGGTCTTTAAAAAAGCCTCTAGCTGCAACTTCAGGGATCCACATGCTTCTCAAAATCTACCCTTGAAACGGCCCGGGCTTTAAACGCAGTTCCACCCGGCGTTACTGGCACACCGGGAACGCAAAGCCTGGGACCCAGCTCTCCTCAGCCGCCCCTAACTTCGTGAGGAGAGCCGAGCCGTGACACGGACCCCGTCCCGCGCGAGGCCCCCGCCGGAAGAGAGGGAGGGGGCCTTCCGCTGGGCGGGCTGGGGGGGAGGGGGGAGCTGCGCTCCGCCCCGCGCCCCGCCCCGCCCCGCCCGCCCGGCGCTGGCCTCCGCAGCCGGAGAAGGCCGGGACGATGCTGGAGACGCTGCGGGAGCGGCTGCTGAGCGTCCAGCAGGACCTCACCGCCGGGTGGGTAGCACTCCCGGCCCGGCGGGGGCTGGCGGAGGCGGGAGGAACGGGAGAGGGACCCGCGCCCCGGAGGCGGGTGGGGAGGGGGAAGCAGGTGACTGGGGGGGGCGGGGACTGGCCCGGCGGGCGGGAGGAAGGAAGAGGAGGAGGAGGAGGAGAGGCGGGACCCCCGGCCGGGGCCCTTCCCTCTCACCGCGGGTGCCCAGCGGTGCCGGTACCCTCCTCGGTGCCGGGACGGGCTGGAAACGCGGCCCCTGGCTTTAATCCCCCCCCCTCCCGCCTCGGCTGGGCGGCTGATGGGGGGCTGGCCAGCCCGGGCAGCTGCGTGGTAGCCTGCAGCTGCAGTCGAGGGGAAGAGGTGCCTTGGTGTTTGGGAGGCAGCTGCGGTCAGGGGAATGAAAGAGAGGCTGCTGTTTGGAGAGAGTGAGGAAGATGTGAATGGGGTCAATTAACGCGCTTGAATTTTTTATGAAGCGACTGACCTTCAAGGTTTTATAGATTAATGTAATTGCTTAAAGAGCATCGCTGCACTCTCTTCGGTGTATGAAAAACTTTTCTTTCCCTGGAAGATGAGTTACTGTCACTTGAGGAAAAGAAGCGCAGGATAAGCAGAAGGAGCAGCCCCTTGCTTACATTAAAAAGGAGAAAGATATTCTTCCTATGTTGCCTCACGAGTTTTTTTTTAGATAGTCCCTGTATCAATGCTATTTTTAGTAGAATCAAGTGGTCCAAATGAGTGCTGCTGGAAGTCAGTGGATGGCCAGAGAACAAGGCCGTGCCTGTGCTGCAAAACTGTTGGTTCTTAACGAGCCCCAGGAGACTATCGTGTTGTAATCAATTACTTTTAAAAACTGCGTGGTCTTTGGCCATGTTGAGGCTGCCTTATAATACCCCTATGGTTAATATTTATATATGGTGATGGATGTCTAAATACTCCAGAAACATAAAATAAATAGTCTATAATGACTTATTTGCACCAGTATATGATGGTCCAGAGAAACTGATAGAATAAGCTACCAATCAACCAGTTAAGTTGCTTATATGTTATCTGTCTCATCTTAACAAACAGTAATTGAATATTAAAATGTCTTAAGAATACAGACTAAGGCATTACTTTATTGCTGTCTGTCTTTCTGTTTTGCTGTTATTTTTAGAACTTCTCACAGAGTTTGATTCCTCAGTACAGTGTAAGGTTCTTTTGAAATAGGTGTTTTTCACATGATGAAAGAGGACAACAGAAAGGTCATAACATGCTGGATCTGATGGTCATTTAACTCTATCTCCATGTATTGCTGCAGTGGAGTTGATATGTTTCCATGTAGTCTCTAATTTGTCGTCTTCCTTGTATTGCAATGTTTTGTTCTGTTTTGAGAAAAGTCTCTGATTTCATCATTTCCATCTTTGTGTTTTAGCAGCTCCATTAATGTGCCCTTCTTGGAGTGTCCCTTCTTTAAGTTCTTTTTTATCTGGAATGTATTCTTTGTTGCCATTGGGAACCTGTATCTTGGAGCTGTAGTAGCAGAGGCTGTGGAGGGCATTGAGTTTTTTCCTGTAAGTGTCTCCATGGATTCAGGCCAGAACATGACTTGTCCTATTTTGCCCTTTTTCCCTTCCTAGACAATGCAACCACTATGCCAAAGTGCTCTGGATTACCCAGTTTCCTACCCCACGAAAGTGGTAATAGAAATCATTTTATGCTGTTAAGACTTAAGCTCAAAATGGTCAAAACCCAGCGAAAGTACTTCTGGTGTCAAGAATACTGGGCCGGTTGTGGCCAACTTGTTAACTACATGTGAATGCTTGCAAAGTGGAACAGTTGGGTTTCTTGAAACATTGAGAGAAGCTTTTCCAGGGCTTCTAAGGAAAGAATATCCCTTCCAAAGTAATAAGGGAATGCTTATGTACAGCTGAAAAAGACTAAATCTGGGGTTGTGTGACCTACAGAAAGAGCAGTTTAGGGTTATTAGCTATTTCTGTGTACAAAGAAATGAGCTCTCCTTTCCCCTGCTCAGCTGTGTCTCCTGTCTACTTCTGTGTATCCTGTGAGGTATGTAGATTTTGAACCATTTATCTGCAAGCAATCTCTTGCAGAAGGAGGGAAAAAAAAAAAAAGAAACCAACAATGGGCTGTATTGTGCTCAGGCAGTAATTTGTGTACTACCTCTACTTTGTACAGAGAACAGTGCTGAAAGGAAGCCAGTATTGTGTAGTCCAGTGATAAATCCTTTAACTTTTACTTCTGACTGCCTGGCAGATATTCTAGTAAGGGAACTGGTAGTTGTGACCCAGCATTTCCTTCACTCCCTGTATGCAGAGGAATGCTGCTGTTGGAGGCTGGGGTGCATACAGGGGAACGTGATAGAGGAGAAGGGCAAATTGCAGAGCTTTCTGCAGCAGTGGTGTTCTTCCTCAGCTGGCTGTGGTTGTTGCTGCTTGGCTTGATTATTATGAAGAGCTCTCTAACAGGGAGTGGAGACCTGCCTTAGCATGTTTTTTCTTAAATTGTTAACCACCTATTTCGCTCTAGAGCTTTGAGGTTTCTTCTTTGAGTTCCAGGAAATTGGTGGTGGTCAAGACTGGGGGAGTAATTGGGCTCACCCTAGAAGCAGCCTGAATATCTATATATTAGGGTGTTTCTCAGTCGCTGGGTCAGTCAGGATTATATATATATATATCTGTGTCACATCTGGAGGATATCGTTGGAGCTCATAGCTCACTTCCGTCTTGCTTGTGTCTGTGTGTCCTTTATTTCTTCCTAACCCTTCTCTCCTGGACAGCTGGGACTCCAAAGGGCATAGCGGCTGAGGACATCCATCATCTTGGTGGTCAAAGAATAGCAGGAGGTTTTGATTCTCACTCTGCCGTGCCAACTTGACTAGCATATATGGCTTGACTGGAAAAGAGTTGTGCGGTGTGCGTGTGGGTCGTTTGTTGTTGGTTGGAGTTTTGGGATTGGTTTGCTTGTTTGTTTGGTTGGTTGGGTTTTTTTTGGTTTTTAGGAGCAAGATACCAGTCAGTTTGAAATTGGCCATAGATGAACCAAACATCAGATACGCTCAGTAGCAGTGCACTGTGGTGATGCTGCTGGAGATTCTGATAGTTGGCAGAAGAAAAGTTGTGCTCATGCTAGTTTTGTGTTGGCAGGCTTATGGCAAGTGGGTACAAATCTCTCTGTGACTGTCATGCTTTTCCTTGGCACGTATGCCTTCTTGTAAAGGGTGTTCTTCAGGATTGGATTGATTGTTTCTATGCAGATCTTTAATAACTGTCTGCTAAGGAAACAATATCGAGAGCTGGATGACTTGGATATATAGCTCCCATTAAGCTTTTCATACCCAATTGCTTGATGCACTTGTAGAAAAATCTCATAATTTAGATGCAGTGTAGGTGGAAATAATTTCATATGACAGTCTCCACAAAACTAAGTGAAATTTGATTTATTTGTGAAGTAAGCTGAAACAAAATTAACTATAGTAGACTAGAATTAACACGTGTTCAAACAAGTTGTTCTCTGTTTTTGGTGTTGGAAATATCTGATGGTTTTGTGTTTTTGATTTATAGGTTGAAGACTTTGGGCGACAAATCGAGAGAAGCAAAAAAAAGCAGGCAGAGGTACTTCTGAACATCTTAATGTATAGCATTGATCTAGAATGTTCTTGTTGAAGAAAAATTTGAAAGTGGCTCATGTATGAGCCAGTTACAAAACCATTTGTGTATAATTTTACAGAATATTCTTTTGATAACAGAAGAGCTTAACCCTAATATTGAGGAAATACTTTGCTTAATAGAACCTTGATTGATAGGCCTAAATAATTTCTGATGGCCATCAATCAATTTATAAATGACTATTTAAATTATGTGAATATTCAATGTTATTGTAGTACTTTATAAAAGATTCAGGTTGCAGTACACTGAAATGTAATTGTTTACAGTCTCTGAATCTCGTACTAAAATTGCAATTCAGGTTTTTTTTAGTTCAAGAACAGAAATATGAACCTTTTTATTGTGGAAAATATATGTATAATGGAGTACTTCAGTTATCTGTTTTCATCTCTGTTGCAAGAAGATTTAAGAATTGTGGTGGTTTTTTTTTATCCTCTCCATTTTAGTATATTGTTCATCCTTTCAACCTGTGTAAACTATAGGGAAAGACTACTTAATGTCTGTAAATGACGTCTGTGAATGTTGCTTCTTCAAATAAGCTCAGATGTACTTTAGTGTAAAGCATGTTCTTACTAAAACACAGTGTGTAGACACAAATTAGTTTTAAAACAAGCCCTGAACAAAAAATAAGGCATCTGAAATAAACTGTATCAAGTCCTGAAGCTTGATGTTTTGGATGTAGAGTTTTTTTTTAACAGAAGACTGGTTGTATTGACAAGATGCAGAAACTAAACTAAGAATGGGTGAAGGTTTGAATAAAACTATTTTAGACAACTGCTGCCTTGGTATGTTTCCAGTCCATAATATTTTGGTTTGTCTGGTGTGCTGTAAATATCCATCACTTTTTGAGAAGAGCACTGGGCAAACCAATTGGATCATCACAAATAGGGGAATGCCAGGGTGACTTCTGCTTTGCTGATAAACTTCTGGGACAAATATAGCTTAGCTTGATTGTAAAGATGGCTGAGAGCTTGTGGGTCAGGATCAGAGGAGAGGCCAGTAAGGGTGATGTTGTGTTGGGAGTTTGTTACTGACCATCTAATGAGGGAGTGAATGTCTTCTCTAAACAACCTGAGGAATTCTCTGTATCATTAAACCCCCATTCTTGTGGGGGCCTTTAACTTCCTTGACATCTGCTGAAAGGACAGCACAGCAGGATGCAATCAAGAAGAATTCTGGAGGGTATCAGTGATAACTTCTTGATACCCTCTTCGTAACTTCTTCGGCATGCAGGAGTAGCCTTAGGAAAGCCAGAGCTCACCTAGAGTTGACACTTAGATGTCACGGACAAGAAGAGGAGCTTCTAGCCCTGCATTGGTAATAAAAGGCTGAACAAAGAAAATGTGGGATTGTTGATGAATGGGGTGGATGATTTAGTGACAGCAAATGTAGATGTTGTTGAGGTACTCAATGCCTTTGTTGCTTCTCCCAGTCCTCTGTGCTTAGTAAAAGGAAGAGGCTGACCAGTAGTGGATGCAGGTCAATTTGGGGAACTGAATCCATAAAAGCCCATAGGACCATATGGGCCAAGAGGTACTTCATAAAATTCAAGAGGTAGAAATCCAAAGTCTTTCCCTGGGAAGAAAGTATCCCTTGCAACAATACAGACTGGGGCTAACTGACTAGCTTTGCTGACAAGACCCTGGGGGTCTTGGGAGACAGCAAGCTGAATGTGAGCCAGCAACATGCCTGGCAGCAAGGAAAGCCAACAGCTTCCTGAGCTGTAGGAACAGGACCACAGGCAGTGGGACTGAGGGAGGTGATTATCCCCTGCACTCAGCACTCCTTAGACCACATCTAGCTACTGTTTTGGGCTCCCCAATGTAAGAAAGACATTGATAACCTGGAGCAAGTTTAGTGGAGGGCCACCAAGATGTTTAGGGTTGGAACTCTCTGTATATGAGGACAGGCTGAGACTGGGGCTTGTTCAGCCTGGAGAACAGATGACTTTGGGGAGACCTAACAGCAGCCCGTCATTACTTATGAGGAGGTTATCAAGGAGGTGGAGCCAGACTCTTGATACTGATATGTGGTGGGAACATGAAAGGTGATAGCCATAAGTTGAAACAAGAGATGTTCAGACAGGAAGAGACTATAAGGAAAAGCTTTTTCCTCATGAGAACAATCGAGCAGTGGAACAGGTTGCTCACAGAGCCTGGAAGTTTCTGTTCTCCAAGGTTTTCAAGTTGCAACTGGACAGAGCCCTGAGCAAGCTGGTCTGATCCCACAGCTGGTCCTGCTTTGAACCGGAGGTTGCACTAGAGGCTGCCTGAGGTCCTTTCCCACCTCACTGATTCTATCACTTTTCCCTTGGCTTAAGGAAAAAAAAGGTTTCGTTTATGGTATTTGGGTTTTTTTGCCATTCAAATTGTTTGGATGACAGTGCAAAACAGTCTATTCTGGTAATCATCCAAGAGAGGAATCTTGGATGACATCAAGATCTTCACATAATACATCCTTAAAAGTGCTGCATTGTGAATTTTCTTTAACTTATGATAAGTTGCCGTTGTATTTCAAGCTGTTATTAATGAAAATGTATGCATACAATGGGAGATCACTAGGACATTAAACTGGCAAAGGTTCTTTAGCTTAGTATTTATTTTTAATGTAAATACATTAAGTGCAATATCTTTATTGAGAGACATAAAGAGCTTGTATAGTAGTGTTATTTTCAGAATGTTTCTGTCCACTGTTTTAAGTTAATACCAAGTTCATCCTGCGTGTTTGTTAACTGTACTAAGAAATTACCTCATAAAAGTTGTTTTTAATGGACATAGAGAGGTAAGAATGGGCTACCATAAAGTAACAAGGGAAAAAAAAACAACCCCAGCTTTGAAATATTCTTCTAAGATACACTGTGTAATGCATTTTAAACCAGAATTGATAAAATGTTTGTGGAAGTGAACAGTAGGGAATGTTTCTGTGCTCAGCATATCTGTCAAATGCAGATGTGTGTGCACACATATTTTATAACAGCCTTCTGTTCATTAACACCATTTGTATATTTACAATTTGTTTTATAGAACTGTTCAGTGTTTGCCAGAGTGTTCTGCTGGACTGGAATTACTGAGCAGGTATGACCTTCCATTTCTTTGTTAGTGTCTGCTTCCTATAATTTCAGAAATAACTTTATTAGGTTAAGCAAATGAGAAGAAAATGAAGGTGTTACTAATAGTTGTTTTGGATGTTCTGCAGTGAGTAGAGTGGGGATGGTTACCAAATGATAAATATGTTTAAAGCTTGCCCAATCCTTAAGTGCTGTCACGTTAATGAAAGAGAAGTTCTGATGGAAAAGCAACATTTGAAAGATGACTTTAGTTCAGGGTCTAATGCACAGGGATGAAAGAGACCAGCACTGAGGCCCAGCCTCTGGTTTTAATTTGATGTTTTATAACTTTTACATATTTGATATAGTTTAATTCAGTTATAATAGAGACAGTATGCCTATCACTGCCATGAAAAGAAAGTGTATTCCATGTGTGTTTAATCACATTTTTTTCTGAGTAACAGAAGCTATCTGCATTATAAATTCCCTTTGTATTTTTATCTTCAAAAAAAAAAACCTATTCTCTTTTTTTTGGGAGGGGTAGGGTGTGATTACAATCATGTTAATTTTTTTCATTTTCTTAATGAAATTGAGTTCCAAGTAATGCTCAAGGCTTTTATTTGTAGTCTTATAAATATTGCTGGGTCCATTTAGCTCTTGATGTAAGCTAGCAGTTTAAAAAACATAAATTGCTTTTTCTTTGAAAGAAATTATTTCTTACTGTATATTTCTTTCTGGTATTTACTGTTCTACCAAGACAACCACACAGTTTTTTAAACTGTTATTTCTGGTAGTCCTTGTAAATATAAGCACAGTGGCATCTGTGAAATATTCTTCTTTTGTAAGGGGAACACAATAAAAATAGTCATTTATCTTTCATTTCTTCAGATATGAAGATGCTTGGGCTGCCCTTCACAAAGGAGCCAAAGATTGTGCAAAAGCTGGAGAGGTAAGAAAAAAATAACAATGCCACACTTGAAATATTTTAAAATGTGTAAATAATTTTAAAGTAAAATTTTTAGTACCAGTGTACTGGGTTGACCCTGGCCACTAGGTAAGCACCCACACAGCCTTGTTCAGTCCCCCACCACTGGGATATAGGAGAGAACAGGAAGAACAAAAATGAGAAAACTCATCGTTCAGGATAAAGACAGTTTAATAATTGAAGGACAGAGGAAAAACAAGTGGTGCAAAAGCAGTCACTCACAACCTCCCACAAGCAGACTGATGCCCAGCCAGTCTCAGAGCAATGGTTACCATGGAAAACCAAACCTATAGTTTTTATTGTCGAGCATGGTGTTATATGGTATGAAATATCCCTTTGGTCAATGGTCAACTGTTCTGGCTGTGTCCCCTCCCAACTTCTTGCCCACCCCCAGCCTACTCACTGCAGGGGAAGCGGGGATGAGTGGGGAAGAGAGAAAGCTTTGACACTGTACAAGCATTGTTCGGCAATATCCAAAACATTGGTGTGTTATCAACACTGTTTTGGTCAGAAATCCAAGACACAGCACCACATGGGCTGCTATGAAGAAAGTTAACTCTATCTGATCTGGATCCAGTACAACCAGTATAATGAAAAAGTAATGCTCTGTATTGCTACTTGGGAAAAATGCCAAGTTGCATTGTTTTTTATTGTGATTGTAAGATGGTGTTTGACAGGCAGCTGATGGAATGGATCAGAATGTCCAGATCCTCTTGTTTCTCACAGCTCTTCCAGATTTGATGATACTCATCCTACAATTAATATTCTTAAAGTATTAAATATAGATACTGTAAAACCAGAAATTCTCTGTGATCATGTTTCTCACAAGGTATCATCTGACAAGAATTATCTGAAGTTCATTCTCCTGTTTACTTTCTGATATTTCAATTACTATAACACAGAGTGCGAGAATTTCCTAATGCTTTTAAAGTATTTTTCAACTGATACATTGACACCCAGAATTTCTTGTCTTCTGTCTTTTGTTCAAATAGTTGCAATCACTACTTGCACTTCAGCAAAACATATTAATTATATCAGCTTACCGTTTTTCTGTGGGATATGTTAGGTTCTAGAAGGATATTGAGAAGTACGACTTTGTCAGTGTGACAAGAAGGTGACGGTAAAAATAAGACATATCCAGAAGTTCAGGTGGTCAGTTTTTGCACTCTTCCGCCACTATGTGAAAGGTTTTAAGTTAGCTGGGAATATTATTTTGAGACTGCTTAAGACATCTTAACGTTGCCAATAAATGGGGATGTCAGCAATAAATAATCATGTAAACAATGTAATATAAACAATAATGTAATGCAAACATTAAATAATGTGATGCAATGTAAATGATTGCAAAAATGATGTTGCATGTTACTACTGTAGCTCTTTAAAGGCACTGTGGGGGGCTGGGAAAGTACAGAATATATTTGGGGTTGAGGCATGTTGGTGGTTAGCGTCAGGGTAGGGCTGTTGCCTGGCTCTGTTCGCTGCCTTCTCCTAGTGGACAGGAAATGGCAAGATTTGACTTGTCTGGCTGAAAAGATTGAGGAAGTGTCTGTGGTTTCTCCTAATTTTCTTCAGTTTTCCTGTCCTGGAAGTAAAGTGACAAGTTGTGTGGTTTATTTCTGGAATGAAGGGAAAGAAAACTTCCAGTAAGTGCTACCAATGCATTGCTCTGCTGTTTTGGAGGTCCACACCAGACTTTCCATTTCAAACCCTGTTTAAGAGGCAGACAGTGTAAGCTGGGTGGCCACGGTGCAGAGCAGGACTGAGCTGTGGGGTTCTCTGTCCTGGCTGAAACCTTCACTTTGGCCGGCTGCATCCTCCCTGACTCTTCTGGTTTCCTTAGGAGTCTTCTCTGTATCTTTTTCCAATGGATAAAAACCTCACTGCTTAACATATTTTGAAGGGGTGTATTTAGGGTAAGAAAGATATTATCCTATGTTCTTCTTTCTCTTGCCTAATAGTATGGCCCACCTTTTCCACACGTTCCAGTGAAAACCTTCAGTTATTAGAGATGAAGTTCTCTCTGCCAGTTTTGTGTGGTTTACTGCTCATGATGATTTTTTCGAAGATCTCTTCAATAACGCTTACAATTTTGTAATACTTGCAATAGTTTGCTTTCAAAATTGTAGTTCTGAAAACAATGTGAGGTTTCATATATATAAAACCAATGTAACCTTAATCTTGCATGTTATGGCTGCTTGGGACAATCAGAATGAAAAGCTTCCAAAAAGACTTTGAAATTTTCCGTGAAATTCAGATGTTTACTTTTGGGAGAATCCAAAATATGTATTGCTTGTGGGTTTTTTGTTTGGTTTTTTTATAAAAGTAGAAAATGCAGGGTTCAATAAAATAAGAATTGTTTAAGCACACAAGATTGACTGTACTGTATCAGACCTAAAGGTCTGCTTGTCCAGTATCCTATTGCTGGTACTGGCCAGTAGCAGATAAATAAGACAGCAACAGTACTTCATAAATGTTGAATAGAAAAAGGAACGTGAAAATTTCAAGCTTTAATTGCTGCCTACAGTCTTGCTCTGTTAAATTACAGATGCTAACTACCAGTTCCATCTACAAAATTGTCCTAAAAATACTGCTTTTAGATGATTGTAATTTTAGCTGCATTTAATTCTCTCTGGGCTGAAATGTTTTTCTGGTGTTTGCCCCCATCTCATGATAGGGATTTGTCTTTTGGGTTGTTTGGTTTCTTTTTTTCTTTACTGTTTAATGGATATACATTCCATATCTCATTCTTGAAAATAGGCTTGGCTTTATTTAAATAAGGATGTTGATCTTCTGAAATGTTTTATTACTCACTGGGCTTTGGAATAAGTCTTCAAACATTATCTGGTAAAACAGGATGGCTTTTTGACAGGGATAGTTAGTTGGAGGAATTTGGGAATGGGAGAAGTTGCTGTTCTTCTAAAAGAATCTGTCTGAAGTGGGTAGAATTGTAAATCTTGGAGAACTTCCTTTGCCCATTGCTCAGACTTTTTCAGTTTCTGCAACTAAACTCTACAAAAACTAAGGATTTCAGAACGCAGATACAGCCACAGGCTGCAGTTGTGTGCAAGAGGAAGAATGGGTAATGGAACTAAGAGCGGGGAAACTATGATTGAATCATCTCAAGTATCATATATAAGGAAAACATTTGTTACCTAAGATCTCTTGATCTTGCTGTTTTTCATAGACTCTGACCTATATACATAAAACTTTTAAGCAGTGTATCCTCTTCTTGTTACACTATTGTATAATAAAAGTTAGGAAGAATCAAACAACAAAAATTGAACTAATGTAGAAGTGTGTTCATAAAGACTTGCAACTACTGCAGTGAAGTTTCACAAGAGCAGAAGAGCAGGACTGCTACAAAGGCACTTTTTTTTAAAATGTCATTCCTTTTATTTCATTTTCTAGAGTATTTTGAATGTGCAGAATTTTCAGTTTTGTTGTTAAGATTAAATCGGTATGACTAGCAACATTAAACTAAGTTATTGATCTAAATAAGCCTTATGTTGCAGCACTGCCTTGTTTTTATTGTGTACCAGTACAATGCTGCTGTCAAGATTCCAGGTGGATGTTATTTACAGTTAATAAAATCCATAAAATATTTCCTGCATTGATAAATATATTGAGAAATAACTTTTTATCTTATTTTGATCGATACATTTTTATATAAATATTTCATGCTACAGGGGCCTTCTTAAGCATGTTGTATATTTTCTTGAGAAGTACACAAGTGGCAGTGCTATAGGGTTGCTGTGCTGAACATATGCTTGCAGATGCATAAATTCTAAAAATTAGTCAAGATGCTCATAAATAGGTACATAAATTTGCAAATAAAATAAAGAACCTGTTTGTTTCAGCTGGTGGATAGTGAAGTTGTGATGCTTTCTGCACATTGGGAGAAGAAAAGGAACAGTCTGGTGGAACTACAGGATCAGCTGCAACAAATACCTGGGTTTTTAGCAGATCTGGAATGCCTCACAGCAAGCCTAGGTAAGGTTTTATAGACGTAACAAGCATTCAAGTCAGTACAGAGGATTAGGCTGAGGTTCAGCTGTTGTGAACTTTGCAATTATAAAATTTAATTTTGCTTCCCAAACACATCCTTTCTATTATAAAACAGTAGTTCTTAAGCAAACTGGTTTTGTAAAAGAGCAAAATTATTAGTGGTTGTTCTCCCAGCAGTTAAAATATTGTATGTGTCATTAATTGGGAAAAAGAATTTGTGTGACCACTGCATATCTTGATGTGAACAGTTGAAAATTATTATTATTGAAGTCTTTTAAAATTCTTAAAGATTCATAAGTAGTGTGAACACTCATATGTAGTTACTTCTCTTCGATTAAGTCTATATAACTTTATATAATAATTTGTTTTAAATCATCATTTGGTTTGGGGGGCAAGAAATGTACCTGGCTTGGGACACTTTCAAGGCAGAAACTTTTTGTTGAGAGTAGTCGTTGGTTCCAAAGCTAGCTTCTGTAGTTTAAGTTAGTGTACAAGGTTAAGCTATTCTGAAGTGATACCCAGCTGGGTGAAACTAGCAATGCTACATATTAAGGTTACCAAATACCTCATGTTTGTTAGATGGGTTCCAATTTTTATAACTTTACCAAATGTTAACCTGTTGATTTAATTTAAAAGATGGAAAAATGAATGCTTTAGTGGACTACTTCTGGAAACCTCTCATACAAAACAGTTGATCCATTGTTGAAAATGAAACTGGGAAAAAATGATCTGGCCTCTTAGTCTCTGAAAAGCTCTAGTGTTACTGAGCCTTGAAATGGGGACACAGTCTTTGACAAGTAGCAAGCCTTTCTGTCAACAGTAGGCCTCTTGCTACCTCCATGAAAATCTGTTCAAGTTGCATCAAATTAAAGTTTTGAAAAACTGCTGTCTGTGCATGGATTTTAGTAGCTGAGTTCCCCAGGGACTCTGCCTGCACTATTCTTATACCAGCTGGGAAGTATGCAGAAATTCTTCATGTAATTGCAGCTCTTGTTTTTTGTGGGGTGGGCTGGATTTGTGTGCTGGCATCTGATGTGAAGAGAGGGTTCTTTTCTGTGTTCAAAGGCTAATTTCTTATTCTTCTATGGTCAGTGGATGTGCACAAATCGGCTTTTGTTCCTAGGTAGGCTGGTAATAACTTTGCTATTGCTTTCTGAACCAAGGAATGTATTTCATTTTTTATTACTATTTTCTTATACCACTTTATTTAGTCAGTCTTTATCATGTGTGGTAACCATTTAGTGTTGGCTTTTTGAAAAGCTCAGTTATTTTCTAAGGAAATATCAATTCAAATAATGATTTATTTAAATACTGAAATTAATATCATCATGCACAAAATGATGCAGTCCACTGGTAGACCAAAGATAAACAAAATAATAAAAACCTAATGGAATTGTCTTTATAATTTATAACTGGAAATGCTATAAATGCTGATGAATTGGGGTTATCTTCCCATTCCTAATGTTACAGTTTTAAGAACCAAAATTAATCTCACCCTGATTGTAGAATTACTTGGAGAAGATTCGGTGTCTCTAGAATATTTTTGATACTGCACAAGCAGGATTTAAGGAAGCATGAACCAGTCTGCTCAGGGAAGCTAATGAATTTTGAATTCTACTGTTAAGGTTGTGAGATTTGAACTAAATCTTCTAGTCTCACCTTGTGTGTCAGATTTCAAGTAATTTACCTAGAGGTTTTTATTAGTTCCTCCTAACCACTGTGAGTTTTTTGGAATTGTTTTTTTCTGATAAGTTTTATAGAGTCTATTTGAAGAGAAAGGTATAATTTATAGCAAATTCAACATCTACACTTTTGGAAGTGAATTACCAGAAATTTGCTGTGATATTCTGTTCACTGTTTTTAGTTTTCATAACTCTGAACTATCTGCTTTTTGTGAATGTAAACTGTATTCACTTTTCCAAGAGATGACTAATACTGTGGCTATGAATTTTAAACACAAGTGAAACATTCTGTAAAAAAAGTATGTGAATATAGAATTATAAACTGCTGTGTCCTGGGTTGTGCATCCAAGATGTAATTTAGCTAATCTTCATCATTTCAGAAAAGTAATAGTTCTGTGTTGTGACCTAATACACTTCTAATAAATCTATTAATGCTTTCATTTTGAAAGTAGATAGGGAATCCTGGCTGCTTTTGACAAAAAAAAATTCAGATAATGGAAATGAGCCTTTTTAGTGACCTACTTAAAATTGGTATGAGTCATGTACAGTTTCTTCAGCTTTTGCTGTGTATTACAAGACACATTTTCATTAGCACTTTTATAAATAAATTCCTTTAACTTAGGTACTCGCATTATCAGTCATCCCTCACTTCAAGTAAAAAGTCTGTCTTTATTTGATAAATTTATTGTATTATGCAACATCTTGTAGCTGCCGTTGAAAACTTTGAAGAAACAAGGACAGTTATTGCCCTTTCAAAGTCCAGAATTTGAATAATCAGTTCAGCCAATTTTTATTTGAGATGTTGTAGAAAATATCTGCTTGCCGATACCTGACATACTTGTCTTAATATGAAATATGCTTCATGTTTGAGCAGGGGCATTTTGCTCAAATATCTGTTTTGATTTCAGCAAATCAATGCACACAAACCTTGATTTTTTTTAATTTTTTTTTAAAATCAAATGTTAAGGATCAACTTGATACTGGTTTCAGAAAGGCTGGTCATGAACGTACGTGACATCCAGTGTAGGGTGAAAATATTTAGACTGGTGAGACTGGGAAGAAAATAAGGCTGGGTATATATTCACAGAGATAAAAGCTATTGTTTCCTACTCTTTAATAAATATTTTTTTCTGAAGTATGGGTTAGATGGGTGTGAAAATCCATTAGGGAAACAGAAACTTTTCGCACTGCTTAGGGGAGGTATCCATGTTTATATCTTGAGCAGAAGGTCATGCTTTATTTTCAGGTCGTGTATCAAGTATGAAAGTTGCCATTTTCTAACTTTGCAAAATTCAATCCAATTTGTTCAGAATTGCATTAAAAAAATGGCCATGTTCCCTTTGTTTAAGAAGTGGGGTTAAAGACTTCTTAATGGCTTCTTCAGACATTAAGGAAATACACTAAAACTTGTGAAATATAAGGTCACAGTGATTATAACATCTTTTTCCTTAAATACAAGACTTTTATTTTGGTAACATTACAACTACTTTAAGAAATTAATACCCCATATTTTGGGTACTTGTTTTGCAGCAAAAAAGTGTGTTTTAATGAAATATACTTATTTTTTAATTTCTTGATAAAAATGCCAAAGAGCTTTCTGGTTTGAATAATGCAGTATACTTCCAGCAACATCTTGTACTCTGAGATTATAGAATTTAATTTTTGTTCATTTCATCAATTTGTAGACAGCATCTGAAGCAGTACTTTTAGGAGGAAAAAGTGTAGTGAGTAGTAGCCCATAGACTTGTCTCTTTGGGGAAGACGTGAGTGTCTTTGGGGAAATGAAGTCATTAGTTTACTGTTATCTATTTATTAATTGTGGCTTATGTCAGGATTTAGATATTAGCAGGTATCGGTCAAGTAGAAGTGAATTTAAAAGCAGACAATATATTAATCAAGATTTTTCACAGACCTGGCATTTGAACTTGGACTTCTGATTTGTGTTTGGTTACTTAAATAACAGTTTCTCTTTCGTTAGCATCTAGCAGTTGATAGCTCTTGAAAAAGAGCTGGATAAATGTTTTGTGATACAGAAATCTAGAACACACATTCCATTAGAACACTCTAGTTTTTAGTGGTTTCTTTTTGATTTTAAAATCATTTTTACAGTTAGGAGAGCTGTAAAAACTTTTACTGTAAATGAGTAATGATTTGCACTCAGGAAAATGTTTAAAGAAAATAATATTTTATTATTAATTAAAATAATTTTTCTAACTCGTTGACGGTTGTTTAAAAACTGCTGTTACTTTTCTTTTGTGAGTTTCGTTGTCTGAGATGAAACAGCATTTATCTTTTACTGAGAAAATCAAGTAAAGTACTGGGGAGATATATGTAAAACCAGGGAATGTGAGTAGTATAGTGTAATGATACCTATGTTCAACAGGGAGTTTTTCTCTTCCATAGGCTCCGGGGCAGAATGCTTTAGCGGAGAGGGTTGTTATATAAGGTAGAGATGTATATGTATAAAAGGCATATACTTTGGTGTTGTAAACTTGGAAATGTCTGTGGCTTGAATACAGAAGGAAAAATGTCCTAGTATACTTGCTATGTAGTTTCAGCAAAGAAGCTGTTTTAGCTTCATGTAGATGGTATGATACTAGCTGGGTTTAAGATCTTTTCTTGAAAAACAAATTGAAATTGAGCACTAATAGAACTGTAATTATGTAAAGAATTTTTATCTTCCTGTATATATATGTCTTTCACTGCTCATTTTAAGCTTTTAGTAATCTGCGTCCCTGTCTGACCTAGAAGTAGAGAGAATTTCTTTGATGTAATTGTTTCCATCCTTTCTGGTTTATGCCTTTTTTGTCAGAAAATGAATGAACTTTGTAAAAATGTCTTTAATACTCCTTGATGGCTTCTGTTGTTTTGGTGGCTGGGACAGTGCAGGAAAGCTACATTTGAAGTTATTGTAGGAAAAATTGAAAGCTGTAATATTTTCTGATACACAGCTATGATTTAGCTTTTCCAACAATTTTTGTACTACTGCAGAACTACAGGTAACATAGGCTTCAATTAAAAAAAAAAATGTGTGTGGTAAATTTAAATTAGCCAAACTTTAGACAGAAAGCGTTTTCAGGTACAAAATTGGTTTTTGTGGTGGTTGAGTTCTAGATAAATACTTTAACACCTGAGTAGCTGGTAAACTAAGAAAAACAGCGTACACTGATGGAAGATAATACAATCTAATGTCATCTGATCAAACTTAAACATACTTTTAAAAAATTAAAACTAAGAACTAAAATGTCTATTAGTGTTGTTATAGCTGTGATAGTGTAAGAAATACAGGCCAAACTAATATAATCAGAATGATGTGACCTAAAGAACAAGTTATTCTTTCAGCTATCTAATAAAAAATATTATTTCTACCAAGTGTGGCATGTTACTATACAGGAAAATTCTTAATCTAAAGTTACAACAGATTTTTTCCCAGCCTCCTTGAAAAGATAAAAGGAGAGGGTGTTTTTCTCCTGCATAGCAATGCTGTTTCAGAGTGAGATGGTGGTTGTTCCCTGACCGCTTGGTTGTGGGATTTCTGAAGAGCTGGAAAAGAAGTAGTAGTCTTGCAGGTAGCTTGCTGGGCTTCTCTTAGCTGGCTTTCTGGGGCAGATTCATTCTAGGTGCCAAGGTGAACCATAAACTGGAAGTGAAGAATTTCTAGATTTTGGTTTTTTGCTAAATAACTTCTTGAAAGTATGAGCTTATTTGTGGATATAGATGAGAGCTGGCCAAAGCATTATGGCTTAAGTTTCAAGTTGATTAAATATGTAGCTTTGTTTGGAACTTTCTTTTCATGCACAGTGCATACGTTCTCATTTGGGTAGGAGAGATGTTAATTCACAACCGTAGCTGGTGCTGTGCCTTTGTGATGGAGCTAGTCCTCAACGTTTTTTTGTGAAAAGCAGCTAAGTTTTCTTTCACTTCAGAAAGAAAAATTCTGAAACCGATGTTGCAGTAAAGCAGGGTTGTTGTCTTCCGGAGAGGTCTTAAGTGTTCATTCCTGTTCTTGAGGAGCAGAGTGTTTTCTGCAGTTCCCACTAGAGGCTGCTCAAGTGCTAGTGCTAGGAATCAGTTGCCCTCTAGAATTCACTTTTCTTCGTCCTCTTTATTTTCCTGTTCTTTGTTGTTGTCTTTTAATATTATTCCAATAGGAAGTACAGCAAAGCAGGTGGTGTTTTTTTTAAGTGCAAAAAATAGTGGTTGATGGGTACCTTACTAAATTATCTTGAGCCCTGCTGTGTTTGTGAATTTTGCAAATTAATAAGTGAGCAATCATTCTGAAAAGCGAGTGAGCATAATACAGACATTTGGATTTTAATGCACACAGAAAAATCCATTTCTTAAGCAAAAAGGGACCACCAGTTGTAATTCTAGTCATCATGTTGCCCTTTGAATACATCTGGATTTTATGAGAGGAAGTTGAGTATGTGGTAGACAATGCATGTTCCACATCACAATCTTTGGAACTGAAAACATTTTTTTTCCCCTCAAACTTGTTTCCACATTGTCAACTGCCTCACCCCCCGCAAGTGATCTGTGTACAGATAAATAGTTTAAGGAATTCTTTGCTGATTATATGATTCATATTTCCCTTTCTGACTGTTGTGGAGCAGTAGCTTACTTGTTAGGGACTAAAAAATCTTATGAAGTAATTGGAGCTGAACATATGAAGATGCATGCTAGGAAGTGTGTTTATGAGGTCTTAACTTTTGCTGTCCTAGGAGGACCACTAGGATAGCAATTTCTAATTGAGTAATGGCTAAGAAAGTTGAAGTTTTGTATACTCCAAGATAGGCTCCAAGTAGAATAGCCAAACCAGAATTGAAGGTTTGACTGATGCCTCCAGTTTGCTGTTTCCTTCTTTTGAGCATCCAAAACATATTAACTTTAAATCACTTTTTTTCTACCTTGAACTTAATAGTTATTGTCTTGCTTTATGAAGATTGCTTCTGTCTGTTACAGGCAAAGGTGAAAGACAGCCATTTGCCAAAACTCAGAGTTGCTTTATGTTTTCTGCTATTTCATTCCGTCATCTGTGTAGTTCTTTGCATCAACAATAAAGTTCATATACTGCAACAGATTAGTGTATCTGTCTCTGAACTGCAAACTCCTTTCTATTCTTTGGTTGCTATTTTGTTTGTAAAAATGTGATTTATCCTTCATCCTGCAATTTACCTTCCCTTTGGTATAGGAGAAGTCCTGGAAAAAGGGTGAATAATAGTCCTGTATTCACACAGCCCCATCCCAGAGGGACTAGCTGGTTAGAGTTTGGGAAAATAGTTTTTCCACTTTGGGATCCTGAGGAGGGACATGGATTTCAGCATTAATCACCCACAGGGAGAGTGATCCTTTGATATAAAAGTCACATAAAATAATTCAGGTCAGAAGGGACCTCAGGAGTTCTCTAGTCCAAATTTCTGCTCAAAACAGAGTGAGCTATGAGATAAGATCAGGTTTCTCAGGGCTCTTCACAGGCATGATGTCTTTTAACTTGAGACTCTGAGTAATTATGATTAAAGAGGAAATGAGGAAGTTTTGCATGTTTTTAAGTGCATGGGCATGTAAAATAACTAATGGTATATTTGTTATGTGTAAAAAGTCAATCTGACAAATTAACATGTAAAGCTTAAAAGGGTTATGTAATAGATTGCCTATCAGTAAATGGTCTGTCTTCAGAGTAAACTTTTGAAGTCTGTATTCTTTTATATTGTCATGAGGTCATGTAAGAGTTAAAATTCTCCCAGTATGCTTTACTTTTGCTTCATTTGAATAATTTAAGATTAGTACTGGTTTTGGTCAGCACAGCTTTATTCCTCAGATGGCTGCCAGGCAGGAAGGGGTAAACTGACAGTGTGCTCAAGAAGCAAAATTAAATTATGAGTTCTGGATGCTTCTTTTCCTGAAGTGTAGACCATGAGCCTGCAAGACCAAGATGCTAGGGCAAATATAGTGGTTCAGCATCTTACTGCAAATGGAACTTGAGATAGATCTCCCTTAATGAGGCTCTGCTGTCATTCTTTACTATGTGATATGGACTGAGATTTATCTTTCTGAGCCATCTATTGGTGTGTAATTATTACCATGTTAATTATGTACCTTTATGAATTCCTGTTTCTGTTCAGGTGAGTTGTCCATCTATTGATACAATTTGATATTCATATAAGTATTTCTTATAGCCCAGCTAGAGGCAAACTTTGAGGAAATGGAGAATCATCTATTGTGTCTTGAGGACCTATGTGATCAGTGTGAGTTGGAAAGATACAAATGTGTGCAGACATTACAGCTGGAAAACTACAAGAAAACAAAAAGGTAAATAAAACAATTGCTATCTATATAAATTAGTATAAAATATAAACATTTTATGATTATTTCTTTTTCCCGTATATAATATAATCCCTTATTTTCATCTTTTAAAGAAACAGTAATCTTTGACAGAAAGTTGCAAATCTGTGATAGATTCATTGAATGTCAGTCTAACTCTTGGTGACGAAGAGTGTCTGTGTTTGGAAAATTGTCACTACAGTGTTGTTAAGATGAAATTGTGCTTATTATTCTCTACAAACAATTGGAGTAAGGGATATTGTTAATAAACGCTGATAAATTGTTGTTTCTTTTAATCCCCTGGCCTGTTTTTTTTTCATTTCATTTTTTCCCATGTATTGTACCTGTAAAGTCAGGAGCTATATTTTTCCTCTATCTTCCTTTCAGTTCTATCCTGTCCTATACTATGAGTACTTTTTGCTCTGTATGAACGGTATTAATCTCCTGCCATTCTCTTACTTGCAAAAAGAGGGTAATACTACTTGGAACCAAAGTTCAACTTGCAGCAGTATGTGTGAAAAGTCAGAACCTCCAACTCCTGAGCTTCATGTTTACCTAAAAGATAAAGTAGCAAGAGATAAATGTTAAGAGGTTAAATAACAAACCATTGACTTTCTTGGTTTTGTTACTGACAGTGCCAAAAATAACCTTACTGAAGGAGATAAGTAAAGCAATATTAAGTCCATTGTATAAATGAGGAAACAAGGAGTTAAATTGGAGCAATTTGTCAAAGACGGTCTCTGATATACCTGTGCTAGGAAGTGGTGGGTAGATGGGGATGCTGACAGATCTGGAGCCAGCACTGACATGGGGGTAACCAGGTTACGTGGTCTGTTCAACCAGGTGTCCTCCTGTTAGCGAGGGGAAGCACCCTGGCACCCTCCCCGCTTCTCTTGATTGCGGAAGCAAGTTTGACTCATGTGGCATGGTCAGAACAACTGGTTTGGTTTCTGGTCCTAATTGGGATGTGATGATCGAGGCCAGGGCTGTGCCAGACAGCACTGGTTACATTTTGCATAGCTTATCTGTTTTCCCTCTTTCTTGACCCTCCTTTTGCCATCCTTGCACCTCTTTTTCTTCTTTTTTCTTTTTTTTTTCCTTTTTATTTTTTTTTTAATCCCAGTGTCCTCCCAAATAAACCCCTAATTATGTTTTCCCTATTGGTCCTGGTTTTGCTACTCAAATTTGGTAGTTCTGATACCGTTATCTAGGAAACCTTGGCCTTCTGTGGTGTTACAGATACGGTTACCGAAGTACTGCTGGCATTGCAAGTTCTGTCTCCCAGAAGGTCCCCGATACCTTAAAGGTCCCCCTGCAGTCTTCTGTGAAGTTTGGCTGTTTCTAACTTAACTCCCCTTTAACCATCTGTGAAATCCAGCCATCCCTCATGGTGCTATCTATAGCTTTTGTCAGCTTCGTACTATGTTATCTGTCACATCCAGCAATTTCTCATGTCTCCTCCTGTAGTTTTTCACATCCTGTTCAATTAGCTTAACCTCAGGCTAGGGCCTTGGCAGTTGTCTTGTCATTTTCCTGCAACCTGGATTTTCTCTTTCCCAAGCCAGGGCAACACCGTTTTTTCTCTCTCCAGGAAGAGTCAACAGTAGTCAATGTGGCTGAATATTCACTTCTTCAGACCTATTTAAGTAATTAAATATTTAATAGTAATAACTTCAAAATTCTAAATATGTGCTATTTAACCAAATAACACACAATTTTAAAATGTGCATAAAGCAACAGATTTTTACCCCCGAAAATATAGTAATCTTTCTGAAGTTTTGTGAGTTTTGTTTGTTCTCTCTGCTGTACTTGCTCCCTCTCCCCCTCCCCTAGCCTCTGCTTTCAACATCAAAATAAAGTGTTAAACTGTTGCCTATTCTGCTTAGCAGCATCTAATCAGTTCTATAAATAGAATGCTAAGCAAACTACGTAACGTAATTATAAGCTGATTACCTTTGGTCAGATCTAGACAAAACAGGAAAAATGCAGGTAATTTCTGGTTGATCATTACCACTGTATTTATTTAAGTAAGAAATTAACTGCTAGCTCATTACCAGGAGGACACTTGCCAATGTAGATACTTGAAGAACGAACAGCCAGTTAACTTAATGTGAGTGTTATTTGTTATGTATGTTTGGAACTCATATTCTGTCTTCCTCTGTTTAGTGTTTGGGGTTTTTACTGTGATACCAGCTACTGAAAGAATCAAATGAGGGTTCAGGAGTCTGTATTCTCTCTTTAACACAAAAATTATTTTCAGGGAGTGAGTGGTTTTGTGTAAAAAAAAAAAAAAAAAAAAAAAAAAAAGTATTTCCTGTGTTTTGACAATATAGGGATGAAAACTGAGATGAACACAAACTCTAGAAACTGTGGTTATTTTAAGCATGTAACGAAAAGTGATTTTATTATAAAGTCACTGTAGAGCTTAGGCTAGAAGCTCACATATTTCAAGTCTTTTGAAAAATCTTCCTATATGAAAGATTTAGAAGAAAGTGCTTTAGGTCAAGATTAAACCTTTGAAATGCAGCTTATGGTAACTATGGGAACTGATTTTCAGAAATAGGTCTCCCTATTAAATAGAGCAACTTTTATTTCAGTTCAAACAGATCAATTTTTTTCCCTTTTGTCATTGTGTTGAGTACTAGTTTCAAAGCAGACTCATGAGTCCAAGGTGTTTTCCACAATATATTTTAAAGCCTGGTGTTTGGGTGATTGTTTTTCTGTGTGCTTATCTCTGGATTTTTAATACTGTCTTTTTTTGTCTTTAAATCCATTGATCAGGGTATTGGTATTGTTGTATGAAGTCTAGATTCCACCCTTGTTTTCTCTAGTTAGTCTTGCTGCAATTGTTTGCATGTATGTTAACATTAAACCATGCCGCTTTGTCTCCTGTCCTTTTCTCAATCAAGCACAATTATTCTTCCCTTCATCCTCCTACTGAGGATGCACTGTTTCTGATTGCAGAAAACTCCTTGTATCCCTCCAGTCTCCTACGGCAGTTCTTGCATTCCCAAGGCAGTGCACTGTGTCCTTTAGGAAGCACTGTCAGAAGCTCACTTTTGTACCTGCACCGAGTTGCAGGGTTATGGCGTAAGAGAAAATGATTCTGTCCTGAAGCTGTACTTCCTGTGAAGCTCTTAAAACCATTTGCATCCATTTGAGACAGATCACCTTTTTTTGCAAAATAGCAACTCCTAGTTATTTTATCAGTTAAAAGGAGCTGCTCAACTGCAACATTTTTTAGGAATACACTGGAGATAGCAAAGAGTCCTTGTCACTGGAAATGAGTGAATACATTTTAGTGTGTGTCATTTGACTTTAAAAATAATTGTCTGAATTTTATTTTTTTTTAGGATTTCCTGTTTAAGAATCCTTTCTGTTTTTCAGTACTTGTTTGCTTTGAGAACAGACATAGAAGAAAAATGAATGAAGAAATCTAAAATCCTGAGTCTGAAGTATACCCTGATGCTGGCTATAGTAGGGTATACTTCAACAGATGAAGGTTTAGTAATATTACAAACTTTAGTGGGACTACTTTTTTTTCCTTTCTGGTGAGATTTAAAGAACATATTTTCTCTTTAGGTAAAGTATTTCTTAAAATGTATGTTTATTCCTAATTATTGGTTTTTAAAGGTTTATTTTTAATCAAATAATGTGTAACCCATGCATTGGTAATTAGTGCAGGAGTTGAGGAGTTGGACAGGTTGTCATAATTCTTGTTAGATGCATCGCCATGTCATGATGATGGTTTTATGCTTCTGGAGGAGAAGAATGTTTGATTCACTTTCTCATTCAGAAGGGTATAAAATTTACAGCAATTGCATTGTGTAGATTAGAGATGTGTATGTGATAAAATGCCTTAATCAATTACTACTCTTAAGTTTATTTCTTCTATATGGTCTTCTGTTGGTTTTATCTCTCTAATTGCTTTGGGAACAGAAAGGACAGTAAGGATTGTTGCAGTTAGATACAGTGGCTTATGTTAGGCCTGGCCAACATAAACATTCAAAAAGTAAATACAGAAAACTTCTTTAGACAATTCAGACTAGTCTGCTTTTTGGAAAAGTTCCTTCTAACTTGGCCCAATTAATGGTTATTTACCCACTAACATACAAAAATATTTTGCACTATTATTTTTCTGCTGCGTGTTGCTTTCAAATATTATCTTTACCTCCTGTAGTATCACTGTAAAAAGCTGCCATTTTTTTTGTGATCTTGTTTAACCTAAAATAATTTTTTTTTTACCAAGGTCAGAAGAGAGAAGATGGAATGGGTAATACACTGCCATACAAAATTGTGTTGCCTAAAAGACTTCTGTCTGTAGATCTTGTTTAGATCCCATAGCATTCCCCAAGTGATAAGCTAGCACAGTGCTCTGTACGGTATGTAATTTTCAGTGATGACTCCCTCCCATCTGGCAGTGATAAATTTAAATTGTACCTTCATAACCCTTTTACACTTTACATGTTGCTTTGTCAAATTAACTTTTTATACATAAAAAATATACCATTGTTGCAAATGTTTCCAACAAGTATATTTTCTCCTTCCAAAATTAATTGTACTGCGAATTATTTCCAAGACTCTAGCTACATGTTGCATAGTTCTCATCAAAATTTTCATCAAAGTAAGATTTCATGCCATATTCTTCTTGATCAGTCTTCTGGTGGTATAGATTTTCAGCTCCTATACCTCCATGTACCTGGATACATAAATAATGATTTTTGTAAGGGTGGATGCAGAACTTTTATTATCTTCAGGACAGCTTTCACGGTAGATGTGCAGAGAATGACTGGCCTTGAGTTTTCATTAGGCATTAATCGTATGGCTATATGTTTCTGTGCTTAAAGCAGAGTTTGCATTGCAGACATCTTTTCCATCCTGTTGTTCATGAGTTTGCATGCAGCACAATCAGTAGCGAGTGTTTTCATGGTGATAACTGGCTGGAATTAATTTTATGGCCATCAGTTATTGCACTTCTTTGGACAGACACATGGAATGAGAAGTCCTATTGATCCTGCAAAACTGGGTTTGCACCAGCTTTGGAAAAGTTCCCTTGATAATTGTGCTTCCTTTTGTGTCATTTTAGGGCTCTGAACTTTCTTTTGTTTGCAAGAACACTTGCAGTACAGTATTTTGCATGCATCAAACCCAAAGGAGCAGGCTGCTCCATTATTAGTGAATTTTGCTCTTGTCAGTGCTCCAAGTATTTGAAAACATTGGGCAAGACTGAAGACATAGCAGGTCAAAAGATTGTAGGGTTTTTGGCAGTTTTTTTATATTATTTGCAAAGTGTGAATGTGCAGTATAATTTCTGTCACTTCTAAGTTGATTTAATTTTGCCCTTCTTTTGTGATGGTCTTTGGTGCAGAGAGACAATGACATTGTTATAAAGAGATTTGTTGCGTACCTTTACCTTATAGTTTAGTTTTCTTTTGAATAGGCATATAAAAGATTTTTTCTTTTTTGGCTTTCCTGATCTGTGATTAAAGACTGAATGTTTGTGTTGCATCCTCTGCATTTTATGGCACCTTTTACTAAAGTTTTCTAGAAAATGTTAAACATTATGTCAATCCTGCATAACTTTTCTCTACCTTTATGTAGTGCTGGTTACTGGGCATAATCTGCAAATTGTGTTAATCTGTTACTACTAGACATTCTTTGTCCATACTTATTGTACCAATAATAGAAACAGATGGTTTAGGACTGCCTTAATCATCATTTTGTACTCTCCCTCACCTCAGAACTGCATTATTTACCAAAGTAATTCATTCATTGTGGCTAGTAGCAGGAGAACAGGGCTTAAGTGTTTGTCATTACCGCACTAAATCCATTCTCTGCTTTTGAGCAAGGTACTGTCCCTCCTGATAAATTCTGTCTTTCTTCACTATAAATTATTTTCCTGAGATCTTTAATAATTCCTTTTCACTTACGTCCAAAATCAATTTGTTTAAAAATTGTTCCAAAAAATGCCTTCAATGCATTTATTGACAACACCTCTATGAGGGAGATTTTACATTCCTGTGTCAAAGGGATGTGTTGAGGATGCCCGAAGTGGTGCAAACTGTAACTTCTAACTGCCACAATTGCATTCATGCTGTGTGGTACCGCAGCATGAATGGTAAAGAGTGCATGTGGGGTTACAGGCTTTTTTTACTACTTTGTTTTTGTGGACTTCTGGTGTATTATCTGTCACTTAGTGAATGATGTTTGGCCAGTTTTTGAATACTGTAATTTTTTTTCTTTTCATGCTTATGGGGAAATTGGTGGCCAACTTAAAGGAAGGTCTGGATGTTGTTCTGTGGCTGTTTACCAAAAACAGGTTTTCAGTAACTCTTTCTCTTTCTAGGAAAGATTAAGATGGTGGAGTTGATGGTGGAGGTGGCCTTCAATGGTGGAGTTGTTTGTACCTTCTCTTAAACTTCAGCTTCTCTTAAATTTCTTTGTAGCTTAGTTGTTTGTAGCTTCTCCTAAATTTGTTCTCTCAAATTTCAGCTTTAAACTTTGTTTCCTAAACTTTTGGTTGTATGATAAAAATGAATAAACTGTGCTGATACATGTATCTTTCAGTGATCCAATGACATTGCATACAAAGAGAAAAGTTTTTTAAAAAAATTGAATTTAAAAACTGTCCCCTTTTTTGTATAGCAACAGGATGAAAGCAAAACCATAAAAACTGGGTCCTGTGCAAAACCTTACATCTGAAAGCATAAGCTTTTAGAGGGAGTTAAGAATTTATTCCACATTTCAGATTCCAGTTTGGAATGGTTCCAATGCTAAATGGCATGTATCAGCCTCTTAGCAGAGGACAAAACACTTGGTTGCTTTTGATGATTTCACTTCTAACATTTTCTTCTGTTTTTAATGCCATTTCCCTAATTATTACTGTTCTTTTGAATGATAGCACCTGAAAGGTGACCCCCAATGTTCTTCATCAAGATAAATATTTGTTTCTTTTTTTTTGAAACATCCAAAGAGAAATGCTGTCACTGTACCCTGAAACTGATGAGTATATTAGGGTAGTATTTGGTTTTAGTGGTATTACCAGTTAATGTTTGCAATTTCTGTTATGAAATTTTGCTTTGATCCATTCAATCTTCTGGAATGAAGTTGATGTAGAAGTTTTGCTGGAAGACACAGAAAGACTTCAGCTACTTCTGTAGCTGCATTTGAGTATGGATGCAAAAATTCTCCATTGCAACATTATTTAAATTCCTTAGTTCTTTGCTCTTCTCTTTTACTGGATAAAATTTCACATTTGATGGTGAAGAATCCTGACCTGTCTTCAGTGTTTCTTCAGATAAATAGAAAACCTTGCCTGCTGCTTAATTCCAACAGTATTTTAGTAGTAGTTTTAGTTTTTATTGTTTTTTCACTACTTAAACACTTTTCATTACTTCAGTCTCGAAGGTATTTCAAAGTAGTAGTTGGCCTAAGTGATCTGAAAAGGGTGCTCAAGCACTCTAGGGGAGGGAAACCATTTTTGTATTGTTGTCATAAGTGCTAATCCTAAGTACACAAAAAAGTACTTAAATTATTTCTGCGCACCATGCAAGTGACATAAGTTTTGAGTTCTCAGGTTTTTGTGTTTTACTTTTGATGACAGAGGAAAGTCCCTCTCATGGCTTTTTTTGCTTACTAAAGCTTGAATCAGGCTATGAAAGGTAATTTTTAAAATATGATTTAAAAAACTTAACTGTACCAGACATAACAGGTGAAATGCAGTATTTCTCGGGTTTTGTTTTGGATCTTGTTAGGTGCCAGAAATATTTTAAAATTAGATTGCAGATAAGCAGCTATTCCTTCTTTAAATGTTAGGTTTTGTTTGTAAATAGTATTTACAACTCAACATTTCTAAGCACATTTTGTTGTAAAATCTTTCAAATTTAGTACTCAATTTTTACTATCCATATGCTGTCTTGAGATTGACTTTTGTTTATGCATGGGTCTTGTAGTTTGAATTTATTGGCTGTTACTTTCAGAGCTAGTGTTATAAAATCATTCCTGACATTCATTTATGACTTTGTTACTTCTTATCTGCCTACTTTTTCCTTGAAGATAAAATATGGATCTGTCAATTCTGGCTGTTGGCATCATTGTAAAGAACTTGGTGTTTCTGTGGTCTCTAGGTATTTAACTGAATTCCCTGGCACTTTGTTACATTTGGAAAATTGATCTTAGTGTTACAGTTCTTTGCAAGATACAGTAGAACCTGAGAACTTTGTTGAACTCTGTTGAACAAGCTAAATTCCCATGGTTTTCAGTAACTTAAAGCAGGATGGTTTAGACTCCTTCTCCTCCCATATTCCTCTTTCTGGATTTATTTTTGTTTATCACTGATATCCAATAGAATCATCTTGCTAGCATCCATCTCTTCTGCCCAGTGGCTAAAGTAGGGTTAATCCAACAGTGCAGTGAAAAGCCTGAGGGAATGGGAAGGTAATTGGGAATTCGTATTTGCCTTCTAACTATTCATGTAAGTTCTGGTCATGTCAGTTCCTCTGTGGGACTAGTTATATATTGTAGACCATTTGTTTCACTTGTGGTTTCCGAAATTGTATTTTCTCACCACAAACCCTGAAGCTCAACTTTCCTGTAAATGAAGAAGTTGAGACCACTGACAAACATGATCATCAGAACATTCCAAATAACTTAAACATAATAATTCAAAAGACACATCCTGTCTCAGCAGAGCTTCAAGGCACTACAGTTTTAATTTGCTTCAGAATTCTTGTACTTCTTGCAAATAAAAATTCTTAGAAAAGGTATACTTCAGACTAAAATGGGGTATTGTATTTTTTCAATGTCTATATATATCCTTTATCTCTGTATCTGTGGCTCAGGTCTTTTTTGATGAGATACTTCAGAGAAGTTCTCAATGGCATCTCTTGCATTAACAATGCTTTGATTTAATTTCTTTAGGTTATTTTGAACTATAAGACATTATCAGCTGTGCCTTTTTAAGCATGGTGCATAGAGGGGTTTATAGTCAGATTTACCTATGTCCATCATGCTCAGAAGGGGCCAAGAATCTGATTCGTGTGTCTCTTATGCCGGCATTAAAATATACCTGAATATCATCTTTGTCCTGACTTAAGTATTATCTTGAAGAAGTAGGCAACCAGGCTTATGCAATTGGGGATTTACTGACAATTGTTGCCCTTTACTTGCTGCTATCCTGTCGGTCATTCAGCTCTGGGGCCCGCAACAGAAGAAGGACATGGACCTGTTGGAGAGAGTCCAGAGGAGGGCCATGAAGATGACCAGAGGGCTGGAGCACCTATCCTATGAGGAAAGGCTGAGGGAGTTGAGGTTGTTCAGCCTGGAGAAGAGAAAGCTCCAGGGAGACCTTATAGAAGCCTTCCAGTAGCTGAAGGGGGCCTACAAGAAAGCTGGAGAGGGACTTTGTACAAGGGCGTGTAGTGATAGGACAAGGGGTAATGGCTTTAAACTGAAAGAGGGTAGATTTAGACGCGATATAAGGAAGAAATTCTTCACTCTGAGGGTGGTGAGGCACTGGAACAGGTTGCGCAGAGAAGTTGTGGATTCCCCATCCCTGGAAGTGTTCAAGGCCAGGTTGGATGAGGCTTTGAGCAACCTGGTCTAGTGGAAGGTGTCCCTGCCCATGGCAGGGGGGTTGGAACAGGATGATCTTTAAGGTCCCTTCCAACCCAAGCCATTCTGTGATTCTATGGTCATTTTCAACTGAATTTGAGGGGTGTAGAATTTCAGAGAGTAATTAAGCCCTCCATCTGTTTTATGAAAACAAGCAACTGGAAAGGAACAGATGAAAATTACTGCCTGTATGTGTGGCCAAACAGTTTTCATGGGCATAACTCCAGCATAGATGGAGCCTGTACAGCCTCTTGTCTCTCAGGAAAGAAGCTGGGCTTCATAAGTTGCACTGCACACAGAACAAGATTACTTTTAAAGTGCCTCCATGCCTTTATAGTCTGATTATTTTAGCCTTTAGCCTCTTATTTTAGCCTTTTTTTCTTGCTTATTGGTACTAAACTTCATCTTTCACAGAGAGGAGGTATTTATATTATATTATATTATATTATATTATATTATATTATATTACTATTAACTCCTTTCTTCTAAATGCTTACTGCTAAGTGTAAAAAAGTAAAGAGTACTCTTATTTGTGTAACTAGCCAGATTTGTTGGCACTAACCTAAAATTTAGTAGCTAAAGTAAAAGAGCATATAGTCAAATGCCAAATAGTGGGCTGTATTGACTAGTGGTCAGACTCAGCATGGGAGTTCCTTTAATCCTGGATAGATGCTGAGCAGCCCACACTGGGCTTCAAGAGCCTTCATGTGTAGCAAGGCTAGGGGCAAGGCAGGTGTGTGTTTTCTTTCTAATAATAATGGAGAGGATTATCTCATCCATCTGTGAAGTGCATTAATTTTTTTGGACGAAAACTCTGTAAAATCCAGAAGCATTTCTCTGTGGAAATCCTTTAGTTGCCTTAAACTAGTTAGACAAATGGGGTAGAGGGGAAGGCTAGTCTTTTCCTGCGGAAGACATGTATAGGATAATACACTTTTGAGTTGAAGCAGTTGACAGAGCTCTTCTGCTGAGATGATTCATTGTGCTGCAGTTTTGTCTTCTAGTATGATGTTGTTAGTAAGCTATCCGTCAAAGGCTGAGCTCTGCTGCTGTAGCTTTTGTATAAACCTAATGTGAAAAATGATCCCAAAGAAGGAACAATTTAAAGTGAAACAAATACAAAAATGTAATATATAACATCAAAGCTGGTAACTTAATATGGCAAGATCTAAAATAAGAGGCATCAGTCCTACCTCCTGCTTGCCTTTTAACCTTGTTTTGAAGACAACTGTTTTCCAGAACTGTTTTCAGTTTAATCTTTTTCGATTTAATTACTCAAGCTAACTGCTTTTTCTTTTATAGAGTGTCTGTGTTCCAAATACGTAGTTTCTTTCTTAATGTAAGTTCAATGTATTTACTTCTGCAGATCATTTTTTGTCTCTAGATTCATAGAGAAGACATAGGAGGTATCTTCTTCCTAACAGTTTATCAATAAATACAAAATTATTCATTTACTTACAAAGGTGAGGAGAAATGTAATACTTTGTAATACATTTTTTTATGTACATCTGTCTAGAACTTTGTAATTACACATCTAGAAAATGTCCTGATTTAATCTTAAGTCATCTGTTTTTCCAGTGTCTCACAAGTCGTAGTCTCCTTTCCACTTTAAGTTTAGTGTCTGGTTCTTACAAAAGCTGTTGATGAACAAGATTTAGGATTAAATATTTGGATAATTTGATAAAAAAAAAATCCTCCATGTTGCTGATTCAGAGCATATTTTCAATGAGCGTGTTTTTTAATATATATTTCTAAGTATATGTTTTATCAAGAGTGTTGAGAAACCACAAGATGCGATTGATTCATTCATGTTGTCTAAAGTATAAAGAATCATCAGTCTTTGGATATGAATTGGTATGAGGATACTTGGAAATGCAGATCCTTAGATTCCAAATCTGTATTTTTCCTGTATGCTAATTGTAGATATTTTAAATTTTTCAGACGTGTGTGTTCTAAAAAAAAATGTTGTCAAATATTCATGTCTACTTTCTTAATGAATGGCAATTATATATATGGATATAGTGACAGCATCTTAGTGCATCAACCCTAAAAATATTGATGGATTTTGAAAAGGAAAATTCTGGGGTTTTAGACAAAAGCAATGAATATCACTGTCAGTTGGTTACTGTATTACCATCTTGTTTGCTAATGTGTTCGAACACAATGACAGTAATTGTTTTGTCTTCCCTTTTGGAGACAAGTGGCATAAAACCTCCTGATTTTAGGAGCAACTAGCATCTGTTTTTTTCCTCTTACTTTCACAAGATGTTTCCTCAGTATAGTTTTGCTTCAGTCTGTGGAAAACAAGCATTTCCTGTGATTGTTATTTTGTCAAATAGTACGCCATTATTGAAACATAAGGAGTGCAACTCATGAGAGTGTCTAAGAATTTTGTAATTATACTTAGAGTACACAGGGTAAGAGAAATGTATTAGGGTATGAACCTGCAAATCATAGGTGTTGTGAAGTACCTTTTTTCTCTGGTAAAAAAGGGAGAAACTAGCTTGGGAAAAGGACAGAAGAGAAGCAGGAAGGGAAATAGATACTAACAGGAAGTTAAAACTAATAGGCTTCTCTACTGTACATCACACTATAGCTTGTTTCCTGGTGAAGCACCCGTTCTTTCAAAAACCTGTATTTGACATTTGGTAACAAAAGTGGGATGTTCACTGAAAATGTGGAGGTAAATGTGTTCTCTTGCTTCTTTTAGAATACTTTGTCCTGCTTAGAAAATAAATTGTTTCAGGCTCAAAACAATTTTGTCTGTTTTCGATGCAAGAATAAATGCCGAATTGCATCATGTTAGGGAGGAGAAGGAGGAGTTATGGTGTAGCTTATGTATTGTGAAACAGTGTATATGGTAGGTGACTCAGTAATGACTGAAGCGTGTTTTAGTCTATGGATAGTGAATAGAATAATTTATCTGGACAACTGTTCAGTCTTTTTTTTTTAATTTAATTTTCTTGTAATCACTTTTGCTTTCAAAATTCAGAATTTACCTAGGCAGTCTGCAAGGCACAGACTGAAAAGATGTTTGTTATAAATGTTTTGTAAGGAAAAGGCCAGCTTACTTTGATTCTTCTTTAGTCTCTAAATTCATGATTAATCACTACTTTGTAGTGGTGGCAAATGGAGCATTTTGCAATTTCTTGAAAACAGAGAAAATATTTCTCTTAGTTTTATACCCTTTGCATTCACAATTGCATCACTATTAAAAATGGAAGGTGGCCTGGTATGAAGGAAAAAAGATACTATTGCTGTTGACTTAATTTCTTAGCTTTCTGGTATGTGAGTATTGTGGGTTATCTGTCACTCTCTGTACTTTAAAATCCTCGTCTCTGAGAATGTCACGATATGCCTTTGTTGCCTTTAAAGTGTGTTGTAATTGAGTGAGTGATATTGTCAAATTTTTCTTCTTCGCTGTTGCCAGAAGGATTTTGAATAGCATTGATGAAAATGGAACATTAATTGTTATTCACTACGCTATAAATTGGCAAAGCTCTGCTAAGCAATGGATGTTTTAGTACCTAAACCCTTAAGAAGTCTTGGTTATTTTTGCAACAGTGTATATAGAAATTATGTGACTAGATATAAATGTGCAATATTTGTATAATTGTACATGTTAATAAATAGGTGGTAGCCTAAGTTCTAAACAGATTGATAGTGTTTGCTTTAGATAAACACACTTAATAATATTAACCTTATAAATGATGACAATCAAATTATTTGTTTTTCATCTCTTAATGAGTCTTAAACTATGTAAAATATCTCCTGAAGTTCTAGATGTAGTATTTCTAATAATATATTTTTCTAATTCTGCTTTTCTCCAACAGGAAGGAACTCGAGACCTTCAAAGGTAAATTCTATTTTTAATTTTCTACTTGAATGTTTGCAAGAGTTACGGTAGTTCTTGTATTAAGTGAAAATAGTAAGGAACTGTTCCAGTTCTACATTTGATAATGTTAGTTTTATGTTGACCCAGCAGGCTGTTTGTTTTTCAGTTTACCTGGTCTTGCTACTGGTTTCTTTGGGAGAGTCATAAGTGTAGGAAGAACACAGATGGTTCTGTTGTCTTAGCTAGGTTTCAGAGATTCTAGCCTTTCCCTTGGTGTTCAGTTTTGGAAGTTAAGGGTTTTGTCTTCAACTAGTTGATGTCTTTTCTAGCATGAATGTGTTTTTGACGTGTTGCAGGCTGTTACTTGTTAGACTTTTGTCTAGCTGTTTCTAGGAAATTTTCACAGTGTTATGCTACATCAGACAAATGCAATTTTTGTAGCTCAGCTTGTTGGATATACATGATCATATATACAAATATCTGTCCTAAATAATAGGCAGTGGCTAGAAACTCTGTCATGTATTATTGCTTTGTCTGTGGTGCGTAGATGGAACACGTTACCATTTTCAGTAAATCTTAAATTCAGGCTTACTCTACCTACTAATGTTAATGTTTGATCAGCTTGACAATTGCTATTATCTTTTGCTTTGAGTAAGGTGTGACTGTGGCTTTGTGACTAGTCTTTATTTATGAGAATGAAGTCAAGTACATTGACTTATGTCAATTAATTGTCTCTTGAATTTGAAAGAAGGGATGGAAATTTCTATCAACTGCATTCCTCTTTGCCTTTTCAGTTCATTACTATGTCATTTTTACATAATGCTAAAAAAGGAAAATAATAAAGCTAACATTAACAGACAAGCAACACAGATCATGTAAAATGTCACTTTATCTGTAGCTTACCATAACAACCTGTTTTTTGATTGATTTGACAGCTTTCAACACAGACTAGCTCAATACAAAACCAAAGATAATGCTAAGCTCATTCTGTTCCAAAGCAAGGCAGTTACTTTGTAGTACCTGATGCTTGTGAGAATAGTGAATCCTGGGGTTTTTTTGGTATTGATTAGGCATTTTAAGGGAGTTTTTGGAAGCCAGGAGGATGGTTTCCAAAGTTATTTCTCTCTTAGCTTCTTGTTTTTCCAATAAAGATTGTAACTTTATTTGACAGTAAGTATTTTACAAAGACAATTATTTTCATGGAAGAGGAAGGTATTAGCTGTGTGTTGACCTTGAAATTTATACCAAACTAACTCACTCATTCTGTAATGGATACAGAGGCATACAGATTTGTAATACTAGTTATGAAAGGCTTGTCTTGGGTGGACAAGGCTTGTCTTGGTAGCCAAGAGAAGGTTTTTAGTTTAGTACAAAAAGGGAAAATTGCAAACAGATGCCAAGAAAAAAGCCAAAGTCTTTGCATGTTTCTTCACTGAAAAGTTCAACTGCAATCTGTGGCTAATGCAGCCCATATCAATGGGAAAGGAGTAGGATCTCGTGCTATAACAAAGAAGGACCAGGTTAGAGGATACTCTAGGTCTGTTGCACATTTTTGAACCAACTGATCAAATTTATTCTACAATACTCAAAAGAATTGGCAGAAGCTATGGAAGGGTGGAAAAGCACAGACAGAGTGATAGATCTTTAAAAATGGATATTAAACATCAGTCAGCCTAATTTCTGTGTTTTTTCGTACAACAAACTGATGGACAAGTTTGTTCCAGGCAGAAGAGAGAGGAGTTAATAGCTAACAAACTTTCAAGAATAGTCATATGAAGCAAGTCTAAATTCTTTCTATAAGATGACAACAGTATGCTTTAAAATAAACAATAGATAACATATTTTAACTTTGGCAACAACTTTCACTGTCTTTGCCTGACATTAGCCCCAGGAAACTGAGATTGAACTACTAAAAAGCAGGTTCATGGCTGAATGGAAATACACGGAGGAAATGTTTTTATGTTTTCTTGCTTACTAAGTTGTGTTCTTTCTCAGATCTGAAGCTACTTGGAATTTTTGTTGTTAACCTGGATGGTGAAATAGAGGTGTTCATTAGATTGGCTTCAGTCAGTCTTTTCCTGCCTTTTGGACCTTCAGCCAATTTCTGAGTATCTAGCATGTATTTCATCAGCTGACTAGAAACAGGGAGAGTAAGAGCTTCCTGGTCATGCAGGATTCATGATTACGTAGTGACAGATGTTTCAGTTCTACAGCATCTTTGCCCGATCTAACTGGTGGCTCCTTCTTGCATTTTTCTGTTTTAAGCTGCTTCCAAGGCTCACTAGACTCGTGCAGAAAATGATCTGTCATTTGGTTTGGTTTAGTTTCGGTTGATAAAGCATGCTGAAATAACTCAGTAGACAGCCATAGAACTTCTGGCACAGAAGAAAGAAAAAAGCAGCAGCAAGAGCAGGAAGCATAAGTTACCAATGTAACACGCTCATCTAAATAGCAAATACTTCTAGTGGTACAGTACCTAACACATTTTTAAGGTTGAGGTGAGGAAGTATTAGTACCATTATGTAAAGCTTTTATGATAAGATCTTACCTTGCTCATAAGTCTAGTTTGCTGTATTCAAGAAGGGTTAGTTCCAACTGAAATATGTTAAGTAGTTGGGTAGATGATTCTTTACATTTTATATTGCAAGTATAGACTACAACCTCAACTAATTCATCCTTGTGTAACTGTCCAGAGTGAAATGTGTTCATAAACGTTCAGTTCATAAAATACCTAGCGTAAGGGCCAGGAAAGAAGAACTGTTTAAATTACCCTTATATACACTTGCATCTTTCAATGTGTGTGCAGTTGAAACCATTGTACGTTAAATTGCCTTTTAATGCAAAAGAACAGAAGTGCCAGTTTTCATAATGGTAACTTGTTATTTGTGAATTTGTATACCCATATGCTGAAAGGTATTGGCTTCCAGATTAAGGATGGAAAATGTCTTGCATAAAAATATATTTCATAAATATATAAATTCGTTCTATCTGAACCTGCAGAAACTGAAGTACCACAAAAACATTCCTTAAATGCTAGAGGGGATAAAAAGAGGGTTGTATGCACATTTTTCAGTGTCCAACTGTAACTCTGACGTTCACCAGTGCTGAGTTTTCATGCCTTGCTCAGGATAGAAAGAAAGTTTTACTGGAATTAAGACACTGAATGGTATAGTCTAAGGGTCAAAATCTCACAGCACTGGAAGCTTGAATTCAGTGATGCAGCCCATCAGTTTCACAATGAATACAGAAAAAATACTAGTTGTATATTGGCACTGATTATGAGAATGCAGGTCTGGCTCACGAGGCAGGTGAGCAGCTTCACAGGTCTCTCAGATCTGTTTTAAAACTTTACTTTCCTGGAGTTTTGTGTATATATAAATAGATATAGATGCACAGGTGTAGTCTGGATGTGAAATCTTCAAATGTATATAGCCTTATAAACATATTAAGTGCCCTTGTATACCTAATATTTACTAAAGACTTATTTTAATATTGAAACAACATCAACTTCCACATAACCAAGAAACAGAATTGTTTCTGGTTTCATTTAGATCTTCCTACTGTGTGTGCTAAGGTACAAAGTGGTAATTCATTGACCTATTAAGTCATCGAGTAGGGGCTCAAAGCTCAGTGTATATACCTGTTTGCAGCATTGAAAAGTGTTGAGAATCCACTAACAGTCTTGCTCATTGATGTTATTACCTTAAGTAGCATGAAATAAGTACATAATACTATTTTAAGAAATGATGAATTATTTTTGTATTTGTCAATGGAGATACTGTTTTAGAATCTGTTCCTGCCTTTTTCACATTTGTATTACAGATTGTACTCTCATTGATCATGAAAAGTAGATTTTATTTTTCTTCCTTTTCATTTAAGACTATTTACAGGGCCAGACATTCTCCTTTGTTATTTGCTGTACCCATAGTGTATAGGGGCAGAACAAACCTCTCCAGACTCTTTTCTTCTAACCTCAAGGGTTTTCTATTACAATGTAAGCATAACATATTATTTAATAATCTGTGATGCTAAGAAAGTGAAGGTTAGAAGCTTTCCTGCTTCTTTATATTAAGCATCTCTCTCTCTGAAGAAGGCAGAGAGCGCATGGTGTCCCTGTTGATACTGCTACAGCACTGGCTTTTGTGTACCGAAAGTGTGAGTGTGCATTAGCACAAAACATCTCAAGGGTTGTCCAGTGTATTTTTTTAGTAATTTATCTTTCAGAGAGCAAAGCTCTCAAAGATGGTAGATTTATGGATGAAAACATTAGGTATGCCATATGAAGTAGCCTGCAAGTTTCCTCCTAGCGTGCATCAATTCCATTGTTTGGAGAACTGCTTGCAGGAGCTGGCTTATGCTCTGTGCTGCCCTGTCCTGGCTGAAGCTTATAAAGCTGCTAAAAAAAATGTTCTGTTGTGGATCTTGGCAATTTCTTGCAATAGTAGAATTTATTTTACTTGATATTTGTGTAAGTATGTATTTGTTTTTAGTATTTGATGGATTGTACTCTGCCATGGTTGAGAAAGGGCATGTATCATTTTCATTTTTACAGCTGAGAAACTAGAAATTAGATAGCAAATATGTGGTTATTTTGTCTTGATACTTGAAACCTAGTGCATTCATGACTGCACTGAGATTTGAAATCATTCCACCATTCTTTCAGGCACATGATACAATTTTTTTTTTTTTAAGTTAATATTTCTTCTGTTCCAGTGCAGCCAGGCCTGTGTAGTAAATATTTACAGAATACTGTTAATCTCTTTACAAGATGGAAGAGTGAAGCAGAGCAGTGAGGTAGATAATGGAAAAAAAAATAAAGTTATAAAAGTTGTAGAATTGCACAATGATAATAACATATGTTCCTGAGTTTACTTCAGACTTTGTCCAAATGGGAACTGTATACATGATAGATTTAAAAATTGCTTCTAAAAGTTCCTTTTTATTTAAAAAAAAAAAAGTTTAGGATTAAATGTTTTGAGTTTGTTTCTGGAAAGAAAACTAAAGCAATAGAGGCCATTTAGAAATCAGCAACACAGCGCTTTTGCACAATAAAAGGTGGCAGAAACTGTGTAAGGGCAGATGCGCACGTGGCTTTGGCTACTGAGTCATGCATATTTCTAAGCTTTAACAGGATTAGTTTCATTCAAGCTCAGGGAAACTGGTCATATGACCATTTTCAGCACTTCTGTTTACAATACAACAAAATATGTTTTCAGCCCTTTGCATCAGAGATCTCTCCCAAACAAGTCCTGATAAGTTTTAAAAGCTTTATCAAAATACTCTTTCTGAGAAGAAGGCTGGTGCAGTAAAGAGGTGTTTTTTATTGCTTTTCTCTTCTAGGTTAAGTCATTGGGTCACATTTGATATGCAGATCTTTTGTCATCCCTCTTCATGCATCTAACGTGCTTCTGTTGAAACTGAAGTTTTCCAGTCCTTTTATCAGTAGCTTAAAAATGTTTGTATCTAAACTTCCTGGCTTTCACTGTTCCCTTCTCTAAAAGTACATGATATTTAGAGCAGTCTGTTCACTCCATCCCTTTGTTCTCCTTTTTTTGAAATCTACTCACCTCAACAAGTAGTGTGTCAAACTGATTTTTTTTCTTCCAGTCTAGGGATCTTCTTTATCGTGCTGTGTTCTCATGGCTGTCAAAATAAGCAACTTTTTCCTAATCTCCATATTGTCTTCCAGATGCGTGGGTAATATGCAGTGGAGATCTTTACAGCTCGTAGTTGACAAAGCTCATACATTCAATGATGTAGCTGTTCTAGAAGTTGTGCTGTAATCTTGAGCACACAATCCTATATGTTTTTTCTGAGCAAGAGTAGATGATGTTGAGGTAGAAAATCATACCAGCCACATGGAGTTCATTTACTTTAACGTTTCCGAATATACTGCCCCAGAGCCTGTCACATGAGGGACATTCAAGGTGTTTCATTACTGCGAAGAATTTTTTGTTGACAAATTGTGTCCATAACCAAGTTGGTTAATAATGAGAGTTCTAATTTAATGTTGTATTTTGTGGTTTTTCATTTCAATGACTCACTTGAATAGGGGAGGGAAGGGTGTCTTTGGTTGGTTGGGTGCCTCTTCCAAAACATGCTGTGGGAGATAGGCAATGCTTCTGCTATGAGTGTTTCCTGACTGTTTTAGAATTTTAGGTGACCATGGTCAAAAACTTCAATATTTAAACCTTGTAGCACAGATGTAAAAGAAAACAACTCTTATTTTGGCATGCCAGAAGACAGCTGGGAAACAACTGCTTAATTCTATTGTAATAAAGATAAGATGGAGTTAAAATTTCAAGGATATTCTGTTTGCAGGCGTTTTCTTCATTATTTTGCTATGAGCTGAAAATATTCTGATGGATTTCTAGCTATTAATGTGCGTTACCAGCTTCTTTCCCATCCAGGCTATGGGAGGAGAACCTTACAACTTTGCATGTCCTGTATTGTCTGTGGCAAGAATTGACCACGACTCCCATATATGATAACCATTCTCTAGCGAATGGAAAGATTTGAGACTTGAGCACTGCTAGACAAACCTTGAGTGAAAGGCAAATAAGTTTAAATACTTAAGTCTTCAATTATAGTGTAATAGGGTAAGACAGATGGAGAAGAAAAACAAATTATAAAGTGTCCTTATAGCTACCTTGCTTTTGATTTTGCTTTTTGTGTTTTCAAGTTTGCAGACTCTAACATCTGTTTAATTATCAGGACATGTTTTAAAAGTTTCTAGATCTGAATCTAGCTATCTGCAACTTCTGTCCTCTTTTTTGCCTTCCTTGAAATAGGTATGGACTTCAAGTCAAGCCTTTTAAAAAAAATCAAATAACGATAATAATCTTTAAAAATCCTTTTAAATAGAGAAATTTAAGAAAGGTTCACTCTTGGTCTTTCATGGATTTCAATCCTGCCCAGTAGATAATTGAATCTTTATACAGCAGGGCAGATATCACCAGCACTGAGATGTAAAAGCCTTCAAATGTACATTTGTTACAAGGTCACAGGTGGATGATGCTGAGTTGCACACATCTGATTGTATTTGGCTGAGTTATCAGACTTAATGACATACTTTCAGAACTTGTTCCATATATGAATACATACCCAAGAACAGTGGAAGTATTCCATTTTCTGTCTTGACAGAGCCTTCCTGTGATAGCGCACAAAAGCGATTGCTTGCCTCTTGCTGACCCCCCTAAACATGACTTTTTTTTTTTTTCTTCTTTTGGCAATGCTATTCTATTGAACGTTAGGTGTAGTTGAAGGTTTATGAGCTGCCTTTGACAAGACAACAAAACATTTGCTGGATTAAGTATTATGTCTGGGGTGAAGCAAACTACAATGGGTAGTATCTTGTGTATGTGTTTATTTTGCAGATGACTGGAAAAAAAATTTGTTACCTAATAGGTTAATGTCTACAAGTGTCAAGTCTTCAGAACAGACAGTGTTTTCTATACAAGAAATAGAATTTACATTTCAATGGAAAGGGAAGAAAAGGGGTTTTTAAAATGTATTTAAACTGTAGAAACAAAATTTTCTACAACTTTATCTTGAATCGCTACATCAGAATGTTATTTCCCATTATGCTTTGCGAAAAGGTGGGCTGCACTGTCAACTGGATTTAGCAATCTATATGATAAGACATTATTTCCCCTCTGCCCATTTTTTATTAGTTTTCAACCGGTGAGGGAAAAACAGGGCTTCTTTGTTAGTGGCAATACAGGCTTGGGTGGATCTTAGTCAATCATAAAATGGCATCCGTTTCTAAGGTAGTTATATATATTGGAAATGGGTCTGAATTTTCAAAGCTGTTAGTAGGGAGCAGAGTTTCTAAAGGAAATCTAAAGTTTAGAAAGGTATGCTATAGAGATACCAGATTATTTATGGGCAAACTAGATAATCAGGTTTCCTTGGAACAAATGTTGTGTGCCCTTGCAATTCAGCTGATCAAAGATAGGATTTGGGTTTGTCACTTCTTCCACCCCTAACCGCTTCTGCTTTAGTGCTTTAAATGCTTTTTTTTACTTTTTGTTTGCTGTGTGTTTTGGCTATAATGTAGCTTTGTAAGTTACAAATTTAATAGTGCTGTTTGTTTATAATCTCTTTGCTCAACTAGATTTCAGGATTTTATATAATGGCTGTCACCTGAAAGTAGTATTCAGACAATGAGTTAATATAACCTACAGAATGCTAACGTTACAGATACTTCTGAAACCTCATGTTTATCAGGTTTTTAATGCTAATTCTGACTGGGGAAGAGTGAAGGGTAGGAACACTTTTTTCTTTTTTTAAAATTCTGCTTCATCTACATGTATTTTTAGAGAATCTTGTGGTTTTTTAATGTGGCACCCTTACACTTTCTCATCCTGTCTTGCGTTGCTTTGTATTTTAAGGGAGCTAGTTTATTCTCCCAACAAATTTTAATATTGATGCTTTTATGTGGCTTTCTCTTTTTCCTTGGCTCCTACTCTTTTTGCATTCTAGCGTTGCACTAAGTCAAAAGCCCTGTCGAAGGTCAGATGTATCACAACAATTTTGACATCACTGCAGCTAAAAATAAGATGGCTCTTGGATGTGCAGGTGCCTCTCCTGTTGGCTGCCGTAGAAGTTGGCTCTGTGCTGGAGTCAGCCTTGCAGAGTCCTGGGCTTGTAAGGAGTGGAGGAGGCCAGTGTAACAATAGATATTTTCTGTGGCTATTGTCAGGGTGAATAGCTAACTGTGGAGATAACAGGAAAAAATTTCATGGGAACAGAAGTCCTGTCATACTCAGTTTATGCAGAAAAGAAAACCTTTAAAGGTGTAATATTTTAATTGTCTGTAATGCTTGAATGATTGATGTGGAAAAAAATAGAAGCCTATTTTGTCTGCAGCTCTAACTTGAATTCATCCTGTAATTACCGAAGTCCAGACTGAAGGCGGGATTATCTCACGATTATTATTATTCTTTTAATCTTTCCGGTAGATATTTTTGGTGGTGTTTTCACCAGTGAAATAAAACCGAGTTCCGTAGGCCCATACGTTCTTGGTAATTTTTCCTCTAATGATGACGACTGGAGAACTTTTTGTTACATAATTCCCCTTTGTCTGTACATTTAAGGAGCTTTGTAAAATGTGATCTTTTTAAGTAAAAGAAAGGAATTGTTATGGCTATCGTGGTTTCTGGCAGCACTGTGCACCCTCCTAAACTGAAGAGGCAGCGCGTGCCAGTGTTCCAAATTCTGAGCAACGCCTTACGATTTCTGAAACATAAATGCACTGTTGTGTAACTGCAGCATCACCATAACCAAAGATTCTCGGTCATATGCTGTTTCTGTAATTTTTTTTTAACTGCACAACCATTTTTTGAATTTTTGATGAAAATGTAGTCTGGATATGTAATACAAAAAATTCAGTTTTCAGTAGACAAGACTGCTCCTAATTTATTTAAAAATCACATCCAAGATCTTTAATATTTTATGTGTGAAGTAAGAATAGTATGTAATCTGGTTTGTGGGGTATCTGAGCTAAGCCATGTTAAGGCAAAATACTTTGAGGGGAGAGCGTGATGAGCGTCGCCTAATAAAAAAAAGAATTCAGAACCCTTCTGTACCTTTTTCCTTGCTTCCAAATCATTTTCAAACGCTTCCAGCTCTCTGCCAAATAAACACATGCTGTAACTGCGTGTCATCAGATTATAACCTGCTGGGAAGATTTCTCTCTTTCTAGCACCCCTTTATTTAGCAGCATGTGGTACCTTCCCAGATACATGCGTGCATTTCTGGTAGAGCCCAGCTGCTGGTAGCTTGTGTTCAGGTTCTGGAAAGGCGCTGAGTTGAAGTATCCATGTGTATGCATCTGTGTGTGAGTGACCCACTGAAAACTGGCAGTCGCGGTGTTACTGCTTTGAAAAAGCAGCCTTCTAGCATCGGTCTTTGTTCTGCATCAATGAAGATGCACATCAGTGGAGCTGCTTGGTAACTGGAGCTTTCACTTGACCAGTACTGTGTTCCTTTTTACTTGCTTATTCCTTACTGCCATGTCATCTCCGGGAGCCACTGAGAATACTCAGAAGAATTCATGTAGGTGGAACTTTATTGTCATCTTTACCATTTGCCAGCTTAATTTGCCAAGCTAATGTAAAATGCAAAATGAAATTAAAGTTAGCTTAATTAATTTCCTCAGTTACCACCATTGCCTGATTTGCAAAGGGTGTGCTAGAAATGAGAGGTTAATTATCAACTTGATTTAGCAAATTTGAAAGAAATAGTGTCTATTTTGTCAGAGCTTTTGCTTATTGCTTTGCTTTTGTCTGTCGCTTTGCATTATTGTCAGTGTAATATTAATCGGAATTAGTAAAAGAATACAAATACACAGAACCCTTGTTAGCTGAAATTCAAGCAGACTTGTCTAAGGGTGGGGTGGTATTAGAGGATGAGGGGAGACAGAGAATTATTATCTGAAGATAAAAGCTGAATATAAAAAAAATAGAGCAGTGAATTCATTAGAATAGATGCAGTTAGGCTAATTCTTAGTTTCCTTCAGATAAAATAATAAGTAAATGATAAAACCATATATTTTTAAATGAAGCAGTGTTACTTACATCAATATGAGCACCCTATGTCATACAAAACAATGTTCTTAATAATGCAATTGATATTTTAATGCTGTTAATTTGTAACTAATGATATTTAGAACTGTGCTTTAATTGAAATAGAAATAAGATGTGGATTTCTACTCTGATTCTTTTTCTGTTCCTCTATATAAACCACTGAAAGAGTTTTTCTTCTATTGCCATTCATATGGATTTTTTTTTTTTTTCAGTTGATGTCCAGGACCTAAAGATAAGAGTAAATTGAACTATTATTTTAATAACCTGTTGGAGCATGCCTTTATCAAGGCTCTACCTATGAGATGTAATTCTGACTGCTAAATTTGACATTCACGTTAAATAACAATGTAAAGTTGAATATTTTGTTTTAAACAGTTCATCTGGTATGGGAGAACTCTTTACATTTGTATTGATTAGAAATACTTAATTTATCAAAATAGTTGTTTTCCATAAATCTAGACAAAACAGTTGACTGTTTACTTAAAGATGGCAAAATTTACCCTCTCTCCTGCTAAATGTGGTGTGACCACTTTTGCACTCAAAGTTGTCAGCTTTGAAAGCAATATATATACTACTGGTATAATCCATTTTGTATCCTTAACTACTGTGTATATATTGACAGAAGTTGTCGTTTTTTTTCTCGTTGGTTCCTGAAATTGAAATGGAAGTATGGTGAATTGGGGGCGCAGCTGTGAATCTTTCTTCTTTTCCTTATTTGCAATCATACTCTGGACCGTAGAATAGCTATTTTGTGTGTGGGGCGGGGGCCATCCTTGAAATTACACTTCCATAAGGATTAGAATATGGAATTGGAGAATATTTCTGAAATGTGAGCTTTAGCAATATCAGACTTCCAACTACTGCTGGGAAGTGGTAGCAGTAAGTAGAAGCTTTAGTGTCAACATTAATATTGGAAATGTTAGCACCTCTATGGTAACCAGGATTATTCTAATGTTTTTTTAATCACATTTTCTTCTATAGCTTGGTGACAGAAAAAAGTAATGCAAAACCAAAGATGGCTTGTTATATTTTTATGATAATCTGTTTGCTCACCATCTATGTAGGCTGAGGTTAATGAGAAATTAAGAAATACTCATCTACCTGCTTTTAAAAAGATTGTGTCTCTCTAACAAGATCAGATGTATGGGGTGGTGAAAGACCAAGTGCTGTAGGTTCTTGTAGCCTGTGAATGCATCTTAGTGTGAATGAATTTTTAAACAGTTTTATAACGACAGTATTCTTTCTTTTGGCATGCTTCTTTTATTATATGTTAGAAATGTAAATGTTAGTGCAGACATTTCATCAGTTTGATTTGTAGCTAAATAAATGTACAGTAATCGATTATATGCTTTTTATATTTCTCCACATGATACTATTTCTTTCTGTAGTGGTACTATAAATATGATGCTATTCTGGTCCTTACAGTGTTCAGAAATAGTAAAATTGTTTTAAAAGCTGCAGTAGAAACAATTTATTCCTTCTTTATAGCATGTCCTTACATAAATCTCAGTCCCGCCTTTCACAGCAGTGTGTTATTAAACTACTTATTCTGCTCAGTTTTTAATGATGCAGATGGGAAGGGCGGATGGCCAAGGTGTGCATGTGGGCATGTAAGAATTCAGAATGTTTCTCTACTCCTGGTCAGTAAATGGAACAAAAATGTTGATATTCTGGTAAACAACTCTGCCCGTTTTACTTACGAGTGTTATGTATGCTGTATTAAATTGTATCAAGGCATTAGAGCTGAAAATGTACAAACATAATTCTTCAATATTATAGCTAGTGTGGCATCCTTTTTCTGATTTGTTTTTACTGAGCAGGTGAAAGAATATTCTTTGGAACAATGCCTTTGAATGATCAATGTAATGAAATACTTCAAGTGAGCTATTTAAAAAGTCAGCAAAACATTTTTGTATGTATGTAATATTTCTAAATCGCATGTTTTTAATAGAGTGTGCGAGTTAAGGCTGAAAGAGGTCAAGAGGCACTTTCCACTAACTGAAGTCATTGTTTCATTTTTAATCACTTGGGGTACTCCGTGGATTAAGATGAAATAAAAATCTTGCGGAGATGTCACTCAGCCGTTTTTTTCTTTTATGTAGAAGCCAGCTAATGCTATTTTGACATTACATAAATGAGACTTGATCAAAATGTAGTTGGCTGTGTCTCATTTTAAATCAAACAGAAATGCTGCCATTTATAGGAATGAGTTTCTGGCTTAATTAGCTGATTATGTAATCACGCCAGCCCTCACGCACCACCGTTTCCATTGGCTCCGGAGGGTTTTAACTTGGATCATAATCGTGAATCCTCATACATTTATTATCTCTTCTCTGGTTATCGAACATTAAAGTGAAAAACCCACGCTTCATGGAGGAGACAACTAAAAATACCTCGGGTGGTTTTCAGTGTATCTTGTGCATTCACATGGGTAGGAAACGGATCTGGTGGTACTTGATAAGCTCAGGCTTTGTGGCCCACTAGCGATGTGGGAGCTGCAGTTTTGCAGACTCAACTGTCCTAGGCCTTAATCATAGGTGTAACATAATATTTTTAAGGTCTGTTTAACCGTACAGCGGGTGGGCTTTTTTACCTTTGTTTTAAAGAGCGCTAGTTAGTTGTGCCATTAGTCTCATGTGCAGGGTAGCTTCTGGCACTTGCTGGAGAGGAGGGTCCTGAGGAAGGGCCTGCAGCTTCAGCCTCACCTCCACAGACCTCTGTTACTGGCAGAAGTCTATCCACGTTAGGGGTTTGGGTGACATATGTATTTTCCCTTTTTTGCTTGTTGGTACATATTTAGAGAGTTGTGCTGCCAGTCACTTAGTATTTCGTTCTTATTACAGCCAAACGTTTCGATGGAAAGCTGTAGGAAGGCTGACAGAATAGAAAGCCAAGGCCTTGATTTTCAGCACATTTGGGGAACCATAACTGGTATGGAAACTTCCACTGGTTCCAGGATGGGAAGAAGTCTGGAAGGGGTGCTTGTCTCTCCCTCTCTTGCTCTCTCCCTACATAGAGTTCAGGGTGCTTTTGTACCACTGAAGACCTCCTGCATATTAGTGATTATTCAGTCTAATTGTCTTAAAATTCATGAAGTGAAAATGAATTTGGTATATGGAAGAACTGTGGACTAACTCTACAACAAAGAGAAAACAGAAAAGGTTTTATCTAACACAGACCAAAGAAAGAATATATTTTAAGTCACATCTCGTAGAAATTCGGAAACTTTGAGGATTTCTGGGATGAAAGAAATCCAATTACTTTAGAAGGAAAATTATAAAATGCAAGACAATGTCTAAAGGTATTTTTAATACATTATTAAAAACATCACGAATGAATTTCAGAAAAGCCAGTATTCTTACTGTGTAGTCCTCTTTGCAGTCCTTGAAAGCTGAAGATTTCAGCTGAGGAGATAATCATAATATGAAGACATTTTCATTTTAAGATGCTTTAAAAATAGATGCTTTTCGGATTGAAATTGTGAGTACTATGGCAATTTTAACATGTATACTGGTGCTTTTTGAATGAAAGAAATAGTCCAGTATGTTTCTGTAAGCAAAGCATTCTTTAAGAATGATTCTTGTGCTTAAGTAAGATACACATCATAGATATGACTCTGTAATATTAGGTTTTGAGAAATACTAGATCTAATTCAGTTTTAACTTGGATATTCTGTATTTTGTTCAGACAGCAGCACAAGTATGAAGGTAAAGTGTTGAGAACAGGGGACTCTAACAGCAGTAGAACATGCAGAAAATAATAATAATGTCATAGATTTTGTCCTCTGGTAGTTAATAGCAAGCCAAAAAGTTCTGCAAGTGACAGGTTATTGAGCGAAAATGATTCAGGAGGAAAACAATCTATGTCATAAAGTTACACTTGAGAAATGAACTACTGAGATTAATTCAACTGTGAACAGGGTAAATAACATCCAGGGATGGATCAATCATGAGATTTCCAGTGGACAGCTGCAAATGAGAAGAGGTGTTAGAGAAACGATTGAGTTATGAGAAGAGAGCTTATTTCACAAGATGCTAGGAGAGCTTGGCTTGCTTGGGGGGGGGGGGGCAAGGAGACTTCCACATATAAAGATGTTGAAGGAGTTAGCATCAAGAAAAAGAGAAGAATTCTTGAAAGGCCAGTGTGTGGTGGGGTGGTTTGGGAGTTTTGTTTTGTAGTAATTAGTATGCCTCCAGCTAATTGTTAATTGTGTTAAACTGTTCTAGTATTATTTCAGCAAAGAGGCTTTCTTAAATCTCACAAGCACTGAAAATACTGTCTGCCTATGTTGTGATACTGTTCAGTCTTTTATTTTGTCTAGCACCAGTTGTTTTCTGACTTTCCCCAGTCATCAAATTACTGGGGAGGCGGAACATATGAGTATTTGAACAACTTCGACTGAAATCTGTTGGGCAGAAAAGTTTCTTTCATAAGCTGTTGGTTTTGTGAGTTTCTTGGAAACTGCTGCATTTCTGTCTACAGAGGGTGAGAATTAATAGCTCTGTGGTATAAATTTAGTCATTGATGACTAACCTGAAACTTTGTTATATAAATGTCAATTTTACCATATTCCGTTAATTGGATCCCTGTTCCAGTGATGTCCTTACCCGTCATTCTCAGTTGCTATTTTGATATAGAAGGCAATATGGCATCTGGCTGCTGGCAAAGGCTACTGTAAAGAGTTCCGCATAAAGCCACAGGTTTGTATATAACCATTAACTTTGTTCGAAAGGACGAGTCTGAGAAAAATGTGGGAAAGCTTTTTGATTTTATCGTTGCCAGAAGACTTAACCACATCCCAAGTCCCAAACCCAATTTGGATTCCTTCACAGATGACAAAAGCTCCAGATATCACTTACTAACTTTAAAATGCTCTGACCTCTAACTCAGTCTCATCATTTCTGTGATGAACATGCCCTTTCATATTCTAAGCATAGGGGACAGGATAAAAGTTAATAAAAATATGTTTGATTTTTTTTTTTTCATTTCCCTGTTAAAAATTAAAACTTCCATTTAAAAACATCTCTCTTTGCTAGGAATGCCTATTTGCCATGAACAAAACTATGCTGGTTTACCCTTGGTTTTCAATTCCCTGTAGTATGTGATGTTTCTCAGTTTTATGTTTTACTAAGCTCTGTGGAAAGTGTTAGATAACTTGCGTAAACATGAAGTTTCTGTACAATGTAGGATTGCTTTTAGAAGTGCCTTCCGTTTTTCTCTAAGTACGAGTTGCTGACTTCCCTCTGCATTTGTAAATGCAGCGTTAGTGGACAGCAGTGTGATCTCTTATGTCATGACCTAAAATGAAAATTTAAAAAGCTGTGTGCCCTCCCTTCCGGAGTCTTGGACAATTGCCAGAACTTTGCATTAAAGCCCACAAGCAGTGGTACTAGGACAGTTTTTGCCTTAAAAGATAGGTGGAGTTATATGCGGATCACCGAGCTAGCATCTCTAGCAGGATAGAGACAGATTTGCTCTGACAATATAATGCGCTTTGCAAGCTTCTATTTTAAGAATTCTTTGCACTGTGACTTTTTAAAGTCTATATTGGACAAGTATTTTGTTTCTCTTAGGAGTCTTACACTTCAGGAGGCTCCAAGTTCATACTGACATTGTTAAATTCTGCAAGTCAAAAAGTGTGTATACTTAGAGAAGTATTTTTCATGACTACTTCTTAACATAGCTCTTTTCGATTTTATAGTGCAGCTACTTCATATTGTTCTTTTGTACTGTTACCTCTTGGCTAGGTGCAATCCAGTCTGCGTAACACCTGCAAAGTGATTTACTGCAGGACTTCCTGTTTCATCTCTTTACCACAATCTTGGAGTGATCTGAAAAAAAATCTGAGTTTTGCTTTCATCTTCAGGATGAGTGCAGCAGTGGCAGTGAAAGTGCAAATTGCATGTCTGTGTGCTGCCTTACTTGATAAGTCTCAGCTCTGACCTCCAGATCTCTTCTTGAATGAGAAGGTAGCTCAGTTTCTGGGTTCTGACAATTCTTCTTCTTTTTTTTTTTCCCCCCTCCTAGCATTGAAACAAAGATATCATTTGTAATGACTGAGTAGTTGAGTAGCTTGTATTTTGGGAGGCAGGGAAGGAGTAGTATTAATTTGCTGTATCAGTTTCTATAACCTCGATGACTCAGTGGATGTATATTGTGCTTCCAGTACTGCTGATTTGACTACTTGACTGCTGCCTTTCTGTCAAATCTGTTCCTATAGGTGAATAAAGGTGAAGGGCGAAATCTTTTCAACTACCTAGGACTTTTGAAGAATATTTAAAAGAAAATTAAATGTGAAATGCCCTACATTGGAGTCTCACTTTAAATGTAAGCAGAACTCACTGTCTCCTGATCCGATCACAAGAGGTATTTCCAGATAGAAAATCATCAGATGTGACCTATATTATTATAGCTGGTTCACTGTAAATACATGTTCATTTTACCTGTGGGTTTAAGAATAGCATTTCTTGTTTAATTTCTAAATACATTACTGTACGTGCATGCTTATAAAATGCAGTCTCTCTCAGGCTTTTTTCTGGTATTTTTTTCCCCTAGGCTGAGTCTCATCATTCAATTTACTATTTAGTAAGCATTAAACTAGTGTTAGAAAAAGCAGGCTGTCAGTCTTTAATAGCTGCTGATATGATTACAGTTTTCACTTTAAAAAATGGATTATAATAGCAGTATGGAGGTATATAATTTCTGACCTATTTTGAATGGTAAGTGGAAGCTGCTACTTCAGCAAAATGCAATTCGGTCTAGCCCTCTAATACTTATGGTGTTCATATGTGAAATTATTTGTAATACATTGAGTACACTGCATTTGTACTTAAGTGTGCACTTATACATCTATCTTTATTAAAATTGACTTAGGGGTTTTTGCATCTGTATAGAGATTTTAATATATCAAATTAATAAAAATATACTAATGAAATATATATACACATATATTGTATTTAAACCAGATTAATATTGTAAAAGATCCCTTGTTCTGAATATATGTAGACAGACTAGCATTTTACAGGGAACCTGATAGTTTGGGGTTTTGAGTGAAGGAAAGGAACTCATAAATGCTTCATGAAAATCTATAATCTTGTATATATTTTATGGTTGGTTGTGAAGAACTTATTGCTTTCTTGAATAATATACCAAATTTACCAATTTTATTTTGAAAATATAGTTTTGATGTATTATCAAGTCTTAGTGCTTTTTTTTCTTCCTTCTGGACCAAAATTTCAGCACTTGATGGTTAGATTCATCTCTGTGTGATGCAGCCACTGTTTGATGTTGATACTGTATTTACTGTATATATGAACACATGTATTGTCAAGGGAACTTGTTTAATAAATGAGGCACACATGAAAAATAGTTTAAAAGGAATAATATCAGCAAGCATGTTTCAAAATAGGAGGCTTTTTACCAAACGTCTACAGTTTTGTAGAGCATGAAATGATAATAATGATACTACTTTGATTCCTTATGCATGCTTCAGTTCTCATTAGCCTTGGATAGTCACTATTACAAACAGATTTGATAGTTTGTAAGAGAATCACAATAGGTTGAAGTTCAACACTTGCTGAACACCTTCTTGGTATATCATTCATTCAATCCTGGAGAGAAAATACTTGTACCAACAGAACAGGAATGCCCCCACAGTATTTCTTGGTTGATTCCCACCCCCAGCTCAAGCCTTGTTCATAATTTCTTCTATATTCAGGAACTGATATTGAGGGTGATGCATGTACCAGATGCTGTCCCTGGTGTGTTTGTCTTGGAAGACCTCACAGTCATGATGTTCTTCATGTTCCAAAGGTCTGTTGTTAGCCAAGCCCTGGGACAGATCAGATCGTTTCAGTGTTAGGCTTGCAAGGAGTTTGTTCTTTAACTGCCCTTCGCTATCCCATCCATCCTGCCTCACTGTTTTTTTTTTTTAAAAGGCATCTCAAAGTCTGAGCATCAAATGTTTAGATCCCATAATATTGTTTGTAACCCACTTCTATCAAATGTGATCTATTACTTAAAAAATAAATTTTGAACTTCATGACTATGAATGAAATTTTCCCTGTATGAAGCCGGTAGAAATCAAATGTGGTGTCATCTGTTGGAGTCTACAGCAGCAGCTAAGAGATGAGAAATATTCTGCCTCTATCTTTGTTGAAAGCTTACATCTTAAACGTCATAATTTTATTTCTGTGTTACTATCGAATAAAAATACTGTTGGTTGCTCTAAAAAGGAGGCAATAAAGCTCTTTCCCCATGGAAATTGGATGCTGTTGGGGCTGACGAAGCAGATGTATGATGACAGGAAGAAAGAGAAGGAAACAGGGCAGATATAATGGTGGCCTGAAGGCAATGTTTTCCCACTGTCATGCCGAATGCGTTGTGAACAAATAATTCATATTTAATAAAGGCCATACTGTGTTCCAATGATATCCTCCTCTAAAATTAGTGGATGTTCAGCCTTTGAGAGGCACGTTATGCAAACTTAGATATGAAAGGGAGGAAAAATTGGCCACTGAGTAGGATCAGTACACCTCTGCTTACAGTTTATCTTAATGCTTTAAAAATCAGCAGTTCTACTTTCTTTTCAGAATCACTGTGCAGTTCTGTAGGGGCTCTTTGAATTGTTACAGGTACAGGTGGCTGTACCTGTTCTAAAGGTATAGCGTGTGATTTTCATTGCTATAGAAAATGACACCTAGTGCAGAGAGGTGCTGTTTAGAGAAACAGAGTAATAGTTAAGAAATTTAACTTTTTCAGAAATCAACTGCATGTTTACACTACGCAGGAAATGTGCATGCATTTTGTGAGGTTTAAAGTACTTGTGGCTAATTACTGCTAAAATATTCTAAAGAATAAAATTAAAAATGAAATTAGTAGGGCCTAATACATATGCAAGAGATAAGGAAAAGATTATAAATTAAGTATTCTGTATTTTTAGTTGGCCTAAAGATGAATGTTTTTAAAGTGCATACAAATGGCAGAAGTTGATTGATACAGATGTCAGGGAAATTAATTCCTCATACTGCATTGCAGCACAGGCACAAATAAGTGCTTGCTGTCCCAAGGTGTGGCAGGAGATGTTAAAGACTTGCGTGGCACCCATGCGCTGGAAAAAAAGAAGCGGGGGGGGAGAGGGTGAGAGAGAGATTTCATATAGCTGCATACGTTGAAAGGAATGATCTCATAGGAAGTGTATTTCACAGGTTTCACAGTCCTAATTATGTTGACTTCCCTCTTCAGTCAGCTCCCTTCCTTTCTCCCTTCCCCCTTGTAAGTGCTTTTATCAGCTTCCTGAATTTCTGCTTTTTATTCACTCCTCACTGTCACTTTGATGTCTATGCATCCTTTAGGTGGGTTTTCTTTGTTTGCTTGAATAAGATACTGTATCCTAGGTGTCATCTGTCAGTTTGTTTTTACTATAGGCACAGGGTTCAGTCATTGATGGTCACGCAGTATGTGCTTTCTCTCTCACTTGTAATTGTTCCTACAGCCTCTTCGGTTTTTTGTTTGGCAGAGTAGCTGCAGTAGTGCGTATTTCTTTGGTAACGGCTGATTTTATTGCAGTGGCTTTTTGTTCTTGGTGTTTGCTTTCAATATGGCAAAGCCTTCTGTGCCTCTGTTTTAAATGTCTTTCTCCTGGTTAGTATTGTTTTTCTCCTCACAACTTGTTTAATCTCTACCAGACTGGTGAAATCCAGAATAAAGGGTCATAATTTATATATGAGCTCTGTTTGGCAATCTGAGTTGTTAGTTGCCCTTCCCCTCCGCCCCTGCCCCATGTTCATTTCTCTTACTTTTATCTCCTTTCCTTTCATATTTCTCTCTTGTTTAGTGCTCCACTGGTGCATTAGTAACATCACACATCTGCTCCATCCTCTCCCTAGTTCGCCGCATGCGTGTGTCTCTTCTTGTTATATATGCATTGAGGTGTTGGGCTAAGCAACTGATAGACCTACTAAGTTTTATACTGCTTTAGTGATACTGATTTCTCCCAATAAGAAGCAGGTGTAAAACTGTGAACATCAGATTAGGAAAAGGTCTTAGCTGTTAATTATGCTCTTTTAATGGGGATACAGATGACCTGTTTAGTTATGTTAACCAGTGAAATTTGTCTAGCTGTATTTAATCCCAATAAATTAATCTATTAATCTAAAAGTATTAAGATCTTAGATCTTGCACACATGAGAAAAGACCTGCTAGTTTTTGCACAATATCTTTAAACCAGCCTAATACCGTACTTGAAAAGTTAATGTTGCAGTGATTTAAATCAGTTTGATTTGAATAGCAAACTTTAGAAATCAATTTATCTGTTACTGCAAGCTAAACCAATATGAGCACAGGATAAAATTACACTGTTACTTCATGCCTGGTGCTGCCATTGATGAATTAATGGCTGAACTGCAAAAATAGTTTTGAGTGAACACGATTACTATTACAGCTTTAGGTGGAGCTGACAATATGGTGGCTGTTGGTTTTATATCTGATGTCAGTTCTAGGCCAGCTTTAGGAGGACAGATGACACCTGATCCTCTTTAAAAAACAAACAAATAAAAACCACTAGAAGGGTTTCTTCTTTGGAATTGTTTGGTCTTGAAGAGTTACTTTGGTACCCAGCCACCAGTACTTCCTTGGTGTGGTGGTGCCAATTTGATCTAGTACCATAAAATCAGGCTTATTCTTTTGGGGAGTGATGATCTCCCTTGACTTTGCCAACATTGATGCACTAGGTTAGTCTGGTTGTCTTTGAAGAATAAGCATGGTAAAAACTTGAATGTCAGAGTAAAAATGTGAAAACTACTGATATGTTGTGACCTGGTAGCTTCCCTTCCTATTAGTAGCAAATATTGGCTACCATATGGAATACAGAAATCCTGGAAGACTTAAAGCATGAGACATTCCTCAGAGCTGAACAGGCAAAAAAGTAAACCCAGCCACACTCTTCAAACTCGTGGTTTACAGGCTGTAAGGAAGGTAGGGTTTGGGGTTTCTTCCCATCTGCTTGTGTCGTATGGGTTGCTCTTCAAGGGTTGTCTTTAAATGCTTTTAAAAAAATAGACATGGCAAAGTTACGGAAACTGTTATGAATTAGCAGTAAAATTATGGAAGTGCTTTGACACTGTATATAAAGACAACATTTATTCCACCTTCAATATTTAAAGTTGCAAGTTTGAACAATTTAGAACAATTCTGCTTGAAGGTGGCACACAAATAAATCAGCAAGCCAGTGGGAGCAGATCATCTTCCAGGACACTCTGTTTTTTCTCCAAAAAGATTTATCTTAAAAAAAAAAAAAATTGAGATCATGAAAAGAATTTTATTCTTACAACTGAGCTATTTAAAGACAGCTAGTATTTTGCAAGTTGGAAGTTTTGTCTAGGCTGCTTTTTTGTTAAGATCTGTTATTTCTGAGCTATAGACCATTTATTATTCTGTAAAAAAATAAAATGAAGAAGCAAGTGGAATGGTTTTGAGTATATGGAAACTAGATGCATGGAAGAAAGCTTAAAATGTTTAATTAAAAATTTAAAACTCGATATCTTTTCTTTAGAACCAACATACTGAAAATTGCCTTACCTCTGAATCACAATCCATGTTCTAATGAAACTGTTTTTCTCTTTCACATAAGCCATTTTGTTTTTGAAAATAAAAATGTTCAGTGGAAAAAACACACTGATGTATATTTCTGCACTTACGATAAGATGCCCTGTTTCTTGTTATATAATGCCTTTCCATAATAGAAAGTGAGGAATTTTAACTGTGAAAATATGGTCATATTTGGACTTGATGATCTTAAAGGTCTTTTCCAACCTAAACGATTCTATGATTCTGTATATTCTGAAAATATTGTTTTATGTTCAGCCATATTGTTCTGTTTGAAATGTGGTACAATTTTTGTTTTGTTTGTCTTCCATTTATTCTGCCTTTATAGTTGCTACTGTCCATTTGGCTGAATTTAAAAGCAACCCATTAATTGAACAACACTTTTGTGAGAGGGTATTATAATGTAGTTTGAAGAGATCTGTCTTACAGTATTATAAAAAGTCTGGAAAAGACATGCCATTGCTAATGTTGCAAATTAGCTTTGCTGGTAAATAGCACTGTTATATGTTCAATTTTTAAAAAGAATGATGACATCTTTGTTTTGCATTTGAGAATAAGTAGGGATTTTTAAAATAAGCTGGTCTGTCATAACTGATACTCCGTGTGTAACGAATATGCAGGACTGCATGTATTTAAAATTCCTCAGCTGGTAACGCATCCCTAATAGCTGTCTGTTAGCAAATTAGTTCCCTCTCATATTATTTTGTAGAAACTGTTGGGATGCTCCTGAATGTTGGTTTGTTAGAGTGAATGGTACTTCAGATTTTGTTTTGCTAATCACATCAAACAGAAGTGTTTAGTCACCGCTAGGATTTCTAAAGATAGTCTGTAGTGTGATTCATTTTGGGACATTAAATGAACAATGTTGAACTGGACTGGATTTGTAATCTAATGGTCCTTTTTCTTCTTAACTTCTAAGAATGAAGAAATAAAACCAGCAGTAATAGGATGAATGAATGGCAGTTTTGTTGCTTGTTTTGAAGAAGTTGTTGTGACAGAAATCGAAGAGGAAATAGACTAAGTCATCAAGAAAAAATAAATACTTCAAGTATTCTGTGTGTGCTACTGACATAATGATTGGCTTATGGTCTTCTTTAAAATATTACTGCATATGAAATTTTGACGTTGTAAACAAACTAGGCTTCTGCATGAGGGAGAGCATGATTTCACTGGCGATCCTGCAGCTCTGACTACTTGAACATTTAGGTTTAATTTTTAGAATTTTCCCCCTGTTATACTTGGCTTGAAGTAGAAAGAAATTGCAAAAAAACTCCAATGCTTTCTCCTATTTATTCCTTTTGTAGTTAATCCCTGGTTCTTTCATATTGATTGAGCCCACTTCAAACAGGTAGACACACATGTTTTAGCATAAGTACCTCATGTGCATCTTTGGACACAGAATCTGTTTTTGTTGAAATAAGGGATATATTTGTTGCTTGTTTAAAGTGTGAAATTTAGGCTCTGTTAAAAGCCCCGTTTAAGTTTTAGTAATGCAGCCCTAATGTTCTTAACACTAACAGAAGACCACTGGTGATAATCGAGAAATAGATCTCGCAGCTGATTGCAGTAACGCTTGCAGGCTTTTTGCTTTCAGAACTTTAGTTTGATGACCGATTCAGATGAGAGAGGACTGACAATTTGGAACGGTTTCCAGCATCGAATACTTCAAGTATAATTTGAATTTGTAAAATGGTCTCCTTCACTATTGAATACAAATGTTTTAAGAGTTCTGATAGACATAGAAGTTTCATCATTGTACAGTGTTATTTTCCACGCATTTGTAAAGCACATCTGTTATCAAATGTAGTTTACATAATGCATACTGAATGCCTTGCCATGTGGAAGAGATGTGAAAAAATCAAATTCTCTTTCAACTGGTTGCATAATTTTTTTGTGAAAGGTACGTTTTTTTCTTTTCTGTTTCTGATTGAGCAATCATTGCTTATGTTAACCTAAGACTTGCATTAAAGTATTAAAAAAAAAGCTGTCTTCAAGTCTAAAATAGTCACTATCAACGTAAAGTCAAGTCAGATTAGACTGAACCATACTGAGACTATGAATCCACAGCTCATTCCTTTTGGCTCTGAAGCCTGTAGGACTCTTTGGCAGGCTCTAGCCCTCCCTCTGGAAAGGGAGGTATAAATTGCATGTTCAGATCAGAAGACTGGTTATTCTGGAAACAATATATGGAGTAAACCCCTTGTTTTGTTTTAGTTAGTAGGAAAGAAGACAATAATTTGCTCACCTTCAGTTTTTCAAGGCAAGATTTAGTTAAGCACTGAATGGTATTGTTCTGCTAGCCTGTGTATCTGAAGATGGTTATAGTTTGGGTGAAGAACAGTTTCACCAAAGCAAGAGTTTGGGGCTTAGTGTTATTCTTAAGGACAAGTAAAAGTTGATACCTGCTGACTGGTTTGCCATGTTGTTGAACCCGTATTTTCAACATGTGCACAATGTGTTGTGACAGCAAAACAGCATCTCATAATTTATTTATGTATCTACACATGTGCATAATTTGATCTAGAAAGCAAATGTCTCAGAGTTGTGCAAAGGTTAGGATTAGCACTGTTCTTGTAGTAGCAGAAGCCATTTGCCTGCCTTTGAGAGCCTTCCAGATCCAAAGCAAAGGTGGTTATCTTTTTGGAATGGAAAACAGTAATTAAATTGTTCGATAGATCAATTTGTACTTGGGTGATGGGATGTTATTAATCTTATTTGGGGCAGTTTCATGAACGTTCGCAGACCTGAATTAGAATACTGCAATGCCGTGGTTTCTATTTCAAGTACTTTGGGTTTAGATTTGCTATTGATTAGTTTTTCCATTTGAAAATGAGTATTTTGAGGTGAGACAGAAAAAACACTAATTGGAGAGTATATGCGTTAAATACAACTTTTCATGACAGTAGACTAGTGCTGAGTCATTTGAACTGTTTGCAAGTATAATTCCTGTAATAGTGGGATTTTTCTGTAGTGTGTGGCTAGATTTTAAAGCCAGATTGTCTTCACAAATAAACGTATATGTAGTGAAGATACATGTGACATTGTTGGGTTTATTTATAGGGAAAATAAATACTTCATAGCTTACTAACAGAATTATTGTTCTTAGAATACCGTAAGTGGTGGATTTATAGGGAAGCAGGAAACAAGCATGCAAGCTCAGATGCTTGCCAGTTTGTTTATTTTGGACTTACTTTCTATGCTAGGGAGGTTCAACTTAATGTTATCCTTCCCTTGCCACCTTTTCTTCTCTTTCAGTTGGATAGAAATCCAACTAAAGGAGGATTGGGGAAGTTAGAAGACCCCCTTCCTGACAGAGCCTGTCCTGGTGCAAGTTGAGGAGGGTTTGTGGTACTTGCATCCCACTGAAGTCACATTGCTAAATCCTGTCTTCTAGAAGGACAGATATTGTCACTTAGTGTTCTGGGGACCATAAATGAAATTGAACCGGGAAGCTGGAAAACGGTGGATTGTAGATCTGTTAACCCAGAAGTAGTCAAGTATGGGCCTGGAGGAGAGAGTTCCCCCCCTAAAGCTTTTGCTGTAACATTACCATACTTTGCGAGACATACATTTGCACATCTGAAGGTAGGAAAATACTGAAGCAAGTGTGGAAAAAACCCTAATGTGCTGTAGAACAGTATATCCATGATGATTTTGACTATAGTTAAAACCAATTAAAATAATTCTGAAATTGTTCATGATTACCACATTTGCAGACATGAAAATTTGTCTGCTCTTAATTTAAAAAATTCAAGAAGTAGGCAAATACACTCAGCTTTCAGGATGTTTTTTATGAGAAATAAAATGGCCAAAAGCATTCTTACTGTCTCTGAACCACAGGAGATCTAGTTCTAAACCAGTGGTCCATCATACTGCTGCGGGCCACCTTGCAGAGGAGTCCTCAGCCTGGTGTATTTTTAATCTTGTAGAGAATAGAGAAAGGTGAAAGCAATCGAAAGACTATGAAGTGCCATATGGCTGGCTATGTAGGATGGTCTGTTTGTTTTATTGCAAAAAAAGTACAGTTGTGCAAGGCAAGATTTATGCTTTTACATAAAAATTTCGAATGCTCTAGGCTTGTCTCAACCCCTGCATTAATTACAATTAATGTGCCGTATTTACTGTCTAAAAACCAAACCAAACCCCAGCCTTTGTTAAATGGATGCAGTCTGTCTGTAGTGTATTCTCATCCGCAGGTGCAAGCCACTGGTCTGCCCTAGAAAGGTCCTGTACTTTACAACGCTTTAAAAAGTAGGAGAGAGCTGAAGAGAACTGTGAAAGTAAAATAAACGTAAATGCAATAACCTTTTGTTTAGCTGACCCAAAAGCTCCTAATTCTGTCAAGCTCTAATATCCTTTTCACACACTGTGAGGCATATGATTATAAAGTTTGCGTGGTTAATTTTTTTAATCCTAGATGTATTTACATTTTTAGAACCCGATCCATGCGTTTGCTGTTTGGTGGAGCATATTTTTAGTATCTCTTAATGAGGATGATTTCCTGGTGGCCAGATAAAGTTTGGAGCCATGCGGAAACCTTTTCCCAAGCCGTGTTTCCTGTCACATTGGTCGGAAGCTGCTTTTTCCTCCAGGTGCTGCTTTAGTAACTGGAATCTTGGCATATGCAGGCTGTTATTTTCAGTGGTTTATTCTGATATTTATTTAGGTTTATTCTGTATTTTTCAAGGATATCAAGTAAGCAATTTGTTTGTTTAGAGGGAATGTCCAAGGTAAGCTGGCTTGTTGGAACTGCTTATTGGGCAACTTAAAAAATGTTTTCTCTGCACTGGCAAAACCTCTGCTTTTCCTCTTGACTTAGGTTATTTCTGGACTAATTGGAGTTTTCATATTCTGATGCAATCTATAAAAACACTAGGTAGAAATTATCAAGGAATACATACAGTCATATTCAATGACTGATTTTTTAATGAAGAAATATTTTAATAAAAATAATCTTGATAATCTTAATTTTAGTAAAATATCTCTCCATGAAATGAATATCTTTCAATGAAACTTTTGAGAGTCATCAGACAATAAATCTCATCTGGAACAATGCATATTTTTTTTCCAACAGAGATGATCTTTCTGTCACCGAAGTCCAGTGAAATCCTGACTTCACGTTCTAATGAATCAGGACATAATTTTTTTGATTGTAATTATTTGAATATACTTTTGGTAAAAAAAAAAGTACTTCATAAGGAGACTTAAATCAGAGTTTGAAAACAATTAAATCTTGTAGTTTTTACTTGTTTTGGTTTGGGGTTTTTTTTTTTTTACTCCTACTTCAAAGAAAGACTGTGTACCTAATTCACATATATTAGAAATTTTTTTTCAAGTTTTGCCAACAGTCTTTCCCCACTTCTCAGCAAAGTATAGTGCAAGAGTGCTCTGGATTTCCTCCCTCATATTATCAAAGTGTACTCTAAATTCTGTCAAGAATAATTTAAACATTTTTGAGAAAAACTGCATTCTTTGAAGCGCTCCCCAGTGTCTTTTCTTGCTTTGATATTTTTACTTAAAAGGGTATGTAATGAGGCAGTTGCAAGTAAAAGCTACTAAGTTATAATGCACTTCAAAAGTTATTTAGCTCTCTGTCTTCCGTTGTCTGTTTTTATGTTTTTACCATTCTGATTTTTGAAGGCTTTCAGTTGTTTAGTGAATAGCCACCTTACTAATAGGTTTTGATAGCCTCACACAATGCTCTTGTAGCCAAATTATGATGTTACAGTCTGGACGGATGGGCAACAAGATGGACAAATAACTGGTTGGCTTAGAGGGTAATGGTTAACGGGTCGTACTCTACCTGGGGGCTGGTGGCAAGCAGCACACTGATCTTTCCCAGAGGAGGTGATGGAGGGCAAGATACTCTCACCAGGTTTGCAGATGACACCTAACTGGGGGGATCGGTCGACACGGCGAGGGCAGGGCTGCCATCCAGAGGGACCTAGAGAGGCTGGAGGAGTGGGCTGCCAGGAAAATGATGACATTTAACAGGTACAAATGCAAAGCCCTGCAGCCAGGCAGGAGGAGCCCCTGCAGCAAGACCAACTGGGGACCGGCTGGCTGGGGAGCAGCTCCGGGGGTGCGATGGGCAGCAAACTGGGCACGGGCCAGCAGCACGCCTGGCAGCAGGGGAGGCCCCAGCATCATGGGCTGTATGAACAGGAACATGGCCAGAGATCAGGGGAAAGGATGATCCTTCCCTACTCAGCACTACTTAGACCACGTCTAGGTACTGTGTCCAGTTTTGGGTCCTCCATCCAGGAGGAACATCAAAAACCTGGAGTGAGCTCAGTGAAGGGGTGCTTGAAACTTTGATATCTTTAGTGAAAGCAAAAATCCCTGAGAAGAATACTTGCATACATTTTATGGTCTGGTTGAACGAGTCTGCAGAAAACAGATAAACTATAGAGGGGGCTGAAAAAGGGCATTTAGACTAAGCACCATTTTTTTAATTACTCTGTGTCTTTCCCTCTTTACAACAGATACATTTATGGATTGTAGTTCACTTGAGACCTATAAAGTAACCTAATACTTAATTGAAGGAAAGTAAATTGATTTTATAACAATATGAAAGCACCAGAAAGCCATCTATTTGGAAAACTTGACATCTTCCATGTTAGGTCTAAGGAACGTCTTAGCAATCTCAACAACCGGTGTTTTCAGTTGCTGGGATTTTGTAGTCATTCTTCTAATTAGTATTTTTGTAGCTGTACTTATTCAGGAAATATGTTGTGTATAACTGGGAAATGTTTTAGATTAAGTATAAAATGGTCACTTAGCTTGTTGGTTGGATAGAAACTTTAGCTATTGTGGCAGAAATTTTAATTTGTAGGAAGTGTCAGTCAGTCATATGAATCATATCAGAAAATGGTGTCCTTTACACTTGAGGTATGTGGTTATAAGCCATTGTAATTTCTTGATTTCTAAGTCTGGCCTACTTGCACAGCTATACAGTGCATTTTTTCCCCAGAAAAAAGGCTGAGGAGGGGAACACCTATAGGGAAAATCAATGCATTAAGGACTACACTCCGGGCACTGATGGGTTTTGGTTGGTTGTTGGTTGGGGTTTTTTTTCCCATTGACCTTTAAGAGCATCTAGCTTTAAGAGCACAGGGCGGTCCTTTTAATGACTGGAGTTAGCTGGTACAGCTTTCCAGGTCCCGTTAGCTGATATAGGCAGGATCCACAGGGGCAGAAGCAGATGATGACTATGGCTTTTTCTCATGCTGAGGCATTTGGAGAAGTAGAGTGATCCCCTGAAACTTGCTGATAAATCCTCACCTGGCTAGAGGAGGGGAGGGCAGCGGAGCATCTCAGTAGGGCTGCACCTACCCAGAGGCTGCTGCGGGCTGGGGTGACTGCTGCCGAGGTAGAACCGACTTCCAGGCTTCAGCGCCTGCGGAGTTGAGCGCAAGGCTAGGGAGAGCGCGTTGTTCAGCGGTGTTGGAGAAAGTGAGGTTTTGTAGCAAGTGGAAGTTTTGTGGACGAGTGGGGCCTCTTTGCTCGGGCTTCGGAGGAGGCAGGCTGTAAGGTGTACTATGGCTGCGAGGGAGGTGAGCTGAGAGCTGGCCGTGGGGCTGTTCCCGGGGACGGTGCAGAAGGCAGTACGTCAGCACTCGAGTTTCCAATTCTTAAGAAATATTTTGCCTCCTTTTAGTTCTGCTCTCTTGAAAGTCATAGCTGGTGTAGAATTGAAGTTGCCTTGTATTTGGGTTATCATGGCAAGTTCTGTAATTCTGCATCTAATTGAGAATTAGCATTTTCTCTGTAGTCTTTTTTTTTTTTTCCTGTGCACAGCAGTGTGATTAAGAAATAGGTGCAGTTACTAATTCAAAGGAACAATTTTATGGTGAAAAGAGAAATGCAATAATACTTTAAGCGTGTCAGGTCTCAGTGATGTCTGTAAGAATTTGTATGTGGACATGAACAGCGTATGAAGGCATATGGATGATACTTTTGTCTTTCTTAGAACTCCTTTGGTGCTGGCTCTATTCAGTGTTTTATAAACATGTGAAACTACACTGGGATTATGGAAAACATAATTCTGAATAGCTTTGTAAAAGAAACAATATACCCATTTTTCCGTTGTTTCAGGTTTGACCGTTCGCTTCATCTAGCCATCCTTAGCATTTCTGACAACAAACAGAAACCCCACATGTAGCAGTTTGGTTTTGCTTAGCCAAGCAACTTTTATTATACCTGGCAGAGCGTGAAATCACGCAGCAAGGTTCTTGATGTTAACTCTCGGGAACTGACTTTGGAGAACAAGCCTACGACAACTCTTCAGCTAGAGTATTTGGAGTTTCTTTAGAACATGGCAGCACAGCGGGCAGCTGTTACCATTTAGCTTTGGCCAGTGACAATTTCAGTAGTTAACAGGACATTTTAGGCGAAGCGAAAAGAACAGAGAGTGCAGTACTGAGAAAAAAGTTGTATCAGTCTCATATGTTGTTTGGACACTGTCTCTGTTCTGGGGTTAAAAATATCCTGAGGTACAAATACAGAGTGCAAAACTGTCAGAATATATTATGAGAAAGACAGAAAATTTCCGTTGTCAGTGAGAGCCGCTGGCTTTTATTATTACAATTGAATAGCATTTCTGCATCGTACACAATGTTATTAATAATTGCTCATCATTCAGGGCTGTAGTAAAGGAGTTGCTCCAAGGAACATAGAGTCATCGTACACCGCAGTGTAATTGATAATAAAGATGTGTTGTCTTAAAGGAAAATGCTTTCCTTATTATACACTGCTTCAAGAAAAAGATTTCAGCTTATTTACTGATGTTTTAATGGATATTTGGTGTGTCAGTCCAGTTTTATGGCTCCTTTGGCAACTATCATGGCTCAGTTGCTTCTGTATATGATCTGTGACCTTGACGCAGGCGTCAGAGTGAATTACTGCTCTCTGCTGTTTTTGCCTGGTTTAATAAAACATGTTCTGCATTCGGATAATAATCTCCATAATGGTAAATGCTTTTAATGAATTTCCTTCTTGTAAAATATCATTAACATAACGTTTTCCGTGGAAGACTGACGTGATGCTTGTCCTAGAAAACCTTATGCTCTTTCAGCATTTATGCGTATGGATGCCATATTCTAGCTGGGTCTCTCTGGTGTGTGAAAGCTTGGACGTTTTTTACCCGGCAGTATTTGTTGGAGCTTCCCCTAATGGGTAGAGCAGCCCAGACCAGCAGCTCTTCTCGCCGCCCCCGTCCTTTCCATCAGCAGCTCAGCTAGCAAATTCTTTTTTTTATTGTAGGCAGAGAGCTCGTGAGACCGGTTTAGAAAAATGAACAGAGAACTCTGAGAGGAAGGGTTCCAGTTTATATATTCCTCCTAAAAAGCATTTTTTTTCCAAAGCATATTCTAATAGTGGTCTGGCTAGAGTTAGTACTTTAATAGCTACCACATCTTTTTATTCCAGAAGATGTTGTTCTTCACTAAACAGCATGATTCTTTTCTTTGTACATCCTCTGGCCAGTCAGTGACTCCTGTAGAGCAAAACAGGAGGGAAGGAGATCTAATGATATTCTGTCTGATACTTCTGTCACTGTAGGAGGAAAGAGAAAGTTCTAGGGACCCAGCATAGATGTGTATAAGCAAATTTGGTTGTCACTGTATGTCTGTATAAGCTATACAAGCTGGCCCTTTCTGCTTGATGTCATATTAGTAATTCATGGCAGTTGGCTCTGCTTTTTTTTTTTTTTTGGTGTCAGTATCGTTGTTGTCTTCTGGCACATTCTTTGCTGCTGTATACAGAGAAGACCCTGTATATTGACATTAATGACTGTGGGGTGTTGTCATTGAAAACGGTACTGTTCACCTACCTCCTGTCGACTTGGGCTGCCTTCACAGCTTCTGTGGATACGTACCTGCGCTCCATGTAGGATATTCTTCAAAGGATTTTTTCAGGCTCTCTGGAGGCTGACAGAAACAGAATCTCACACACATGTGCACGCACACACGTATGTATCTATGTACATATAAGCATACATACATATATATCTTTCCATTTGTATTGTGGTGGGAATGTGCTGCAACATTCAAATGAAAAGTATCCCTTTTGTGTGTATTAGGTATATACGACAGCAGAAGCATCATTATCTGATAGCTTTTTTTCTTGGCAGAATTCTGAAATCCCTGTTATTGATGGACAGTGCTTTAAGGTGTTGCTGTTTATACAGTTCAAGAAATCTGCCTCTTGCCTCAAGATAAATAGTTATGACATCACTTTAATGTGAAGGTTATGCTGCCTAATATAGTATTCTTATCCTCTCCGTTTTAAAATATAGTTGCAAAGTGCAGAAGCCTTCTTTTATAACAGCCTGTGTTAACAGTCTGTCAGTATTGAACTGGTTCAGTAGCTTTTAAATTCTGAGAGTCGGGGGGATATACATGCAATATTTTATTTGTTTGTTTGTTTTACGCTCAGCTGAGCTAGATGCTGAACATGCACAGAAGGTTTTGGATATGGAGCACACCCAGCAGATGAAGCTAAAGGAACGCCAGAAGTTCTTTGAAGAAGCCTTTCAGCAGGACATGGAGCAATACCTTTCTACAGGATACTTGCAGATAGCAGAGAGACGAGGCAAGTTTTAAAATACCTTCTGTGTAACCTACAGACTCACAACTTGGAGAACGTTGCTGAGGGGTTGGAGCCAGCAACGGTTTTAATGCTTACAGCTGACGCATTGCAGTGTCTAAATTCTTCCTTGGAGGAACTGAAACTTCAGATAAGGTCTTTAAACAAACTTTGGGTTCCAGGGGAACTAGGCAACTTAGAAAATCAGTCAGGCTCTCTGCTTGTTGTCTGAGGAAATGCAAAGCACTGAAGTACATCTGGAACAGCACTTTTCTCTGCAGGTGAAGAGTGCATCCATATCTATAAAGAGATGGATGGAGGTGGCCGCTTCTGTCCACTGGAGTTCCAAAGCCTGGGGCTGTCACCTGGCAGCAGGTGCCTCAGAAAAATTTTAAAAGTGCAGACGAAAGCTGAGTGTTGTATTTCAGAACAGTTCCCAGGTGGTAGCTATTTCCATTGTCTAGGTAACATACCACGTATGTGATTAGGACATGGGAGATCAGATAAAGCTCTTTCCTTATTATGAGATGACTCAAGTCTGGCATCTCCTGACTGGTTAAAGCAGAAGAATGCCATCAACTACAGACACTTCTGCGTGGGAGGTCTCCATCTGTTGGGCCAAAACTTAGGGATTGTAGGACCAGAAAGCAAGCAAGCAGGAGATTACGTCAGTCATGTGGCAGAAAAAAAGGTAGAGATTCTGTCCCTGCTCCAAGATCAATTCTGCTGTCATTTGTAATGCCGGAGCAGGGAATACAATCCAAGATTTCCATTTCTCTGCATGAGTGCTATAAATGCTCATCTGCAAGATACTTGAGATTGGTTGCTAGGACAGCCTTCTGAGAAGTGGGATATGTAAGTTTTAAATTCCTTTGGTCTAGAAAGGAATTGAGTTTGGGTCTCCTAATTTATATATATATATATATATATGTGTATATGCCACTTAGGCTAAAAGTGGACATTGTCACTGGGTAGTTAGTATTGGGTACATGGCTATCAGAAGGTTAGAATACCTAACTTTCTGAACTTCAGCTTTGCAGTATAATGCAGAACCCATGTATATCAAAGAAACTATTTTTCTGAAAGATTTGATCCTGCAGCTATAATATATCTGGGGAGAAAAACAACAGTCAAATGATAGGATTTTGTCTCAGTTTGCATATGAAGGCTTTTAATAGTGTGATTATTAAATTTAGATAAACCATTAAACTGTCCATTATAATATTTGATGTTATGCATGCAGCAACTGGACTTAAATCTGAGTACCCTTGAACTTACTTGTTCTGTTTGTGTGCTTTATTGTTCAAGGAAGAAAATGCTCATCCATGTATTTAATTCTCCTGTGAATTGTCGGTATAATACTGACAATAATAAGTAGGTCGCTTGCATAAGTAATAATGTGAAATCCCCGTGCTGAGAGGAGATATTGGGTATCAGCCTAGGTTTTACATACTACTCTCATTTATTAGACTGATTGATTGAATGAGGAAGAAGAAGGGCTGCTCTCTGTTAACATTAATCCTTATTTCTGAATTTTCATCTCCCTTTGTGCATTGACATTTAGTGATTGTGTGTTTAAATGTGTTTGTTTTTCTCTAAAGACTTCTAGTTGAGAGAATTGGAAAGGAGTCTTACAAAATGGAAAGTTTCAGTCTTTGCCCCTGAGCCCTATCCTAGCATATTTCTGACAATGCTCTCGCTATAAACATTGTTGCTAAAAATGTTTTGGTTTACAAAAACAGTAATGGACGTTACTTTCACAACAAAAATTGCACAGACTACTCTTGGATTTGGGCTGAGATTGCTGCTGACCAGCTCCTGTGGGTGCGCTCCTTCCGTATCTAGTTTAATTATTACTAATGCATACCATTATAGCAGCTATTGAAGCCTTTACAGGTAATAACATCACGTAGCTGACTGTCAGTTTGCTCATTGCACTATTTTTACTGCAGAACCGATTGGAAGTATGTCTTCCATGGAGGTGAATGTGGACATGCTGGAACAGATGGACCTAATGGACATGTCTGACCAAGAAGCACTTGATGTCTTTTTAAACTCAGGAGGCGAAGACAATAATATGCTTTCTCCCATGCTGGGTATGATACTAGTAATGGCAGCGTGCTTAGAGACAAAGTGATAAATCACCAGAATTGCTCTAATTTGTAATGGATGATGTTATCTCATAAAGCATTACAGTTTAGGGAGACTGAATATTTTTCGTTAGCGGTTTTCAAAGCATTAGCATTTAGTTGCAGTACAAGAGAGCTTGCTGCGAAACTACTTGATATTTCTGGACTGTCTCTTTTTTCATCTAGTTACTACAACTTCATGCTGTATTTGTCACAGTATGGATAGGTGATGTGTTAAATACTGCTGCTAAGGTGCATTTTTCTCGATATAAAGCTCAGAGAGGACATTTTAACAAACATCAGCAGAAAGTTTGCTGTAATTAGGTTTTTATTTTTAAGACTGCTCTCTTAGAATTTGTCCAGAATTTTGGCATTTTAAAGTAAATTTGGACCAGTTGTATAGTGTAAGATCGTCAGTGAGAGCTATTCAGGGACATGGTTCAACCCAGCAGTTCATATATGTAAAACATGACAATGTTCTGGAAGCTTCTGAATAGTGATTCTGATACTGCAGCTCTTTCATGTAGCCTTCTTACTGCTAGTGTTGTTAGTTAAATTGGATTAAATTAATCCACAATTTTGTTTACGTGTTCTGATGAACAAAACCAGATTTACGTTTTGGCAAGTTGCAGCGTGATGAGGGATCTGCTTAAAGCAGGTAATTAGTAATCCTGGATACTTTATCCACAAGGGAAGTGTGCTTTCTTAATTAGAAATTTATTTTAGTACTAAATTGCCTTTTCCCAAAAGAGCCAAAAGAAGTTTTCTTGGGGGGAGATGATGAAGCTCCTTTAAATGTACTTAGATTTCTTTTGAAAATAGAGGTTGAAATATTTTTATAAAACTACTTACAGTGAAGAAACAGTGTACTTTAAATTCTACCCTATGTTTTGGGATATGTAAAGAAAAATGTTAATAATATCCTGGGGTAATTTTCTTCCTCCCTATGTAAAGGTGATTATTACCTGCTGTGAACACAAAGAGCTCTCAGTAAGTAGTCAAGGCGCACTTGACTGCTTAAGGTTTTCGTGTTTTATTGCAAAAACTAAATTCAGATGGATGGTTTTGGATAGGCATCCAATTCATGCAGTATTGAAGTTGATCATTGTCTGAGCATGCGAGTAGTTACAGACTCTAGGACTGTTTTCCCCGTGCTGGGTCTGTGGCAGATGCTGGACCAAGAAGCTTCATGTCTTAACAACCAACAGCGTAACTGGATTATCTAAGGAAGTGTACAAACTACTAGGTGTGGTTGTTTTTTCCTAAATAGAAGTACGACTTATTAGCCTTTGAAAAAACGATATAATTTACGATAAAAAAATATAATTTATTTTGTGCTGTAATGTAAGTATTACAGTGTGTACTTATAGATAGTGTATATATATTTATTATATATATATATGCACATACACTACAATATAATGTACCAGTGCTGTAATGTTCTAGCACTGTAACCTTAAATGCAGAGGTTGGGTAGGCTTGCAGCAAGACTTACTCCTCTACAGTTACTACTACTACTACTACAGTGTAATGGTCTTGTAAGTCTTACTGCTGTGGTTCCAGAGGATTCATTTCCCTCTGAATTACAGGGATTTTTGTGCTTGCTTTAAGGACCTTGCACCCTAGTATCAAGTCAAATACACAATAGTCTTCATTCTCAGAAAAATGAGATGGCTTAAAGATAACTCTTCATTTTTGCTGTCAGTGGAGAACTGGGTTGGTCAGGGCAAGATTTGTTTGTCTCACAATTTTGCTGAACACCGCAGAATACAGGTAAGTTATTTTAGTAACTGGTAAAAATGAAAACCAGCTCGAGACATTAAAATGTTCTCAAATTTGTCTTGCTATAAACACTGCCAGCTTGTAAGCATTGGTTTTGCAACATTTCATGATAGTAAGTTGAACTGAAAAATTTACTCACCCCTGCCACTCCAGAAAACTCCTCTGCGTGTGTTGTGTAAATTAATCTAATGCATGCTGGTGTGCACAACGTAAAGACAGGTGTCTTTAAAAACATCTTCCTACTATCACTTGTGTTCAGTACAAATTCATGTCCTACCCGTGGAAGCAACTCGGTAGAGCTGCCAGGCATCGCGGCCTGACACAGTCGGCTGGAGAGGCGGGGTGCTTTCACTCCACGCAGGTCGGTCGGCTGTCAGAGTTGTGAACGTTGTACCAGATGTTTGTCAACTTGTGTTTAAACTGGAGACCTGCCGAGGGCATGTTTCCCCCTGGAGTTCCTGGGTCCCAGAGAAGCTAAGACAAGGTCACACACAGGGCTACTCGCCGTCCGGGTTTGGGTCCAGAGTTTAAGATTGCAGCTACTTAGGACAAGAAACGTGCCTGAGCAAGAGTGTTGAGTACAACAAGCTCCTGTTGCTTCCAGATGCTGTTAGGACTATTTTCTTGTTACAATTTAACTGAGATGCTTGGTGACTGTGGGGACCAGTCACAGGGCAGCGTAGCGTGGACTGCTCTGCAAACAGCCTTAGCAGAGGTAACGTGTAGTGATCAGCTCATTTCCATCCGACCCTCTTGAAACCTTTTTATATAAAACCTCACAGGATTTTTAAGAGCATTTGCTCACTAAGGTTACTCAGTGCTGAAGCTGGGTGCCCTGACTATGGAGAAACCCTTGTTTAGGTATAGGAGGGAAGGAAAAAAGAGCTTTATTTGGCAAATCGCATAGAAAGAGTGTTTAGATGTTTCTCTATTTTTCCTTCTTATTTACTGCCAGGAAGTGTCCAGAGAAGAGGATCCAAGATAATTTTGAAAGCTGAACTCAAACTGCAAGCAAACACCATTAAACTGAACTTGCTTAGAAGTCTTTTTGCATAGGATATGGAGGCAGCATGGTCTTAAAATCCCATTCCTGTGCACCTGAGCTATGATACAGCTTTACCAGAGGAATTCTTTCATGCTGTGGGCAAGAATTTGTTTTGCTTCTGCATCTTGATTTTTAGTCAAAACTGGAGATTGCTATTATTGCCTGTCATCTCTCAGGTTTTTCTTGGCTTTTCTTTTTTGTTAACTTCACCCAGGTTTATTTGTGTCGTTCTGTTGGGCAGAGTTTGTCTGGAGGATTTTCCTGTTGGTGATTGTTCCTAGCACATGCCGAAGTCCAAATGGACTTTATCGGAGTCAGAGTCAGGAGGATTAAGTGGTCTTGGCTACCAGGCAAACTGGAGATCAGCTATGTCTCTTAACAGAGTCAGGACTTAATACTCCTGCCATCTTATTTGATCTCAAGCGTTAGCAATACTGGGAGCGAGAGACATACACACCATCAGAAGCAAATTAACACCAGCCTGTGGCTTTTATTTGAGATCAACTTCAGAAAAGCCAAAAGGCAGCTTTGTGGTTTGGGAGGGGTTTTTAATGGCGTTTTGCAAAAGAAGCAAAACAGCCCAAATGCAACTCATTAACCAACGCTGAGCTCGGTTCATGTACTGACTTCTCAAGTCACTTGCTGAGCCACAGCTTGATTTTTGTTGTTGTTGTTTTTTCCAACTCTTAAGGGCCCGACTCCACCACCTACGTGAATGAGATAAGTCTTCAGGTTCCGAGCCAGTCTGAATTACGACAGAAACTGTCTTCGCTGTCATCAACCTGCACCGACTCTGCCAGCCAAGACGCAAGCGAAGGGGAGTCTCCAGTTGTTCAGTCCGATGAAGAGGAGGTGCAAGTGGACACTGCTCTTGCTGCTGTAACTGAAAGAAAGGGCGCTTCAGATGTTAGCGATGAAAGTGACTCTCAAACTATTTGAATCTTAAAACCATATCCTTTAAGAATGACTTCTGAATGAATGAACAAGTGAATGAAGAGCTTGCCTGTGTAACAGTTTGCTAGCCAAGTATAACAGCCAGATCTTTTTACTTAGTAATACCGCCTTTTTACAAAATTGCCAGTCATGTGGAGGTTGGTTTTTAAAAAAAAAAAAAAAAAATGCCTAAAGCACACACACTTTAACAGTAGTCTTGGGGCTCAGGGGAGCAGTAAAACTGTTGTATATACTATGTATAAGAGAATTAAAGGGGAATGATACAAGTTACTTTGACCACTAACCTTCAAATGGCTGATTGGAAATAGACTTGATGTATAATGCTGAACCCAAATTGTTCCTTGCATGTTTTCAGCTGCTGCAACTGAAGATTTAGGATCCAAACCAAAATGAAACGTTATTTTCTACTCTTCACTGCCTACTGTCTGCCTACTGCCTTTGTCTACTAATGCAGCAGTGTCTACTTTCTCACGCTTCTTATTCAGGACCAACAACTTAGGTGTTAAGGAAAAGAAAAAAAGAAACCGAAAAGGAGGAGGGATGCGGATTGAAATGTTACGCTCCTCGTGGAGCAGATATCTTAGCATTGTATAAACTTACTCCTCTTTTGAGATAAAATAAAGTATTTCTATCCATCCCAACCATGTCTTTTACTTGATTACCCAAATATTTTATCCATGACAGTGAACAGAGGAGACTAATTCAGAACAAAAACCGGTTACTTATAAGGAGCACCAGTGTAATTTAGTTTTCCACGGTAACATCTGTTTGACTACACTGATGCAAGCCAGCAATTTAAGGGAAATAAACCTGAATGAATTATAAATTAAGTGCGTACATTTTATAAACTGTAGGACCTATACTCGTCATCATCTTACTGCTGTTGTTTTCTGCTGTCATTTTTCTCTCTAAACTTGAGGTCTGAACATGTCTAACACCTGTTTCTTGTCAAGTCTCACACTCTGTTTGCAGGGATCTGCTCTCCTTGGAGAAGGCTCCTGGCTCCTGCTCTTCTCTTCGTGCACAGAGGGAAGGAAAGTAATCAGAAACAGCGTGAGTAAAAGGACGAGCTGTGACGTAGATCCCTTCCACAGACCTGCCCTGACAAAGCTGATGGTTGGGAATGAGGCATCTCCTGCTGCTCGCCAGCTGGAGAGCGGCCAGTTTCCTTAAGGATTCGCTCTATCTCCTGTTACCTGGCCAAGTGTTTCCTGACCCCTCGCTGGGAAATGAAAGCTATAGAAGCTCACTGCCTACAGTTCGATAGTTACTATTTAACAAGGCATCTGTTGCAAGACGTTTTTCTTGAAGGAGCTTATTTTACTCACTCACTTTCCAGAAGACAGACAAAATGTCCAAAAAAGTTTTGTTTTTTTATTAAACCTCGTAGTACAAACCTGGAAAGTAAACAAAAAACTGGCAATAAACAACATGAAGTCTTTCCTTACAAGGAAAGAGAGCAGAGCAGCGCTAATAAATTAAATGTCAAACTGTAAGCCATAGTCAGAAGTTTACTGTCAAGAGGGAAAAGTACACAGCAAGGCCATAAAAACCAGACAACCACATTTGAAAACACTTGACTCTGTTTATGTTATTGTTAAATATTCCAAAACAGTTCAGTCTTCTGCAACAACAACCAACAAATTGTATTATAGGACTTTCCTGACAGTCACCACTGGCAAGCTCAGTGCAATATGGGTAGCTACGGTATTGTTGAATTCAATTACGAAACAAAACAGTTTGTGAAAACATTTTCCCTTTTTTATTCCACACATACTGTACACACAACCAGAAAAGGGCAACAGCTACTCCATTATTATTTTTTGTTGTTGTTCAGTGATGTAAGCAGCACTTATAAATGTTACAAGAAAAACCCTGTAAGCATCCAATCCAACCGATGAAGAAAGTGAAACGTAAGGCTTTTCTTCATCTTGTCTCTTCGCCATCCCCTCCCCCCACCCCAAGAAAAGGCTCAAGTATTTAAAAAAATTTACAGGCATATGTACAAAAGGTGTGATTTTTTTTTTTGTTACAACATGAAGAGAAAAAATAGACAAGATGACAGCAAATGCATTTTCACATTCAAAAGAAATATGCAGACCTGCTAGTGGCTCTAAATGTGATCATATAATGAAACAAATTCAAAACAAAAATTAATGCTTGACTGTGTAAAGGTGTGAAAAACAGCAGTGGAATGGAAATGGAATGTTAGAAAGATTGCACATCTATGACAAAAGAAGCACTTATGGCTTCAATCACTTTTTTTTTTTTTCATTTTTCTTTTTTTTTTTAAAGGATGCTATTGAAGGGTTTTTGATAAAGTAGCCAACAGCACCAAAAAATAACAGAATGGATTTCCTAATGAAATCAGGCACAGTTTTCCCTCACATGACTCCTCAAGGCAGGCAGTCTTTTTTCCTCCTTTTTTTTTTTTTTTTTTAAATTTTTATTTTTCCCCCTCAAAACAGATGCATAGTGATGTGCTGGTAAAAGAGAACATACTCCAAATCTCCTCCTTTTGCCTACAGTTAGGAAACAAAGTCCATCTTCAGCTGCCATAACCTCCCAAAGAAAGTGTGTATTCTCCAATTTAAAAAAATTACAAAACTCATCTTGCCGTGACAGAATAAAAGACAGCCAAAGTAAAGCAATTTCTTTCAAGTTTTTTGTCTCCTATCCCTTTTCTCTCTAGAAAAATCTGCTCACATGACTGGAGAACAAATTATAAAACACATCAAACTTTAACGTATCCAAAAAAATGGGTTAAAAGCCTTTTTTTCACAGTTACCAAAAAGGCTTTTTATTTTTTCAGCCATAGGGACAATACAAATTAATATTTTATCAGCCCCTTGCCGGTTTTAAAACAGTGAACATACGGCAGTTTAAAAAAAATCAGACTGCTGTTGTATCTATCTATTCTAAGTACAAAAAAAAATTCAACAGTTTAATGCTAAAACAAAATTAGTTCTCTAAAACCAGAAGAAAATCTTCTTTAGAGCTAGTGCAAAGACAGCTTGTATTCTACAGCAAGTACTCCAAACTATGGTATAATAATTACAAAAAATATATATAAATTGACAAAATGAGAGTGTTGGCATCTTCAGGATTAACTTGAAGCACTTTTGGATGAACTGGAGGATGAAAGCCTAGATGATGGCACGTCAACTGTAGCTCTCTTACGAGGTCCTCTTTTTGGTGTAGGCTTGCTGATACAGTTCTCAATGCTGCCATTTTTACCAGATACTTTTCCGCAGATTTGATTGACTAGACTGATTATTTGTTCCTGGTCAGGAAGGGGGAAAAACAAAACACAAATTAGCATCTGCTCTTTCACCAGCCACTTCTGAGAGACAGAGATGATGTGCTGCCTTTTTGACTGAAAGCACTTAATTGGGGAGGAAAAAAAAAAAAATCTATATAGTCACAAACTAGGCAGAAGCTTGGCTCATATACAACTTATTCACAACCAGGACTTTTGTAAAAAGTACTGCGTAGTAGCCCAAATACTGCCCTTGCTGACGCTTCCCCCTCCAAACTTAAAGGCAGTAACCAGCAGAATGAGAAATGTCTGAGTTCTGCCCACTAAGCAAGAACGAATGAAGAAGCTGGGCTGCAAGGTTACTTCACGAGGGTCAGAAATGTTCTTCAGATACAATTTAAAACCTACTGCTGAGCAAAGTTGCAAATGCCATAAATTTAAATCCACGGTAACATTGCTTATAATTTACTAAATATTTCTTTAAAATTTAAGAAAAAGATTCCGTTTTTTCCTTGTGACATGGCTGTCACTGGTTACGGGACGCTACTTTTCGTTTAATGCTTTTTAGGATCTCTGGGTGTCCAGGTGCTCTGGGCCCACGCGTAGAGAAAGCGGCCTTGCTGCCATGCAGAAAAAGGGCTTTGGGTCCATGGCACAATGACGAGCAAGAGACAGGAGTCCCTGAACCGCACATCAAAGTGTCCTGGCTACAGCGCCACTCCTAATTCCAGTACATTCAGGGATTTGATGAAGTGTGTGTGGGGGGAGATTTTTCTGAACTGGCTGACCCATCCTAGTAAGAATGTTGAGAAGTTATTTTTGTGCAAAGTTGAAACAGCCTCTTCATTAAGTCTACCTCACAGTTAAATAGATTTAACAAATGGCATTTGACATGCAGGTTCTCTCTCTCCCCATTTACAGCCCTCAAAAAAAAATTCTGTAATAACAACCAGGCATGCAGTTAGTATCTTTCAGACATGTAGAAACTTTGTGACAGTTTTTTACAGTTGAAAAAACCAGTAATCATCATCCAGTATTGAAGGAGAGGCTTGCTTGCCTTTCCCAACACAGCCTAAAATATCTACTTTGTAGTTATAAAACTTAGCAAAAATAATGATTGCATGTGATTCTGCTGGAAAGAGTGGCTTTGAAAACCTCAACAGAATTAACAGATCTGTGAAAACACAGGACGTAAGGGACTGAATAATCTTAAGAGTAAGAGAAATACATTAAAATTTCTGAATAACTTCCTGAAACTCTTTGGTGTTTATGGCATTACAAAGGCAGTTCCACTGTTGTCTGGGCTGCTTAGGCTGTACTTGTTTCTGTCTACAGCACCTGATACCAGAACAGAGGCTACAATTAAAAATGAGCAAAGCCACAAGGGTACCATCTGCCCCAGACTGACCTGGACCTTTTGCTTCTTCTCCCCGTACCTCTACGAGCATCAGAAACGGCTGAGAAGCCGTCACAAAAAGCAACTTGTACCAGCGCTGATCTCTAAGAGCTGATTTTGTAATTTCTCCCACTGCTTCACTGTCCCCAGCTCAGGCTAACAGTAAAACGCCCCCCCGCCCCCGCTCTCTGTTCCCCACCCGTGCCCTCAACACGTGCTGGCTGTCCACAAATGGCGCTAACTGGACAGGTAAAGAGGCATTACTTGACTGTACGGCAGTGTAGCATTAGCCCAAAACTCAGGCACAGTCCTAAAGCTTGAATTCTGTGATTGTTCATCGTCACACTGAGCCATTCGGCCATTACTGGACCGCTCATCTATGAGTACTCTACAAGTTTGCCTTAAAGAAGGTTCGGGCTGGACTGGAGTAAGCCAGTGTGACCTTTCAGTTACTAACAGAAGTTATCCTACAGCACAGAAGTTATCCTAAATTAACCAGTCAAAGCACAGCCTCGTTTTCTACAGCACCCCAAAGCATTAAATGGCTTCTCTGTTCTGTAACACATATTCACACAGTTTATGCTTCGGGTTTTATCTTTGTAATCATGTTTCCCTCTATTTCTTTTACTTAGCTCATAATAAAGCGCCTTCTTCCCACACCAAAACCAAACCAAAAACCCAAACCAAACAGCAAAGCAGTGTCTCCTGAGGTCTCGGTAGGACAAAGGCAGAGCTAAGCCTAGTTCCAAGTTTTCAGTATCAAAGCTCACCAGCATCACAAAGCTATATCGTACAGACCTCATCGTAACGGTACATCATTTTCAGTCCCCGACAAGACTTCTGTTTTTCCACGTGCCGCAGGGCACACTCCAAGCAGAAGACAACATTTTCATTCTCCTGTACAACCTATAAAAATGCAGAGGCGAGGGGTAAGAGAAGTGCAGCAAGCTCCAAACTGCAGCCATGTTACACACACAGTATTTGCCATTGCAATGTGTGAATTAGTAAACCTGTACTTTACTACAAGCTAGTGGAAGGAGGCATAAACAAGCAGCATTACACATTGTGAAATGATTCAGAATGTGTAAGAAGAAGAAAGTACATAGCCCTTTTTGAGTGCTAATGTCGGCAAATACACACAATTTTTTAAAAAAAACCACCAACAGTAATGAAGACCCAATCCAAATAATGATATATGCATAAAGCTTTATTGGTATCTAATACGTAGCCTGAAGATTTCCTGAAAGCAGCTGTTTCCCATTACTTCAAATGCTGCCTTGAATAAGGATAAAATCAGAAGCTTAGCCCCAGGATTCCTCAGCTACTCTCATTCAGCAGAGGTCACATTTGCTCAGCTGGCCACCTGCCAAGCCTACGATTTCAGCTTGGAATTTGACAACCAAACTGACTTTTTGTCCCTTATTACTGTTAAAAATGACAAGGAGAAATCCTTCCCTCGATTGCACTTACTCCAGAGCAAACAGACCGGAATTAAAGAGTTTTTGGTTGGTTGGATTTTTAAACAAACTCATTTTAAAGTTACTTCAAACTAGTCCTGCTTAAACATGTCTTAGCTGTTCAGCGGTCTGAAGACACGCATGAACTCAGCATATTCTGTTCTAGGGAGGGAAACAGCTACATCTCATCAGTTAACAGTTACACTGTCTTTCCATCAAAAACCTAACATTTATAACCAAAAAAACCCCGAAAGATGACAGAAGGAAAGGATCAAATATGGACTCACACGCACTACGTTATGTTTATTTAAATATCTGATCTTGGAATTAAGTGGTACACAGGGTTGGGGGAGGGGGTTGGGTATTTTTAATGAAATTGCTGTATTTCTAGGTGTTCTGCATACAGCTAAAAACCTGGAAGCGTCACCACAGTGGTTAGCACACCTTCAAAAGCCAGCAGGCAATTACTTCTAAAAAAGAGAGAAAGTTTATGGGCATGACTTCTATTTTTGAACGGACAGGCTGACAAACAGCATCTTAGCTTGACAGATAGGATGCGTCTCCCCTGCAATCGGGCTCGCAGGGAAACTGTCGCCGCACGGGCTGTAGCTGCGCGCCCGAGACTCGGGGCGTGTATTTGAGTTGCTAGCTCATTCCGAGAACTGTTCTGCCGTGACTTACTACTACTGGCCACCTGTAGGTATCTGCATTACCCCTCCTAGTGCAATGCAGACATGCCTGTGGGCGTCTGAGGGCGGATGAGTGACTAGTTTATCCCTTCCTTACAGGGGGAGGGAAGCTAGCTGACACTAACCGTTGTCTTCTGTCACCGCTGCCCAAGGCGATAATTGTTCTGACACAAACCAAATCGGCATCTCTGCATCTGGCGTGGAGCGCAGGAGATGACTCTGTAGTCGCGTGCTGCCTGTCAAATGCTGATGGCCCATTACAGTACGTTAGAACGGGGGGACGGTACCCCAGCGGTAGCAAAGGATTTTACTCACCATGGAAAGATAGCACAGGTGCTGACAAATCTGACATCTCCTCTCTGACGTTTCTAACTGCAACCACTTTCGAGGCTTTTTCTTTCCATCCATCCCCGTGCTGCTGCTGTCGTGGCTGCCGTAGCGCGCCGAAGAATGGAGACCTGCCTCGTAAAGCTGCCGCCGCTGCCTCAGCTCCGTGTCCCTGTGAATGTTTTATGCAATTAGACACTGGCATCGCCTCAGACCACCACAAAGCCATGTATAATCACCCCTTTTACCACGATCATCACTGAAACCTTAGCTCCACACAGCAAAGCCCTGAGTGTTGTTGGAGGCTGGTGCCGTTCCCTACGCATGGCGAGAGACAGCCAGCACCACAGAAACGCTGCCTAATTGCAAAAGCTATCTCCGGATTTTAACAGCGACCACTGTATCAAGCCAGTGGTTCTCAAACTGCTCCACAGAGAACTGGGGACTGCTGAGTACTTCCTGGAGGTCGATCGTTGCTCGGGGCCATGTGGAGAGTCGGGAGATGTGGCTAACATGACTGTCATTCCTGAAGTTGCCAAAAGCCACCCTGAGGAGGAGGAGCCGTTGCTGTCAGGAGTAGCATAGCCACCTTCATCAGGAGGCAGAGATGAACCAAGGACCTGCTGCCGTGAGGTGCTTCAGGCAGGAAAGGGGGAGCAGGGCAAGTGATTGTGCCAAAAGACGAAGATCTTGCTGTACACCCAGGGGAAAAAGAAGGAGATGTCAATTAAGAGTAAAGACTCAGCCCTCTAGCCGCCCTTCACCCACGGCGTCCGCAAGGTGGACAATACTTCCTATGCTGAACTGTACAGCATTAGGAGAGCAGGTCGGGTTGGAGCCGAGTGGAAGACAGCGAGTGTGGAGTGAGCTGAGCAGATGGAAGGGGAGAATAAAAAAGCTCACCACCAGACACAGCTGAAGATGGGTGGAGAGCCAAGCTAAGCAAATGGCATGGGCAAACTGAGCAACCAAGGCAGATCAGGAGAGGAGGCAGCAAAAGACACAGAACAAACAAGCAAAACAAAACAAAGGGGAAAAAAATATGGTACAGTGTTCCACTTTGGTTGGTTTTTTTCAGGTTTTGTTGCTTGGGATTTTGGTTTACATAAGCAGCCACAGGAAGGACCGATATCCTCCAGAGAATTCCAACCTAAGCATAAGAACAAGTTTGAGAACCACTCTGATAGAGGTCGATGTGATGGTCTAACAGCAAGCCAGCAAGCACCAACATTTCTGTTTCACCTTTCGCACTTGCAGACTTTTCCTCTTCAAGAAAAAAAAAAAAAAAAAAAAAGCACTTGGAAGTGATTATTCCCACAGGGGAACCAGCTGCAGGTAAAGCAGTCAGCACACCTCTTTATTTCTTTCTGAACACTAAAACAACACATGGGCTGTTTTCCCCTTCAATATGTCACTGGAAATTTTCCAAATGAACATGCTAGTTAGTTAAATACAGTTTGTAGATTCCATTCATCAAAACTTTCTTGACATCTCGAGTACCAGTTGTCACAAACTTGAAAGATAGGTAGCAACTACATGGTAGGGAACAAAAGAGAAGATCATTACACAGGAAGCCAGGCAACATTAAATTTTCTTTTTTTACCTATCTTAAGAGAAACCCTAAACATGTTTCCTTAACACTGGGGAGAAAAAGGAGTGTGAAGTTTTTTTTTCTTTAAAACGTTCAAGTTCTAATGCAAGATGCAGTAGCACCCATGCATAAGCTGCTCGCTTACTCAGTAGTTTAAATCAAGACAACTTTCTGTATACAAAGCACCTTCTACAACTGTAGGATAAGGATCTTGATGCTGAAGACAAAGGTTCCTGGTGCAAAACCCATTATAGGCATGGATTGACAGCAGCTACTGATGCCAAGAGACTGAAAAACTGAAGAAAGGTATATAACCACTTGGCACCACGTACATCACCTAATGCATCAGGAAATCTTGACTCTCGGCACCAAGAACCAACAAAGTAAAAACCCAAGGCAAACTGGAGTATTAATTCTTTGATGGTGCCCAAAGTAGGGAATTCTTAGAGTAAGACATCCTAACCACAGGCACTCTCACATCAGATACAGCCAAGGAAACTGCTTCTTCCACATGTGGCTGTCTTCAAGTACGTTTGCTGGGCTTTTGCTTGGTTAAGTAGGTGAAAGACATGCGTCTGAAATGGTCACTTACGTCATCCACCTCTGGAGTCTGTCAATGAAAACAAAATAGGTACAACAGGCCCCCAAATTCGTTACCTGAGCTCTCCAAGAAGTGATGATATCGTACTCAGAGTCGGTCCGTTTTCCTTTTTTGCTTCTGCTGTTGCAATCTGATAAAGCAACTTTTCCATTGAAAATGGTTTGGCTATACGTCGTCTCTTCATTTCCTGGGACAGAAATTGCCAAATTAGTTCTTCAGCAAATTTGCAAATAAAAAGTTACGAAGAATGAATTTAATGTAGCAAAAAGTAGCCTTTTAAAACAACCAAAAGTAAGAGCTTTCTATAGTCCAAATTAAACAAAGTATTTATGTTCCTAACTGACATCCAGCACCTAACTTCACGCTGAAATAAACGCTGACTATAAATCAGGCCTTTCAGTGGAAAGCCAGGTGCCCAAGTGCTTTGCTGAATTGGGTCTTCTTGTTGAAAGGACTATGAAAGAAGATTCTCTGCACGTGCTTTAGGTGAACCAATGCCACAGAAAAAACCTGAAAAACCTAAACGAAATGCATGGTACCAGACAGTCACGATCAATTGCTTTCTCAGAGAATACCCTAGTGCCTGTTATATCTAACATTTGGTTTCAAAGTCACCAGCAGAGAGCAAAACAGTATCTACAATGCATGATGGCATATATGCTAAGAAATTGATCTGTATGCTATCTTTTCTTCATATGCTTTACTGTGAAATTTAATGCAGAGAAAAGATAGGCAAAGTCTGCATATACAAAGAGAATGAAGCAAACTGCAAATACTCCAGTGTCACCACATTTCAGGTATACCCCTTTTTCAAAAAAGAAAATTAAACTTCATCAGTAGAAAAGACAAGGACAGGAGAGATGTCAAGGAAACGAGAAAAATTAAAAGAAGGATGCCCAGGCATAGATTAGCGTGCAGTTCGCTGAAGTGGAGGAACCAACAAACACCTTAAAATTCTCTCCCTAAAAATTCATTTTTCCTGTGGAGGCCAAGAGGAGTAACCCAGTCGCTTAAGCTCATCATACACTATCGGCACTCTCAGCCATCCAGTAAGATCTAGTCTTCTGACCTGCTTGAAGCCTGGGACTGCTGTTATTTTCCATCTTTTAAAACGTCAAAAAGACAACTAGCAAAACCGGCAGATGTCAGGGAAAAGAGACCACAGGCAAAAGAGGGGGTTTCAGTTCTGCTGTTTTGCCTGTTACCAGTTCCTCTCTGTGTAAGCTTGTAAAGCTATGCCTTTCATTTTTGTCAATACGAACTGACTGATTTTGGTAGCTTAAACCCTTTTGATAATTTTTATGTAGGCAAATTCCTTGATTTACTGTGCAGCTGGGAAAAGTCTAGAGTGTTCCCAGTGTCTGAAGAGGTATATTTTGTTTTATATAGAGCCAGAGAGTTTTCAAATGATGCTAATGCTGGACTGTAATGCGAAGCTGCCATTTTGGTTAGGAGTCAAGCCCACCAAATACCTACACAGCACAAACAAAACCGAAGATTCATCTTTAACCTTAATTTTTTTTCACCCTGTTTTGTAACCCTAATTACATGCTCTTGGTATTTCTTTTATCAGAACCAATGTATCATAAAATTCATCATTTTTAATAGCACCAAGTGCATATATTGAAGTGATAACTAACACACAGACCATAAAATGGGAGGGTCGCAGGTAAAAGTGTTCTTTAGAAGGTTCTGCTAGGGCCTGCCCGGGGTCAGAACAGCTGCACTTTTAGGAGTGGTATGAGAAGTTTTATTACATGTTAGATTTACTTTGCATATTGTCCGAGGCTGCGTAAGGACAGCCACTCCAAGCCAGACCAAAAGCCCGCATGGGCAACGCATGCAGCCAGGATAAAAGGCCCCAGTGGGCGGCTAAAGAAGCAGCGAGGCACGCTCCTGCTGGCTGGCAGCTCGGGGATCTCCTCAGCCCTAGACGGGTCTGCGCTGCGTTCAGCACAACTCACTGGAGCTGCGCGTTTATCTGAATTTCTGAATCCATGTACGTTTTTCTGTTCCATACAGTACTGAAATACACAGATAAGTATTTTAAAACAGACTTTTGTTTGCTTTTGACCTACTGCCTAATCGTTTCTTTTAATGACATGTTTTTCAATGTTATGAGAGACAGCGAACATTCATACTATAATTATCATCACCCTGCCTCTTGTGATCCGATCGTACTATTGTACACATCTCTCGGTCGTTAATTTTCCAGGCTGAGTAGTCCTCTTCTATTTAATGCAGAGGCTAATTCATACCTTTAATCATCAATCTCTGCTGTGCTTTTTCTAGTTCCTCTATATTCCTTTTGCAGTTAGCGGCTCAGAATTGCAGAAGTGTTCAAGCCATGGCCATACCAGAAGCCTACACAGTGCCATACCGATGTTTCTGCTTTGTTCTCTGTTCTCTCCTTGCAATTCCTAACATTCAAGATTTTTTTTAAACCTCTCCGGAGCACTTGGCTGGCAGCTCCATAGGAATCCAAAGACCTTTCTTAGTAGCAAGAGCTCGTTCAGAGCCCATTGGTGTGCCTGTCATATTAGGATTATTTTTTACTTCCAAGTCATTTAAAATTTATCAACCCATCTTCTCACTCAGATCACTCAGTATCACAAAATCTTTCTGTAACACCTCATAGCTTTAATTTTGCTGTCATTACCATGAATATCCTCAGTACAAAGGATTAGTTTTGCTATTCACTTCCCTAAGTTATTAATGGATATGTTGAACTGTACTGGTCTTAGTAGAAATTCCTGAGGAATGCAGCAAGAGACCTCCCTGCATGATAAAAACTGACCATTTGTTCCCATCCTCTGCTTCTCTTTAAATCAGTTATTTTTTTTTGCTGCATGAACTTTCCCCCTCAACTCATGGCAAGTTAATTTCTTTAAGAGCCTTTTCTGAGGAACCTCGCCAAAACTCTTCCAGAAATGCTCAGAGACTCTGTCAGCTGGATCTCTTTGGCAATACACCCTTCCAAAAGTTTCAAGGCCTGGGGGCCATGACCGTGCTGCAAAAGCCACATTGATTGCCCCGGTCACATTCTTTTGTACATTTGTTTTTCTTTTTGGCATTTAGCAAGCTGTTCTTCGAAATCTATTTTTGGTCTGCATTTGTGTGTATTTACATGCATCTTGCTGGAGTGGTTGTTTTATTTGCATTTTCATCTTCTGGACACAAAAGGGATTTTTTGGTCTCATTTCAGACTCCTTTCTCCTGGCATTTAGCCATGCCAAGTTTAGTGGGGGTTTGCCTTTTGAATTTATTTTTTTTTTTTTTTTTTTTTTGGCTAGGCAATGTGCATGTGTTGTGAGCCTCTAACACCGCATCTTTAAACAATTTCTATGCTGCACGCAAACACTTAACCCTTCTTTCTGCATTCTCGATTTAACAAGCTGCCTTGGTATTATGCGAGGCTGCCTTTTGAAATGAAACACCACAGTAGTGGATATTTTGCGTTTTACTGCTCTTTCAAGGTTCTTAATCTCTGCTCACCATCACAGCGCAGCTATTTGATAGCTATGTTTTGAACTGGGCTCCACCGCTGCCGAGAAGCGAGACGGCAGTTCCTTCTCACGTGGATTTCCTGGCTAGCGGCTCCCTGAAGCCGCTTCGGTTCTGCCATCACACCCCAACACACACAACCGCTATCCCAGCTAGGGGGAGGAGACCAGCATTCCCCATTATCATCGGATGTCCTGCCCTCACAGCTTCTCTCACCTCCTTTAGGATAACACAGGTTACATCTACGCACCATCCAGTATGGCGAAGCAGGAGGAGTGGATGTGCAGAGCAGCATCGTTGATGCCGAGAACCCAAACATCCACAGGACGTGTGTGCGTAAAGCTGATGGCTTTACTTCAGAGCAGTCTAGCCTGGTCCTGTGGCCACACCACCACCAGTGTTTGGAGGACATGAGGTGCACTTCTGGAGCGCCTCTTCCCATTTGGTTTCATCTGAAAGCAACCCAGCCTGCTCAGGCTAAGACAGCTCTGTGATAGCCATCAGGGAATGGTAGCTGTGTGGCATTTTAAAGGCACGTTCCTCACCCAAACTAAAACTTGGGGGTTGGTACATATAAAGCCCCTACCAGCATGTTGGCTGGACAGTCAGGAGCACAGTGCTAATAGCACGCTTTTCCTCTTTAGGACAGGAAGATCAGTGCACAGGGATTCTGTCACTGGTGACAGAGTTAAACCTGGCTTATTTGACTGCAAGCTCTCTTCTGTGTGCAGCAGTGCTGCTCCAACTGGATGACTAACTCCATCTTTCCTATGTACTTCTTCCTCTTGTATTACGGTACTGGCTGAGTCTCTTCTTTCCACCAAGTTTCTGGTAGGCCCTATACCACACCACCAAAGCCCTCCTTTAAAACCAGGCATTCCTTCTTATTTCCAAACGTTTAGACCAGAGTGCATTCATTTCGTCCAATATTCTGTTCTCCTGTTTCCTAAATGATATTAACTGACTTTGCCCAATGCCTTATTCGAGGATATGGAGTTACCCCTTTGCCATTCCAAACACAAATTCTTCCACCACAACTGTAAACCCTCTCCTCATCCTTAGTTTAAAATTTCAAGACCTCTTAGGGTGTTTTTTAAAAGCCAGCAACCTGGTTCCACATACGGTTTAGGTGAAACCTGCCTGTCCCTTTGCACAGGCTTTATACAAACTCCTCGTTCCCAGCAATTATCCCAACTCCTTATAAACTGGAATCAATGCAATTTCAGATGCAGAATTTCATTTTTCCATATATTAAAGGAGATTGAGCAGTCATTCAATACATGAAATGAAACAACATTGTTTAGTAATATAAAGAGAGTCACTATAAAAAAATCAGGTCACAGTATCACAGAATGAAAACAAAGTTAAGGTATCAAACAGCTGAAAACTGCCAATATTGCTGTCGAGAACGGACAGACAGGAAGGTACAGTTGTTTGTCAGAGAGCTGATTAACAGTCCAAAAGGGGAATCTTGCTCGTTACACAGAACTTCTCACAACCTCTGAAAAGCACGATCCCAGCAAGCCTTTGAAAATGGCAAAGCGAAGGAACCAAGGAAGAATTTCCAAAATTTAAGAGAGTTAAGAACATAGGATAGTTTCAGGAAAGAAGAGGGGGAAGGAAAAAAAAAAGGAAAAGAAGAATGCAGTAGGTGTTTCCAGAGTTATTTTGATATAAACACATATCTGTGGTTCTTGTAAAGTTTGTGAGAGCTGTGACTTCACTTTCCAGGTTATCATAGATTGGAATCTGCTGGATTTTCAGTCAGCTTATCTTTACCCAGTGCAAAGCTCTTAAAAATTAATTAAAAGAAACTGTTCTTCAGAATTTGAGGCACCAAGAAGAGCTTTTTAATTGCTGCATAGTCATTTCTGTCTCTTACAGGAGTGGCATTTTCACAATATCAAACAAGTGCTTCAGTAGAGCAATAAATACAGCATATGGAGTTAATATAATTGTGTACCTTCAGACAGAAAAGGTTAGCTCAGGATTCTCTTTCCTTACCTACACACATATACAATTCCCACCTTCCCCCAAAATAAATCTGTAATAAAATAACCTTTTATTTCAAACTAAGTTAATATACAGTTAGTATAACCAGGCTGGAAGAATTCCATTAACCCTAAAGAACCAAAACCTAATTGTGGACATATTACATTTAATTACTTACTAACCACTTGGTCTGAAGCTGTAAATGGTAATTTACTAGTGGCTTAGCTATAAAACACTACCAAAATAGCATCTGTAACCCATAGTGTATTTTAGGAGGTTGGGAACACTACTAGTGACATATATTCTTTGTCCAAGAACAGAGAAATGTAGCCAAAATCACGATGACTGGGCAATTCACCTGTTTGTTTCTGCAGACAACCTGCCTCAGCTGTGTGAAAAGGGAACGGGAAGTTTGTTTTATTTACAGCTTAGTATTGGATGGGCTGGTCAGTGAACCTAAGGATTTTCAAGTCGATTAAAACTGAAATTGCCCTGATCAATAGCTTTTCCTGAATGAAGGGGCAGAGAAAGACAAGCAATACAGCTGTGAGTATTCATAGACTCTGCCTATTATAGGAGCTAACAAGCACAGTTATTCAGATATTTGCACCTGAGATTCTAATGGTTCTAGAAAACATCACTTCAAAAAAAATTAGTAAGCATAATACAATATATTATCATCAGCTCTGAAGGGATTTTTGAAAAGCTTCCTCGCAAACTGGTCTGCAGGCATAACAATCTTCTGAATTTTTCAAATATACAGAAGTTTTTAGCTATCAGTTATTACCTCTGTTGCTTTTCTGAAAACACTGGATCATCTTATGCCTTGCACAACTTTTTCCTTTTTTTATTTAATAGTCCACAAAAATAGACGTAGTTGTTCTAGTCTCACAACACTATCAGTCCTGGAATGTCTGGTTTGCTGTCGTTTTAGATGGCAGGGCCGTGAATCCATTTTAACTCCTTTTCTCAACTTACCTTAGCTGTTTTAAAACCCATACTTGTCCACTGGGTGGTAGCAAAGTGCACTGTTTCAGAAACACTATAGCCACAACACACTTTAGATACAAAGGATCCAGGAAAACAGACAACAAACTGCCCGCTCTGCTGTACAGTACGGTGCACCCTGATCCCCTCCTTACACAAGATTTCTGGGGAGATCTAGAAAGACATAAAAGCAAAAAAAAAAAAAAAAAAAAAAGAAAAGAAAAGAAAAAAAGAAAAAAAAATCAGAACGTTCTTTTAGAACATCAGGTCCCCTTCCTTGCTGGGTACTGCCACATGCTACTTGATGTGAAGAGAAGGTGTGCTCTGCTAACAGCTCAGCTCTGTTCGCTTTCTCTCTTCCCTTCTGCACATGCTGAAGCTTAGTGTTTGGAGTGAGAATTACAGAAGTGGCTCTTTTGAAACCAACAGTTTAAAATTTCACTTTCAACAATCTCACACAGCCTCAAAACAATACTGTCTGCTACTACAGAAAGGAACGCAGGCCATTCGGTTTTCCATCTACATCTTTTCAGAGTTGGCACTGAATCCACCTTGCTACTGCACTTCTGTTAGAGATGTTAACGTGGATAGCTGAGGGAGTTGTTTTTGTTATGGGCTCCCAAATTTATACTTAAATGCACTAAATGGAAATTTGTTATCCACAAAATAAACAAGGGAGCCAAAAATACTTTGAAATCTTTTGAAGGCTTCTCATATCCATGCTGGCATCATAAAATGTCAATCACAGCAGATTAATTGATTACAAAACACTCCCTTTGTGAAGTTAAATACATTATGGACAGTATTAAAAATGGATATTTATTGCACTGTCACATTTATTTTTATTTCAACATTTTAACATGTGAGCCTTGTTAGAAAAATGCCATGTGGGTAAACACTGCAAGTAGAAAGCAGCCAGATTTTAACAACAGCCTCTGCATCATTGTAGTGGAAGACAAAACCAAAATAAATCCCCAAGCAACCAGCCTTCTGATTAGCCTTGGGTTCTCAAATGGGACTGCCTCTCCCAGTGTTAACCTACCATTACATTACTTTCAAGCATTTCCAGCCCTGGAGTGCCATTGGCTTGCAGCAGGGTATGTACCACATCATCAAGTTTGTTCTCCTCCGCAGCAGGAATGCAATACCTGTTGTTTTGTCAGAGGAAAAGAGAAAGATTTACTGTGGAGTAAATAACGGTCCACAGCTACAGAGTAACAGGCAATTCAGACCAGGACATTGATTAAAAGAAAGAAATTAAACACAGGCTTTCCCAAACAGTTCTTTTTGGTAAAACACTGAAGATTCATGGAAAACTGTTTATTTAGACTCAGTCTGGTGGTGTTCACTAGATGCCAAAGGACACAAAATCCCCAAAACAGAAATGTGAAAACTCAGTGCTCTGTAGAATCAGAGGAGAGAAATCAGCAACAGAATGATGTTCATTTTAATGGCACCAAACCAGCTAATTATGGGCAGAAGTTTGCATCTCATGAGCATTAGTATATGTTATCTTTATCATGAGCAGTTGTATTTATTACCTGTGCATCAACCAAAGGATCTTTTTATTTAGTAACGTTTTCTGTTCCTAACAATCAAGAAACCACAAAGTAGCCTAAGACCTTCTTGCCTTGCTTACTAAACAAATCCCACATCTCTCCTCTCCCTTGCAACAAAAGACAGACCTAAGAGCAGGCAAAGCAGCAAGAGAGATGTAAAACTCTGCTGGGTATATGCTGAGTGGCACATCCTCCTCTCCTTTAGAAGGCAAGGGAGCAGCTGTCCTCTCTGTGCTCGCTGCCAGGAGTGCTCCCTATGCAGAAGTGACAAGAAATAATGTAGGAGTCTCAGGTCTTAGCTTCACACATCCAGAGAACGGCTATTTTGCTGGACGTGGGGAGGCGATATGGTGACAATTAGCCGCTACTCTTGCTTGCACCCTGCCAGAAGGGTAATGGTTTATGTCCACCCAGGAGACGTGTGTTCCCAGGATCTGGTAGTTGGTACCTGACGACTGCAAACTGAGCAGCACAGCTTGGTGGGAAGCACAGTGCAAATCCTGGGATTCCCAAACCTGCCTTGAGTTGCTCCCATGCTGGGCTTTATCTGTGACATTACTTGATTTGGTTTTGTTATGCTCAGGCAAATAAAAAGCATCTCCAGATTTATCATGACTTATCTCAGTTCATTTTAAGCAATGAGACCTCAATCTGGGGCCCATCTGCGCCCATGCCAGACACACACACACACAGACATTTTTCCAAACTTGGCAACAAGAGAAGAGAAACAATCTGGACAGATTCTGGGGAAAGGGTGCAGTTTTCTTGTCATCCATCCAGTCTCCCCACCAATTTCATAAAGCGTTCTGCTGGCCTTGCAGACCTTGTCAGGATATTTGCTTGTAATACGCACTAATATTAACTCCGTATGCGTCATACAGAGTTATCCTGCTTGATTAGTCTGTAGGAGGCTGTACTTCCTATGATTTGAACATCTTGTTACTGTTCACTGTACTGATGATGACTTTGATTTGTCTTTGTTGATCTTCAAGCTGAGAACCAGAAGAGATGACAACATCTACTCGTACAGCTAATTGTAGCCACAATAAGGGCTCTAATGAGCTGGTTGCCCAGGGGTACATAGATGGACTCCTTACATATATATTGACAACGCTTAGGACCTTGCTAAGAAATCCTAGGGTTATAGAGAGGTGAAGTGGAAGAACCTCATCTTGATAAGGATCAAGTCCCAACAGCAATTTTAAATGCACGCTGTGTATCGAATACTTCGCAGTACCTGCACTGCCAACAGTGACAGCTGCAGAACAGCTGCACGTGTGTAGAGTATTACTCTAGTTACACTATAACAACGGATTTTAAATGGTGATGAAAATATTTTCAATTCAAAGCCAGAACATGGCAGAGCCCACTCTTTTCTTTTAGAATCAGAAAACATAGCTGGAACAGCTGAAGGATTCAAGCATGCAGTCCCTCAGAAGACAGGCCCAGGAAAAAGCACGGGAAGGGTGTGTGAAGAGGAGGGGCAGCACAGAAGCGCATGGGACTATCTGACTACTGGCAAGACTGAGGCGTATGCTGCAATTTCACTCCCTTGCTATTCTTCATGTACGTATAAAAATGGGAAGTGAGCAGCCAGCACAGACTTCTGAGTGTCTTGGGCAGAACAAGATTTTCTTCTTTTAATGGGCACTGAGGATCCTTCCTGAATAAAAAGGTTAGGTCACTGACCTCTGCCTTGCATGAAAATTGAGTTCTCCTGTGTTTCCTCTTCAGGAGGTAAATCTGAGAGATTAGACAGTGACTTGAGCAATCTACAGGTAAATGAAGCACCACTGACTTTAGCACTACAGGGATCTGTCCTTGGAAGAGAACACTTCTGGATGCTGGGTGGATTTGGCAAGACAGAGAGGAGCTTTGGTGCCCGGCTGCCTGCTTTGTTATCACTGAAGCAGCCACTGAACGCAATGCTGTCAGGGTTACTCCAGATATTACACCAGACCTAAAGTTATTAAATTAATCTTTTCCTCAATAAAGTTGGGTGCATTATTGCAATATTAAAAGTTGTAATGAGTTAATAAGGCACATTAGCCTGACGCTTCAGCCTGGCAGCCTTGCCGAAGAATAGCTTTTACAGACAAAGGAGTTTCGCTTCTTCCTTCTTATGAGTTATTCCTGCTTACTATCCATGTGTCATCAAGGCAATCATCACAAGTACACCTGAAGCTATGTACTTATGTGTACAAGCAAGCACATCAAGAAAAAGCAAATTGGCTTCTTTGGTTTTATTCTTCTTGGCTTGAAAAAACAGAAAGAGTAGCCTTTCCTAAAACTCTGGCTGGCTGCATTCAAGTCTTTTCAATCCCAAGAGGCACATGTTTTGACATGCGCGGTACGAAGAGTAGCCTCAGAACTTCATTACGGGATTCCCAAACATCTTCTGTTTGGAATTTAGTGTCATTTAAGACTAGATGAATGTCATAGAGAGAAACAGACTCACCTAAGGTTGAGGACAACATAGCTTGCTTAGCAATTTGTTCTGATAGTATATTATTATAAAAGATTACAGATTCCTGATTCACGGAAGAGGAGGAAGAGCCATGAAGTGCCCATGACAGAAAGTGACAGAAACTCCCAAGTCTGCAGCATAATCCAGTGTTTACCTTTACCCCTTGGTATGATCACATACATTTCTCCAACTTAAAATATTTGGAGAGAGGAACTCCTGCTTTTAGTTTCCTCCAAGATTCCAAACCCTTTTTTTTGGGCCATGTGCTTTCCCAGCGAAAGCTGAGTCAACACTGCTGACATCAGCACCAGCTGAGAAATACGAGAGTTAAAGGTAAGGGCTGAAGTACACACTTTGCAGGTGAATGAAGTGCAGTTGACACTGCCACCACCACCAGGGACTCCTGGATGCAAAGGGGGTCCTGCAGGCCTTCTCCCATCACACCACATGAGGAGCCAAAGGCTTCTGTAGCTCAGGGTTCAAAAGGGGAACTGCTGAAAGGGAACCAGCTTTTCACCTTTGCAGGGGAGCACCATTTAAAGAACTTTTCTTCTCCATTTATTGCATTTTCTCTGATCAAGAAACAGTTACATTGCTTATCATTCATTGCCCTCACTGATGTTCCTCCTGGGTAGTAACATCAGTATCACAGGAACCTGGCAGAAAGGCCCGTGACATGCCAGCAGCACCTGCTTCCTCTAATCCCTCCGTCAGCTGTTGTACTTCCATTGCAATCTAACTCATCATCATCTGTAGTCATATGTATGCACTGAATTCAGGAAGGATTCACTGTGTTCGAAACCATTGATAAGCTGAGCGTTAAGCCTATTTGCGTGAAGTGTCTACAAAATATGAACTGTAGCTAGCAGCTAACTGGTGATGTCCACACTGAGACACTAGAATGACGTGTGTAACCATATTAAAAATGATTATCATATGATAATGAAAAAAATTCATATGAGAGAAAATACTAGGGAGCTGGTAGATACAGAGTTCAAGATACTTTGCATAAAATAAGAAAGTGGTGCCTATTTAGTCAGAGCATGGATTCAATCATTTTACAAGTGACAATATAGAGCTAGCTTGACAAGTGTGTCTCTGTCAGCCTAAGGAAAGCCTGCCTTGACTAGCTGTCATTTGGTTTCCATGTCATGAAAACTTGCCATAGATTAAACCCTGTGTCAAGCAGAAACAGTTTATTGCTAAGTATCTCAGAATAGAGCGTGAAAGATAAAGTGAAACTTTTCTTCCAGGAAAGGGTGTTTCATCACTTAAGTTTATACTACCTTTTCCCATTAAAACTGTAATCACACACACTGGGCCTTCTAGGTGAGATTCATTCATGCAAAAGGTACTACACAAGCTGCTGTTAACACCAACCTACAGACAGCCACTGCGGTGAATGCGAAGAAAACAAAACGCGGAAATACCTACCAAATGCAATCAGCACCAGTGTGTAAGTAGTCAATGTATGGAAGGTGATTTTGGTCTCGAGACCAGCATGAGGTAGAAAAGACCATGCCAATATTTAGCCAAGGAATTGTCACTCCTAAAACAAAGAGATTGAAAGTGAGTTTTGAGTAACTGCAGTTTCTAATTAAAAGACAGTTTGAGAGGGCATTTCAGTTGAAAATCTTGTTCTACCCATGAGCTGACCCTTAAGTTTCAAGTCTTCCTACCAGAGTGAATAATTCACAGAGAATAATTTAATAAATTCAGTATTTTCCAATAACAAAATATCTACCAGCCAGTTACAGTGCCCTTGACCATATTTGTTTTCTAATAGCTGTAAAAGAATTCTATTCTTTAAAGAATTTACAAATACCCATAATTCAAGCTCAATGCCATTAATCAGAGGAGGTTGCTTCACGTTGTCAAGTGTACATGTACTTGTAAACCGGTATCCCATTTCCCAACTGGTTTGTTCAGGCTCAAGACCCGCACAGGAGACTGAACTATGCTTTTAGCTAATGTTTCTACCAGTAAATTGCAATGGCACATATGCAGCTGAAGCACTCGTGACAATTCATTTAGAAAACTTGTGTGCTGCTTTGCCCAGCGCTACAGACTAGGTTTGCAAGTAAGGAAGTTGCACGGCTCTGTCCTTCATCACGCTGACGCAAAGCAAGAACACCGATGTACTGGCAACAAGAGAAACGGATACTGCAAGTACAACTGGTTCCTCCCAGGTACACGGTCTCAACTATTCATTAATTCTTTATCTGCACACCTGCCTTCATTCCTTTAAATGCCACCTGCTACATACAACTGCACATCTACCTGGTCAGCCAGTGAACAGAGGGACCAGAGAGAGGAAGACGACTTTGGTGACTACGCCACCACATTGAGAGGACACTTACACCTGCTGGAAACATAGAAAAGAGACTTGCTTACCAGGCACAGCACCAAGATGTCGCAGGATGGATCCTGTATTATTAGGAAGGACTGTGAGGTTCCACCCATGCCTGTTTGAGGGGTGACACAGAGGCAGACACATGTCGGTGTATGTTCCCAGTGCCAACATCCCCAGTGCCAAGCTGCCCTGCCGGCCTCATGCCCCCACCTCCACTCAGCACAATGGGGCAGCCGGCACGAGTCGACAAAGTGGGTGGATTTGGTGATCTTACCTTGAAAATGGTTCAGATTTTCCCACGGGAAAGCCGCTCCCGTGGGTGTTGGTATCTACTTTTCCACAATGCACTGCTACATGGCAATCTTTCTGTTCCACTATCCGCCAATATTCTTGCTGTAGCAAGAGAAAGCAGTAATGCATTTTTAATTTACTGAACAAGGCATCTCTCAGTAAAATATAAACCCCAGAAATTTACAGGGCTTTCATGACTTCAGTGTAATTCAACATAAAACACTGCTTAAAAATAAGTACTTAGAAGTAACAATGAATTGGGAAGACAGAGTTTAGATCCTCTTGGCTCCTGCGCTTCAGCACATGACAGATTAAGACTTCTTTCTCTCCCTCAGTTCCTCAACACCTTTATTAAAAAGGTCAAAAAATTTTAAAAGGAAGAATCAGTACCACGTCTATCTAACCATTTATTTTTCTCCCACACTAGACAGTCTAAAACTGCTTATGGTAATGCCTGAATGTCAACTATACTGAGTCCCCATACTCAATCCCCTGAAATAAAAACTCTTACCACCCCTTGTGTTAGCCTCACCTCTACTTCAGCTACTGTAGGCTCCTTTGTGAAGCACATGTTCATGATGTTTCTTGCTGTTCGGTAGAAGGTTGTTAAAGAAACAGACCTACCCTGTGGAAAAAGAAAATAAAATTAAAAGTGAAAATAGAAAAACTTGCCTCCATTCCCCCTGGCCTCACTCTTTTCCTTACATGCTCAATCCCAGATCACGATAGGGGGAAAGAGGACAACGTCTCCAGAACACGTGTGGGTCTGAAGCTCATTTCTTATCTGAATGAAAATACCTCAATAGATACAGAAATTTAATCACACCGAATCACCAAACCGACCATCTAAAAGGCCAACTAAATGTTCTCAGAAGGCCATATACACTGCTTTGTCCAGCATGATGCTCTGTGTTTGATAAATACAGAAGATGGACATGGCCCAGCTTTCCATGACAGGTTGCAAAGGACCCAGTAGGCAACCCTACCTGCATTTTACAATCAAATCCAATCTGTGATCAAATGACCATGTAGCTACGCTCTCTACATACATACATTGAAACAGGTGAAAAAGACTTAGGAAATTCACAGAAACATTCAGCATCAAACTAGTATTGTATGTGATGGAAGGGGGTCACAAAAGTAGAGTTTACCAAGATTACTGTAATCACCTGCTTACAAAAACTAATTATGCTCAATTCAATAAAAGCAGTTCAAATGTAAGGAACTAGGACGTGTTATTACAAGGCTGAGAAAAGTAAAACACAGTAAAATTGCCAAATGAGTGCACTCTTTCTTCGCACTGCTACAGGAGCTGTACAAGAGGATCCGACTTGATTTTCTGCTTGAGCTACACCCATTTCTGGATACCTGCTTTCACACATACCTATAATACCAGATGCTCTGGGAAGCATCCTCTGAAAGCTTTGAAGGCAGGAGCATGAGAACCCGCTTGCTCCTTTCAGCCCAGACACACTGGCACGCCCAGACAGGGACAACCCTATCACCTTCTCCGCTCCAGGGCAGAAGAAACATCCTGGGAAGGTGTGAGCCACGAGAGCTGGCAGGTGACGCACTAGCTGCTGGGGCCACACTGGTTTGCGGGCGTCGCTGCAGACTGAGACTAGCATCGCTCTGCAAACATGAAGTGGAAAATATCTTTTCCCCCTCGCCATATCTACCACTCCTTCCTCTAACTCCCATCGTGTCCACTGGTTGCCCATCTGAGCAACCACAGACTTAAAAACTCCACATAAATGAACGTTTTATTACTTGGACTATTACCTTTCTAGTTTTTCAATTATGAAACACATCTGCCAAACCACCTCAGTCTTTTCTTGTGTTTAATTTATTTAAGAACTATGCCCAAGAGTAAACTAGAAACAACTATACAAGCAGCTTTTCCCCCAGAGGCCAAGTCTATCACTTTGCCATGCTCCTATGGTTGTAACATTGTCACTTTTTTAATTGAATGCAGCATAATTAGCTGTAACAAAAAAGTTTGTGAAATGCCCAGGGCCTGGGGCCCTCTGATTCCCATAAACTTCAGAGTTGGATGCTCTGCGATACAATAAGTAATTTCCTTCATCTTTTAATGCCCTCATGAATCATTTATTGAGGCAGCCCTTTACAACAAAACCTCGTAAAATGCAGGGCCCGCACCAACAGTCGTCACTCTTGAGCACAGACTTCACCGCCTGCAAACCAACACACGCTCTGCAGCAGCTTCCTCGTTTCAGTTACTTGCCTCTTCCTCGCATTTTACACAGGAAAACAAGAATAAGGACTCATCTTTCAAGATTACCTGTGTCTTTCCATTTTTCAGATATGCAGCAAGCAAGAAAAAAGAAAGCGGAAAAACTGAACAGTTTAGCCTTTTCAAATTGCATCTACCTATTTCTTCCTCTATCAAGAATTTGGTACTTTTTTAGTCTCCTAAAAGTTGTAACACAAATTAAACAGCTGAGGGGTTTTTGTTGTCTGTTTTTGTCGGGGTTTTGGTTTGGGTTTTGGTGGGGGGTTTTTTTGGGTTTTTTTGTTTGTTTGGTTGGTTGGTTTTTTTCAATCTGAGGGATCCTGTAAAATTTTCTAATGTCAACTCAGAAAATAATTTAAAATGCTGTAATGGAGCATTTTAACCCAAACACAAACCGAATTGCTGAAGAGTAAAATACCCTTTTCAACGTCCTCACAAATGTCTCAAGAGTTCAACAACTGGGAGCTTCAAGCTACTGAGCAGAGTCTGTTGCTGCGACAATATGACAGAGGCAGGTTTAAGGGACAAAATTTCCTATGTCTTCTCCTAATTCTTCTCCATGGCCTTTATGGAGGCCGTGAGAGCCAACCCAGAGCACCACCACCACCACCAAGCCTAGAGGGAAGGCATGGAGAAGGACACTGCAACACTATAAATGGAAAAGACATTAAAACAACCATAAAAATGAGCAGCAAACAGAGATTTCACAATAGTCACAGGCAGGAAGGAGGGACTCCTGTTAAGCAGAATCTGAAAATGCCGAGTCCCTGGCTGAAGAAAGCTCAGCAAGGGATTTCCGGGACAGTTTCATGTGAGAGCTGGCAAAACTTGCATTGGTCATTTCTTCTGCATGTCTAATGGATCTGCTAATAAACCTTCAGTTTGTTCTGTATGGAAACACACGCTGTTTTCAGTCAGCTCCAGTACAGATTTTTAAGATATTTTCAGAGCTAAAATTTGGGAAAGAAGAGAAGAGTGAAAATCTTGCAGCAGATCCTTCTTTGATGACAGCAGTTTACTTCACATACGTATGAACGACATTTTATTAGTCAGGTACAAAAGCCATACATTCAGGAGTAAAGAAAGCAAGTGCAGCAGCCTGCAGCACACACTTAAAAGCACAGCAGGCCTTACAGCCTGGAAAGGAGCAACACTGAAAATAATTTGGGAGCCCTGGCAGAAAGTCAGCCAAACACAAAGGAGATTTACTCTAACTTTGACATGCGATATGGTGGTAACTGCTCCTGGAAGACTGGATGTCTCTGTCTAAAAACATGTTCCAGCTCAAGCATGTGCTGACTGCAGAAATTACTGTGCGAAACCCTAAAGGTATGGCCTCTTCGTGGTCTGAAGCATAGGCTTTATGGCCTAAATTGGACTACAGCCATATGATTATCATGTTCTCCTCCAGCCCTCAATCTATTGACCTGGGCATTTATCAAAGGGGTGGTTGTTTTGTTTTGTGTGTTTTTTATTTTTAATTAGAATTAGCAATGTGCTTTAGAAAGGAACCATTACAATCCCATCATCTGTGGAAGCTGTAACGCGGACATGTTCTGTTAAACAAATTTTTGAAGCTGCTGGCACTACAGTGGACAGCCCGAGGTGTTGCCTGAGCAGCTCCGTGTGCTGCGGCTGCTTTGGTGGGTGGGGAGTGCACCGGCCCACAGGCTCAGCAATGCTTGTCTCTAACAGCTTCTATGCTCAGAACAGAAGTTTTTCTACCAGGTATTGCTGGACTCACACAGGGTCTGATGCTGTCAGTACTGCCAGTGCTTTTGGGGCAGCAGCAGCAATGTGGGAGCTCTCAGCCTTCTGGGGTAAAGGCTTGGGGCTCAGCAGACTCAGGCTGGTTATACTAGCTGCGCTTTGCTTGCTTGCCTTTTTTATTTTCTAAGTCTGATGAGGATACTTCTCACAAATCCCAATCTTGCTTTTTGAGTTACTTTGTATCTTTTAAACTTTAACTTGGGACTTGCACTGGAAAAGAAGATGGAGGCATTTCCCCACGAAGTTTGAGGTTGTTCATACAGCAGTCAGGGTAAGTTGCATCAAATTTTTCATTTAACATCATTAAGCACAGGATATTAAGCACAGAAATGCCACTTCACTATTCACAAATGCTGCTGTCATTAGATAAGCTTCTCTCCAACAGCAGCATGGCAAAGAGATTGCTTTTCAAAGGTGGGATTGAGGCCGGAGTCCCCGAGTATAAGAATTTTTGGGCTGACATATCATAACAGGCTGCAAAAGAAACCTGAAGCAAGCTTTTAAAGCTCAAGTCATGAGCTCATGCAGTCCCTAAATAGCTTAACAATAAGCCACTTTGGGCTATCTGGCCTCATTTCCTGGTGATGGAAGCGAGATTGGAAGGGGAAGAACAGCGTATTCCTTTACTGGGCACAGACACTCAACACTATTTCTCTCAGAGCACGGCTACACAATTTAACACAACTCAAAATTGCACTGCGAGTCGCAGTGCCAAGTCCTGCTCCAGAGTAGGAGACTGCCAAATAAAATACAGTGAAAGAGTCAGCATTCCTTCGTAAATGGATGTACTTGATATGTGGAGGACTAAGCGTCCATGTGACTGGTAGTGCTGAGCAAAATCTGGCATCGTGGATGAAAATATTATTTGCATTTCAATTTGCCCTTTCCAAATGTAGTAGTATTTCTAGTGATGTTAGTTTTGATGTGGAGCACTACTTCGCTCAACAAGAGACTTGCAAGAAGCAGGAATGAGAAAGCAGAACATTACTTTAAATGTCACTAGAAAATGAAAATAAAAACTGTATCTGGAAGGATAATTGGGCAGAGCTATTCAGGGAACCTCTCACAAGGAGACAAAGAGGGGCAGACCCCAGTGCATCTCTTTATGACGATACCGCCTTCCAGCTTTTCCAGACATCCTGTGGGAGCCAGGCAGATCAGGATAAAGCCGCCAGACCGCCCAGCTGTCATAGCCACTGACTGTGCTGCTGCCTTGGGGGTGGCACTGCAGCCCATCAGCTCCCCCCAGCCGGCTGGGTTTGCAACCGGATGCCACCCTGACGGCAGCATCATCGGTTCTGCAAAACAAAAAAAATCGGCAGAGCCCACCTCATTACCTTGTATATACACTTGTGTAAGTCGCTAAGAACTCCCTCCTCCTCCTCCTCGTCCTCCTTCGTGGTCTCCTTTTCCTGAGCGAAGAGCCGCCGCCTGCCCGTCTTCAGTGGGACGTCGACCTCTTTTAACTTGTTGCGGAAGCCATTTTTGTGAACCACGCCATTGATGAGTCCGTTTTTGGGCTCAAACCGGGGCAAGGAATGGAACTTGTAGGCATTCTCCGAATGTCCCTCCAAAGGTCCTTTCCTCTTCTCCAAGATTTCCTTTTCCAGCAAGACCTCCTTCTCCAGTTTCTTGTGCTCCTCGGGGGAGAGGGAGTCGTAGGAGAGCAAGTACTGGCAGTAGGCTTCTTGCAGCTTGGCCAGCCTGTCCTGTGCAGTTTTGGGGATGCGCAGCATGTCTGCCAGCTTGTTCCATTTCTTGAGGTCAGTCACTTGCTGCATCCCCCCCATCTCGTTGATCAGCTGGACGAAGCAGGCCAAGTCGAGCTCACAGCCTCCTGGGGTCCGCGTGTGCCAGGCAGCAGAGGAGGGGAAAGGGAAACACAGGAGCAGGTTAGGAAAGCTGTGGGCGGCCTGCGTCAAGCGCACTACCAGGCTGGGCACGTACGGGATGTGCCACCTGTACAGCTCCGGTCACCTGGGCACCAGAGCAGGACTGTCCCTATCTCATACACCTCCTGCTAAAGACAGGTGTGTGCCACTGTTTTGCTAGCTTAATTCATTCAGCAAATCATATTTTGCTATTTGCAATAGCCTTCCCTATGGTTAAATTTGCTCTCCTCCTCAAGTTTCATTCCCTTCTCTTCTCAGAGCACCCCCGGCTATCTCCTGACATGCGTCTTTCCCCTGGTCATTACCCAGCGGTCAGGGAGACGAGACTTGCCCAGCTCTTTAAAAAGCCTGCACACTCCCACCCTCCCCTCGCCTGCCACCAGTCCCACAACTGGGTCATACCAGGAAGAATCAAAACGAGTGTCAAGATGGGTGCTGGCACCAAAAAGACAAGTACCTATCCTTTCTGGAGGTGAAACATCGATTATCTGATGCCTGCACAACACTTTGAGTACAGTTAGTATTTAAAAGGAGCACAGTAACATCATTAATTTCACTAGAAAAATCCTTAAAAAAAACCCAAGGGAGGCAGGGGGTTGTTTGAGGTTGGTGCCTGCAACTGCATAAAAAAGTTCCAGGCGCATTACTCTTCCAGTTTGAGGCCATCCATATTTTATATTCCATTATGTTTTTATATGTTTTAAGATGACTAGCACAGTTCACACTCCAGTCAAAAAATGAAAATGGAGGATTATACAAACTGCAACATAAAAAGCAGCCAAATGGACGAGAAACAATAAAAGAAACATCATAAATACTCTCAAAACATAGAAATAAATCATCAGTAGAAAGAGTGAAGAAACGGACCAAAGACCACCTACGATTCAACAGGGCATTGCTGAAGGGAAAAAGAGAATTAATACAAAACTCGCGTCAACATTGTTCCTGCCACTTTGTCTCTCCTTCCCCTTTTTCTTTGAGAAAAGTGAAAAAATCATTACGGCATAGCCATTTCAGAGCACTTAGAAATGTTATTATACAACAGAGAAGTGCAAGAAGCAGTGTTATCGTAAACATTTACTGTCGGATGCACAGCTACAGCATCTTAAGGGCCAGTCATACCATCTTGCTTGCTCTCAAACTACCCTGTGCTGCATCTCAGATGCTTCCTAGCTGATTCCAATTTTCCTTCTTCCCTCTGCTTTCCCCTCTTCCACCACTTGTACCAACCCAGCGAGGAGGGAGGCTCAGCAGTGTAAACCTGCGTGCAACACTTTGGGATGACAACGGTTGCGACCGTGGCAGAGCAGTGCCAGAGGCTGCTCGCTAACGCTGCCGGCACAGTGCTGGGCAAAGGTGTGAAAAGAGAGGAAAGGATTTGAGCTGCAGCCAAAATCAAGGGTAAGGCTTTGAGGAGCATATGACAAGGGTGGAGGCAGGGCCATGGGACAGCAGATTTATCCAATTCAGTAAATTTTCTTTTTGGGTCAAAATGGTTAAGTCTTGAAGCTGAGAAAAAGTAAACATCATTGGAAAAAAAACCAAGTTTGAAAGGTTTTCTTTCTTTCCTCTTTAATCTTCCCCATAAAATAACTTTCAAGCTGGCCTCTATTACAGGCTGTTACTTTTTTGATCTAGTGGTTTATATGCACAGTTCACAAATAAGCTGAAGGCATAATTCAAGATGGCTTTCCATCCCAATAGATTCAGTGACCTACATGAAGTTGAGTAACATACTCCTAACTTCGAAAGAAGTGTGGTCCAGGTTTAATGTTAAACGTGTTCTCCAGTGGGACAAATAGCACACACCCAGCTTAAGGTCCTAGTTTCAACACTGTTTATGAGCTATTTAAGAAATGCAATTTTCTCCCGCATCATGGAATGATCGCTCATAATCACCCCGCAATATTAGAGCTCGAGTAGCACACCATTCAACCAGAGCCTTGCATATCTGGCAGATCCTCCATAGGGCCAGCTACAGCTACGGTTTACAAAATGGTCTCAATTATAATTCCATTTCACACAGTCATAACTTTTGGAAGCATTTATATCTCAGGCTGATGTTTTCCAGGGTTGACTTAAGCATATTGCTTAAAAAAAAAAAAAAAAAGTTTTAACCCCATTTATAAGCACCTATAGTAAAATAGCTTTAACAGGAGACGTGGCACATGTTATGCAGAAATAGCGTCTAACTTTTTTTTTTAAAATTGTCTTAATTTCACTAAGTTAGGAATATTTTTAAATTGCCTAGTGAGCAAGCTCATTTAAAAAAAAAAAAGTTCAATCTTCAGGTATGCATTTAATACCAAACGTTGGCATTACACAAGTCATTGGCAAAACTTCCACCTATTTCAATGGAAATGTGACTTGGCCCTGAAAGGAGGGATATGTACACATGTCTACTTAAATAAGTGTGCATTTATCACCACAGATTATTTTATATCTTTCCTGCTGGAACCAAGAGATTTCTTATCTTTGTACACTGATAACCTCCAGCTTCTTTTCTCCATTTTGTTTTTAATTTTAAACACCAAGATAGGTAGGAAATTAACTGCAGAAAGGATACATAGGATGCAAATTTTATAAGAGACCACTGTTTGCTCTGGTTATATGGCACCCAGCAGAACAGAATCCTTGCCTATTAATTAGGCTCTTAGGTGCTTAAATAATACAAATAATTAACAGTAATGCCATCTTAATGCTGAGTTAAGGTATTTCATTAAAAAGTTAACATTGTTCCAGGAGCGTTAATCGAGCTGTCTTGCACATTTTCTTCTCTCTCTTGCCAATGTAAATTTAATTCATTATTATTCTCTATTAGCATACAACCACTGCATACATTAGGCATACAAAATGTTCACTTATTGCTGCTTGAGTGATTTTAATTTTCAGATTTCCTTGAACGTTTTTGCACAGCTATTGCAACAGAGCGCTAACCCTCAATTTCTGCTCCTTAAATTCTGCCATTTCTCTGTTGTGCCCTGCATCCGTTCACCATAAACTCTGCAGTCTCTTTGGGTGCCTTTTTTTTTTTGTGTGTGTGCATTTTCACTCACTTACCATATGTGATATAAAATAAAGTTTGAAAACGGGGGGGGGGGGGGAGCATTGTGAACAGTTTAAACAGAAAAGCGTGTCCTTTAATCCACCTAGCGTCGATAGCTGCCTCTGATCAGATAATGCCTCAAAGGCAAAACTCTAGCCTCAACATGAAACATGCAGGTCCTGTGAGCTCTGACTCAAAACACTTCAAAAACAAAGGGAAGGGCTAACAAAAATTAAAACCACAAGTTTATTACTATGTCATGGCTGCAAAGGCAGTAGACATGGAGGTGGCTCATTCAACAGTTCATTTGTATGCTGCTGTTGTCATGTTTTTACAAACTATTGTCACATTTTTGTCACGTGTCATATTTGACAGCAGACCATAAACCAAGAATTCTGTTAAATAAGTGATTCTCACTCAGGCATTAGCCCTGGCAGACACCTGCTGGGAGAAATAATGAAACCTCCATTTTGCAATCAACCACATTTTACTGCCTATTCTTGACACTTAATGGTTGTTAAATGTCAGCAGGTCACTGCAAATTTGTAATTTTAAGTGTCTGAGTACCCAAATAGAAGTCAGTTCTGAGATATTTGCTTTCCCCCTTGGTTAAATGCTGGGGGGGGGGGGGGGGGGGGGGGGGGGGGGGGATTTATAATAAAGCTTGGCAGGATTGCAACCTGTTTGGAAAACATCTTTGGGAAGGTCCAAAAAGTATTCTGAGGCAACATTTAAACTGAGGCTATCAATATCCGTAGTTGTACTACCAACAAAAATAAACAGCAGGGAAAGGAGAAGATCCTGAAATCTGGAGACCGAGCCCCCACAGAGCATTTTTTAACCTGGGTGAAATAAAGAGCTGGCAGGAGGAAAGTGGCGATATAAAGTCTCCTTGGAAAGCTCTCCGACAACCTACCTGCATGGTGCTTGACCGATGGATAAAGAGAGATCCAGAGCTCTGCAGTGTTAATTGAACAGGGGTTCGGTTAAGCATAAAGGCAAATGGAGCATAAAGTCGTATACGGACACTAACAAGCAGCGGCAAAAGGCCAATGAAACCACAGCCCTTACCTATGAGTGGGAGTTCGTCCATGGTAATGCCCTGAGATTTGAGGTGCTTCTTGATACAGGCCAGCCGCTGCACGTTGGGTCCCCAGCGCCTGCCTAGCTTGTGTATGTGCTGAATCTGTGTCACAAACCGCATTTCATCATTTAGCTTGCACTCAGGTCTCCAGTCTGGAGGAGGAATCACCCTGCACATCCCATACTTCTCTACCTGAGCTCGGACTGACTCAATGTATATCAGTGGGTCATGAAATTCCTTGGTGGAGGGCCTAAGGATGGGAATCTCCCCCAGCATCCCCCACCCAGACTTACTACTGCCCTTTTCGTGCTTTCCCATTGAGTCTTGTGGCTTGTGCAAGGACTCCGCTTGAGAGGTAGAACGATTTTCACAGGAGGCATTTTCAGTTTTGCCATGTGCTTGTTTCCCTGGCGTACTCTTTCCAGCAGTGGCTCTTTTCGGCCTATTTCTTTCCAAACTCTTCTCTGGCACTTCCTTTTTAAGGTGTCCATTCAGCAAAGGCTTTTCTACGGCTGCCTTTTTGCTGGCAGCTTCTGCCAAGTTGACGGCCCCTTTCATTCTCTTGGTGGGCGACTGTATTTTGTCTATGTGATTCGTCTCTTCCAGCCTCCTCTTCGAATTGCGCAGCCCCTCCCTTAACTGTCTCCCCACCTCCTTAGTGCATGTCTTTTGGTTCAACTTGCCATTGACTTTTACACCATTAACAGCGGTATTGTTAGACTTGGATGCTCCAAGGGATAGCACCTGTTTGCGGGTTTTTGCATTGCTACTTTCTATTTTCCCTGAGATTGTGTGGTTGACAGGTGAACTGGGTTTGTGGTGATTTAGTTTGGTTTCCTTGACCAGTTCTTTCTTGGCTTTGGTGTATGTGACAGTTCCCTTTGTCACTGTTGCAGTGTACTTCACAGTTTTGGACGGTGAAGGTCTGACTTCTCTCATCTTTTTGGCACTGGCTGCATTTGCACTCGGAGATGACATTCGAGTGATCCCGTTGACTTTAGAAACCTGCAATGCCAGGAGTGTTGCAGGGGGAGCAGAAGAAAGGAAACAGAAAACAGAAAAGTAAATTAATAATGTTACCACTCAGCCACAGCATCCCAGTCACTGGACAACCACATTCTGCAGTCCTGACTCCTGGCCCCCTCGTACAATCTTCATATAACTGGTTTCACCCAGGCAAGAGGAGAGATTGGGCATTTATAATAAACAAATAAAATAGAAATATTTTTTTAAAAAATGAACCAAGAAGTCCTCAGAAAGCCAGTCTTGCTTTTGGAGGGTACGAAGCCTCTGGCATTGAGAAGGGTGAGGTCCCTTGCTTGCACTACCCCCTTCCTTGTCTACCAGAAAGCCTGTTATGGTATCACAAAACACAGGTAGTGCTTTTTTTACAAACTGATTTACAAACTAATACTTTCATTATCTTCTTTTCAGGCCCTCAGATACTATCTCTCTCCCACCCAACTTCCCTTAAGTGCACACAGTTTACTACTTAGCAGACAAACTAGCCAGCGCATACTATGTACTTTAACTGGAATAGGCACGTTTTGCAAAAAAACACACACTGAGATTCAAGCAAACCTCCTGTCTATACATACATACATATAAATAGAGATATTGAACACATTATGCACCCAACAGATCAGGACGGCCATGAAGGATCCAGTCTGTCATACATATTAAATCTTGGGAGGCATCTTGTTGCTGAAGTCATTATTTGAAATAAAAATATATACAGTAGTTCAATGCATTTTTTTTTTTTAAAGTTTGATATCTGGGCAGTTTTGCTGACACACATTTTATTACATCATATTCATCACTAATGTGTCATTGCAACTTAGAATTGCTGGAATCCACTGCTTTCTGTTAGACATTTAAACGCAGCTATGAAACTAAAATTTATATTTTAACTATAAGACATGTTAAGCACCAACAGCAACCCTCAGCTTCAAAGGGAATTGTGACAGCTCAGCACTGCCAAAGCTAAGCCCCGCTACTAAGAAAATGAAGTTCAAGTTTAAACCTCAAATGAATTTCAGCATTTGAACAAGTTTAAACATTGTCTTCTCACCTCCTTAAACTACTCTGAGTGCAGAAAAACACATCCAAAAATCAGGAACATTGATAAAAGTGCTCAAAGTGAAAGCATACAGTACAATCATTCTTCATCAGCACTCGGGTGAATAACACCATTCCTGCAAAGTTATAATACTTCCCTGTGGGATTTCAAAATACTTGCCAAATCAGTAAGCATGGCAGCTTCCCTCAAATAAATGCAAGAATTGTAGGCGCTTATAAAGTAGAGATAAAATGTTATAAAATAGGGATCAAATAGAGACTGAAAAGACCATGCTATGGTCTTGTATTAAGCGACCTGCGGACGAGGACTGTAACCTGGGGATTCTGCATACACACACACATATGTATATACATGCATTTACTGGGTGAATTTTCTCCTCTGTGCTCCAAGCTGGAGCAGGAGTAACGCCCTTTTAAAACCCATCCATATTATTGTCCTTCCTGTGCTTCCAAGGTAGAAACACTTAAGAAAAATCCAGTTAGCTCATGACACGAGTTTTTACTCTGAGCTTTCCAAAGATGTATGAAGTATCACCTGGAAAGCACACACTTGCTAACAGAAATGCATTTAGCCATTTCCCTTGAAATTTAGGCAGTACTCTGCATTTGACATGGAGGCCTGGGTTTGACTGTTACAGCGCTTTTTCACGCCACAGAGCAGACAGGGGTAGAGAGCTGCTAAGACATTGCCTCCTGCCTGCAGCAGGCAGAACAAGAGTTGAACACCTCTGGCTTTACAAATAGCCAGGAACATCGATTACAGATTTTGTCTAGACTAATAGAGAAGAATTGATTGAGAACTGGAAAGGGAAGGTACTCTGGGTGACAGTGATCATGAAATGAGTTTTCAGTTCTAAGATGTGACAACAGCAGAGAAAGGAAAGAAGACTTAAAAAAAAAAAACCAAACCAAACCAAAACAAACCAACACACCTGCAAAAAACCCAAACCAAAGCAATTCCCACTCAGAGGAAGGCCACAAAGCACACGCCATTATGCCTGTTCACAAAGTTCTCTAATGACTGGAAAATTAGAAAAGAATCACAGTAAAAAGTAGAAACACAATTATGTGACTAAGGGCAACTATATAGGAACCACAAAAGCATGCATGGCTAAAATCAGAAAGGCCAAGGAACTAAAGAAACTTCAGTTAGCAAGGGACATAAAATGAAACAGAAAAAAAAATATAAATACCTTAAAAATACAATGACAACAAAGAACAGCAGAGATCAACCACCACACAAGGAAGGAAAACAAATGCAACAGTTTGGCTAAAGCGTTTGTGCTTCTTTTGCATTAGCCTTCACCAAAAGTACCAGTGATTGAATACTTACCAGATATATAACATAAGCAATTTCAGCAAAAGAGCTAGGAAGGCAACCCCAGCAAGCTAAAGTGTACCTAGATGACTTAGGGCATGGCTCCTGGAAATAAGTTGAGGGCAGGCAGAGTCTACCTAATTTCAAACCCTAAAATCATTCTGGAACAAATCATCAAACAGTTAATTTGTAAAGACACAAACAATAATAAGATTTTAAAACCAAAAAAATAATAAAAACACAACAAAAAGCCCCACCCATAGTTTTGCCAAAATGGCACATCAAGCTAATTTAATCATCTTCTGACAGACACCTGGCTGAGCAGGTAAAGAAGCACCTCTGCTTCTGTAGGGCTCCAGTCACTGTCCCACATGATGTTCCATCAAACAAGCTCCTGAGACATGTCCTAGACATAATTACTCTCAAGCGGCTTCACAAGGGATTAAATAAAGTCATCCTCAAGAGAAGTTATCATTGTCATAGTTCACTGCCATCCTGGGAGGGCATTTCAGGTGACTTTCTGCAGGTACTTGTCTTGGCCTCGGTTCTACCAAGTACTTCCATCAGTAACTGGATTATTGTAAAATAATACCTGGAAGGGGCTGTAAGCACTCTGGAGACATGGTCAAAATCAAAGGCAATCTTCAAGAACTTATTTCAGAACATTTCTACAGTAAGAGTAAGTGCTATTTTTAGGAAGGACAAATCAAATACATGTAGGGGAGGAATAACATTTGGGGACCACAGTGAGCTGAAACACAATGGTAGTACAAAGCATGCAAATCACTTTCTGAGACCTATTACTAAGAATGCCAAAAGCAAGAGATGGGAGCACAGGGCTGGACCCAGCACTGGGCCCACACTGCAAGAAAAATTTAGACAGTGGAGCAAGTCTAAAAGAGCACAAAGTGCTCACTTATTTGGAAAACATCATCTTTACTAAAAAGCCAAGGGAGCTGGGCTTATTTAGTCTGCAAGAGATGACTATGGGACAACTCTGTAACAGTCTTCTGATCCATAAGGAGCTCCTTTGAAGAGACAGTAAATGCTCCTTCCATGTTCACTGGGAAAAGCAGGAGAAAAAAACCTTTAATTGTTTACAACGATGATCTGAGGCACAACTAGGAAAACTTTCTCATTAGTAGAGAAGGAAAATGCTGGAAGAAGCTGACAATGGACATTGCAGAGTCTCCTCTATGGGAGATTTTCCAGAAGGTTTCAAGGAGGCCATAGCTGTATTACTGTGCTGTCAGGTACAGTCAAGGCAACACCTCAGAGTGAGCAGTCAGGCTGTATGGAGGTACACTTGTCACTCCAGCCTTCCTATGACTTTTTCTTAAGAAGTTGTGACCAGAAGTCTGAAGGGCCATCTGGGTGCTCCTTCAGCAAGGGGTGGTGACACAGGGCCTGAGAGAAAGTGACACAGTCATGGAGAAAGGTAAGGTCCTCACAGCTCCTTCTCTTCAAAGGAAAACACGCTATCAGCACCATCAGCTTTAGGCCAGAATTAAAACTGCCAAGATACAAAACTCTGGAAAACTGAATTCATTAAGAAAACAGCAACTTATCACAACTGTTGTTAGAATACCTCCACACAATAAAAGCTTAGATCTCTCAGGGCCAAATCTTGAACTGAACAGGTACATAAGCTTCAGCTATCTAACCTCCAAACCTAGATTATAAGCACATTACTTTGAGTTTTTATTCAAACTTTGTGAAGTTATTCCAATGACAAACAGGTCCTGAAATAGAGAACACTTGGCTTTGAGAATACCATAAGGAATTCACTTATTTCTTTCTGGTTGCTAACTAAGGAGACCCCACAAGAAAGAAACACTGCTGAAAACTTCCTCAGGACCATCATCTTTCTTCTAGAGCAGACACAACACGACAGTTTTCAAATGCTTCTCCCTCTTCCCTCCCCAAATGCCCACAGGTATCTTGAGTGTTTTCAGAGAGGATAGCAAATGTTTAAGAAACAGCAGTACTATATAGACCAGAACAGACCACGCTTCAAACGAGAATAGGCTGCAACAAACATCTTCCAGCTGGAAACAAGTAGAACAAACAATGTGGTCATAGCCCACCATCAAAGCAAAAGGTGGATTCAGGATTTCACATTGACAAATGTGAAATTCTGGCTGGTCAGTCATCACCTACACATTCCTGGTCTGTACTTGTCTCTGAGGACCCATCAGATGATTGGAACCAAAAGAACAAGAAATTGTGGTAGGCATTTTCTTACCTTTCTACTGTTGATATGTCTCCCCCCAAACCAAACATACACACACAGAGTCAGCCTAAAAAATTGGTCACACTGCCAGGTGCGCAGGTTCACCAAATGGGGGTCTATGCCACAGCTCCATCCCGAGGCAGTGCTTACACTGAGCGCATAAGAAAGAAGTCAATTTAATTCAAATAGTAACAAAGTGATTGACATTAGCCTTACATGACTCAAAGTCTTGAGCTAAAGCTGAAACTAGGGATACGAATAATCTTATCTTTGCTTTTCAGCTATCTCCTCAGTTTTGCTGACATAGATTTGTCTTCAGGCCATTCTTTTCTCCACTTTACTGAACACGTGCCTTGCAGTAAAAGACGGTACGATAGATTTTAAATTTTGTTGTCTTTTAAAAAGCAAATGGGACCAGCACGTAGTCTTGCAGCAATTTGTTTGTTGGATTTGAACTGGTCTACATACACACCTCTGCATAGCACCTAGGATCCATCCTCCAGACACATACACACACACACACAAAATAAAGCCAACAAACAAGTTGTTAGATAACAACCACAGTAATAACAGCAACATTAGCAATACCAACAACAGGTTTGGTCCCAAACAAATTCAAGTTATGCAACTGATCTCGAATTCATTCATAAATATACTTCTGTGTTGATATGAGTTTTGCAGGGCTAAATTACCATATTAGGCCGAGAGAGGGCCCCATTGAACTACATTTCCTTTGCCCACAACCCCTTTGAAGTAGGGGATTTGGGAAGATAGCAAGGGAGGAAGAAAGAGAGAGAGGGAACACGTGACAAGTGCAAGTGCACACCAGAAAAGGAAAGAAAGAATGAGAGGAAAAAAGAAAATCTCGGGTAACTTCTAGTGTTCTGCCTTTATTTTCTGTAAGACCGAACAAAACAAAAACACACACACAAATAAACCATGTAAATGCACGTGAACAAGGAGCAAAAACATACTGGAAGGAGGAGGAACATGTGGCTGGCACCCTGGGAAAACAACTCTCCTTTTGGAAAATACTGAAAATGTCAACAAAGACTCAGGACAAGGGCAGGAAATTTAGCAATGTCACATAGGTGGTAAATCTAAGGTTTTCCACAAAGCTAAGTCTTTCTGTCAGGCAAAATGCATAATCCACCTTTAATTAGTTAAAGCCACATTTTCATTAAAATTGGTAAGAAAGTAATTATGTTACTGTGGGTTGGAGAAGAAAATTTAAATGCCTAACCTTTTTTTAGGGGGAAAAAAAAAAGATCATAATCTCAATTTACAGCCCCCTTATTTTCTGAAGCTTGAGGACCACACTCTGCGAGGTGTCTGTGTGGTGTGACTGTGGGTTGTACTGCATTACTTTAGAACTTCTCTCCATTTTGCATAGCACGATTGAAAACATCTAATACTCTACAAAGCAAACCCCACTTGGATCGTGGACAAAATTCTTCTACACCTGTCTTTTCCCTTCTCAGAGCTACCTTCACAAGTGATGGCAGTTGACTTTCACAAGAATTTTAACCATTCATACTTTGATGATAAAACTTTAAAACATTTCACGCAAGTGTTCCAGTGAGTTAAAATAATGAAGTATGAAGTGCATCCTTACATTTTAGGAAACTTGTTTAACATGAAGAGCTCATGGCAGAGCATGTCACAGCAAGGACCATAGGATGCTGGTATAGTCACAAAAGAGAAAGCTGAAAGGATGCAAAAGAAGGCAGGCATTCAAGCTGATGACTAGATAAGCAAAAATTGACACGGGGGAATAAAGAATGGAAGTCTTACAGAGGTACAGAGAAATATACCATAGATAGCCTTCAGGATCTCAAATTTGATTTAGAAGGTAATACAAATCCAGTGGAGGCATTTCAGGAGAAGCTAAACATCACTGAAGCACAGGGCATGGAAGATTTCCTTGGCAAGAGCACCACTGTGTTACTTTTTGCCATTTTAATTTCCAAGCCTATGGTGGAGAGGTGCTATTTAAGGCCTTGACAGCCCTAAAAGATGGCAATTCCAGCTCCACTGAAGTCCAGGCCAGCCTGCTTAGAAGAAAAAGCTTTAGATGCCAGCAAATAAAGACTGATGCCTGTTGAGAATTAACCACTGAAAAAAAAACTATATAAGGCGTAAGTGCAGCAAGCTTTCTGTACTGCATTGCCCTAGTGCAGGTACCCTGCTAACCCAGCCCCAGACTGAATAAGGACACTGACTGGGATTTTGAAAGTCTTCTATAAAAACTTATTTAACAGTTGCTGTTAGGAGCCCTTTGATCCCACCATCAAAAACAGATGGAGACGCATCCTGCCCAAACGCCAGTCACAAGCACCGAATGATTGGTCTGCTAAACTTCCACACCCAAATCCACGTCAGGCTCAGACAAACCTCTCGCTGGATTTTTTTGTTAGTTTTCAACAAGGTAACATGGAAGTCTGAATTTCTCCCCACCTGGTACGTCCACTGTGAAGGAGGCAATATCCTGGAAACTCCTTCTTTATGCATCGGACAAAACATTTTCCCAGACTCCGAGGTTTGTGTTGCCCACATGCAATACAAGACACTGAGCGTAATGTCAGCTTCTCTACAGCGCCAGTAAGCCTCTAAGGTAACCCGAGCAGACCAGCTGTACACAAAAGGAGTTCATTTTTCCACGTGCTGCCAGCCTTGGCACTGTCAGCAGAGAGGCCAACAAGAGTGCCAGTCAGAAGGGTTAATAAATAGCAATGTAAACTTCACTTTCATACGTATACACTGGATAATATAGAGACAGGGTTGTAAAGCATGCTTTACCATACTGACTTCCTATGCATGTATCACTTTTCTTTTTTCCTTCTTTCTCTCTTTCTCTCTCTTTCACTGAAAATTAACTCCCTGCTGTCTCCAGAGCACGCTTTTAAGGATTGCCATGTTCCCTCTGTGCCAGGCAGTGGAAAATGGAGCTAGCACCTTAAAAGTCTGCATTTCCCATGTGTCCACAGTGGAGTACAATTCATTACCTGTTTCCTTAAGTCCTGAGCCGATCTATGAAGAGTGTGGTGGTTGTTAGCAGTGAGCCCTTTCGTAGAGGAGCCAGTGTTTGTAGTAGGATGGTGATTAGCAGCAGCCTGGTCTTTTCGGCTCTCAGCCTTATGTTCGCTGTTCCTCTCCTTCCCTGGTGTGGCCTCTTTGCTTTTGTGTTTCTGAGCAGGTTCTTTCTCCTTCGATGATTTGCTGGACCCATTGAAAACTGAGAAGAGAGAAAATCAGACTATTAAGGAAAAAAAAAAAGAAAAAACCCAACACACAAGACCAAACTCTTAATTCAAAACAACCCAACTTTCTCTGCTGTCACTGTTGGATACTTAGTGAGCATCTTCGTATATCTAAAGTAAAATTAGTACAGAAATAGAAGCACTGTTTTGCATATTTTTTCATATGAACAGATTTACTAAAGTATTTCCTTTGCTTGTTAACACACATTATCTTCAATATCCAAATTAAACCATACAAGGTATATTACTGTTTTGATTGACCTAAATTTAGATTTATCAGTTTGATTTTTATTTATGACAGTTTTAATTAACTTTTTGCTGTTGCAGCAAGGGAATTCTAAACATAACCTAAACAGAAAAAGGATTTATTTTTACATTAATGTGAAAGAAAGGAAAACGTTCCATGAAAAAGCATGTTTTGTTTTCATCAATACCCAAACTGCTGAACCAAACTGACAGCAGTTTGCCTATAGCAGACAAGCTGCAAATAGGAAAAGGTACTTCTGCAAAGAAAGGAAAATAGTAAAACCATTTTGGAACATGTCATATAAAGTAATGCTGGGACCTATGCTGAGCACCCCAGCCTTCTGCTGAAGTGAAGAGATAAGAAAGCACAGAACAGAAAACACATTTTTTTTGTACAATAAATATTATGCAAACGTATACAAGCCTATCTCAGCAAGTTTTGTTCCTGTCCCTCTGCTGAATATATTTAAGAATAGTCACTGCCCTTTTGTTGTCAGGGAATGTGAAAAGCTGAGGTTAAAAAAAAAAAAACCCGTTACATTTCTCTTTTTGTTTTTTGTTTGTTAATCAAAAATGTGGTGAACTTATGTCAGTGCTACTCCCTCTTCAGTCAAGCACTTGACAGAGGTCTGTGTGGCTTGAGATCCAACACCCACAAGGCCAAATGCCCTCCTGTCTTCTCTACTCATTTACTCTTGTTTTTCACCCCTGCCTTTTTTGCCATGGTTTAGGAAAGGATGTAAATAAGGAAATCCATAAATACTTAATAGCACAAGGATCTAAAAATCATATTTATTACACACAACACCATCTGTATGGGAATATTAACTAAATGAATTAAGTTATTTTCTTGTGAAATGAAAGCCTTCTTTTGACACTAAACATGATATACCTACAATACATACCTTTTTATCTAAACTGTGAAGCTTAGCTGTCTCTACATATGTCCTGCAGCATTATGGTAGTAGTAGCAGTAATAGTAACAATAATAAACAACCAACAACCCTGCTGGACAGAAGAGGGGCATCTAAGCTGCTTTTGAGTAGACACCTACCTCCAAACCTTCCCAACCAGCTATCTACCTTCCCACCGCATCTCCAAAAGCCGAAACTCCAGCAAGCTATTGACAAATTTGTTATTCAGGTCACTTATCATATTCAGTCGGTCGTAAGTGTTGAAGCAGATTATGTAAAAAATAAAAAATTGCAATTGCTCTTCGTCCTCTCTTCCTTCCCTCTTACATAAATTGAGTAAGAATAAGAGAGGAGCCTTTGGCAGCGAAGTCACCGCAAATTCCCCTGTGGCTCCGTCACTCCTGAGCTCAGGAGCAACTGGCGCTGCCCCAGCCAGCCAAGGATTTCTCAGTGATTTCAGTGAAAGTCGCGTAACCTCTGTGTCTCATTTCCAGTGATGGAACTGATAATAATTGCCAACCCCTCTCGGGGAGTTCACAACAATACATTTATCCTCCTTTGTAAGGAGTTCTTACATCAGATGGAAGGTGCTACGGACGCACGAAGCACGACTATTTATTTTTAATAAGATATGGCACAAACAACCGATGTCAGCTTTGTTAATATGTATTTCATCACTGCAAGTGATATTTTCCTTCGGAAGGAACAAATTGTATATACTGATCTGCTCATACAGAAATGTTAAGTCAGAGAGATTAGTTTTCTGTATTCAGTTGCCACTTTATAAACCGAAAATTACTAAAACAGAAAACACAGCCAAAAAGCCAAACTGTGCACTTTTATGGTTCACCAAAAAAAAAAACCCAGTGAACATGAGACAAGGTATATTTTATATGCAACAGCTCATTAATTTTAAGTGTCGTGGGAACCCTGCCAGTTTTACCCTCTGAGTAATTATCTTTTGTCTTAATTTGTAAGATTCTTGAAAGGGGGAAAAGAGAAATGGGAGAGAAAAAATGTTCATTCTCACAGGAAAAGCTTAAAAAGCTTAAAGCCTGAAAACACAATAAAAAGGAGAGACATAGATGCAAAGCAGTCCTAGTCAAGCTGTCTCTAGTTAAACAGTAGATGGTATTGGTTTCTATAAAAATCAGTGTTTGTTTCTTCCAACATCTAGAATGTTGTTATATCCAGCTAGATAGGTATAAAAGCCTTTCTGCAGTAAGTCCTGCAAAATTCACAAACATATTATATGAAGAAGTATCAAAACGTTAACTTGATTAATTACAAAACACTATCGCAAGCTAAGCATTTAAGGGGAAAAAAAAAATCCCCTGGACTATGATCTTGCTCTCATCTGAGTAAAAATGTAGAATTAAGTTATTTAGACTTCGAGTATAATACAGGATTAAACTCTGGCCCTAATAGCTAGTAAGACAGTTCAGTGAAAAGCTGAAATCACCAGGAAAGACCAAAAAGCCCCCCCAAGAAATCTCATAGACAATAACTGATAGTAAGACAGAAACACCCACTTCTCAAAGGAAAGAAAACCAATAAAACCCCTCAAACCTCAAAACTCTGCATTAAATATTACTGAGACCAAATCTGATTTAACAATAAAATGATTACTAATTCTTTTGTGTCTTCTTATAAGGCAGCAAATTGCATTCTCCTTCATGTCTGCCAGCTCTTCAATATTTCTGAGGCATTCAGAAAAGCAGAAAAGGTGTACCTTATGCTTTAATAAGCCCAGATATAGGTATGTCCCAGCTACAATCTCCCATCCTAAAGATAACTCTGATACATGCAATATCCAACATTCTGCTCCCACTTATTTTTTTTTACTCGTGAAAGAGTAGTCAATAAAGGTTTCATCCTTGAAGCAATAATTTCATTAAAAAACCAGAAAGACAGAAAAAAAAGCCCAACACATGAGCGATGAAACTCACATTATTAAAGCAGCAATCTTTTGTAGTCTTGAATTATGATTATTTTATGCTACCTTAACCAGCTCTGTATTTCCAGAACAGTTTTTAGTTAAAGGTAAGAGCACTAGCAAATAATTAAAAGTGCAAATAAATTATTAGTGTTCAGACACTTCAAATAGAATAAATGGATGTCCTTTTATCCATATCTATCTCAGTGCTTGTTCTCAAAATGCTGTGTCCTCCAAAGCAATTATTATTATTATTAAGCTGAAACAATAAGAGTCCCAGAGTGAAATACTTGTGGGTCTTTTGGTTAGCAGTGATGATCAAATGCAAAGAAATTGAACCACTACATTCAAAACTCGCAAGCACTGGGGGTTTTTAAACCACTGATATAATTTATGGCAGCAGAGCAAAACCTTATGGCAGGCATGATCCCCACGGATGCATCACAGCGCGCTCTGCATCGGGGGAACTGAACCCCAGGCACCAATATTCACCCAGGATCCCATACAGGGACTTTGGAGTATCTCATTTGAAACAGTGATAAGGAATCCCTACGCAAACCAATGCAAACTGTGTAAATTGTGCGTGTACTAGGTGCAGCTATAATAATGGCTAAAAAAAATTTTTGATCAAGTAAAGCCACAGATGTGCTCAATTAATACAGATTAACTAAGCATTTACTACAGGAATTGACACTTTTGTGAGCTAAACACATTTATTGTGTTTTCAGCGATTTTCTGAAGTATTCCTACAAATTAATTTGCACGCAAATATTTTATAGGATACATCCAGCCAGCCACTCAGAAGCCAATTTATAATACGTACAATAATCAGGCTTTCACTATGTAAGCAGCAGAATTACTGGACTGGGTTCAGCCAACTGCTGATTCTGTGGGCAAAGCTTTCTCTCTCCCAAGCCCTCCTGGAGATTGTTCCTGCACCAGATATGCTTTGTACTTGAGATAATGGCGAAGTCCGTTGCAGGGACAGCAGAGTACTGATACATGAACCCTTTTGCTTTATGCCAGTGTCTGGAGGATAAAGGCATGGGCCATACATGTACACATATACCGCGTGCTGCAGAGCTCATGCCGCATACGGCAAGTGATTGCGCATTCATAAAACTATCCAAAACAAAGAGGGAAGATAAGAGTGAAAGGGAGAAGTTTTGTTTTTAGAAGGAGAAAAGGGAGCCTTGCCAACGTTGTGAACCCGAGCCAGCTATTCCAATGCAAACCTCATGTTGTTACATAGATCATGTTTGGGAAGAGATGTAATATTAATCAACTTTCTGGCATTAAGTATCCGTTACTGTACAAAAACATTCTTGCTCTGGCTTTAATTCAGTTTTCAGTCACTGTGAAAACATTTATGTGGCTCTCAAACTGCCTTAAAGGGCCCAGGCAATAATTTTTTTCCCCTCCCGGAGGAACTAAAACAATGATCTACTTCCATAAAACAGAGTATTTTAATACTGCCGATTGTTTTCCTTAAGTGTTGGGTATGTTCAGACTTCTATAAACCATTTCCAGAGATAGAAGCTGTCTTCTGGTGCCCCCCAACATGATCTACCTACTCAGGGTCAGCAGCAAGGGCATGCTTCAGGAGAAAAGGACACCACAACACCGTATGAAAACGTACGGTACCTCTGTTTCCACACTTCTCCAGCCCTAACCCAACACTACGCAATTTGTCAGTGGACAACTCCACAACAAAATTTCCATAGCTGCATGCTAACAGAAGTCAAACAGGAGAACCGTGGCAGATAACACCGAACTTCTTTTTGACACTATCAATAACACAGCTCAAAACCCTGTGCACACAGGAATATATTGGGCCATTGAGAGGAGCGTTATTGGTATGAGACAGCACGCCACCGTTTGCAAAAATTCAATACCAAGTGTCTCGTCTTAGCACAAATTCATTACTCTCACCTAACCATTATGACACAAACAACATCAAAAGGGTCATTCGCTAAGCAGCAAGTCCGTACAAGAAGTGCCTATGTGTTATCACAAGTCTCTCACCAGGATAACAATTCAATTTTTTTGAGCAACTTCCAGCTCCCCTATTCTTCTCCACAGGTCATACATCTAGCTACTGAAAATCCGCAAATCCCCAAATGTGTTGTGCCTTATTTGCATATTTAAATATGTAAATTACTGCAAAACGGGTAATTTTCATGTTACATATTTTTGCAGAAAAATTAAATGTGCAAAAATGTTTATTGCAACAATTACTGGTTCCATGGTATTTCAACAAAAGGCTGTAAATCATCAAAATAATTGCCTACCCATTAACTATTGTAGCACTCTGCCTGAAATTTTCTCATTCTGCATTTTAGTTGGATGCAGAAAATATTTTTCTTCTAAATGTTTACCTCTTCAGGATTAATTTCACTGAAAAAGATGCATGAGCCTAAGACTCCGTCTTATGTACCCACCCACAAATATCGAATTTAGTTAAAACCAAAACTAAATAAGGAATTGCAATTGCAAATCAGAATTTTCTCATAACACACTCAAATGGTAATGTATGTAAAAGATATGCCATTTAAGCCCAAGATGTACAAACACTGCGTTGAACTACATCCTGAAATAAGGAAAAAAAAAATATCTACAATCTTTTCCTGCACCATCTTTGTTACTATACATGTAAGGACATTACTCTGCTAAATTATCCATTGCAAATTGAGAAGCGAAACATTCTTCTGTATTTCTGGTAAGCAAGGAAGACAGCACTAAAGCAGAGTATAGTATTTCTAGCAATGCCTGCTTACTACGCACTACTGCCAAATCTATTTTGAAATTTGAGGCCCAAGAAAAAAGGGATCTACACAATTTTATCCCCTGCTCGTTTCAGGCAAAAGGCATGCAGAGCAGTTTTTATCTGGCCACGTTAACAAAATACAGCATGGACCAGTAACTGTTTCTGACTCAGTAGGTTTTCTGGTACACTGCAGCTGGTTTGCTCCAGCTAAGGAAACAAGACTCTCCTTCGTGAAGAAGTCTGGTTACAAATACTGATGGCTAACACTGTTTTCCTACATGTAAATTAGAACTTAATTGTCTGTCTCAGGCGTCCGAAGACAAACACGACATTCCCAGGTATGCTGGCCCATGTGTGCACTACTCTCCACCTTTGAACTGCTCTGCTGGTGTGAGAAATACCTAATCCTGCAATCATCCTTCTTGAGGAAATTAGCCAACCATTATTAGAGGAACTGTAGCCTGCTGTGTGCAATTTCAAAGTTGTCTACGCAACTCTATCTGTGTACGCTGCTCCTCCTGAGGCCCTTTTCCAGTCCACAAGCCCTTTCAAGTAGAGTAATGCCTATCCCCTGTAGCTTTTGTGATGGGACCGATAACCCAACAACTCCCTAACTGCATCTTCCAGCTCCCGATCCCAGCCTGCCTAACAAAACACTTGGCACCTGCAAACATTTTCCTTCAGGAGCCTGCAGAGAAAACCTTCCATTGTGCCACAGAATGAAATCAAAGTAGGATTTATTTAGTTGGGAGGAATTCAAAGAATTAGTTTTAAAGAAACAGAGACCTAAGCCTACCCTCTTACCTACAACTTGGAATTTCCTCCAAGCAGCAGGGAGATGTAATTTAGACTTGGTACCTCCCTGTCCCTGAGGGAAGTGGAGTACAGCTCGCTTGCGGAGAACCTGCTTTCCCTGCACGTCAGCCCACAGCAGCTGATGACTGATGCCCTCCTCTCTTTGCATAAGGTCAATTTTCTAATAGATCAATGTCTCTCCATCTCCTCCTCCGTGCTGGCAAGATGCCCTGTGATCCAGACTGTGGTTGAGAAGTTTCTCCCCACACCTGGAAGCTACACTGAAGAAAAAACACATTGTTTAAGCCAATGCTCCTGCCTGCTTCTTCCACTGAATTCCTTGTGTTCAAAGCCATGTAATAGTCTCAGATAGACTATTGGTCATTTGAGATGCGTACAAAACGCAAGCTGGAAAATAAGCATATCCATCTGAGCAGCACACAGGCACCCTGTGGCTGGGCGTTCTGGATCTAAACACTGATAATTATGAGGTTCCTACACCCACACTCAAAAGGGTCAGTAACAGGGCTGCAATTACAACACAGTCATCCGAACCTCTGCTCTATCTGCTGCAATGTGCAGCACCATATCATCCCTAATTTTCCATATGTTAATTTTGAAATTCACCACAACCTTACTTAGAAGGTCTGAAGCTAAAGATGTGCTTTAAAAAGATTAAATCCTTGACTGAAACAGCAAGAGGGATTTCTCAATTCCAACTAAATGTTCATATGGTTTCTTAGCCAGGAAAATAACCTTCTGAAGTCAGTAGCTATATGGAGACCAAGTGATTCAGTTGATTAGTTTCTGGCCTTTCACTGTTTCAACCCCGCTATAAATCCTAACTCAATTAAAATCATTCTGATTAGGACCGAAATTCCACGTCAAGTTTTAGAAGGCTGCTAAAATTTCCCCCTCCTCAAAAGACATATATAATTAAAAGCACAAACCTCTGCCAATTTTATTGCTGAATTTGTCAGAAAAGTTAGCAATGGTATTTTGCAGAAGAAGTAAGACTAGATGACCTCCTGGGGTCTTCTCTGACCTGAATTAATCTATGACATGTACTGTGAGATCATACCTTAATCTATAAGCAAGTAAGAACCACTCACATGTTTTACTCTACATTACAAGAGAGCAGCTCTCTTGCAAACAAATACTGAAAGTCTTTAGACAGTATCTTCTCTTAGTGAGAATTGTTCATTGTAAGTTTAAGCACGCTGAAAAAGACAGTAATGGGAAGAGTTACATGCAGAATGTCCCACACGACATGAGAGATATAACCCAGCACTAATACTAGTTTCTGACCAAGGCACAAAGCACCACCAATGACATCCAAGCCTTTATCTGCTGCTAAGTTATCTTAAAATATGTCAGACCCGTCCTAATCAGCTGAAGTTTGGCAATGACATGAAACCAATTTTTAACAGCACGGCTCTACCATTTTCCCTTGTGGCAACCACAGCAATATCTTAGAAAACGGTTTAACCGCAAGATTATCACTGCCTGCACTAAGATACTGCATGAAGGAAAGACTTGCGCATTGCTACATATCCCTTTTCCACACTCCCATGAATGTGGGGGATAAACACTTCTCCTGCCAAACATTTTACTTTGCTCTGTAACAGTTGGATATGTGTGCAGCACATCAGAAGAACTAAGAAAGGAGGATGATCAGGTAACAATCTGATGCTTTAAATATATCTGTGTAAGCGGTAAGGTTGGAAGGTGACAAGTCAGTTGAGCTAATTACTTCAATTTGTGCAGCAAGCTATGCCACGTGTTATACGTGCTTCTTATTCATACTTAGGCGTTTTCGATTGAGTTAGCTGTCCAAAAGGTGGCTCAACAGGCTAGGTTATAACAAATAGTTTTGTCTGCAACCCTAATAACGCCCCATATTGGCGTCAGAAGAAGATATTGACAAATGACTTCACCCAGGAAAGTTGTTTTGGCCCCCGTTTAGTAGAAAGCAATCATTTGACACTGTCTAATGACATTAATCAAGCTCTGAACCTTTGTTGTTGTATGTCATAGCAAATGCTTAGCATTTTCAGGTCCAAAGTGCTTGACTACACATTGTATATTAAAAACAAAAGACTTTAATTCATTAAAAATAGACTCTCACGCTAGATTAAGTTCATTTGCTGCACCCGTCCCTGGTTTGCCTTTGTGTGTGGTCTCATTTAAAACAGACACACATGAACCAGAACCTACTTTATTCACAGGAAACAAAAATACTATTGGCTGTCAACCAAAATAACAGACATTGAAAAATGGGAATACCCCTGGGTAAGGAAATTTTAATTAAAAAAAAAAAAAAAGAAGAAGAAAAAAAGAAATTACAATGACGAAGAAGAAGAAGCTGCCTTCTCTGGGAATTCCTGTTTCATCACCTTTGTCAAAACATCTCACATTGTCTCCTATGTATTTTATAAAGGTCTTTTGCAGATCTATTAAAGCAGCAGCTTCATTTATGCTCACTCTGATCTATATTGATAAAGATTATGAAGCCATTAGATGGCTCATTAAATTTGCCTTTACTTACCCCCAATTAAGATTTCAGGTGTCTCTGGTTTTGAGCTAATTTCAAAGTGGATGCTATCTGGGACATTCTCAAGGAACACGATCGGCTCCTTTTGTAATGATATATCCCATTTAAAGCTCTAAGGCAGCAGTTCTGTTACGTGCAATCTCATTTTCCATATGTAGAGTTCTGTGCCTGTTATTTTGGGGGGTTTATTTAGAAATCAATCCAAAGTGCCAAATTTTGATCCATGGCTTTTACAGCATTAAAGCTCCTGCTCACAGCTGACAGTTGAAATGCTATTAGGCATAACATTGCCTTGCACTTCTCCACAAATGGTTCACAAAAGGAGAGTTTTTGAGCTTGGGCGTGCAATAAAAAACAGATTCAGATGTAGTAATGAAAAATATTTTTGGCATATGTAACATGGGCGTCCTTTATAGAAAACTCCCTTTTGAAAAGCGGAGATGAGGACCAGCACAGCAAAGTAATTGGGATCTGCTAATCTCTTCTTCAGAGCAGAGAGTAGCATGAAAGAACAAAAAAAAGCAGGCACAGGTCTCGACCATCCCTCCAAAACTGTGCTGTAGAGAGACCTTCTTCTCACTCCTCCTACTAAGAGGAGGAGAGCTGAATGGGCAGTATCCAGAAGGAAAAATTTTCATGGTAAACTAATACTGAGGAAGGGAACGGAGAGCACAGGTTCCATTTTGAAATTATGTCAGGCAGAGAGGGCACAGTTGTTATGATACAAGAGCTTTTGCTGGAGAGAACCACGTCACACAGGATTTTGGCAGTGGAGCATTATAGCGGGCTCAGAAAATTTTCGGTGTGGCCTTTAGGTCTTCCATTTTACACTAGGTGATGTTGCAACATACACGGATCCATTCATCAAGATCTGGCACAAGGACATCGTGACAGAAATACTGTGTAATGAATGCAGCTTTTGTTGATTTGCAAAGAAATAACTGACTTGAAAAAGCTTCTTCCATAAAATCTTTCAATCAACAACACAAATGCAGTATCTTAACCTACTGCAATTGTGGTATCAATATCGCATGTGAGAAATTAAGTGTTGCCCCTGTCACATGTTTTGATAACACTTACGAATGCTTATATTTAACTTTGATAAAATAAAATGATTCTAGATTAAACATCAGTCTCAAAAAAGCCAGAGAGAGTGACTGTGTGTGTCTATACATATATGTGTGTGTGCATGTGTGAGTGTATATATATGTGTGTGTGTGTGTGTGTATATATAATTCCAGCCCTGCAGTTACAGTTCTGCCACAGAAAGAGTTCAGATTGCCTGGAAAAACAGGTTAAAGCAGAAGATGCTAACACTACATCTCACTCCATTTTCCCATTATGGCCTCTATCCTTTTTCACTCAGATCCAGAAGGACGGGCAAGGATTAAGCACATTCAACTCAGAAATTTCTTTACCAGGCAGTGCAGGAGAACAGCACTATTTAGGACCTACCTTGCCCATTTGGTACATGTTTATGCGTTTTTCCTTTCCTGGGGGTTGACTGGCATGATGATGAAGCATTGTTTGTGGCTGTTTTTGTGTCCTCTGTCTCCTCCTCCTCCTCTTCTTCATCCTCATCATCCTGAGAGCTTCCAAAATATACCATGTTGCTGGGCAGGGCTGGAGAACCTGATCATTATAAAGAAATGGCTCATTAGCGTCATTACGTTCACTTACTGAACTAACCATATTGATCATAACCTACTTTAGTGTTATGCATAGCAAGGGAAGAGGGGGACTCAGAGATGGAAGGTCACACTAGTACATGACTAACTGGAGGGTTTTTATTTATTAATTTTTACCAACAGGATACGTATGTGCTTGAAAAGCAGGGTTTCCCTCCCCTCCAAGCACATTCTATTCATACTTTAGACAATCAAACAGTCTTGCTATGAGCCCTAATTAATAGCTTTGTGTATTCAGAAAAGGACTAATGCACATGCTTAATTTCAAATACGTGCTTAAGTGCCTTACTGAAGTCTTAGCACACAAACTAGAAGCTTACAGCTTTTCCAAACAGAAGAAAAAAGAGCATTTACAAACCAATCTGCACCCTGGTAATATTTTTAGGTTATTATTACAATAAAATATTAGTATTTAAACTTCACAATGCTTTGCAGACCTCTACAGTATTGTACATAATGCTTTGCAGTATTCTGGTTCAGTTTTAAACAAAGAGAAAAACCGAGACAGTGAGATGCTTAAATTTGCCTAGCAGGTCCCTGGCACAGGAGAGAAAGAGCAAAGGTCTCCCAATTCCCCGTGTGCTCCTCTTGAGGATGTTGCTTCTCATCTCTTGCTTACTTCCCATGATGCTCCCCCCCAACCTGCCTGGTTTGCGCAAGGGTAAGGTACAACATGCAATTCAGTGAGAGAAAAGTGTGGATTCACAAGCTTAACAACAATACAGGGTTGTAATTTAAATGTAACTCTTGCATAAAATTTCTTTTATGCATGTCATGCAACAATGTATAGGTTTCCCTGCACTGCATCAGGACACATGACATGACTGTAGCAATCTAATAACTATTTTAAAATGTACAAATACTGCTGACAACTAATGGACACTTTCCCCTATGCCTGATATTATTTTCTACTTCAAAATGAGTCTTCTGTCTATCCCCTGGAGGGACAGGTGCCCTAAGAGCCTTCTACTTATTCACAAAAAGATTTTTTTGGTGAAGAAAGGGAAAAAATAGAAAGTCAATAGAAGTGCAGAATGGGGACTCATCGCTTCAATTATTTTCCTGTAGCTAAACAAAACAAAGGACAAAGAGAGCTGGGCTACAGACCAACAACACAAGGTAGCGGCTATTTGGCTGATGTTTCCTTAGGAAACACTTCTGGCTTCAAGCTCTTCAGAATAGCAATTCTGTGTTTTGTTTGTTTTTGAGCTGTTGGTGTTGCCATTGCCAACAACTAACTAAAGGTTATTTTTGGGTTGCATATTTTCTGCTCCCACCAGGTTTGTAGAAAATACTCATAACTACAAAAATTACATTTTAATGAATGTATACCTAAATATGGCACAAAACCCAGAATAGGCTGTTTCTGCAATGAACTATCCTTTCCTAAGTGGACCGGTTTTGGTTGGGATAGAGTGAATTTTCTTCATAGTAGCTAGTATGAGGCTATGTTTTGGATTTGTGCTGGAAACAGTGTTGATAACACAGGGATGTTTTAGCTACTGCTGAGCAGTGCTTGCACAGTGTCAAGGCATTTTTTTTTTCCCCCTCTGTTTCTCACCCCACCCCACCAGCGAGGAGGCTGGGGGTGCACAAGAAGCTGGGAGGGGACACAGCCAGGACAGCTGACCCCAGCTGACCAAAGGGATATCCCAGACCATATGATATTGTGCTCAGCAAAGAAAGCTGGGGGAAGGAGGAGGAAGAGGGGCTTTTGGAGTTGCAGCATCTGTCTTCCCAAGTAACCGCTATGTGTGATGGAGCCCTGCTTTCCTGGAGATGGCTGAATGCCTGCCTGCCAATGAGAAGTAGCAAATTAATTCCTTCTTTGCTTTGCTTGTGCTCACAGCTTTTGCATCACCTATTAAACTGTCTTTATCTCAACCTGAGTTTTCTCGCTTCTGCCCTTCCAATCCTCTCCCCCATCCCGCTGGGGGGGAGTGAGTGAGCAGCTGTGTGGAGCTTAGCCCCCACCTGTAAAGACCTTTGCTCTTGGTCTCTACAACAGCCCCTTTGGGACTGTGGCTGCCTTGGGGAGAAGCAGAGAGAAACTCCCCACTGGCACCCCGTGCTGTGCACCAGTGGTAGCCCTGGGACAGCGAGGGGAAACACTGCAGCAACACCTAGGGCATGATGAGTCTTTCCCCCTGAAATAATGTACGTATTAATCCATCCAACCTAGACATAAATGTATGGAAACATATAGTTATCCTAGGCAGAAGGCCTTTTGCATGACACAACTTTCATATTTATATAGGCTAATGATCTAACTAAGACTGCTGACATATTTCAAGGCACAGGAGCTGTAGCAACTTACAGAAACAAAAACCTTTGCATATTTTATGCAAGCCCAGACCTTTTTGGCACACTCTAAGTAATCAACTATAGGAGGTAAGAGGTGCTGAGAGGCACATTAATGCTTCTGTTTGGAGGAGAGCTTTAAGTCTCAACAGCAACTAACTAGAAGACTCCAAAACAGTTACTCTAGGACAGTGCTGCCTGAAAAATAAATTGTCTTTTTTCTTCCATCTAGGTACCCAAGTCTGTGGTATGGATTCAGAAGTTATTAGCTTTGCAAGTCTGTATTATGCATCAGTTCTAATCAGGATCCGAAGTCTGGCACCATCAGTGCATTAATGCATTGACAAATGATGGCAGTAAAAGAAACTTACTGTTAGGAACCCTCAAAATTAGATTCAAACACAGACTGAAATCTCTCTATTATAATTAGAGAAATAGTCAGAAATTTTATCCTTCTGAGACACTAGGAGACCAGATATAGTGTCTATTCTCTAAGCCTCATGTTCCCTAGAGTTCCAAATCCCTGAGCTTTTTTGTCAGCTGCTTTCAACAGCAACCAGCAAAAAAATTATCATCTGCGACGCAAATGTTGTTATTACAATAGCAATCTTTTTTCTTTTTTTTTTTTTTTAAGCACAGAATAAAATAATAGTACTGTGTCATTCTGCTTAGAAAGGAGGGAAGGTCTAACCCAATTGCGAGAGCAGATACAAACTTCACCTAACTCTGGTATTCAATCATTGTAATCTCAGTGCATAAATCTTCGGTCAGAATGACATTTTTTAATTCTTTCCAATCGAGAACTATGAACAACAATGGTTAAACTGCATTCCTGGGACAGCTGGGACTGTTTGGGAAGTACATTTCCAGAGAAATTAGACTAGCAACGTCCAATAACACAGGAGAGCCCTGCTAGCCCTCACTTTACTGATCTAAGTGCTCTGCAATATGAGACCTCGGAGAAAAGCTGGTGTTCAGTCTGGGTCGCCTCCTCGCCTCCTCCCCGCCAGCTTTTCCTACATATTTATTAAAGTTGACTTGCAAAACAAAAAGAAAGAAAGAAAAAAAAAAGGCTGCACTCATGCATTTTTGTTCTATTTAAGCATTGTTACAGATGGAAGACACTGAAAGAGAGGTAAAAGCTTTGAGTTTTCTTGCTTACTTTTTATATTAGAACTATTTTTATCATCATCTTTCATAATAAGATTTCTGTTCTGGAATAGACTCAAATACTGAGAATTTGTTCACACCTCTGGGTTGAGCTGGTTAAAACCACTTTCACTTTAAGTCTATGTAGCTAAACATGTCCAAAAGGCTGAGAAAACACTAGTTTAAAATATTGAAACAGGCTGCTCAAGCTCAAGATACTGCAAATTCCCTTTATGAGCAAACTCAAGGAAAGACAAGCCTGTAAGTACACTGTGATTTCATTCAAGCTAAAAGAATGACAATTATGTTGATTAGGCAACACCTAATGTGTGTGAGCGGCTGACGTGCACTGGTGATTTGCACCAAGCAAAGAGCTAAGACAACACCCCAAAACTCCTGTTATGGAAATAAAACTTAGACTTCTCATGACTGAAGAACTAACGAAGCTCATACAAGCAAAGCTGCACAGTTTAGAGTGGAAGCTAGGTGATTATTGACCTTCTTTATTATAAAGATTATAATAATAAAGATTCCTGTCCTAAGTATCTATCATCGTCTCCGACGCCAGACAGGGATGTGTATATGATGCCACAGCCTGCGTTTACAGGGGATCCCATTTGTTACTCAAAGCTGCTAATTTATATAAACAATACTAAGTAGCGTTATTGTAGCCATGAATGTCTAAGACCACTGGAGATGTGGAAAAGAATGTGCGCTCAAGAGCTGGCTTGGTTTTTTTCAGCTGTATCAGCTGGTCTAACAAAATGTATGGCCCTTCCTCATAAATCTGACCTGTCTTCATCTCAAGTTAAGAACATGGTGGTTTTCCTTACAGATAGACTTCGTTGAGAGTTGCTTCTCCACGTATAACAGATATTTATCATGAAAATGATGTATGACGCCAAGATGATAAAAACCCTCCGAAATGGCATGAGACTACGGAAAACTACAGGTTCACCAGACGCATACATATACACACATTCACAGAACATACAGTTGTAGGCGCTTTCTTGATTTTTTAATTTACGACACACTTCTGCACATTTTTGTCTTTGCCTAGATGCACTCAGCAATAGAAACCCACAGGGCAGCTATGCCAGTTCATTCTTGCACGTTTTGCCAGCCAGACAGTAAGAGCTAAGATGAGCAATCATCCCTCCTCTTCCTCTTGCCCTCCCCAGCACCAAGGCATGATTCTCAAAGCCTACCCAGGGCAATCTAAAGAGCGACATTAGAATTTAATTAATAACCAACAGCAAAAGAGAAGAGCTGCAATGCTCCGGATAGAGGGCAACATCTGTGCCTGGGAGGTGGTGCATGCCAGGTCTCAGCACTCTAGGTATGTAATTCCCCCTTTCCTCACTTTCCATCCTCAAGAAAACAGCAGAAAAATCTGCAAGAGAGTTACGAGAGCCTGTGGCTGTATTGAATTTTACAAGTCTCCTTCTGTGCTGGGAGACCCCAAGTTGTGCAGGCAGCTGCTACCACGGGCCCTGCAGCGGATGAAGGGGGAGAGCAGGGGAGCAGCCCGCCAGTGCCTGGGGAAGGTGCACGAGCAGCCCTTCACATTGAGAAACCCACTCTGCCACACACCCAATCAGCAGGTGCCTGAAAAACCTGCTCACTCAGCAAATCTGATGGTAATCTAGAAAATGAAATTTGACTTCCCACCACATATTTAGAAGACATTTCATACAAGGAACCATCTAGACTGTCTGTGGCTGCGCGGACATTTTTCTTGGCATCAAAAATGGTCTACAGAGCATCTACCTCCATCTGGCCTCTTGTTCTTATTCCTGTGCCACCACCTTGACTGTGGCAGTATAATTTTTTTGTGGGGCCATGTGGTGAATCGGATCAGGGAACTGATTCAGATTAAAATCCCAGACTAAGGAAATTAAAGTCCATTAATAAATGCTGTAACTGTAATGTAATGTTACAAGCTCTCAAGTAAAGATTTGGAAAATTTCTATGCACACTTTTTCTTATTGAATGTGTAGCTTAATATATCACTTTATATTATTAAACAAAACATGAAACACAGTATGTTTCCAATCTCGTATAGGAGCTGCACGTTTTACATTCTGTCCTGATGATGTCTAGGCACACACTTCCTAAATGCTTTTTTTTTCCCCCTCCTCAAGACAGTTGATTTGTTTTGCATCAATATTTGCATAAAAGCACGTGCCATCACCAGAGAACTGGACGAGGCAACCGCAACATGTTGGGAAGGAAGGAGAAGCCATGCAGGAGAAGTAAGCTGAAAGAAAGGGCATGCAGCAGCAGAGCAGAAGGGAGGGTCTCAGATGTGCTGGGGCTGGAGAAAGAGCCGAGTGGTAAGAGAGAAGTTAGCAGATGGACACAGGCTGCAGGAGCAACAGGAGAAGGAAGATACTGAAAGAATTACTGACATTAAATAGTAACAAATACAGTAAAGCGGGAAGGACACCTTGTATTGAGCAGCTTTAACAGGAGTATCTGTCTGATAGTGCTGTCAACCTGCTGCCCTGATCTGGACACGTTCCACTCACCTTTTCCCGCTTAACAAATCACTGTTAACTCACAGCCGAGAGCAGAAAAGCTATGGCCAAGGCCCGGCAGCAACCTGGAGGGAACTTCCCAGCCCTCTCCCCTCCTCTAAATCACTGCGGGAAGGCCAAATCACCAAAGCTGGCCCTCGTGCCATTTTGAAAGCCTAACAAATTGCCGTGGCTGACTGAGGGATAGCAAGCCATGCGGAAAGCTCAGACAGCTAACAGAACCCCAGGTACCCTCTCCTCACCAGTATCAGAGCAGGAGTTACTGCTCCTGTGATTAGATACCACTGTGCGTGGCAAATTTTGAGAAAATCATTAATGGTGAGTTGTCTTTTTTAAATTCACTCATCATGGTTACAATGAGCTATGAATTATTACAAAAAGGGAGGATACTCAGCTCTTTAAAAAATGAGGTTTGAAGTATGTTTGGCAACTGTTTCCGTCAGTATCTGCAGTTTCATTATTGAAATTCTCTCGAGTATTTTTGTCTTCCCTCCTATTGTGAGAGCAACACAAAAGAAAACCTAACTATATAGGAAAAATGATTACCACAACTACACACAAAGTGTTGCCTAATGCATATGAAAGGATGACAAATGTATTTTATGTCCTCTGTTATTACAATTTGATGCTTATACAACAATAAGTACAAAGTAAAATATGCTTTTTTAAGTCATGGTGCTGCTTTTAGCAGTCTTCTCGGAAAGATGTTACCCTTTGCATGTGCAAAATTCAGGCTTGCTACTAACAGTAGGCGGAACTGATGCTTACGCAACCTGTATATACAGATGCGTTGACCTCAGCAGCAAGTGCCTGATTAATAGAATAAACTATACTCTTTTTCAGCCATTTTATTTGACTAATGAGGTTATTAAATTTTTTTTATTTGACAAATGTGTAATTTTCCCTCCTAAATTACGGTATGTTTTGTTTCTCATTAAATTACATTAACTTTTGTCTTGGACTAGCTAAACATATTAAAAAAACTCTGAATTTGGATCTAAGAGCGGAATCAGAAGTATGGAAAGTGCATGCGCTTTGCCAAAAGCACTATTTCATTACTCTTCAGAATTAGCTGGCAGTGTTTCTGCAATATTTACTGAAGTACAAACCAAATGTTTTCATCTGGACAGGATTCAAACCCTGGTATGTTACAACCACAACAAAAATCATCTCAATCCAAGAGCCTTCTCTGTAATTTGGGCTGTGGTTTCTGCAAAATTGGAGGATTCTTCTCCATGAATTATTTACACCAACTCCCCCTCTAGCTCCTCTCTTTTTTTTTTCCTCCTAACAATTAAACATAACCCAGATGTGCTTTGGAAAAATCTTAAAACAATTTAAGACATCAGAATGATTTAAGCACAAGGCAGGTCAAGGTATGCAGGACTTAAGCCTGCCCCAATAAACACGCAGCGTGCCAAGCCCTACAATGAGCCACGTCCAGAGGTTTGGCTTCTCCTCTGACACATGGCCCCATTTTGGGGCTGTATGCAGGTGGAAAAACCTTGCCTCCCAAATGCTCCCGATGTACTGGCATCTCAATGCTTAAAATTTAGGGCCTGCTTCTTATTTATTATATGTCCTACTTATTACTTTTTGGCAGGACAGCACCAAGTCCCTGAAGTGCGAATAAATGTAATTTATGCCCGCATTTTATGGTCATTTTATGGAGCAAGGCTAAAAGAGAATGAACTACATAAACTCTATAGGAAAGAGCAATTGTATCTCACTTGTCTGACTCCACCTGCAGGAACAGTCCCAGAGGGAGCTCACCGGTGCCTGAGCGCGAGGGAGGAAAAGGCCATCCCAAGTACAGAAATAAAACAGAGCTCATAAACACACCAATGCTCAAACTCTCCTTTCCTCTGCCGTTGTACGAATCACAAGATGCTTCGTGTTATGGCTAACTTATCGGCTAGTGTAGAGACAAAACCCATTTTCTTCTCGGTCCATTCTTCAAAGCAGTACAGCTAAAACCAAAAAGCCCAAGAAAATTGTTCCTTTCCTAGGGAAAGGGAGTAAGGGTGGGGAAATGTGTGAATCTGCAGGAAAAAAATAAAAGGTTCACTTTCCAAAGTTAACAAAACACACACCAGAGTAACAGACTACTGAATATTAAAAAAAAAAAAAAAAAAACAAACTGAGTACTTCTCACATCTACAGTTTATATCTGACAATCTCAAAGCAATTTACCTCCACTAACCTGGGTAGATTTGGCAGTGAACCTCAAAACCAACCTTTCCCACATACACTTCAACCCTCAACTTTACATTCCCCATCACCATGAACAAGACAAGTCTGCAAGTTCCAAACCACCACACTGCTATTCCCAAAAGGCTACCAGGCTGTTTCATACCCAAGAGATCCTGGGCCCCATCCCTAGCACAAAATAAGTCTTTCGGGGAGCACTGAACCTATGGTAGGTTCACAGGTTACAGAAGCAGGCTCACAGGTTTTCTGACTGGGAGGAAGGGCTGGAATTGCCTTTGCCAGAATACTTTACGTTGCCCACCTGGGCACCAAAAACTGCAGGCAGCAAGGTTTTGAAGTGCTGCTGCTGCCATCGCAGCACTCAGACCTTATGCCAGTAGTGCATCCATAATCAATGTCCAGCTATGCCAATACCTATATACAGAGTTAAACGTTTATCCTCATTTTACAGAAAACCTAAGCAGCTCGCCAAGGGACTCAGAGTGAGTTTGTGGCAAATACAAAAGCTGAACTGCAAGATTAGTCTCCCGTTTCAACAAGTTAATTTTATCCTGTGGCTTTTTGCAGGAGTAGATATTGGAATCATTAACATCAGAAAGGGGCCCCAAAATGGGAAAAGCAGGGAAAACCCTTTGATTCAGCTGTAGTACTAGACACAGGCTATTCTATCTTGCACTCAGCAGCTCTTCCCACCTCTTAAATCTCTCAGTAGACACACACTGATGTGAAGACGGATCCTCCGCTGCGTGCCTGGAGGGACGGCCCTCCAGCAGCACTCCCATCCCCTGGGAAGGAATAATCATAGAATCATAGAATTGTTAAGGTTGGAAAAGACCCTTAGGATCATCAGGTCCAACCGTTAACCTACCACTGCCAAGTCTGCCACTAAACCGTGTCCTCAAGCACTGCATCTACCCGTCTTTTAAATACCTCCAGGGATGGTGACTCAACCTCATCCCTGGGCAGCCTGTTTCAGTGCCTGACCACTCTTTCAGTAAAGAAGTTTTTCCTAATATCCAACCTAAACTTACCCTGGCGCAGCTTGAGGCCATTTCCTCTCGTCCTATCGCTTGTTACTGGGGTGAAGAGACCGACCCCCACCTCTCTACAACCTCCTTTCAGATAATTGGAGAGGGCAATAAGGTCTCCCCTCAGCCTCCTCTTCTCCAAACTAAACAACCCCAGCTCCCTCAGCCGCTCCTCATAAGACTTGTTCTCTATAGACCCTTCACCAACCTCATTGCCCTTCTCTGGACTCACTCCAGCACCTCAATGTCCTTCTTGAAGCGAGGGGCCCAAAACTGGACACAGTACTCGAGGTGCGGCCTCACCAGTGCCGAATACAGGGGCACTATCACCTCCCTGGTCCTGCTGGCCACACTATTCCTGATAGAAGCCAGGATACAACTGGCCCTCTTGGCCACCTGGGCACACTGCTGACTCATGTTTAGGCAGCTGTCAACCATAATAATGCCATGGTGCTGGCTGCCAGGCTCTCTCTGCGTACTTCATGTTCACTGTGAGCCCGCCTATTGACTTCTCCCTGCCAACACTGATTAAATTACTCTTGTCCTAAACCACTGTGAGAGTTACCAGCCCAGAGCAGTGTATTCCACAGGTGGACTAAATGGTTGCACGTATGAGAAATACCTTGTATTTTACACTTCAACGTTACTCCTAACTTTAAAAAAAAAAAACTTCAAAATTGTGAGATTACAGTTACTAAATGCAAATTTATTTCTATGAAATGGTTTGTGCAATTAAGATTCGACACCCTGAAGCTTATTCTTGTGTTTTCAATCCATCCTAAAATTTTAGTCTCAACTACCAAATGATTTAACAACAAAATTGATAAAAAGTCTTCTTCCAGTATTTTAAACAAATTATTGTACATCTGCATGTTTTAGTATTATTTTGGAATTATAAAAACTAACCCAGACTGCAAAGCAGCTCCCATTTTTGGACAGTGTCAGCATTTCACTACCTTGCTTCCAGACTAATCAAGTTGCTGTGCTATTTAACGTGCTTACTCTGATCTGGTGAGCACATCTCCACGGTGGCAATGTACTCCCTTGGAAGGCTGGTGCTTCAAGAATGTGATTGATGCAGTCACTGGCTCTCAAAGTCCCGTGCACCTATTGATATTGAACCACCAGGCAAGCGTACCTTCTGCCTCATTAAAACCTAGGCAACTTAAAGGCTGTTTCCTAACATGCCCAAAATTAATAGCTCCCAAGATTGTTATTTTAGGGGCTCTCCCATTGTAACGGAAAACCTCTGCAGGTATCTACTGGCAGAAGCAACCCCTCCTATTAAGATTCGAGAGAGAAGACTGGGATCAAAGGCCCCCAAGCTTACCACCCAAACAAGGTGTTTAAAAAAAAAAAAAAATAAAAAGCTTGTTTAAGAGCAAACTGCGAAAGGACTGGGGCACAGAGATTTAGAAGTTACTGAAGTTTAGACAAATGTGCTATAGTGAGATTTTCTATTTTGGTTTTGCCCAATTGTAATAAATCATCAGATCGTTAAAGTCATTGCAGTACTCAAAGAAAACGAACAGTCATGTGTTTTGCAGAACAGTTGTTAGAAGAGCCTGGAAACTCATTTTGTGAGATCTCAATTAAACTATCTTTATTTAGGAATCCCTGAAATTCTCTAGCATGTGACTCCCAGAGGCCCAGCTTAATTAGAAAATTGATCATGGGAAAACGTCTTAAAATGTAGGCTCCTAATCATAGCCTTCCTGTTATCACCTTTTGCCAAAGATCTATTGCTCACAGGGAGTTGTTCCTCCTTCCCTCTTTAGCCCTGTATTATTCCACTCACAATATTTTTAACCTGTAAATAATTATGGAGAGTAAAGGTAACTTAAATGCACTGTAATGGAAGCTATTAAGAAAAATTTGATCAGAGGCAGAAGATACAGTAAAAGTGAAAGCCATTGTACAACCACACAGAGATGACACACTCGTATCTATGCACACTGCTGAAAGATACTAATTATGCCTCTGGCAAAGGGCATACGGGCTCCTTCAAAGAAGCTATTTAAAGATAAGAATGCTGCAGACAAACACTTCAGAGATATCTGCGCTATTCCCTTCCTTCTTGTGGTGGAAATGCTAGGTCACAATTTAATAAAAAAAAAAAAAGGAAGGAAAAAAAAAGAAATATTTTTAAATAATAGAAAGCAGGGGAGTCTTGCCAAGTCTGGTCAGTTAGATGTATTCCAGGGTGCTCAGATATTCATCAACTGTTACAGCTTCTTCATTCTGCTCCGCTTACCTTTTAAGAAGCAATTAGTACATTGTATTACCAAATCAAGAGTTCAAAAACCAAGCTAATTAAAAATACATCTAAAGCCCCTAGTATTCTGGATAATGAAACCAAGCAGGTCATCTTGGTTAAATTATCTCCCTTTGAAATTACAGAATGGTTTAAAAAAAAAAAAAAGCCAGGTAGATGGGACTTCTTTTCTAAGTATGGGACCTTATGCATGTCAAGGGCCTTTCTTCCACATTGTTGCATGATAACACTGCTCCATCACTCACAGAATTCAGCTGCTGCCGCTTAAAATAAACCCCCCAGAGTACTAAAGAGTGAACTTGTAGTGGTGACGGGATTTTTAAATTTCTCTGTTTAAAAACAGAAAATGAAAATACACGCTGACATGGTGCGACAAATTTAGACTGTGTTTCTGACATTGCTGCTGGGTGTGGTGGGACAAGGACAGAGACATGACCACAGAACTGTTTTCCCACCAGTCCTGGAGAAGGCTCCCTTGCCAAAGAAAAGCTTTGATCATGAATGCAGGGACTACATCATCAGGGGATTCTGAAGGACTAGGACCTAAGAGAGTCCCAACTTAGACAAAATTAAAAAAAAAAAAAAAAAAAAGTTACACAAATACAGGGGGGATTTAATGTCCTGGATCTTATCACTACTACGCCTACTGCTAAACAATTTTCAAAGTGCTGAACTTATACCCTGTGAGTGTGCTCTTATTTCCGTGTAATTGTATGTTGCATTTCATCATGAAAGTGCCAACCGCCAGGGCCGGACAGACATATCTGGACAGAAGTCAGAACAACCACATGTCCCATCATGCAAGCAATTTTGAATCCCTCAACACTTCAGTAAATAATAGCATAGAGATTCAAAACCAAAACAAACCCCTTCCAAAAAAAAATCACAAGTCTTCCCTATGCAGGGTTTAAGTAAGCTGCTGGCTCTTCGCTCTCCAAGCTCACTGGGTACCACCAGAAGAGCAGCACCAAACTAAGCCTGCCAGTGCCCTGGAAGGCCACTTGTGGGACCTTTCTGGAGCTGGACGTACCAGCAGGCTGCCACATGAACTTCCTATAAGCCTATTAAGAACCAGATTCCACCTCCTTTTTTCCAATGGGCACATCAAAAGACACAACCACCTGGAGCTAAACCTCCCGAGGGACCAAATGGGCACAATCTCAGGCAGCCAGGACCTCCTGAAGGACACAGCAGTTCAGACACTGAAGCCAGAACTATGCTAATACTGATCTCAACAACTCCACTCCTTCTCCCTCCAAGCCACAGCTGCTCTCCTGCTCCTCCACAGAAACGCATCCAAGCAGCAGATGTCCAAGAAGATTTCCCCCCCTATTTTTACTGGCTCTTTTCAGGCTTTATACAGGGGTGATGGAGCAATAAGCTTGTGGAGGTGGTGAAACAGAGAGCTGACAGCTTCCCTTTTCTGCTTTTCTTCAGCCTGTTTAAGCAGACCAAGAACATGCCATGTGTGGCACTCAGAGCAGATTTTCCCTCGTGGTTTTTAATATAATTGTAATTGGGATCTTGCCGTCTGAATGCACGTGTTGCCTGAAATATATGAGTACTCCTGCATGCTGAAGAAATTAGGAATGAATTGCAAGTTCTTAATTGACAGTACAAAACATCAATTATTCTACAGATGAATAACAAAGAAGAAAATTACAGGTGCAAGAGCTAAACAGCCACTGATTAAAATTAAAAAAAAAAAAAAAAAAAACAAACCACAGCACAACCAACAAACCTTCTGAATGAAATACTGGGATAGGACAAAAGTACCCGTGCTTCCCATTTGCATTGTTAAAGCAGAATGCTGAGAGACAGTAGGAAATAAAAACGGAGATAAGTCACATCCTCATGCAGGTTGCCTTTCTTTAAGTGCAAGTGCCTTCAAAGCTATAAATAACACATGCTTAGTTAGCAAGCAGCGGAAACAAGTGTGTGAATGCAGCCATGTGTGCTCACACACATACACACACACACCCCCACCATCTGAATTTTCCCACCAACAACTGTGGCAGTTGGCCCAGATCACAGCAGTGACATGCTGCCAACAGACTGATCAACCTCACAGCAGACTAAATTAGAAATACATTTCCACAGATTAAATTTCAGAGGACTGTGATGCCACTTTAAACTCCATTAGATTCTGCTCCTCGCAATCCTTTAAACAAACACAAAACCTAGCAAACCACCCCCCTCCATCCCCTCCACCCACCTGCTTTACCAGAAGTCCCAACAGGATGGAGGCTCCATATTGGACCAGAGTCAAGACAGATAAATTAGCAACCAGTCTAAAGCTACCACTAGCCTAAAATCTCACAGAAGAGAAGAAAAAAAGAAATCAAAATCGTGCTGCATTAAGGTGAAAAAGCCTCAGCAGGAAACTATGGGTGGTGTTGACCAGTGCTGCTTGCAGATGCAACAGAGACCTCAGAACCAGAAAGGGGAACTCAAAACACAAGCTTTGAAGGATTCCATCCACTAGGTAAGACTTTTGCAGACAAGCCCTATCTGTAACAAATGCCCACCCTTTCAGCAGGCAATGGGACCAAACAACAGCAAGAGGCATCGCTCCAGCACATCAAGGATGAAGCAGTGACTAGCTAAGGGCATCGGGGGGGGGGGAAGGCGGGAAGGCACCTGCCAAAAGTGAAACATATCACAAGAGTGAATACAACAATTGGGTGATTAAACTGAAAGATGCTATCTTCAGTACATGACTTGGGACACAGGGCCATGGAAAGCCCCAAGAAAAATGACCACTCAGGTAAGGTCTCCTTCTTTAGCTTAATCTGGACAGCCAGCTGTACCTCACGCTAAGGTCCCCAAGTCTGACATGCAGGCTCACAGACACACACCAGTGATCCCAGACACACCCCATACAGCTCCAGCCAGGCTCAGGCACCTGTTACTGTGAGATAATTCAGGTATCTCACTGTACAACTTCGGATGCCTCGTCTGCACATGGGTTGCAGAGTGGAGGAGCTCACCTGTTTTAATTATCACCATGGGAACAATCCGGCTCCTGGGGCAGCTATGAACAATGGCAACCCCTCCACCCACTGTCAGATGAAAAGCCTCACTCAGATTGAACAATAAAGGACAGCAAGTAGGTAGAGAAGGGGAATTTCCAACCAGATTTCTCCTCTTGCAGGAACAAGTACTCAGGCAAGTTAAGCATTTCTTCAGTTCATAGTCAGACAAAACAAAGGAGGATGGGGAGGACTTAAAGAGAGCTAGACAAAAACTCATTCAGGATAACAGAGTGCCAAGCATAAAAGAAATTTCCTTCTGCACTATTACCGGCCTCATTTTATGGTCTTTACAACCATGAACTCGAATGCTCCTGCTGCAGATACAGTCAAATTGCTGAGAGTTGAAATACACACAATATATTCAAGTGTAGCACCAGTACATTTGTCTAGCTGCTACTCAGTGTGCAGTGCTACGGCTTGTGCTTTGAACGAGACTGTCCCCCTAGGCTTCTGCGAGACTCCTACCTCGAAGACAGAGGAAAGTGAGAAAATCTTCTGTCTTGGGCTTCCTTTTGGAGAGGTCAGAAATCTGAGTGGCGGGAGGGGGTAACAACGGCTCCACTATCTTTATTGGAGTTGTGCTGGGGCTGTTTGGCTGGGACTGAGCAAACTTCCTTTGTGCTTGCAGCCTTGGCCTGTGGAAACAAGAGCATATTAGAAGCACGTTAGGCAGAAGTTGCAGGAAGACATGTCAGAACATAAAATTCACCATTTAAAAAAAAAAAAAAAAAAGAAAGAAAGAAAGAGAGAGAGAGACATCTGAATCCATGTCCCACCAATATCATAACCCTAACTGGGTCAATTGCTAAATCAGTATTTTATTTGCTTTACCCTTTGGTATCTTCTGCGACAATTTGGAAAACCAGAAAGGGAACATCTTGCCTATAAGATCTGTGACTGCTGTCTCACGTGTTCTGAGTCTTTTCTTGCACATCATACAATTACAGTTTACCATTCACTTATTTAGAAATTAAATCTGTATTTTGCACCATGAAAATGTCTTTTTTTTAAAGTGTTAAGTGTTCTTTGCTTCTTGTTTTTAATTAATTTACGAATGAGGTTTATTTTAGCCCCATTAAGGTTTTAATTTATTCCAATCTGCTAGAATTTTATTTGCATGGTAAAATATACATTAATAGATAAGGTATCTATGTTAGTGCCCTGTTCTACAAAAACAAATCAAAACCTTTAGGGAAAGATATTTTTGACAGGGAAAATATCAAGTAAAAGCCCGATTAGATTTTTGTTCCCTTGGCCACAGCCCAGAAGACAGTAAGCAAGGAGGTCCTGGGTAGGGTTAAGTAGTATTTGTGACAAATTTCTAAGAATGAAGGACATGCATGGAGTGAATTTGCCTCATTCCTTGTACTGGGCAATGGACTAACCCCCTCTGATAAGTTTTAGAGCATGCCCGGGTACAGCTGTAGGAAATGAACGGATGCAGGTGGTTTTGGCAGTCAGGCTGCAAATTATTTCAAGCCTATCTGAAGGCTCTGATTAGCTGCTAGGTGGCAATGAATATGATTTTCTTTAATATGTCTAGAACGCAAACTGGTATTAGGGAAAGCGCTTTGGGGCAGGACAGATACCCGGAGGGGGTCTCACTGGGAACCTGGCTCGGCTCAGCATTGAAGAACATGCTAATTTCTCACTTAAGCAACTGGGATTCTAATTATGATCTTTATTACAGCTTCAAAAAGGAGAGAAGCTACTGAAAGAACTTAAAACCTCATTGAGAAAGGATGCAATTTTATGTCATTTTCTTCCCTAATAGCAGAGTATTTACATAATGTCAAACTGAAACACATATCAAATAACACTGAAGGAAAAGCCAGGTCTTGTCACTCCGCAGCAGGCTTGACTGTTATGACTTAAGGAAAGCACAGTTATCTTTCAGTGTGGCTGAAACACGTAATTGGCAAACCTCTTCTTTTTCAGATATTAAACTTAAATAAGTGGGTAAGAAGAGGTTTGTTACTGTATTTTAAACTTCTGCAATTTTGTGGCTAAAATAGAAAAAAAAAAAAAATTGACAATCCCAGCAGTGTTTGTATATGGATACACACGTCCCCTAATGACAACAGAGAACAAAAGTAACATTCAGCAATTTTCTCCCTAAACTCTGCATAAAATTGTCCATGTACTCGCTATCCAACCCGCACCTCCCCAAACAACACCAGCCACTCTTACTGCTTATTTTCATCTCCTTAATGGCAAATATAACATGGTGTTGATAATTTTTTTTTTTATCATGGTGCTTGTAATTTGTGAACTGGAACTAAAAGACTATTGAACACATATATTTCCTCATATCTATGAATAATTATCTTTCCAGAATGAAGGTCTTGTATAGATCCGCCTGTATATACCCAAAATTATTCAGATTGCCTTGCAAAGCCCATCTGCTTCAAGGGATAGGAGGACTCCCGCGCAGGATGAATGGGATTTTAATTTCAACCAACTACATTTCTATCACCAAAACCACACACGTGGCCAGAGAAAAACGCTTTGTGTTGGCTTCTGTTCTGCACAAACCGTACAATCTCTTGCCAAAAACCAGACTATAAAGGTTAGCAAGCAACCATGCCTGCTGCTCTCATCTGCACAGTGATTCTTCTCCATCAATGTGCTTTCTCAGCTGGGCTGTTAAAAACATACACTATCCACTCACCGCATCTCTGAAAGTACCTGCTCAAATCTCATGTGATCAAAGATAAGCAGCGGGGAGGACTCCACAACCACCACCACCACCCCAAAAAGTAAAGGTTAAGCCTGTTTCATGGTTCAAAATTAACCCTTTGCAGCAAGGATCAGCCAGGGCTGTTTGCAGCATCCCTATTATTGGTCCCTAGAGCACTGAAAGAGGATTAAGGAATGACTTAAGTTCGGCATAGACACGAAATGAATCAGTGAATTGAAAGTACTTTTGGTTTGGTCTGTCTTTGAAAATACACTCTCCATTAGCTGTCCTTCCCCAGTACAAACAATTCCCCACTTGTTTTGCTTGCTCACTTCCCTCGGGGCACACAGCCTGGCCTGGCAGGGTCACCGGCTCTTCACTACCCACCATGCTCCCGCAGGGGCCCTTCATTTCAGTGAGGACAGTGAAAATGCCAGATCTTCCCTCCACCCAACTTCAGGCTACAACCGTGAACTTTTGCCACTTCCCCAGGGAGGCTGCAGAGACTTGTTGCTATATGGTCAGATGTGCCTGAGATGCTTCTCCTCTCACACCTCCGTTGATGTTTGCTGTACTTTCTCCTGCTTGGTTTGAGCTCACCAGTGACACAAAAATTTCTCCTTAGGAAATATCCATTTTTTTATTTAAACCCTGAGCAGTTACAGGGCGTAAGAACAGAATCATAGAATGTCCTGAGTTGGAAGGGACCCACAAGGATCATCGAGTCCAACTCCTGTCCCTACATAGGACAACCCCAAAATTCACCCCATATGTCTAAGGGTGTTGTCCAAATGCTTCTTGAATATTGTCAGGCTTGACGCCACGACTACCTCCCGAGGGAGCCTGTTCCAATGCTCCACCACACTCTGGGTGAAGAACCTTTTCCTAATGTCCAACCTAAACCTCCCCCGGCATATCTTCCTGCCGTTCCCTTGGGTTCTATCATTGGTCGCCAGGGAGAAGAGATCAGTGCCTGCCCCTCCTCTTCCCCTTGTGAGGAAGCTGTAGACCACAATGAGGTCTCCCCTCAGTCTCCTCTTCTCCAGGCTGAACAGACCAAGGGACTTCAGCCGCTCCTTGTACGGCTTCCCCTCTAAACCATTCACCATCTTTGTGGCTCTCCTCTGGACACTCTCTAGTAGCTTTGTTTCCTTTTTGTACTGTGGCACCCAAAACTGCACACAGTACTCAAGGTGAGGCCACACCAGTGCACCTCCCTCGACCAGCTAGCAATACAGTGCTTGATGCGCCCCAGGACACGGTTGGCCCTCTCGGTTGCCAGGGCACACTGTTGGCTCATGTTCAACTTGCTGTTGATCAGAACCCCCAGATCCCTCTCCGTGGGGCTGCTCTCCAGCCTCTTCTTCCCCAGCCTGTATGTACATCCAGCATTGCCATGTCCCAGGTGCAAAATCCAGCACTTGCCCTTGTTAAACTTCATACCGTTGGTGATTGCCCAGCTCTCTAATTTGCCTAGATCTCTCTGCAGGGTCTCTCTTCCCTCAAGAGCGTCAACAGCTCCTCCCAATTTTGTGTCATCGGCAAACTTAGATAGCAAAACTTCAAGTCCTGCATCCAAGCATTTATGAAGATATTGAAGAGCACTGGCCCTAAGATGGATCCCTGCAGAACCCTGCTACTGACTGGTTGCCAGGCCGATGTAACCCCATTTACTATAACCCTTTGAGCCCGACTCGTCAGCCAATTGCTCACCCATTGTATTATGTGTTTATCCAGCTGTATGCTGGATATTTTGTCCAGGAGGATACTGTGAGAGACAGTATTAAAAGCTTCACTGAAATCCAAAAAGATTACATTGACTGGCTTCCCTTGGTCAACTAGGTGGGTAACCTTGTCATAGAAAGAAATTAAGTTTGTTAAGCAGGACTTTCCCCTCGTGAACCCACGCTGGCTGGGACCAATGAATGTGTTGTCTTTCAACATCACCAATTCAATTTATGAACTCTTAAGGCACACTTTTGGGACTGCAGCATCCTTTCAGTTTCTGCACCAACTACTGTTCTTTGCATGGATAGGCAAGTGCTCCACAGCCTTCTACTTCAATGCCTGAGGGTGCAGAGTGAGCCATGAGCAAGAAACAAGCTATTCTGTAGCTACAAGGCATTGGGATGAGGCATCAAGGTTGGGAAACAAAAGCCAAGCTTTTAAGCAGCCTTTGCTCCAGATTTGTGTAAAGATGACCAGTTTCAAAGGTGGGCCAGCAAAGAAAACACATATACATTTCAAAACATGGGCAACAACTTAAAACTGTTTTTTGTGAAGGAGTGTATGCATCTCAATAATCTCATATGTCCTCATGAAAACCTCTAGAAGCATAAACCCAATTATTTCGGGTACGGTTTCACATTACACTTAATCCAATATAAGTGTGAAGCTGCTGCCAAAAAAGGACATACCCCCCCTCCACTACAGTTACATCAGATGAAGCATAGTAGCCCATCACATTCACTTACGTACCACTTCTGAGCAAGGCAGAATAGGTAAGCGAGTGATAGAAGTGCTCAGAAAGACATTTTGTGTGTGCAACATTGTCTACCTAGACTACAGTAAAGCCTTTGACACTGTTTCCCACAGCATTCTCCTGGAGAAACGCTGCTCATGGCTTGGATGGGCATACGCTTTGCTGGGTAGAAAACTGGCTGGATGGCTGGGCCCAAAGAGTTGTGGTAAATGGAGTCAAATCCAGTTAGTGACTGGTCACAAGTGGCATTCCCCAGGGCTCAGTATTGGGGCCAGTTCTGTTTAATATCTTTATCAATGATCTGGATGAGGGGATTGAGTGCACCCTCAGGAAGTTTGCAGATGACACCAAGTTGGCTGGGAGTGTTGATCTGCTGGAGGGTAGGAAGGCCCTACAGAGGGATCTGGACAGGATGGATCGATGGGCCAAGGCCAACTGTATGAGGTTCAACAAGGCTCAGTGCCAGGTCCTGCACTTGGGTCACAACAACCCCATGCAATGCTACAGGCTTGGGGAAGAGTGGCTGGAGAGCTGCCTGGTGGAAAAGGACCTGGGGTGCTGGTCGACAGCGGGTTGAATATGAGCCAGCAGTGTGCCCACATGGCCAAGAAGGCCAATAGCATCCTGGCTTGTATCAGGAATAGTGTGGCCAGCAGGACCAGGGAGGTGATAGTGCCCCTGTACTCGGCACTGGTGAGGCCGCACCTCAAATACTGTGTTCAGTTTTGGGCCCCTCACTACAAGAAGGACATTGAGGTGCTGGAGCGTGTCCAAAGATGGGCAATGAAGCTGGTGAAGGGTCTAGAGCACAAGTCTTATGAGGAGCGGCTGAGGGAGCTGGGGTTGTTTAGCTTGGAGAAAAGGAGGCTGAGGGGAGATCTCTTCACTCTCTACAACTACCTGAAAGGAGGTTATAGTGAGGTGGGGGTTGCTCTCTTCTCCCAAGTAACAAGTGATAGGACAAGAGGAAATGGCCTCAAGTTGCATCAGGGGAGGTTTAGATTGGATGTTAGGAAAAGTTTCTTCACCGAAAGGGTTATCAAGCACTGGAACAGGCTGCCCAGGGATGAGGTTGAGTCACCATCCCTGGAGGTATTTAAAAGAGGTGTAGACGTGGCACTTAGGGACATGGTTTAGTGGTGGACTTGGTACTGTTAGGTTAACGGTTGGACTCTATGATCTTAAAGGCCTTTTCCAACCTAAACGATTCTATGATTTAACACCACCAATGTGGCTTTGCTCTTTGCTTGTTAATGCTGGAATGACCTATTTAGTGTGCATTTGGCAAAAGGAGACAGATTGGCACGAATGGCAAAAAGAAAAACAAAAATCATGTTTGCGTCCTCAAAATGAATTGCTCACTCTGTCCTCATTGAAAGGGTATACACTACGTAAGACTTGCAAATACATGAACAGAAAAAACTTTGCAAGAAGGAAAAGGATGAGGGAAGAACTCAAAATAATATCACATCTAAATATCGTGCAAACACCCAACACAGAGCCAGAAATATCCAGACTATTATAAAAATAAATAGTAATTCACCTTCTCTCAACAGAATGTTATTTTCCTTCTACTGCTTTTGAGAGACTTTAAACACCTACCTACAACACGAAGTTCAAAAATGCCTCAGCCTGAGGAAGCCTCACCTCTTTTTGGTACACTTCTCTTCTATTGAACCGACTGTTTAGGTCTGAGACAGCAAATTACAGACAGAGACTAAAACTCCACAACAAAAATATCCTGAGCGTACAAACTCCAACTAGGCTACAAAACATCTCTCCAATGCAAAACATACTTTTTGAAGCTTTTCTAGACTGGAATTTATTTTTAGTTGAATATTTTAAGCGAATTGCATTCTTTATAATCAGAACACTACAGTTTGTGTTAGCTAAAAATACTTCAAAAACGTCTTTTAAAATAGAATATCATAGCACCATTCCTTTAGCTTGTAGAAAAGGACATGTTTAGGAAGAAAACACCTACTACACAAAGGCAGTAGTTTCTTTGCAAAGCAAAGCTCGGGCTAGTAATACCAGTCTGTGTTAAATTTAGTAAAGGTTAATACTCCAGATAACAGCGCATGCTGTGTTAGCTACAAACAAAGTATTAAATTATCAGTATGCGAGATTTAATTGTACATCGGTACAAAAATCTGACTATTTTCAGTTTATTACTCCATAACTCCTAAGTGAAAACAAAGCATAAGTACTATAAAACATACACAAAGAACAATATGCACAATTTAATTGATAATATGTATGTATTCATACTGATCTATTTAGAGTAGATTCTGGGGTTGAGAGGCTGTCCTCATAACTATGCATCTCAACTGGGAAAAGATTTGCAAAACAAACTATCTTTTTCAAACGTTCTCTAATCTCCAGCAATCTGCAGGTTTTCACAAAACTTCCCGCTTGTTATGTACTACAGTATTTGCTTGCTGTTTGGTCTCACCACCTTTCACTTACTCCCTGAACTTCACTTTCACTGTTTCCTGCTTTTCTGTAGCCTGACGTTTATGTCCTTTTTCTTTATAACGGCACCACTGGAGTCAGATTTCCAAACTCTGTAGGAACCATAGCTTAAGTATCTGCTTGAGTGTCACAGTTGTGTGATTAATTCCCATTTCGCTTTTCAATGCAGTGTGTTTTTCACTTTCTGAGCTGCTAGTGAGCAGCCTGCAAGCTAAAGTGAAGGAATATACGCCTCTGTCTTTCTAAAAGCAGCGTTGGTATTTGGTTGCTTTGCTTTTGTCACTTCTCCTCCTGAGAAGCTGCAATGTAAGTATTTGTAGATATTTACTTTTATCACATTAAAATCGCTACTACTAACTAGCAGCTATGTGCTGTATTAGTTTTCACCAAACGCTGAGTAGATAGTTAGGAATACAGACTCGCTTACTGCCCGATCTAAGGCTAGCTGTTGAGGAACCATCCTCTTATCAAAATGCATCTTTAAATGGGGAGAGTTTGAGTTTCTTGTTATTGCTCAATTAGGCTCTGCAGTTCCCAGATCTCTTTCAGTATTATGCCTCTCAATCTGGGCAGCAGAAATTCAGTGCACTGTCTATTTACTTTTTTCTATTCAGGGGTTTGTCCTCGCACAGATACAGCTGAGCTAAGTTCTGTGGGACCTTTCCCATATTGCTGTCTCAACCTGACCATCCCATCCAGCTACACACAGTCACAGTTGAGCATTATGGCTTTCCATCAGCCACTTGTACCCATTACAGGGAAGGCTCTACCTCACCAATTTTTGCTTTTGTGCTAACCATTCTGTGCTAATATCGTTATAGCTTCCCCTCTGCTGTGTACCTGGGTTATTTATTTCATTACTATGACACTTTGCTGGCTTGGCAAAATAGTTCTCTCTGAGTTTTACTTGTCCCTACCCCTGATCTAGATCAGGTTTGAAGCACACTATCTTTTGTTCTCATCAGAGCCGATACACAATTTACACATTTGGTTTAATTGCACTGTACAACATGACACTCGGTCTAGCACACAACATGCCTGTATGCAAAGATTCATTTGTGTGTGCAGCTTTGTTTATTAAGGTAAATGTTATCTGCAAGTGATAAGCTGTAGATATGTTCTGCCCTCATTTAAAAAAAAAAACCCAACAACAAAAAAGTCATTTAGGCTTAACAGCCAGGCATCTGCAGCAGATCAGATGATTATCAAGTGTATAATTTCCAGCTCAAACATAATCAACCATGTGACAGGCACTTCTAGGCAAGCCCAAGGTAAATGCCAAAACTTGGTGCTAGAGGTATCATTCTTCAGGGGACAAATGGGAAATCCTTATCACTATCGCACGTGCCAGCATGAAGCATGGCTAAGTTACGTTTCACCCTTTCACTCCTGAGAACAAGCCCAAGACATTCACTCCAAATACTAACCTTCTAGAGGATCACCAGTTCATGAGAATAGGGCTCCAGAATTCAAACCAACAAGTTGTCTGCATCAACACTGCCAAGACTTAAATGAAACAATTTTTTTTTTTCCCCAACTGTGAGGGTAGATATTACTTGGATAAGCAAAAAAATGGGGGAAAAAAAATTGCCCTGAGAATACAAGGAGATCTTGTTGGCTCTCCCTGGAGTACATTTGAATGTCAGTGTTCACTCTGGTAGTACTAGGCAGTGTTTCTATCTGTATGTATTCTTATACCACCACAATCACTATGTCCCAAGTTACAACGTCATGTGAATAAACAGCATCACACCAAGAGCAGAAAGCAGGCGTACGAAGGAGTTCTTTGAACTGCATTTCCTCTCCCACATCCCCCTAAGCTTCTGGGGTAGTATTTTCTGCCTGTATAAGTGGTATCTGTTGCCCATTTCAACAACATGCCGGCTCAGTCGCTACTGCCAGCAAGTTTGCAGTAGTGGAAATTGAGATTCAGTCATCTGTGTCTCTGCACCTGTTTCTACCAGGAAGGAACTAGAGGGTAAGAGACCTCGGCCTCTTGGTCATGGGTAGGTTGCTCCCACCCATGCAGACACCAAGTGCAAAGCATGTGGCCAATCTAAGCCGTGACTCCGTCAAAATGATTTGCAAGATCATGTAATCCAAGACACAACCCAGACCTGTATTACTAGGTAAGAGTATAATTCTTAATCCTGTCATCTGATGAGAAGAATCTGGGTTAATTTTCAGTAAAATAATACATTCCAGTAAGGTTGAATATAACAATTTTCAGGAGTTGTTTTTACAGAGCCCTTTATTCACTCAATCTTTTTTACCTTCTGTGGTCCAAAAATTTAAAATTGTGCCTAAATTAATTCTCAAATTACATTCTCAAGAGATCAAATCAAAGTAAAATACTAAGCCCATCTCCGTTCAGTCCTTGATTGTTGAGCCTAACAGAGCACGCTTCCATAAATAACACTTCTTGCTCTAAACTTTAGCCACAATGAATGGACACACATTTTCCTTTGGGTTTTTTTGTGTTTGTTTTAAATGGGAAACAGTTGGTTTCTGAGAACCTCCTCTCTTGCAAACAATGGAAAGGTGCTTGGGAATGATAATTAATGAATGATAATTGAGCTAACTCATACGCTTAATGACTAGTTCCAAAATACAGCAGGCAATTTAAACTTGTTTGCTAAAAACTGCTCAAATTATCATTAATTCTGGAATCACCTATTTTTCCTGACCTTGCTCAGTGGTCACAAGAAGGTATTTGCAGTCTCCAAAACTGCCTCACTTCATGCAGTTTAGCAGAGATACTTATACCCACTAAGTGAAATAGCTGGCTGTTAAAACAACGTACAAGACAGCCTTGGGCAAAGTGGGAGTTCTTAAAGGCCAATGGACGCCGTTTACCACCCTCCACCACGTTAACTGTGCAGGAACTGGACAACTCCAGCCACCATATACGAGCCTTGTATATGCTCCACCTCACATATACAAGTGGCCACAATGACACAGGGATGCAGACCTTGCCTGCTAGACTGAGGCCTGTGTTAGATGGTATAGAAGAAGTTGTAGAAAACTAACACTGCATTCAGATTTCAGCTATGGATCCAGGCAGGTCAGGTGTTTCAGTGGTATAAATAACCCTGAGAGGGACGAATCACACTGGGTACTAAATGCCCTGGGTTTTTGTCCTGAAACATCCATGGTGGCCAGGGAATTTTGACGCTACCCTGATATAGCAGTAGGATTTCCTAGTGTGAACTTGAGTCCCCTCCACAGACCTCAGGATACACAGAAGCAAAGAGGAACAAGAAACAACCCAAAAATCCGAAAGTATAATTAGTCAAGCTTGCAGCCCTTCTCCAAGAGCATGAGTCTCCTCCTCTCATCCTACTGCTGCAACTGGTTTTAGCTGGACCTGATGCAAGAACAATCCATGCTTATCGTATGCAATTTGCATAACTGCAGCCCTATGCACAGACTCGCAAACTCTCTTGTCATGCTCAAACCAAAACAGGACCCTGAGTTACCAAGGCGCAACTCTAGCACAACACAATTATGAAACCACACATCTACCTTCAAGCATCTCAACAATGGGATGCTTCCAGCCCAGCCTCCAGCAGCTGGAGAAAGGCTGATTTAGATTTAAGTACATTAATTACCACCAAATACTCAAACACTTCCACCCATCCCATGTGCTGGTGGCTGTGGCAAGTACAGGAGGGTTTATCAGCTGCTGCCCAGGGAGAAGGGGCCATGGGAGCATGACCAAATGAGGATCTGGCAGCTGAATGAAGCTCCCGAGAAGCTGTTTTCCTACAGTTGGCTGCCTTTGCCATCAGATCACACTATAGCAACTGTCCTACAGACTGTCCATAAATCCAGGTCCCAAGGCTTATTCCTCTGCAAGTGTAGGATCTGGACAACCTATTTCAGCAAGACAATGGCTCTTTTAAATCCACTTTCTCCAGAGTTGTCCCACCTGAGATTGGACAGGAATTTTTTCTCCTCCATACGGGCATGTGGTGAGCTGTACATGGCAATAGATGGCAGAAGAGATCCTTCTGAATACTGCAGACAGGTGGTGCCACCCTTCCTCTGTCCTGCAATAGTCCTTTAAAATTCCCATTTTGGAGTAGCTTCATTTCTAGTCTAAGAACACGAGTCTAAGAACCTTTGACCGCTATGGGTTGTACTCCAGCTGTGTCTACACCACAACCACATTGCCACCCACATAAAGCCACCCAGGCTAAGCCTTCAAATTCATCAGTCCACATGGGAATCTAACAACAACTCTGCAGACACTTCACTGCGGAGCCTACAAACGCTCCTCCCAAGGTCCTGGTTATTGCTGACACCCTCGCCACCACAGCCAACAGTTTTCAACTGGGCCAGCTCAGATATGCTCACACAAGCTACAAATGTGCATAGTAATGCAAAAGCATCCCCACTGAGAAGGGACAAGAAACAGAAATGTATTGCAGCAGTCCGTTTTGGAGGGGGCTGTGTCCTGGAGACATCTCTTTCCTTCTTTGGGCTAGGCATGCTGCAGAGATTGTTCACTAGAGACAGCTTATGATACTAGAAAAGACAAGTTGACTCTATGGGACTAAGCTACGGTGGGAGTCCCCACGTTAGTGCGGATCAGTACTGAGTGCCATTTGATGACGTCTTATTTCAGCAGTACCGTCAGCTTCAACAGCTTCTGACTCCTCCTCACTCTCCCTCCTGTGCACAGCTTGCTTCTGCTCCTGCGCCATGTTCTGCAGCCATTCTTCTTCTGCAGCAATTCTCACCTCCATCTGCTACTTGGTTCTCTTCACCGGAGTGCCCCGCAAGCTGCTTACCAAGCACAGCTGAGCACAGATACCCACAGAAGCACTCAGCAAATGGAGACTTGAGTTACCAGTTCCTGCATCGAGAAATGGGGGTTCCCCCTCTTTTCTGGTAGTGTGACCCAAAACTCCTACTTCTCAGCTTAAGCCAAGCCTACCACCCCATAACAGGCAGTTTTACAGGAAGCACATCACCAAGGAGTGACTTTAGGCTAGGCCTGCCATTTTATGCCATGCTGTTGCACAGAGCAGAGCATCACTACATGCCAGAAAATTAAAATGCAAAACCACAGCAGCAGAAAAAAAAAATTAAGGAATTCGTTCACATTTGCTTGCTTTTTAATAATCACTAGCAGACGTCTGAGCAACTATTATGTCCTGACAAACTTTTCTTCAAGGAGAAAATCACAAAAATCATTGTTTTTTTCACATTAAACCCTGTCCCATGTACTGGAAATAAACAAGGTGAACTCCACACCAACAAGCACCTTCCACACTGGGAGGAGGATGTAATTTCCAGTTCACTTGCACGGTCTCCACCTACTGGCAAAGAACCGGCAACGTCCTGCTGCCTGGACTTGCTGCAGGTGGAAGAGCGAAGCAATCCTCGTTTTCTGATACTCAGTAAAGCCGGCATGGGGAAGCCTAGGAGCGCAAAATGGCCTCCCCTTTCACTTCACCTGCTCTGCAACACCATCCTTCTCTCTGCATTGGATTACGTGTAGCAGGGGCCTTGTTATCTACCACAGATATTTTTTTTCAAAAAGCCTTTTTGGCCCTACAAAAAGATTTCCCACCGTATGGAATAGAGCCTACATAATGTTAAAACCTGTCCATTTTCATAAAACCTGAGCGTTTCCCCCCTATTTAATTACACAGAAGTCAAAGCTACTTTTAGCACAACACACCGTGCAACTTCAGTATTCTTCTAGTATCATTTTCAGTGCCCTCAGACATCTGAGGGACATCTGCAAAACCTGTTTGCTTCCCAGTTCCCAACCAGGAGACATTAAACAAAACCAGCACGGTTCAGATGACAGAGCTTCCCATTTCCTTACTCATGCAACGCCCTCCGGCACTACTCAAAACCCCGGTTCCTGATAAATTCAGTGCTGTTCTTTGTTCCCTATTCCTCTTCAAAACGGTTGCAGATTCAGACTGAATGGTGAATGATATGCCAAATAATACCAGACATATCAGCCGCTCCCTCCCTAGTAATTTGACCAACTGCTAAAACTCAAGAGGATGCAATATCAAAGCTGTGCAACTGAAGGAAAATTCTCTTTTCGTTTTGAGCAGGCTTTTCTCTGCAATTGTGCTTTTTTTAAAAAAAAAAGTTATTTTACAGATGATTTCATTCTTGTTTTCCGATCTCAGAAAAACATACGTACCTCAACTCTTGCAATCTTTCACCTTCGCCCTAGAAGCAACTTGCACTAGCAGAGATGTCAGAAGTAACAGTGTATGGATCATTTTAGCTATCCTCTGAATGGCTGAAAAACTTCCTGTTCAATTAAGTCCTCCATTAATCCCTACCATTTGAATAAAATTTTCCATCTGCTGGCAGGAAGTGATAAAAGTCACACGGTCAGTAGGTTGTGGGCATTTTAACCTCTTGCAGAGGTTGCAGCTTGCAATTTAACCACACCTGAAACCAGATATCTGCACTTCCCATGGGGCCGGCCTTTCCAAGGCTCCTCTACCATCTGGCTATTACCAGGGACTCAACATTTCTCTTGTAAAACTATGACGTTTAGATGCACAGTGAGAAAAAAATAAAGACACAAAACATCCTATATCTGCTGCACAGACTTGATTCTGATAAGCACCAAAGCGATCACTTCTGCATAAAACACCCATCAATCACATTCACCATCTTGCCCAAAAGGATTAATAAATACACAAATGAGCTATGGAGGGGAAAAAATAAAATAAAAATCAGTATATTCCATTATGTTAAACCTGTACTATCCTGATAAAATTCTGAAGATAAAAGACAAACTTTAGCAGGTGCTATCCCTACTTTTTGGTCTCTTTTCCTACATCATTGTAAGTTTTTGCATTAAGTTCCTCTTGGAAGCAAACTGCAACCCTCTCCAGGCTTCCTCCCCAGGAGCCAAACAGCCCATTTTTGCAAGTCAATCAGGCAGACGCAGTCAATTGTCCCAGTAACTCTGTTCATGCTGGCTTTCAAGCCATGCCACATCCTGCTACCAGTCAAACTGGCCTGAAAAGCAAAGGGGCCATTCACCCCACACCTCTTCTTTGAGGGACACCAAATCCTATGAGAGGGGGCTGGCTGGACTGCCAGAGCACGCTGTCTTTCTCTTCCTCCTGAATGCCAAATAAAGTAGTTGGGAACTAATGATATGGATGGAAACTATGGTAACAATTCCTGTGCCACCACAATTGATAGCCTTCCCCACAGACTTTCTTTCTTTACCTGCAGTATTAAGTATTCAATACTCTCTTGCTTCTTGCCACATGTATTGCACCCCCCCCACCCTGGGAGATTCTAGTACAAAGATAAGGTGCATATCGAACTCATTCTGGTACCAGGTAATCATAGTAAAATCACACACACAGACACAAACTGTGCATACACACCACAGATTTGTCTGGGAAGTGACAAAAATACAGTCCCTCTGAGAAGACTTTGTTCACAGAAGAGTGAGATTTATCAATGCTTCATCTTCCCTAACACCCTCCTTACTTTCACTCTTAGGGTATGGTGGTATGTGAGCAGCAGGATGCCTGACATTTGATGGTACAACCCAGACAATCTAAGAGCTTGCTGATGGTGGAAGGAGAAAGTCATGTTCCTTCTAGTTCTGCATCCCGTTGTGGACTCAGACCAGGAAGGGATGGGAACGCACTGTCCAGGCAGGAGCAGGGCGAAGGGAGTGGGACCACACCTTTCTGGAACAGCAAACCACTGCATTGCTTCACCTGCATCTTTCCACCCTAAATGAGGGGGCTCAGTTTGGTCTAAATTGATCTCAGCAAGGGCTGCTGCAGAAAAAAGGTATGGCGTATGTTCTTCTCTTCATCTCCAGCCACACGTTCCTGCTTATGCCAGTACTAGAGCCCCTGAGACCCCATAATCAGCTGGCTGAGGAAGTCAATTTAGTTGAAAATTAATTTATAGGTTGATTTTTTTTCTTTGTCAGGTTGGGTTTCATGAGCACAGAAGTGCTGGTGTTGGCACAAAAGAGGTGGCAAGAACTCACGGAAGGGAAGAACAGGACTGCCTTTTCCAGTAGCAGCTTGCATTAAGATCACCCTAAGCTGACTGAGAAACACATTAGTTACTGAACTGTAAAATTTTAACAGAAAATGTGCCTGGCAGCAATGCCAGTGTAGTCCCCTTTGCTGTCAACCCTTTTGCAACAGGGAGCCTAGTCTCCATGAAGACTTTGCAGCAAGGAAGACAAATTTGGTGTTTGGGTTTGTATGGGTTTTTTTTACTTGATTACCTTGGGGGGGTGGTTTTTTTTTTTTTTTTTTGAAGTAATTAAAAGGTCTGATTTCCTGCACTTCTGTGCCCACGACCAGATCACCCACCACTCTTCCCTGTACTATCACAAGCAAAGCCCCAGCTTACAAATGTTTAAAATAGGAAGGAGAGGGTGGCACTCCAGGTGCTGCCTATGCTGACAGTGACACCGCATGAAAGCTGAGCACTTGCTGACCTAGGTGCCTCATGGGCAAAGCGTCCTGCTTGGCGGTGGCCAGCACGCTGGCTCGCACTGGGCTCCTCTGGAAGCGTCCCTGAGGTGTGGCTGCCCTGCCCTGCCCCTGATCAGCTGTGTCCGGCCAGCACCTCATGCCAGCGCCCAGCCTGAGGGGACACCTGACAGCAAGAGTAAAAGAATGACCCCGAGAGCAGACCACTTGTAATTTCCAGGAACCCACGCTTTCAACAACCTTAGGGTCACATTCAGTAGACGTCTCTGCTAGTCTAAACACACTCTGATACGTCATTAATTTCACACTTAGAGAGGAGACCATCTTCAGCCATTTTAAGCTGCTGGTAACCTGCTCTGTGACAGGCAGGGAGATGCCTTCCTCTTACCGCGTTGCATTACAAACTCAACCTGGCACTTAAGTGCTTCCCACTGTATATGTACATACACACACATCAGCCTGCTCTACGCCTGACACCTAGTCTCAAATGAGAACTGCAACACCGAGCCAAAAATGTGATAGCCCCAGTGCATACCTTGCTCCTCGCTGCATCCTAGCGCTTTTATTTTATTTGCAACCTGATCCTCTGTAATAGGCTGCATACGGAAACTTAAACTTCTTCCCAGATCTGCATTTTTCACAGTCTCCTTGGAAGAGAGAGGTGCCCAGCCATTGCTACAGCTGGCCATGCCCATCTCTCAAACCCCACTGGAGTCAAAACTGCCTCTGCCACAGCCCATTGATACCATCCACTCAGCCTTGTCACCTGTGGCTCCAGCTGTGGGGGACAGGAGGCCCCTCAGCAAGGACACCCCACCTCACTAAGCACAGTCTTGTAAATCTGTCCACAAAGGTCCAAAACCCTGTGGTGCTTCCTGATGCCGCCTCTCCTCCTCAACAGCACTGAGTCAACATTTGGTCACTGATTTACTGGGAGTCCTCAGGCAAATCACTTTACTTTTCTGTCCCTTTCCCAAGCTGAAATTAGATGTTGACCAAATGAGGGCAGGCAGGAGGATTAAAATGCCACGAAAAACGGTGTGTGCATGCACCCGCGCCTGTTTAAATCGGATGAGGACCTGAGGCCGGTTTGCCACATGGCCGTGCAATAGGTCGTGGCAGAGTACTCCCACACAGGAGCGACAAGAAATTGGCAATTACTTCAGCTGGGACTGCCGGTGAACATTTGATGAACTCCCGGCACCAGTTCATTTAGCTCTCAAAAGCCGTGCATCTGAAAGGCAATTGGTGAAAACGCCACGCGAAACCCTGCTGAAGAATGAAAGAAGTGAAATTGGAAAGAGCACTTGAGCAATAAGAGAAAGCAGGCAATAAGGCCAGGAGCAATAAAGTAAGTAAAACATTGCAAGGGAGTGCAAAGAACCGTTGGTATGTTCAGGAAAGTGGAAGTTACCTGAAAATAAAATGGAAATCCCGCAAGGACCAGACAACTGAGGAGAGAATGGCAATGCGGCTGACAACACGCCTGATCAGAAAACTGCAGAAATCTGACAAAATATGCAATCCTTTTCATACCCAGCCAACCGCTGAGCCACAGGTAAACAAATATGTGGAGGATTTAATAAAACCGCTGGTATTTTCTCTATTTTAAATTATATTAATTATGGGTTCAGTAGCTAGGGATCCTGTTCAAAATAATTAACAAATGCAACCACAACGGGTTGTGTAAGTGACTGCCCTTAGCACTAAAGGAAATCTTAATAGCTTGAAGGTGAGAATTAAGTCAACAAAGTCAACAAATAAAATAAATGCATCTTTTATCACACCATTACCAAGGGAAGAAAATGCCAAAAGGCAGAACTAGAGATGCTTCTCCTGAGGCCTTGACAGCAACACAAGATTGCCCCAATTTAATTAAATAAGTTTTGTTAAATCAGTTCAAATCCATGTGGACTGTTATGGGTTAAGAGTAGGTTAAACCAGTGCCTTGTTGACAGATAAATCAAAAAGACAGCCTGTCCATACAGCCTCTTGTGCTAGTTTAACTTCATTAATTTAAAAGCTACATCTTAAGTTAAATTAACATAAGCCATCTAGAAATCTCAGCAAAGCACCACCACTAAGCCTTGAATGATTTTGGATCAGTAAATCCAAAATTACTTCTAAAGCTATCCCAGATTCCAGCCCACCTATTCCATGACCTGCTGTCTTCTGTAATGGTTTTCTACTACAGACGGAGGCAGATTTTGTCTTTGGGAAAAAATTAAGCTACAATTCCATCTCTATACTTCAGAAAAGGTACTGACTCCAACTTAACATTTTGAATCTATATGGACAATATTAAAAACACACCAGATGAAGACATCCCTGGTCTCATACCGGGTTCAAAATCTAGGTATGAGTTTTGCCTAAGGTGCTAATCTATATTTTTGTGCACTCCCCAGGGCTCTCCCTACCCATGAGGGACTCCTCGCAGCCAGGCAGCTTTAAAAGTGTTCCAGCTCTTCCGTGCATCACTGTTACATAAACCTGCAAAATCAGAAGCTACGCTGGAAATAACTGGGTCACTAACACTATCCCTCTTCACAGCCACTGCGTGACCTTAGCCAGCCTGACATGGCTGATTCTGCTTCACAAAGCTTTAAGCTGAATAAAATTAAACTACACAGCTAAGTTTTACTTTATTCAATGTTTTATACATGCACATACATGCACACATATGCACATATAATATGTATATTATCTGCACTAAAAAGCAAGCACTGGAGACAAAGATCAGAAATATGAATAGCCAATTTTTAGATTACTATAATAAGCTTTGCAGAAGGTATTTCATAATTTAATGATAATAATAAACCATTGTAATTAACTGCATTTTACATACCTCTCCCCTTCCCTGAGGGAAAGAAAAGCTTCAAAAACAAAAACCAAAACTCAACACTCCTCCAGACTTAGTAAGGAACCCATCCTATCAAAATTGGTGAACCAGACACCGTAATACCTGCAAAACATGCCTCTGAGGGAACTGAGAGATTAAGCCCGTTTCCAGCTCTAGCCCTTTAAAGCAGGTTTTCTAAATCCGAATGAAACCAATGAAGTGCCATCACCCTCAAAGTGCAGATGCAAGGCAAAGCAGCTGTTGTCACTCACATCTTCACCCAGCATTAGGAGTGTCAAATTAAAGACTACTCAGTTTTACTGAGCAGTTCCTTTAAAGGATTTAGCAGCCAATTATTACATACAATCATTTCCCTGAAGAAAGGAGGTTTCAAGGCAAAAACCAGCAGGGGAAGAGGGGCGGGGGGGAGATAGTGAGCTATGTCTTCTTCAACAAGCCAAGAGAAGCGGAGAAGGAGATCTGTGGTGTCAGTCCCCACCACATTCCCTGGGTCGTAGGGAACAAGCAACAAGTCAGGGCAGCTCTTGCTCTACACACCCCTCTCAGAAGATAGCAGGGAACTCCCTACAAGTATTTCTTGGCAATGTTTCAGTGCTCCCCATTCCATTTAATGAAGGAAAGTCATGTGCAAAGGGGACCAAAACCCTTCAAAAACTACAACTTTCACAATGGGAACTCCAGCAATCCTGCCTAACACATGGCATGGGATGGCTCTGGGATGCCACCAGTCAGGGACTGGTTGCTGCAGATGTCAGTAAGCAGTGTTTTCATTAATAACACAAAATGCCTGTAGCATCGCCAGTTTTACTATGTTCATTGTTTACTAGAAAACACAACTGTCTTATCTTTTATTAGCTGGCATTTCTCAAGGTTCCCTGCCTTTATTTTTCTCTCCCTAGTACAAATGAGCACATTTACAAATAAGACAAATATAGACTGTGGAGAAAATGAAGCTCACACTGTGGGACGTTCATTGTGTGAGGCCGGAAAATTTAAAGCGATGATAAATGCATTAAGTTACGTTTCACGTATCATTAAGTAATGCTGAATTCTATCCTTAAAATACCAGACTTGATAATGCAGCCCTCCTAACAGAGGGGCAATCCCCCAGCAGACACGGCGAAGCGCCGCACTGCATTATATAATAACATTTTCCAGAGGAATGAGCAGAGCTCTTTCTGCGATGCACGGGAAGCATACAAGCTGTCACTGTGCACTCAGCAGCATCTTCTACAGGGACTGTGTAGCAGCATCAAGTAACTCGTGGGTGTATTAAAGGAAGAATAAATGACATTCAAGTAACATCCATGTTTTGAAATGCGGGTAGTGCCTAGCATCATTGCATCGCCTAATTAAAATCCACATGAATTCAAAGCGACACCCATCCAGGGGTAAACGACTCTCACGTATGCACCTCAGCTATTACCTTTGCCTACCTATCGAGCTGGTAGAGTGCAGCTCTGCACTGTGACACCCCCTTTCTGCACCAGCTAAACGCCACTGATTTATTTGTGCTGGCATACATATAGAAGGAGGGGAGGGGGAAAAAGGCGGGGGGGAAAACACAAAAAGCCATCTCATCTCATCCCATTGAAGAATTCCCAAGGGCTTGCCAGCTGATGAGGTGTGCTGCTGGCTATGAGTATTGCCAGTGCTCAGACCTTCTTGCTCTGTGTTTCATCCACCACAGCAACGTAGCTGAAAATCTTCATAAATCCTCCCTCTGATATTCAATCTGGAAAATAACCACTGCGACACAATGCTTTGCAGCTTTTCATTTCTACACTCATTAAAATAATTAAGGAACCGAGACTGACATTAGTTTTTTTGTGGGGTTTTCCACGTCCTCGTTAAAAGGTTCCATGGCCGACATGACTCAGAAATTTAGAGCTCATTATACAGAACCACCTAAATTAGTATTCTGTTCATGGGCTTAATAGGTATTTAAGCAATGTAAGAGACAGGTTTTGTTTTGTTCTTTTTTAATTGATAGAATAAACTGTATTCAAACGCTCAGAAAGTCTCACTTGTCTACAAAGCAGAGAGAGCTGAATGAGCCGAGCACAAACAGTCCTAGGACCCTTTGTTGCCAATAAGGCAAATGAGACCAGTGGGTTTCCTCCTCCATCTCCAAGCTCTTCGTAATTAAAGATAGCAGCTCACCTAATGCTCAGGAAACACCGTAAACATTTGTTTTCATTAAGGCTCATATTGGGAAACCACGCAAATTCTGTTGAATAAAACCTAGCAGAAAAACACTTCAGTAGAAAAGGTTGGGATGGTCCAAAGAAACAGCAGAGTAAGGAACAAACAAGGAAGAAAACAAAGCAGAAAAGTCAACAACTAATTCATGCGTCCTGGACTGTCTAATGATCAGTAAAGAAGTACAGAGAGGAACACAAACAGAAAATGGATTTCTGTTTTAAGGACTAAAGGGTTTGGTGTTTTTCATATAAAATTACAGCAAACCCTCAGAAGCAGTTACCTCAGAAGAGCAAAACATTCTTCATACTATGTTAAAAACAAGACTCTGAGTGGAAAAAGCAAAAGAGACTCTGCTACCCTTATTAATTATTATTGTGGGGAAAAAAAAACAGGAAGGCAAGAGAAGACTTTCTTCCTCCCACATTTCATTTCGGACCATGAATAACACTGTTCTACATCTTCAGCAAATGCCCTCGAAGTCCTGCCGCCTTGATATCTAAAGTAAACACTAGAACATTGAAGGGCCAAGTGGGGAAGCAGATCTCTGCCTAGACACTACCCTTGCACTACTACTTACTGGTAGAAAAATTAATTTTTCTTCCATCAGCACATTGCTAGAAAGCTTCCCATAATTTCCAGCCCAAAAAAAGGTGCCCGACTCAACAGGGTATATTCTATTTCGTAATAGAAAAAAGGATTCCTGAAGGTGTGCATGTCCTCCAGCTTCCACTTAAAGAAGTTTTTGTCAGTTTGCTTTTTAAGTTGGGAACGTCAAGTTATAAAAGACATGTCCCTGAGCAGTGAGAAGAGTCTTGGGAAAAAAGCACACCCAGAGAATAGCAGAGATCAGAACAAGCACATAGTATCAGGGTCTGGAAATCTGCCCAGATACTGAAATACTGTTGTCTGTCCTCATGTCAAACCCTACTTCAGCCCAAAGAGACTTTAAAAATTGTTATATGAAGATATGGTATATGAAGATTAGATTCACACTTCCTTTTAGAAGACAGAGTAACAAGAACTTCTAACAAATTCCCTTTTAACTTGCCTTTTTCATGTTAAAAATTAGAAATAATGATGTGACAGAGCTGCATTTCTAACAACATCAGAGGTCTGTCTCAGGAAAAGGATCTTCCTCTCCAAGAGCTAAGAAGAAATAAGAAACAAGAAACAGCAACAGCCCTGCCTTTCTCACCCATCCCAGCTCAGAAACTTCCTCCATGGCAAGTGGACCAAGTATTTCAGCAGTGACCTGTCAGTGTTTTGCAGAAACTGGGAAATTAGCATACAGCTGCATCCCCAGGCTGCCAGCGGGCTTTGAACAGTACGTAAAAACCCGATAGAGAAGCAAATCAATCTGAAGTCTTGAATTGAAGACAGCATGCAACACCAACGAACAACACACACACACACAAGAAACCACTAAAGCAGCTAAATTTGCTGAAACTGGACAGTTTCAGAGTAGGGGGTGGGGAACCAGTGTTCAAGAAGATGCAACTAAGAAGCTGAAAATAACAACCATAATTTGGAGTAAAGTTCCATATTGGGAAGTTTCTATGACTGAAATAAGAGGAACACAATGTGGTTTAGGAAACACGGGGTACTTTTGTTATCTGAGCTATTTTCATTGAATTACCCTGAACACCGAATAAAAACGTAAAGGAGAGATTATTCCATTTTTACTATGAATGGCACATACTCTTTGTACTTCCATTGAATTAATAACCCCGCACATAAGCTGTAGCTTCAGAGGAAATGATACAACGCAGGACCTTCAACACCAATACACACCCAGTGCAAAAAGCTTTGAACGAGCGATCCTGTGGGTGAAGAGGCCGTCTTTCTCTGCCACTAAAATTATCAAGTATCCAACAAGTACGAGACCTGGATCAGCAGCCATCCATTCAATAAACACTTAATTTCTCGGAGTTCACACTGACCAACTTCAACAGAGGCAGCAAGCCAACACAAGCCAGGTAAGTGCCTGGGGAAATACATGGCGGAGAGTATGTGGCATCCCTTTCTGATGGCTCGTTCTGTGGTGTAGAAGTCCAGTATACATAGCATAACATAACTGAAAAGGAAAATAAACAAGACTCTCTGCTGAAGAATCTGGAAAAACAGAAGGATATTAAGCAGGGCTACTCCGAGTGCAGTCAAAACCAGGGGCACTTAATTTACAGCACTCTTCAGCCTGCAGACATCTTAGTCTGACCCACTGAAATCAATGATGAGTAAGCACTGCCTTTCAGTGGATCCAGGAGTTAGCTCTTGTTATTTAAAAATGGATTTGAATGCAGTTGTGCTGATAAAGCACACTCAAAATCCTCCTTCAGGGATGTAATTTCTTTTTTGTTTATTTATGAATATCTATGTTAATTTAATATCAGAACAAGGAAGTGGAGACATAAATACATAAATCCAAAAGTAGACACATATATAAAAATGAAACATATAAATAAATAACATAATTTATTTTTACTTTACTCTTCAAAACAATAAACAAATATTACTTCGATCTTAAATCCCTCGGAACTCTGCCAATTAATTTTGAAGATAGAAGAGAGATACAGCGATTAAGTGACGTGCAAGACCACAGTATGGCAAGAATTTGAACATGCATGTTCCCTACCCTGTACCTACGGCACTAGGCTACTAGGAGATACTGTAGTTTTATTGCACAAAGAGGAACAAATGTTTGAATTCATGTTCTAGTAGGGTCCTGCGACTGTAAGCTTCAAGGAAGAAAAAACCTTTTTTTTTTTTTAAATATGTTGCTTTTTCTAAATTACTCCAGTTAATTCTCCTGATAAGAATAGCGTGGCCTTTACTCAAATGCTATCTCCCCTGTTTTTCCATTTCTCATCTGATTCACCTTTAAAGTTTATTTTGCAGTCCATCTGGAAACTGGAAGCAATTAAATACTCTTAAACTGGTACGGCATGTAGTACATGTATCAAGAATAAATTTGACGACGAGATGTCAACATAACAGAAATGAAATAAAACTGATAAAAGCCAAGCCTTGATTGTATGGTAACATTTGCCTAGGTATGACTCAATACTTGCAATCTAATTTTCAGGTAATGAGAAGATTTCATAGGCCTAGAGACATAAAAGCAAGGTTCACGGAAATTGTGCCATACCTGTTTTGTCTTCTTGTTCTCTTATGAATCAACAGGGTGGGATGAACTAGATTTCAAGAAAAATCAATAGCGGTCAATTTTTCTAGTGTAAGACAAACATAAAAAGTCCAAGCACACCGAGATACTGCAATTAGCAGGCCAGCTTGGTTTCAGGCTTCTGACCTAAGAGCCAAGGGGGGAATCGAAAGATTTCTCAATCCCTGTTAAGAAAATTTCATGATTTTCAACATGCAGGTGTAAAGAAGACGACACTAAAAATAGAAGTAATCAAGAAAGTCCCAGCTGCTCACTTTCACAGCAAACTAGACGTATGCAAAAGAAAAACATGAGACTCCCTTCTAAAAAAAGAGTTGATTAAAATTTTAGAGTAATTTATTTTTAAATCCACATTTTGCTTGACAACTTGCAGAACAAATTGTCACAGGGCCAGGAATAATCTACGGCATAATAAAAGAGCACAGAAGACAAAAAGCAAAAGGTTTCAGAGTCTCTCCCTCACCTCATCAGGAAAGAGGAATGATCAAAAGAGACGAGGTGTTTGCTTGCTTAGAATAAATCTGAGAGCAATGTTACCCCAGGGGGCTGAGCTGATCGGGGCAGCCTGCCACCAACTAGAGGGGTTGATGCTCCTCCTCTGTCTTTCTCCCCTTGGCCACCTCTGCTGCACTCACTGAGGTGCCCAGGGGATCTCTCCCTGAGACCAGTCCCACTAACCTAGCAGAAAACCATCTGCCTTCACTTTTGCTAGGTGGCAAACCGTGCCAGAGCCAGCACAAATAGGGTCAGGGGAAGCACGCTCCTCCTTATCCCGTATCCTGTGGCTGCATAGCGGGCCATTAGGCAGTAATTTCAACCCAACACTCTCAAGAGGAGGCAAAGTGATTTGCATTATCTGACCAACAGCCCAAGGTAGGGTATTTATGCAGTTGTAAAACAGAGGGACTTCTCAGTAGGCTCCTGACTGTGGAAAGCCACAGATGACAGCGCTCAGCAGACCAAAGGAAAACAGTGCAACATCGCAATTCATAATCACCTAGGGCAAGATCTCCCTAAAGAAAGAGGGAAAACCTCTGAAGGTGAAGCTACCGTAAGAAACAAGTGTTTATCAAAGCAGAAGTGCAGCTACACCAGCTTTCTAGGTGGGATGTCCCCTCAGCCAGGTAGTTGTGGTAGAACTTCTTGGTTGGAGAGCACGTTTCAAATCTCTAAGTCATTCAACAAACCACTGGCACCAAACCACTGACACCAAGTGAAACAACACTTCCCCAGGACAAGGGGTTCAGAAATACAATAGCACACATGCAAAGGAAAATATCCTATCTATTGCAGAATAGCCGATTACCCAAACATCCACATTTCTCTGTTAAAGCTGGAATATATAAAGCTGTATAAAGAGCTATCAAAATTATGATGAGGTGCAAAGAAAAGTCTCTCAGACTTGAAAGGCTAACGATGTGTTGTCTCAAGTTTTCATTTCTTCATCAGAGAAATTTTAACTTGCACCAGAATATGTTTATATTAATTCCAAAAGCTGCCATTTAAAATAAATAAATTCTAAAAGCTATCCTAGACACTCAGCATACATACACACACACGTTACCAGTTAATTAATTTTGCAGAATTATGACTCCAATGAACAGAAAGATCAAATCAGATAATAGCTCCAGGAGTGACCCTTTTAACTGCAATCTCCTCACTCTCTACTCATACCCCAAATTTTTCATTCACATAAACAAATATCTACAAGATTTCATGAATGTGAAAGCGTTACAGGCAAGTGACATGTTGCAATAGAAGAGATATTATAAATGAGGTCTGTACAAAATCTACTTACTTTATTGAAAAGATAAATAACAGCTACAGGAGCTCCAGGAACGGGGGAAGGCAAGGGAGGAGAAGAGGAAGAGTGGACAGTCATCTCCATAGTAACTACCACTATGAAACTCAGGGGAGAACTTGCCTGAAAGCTGAAAGAAGGATGCTACCAGTAGAAATAGACTGTAATACAACTGGAAAAAAAAACCCAACTTGCAAATAATTTGCCACATGGTCAATGATCCCTTAAGCTTTAGTTTATTTAATCAGAGCCAAGAACAAATACCAAGAGAGAAAAGCAAAGAAGGAAAGCATAAAATCAAAACATATTGATGACATGGCCATTACTGTACAAATTATTTAACAATAAACATACCATTAAAATAGTAAAAATACAAATGTTCACGTTAAGAAGAAAAAAAAAAACCAACTATCTTCCCCCAGGAAATCCTGTGCTACTGGATGCAGCAATGGAAGAAAATAAAGGAAAAGCAGTCTACCAGCATAAGCTAGGCCATATATGTAAAATGCCTGTGATTTTTCTATCAACACAAGAGACTTGAGAAGATTCCAGAGAAGGTATGTACAGTAGAAAGATCTATGCTTTTCACATTCAGTTCAGAGCTAGAAAACTCTTACACTCCCAAGCTTCAATGCTGGTGACGAAGACTGCCCTATTTCTGACCAGTGCTCACACCACCTCACACCTCTCTCCTCATCCATCTGGGAGTCTTGAGACCCACTCCCTACTTGGGATAGCATCTGCTTTGATCTGACCTGTAACAACACTGACACCCACACTGCGGTCAGTTTTGGTGAATCAGCAGTAGCCCATGCTCACACTGCCATTTGCAAGGAACATGCTACTCACACATTGTCCAGATCACGAATAAATACAGAATAAGATTTCCTATACTTTAGTGTATGCCAAACTAGCATACGGTATAAATCTTCAAATACTTATAAAAATAATAAAAAAAAAAACCCCAAATATACTTAAGGATACAATTCCACTTTAAAATATTGGAATGATGCTTTTTTTTTTTTAAGTATCATTATCTTTGCAGAGCACATAAGGCAACATTATTCCAACCCAGGCTGGCTTTGAACTCAGAACATGTACAAAACACTCAGGTCAGGATTACAGCACAAATGATGTCGTATGCAAACAGCCCATGGTAAATCTCCTCTAAATGTCCATATAAAAGAAACCAGATGCTTTCATCACCAGTTTGCTTAAATATTAGTTAAAACACAAACTAGATCTTACAGCGCTTAGCAGAAGGATCTTTGGAGATCTTGTTAGGAGACTGAAGAAGCTACAGTGATGCAGCCTACTAAATCATGTCCAGCCTACCACAACAAAATGAAAAATTTCTCCTGGCAAATCAGCCTTACATTCCAAATGTTAGACTGAATTAAAAGATTGGGAGGCCACTATTACTACCAAAGTAGAAAATACCAAGAATCTTCAGACTGTGCTTCTCTTCCCATATCCTTTGTTTCCTAATCCTTCAAAAAAACACTAAAAAGTGGCCTTACTTCACAAAATTATTACTAAGTTTAATCTCAGGAAACTACTTACTGCCAAATATTACAGCATTATACATCTTTATTTCAGGAACAGGTTTCTGCTTTTCCATTCTTGGCTTTTTATTCTTGCTAGAATTATTTTCATCTGTTGACATCTTTTTAAGCTCAAATTTTAATTTTATGCAAGAAACTGTATCTGTTTCATTTAATTCTGAAATCTTACCCATACTTGATGGTTCTGAATGTTTTCTCATTAAGTAATCTCTTCTTTTCCAAAAGAATAAGACCACTGCAAATGCTAGGATGGCTAATTTCTAGGAATCAAAATTTTAAAATAGAATCCCATTCTTTAAAATAAACTAACAGAAAAACATCATGGCATTGCCGTGATCTTCAAAATACAATTATATGCCTTTTTTCTCTTTGTCTTTGATTTTAAATTCATTTTGGGGGAATTAAGAATGGAAAAATAAGTGGAAAGACACTCATTTGTAATATATGTGAATGTTTGGGTTGTTTCCCCCACCCCCTTCATGCTGCAGGATCATAGAAATTGATTCATGGAGTGAGCTGAGAAAGCTGTAGATCTCATGGGCCTCTGTTTGTTTGGTGAGGACACAACATTCTACCTACCAGGGTAACACAACCCAAAGCAAAAAACATACATATTTCAAGTTATCCATGTTTCTACTATTTAGAATGAAGCAGCTTGGCTTTGGAACACCAGCAACAGCCAGAAAGAGCTAAGGGCACAGCAACGAGTCCATCTCTGCCGACATGACAAAATCCCTGGGAATGTCCTCCACATGTAACATTTCTTCTGAAGCAGCATGGGGTTTTGGGAAGAAAACACGCTCACTGGCTGTCCAAATAAAGTCCTTGATGGAAAATGGTTCTAATACCAGCCTGTCTTTTTGAAATGCCACCTAAGTAGATTGTCCATAAATGCCTTACTCTCTGGACAGGAGAGTAATAGAAAGATAATTTTCAGAGATGTACAAAGTCAAGAAGGATCAAATCGAACAGGTAGCTCCTCTCCCCCAGATCTCAGCGGCAGCAGACTGGGCACTGGATTGAGCCATCAGTCAGTAATTGAACTGTAGTATCAAGGTAGGAGAAGGCCAAGTAACAGCACAGGTGCACATGGAAAATGACAGAAGAAATCAGATGCAGCAAAGAGTTATGTTAAACCAAACATCAGGCTAGAGTCTTATATAGACAGTGGCTTATGTGCCTCAAAAAACCTCTTTCCCATTGACACACAAGTTTGCTTGGAAAAAGTGTCTTTCAGTACAGAATCAATTATTTCCTACATCAGTTCATAGCAACCTCTCCCAGGTATTTAAGCAGTCAACATCTGGCCTGTCATACATAGGGGTGAGACATACGAATAAAGTGAATGATGATAGGGATGGGTTATCAAGCAGCTGAAAAGAGCGTTTGCCATACACAGAACCACAGAAACAACTGCACCCGTCCAGTCTGGCTTTGGAAACTCCCCTGGTCCCTCAGGGGACAAGCCCAAGCTCAAGGTCACGGAGACCTCCTCCTGCAACTCTGACTTCTGAGGAGAAGGTGGCAGGTGAGGACAAGCGAGTTTGAATCGGACATTGCTTAACACTTCCCAGCTGCTATAAATCGTACCTTAGTAATTATTAAATCACTACTCGGGCAACTTGTTTACATAGCCATCTACCCACAAAGTTAAAGTGTTCCCAGATTCTTGTGCCTTGTTGTATCTTTGCCTGTCGGATAGAAGTATCCATGTCAACAACTTCTGTTTGTTCCTTATGAGAATACTGAAAGAACATTAATCACCTGATTTCTTCCTTTTCAAACTGCATAGAATGATCTCCTTGATGTGCATTATAAAGCAGGTAATCTGTCTTTTTACTATTCCTGTGCAAATCCACTCCAATGGACTATTATTGTTTTGTTTATAAGGCTTGTTATTTAAATATAAATGTGCTGCACTAAAAATATATTCCACTCATATCAGAATTTCCAGAGGAAGGTAAAAAAAAAAAAATATCAGAATTATTATTCATAAAGCTTACTGCCATTTTGGTTTTATTGTGGATCAATGTAGTTCTTCATAAGCAAATAACTACTGCAGATTTGCATAGCCTGATGAAATTAGAAAAAAAATAATAGAAGCACCTGGTTGATAAGTGGGATTACATTATGTGGTAGCAGGCAACAGCTGAACACAAATACATTATATAGTGTTTCAATTAGTGAAAAGACTATTCACTAAAAAGGTCCTGGAAAAACACTTTGATAATATGAGCAGTCTCCCGCTTTCACACCTGAGTCATAATACACTGCTCTCTCCATCACCTACAATACCGAGTAGAAAACCCTCACAAACTTACATATGTGGGAACAGGATTGACCTTGTTTTACGTCTTGCATGGAAGGTGCTAAGTCTAGTGCTAAAGAGACTGTTCATCATTAACTATAAAAACAATTTGGAAAAAAAAAAAAAAGAAAGAAAAAAAGAAAAAGAAAAACCAACAATCCCGAAGCCGCCTCAATCTTTTGACAGCTCTGCTGGAAGAAAGTCTTTTGCAGCTCAAGTTGAAAAGGATATATCACTAAAAGAAACCACTTAAATTAGCAGCTTGTTTAATACACAGAAGCTTGCCTACCCTTGACTGGCTTTTTCTGTGCTGAGAGTGCAATACGGCTCTGCCAGCCTAGCAGCTCTGCGGCCACCAGCCAAAGGAGACCAGCATACTTGCCTCCCCCTCCTTGGCCACATACTCCCACCTTTTCATTTGACAAACCTTGACACTATCTTGCCGCACAGTGAGACAGTTCAGGGAGTTAAATTGGCATCTAAAAATAAAAATTTTAAAAAAAGGACAAACAGGAAAATGGAGCAGGCAGCAGGGAGCCAGCATGATGTGAGGGGCAGGAGCACATCCCATGGATTGGCCTCGCTGTAGCACACAACCACGCTTCTGATTGTCACATGCGTGAGTCCATTAGCAGAAAGCTGCTGTATTAATTAAAGGCCTCAGAAGATTCCTAATAAGCAATTTCTGGCCAATCTAGCTGTGGCAGCTTAAAACACTACTGCTCCCCAGCAGGTTGTCCCTTTCTCCTGCTGCCAGCAACCTTCCCTGTAGCAGAACTGGACAAAGTGTCTTCTCCTGGGAGCTGTGCACACCCTTGGTCTGGGGGGGACATGCATCTGCTCTGCCACTCCTGCAAGGGGGGTGGGGAATTTCTTCAACCCTATTTTTCTTCTAAACTAAACAAACCTCTTTATCCCCCTTAATGGAGAAAATATTCTAACATTAAGTAAAAAAAAGCCCAAATTTAAAGCTTAATGACTATTAAAGTCAACCTCCTCCCACTTCTCACAGCCTTCTATTAACAGAACTTCACAATAAAAGATAAATGCATTTGTGCATTTGGCAATTCCTTGTGTGCATTTCTGGGAAGGGGGGCATGTAAATGAGTAGCCACCTGATCAGTAACAGGAAGCAAGCAATAGCCTACTATCACCAAAGATTAACATACTGTCACATCAAGTCTGCTCTGCAAGTCTCTTCTTGTGTAAGGTGAGCAACTGTTGCTAGAAAACATATAGCTGTCTCTGCACGCTGTTATTAATTGCCAGTGGTTGCAGTCTTTAAGAGTTGCCCATAAAAATGTACAAGCATCCAGCACAGTGACTTAAACCCCTTTGGCCTGTTGCGTATTGAGCTTCTCAACTGAGAATCATAGCTGGAAATTGGAGATTCATATCAAGAACATGCAGCTACATTGAAGTTACATTTCTCCTTCAGCAATTACCTCTTTTACGGGTTTTTAAAACGCACTGTCTTTACTTGGTGAAGACCATCTAACCTGATAGTTTATCAAGCCTGTATACCAACACTTTTGTTCATCTCTCCCAAAATCATTCAACAAACTAACAACTGCTCTCTCTTACATGGCAGTTAGCAACCCATTACACAACAGATTCGGTGTAACATTCAAATGTGTAGCTTTTGCCAAATGTTAGAATAACACTGATACCTCTTTACTGGCTGAAACTAGTATTTACTACTCAGGATTAATCCTCTGCTTCCCCTCAGACCTGGTCACTTGTAATAGACAAGGCTCAGATCAAAGCAACTATTGTCCATTCTTTGAGTGGAAACTCCAACGAATCTAAGTATTTTGAAGTTCTGAACTTGCCACTGTTGCCACTGCCAATCCTCCTTAAACCCCATTTATTCTGTAAGTAGGGCTTACAATTTTTTGACTGATCTGGAGACTTTGCACAGGCAAAGCTGTATATGTACTTCTTTTCCTCCTTACCACCACCAAGCTATTACAGCTGAAACCTGCAGCATAACAAAATGGCAGGTTGCACACTTTTAGTACTGTTCCATGGTTTCTGTTGCCATCTAAAACCCTACACTTCAAAAGAAATGGAGATGGGACTTTCCCCATTGGCTGCAAACCTGGCTGTGGAAGAAGCTTCCTCCAGTCCCCAGAGAGCAAAGGTGTTAATTACTGACAAAGTACCTATACAAAGCCTAGCTGGAGCCATTTGAAGCCTAGCAGCACTGGGCCACAGCGTTCAAAAGCCTAGCCCATCAAACAAAGTATCTAAGTGAGTTTCTGAACAAAATCTGCAGCATTGTATTAAATCAGCATACTTTCACCAGAACCACAATCTCTTTACTCCCATCACAATGCTCTCTTCATGGCATGTGTGGCTCTTCAATCAAGTTATGTTACTAGGAAAGGGGTTGAAACTGGAAAAAAAAAAAAAAAAAAAAAAGAGAGAGAGATGTGATAAACCTGAAGCAGTGCTTGGTTGGGGGTTCTACTGTTGTGTTACGCAGCTTGGCATGTATGTGTGAAATAAGGAATACTTGGCAGTAATCCCTTCACTGGTCAACAGACAGGCTGGTAGGGATTTACCTCTCCCACAGACACTTGTCAGCACCTACTTATCTACGACTAAGTCCTCTGACCAGTAACGCACTGGGAGCGCCCACTGCCTAGTTTTGACCAAAGGAAAATCTACACCAGAGATGGCTGGCATAGTGAGACCACAAGGCAATGCTAACTGCTAGCAAATTCGCCCTCCACTCAGCTTGCTACAAGAATTGGCACTTACTATTCATCCAGACTCTTGTGCAAATTATCTCTGAAACTGGAAGAGTTTGGATAAACTATAAATGCAAATTAAACACACACATGCTGCACACATGCATGAATCTCCCTCCCTATTCCATTTATATAATGTGACCCGCTCTAGCAGGGAGGGAAATGCTGCCTGATCAGTCCACTGAACTGACTGACCTGGGGGCCAGAAGATTGCCAGACACAATGGCTGGGAAGAGGAGGGAGAAGAAACTGAGAAGAGATGGTTTGCCTCCACAGTACCAGCCTGCCATTACACTGAAGAACTGCAAGGTCAGACCAGAGCCTTAAACTACTAAACAAACTGGAGCCCCTTACAACATCCTCCTTTATTTACTATGCTTACTTGCTTAGCACTCTGTTTCCATCACTGGTGTGAAACACAGGTGACCTATTCCTCTAGAAGATGACAGGTTCACGTTTCCAAAAGAAACATTCCCGCTATACACCAGAAAACCCCCCACCAAAACCCCACAAGCCATAAAAAACTAAATAGTAACTCACATATATGCACAGTTCAAACACCACAGCAAACCTGGTACTCAAAACTCGCTATATTATATAGAGCAAGTTCCAAACACGTATGCTTCACTAAGTGCACCAATCCCTAAAATCCTTTCACTGCATATACCACCAGCTATATATCACAGTATTTCGAGAAGACAAATACTAGTTTTGGGGAGGAGAAAAAGCCGCATGAAGTACATGCTAAAGCTACAGTGTTTAAATGTATATTTTAGTACAAGAATGCCATTAGTGGTACACACAGCTGAACAGACAACTGAAAAGCTTGATTTTGAGGAAGCCGGGGGAAGACAAGAAGGGCACAATTTCTCAAAACTGGATGAGCTGAGGCAGTGAACCCTTAGATACCATTTCAGTCCATCCCCCCTCCTCATCCTCCTGCATATCCTTTGTCCACCCAATATTCCTGGCACAACTCCCTATGGGATCCCAAGATGACCTGGATCAAGGAAACATTACATATTCAGCTAAACAAAACAAAAAAACTCAAGGGAAACAAGAGGAAGACATCAAAACACTCAACATGCTGCAATACAGCTTAAGAGAAGGAGCCCAGAAGAGGTCTGTCTGCAAAGAGGAAGCTGGGGGAGGAAAAAAGTAGATAAAAGTCTGTTGGGTGTAAATGGAAACAAAACAGGAACGTTCTCCTTCATAGCAACTACAGCAACAAACGTAATATTATGTCAACAGTTTACGATGCATGAAGAAGAACTGAAATGATGCCTTGTCTTCCACAAAAGCCAGAAAGATATTTTTCATCTTAGCTTTTGTTTTGGGGTTTTGTTTTGTTTTTAACCTGAAAAGTACCAAAGGCACTGAGTTCCCTGTTATTATGCCTGAACCACCCAGCTGCTTCTCAAGTGTCTGAATTCCCACAGCCAAAAACTAGCAAATATTCCTCCAAAAAAATTTCGCCCACAATATTCAAATGCAGTTTCTTGGGACGGTGATGTAGCAATCCCACTCATTTCTGAAGCTGGACCGTGCAGGGCACCAGAAGTAGGGACAGTGTAAGGGACAAGCCCTCCTGCCCCTTGCCAGCCCCAAGAGAGGAAGGGGATGCTCACTTGGATTGCACTGGCAGCTGCTCCTGCAGCCATGCTGTGAACGAGATATGAAAACTCATGCAAGTTATAAATAAAGAACCCTGGCAAAGTGTCTCAATCCATCCTCCTCTCGCTATTATTTTTAAACCTAACCAGCCCCATGAATCTACTCATGGTGTGACCCTGCAAGCAGTTGTGTCAGCATGGCTGAGGAACGAAGGGACAAAGCAGTACAGAGGGCAGCAAAAATTCCTTAAGATAAGATGCAAACAACAGTGGCAATGCCGTGAAATGATGACCATTGTCTCCCAGGATCACACCTACAGTGGATGTCACCTAAATTTCTAAGCAGAAATCATTTTCAAGCCTCCGTTATATCTCATAAAGCCAAAAATAAACACACAAATATTTTTCCCCTGACTAGCAGTAGGATGCAATAAGCCTTACAAAATTTCTACCAGTATAGGAGATAACACAGATCTTATTCTGATACACCAGAGGAGCTAAGTGAGCGTATTAACTAGACTGAGTTTGTTTCTCCGGGGTTAGAAAAGGTTCTGGGGACCAGGGGTGGGTGACACGGGAACAGGAACAGGGGAGTGGACAGGAAAGCACCACTCTCCTCACCCCATCGGGCTTCTCAGGGGAATCATAAGGTCATGCAGAAAAGAGGAATACTTCTTTTGTTTGAAAGAGAACTTTATTTTATGGTTCATTTTAGCTTGGGACTAGGATGCGAGGAGTGTGGAGGAAAAAGGTTGAGAAAGCATTTTCCGTTTCTCTCTTTGAAATGGCATTTTTCAGACAGCCTGTTTTGGTTCTTACTTCATATGGAGGACAACTCCCAGCCCCCTGCATTCTCAGCATATTTTCTGTAATAGATTGGCTTGAGTCCTACGATTTTAACCCACATTTTGCACATTCAGGATAAGAACTCATAAGAGTTCAACAAGGACCTCATAACCGACTTCTAGGAAAGAGGCGGCAGCTTGCTACAGCAGTATCTCAAAGCAGTCCTCTGCAACCGATACCCACCACACTGCCTTACTATACAGTTTCTCTTCTCAGAAGCATCTGTTTTATTCTTTTTTTTTTTAAAACTTCACATGGTTTCATTCACAGAAAATTAAAAATAACAACTGTAACACTAACTACTTTAGTGATGTTCTCCTTGAAATTACACACACATACGTATTGACGTGTCCCTGAGAGGTCAAAGCCAGGGGAGGAGGAGGGAGGGCAGGAGAGGAGAGTGTCTTAAGGCATTTGATTTAGCAGTCACCTACTGCAAAACAACAACTGCTTTGCCATGCTTTCCAAAACAACAAGAACCATCTGTATCGATGGATGAAGCAAAATTTACTATATCCTCACTGTTACTAGAAGGACTCCACACTGGAAAGTCTGTTTATGGTAGGGCAGTATGTGCAACCATACTCTACTGATAACACAATCACAACCTTATAGCACAAAAGGGACAAAGCAGAAAGGCTATATTTTAACATCATTCACTACTGACCTTTTCCTCGAGGGCCCTTCTTCAAAATCTGAAGAACTAACATCATTGCTCGTTGACGACACTTGCGATGCATCATCCTTCTCATTCTCCAGCTGTTCTGATCCCGGTCCTAATCCTTTAGATTGGCCATTAGTGAGAAGTCCTGCAAGCGTGACAAAGTAGTACACAATATTCAAAATCTGCATTACCAGTGCCAAATGGATTTTATAAAAATTTACGCATGACACTAACAGTAAAGAGTTGACACCCAAAGCAACCATCTTGCAAAGAGATACACTGATAACATTGGTTTTGCACAGAGGTATCCAATAAGAACCTGCCTGATTGTGTGTTTCCACTTTGGTTAACTGTAAGCCCCCAATCCCAAATAACTATACTCTGGGTGTTTTCAATCGTATTTATAATCTTGTCACATCCCTTACTCAAAAAAGGACACAGCTTAGAGTCATAAACTCATCCCTGTTTTACAGAACTCCTGTTGACTAGCATAGATGAGAGCCTTTTGTATTTCTCTGTAGATCAATATAAAATTAAGCTGCCGTTTGGTCAATTTGTCGTCATCTTGCTCTTCATTCTGCTGCTTCCAACTACTGCAATTTATGATCCTTTTAAAAAAAAATCCTAAATCCCAAAGGGGTGAACATCAAACGTCTGTTTCTCAATTCTGATTCTTCTAGCCAAATGCCACTCAACTACAGAAACTCCAGACTGCCAGCAAAGGTACACAAGGCAGGGGAAATGTCTGCCACAGCTGCCTTCCCTTTTGTGCCTTTTCTCTCCTGGAGGAATACTACAGCAAGCAGAGCCACATAAATAGAAGAAAGCATTGGACCTTATACAAGCATAATGTTTAACAAAGTTTGCATATTCTACTCAAATAAGTAATATAAATCGACTCTTACAAACAACAGAAGACAGGCAGCGAAGCCGCTCAGACTCAAGGAAGAATTAAAATAGTAACATATTCTTCAGTAGGCTTTGGGATGAGAGGGAGGAAAATTACTGAGAATTTTATCAGCTCAGTATTTATGTGGTGTTTTAAGAGCTTATTACCAGAGGAGCTGCAATTTTATCCAGGAGAATGCTTTCCCATCACTCCACCAAAATACTTTTGCAAGCAGCATAACAAAGCTTTGTTTCACAGCTTTATTTCCTAAGAGAAACACTGGTAGGACTCCCCTTGCTTGGTCATTTCAGTCCCCCTTTCTATAACTGCACCTTAGAAAGAAAACAGGGAGGGGGCCGATCTCTTCCAAGATAAGCCGGGCAGCAAGGCCCAGAGTACGAATCCAAAAATGCTTACTAATAACAGCAGTTCAAAATTCTCCACTAGTGCTGCATCAGTGCTACACCATTTCAGACCTCTGTTTTCAGGAAAATCACCATTCAGCACCATCAATGCACTTACTCATCGCATAACCAAGCATTCAACCAAGCTCAGCTTCAAAGAGACACCCAAGCATAACCAGAGCAAGAGCAAGGCACCTCCTCCAGCAAGCTGTCTGCTCTACGTACCGGTGCCTCAGCCACAGCCAAACACTCCCTCTCCGCAAGGCCGTTTATTCACTGCTCGCTTGGGCACTGTGACTGAGTACAATACCGCTAGCAGGCTCTCAAACCTGTCAGTGCTTTGGATTCCAATCTAATCACTCTGCCCATTTTTAAACAGCTTAATCGAAAGTCTGCATCATATCACTACATCATACCGCTCTCTTCTTTTTCCAATCAAAGTTTCCTCTTACTCATTCTGAACTACAACAAATTTCTCTTGACTTGGAGTCAGAAGTGGCTACATGGTGGCCACATGATGCAGTTTTTGTATGCTGTTTTTAAAATACTACCTACAAAGTAAAAGCCTGGATTTTTTTTGTGGGGAAGGTAGCTGGTAGCTCAATTTTTTTCTTTCTAATATGGAGCCCACAAAGCAAAAGCTGAAACTAAGCACCAACTTTTGCATTAAAATGTCTCTTCTAGCCAGCCTGAGACTGGCAGGGAGAAGTTAAATGACCCAATTTACATTTTCACTCCCCTTTTGTTAAATTCCTTTCGATACTTCCTTTACATTAAAGAGATCTCAAACTGTGACCCAACATATAATACAAATTTCAGTATCAGCACATGATACTACTACAAGGTTTGTAATGTAACACAATGATACGACACGGAGTGACAGCATCCCTTCAAAGCATTCCCAAGGAAACGAAGGCCACCTTTTAAAAAACATTAAATAGATTATATTTCTGTGCTAAATTCACCCTCACTAGAAGCCTTAGTGCCCAAGTTTATTCTTAAAGAAGTTTCAACTTTTGCTTTGCTTTTTTCCAGGAAACCACTGCTGATAAAATTTACAATTTTTAAACTCCAGAGAAGTCTAAATCAAGCGTATCAGTTGAGGCCTGATACTCAGTAACTTAACTCTTACGGCAGAATTTGATTAGGTTTTCCAAAAGCAATATTTGTTCTGGAGACTTGCCATGTGTAAAACCCAGAAACCTGAAGCGTATGAGTCAAGAAAATCACCTTTTGGGCTGTCAACTTGCACACACTTGGAAGGCAATTTTTATTCATCCTTTCACCCTGCCAAACCATCAGTGCACTTGGAAGACAAGCATGATTTGTGTCCCTTAAGGAAAAATATAGGTTTGTCTACTATTATTCATCATAACCAGCACCATCCCAAAACGCAATAATATTGCGGGTAACTGAAGTTAGCTATCGTCAGCTGAAACCAATTAAAACAAGTGCCCTAAAACAGAGTCATAAAACTACAAATGCGAGATACTGATAAATAATGGGAACGGGTGTCATGTTCTACAGGTTTTCAGGGCCAGCATAATTGCAAAATCCACTCCGAAGTGATTAAAGGCACAGACGGCCACAGTCCACAGCCTCCTTCCAAGCACTGGAGAGAACATGCTGAAGTAGGCTGTTATAAAGTTTATTGCCACTCAATCATTTTTATATCAAATGCATTCAGTTTGCCCCCAGATACCTTTTCCTTCAAACACCATTCCTGCTATCTCTAACTGCAATAAACCACATTCTCTTCTGCTGTGCATCAGTTGGGAGCTATAAAGGGCCTGGAGGCCTCAGGATGGGGTGGGGACCCCACAGTTGTGCCAAGTGACACTTGGGCACTCCCATCACCATTAATGAGTTGGCACCAGCGCACCTGACAGGACGTACAGGTCTGCTGGTGCACTGCAGGAATAGAGTCTGGCGCACATCCATTCACATGGGTTGACCCTCCAAAGCTAACCAAGTTACGGGAAGCAGCAAGCATTCATGTTTCTTAAAAGCAAAGTACTGCAGTTGTGTATGTATGTAAAGAGCGAAGAGCAACCAAGCAAGAAAATGGTCTTTTGCGTAAAGAGCTGAACCACTCTTTGGTCCCGGCTACTTCAGGGCTCCCAGCAACAGTCAAGGAACCAGCAAGCCATCAAGAGCCAGATAAAATCAAAGGGACAAATAGTTCCTCTACTGCTTTTCCATGGCTGTGCCCTTCAACCTCTAAATCATGATGCCAGCGAGCCCTGGCTCATGGCAAAGCCTGTGACCAGTTATGTTCTCAGCTGCCAGAGAGCTGGCAGCAGCTGCCTGCCTCTTGCCCACTGGGCTCATCTCAGCCCCAGCTCTCACTGCCTTCTCCCCTGGCAGCTGGACTCATGACCAACAACAAGGCAGAATAAATCAGGGTTGATAAAAATAGACTTTATTCCTGTAATATAAAGTGTTTGTTTTAAAAGTCAAATTAGATTTTTTTTAATATTTTAAACTAAACCTCATTAAAATTAAATTTGAAAGTATAGCAACTTGGACTTTAAGTCAGTGTAGGATTTCATATATTAAAATGACTTATGTGAAATAATAATTGATATAGAGAGTGAAGCAGCGCATATTTGCTGCCAAAGTTTAAAAGGAACTGAGACACTGAACCGCTCAAAGTCACTGAATAAACACTGCTTTAACCAAGTCACTAATCATGAATTATTTAATTAAGTCAAAAATACAGGAACTCACATATCAAATGACATCTATGCTCCCTTAAATACACTGTCCTGGCTCTAACTGATCAAGACTAGATACTTTAAGAGAAAGGCCAATTACTAATTCCTAGTAATTAAAAAGGGTAGCTTAAAACTGAAACAGAGAGATCTTTCTAAAATGTATCTTAGCCACATAAATGTCAGCCTCACAGTTTTGCTGAATTCTTTTTTAAACTTCCACATAAGCTGCGATAGCAAAGTGCAATTTTAGTTACATGCTGCTTAAAAAGACAAAAAAAAATCCACTTATCAGCTTCTAACTGCATTGAGAAAAAGCAGCAAATGTGACTGTTACGTCCACTCTGTTACAAGCTGGGGAAAGCAGAACAGTGCTTTCTGCCCTCTGCACTCCAGTCATTATTAGAGAGACTTCTATCACCTCCTTTTTATTTGCCTTCCACACTCTGAATGTTTTCAAATCTGTCTGTGGCTACAAGTTTGTTTGTTTTTTCATGTGCAGAAAGGGCTCTGCAATGAGCTGAACCATACCATGTAGGGTGACCCAGACAGAATCCGGGTATCATGGCTTTACAACCTTTGCAGAGTGTGCTCTCTCTTGTTCCCACTGCATCTCACTATTCCCTTTGCTTCTTGACTGTAGTTGTTAACTGAGCAGAGGTCTTTGCTGAGCCTTTTCCAGCAATGGCCGTGTCCCTTGCACCAAAACCAGTGTATGTAAAGAACAGTTAAATCTGCTTAAATGAGCTTACTTCAGGAGGCTTGCACTGACTCAAGCAGATTGCCTTTCATAATAGTTTAACAAGTAAGACTTACTGTTCCAGTGCAGGCAGGGCTTAATTTATATTCGTACAGATTCGCTAACCTTACCATTTTTGCTGATACGCACACTTTTAGCAGCAATCTACAACTCTATTCTCAAGCCATGATCTAACCCATCTCTGGTGATCTGTAGAGATGGCTGACAGGCATGTGCAGGGCAGGTCTTGGGAGCACCTGAACACATGATGCAAAATCACAGTACCTGGGAAGACACCATACAATAAAACACCATATAAGTATAAATACATAGGATGAAAACAGAGGAAGAAAAGAGAAGCAGAAAGCAGCAACATAAAGGAAGATGGAAAAAATGCAAAGGAGGGTTTGGGGTTACTTAGTTGGTTTTAAGAATAAATGAGATTACAATTACCAGTATGTTCTTCATTATTAAAGTTACTGAATAATCAGGAAACCAAAGGGGAGCATCTGAAAAAAACTCAGTATCATGTGGTTAGTTGAACACAGTGGTTGGGTGAAGGGACTTTCACAATGTTTCCAAAACACTATTTCTACATCACTTACTCTAATGCCAACAAGACATCTAAGTATGAACATTTTTATGTTCTTACAACAAGACAGCAAGACCTATTTTAGTTCACCGTTTCCTAGTCCTAAGGCAGCTTAGGAAAAGAAATACATTCAATTGTATTTCCAGTCAGTTCTCACAGTCAGAGGCAACCCACAAAGTCATCACATTAGAAAAATCAGCAGTCAACACCACACAAACACAAGCCAGAGATATCAAAAGCATTAACTGACATAATAAGGGGGATTTCAACATGACTGTATTAACAGCTTTCTATATGGGATGAACACCTAACATCAGCCGGTCCACGCAGTTCAGTGCAGAGGATCCATACTGCAGATCTCAGCTATACGTGCAATACGTAACTCTGCTCCCGAGTGCTTCTTGACCACACAGGGATACTCACTTTCCACTGCCAAGGGATACTGGGTTTGCCTCCCCCCGGCACCCCCCTCCTTGCATTCCTCCCTGATCCCTGCAAGCTGAACGGCTCTGGGCTGGTACAAAGGCCCAGTTTCCAGGGCAATTGGCAAAACAAACACACACACAAGTTACAAGAAGTTAAAAAAAAAAGGATTTACTCGAAGCAGCATTCTCACCACACTGGGATGGCAGCATTATTTATGAGAGCATGTAATAGCATGGACTGTAGTTATGTAGGCAACGGAGCTAAAATTTTGTTCACGTATGGAGTAACACACCCATCCGAACTTCAGCTGTGCAGTCCTGGGAGTTGCACAGGAAAGCTTTGTTTAAAAAAAAAAAAAAATCAGTTATTTTCTTCTTTTTGCACTGTCCCTTTTAGGAAAGCTGCCACAAATGTAATTGCAATGTGAGAAAGCAAGGGGGTGAACCATCCCACACCATGGTCTGAGAAGTCTGTACCACCTGAACACGGACAAACTTCAGTAATAACCACACCATGGAAGACCACCAACATGAGTTCCACGCCTAAAATATAGAGGGGAAAAAGCTACTACCTTCAGCTCTTTAAATATTTACTCTGGCCTTTAGTTTCAAACAGGTAATATTCTGTATGAAAATCTACTTATACTAAACTGATGGCTCACCTACACCTCTTCTTTTCCTTCAGCCTAAGAACTACAGGACTTAACAGTGTATTGTGAGCTATAACTTTATACACAAATTTGCTTGCAAAGTATCATTAATGAATAGGCCTCATCAATTTTCCAGAAGTAATAGACAAACAACTGCAATACAATACAAATTCACATCCTGTTGTCTGTAATCCTAAATTTATGTTCTACCAAAAACACCCTTACTTGCCAGAGTACATGCAGAAACACTACCAAAATCTTGGTAGGCATGTTAAATAAAACCATTAATCATTTGATGCCAAGTTAAAACACACTGGTATCTCCAAAACATCTGCAACAGTCTGCATTAATCAGCATACTGTACAGAGTTACTGTATTTAGCAGTGGTACAGCTATGCACAAAAGATAATTTAGTTTTATAGTGCAAATGCCATCTGTCACATTGTCACAGCATGACAAGGTATCGCATTACATATTAAATAGACAACACGCCTTGAAAATAAGGCCTATTTTCATGCCGTGGTTGTCTTAGAGACTAAAGAACTGGGTTTTCATGGTAGTAACATAATTTAAAAACAAAACAAGCCAAAACACTTTTCTCTAGGATAAGAGATACCTATTCCCTGTCCATTTTTTTAAGGATAGCTGTCAAAGAAAATGCTATTTTGATCTCATTTGGTAATGCAAAACCACAACAGTTTTCTGTCTCTAAATAAAAAAACCACAGCATGAAACAGTCGTTGTTTATACCACACGATGCTCTGTATTGCCACCATGATGGTAATTAACGCTACGTGGGCTTTTCAGATGACAAGCCACTGGACATTAGGTTGATTGTGGTACATAACAGAGCATATGCATAAAGCAGAACTGTTATGCCAAAAACTGTTAGCAAATAGCTTGTAGAGTCTTCATAAATGACTAGAAGAGTGCTTTTATATGTAGATATACATCATTACTATGGAAGCCAAGCATGAATGACATTACAGCACAAGATGTGTTTGTCAGCCTGTCAAAAGACAAGATCACCAAAAAGAACTGATTAAATAACACAGGTTGAAAGAAGCTCCTTAGTCCCATTACATCTCCATCCAAAACTGCTATTAAGCAACCAAAGACATTTATATGACTTTGTTTCCTGCGTATGAGCCCATTATCAAGTACCTGTTAGCAGCGTTAATTGAAATTATATTGTTTTGGTGTTTTAACGCAACACGTTTAAGGGTGTTTTGTTTTCATTTGGAGGGGATTGGTTGGTGGGGGGGGTGGTATTAAACTGGTAGAAACAAGAATATAACAGTAAAAAATTAACCTAATTTAATTCTGCCAGGAAACTACCCCAGGCCATAGGACATACTTCAAGCCTCAGTTTTATTTATGAAATATGCATCTGGAAGACATTTAAAAAAAAAAAAACTACCAATGCCTGCAACATATCATATATCGAGAAAAACCTCACCTAAAGTCTATACTTCTGTTATTTTAGGTTTATACAAATTAAAAAAAAATATTCAAAGGGACACACCTCTCTGATTAAAAGACATTTCTCCACTTTTAAGGACACAATGAAAACTCCGACCCCCTGCTCCCCCCAGGCAAGACACACGACCCCTCCTGGCACCTTCATAAGGTGGAAGGGAGATCATCAGCCTGGGCTCCAGGGTAGCGTGTCCTGGACGAGGGAGGGAACAGGAGTACCGGACAGGCTGAGCAGCAGGGTAGGTGTTCATACACAGGTGAAGGAGAAAGCAGGAGTAATGCTGACTCCAAAAATGCTGGGGAACAAATAAATCTCTCCTAAATCCCCTTCATACAAATGCAGAGAGCTGACTAAGAGTTTAAAACCACAAATAGCTACCTTGAATTTTCCCAAATTTTTTAAATTTTTAAGAGGGGGAAAAAAGGAAACCCAAGGAACGGTTGCCCCAAAACCCAAAAGCTAGGGCTGTCCTGAATGAAGCAGAACAGAGAGGAGGAAAGAGAGCTGATGGCCACCACCCTACCAGCTGCTCCCTGTCTGTTGTATCAGTACCATTGTGCTATCGAGTCCTACCAATTGCCCCTGGAGCTGTATGATAAGGGCAGAGCAGCAGCTTTTCTAATAAGTAGGTACCAGGCTGTGTAAAGGTCGTTACGTTTTGACAAACAGAAACACAGTTAATTTTATAGTACCATAAGCACTTCCTGTTAGCACTGGGGAAACGAGGACCACATACTCTTCCCACATGCTGCCAAAGAATCACAGCATATGATGTCTGCAGCTTGCATCCACCTCTGTCCCCAAACCCCCTTGACTGCAGTCAGAAAGCTTCAGAGGAACAAGAGGACTCCAAATGCAAGATCCGAGCTATAGACCTTTGCTGTTCAGAGAGACGTGGGTAGAGAAGGCATAAAACTCTTTGCAGAAGCAAGGGAACAACACCGCCAGGAAGAGAGCTTGGTTAGGACACGGGGACCTGGACTCTGTCCAGATGCAGCCACAGCTCAGCAGGTGCCCCTGGAGAGCTCACCGCCCCTCCCCGAGCTCGCCCAGCTGTAAAATAAGGTAGTGAGATCAACCACTACAGTGAAGCGCAAGGGAGGGGTACAGACAGTAAGCACGATGTGAGACATGGGGTTGTTATTAAAATCCCTCAGTGGTGTGTGCCTCATGTTGATTTTGGCGCTGGACAGAGTGGCTTTATTTCTCCCTGAGGACAACAAGTGCCCTTTGATTTGCAGCTATGCCAGCGACATCTGTCCTACAGGACATCTTCTCTCATTTGATAACAACATATGCAATCTGGAAACAGAGTTAAACGTGCATTTTATTTGAAATTACAGGCACAAGTAGGTCCACAAGGATATCAGTGATAGAAAAATGGGCATAACCACTGAGAGAGAGAAAAGTCTAAGTTCTCAGGTATTAACAAAATTATCAGCGACATATGAATAAATTATTCTTTGGTTTTTATGCCAAAACAATCATGTCTTGTTTATCCTGCCTTTTCTGGGCAATTTTATGGCTGAATGGAGAACCAGTAGGGTAACATCCCACGAGAGGAGAGTGTCAAGGAAGTACTCGACGTGCCTGTGAAAGAAAGCATTTAATTTTAAAATGTTTTGCTTTCTTCCACTTTTATGTGGTTTAAATCTATTTGACAGTTATTTGGAGAAAAGTTACTGACTCAGTTTCCAAAGTATTTTTGCCTGTTCTTCACCAATATCCAATATCTCACGTGAGGGAGAGAGCATGCATTATTTTAGTAAATAAGAATTAAGTAAAGCAAGCTAGTCGGCATTTTAGGTCTTCGTCACCTCTATGTGAGCACCAAGTAAGGGCAATTCCTCCCCCTTCTGAATCACTTTTACAGATCCATCTTAGCTGTAATACACCACTATAGCAGTCCCATTTTTTAGTCGATTATTTCCCCCCACCTCGGCATCACTGGGATTTGCTTTTAGATTCAGTAACATACATTACCCTGTTTCAGAGTTAAGCTTCCACTAGGAATGGATGGACAAAGGAACAATAAAGCCACACTTCAAGAATACCCATACCTTGGCACCAAGGGACTAGACAGATTAGTAAAAATGAAAAAAAGAAAATCTAAAAAAGACATTCTGATATTTTAAGCAACATGAGAGGGAAAGCTATGCCAAGAGCATGTCTCCAGACAACAGCTATTCTACACTAGAAAGTAAAAATTAGCAATTGTGTCTCCACAGAGTATAAACGAAGGAGGAAGAAAGAAGGTAAAGGCAAACACAGTGAAGAAAAGAAGAGCCTGCTAATTGGAAGAAAATACAACATATGAATGTGCAAATAAAACAAGGGAAATAAAAAGGCATGCAGTGTCTCACTGCTAGCAAAGAATACTTGGGAGCCTGAAAAGGGAGAGATGTGCAGCTAAAACCCAGAGGCTTAGCAAGGCTTGGCTGTATTTGTTACGATTTCTAGGAAACCCTTACAGGCTGTAGAATTCGAAAACAACGTATCTGCATGAAACCAGATACAACAGCAAAACAGCATCTTGACGAACATTTGCTACACGCTTTTCCTCTAACGAAGCATGATTCCTACTGATCTGCGGTGAGGGATCACACAAACAGGGCGGGCTTACGATCTCGCCAGATGGAGGTGACGAAAGGCCCATTTCTGGAACCAGAGTCACAGTCAGCCAGCATCTTGGGCCTGCGAAGGCGACCACTGGCAGGGACTGGGCCAGCCCTCCACTGTGCCCATCTGTGGGAGCCCAGCCCTTCAGAAGGAAGAACAAGTAGCCTGAGTTAACTTCTATCTCACATAAATCAAATTAAATTAAATGACCAGAGGAATAAATGTAGGACTTGACTTCTACATATACCTCAACAGTGAGCAAAACATCAGACTCTGGAACAGGAGGAGGATTCTAGCACAGCAGCGCGCCATAGGAAAAAAGATGGGGAAAGAATGAGAGAAGTGCCAGAAAGCTCTTTTGGGGAGGTTATCCTCTGCTTAATTGTCTCTAATTCTGCCCCTGTGTGACAAAAGCCATGAAAGGCAAATGCTGAATGACATACTTCTAATTGCATAGTCCCATTTGATATTTTAATGCATGTCATTGAGGATTTGCCTTTCATGACTTTTGCCAGGAGCACAGGCAGCCCTCCAGACAGATAGAAGAAATATTTTTTCCCCCCGATGTGACACGAGCTATGAAGATCTTGTTTGCTGCAAGAACACACAGCCCGGTGATGCAGCAGCAGTGACCCTCCCACGCAGCCAGCAGATGCTTTGAGCTTTCAGTCAAAGAAAAGGAGGGAAAAAGTCCTCCTCCTGTCCTGGGAAAATAAAATAGTGCTAAATGCTAGATGTTCTACAAGAACTCAAGTCACATATGACAGATATTTGAATTAAACCATTTTAATTACTTTCACTCCACATATTCAATAACTTTTTAGTCAACATGCCCTCCCTAACTCTGAGATCATCCATCAGCCAGCTCCAGGAGTCAAGCTGTCAACCTCTTTTGCTGACAAGGATTTTTTTTTTCCCTGGCATGCCACCTCCTTCTACTAAGCACTTGAATTATGATCTCTGAGTTTAGAGAGCAATTAAACATACGCTGACTTTAAAAAAAAAAAACAGGCCACAGTCACTTCTAAGTTAACACCCTGGCCTCTTCAGCAACATGCCAGACAGCCCTTCTCTGCCCCAGGAGGTCAGGGCAGCCCAGCTGGACCACAGGCAGCCCAGGCAGCACCGCACGGCAGGGAGGCAGGCTGCCTCCCGCAACGCCGGGGATGCACTGCCGGCACCGCCTGCAGCCAAATTTCCAATTCCCTGCCAGCCTGAGCGCTCGCGTATCTGTTGAGATCCTTAACGTAGGCTTGACAACCATGTCAGCATAAGGCCCTGTGACATCCCGGGAGGAGGGGAGGGAAGAAAGCTGCCTGAGCAATTCTCAAACACTCTTTTTTAAGCCATTGGTTTCCCAGGCTTTTGTCCATAACCCTAAATTTCATCCATAATGCTCGGCACCTCACTGCTAGTAAGGAAAGGTGATTCTCTTCGGGGCAAAACCAGCCATGGCTTTTCCTGGGAGTGAACCCTTCCCCTTGACACCATCTACCCAGTGTACCATTTATTTCCTCTTTTTCACAGAAAGCAGCTACAAGGTACTGTAAAACAACACAGAAACTCAAACACCTGGAAAGCCCCGAAAACTCAGTCTTTGAACTTTGGGGATGCCTTCCTCCTTGTCACTGGTTTTACATCTAAGCTTGCTAAATTGATTATAAATATTTTTTTTTAAATACCTGGCACAATTTTAACGTATGAAACAGCAGTGTGGCCATAAAAATTTTTTTTCCATACAGTAAGCAAACATATTTCAAACATATTTTCAAAAACAGGTTGCTTAAAAAACCCCAAACAAACCAAAAAACCCTACCTATCTTTCTGTGAAATCTGTACTTGCAGAACTGTATTCACCCCTTCCCAGGGGGAAGGGATTTCTTTTCTTTCTTTTTTTTTTTTTTTTTTAGCGGGGGCAGGCAAGGGAGTACCATGTCCTGGCTTTCTTAAATTAAAGGTCGGAGGAGTACACTTCATGCTTGGGATGAAGAGCTGCTCTGCTGTTTTGACTCAGCCCCCTGTAATCTGTTTGCAGTTATTGTCAGGGGAGAGGAGGCTCGTGACAGTAACAGTAAAACGTTTAGACCAGCCGCCGCAAACTGTAATCACAAGTGCAATATGAAAGCCCGACGCGAATGAACAAATTGTTCTGCCATATGCGTGCACGGGAGCGATGACATTTCACCTCTATTCGAGCACTAAGCCTTTGCCTAAGGTAAGGATCCCAGCCATCTCCTACGCGATGCCGACAGTGGCGGCAAGGGTTGGAGGAACGTCTCTCTGATGCACAGCAGCTGTCTACGTGCTGGGCACGTGCAATGGAAAAAAGCACGCCTGGAAATAAATCTGTAGCTAGAAGATGCTTGGGAGAAACCCCTGCCCTCCCAGACCAGCTCCAGTGTTGCAGTGACTGGAGAGCAGGCAAGGGGACAAAGCAGGAGCCCACGCTCGGCCGTCAGCTGAGCTCCAAGTATCTCACCACAGGAATGACGCACAGGCCAAACCAAGAGCGACACAAGCTTAAAGGCATCAGATAATGCAGACTTCAGCCACCTGCCAGAGAGTACACAGAGACTGTTCTCATTTTAATTGGGGGGACAACTGATTCTTGCTAGCATTAATGCAGTCCTCCAAAGCATTGGCATATGAAACGTCAGTGCTGTAACTGCCTTTAAGGAAACGCTCCTCATATGCCAAGCAATTTCCATCTCTATTTCTAGCTCTTGAGACCAGCAGCTTAACCTTACTTTCACCTCCCTTTTGTGAGCTCTACAGGCAAACCACGGGGGGAAGAGATGAGAGCTGGGGTAGGGGGCCAGCCACTTGAAAACCTGATGCTGGAGAAAGGGCTTCTGAAATGTTAAGGAGACTTCCCGCCACACCACCCCCTGGAGGAGTTAAATTCCACCACCATGAAATATTCTGCTGCTATTAAACAGCTTTTTTTGCTCATGTTTCAGGGCATCAGAAAGAGAAGTGAAACAACAATTAGCTGCCTCCTGACTGAATAGAAACCTTGGAACAACCATCATCACACACTTATACAATCAAGACTATACAGAGTGATGTGTATTTAACGATTTTATCTTTCCAAATAAGCAAAGAAGATAAAGTACTCTCTTGCAATTTTTAAAAAATACTGATTCCCCCCTGCCCAAACAAGAATTTGTTGCACAGAATTTTTCTTCCATCCATTCGTGTAACTGAAGGCTCATACCCCTTAGCATATTTCTTGTTTTAAGTACAGCATCAGAGAAATGGGGGTGAAGGGGTGGGAGGTGCATGCAATGGAACAGCATAGAAATGCAGGATGAAAACAGTAAGTGAGCTTTCAAAATATACCCAAGAGGCTGTGTGTATGCTGAAGTTCACCATTGTACTACTACAATCAAAAAACCCCTGATTTAGGGCCAAAAGTACATTATTGATATTCAAAAAAACACTGCATAACACTATTTCAAGATGATGTGACAATACTGAAGAAAAAAAGAGACAGACAAAAATGACGACTAGAATCCCTCCGTACATTCACAGTACCCTATAAAAAGCTGAAGAGACATATTAAACTGAAGCAGTTCAGACAACAAAAGTCTTCCTGGAGTCAGAACATTCCCTCCCTACACATTTCAAGCCCCACTCAAGTTACAAAGACTGTTAAATAGTATTAATGCTTAGCATGCATTTAGCACTTTGTGTGTTCAAAGTGCTAACACATGCACCGCCCCCAGCCCCCCAGAAAACACCAAACAAAACCATACTGAACAAATGGGAGAAGAATTCTGCCTGTCCCCACACGGGATGAGGCTATAGCAACATTTATCCTGCAGTGGCAGAAGACGTCCTGCTTTATAACCATAGCCCTACGTGGCGGGATAAGGCAGAAAGGACGGCGTCAACCACACCGTGGGTACTGGAGCCACCCTCCTAACGGGGAGGATGGACCAATCTAGTGGGAAAGCAGCACTGCAGGTACGCCGCACTGCGTTTTGGAAAAGGGGCAGTACAGGGAGCGGGAATCATCGTTGTCAGTGTCAAAGCTGGGACCCCGATTAGCCCGTAACTTCACTAGCTGCTTGATGCATTGACAGCCTTTGCTTCTTCGCATGCTTGGGCCACCCAGGTCAAGGTTTAACTCCCATGTAAAACCATTTATTAGTAACACCAAACAGTTACACAGTAAGGGCGAGAATGAATGTGAACAAAATCATCATTTTAAACACTCCACCCCCCCTAAGAGCCCCCCCCATCCCATTTAATGTTAAAAAGAAATTGTATGACTGGATCCCAAGTGGTGAGCAGGATATGAGAAGGAAGGAGAGTCCAATTTTTTTTCTTTACTGGTATGTAAAATCAGGAAAGGCTTTGGCAGAAGCCAGGTAGATAAAAGTGGACCACTTGTAAAGGAATGGGGTGGACTTTTTACATTTAATTTCTTTCTGAACTTAAAATCTGCCTCAGAGATATTATGGAAAACACTTTCAAGTTAAAAAAAAAAAGTCACTGGGGACATGAAGGCCTCATTGTTTTCCCCAAACTTTATATGTCAACACACACATGCATAGAAAAAAATCCTTACCTCCCTTCTGAGACATTAAATCCACACAATGTTTCTTGGAGAGGGTAAAAAGAAAATGTAGGTCAAGATGTTGAGATAGGGATTGCTTCTGAAAGATGAAAGCATAAGAGGACTAAGCTTTCATTCCTTATGTTTCTTTGAGATTTCAAACAGAGTGTTATTTGATAATGGTTCCTTTCAGAAAATTGGAATTTAATATAGCTAATTATAAGTTAGCGAATTAATGTACAGTCAGTAGTCCAACTGAGCTGGTATACCATGCTGATGCTTTTTACCAGCATGTCCCCAGTGCTTATTATAGATCTTTTCTCCAAATACTAAGGCCAATCTGCTCTCACATTAGGCTGGATGGCCCAGGAGTTTGTGGAAGGAGGTGGGTGAGGGAAAGAAGGGGGGGGGGGGGGGGCGCGATTCTGTGATCTCCATGGCTGTAACACTGAGCCTGCAGCAAGCAGCCTGGAGTTGTCCTCATGGCATGGCGCAGGAACAGACCCTCCTGCTTCAAAGGGAGCACAGAAAATAAGAGGACAAAGACAGAATGAAAAACACAAGTAGCTGGAGAGGAAAAGTACATGGAGAAACAGGAAAACACATTTTTCTCCTTCCGATTTAAAGGGAGGAAAAAGGACGATGACAGACAGTGAAGAGCATAGCCAAACAGAAAGAGAGGGAGTACTCCCAATTCTCTGGTATTAAGATGGAAGTATCTGAGAATTATTTGTCCCGTGAGCAATCATAAGCTAAAAATCCTGACCTACATCTCACAGACAGCAAGCAGTATAAATAGTAATATCCCTCACAACAGGCACCAGCAGCAGATGCAGCCAGATTTGGACCGAGAGCAGCTTCTCTGCAATTCAGAAGAAAGCCACATGTCAATGTTTCAGGGACCTACGCAGGTTTGAGATGGTCTCTTTCTACAGGTGAACCAAAATGCACTCAACAACACCTGCACATCACTGGTTAGTACATAAAGCAAAACCGTAGCTTGCGTAGTCTTAAACATAGATTGTACTTGAGTGAATTTTGAGGGGAAAAACATGCATTGTGGGAAACTCTGCAATCCACAAGGTTCCAGCAACTTTCCCTTTGTTTTTCACTGTAGTTTCCAACTAAATACTAAGCCAGCATATTTCTTTAAGTTCTCCAATGGATGTGTGAGCTCCTGCAATGAAATCCTGTCATTGACTAAGGCACAAGCTCTGTGTCAGGGTCTCAGTCAGAAGGGCCATACCCAGTTTCTTCCTCAAAACGGTACCTAGGTTTAGTCGAGCTATAAGCTTCTGGGGGAAAAATGGGCACGGTTTTGACATAATCAGCAGAAGTTTCTTACACATTAGCAGATTAATTCCTCTGAAGTCATATTTTCATTTGGCATGTCCCCACCTGGGTTACAGCAGGATGTTCCCTATGAAAGTAGGCATTGCCTTCCAAGATATCCTGCTCCTAACAGGCTACATCGGGACAAAACCTGCCCCTTATAGAGCGCACCTTTCCCCTCTTCACACTGGAAGAATTCCCCAAATCCTTCTGCTGAACTTGGCACTACCACCCGCTCCCAAACCTTGGAGCTAAGGAGTGTACGCCTTTCTTTAACTTCTTCCATCAAGCTGCAGAATAGCATTCATTTTTGGAGAAAACAAAAACAAATCAAAAGCTGAAGTCTTCTTGTGACAAGAGGACACCAAAACAGTACTTCTCCATTGCTTTCAACCTCAGTAAAGGGAAACAAAGCTGACATGGAAAACACCACCTCCTTCAGTCTACTCTCTGGTTCCTATTGCCTGAAGAAGAACCTGGTCAACCTAGGTCAGGAGGAAAAGCAGTCACTGGACAAAAGCTGAAAGCTATTTTCCTAAAACCCTGGTAAAGTTTCCGAGTCCTTCGTCTGTACTGGCAGAATTTCTCCTGGAAGTAGGAAAGCACAAACTGAAGACCAGCCTGTCTTTCTCAGCAGAGTCTGTTCCTTTCCAAGTTTTCCTGCAAATTTAGTTTTCATAAGACTATCCCCACCGAGTCCAAGATTATTTGAGAAGCTTTAAATAGAAATTTACTTAGCGGTTATAATTTTGGTCCAGCCAGATGGTAATCCAGCACCATCTCAACATCCAACTACACCAGGGAAACTGAAGGACAGCAAAACCATCTTTCCCCATAAACCCCAATATTCAAGTTTATAGACAGTATCTTAAACTCCCTTTTCCAATCAGTGAACTATTCTTAAAAAAGTCTGCTTTCCAGGCTGTTAACGGCAGACACCTAGTTCCATAACAGAAAGAAAGGTGGTTTTCTGCGCTAAGCAATGCCTTAACTAACGGCCCATTTATTCTACTTTATGAGCAGAGTATTTGTATATAACCCTGTGTTATGCTCTGGATGTTAATCAACCTTCAAGACTTTGCATGCCACTTTTACTGGAGTGCCTTCCATGCTGGCATAAAGGGGACTTTGTACCAACCAGTCTTCCTCCAGCCTAGGAGAGATCAACGTCAGCTCGTGGCTCAAAAACCTCTCTTTCACAAACCACTTTTACTCTTCAACTCTGGTGTCTTGTTAATGAGACTTTAAATATTCAAGGACACCGCCATACTGTGTGAAGGTAATCCATGAAACAGTGCATTTAAATCTACAATTGGAAACGGGCTGTGTTTATCTACTTAGCTAAGACAGCCTTGTCCATTCCAATTAGAGAAGGTCATTTTTGGGCAAATGTAAACTGGCATTTGAAGTTCATCTCTGCAGGACAATGAGTTGAGGTAAAGCTTCTGGGACAGGTTTCCACCTAAATAAAACTTGACAAGTAGTCCCTAACCACAGACCTCATTGCTGCACAAAAGACCATCTTCAATTGATTTTGGGGAGGGGGAAGAAGAGTAGTGACAACTATGTTTCAAGAAGATTTGGAATTCAAGCCACGTTCCGATAACTTCTATTCCTTATTCATGGCTTCCACCTGGAGGTAATTGTTGCTGACCTCCTGAGATGTAAAGAGGCAGAACAACTACTGTAGAAAGCACCAGATTTTATTATGTTGGGAAAACGATAAAAGTTCTTTGCTTACTGTCCTCTCAAGTAGATTGTCACTTTAAAGAAGAGTTAGGACTCTTCTCCTTGGAAGAGAAACAGCATGTTCCTGGACAGACACACCACAGGAACCAACAGGAGGGAAGGGGAATTGAGCCCTCCATGCAGACTACGTAACAGGAATATGCCTCTCCCCAACCCCAGCCTACTCCTGTGTGATGCCTCAGTTTTGAGGCTCTGCACAACCCTACTGCTACCTTCTGGCATACAGAGCCAGAGGGCGAGAGAGAGCCCAAGGCTCTGAAACAAGATCCCAACATCACAGCAAGAGAGCAGGCGTCAGAAAAAAACAGAAGGGGATGAAATTCCTCTTCAACCCTCTCCGTCCGATACACCTGCATCTGCATGCTTCAGTACAACCCAGATGCCTTTTCTCAATGTCCTGTATGAGAGAACATGCTTCTGGCATTGCTCTAGCACCCTCTTGCTAACATCGTGACAGCATTTCCGCCCTGAAGCGGAAAGAAAATTCCCACATTGTGAAGAAAGGTAAAAACTGTACTCCCTCTGTGCCATTTTCATCACTTTTAAGCTTCTTTCAATCTCTCCACATACACAGCAGGCGTGACATAAAACCACTGGGGTGCTTTGCAGCCAGAGTAAACAGAGCATCTTTAAAAACAGTTGGTCATGAAATGCTTTCACCTTTCACAGCACCAGAGGAGACAACCACTGTCTGAGGGAGGTGTTTTAGGAAGAACCTGCTTTTGAGGCAACCTGGCTGAAACAGAGCATCTCAAGGTGTGATTTACCTCTAACACATCTGTTTACACATACGCACACAAAGACTAGGAAGAGGCTAAACTGAAATATTTTTAAGGTCAACCACTACTGAAGTTAAGTGAGGGGTGAGCAAAGGAGGAGAAAAATGCAATTAAAGGCTGGTGCGGTCTTTGGGCATTACTCAGAATGGCTGGTCGAGGCCAAATCTTTTGCAGGAAAAGTGGCTTATCTCCTGGCTTCCCAAATTGCACCAGAGGTCAGCTGAAGAGGTTTCAGGAGTTTGCCAGCTCCGTCCCTCTGTGGGATCCTTGGCAGATTGCTCCAGCTGGGCTCCTTCCAGCTCTTCCCTTTTTCCATTTTAGCGTATAGCTTGAATAAAGAAAACAAGATGAAGGCTTTCAAAGATAACGCAGTCTTTCACAAACAGATGCAGAACAAAGCACAGGAAATTCTGAGCAAAGTAAAAAATGAATGTTGTCTGTTCAAGGCTTATCTGGAATGAGTTAGCCTCTTAGTGGACAGATCTGAAACATCACACGGTCCCGACTGCAATCGCAGTGTTCACTAACAAGCTTGTGAGGGGAGAAAACAGGATGGAAAAAGGCAGAAATTCAGCAGCCTTTAGCTCTCAGAGCTGGAAACTCCTTCAGATGTACCAGAAAAACACTTGAGAGTCAAGCTTGTCACCATCACCCCCTGTTGCCCTAAGCACAAGCCTTCTACATCTACACCTTTGACTGGACACCCCCTTCACAGTATTAAATTCATTTAAATTGGGAAATAAAGGACATCAAAGGCAGGTTATTGAAAACGTGTATTCATCTAATTCTGAATACAACATCACATTAACTGCGTGTAATAAATCTGTGCTAGTCAGACACACAAAAAGGATTCAAAAATGCATGCACATTTATTACGATGCAGAGCAATCTGCTATGACTTAACAGTATACATGTTAAGCTATATTTATTTTCCGGAAAACATTCACCCACAAGCACTGGGAAGTATCTGCTATGTGATGAACCTCTCATCATCATCAGTTATTGAGAGACAGCAGTTATTTCACAACAGTTTCTTGGAGATTTTAAATCAAAAAGATCCCACAGAAACCAAAGTGAAACGTGGAGGCATGAGCTCAGAGCATGGACCAATCTCCTAGGCTGTTACAAGCCATGAAATGAACGTAATTAATTCCTGAAGAGTTTTGTTGCTCAAAAAGGTGACCGATTTTCTTGCTTTTCACAGCAGAAATTCTACCTTCAGATGTGGGTTAATGACACCTAAAAATAACGCAATACCGATCTACTGATGTTTTCAGTTTACTCCGTGTCACTACAAGGATCCCCAGATCCATTGCGATTGGCAACCCATACACTTAACAAGTCAAAGCCTAGGAACACAGGTAATGGAGGGTATTTGAAGCAGAGAGTAAGGTGCACTGGCAGCTGTGTCAGGCAACTTGCAGCAGCCGCTACTGTGCCCATCAGCAGTTACAGCCATCTGTCACTAATGTCTACTTTTTCTTTTACAACACACTACTGCCAGGGTTGATATGATAAGGTTTACAGCACACATGACATCTGCTCCGATTAAACACAGCCTAATGGCCTTACAAATGTCCTGCTGGACCAAATAGTTCTCAAACTCTTTCCACTCTTTCAAACAGCAAGCCATTTCTAAAATGTCCCCCATGTCAAGGAAAAACTGCTGTGGAGGTTGTAAGACACAAGACAGGCCCTTGAAGACTGAAAATGCGTTCTCTCTAATACTCTGAAAGTGCTCCACAAAACACAGTTTTGCATTAACAGCTCAAAGCGATAGCGTAAAAATAATGAGCAAAAGCCTTATTCAAAGCTAAGCACAGTTCAGAAAATACAGTTCCCTAGGAATGACTACAGTAAACTGTATTACACAGTATGTGTGTATGACTGAAACTTCTCTCTGCTTTTACTTGTTACACTTATTTTATTTCCTGTTGCATTCCTATTTTCTTAATAGAATATACTATTTCAATGACTGACTCTTTCTTTCCCTGCTGCTTTTCTGGTTATATCCCTTATTGTCTGTCCTTCAAATTAAAAAACACTAGTTACTCAATGCACAGTTTCCTTCTGCCAATCATGGGCAATGGGGGAACAACAGGAGTACTGAAATTTAAACCCTCTTTACAACAGCAGCTACGTATTCCAACCTGCAGACCTTTGGTCTCCACTAGAACATTTTAATAAACACTAAAATAATAATAATGAGAAGCATTGGGCATCAGACAGACAGAAAGAGGCAAAGTACCATTCTCCCCCCCTCCCATGCCTTCTGAGAACTATTGCTCTTAAACGGAGAAGCACTGTGCTCACTTTTTCTGAGCATACTGCTGGCTTGCTGCCTTCATCTCCACTTTGTGTCTGCACTTTGTGCAAGTTTTCCATCCCTTTCGACAGCATGATCCACCAGACACATCATGCTGTGGAACTCCATCATTTACATCACCTTTAACAGAAATCAAAACAACATTAAACAGCTATGTAAACCACAAGCTAACTCTTTACCTCCTCTTAACATAACTCAACAGCTGGAGAGAGTGACCAGCACCAACCACCACTCATCTCAGCAGATCACTGGCATGAACTTCATCCACCCCAACCTGTCAGTCTGAAGGACAATGCAGCTCTCTCTCATTTTTTTTAACACCCCATTAAAAATCTAGTCATTAATAAGATAATAATTAATAAATTTAAAATTCTTTATCTGCCAACCAAAGAAACGGTTGAGTTAGATGCACCGCTTTGGATTCTCATTTAATATTACAGTCAAAAAAAGCAGCTTTGCCTAAGTTATGTCTTACTCTCATTTCTAAAATAAGCAAACTAGAATTGACAAAAGGTACAATTTTTGACAGAGCTAGCAATCCTACAAGGTAAAACCACCACCATTCTTTTGGCTGTACATGCCAGCCAAAAAGATGGCAGAGTGCAAGTTTAGGCTCGCTGGCAATTTTATGGCTGACAAATACAGAACGAAGCAGTTTGCTTGTCTGCACTCAAGGGTGCTCTCTGGACTGCTGATACAAACAATAAATCCAAAACAGCAGCTGTGCAGAATGACCCTGAGTCAAGAAAAACAAAGTTGTTGTCCCCAGTTGGGGTTAAGGCAAAGTTTTGTTTCATGGACAGTCTATGCAATGACTTTCACCACTACATCAATGGTGGTTTTTTGTTTTGTTGGTTTTGGTTATGTTGTTGGTTTTTTTTTTAAAAGAAATACATAAATATAACATCTATATTTGTGAAGCACTTTTCAATGAATTTTTAAGCTGCATCTTTTTTTGCTCCTATTTCTGGCAACTGTTGTCCCTTCTAGCATCTGAGGCTGTGGTTAGACGAGACGACTGCGCCAATCCTAAGGCTGTGGTTAGACAAGATGACTGGGCCAACCGAGCAGCTTGCTACTATCAAAAGGGGCAAGTCCGGTCGTCTCCTCCTCCAGCTTTCAGTCAAGGTACTCTGGCTCCTCATTTCCACCAAATGAGCACTCACTGCTCATCCAACCTCTTGATGAACCTGTGTAGTTCATTAAACTAGTAGAAAATTATTTTTTTCTTTAAATCATTTTTCTGGGCTAGCTTTCTGCCACTTTAGCACGCTGAACCAGCTGCACTGCACAGGCAGACAAATGGCAGAGCCAGCAGAAGACAGGAGGTGAAAGGAGGGGGACCAGACCCATCAGCCACTGCTGAACTCTTTCTTACCTTTCCTCACCTTATCTATTTTAGACTTACAATAACTCAGTCTCCTACAGATTATGCACACACCTCTGCAGATTGTTCATTGCCGTTTTCATTTTCCATTACCTACAATTAGCAATATGCAGGGAGACAAGATTATTTTTAGAATTACTTTGACTAGAAATGCACTCAGGTGCAATAGAAACTCTTTTTAGATAGCCATGAAATGAAGTTTTAAGAAAATTAATTACACAATTCCTCTGTTTCCCTGGTTAAAATAATATCCACCTCTGTTACGATTGAGAGAAAAAGGATGATGGGTGTTCTGTAAGAGAAAGTTTTCTGGCAGTCTTGCCGAACACTTAAATTGTATTAAGACGGAAGCACAATTCGGACATAATCAAATTGCGTAGAGATCACTGAGGGTGCAATTTGGCCTGCAGAATTTTTATACGTGGTGATGATGGAAAAGGCAAAAAGAGCCTGTGTCAGGTGATGAACAAGCAAGTCCCTGGCAGGCTCGAAAATGAATTCTGTTCTACAAAACAAAGAAAGGAAAAGAGATTTGGAAATTTTCAATGGTGCCCAACCCCAACATCCTGTTATTTATTTGTTAATCTTTAAATTCACTTGACAGCAAGCACCAAAGTGAAAGTGATGTTGAGTGCCATGACAAATCTGCTCAAACGCTTATTTTCTGAACCTTTTAGTTGAAAACATCTATATTTAATCACAGTTTAAAACTAGCCAAAAAGGCTGTTTACTCTGAATGTAAAGGGGAAATACTGCAAAGTTGAAAGAGGTATTTCTGTTTCTGTAAATGCATTTTAAAAATCCACTTACACAGACAAGGGTCCTTGGCACACTTACAATCTTCTGCTAAAGCTTAGGAGACAGACAGACATTACCCACTGTCAACAAATGCAATTTCACATCACTGATGGAGTGAAAAGCTCCCTAGACAAACGTTAGCATAAAACCTTCTTCCAGTATTTAATTGCAGCCTTCAGAAATAAAAGAGATGAAGTTACCAGTATATTTGAACCATCATAGTGAATGAAGAGGGCTACTTTCTTGTTCAAAATTAAAGGCTGAGTGGTGGTCCAGGGAAGGAGGCGGCGCACACCTCTCTGTGCACAGAGGGGCGCAGCTGAGACAACAGCACTTCCCTGAAGGCTGCTGTGTTTTCATCTGCGCGAGTGGGAAGAGAAGAGACATGGCCTCAGCCCAGAGAAGACGTGGTTGCCCTGCTGGCAGCTGCTGCCATCTCCACATAGTTGGCTTTTGGCAAATAATGCATGGCACTGAGCTGAAGCACCCGGCTTAGCTGTGTTAAGGCATTTCTACCACGTCTGTCGCAATTTTTATGCCATGCCTGGGGTACCATCCACATGGCCAGGGAAAAGAGGTTTCACCAAAAAGTTGGAGTCAGATGAACCAAGCCCCATGCCACCCTACCACTGGGCACCTTCATTTTGACACGGCCCGCCAAAAGTCACATTAGCTTTTGTGCAGGAACAGCTGAGGGCAGGAGCAGACCAGCACAAGGGAGGAAGGGGCACCACAGCCATCTGTGGACCGAATGCTACCTCTGTCAAAGTGCTGACATTGTTCCTTCTCTCTTTAAAGAGCACACATAAAATTAACAAATGATTTTAACAACCCTAAATGTAAGGTGAAATCTCTCAGAATAGCAAAATACATTTTTTTTACCATCTCTATTTACCAAATGAGCAAGACTTCCAAATTCTGCCTTGAACCAAAGCATTCCCTTGTGTACATTTGATTTACCAGCTAGACCACATCTGCCACAAGCTTAACCTAGCTGGCATGTTTGGAAATTGCCATGACACATTTCTAGGACAAAGTATAGCTGGTGAAAACACACTATCTGCTTGAATAATTCTAGTGTCTGGTTGTCATCTCTGTAGATTAACTAACCACCTTAAACAAACAAGTAAACTTTGGCACTTTTTCCATTTACGAAACACTAGTACTTCTGTATCACAAATTTCTTGTTTACCACAAGTTTTGAAAAATAGAATTTAAAATCTTATGTCATAAAAATTCGCTTTATGATGTACTCTTTTGAGGGTACTGGATTTATTCTTGTAAACAGAATGCAAGCAATAATTACATCTTTCATTGCCTTTTTTACAGCCTTATCTCACATTCTAAGCTACACAAGAAAACCATTTCCCGAGGGAATTAGCTTTCCTTTTAGATGAGGATCTCTGAAAATTGGTATCACTATTCCAAACACCAATCCCTATTCTTAAAATCCTAACGCAAATGACAGGCAGCAGTAATCAAAATCACTAAAGAGGTCCCTCTGGGTTTTCCAGCGCACGACCTTGTTTCCATAATCAGAGTGCCAGTATCCCATTTAGGGCTGCAGAGGGTTTCTTGACAACCTGCAGCAGCACTTCCTTCAGATTTTATATTCCCACATGCTGGAGAAGAACACAGAGCAAACAAAAGCATACTGTAGGGTGTCATTCTGTACTCTGCAAATATCTAGAGTCAAGATAAACACGCATGCAATATATCCACCGATACAACAGCAATAATACACCCGCTCGCCTTTCTCTGAAATCATTCTAGCTGGGGGATGGGGTGGTGGAAATAAGAGTAAAGAAAGCAGAAGAACAGTTAGGATGAAAAATAATTTTTGCTTCCATGTTTGTGCCGCCAGTTATCAGGTGAAAAGGAGATATAAAAAAGGTAGGAGTAAGGAGACCTGCAAACACACCACCACCCCCAAACAAAACCCCGCTACTTTAATCAGAACCACCTAAGTAACAGGGTTTCAGCCACAAACTGAAAATGGCAGGATTGTTTTCAGGATAACAAATATCTTTAATAGTGAGGCGGAGACAGCCAAGGTATTATAATACATAGAATTTCCAAAAGCAATTTGAATTTTTATTTATTTTAAATTTTATTTTTCTTTTATTAGTCAGAGAGGCATGGAAATTAATTGTCTCTGAGCCACCACCAGGACATCTTAGAGCTTGCAGAAACTTTACGACAGAAAAGACCCCTGTTAATGGGTTCATCACTCACATTTAAAATTAACATGCTTTTCGCCCTATCAATCAAAGGGGCACCATTATTCCAGCTACCAAATCATTAACAATACTACTGTACTCACCAGCTGAAATACCCATGACAACCATTTTTGTACAAGTTTAGTTGTAGCTTGGCAAATGCTGGCAAAGCAACTTTTGTATCACGTTTATGCACCTTCAGCCACTTCAAATCCATAAAAACTTCTTAAAAGACACCAGATGCAAGGGGCTGGTGCATATTTTACCTTCCTCTATTGCCAAAAGTAAGTACTTTCTACTGAAACAAATTACAGGTTGCAAGTCTATAATAAATAAATTTAAGGGATGACACTTAAAAAACAAACAAACTCTCAGCACTACAGATGGTGGAACCAAGATCAAATTCTGCTACCTAGTTGTTTGCAATCCCCTGAGCTCTCAGAAGTACACAAAGACCAATCCACGCTTCCACATTGAGCAGGGAGCTCGGAGAGCATGAACCCTGCTCAGACCCCGCCTTCCCACTCTTGGAAATGCTTAAATTTGCCATGTACTGGAAGGTGACCTATTCGATTTTCAATAGCTGAAGGAGCAATACCCTTTAGAGTTCACTAGGGACAGCGACAGGGCTGTGCAGCACAAACCCTGCACTTTCCTTTATCTTTGCAAGGCAAAGCACCCTAACCAGAATTCAAGCCAGGGGAGCCCAGACTTAGAGGCACTGAACACAATTTACTTCAGATTATTTCAGCTAGATTCCCCCCGCCCCCCTCCTGGAGAGCTATGGGTGCTGAATATTAATAAAGGGATCGCTCACATAAAACTATATTTAACTGCATGCTACCTTTTGGAGTAACACACAAGAAACACTGGTTGTGGCCGGCATGTTGGAACAAAGGACATATGCAAGGAAATATTTTTTACTCCAACAGTATGAAATCACAGATCTAAGGCTCACCCTTAAAATATTACATTTCCCTAAAATCAGAATAGCTCAGTAATTTCTTAGGATGACCTGCTTTGTCCTCATTCCACAGAGACCTGTGGATTTGAAAATACATGGCTACTTTTTTTTAAAGGATGTAAGGAACAAATTGTATGTTTAAATAGATTTTCTTAATGTCACTGCACAATATCAATCCTCTTCCCTTTTGCAAATCTTTTTTCCTCTGTATAATGAAACATTTTTCCAAGTGACAGTGGATTAAAAAAAGCTTTTAGACAGTGATGTTGAAATAGAGCAGCACTGAGACAGGACATTTAAAGACTCATTTAGCAAACAGCAAGAATAACACAGAATATCATTCTGGCTAAAAAAAACAAAACAAAAAAACAAAACAAAAAAACCCCAAACAACACCCCCCCCCCCAAAAGAACTGATCACCTACTTCTGTGAAGGAGAAAAAGCACCAAATGCTACAGTTCTGAATGCGAGAGGCAAGCTCTGAAGACGTGAGCCGTGCCGCTGCCAGAGGAAGCCGGTGGCATACTCCATGTCTGGTACCTGCATCGACACAGCATTCCCAGCCAACTCACTTTTCATCTAAGCTGCCTTTGGAGAAACTAGACACCATAAAAACCTCAGTCATCCTGTAACCTGGCACACCATCAAAGCCTCCTAACACACAATTACTGTGCTTCACGCCTTTAGACTTTTTTCCTTTGACTAAACAAAACCCCCACAATGGAATAAGAAACTTTCCAAGAGAAATTGTGTTTGACAGAAGATCAATGATGCAGAGGTGTTGGAGGGAAAAAAGCCAGCGCTGTTTTGTGTACACCTCCAAGCTTATTAATGGCTTGCTGCTAAAGCTAGATGCCCCTTCCCATCAAATCAGTATTTGATATTATTACTGAACTCAGAAGTCTGAAGTCTTCTTTAATCACGTTAAGGAGTTTGCAATTGCTTATGCAATACAGTAACTTTATCACGCTGCCTGTAGTTATCCAGCCATTCCCTTAGGTTTTTGCCCTGTCGGCAATAACACTCGGTGAAAACGCAGTGAAATTTGACTCACCGTGTCAAAAACACAAGCTACATATAAATATGAATAACCTACCAAGTAAGCACCCAGCTGCTGCTTTAATGCATTAGCACATGTATAGTTAGGCACATGCCTAAAAGGAACTGCCATAAACCTCCATAAAGAAACAAATAAGCTCTTGTAAGTGAAGAAAAAACTGTTAGTCTGCCCAGAAATCTGAATCCTGCTAGTCATCACTTTCAAGGCTCAAGCCAGCATGACAAAGCCTTTTCAAGAAAGGGTCCGGTGTCAGGGAGTGAATCTGAAAGAGACACACTTTATATTCACCTCTCAGGACACCATGGCTTTTTTAAGCCAGCTGTAAGGGAAGGGGGGGGGTGGGGGGGGTGGGCAGCAGATAATAATTGGCCAAAGAATTAAATAAATAAAATTAAACTTCTTTCAAGCCCCTGTCATCTAGGTTTGTCTACATCTCCTTTTAAAACCTTTAAACAACTGCTCTGTGAACTGCTAAACTAGGGGAGTCCAACACCCCAGTGTCTGTCCCCTACATCTTTTTATGTAGGTCCTGTGCTATTTCACCTCTGGACAAAAGACAGCATGGACTGAGATCACTCCAGAATTACAGATACTGGTGATCCAGTTTCTTGCATCTGAATGACACAGAATTTGTAAATTCTGTTCAGCTGTCCTTTCCCAAGATAAATGAAGCCCATCACCTTTAAAGGGATACCTTCTCTGTCGACATACTCAGCAAATCAGGTAGCAGACTGATCAGAGGAACTTCCTTCTCTACTGAACAGCAGCCTGGCCCTGTCCTCCTGCCTGACACCCACCCACCCTCCACCCTGATCCCCATCTCAATCGGTTCACCAGAAACTGAAACATATGGATTGTTCAAACCGGGCATTTTAAGCACTTCAGAAACAAGTTTTTCTGCGCAGATCAAAAGGGCACAGTGCATGCCAGATGGTGCACTGGTCTCCTTCCTCGCTACAGCAGAAGAACAGTGTTGAAAAGGACTGAGTCCTTCCAGCGGTACAGTACCACAGAGGCAGCTCACCGTTCACTGCCTTGAGGCTCCCGGTAATGCCATCGCCGTGCTGCCGCTTCTGTGCGTTCTTGAACTCCTTCAGAGATAAATAAAGGACCTTCCGCACCACCCTCTCCTCTGACCAGGGAATCCCATCGCTGTCATCCTAAAGAAGAAGGAAATGGAAAGGAAACGTTAGTTGCATGCATCTGAAACAAAAACAAAACCCAACAGCCTAGGGCTACACAGATTATTTGTAATAAAAAAAAAAAGAGAAACTGAACAAAAATACTGTGTAACAAAACGCAACCTAAGCTTGGCCAGCTATAACAGAGAAATGAAACATAACTATTATCATCAAATCAGAGCATTAGTCCCTCTAATCCTTTATCCTGCAAACAGCAGTAGCCATGTACCAGGTGTTAAACAGGAGGTGAAACTTATTTGTTAAAATCCTCATAATTAATCCTTTATGGAGAAATTTATCACAGTCAGGAACTGCTCTCCCAGATAATTAAGAGGAAGGGAAAAAAAAATCCAAAACACTAAATTGAATGTTGCAGAAATTTAAGAGGTAAGTTTCGTGAACCAACTTCTCTTGTTGCCATTTTGGCCTTGGTTTGTGCCTCTTGGCTCAGGATTTTTTTTTCTCTCATTTAGTGATTTGCATTTATTGCAGCGTTACAATGAAGTTGTACATTGATAACAATAAAGGTATTCTGAATTTATCTCAGCGTAAAGCAGAGTGGAATTTGGCCCACGGGGCCTATGTTTTCTACTTTCTTTTTAGGAGACAAATGCTATATTGTCAAAAGGAATACTAGTGCATGTCATATTTAGTACTTGCTTTAGTTAAAAGATTAATCCCCTGGAAAAGCATTTCCCTAAAGCCTTTAGCATTCAAATAAATTAAGTCAGCAAATTGATATAAAGACATAAGTGAGATCAGGTAAATCATCATATTTTCATAAGCCCTATAATTGTCTCGAGGTCTTTAAAAATCACTATTTGAGCATTCTTGCCCTTGAATTCCTCAAGGGCTATATCACTGCCAAGCAAAAACATTAACATTTCTAGGCAGGCCTTATTTAGGTAAGTGTACCACAGCACACTGCCACACTCCACTGGAAACCCTGAAAAGCCCCCTCAGCACTCCATGCCACGAGGCAGAAGAGTTAAATATAAACATACCATCTCCTGTGTCAAAGAAGCGACCAACACCGTAAACTTAAAAAAATAAGCATAGTATAGGGTGACCGTTGATAGCTTTTTCCCTTGCTCCTCTAGTGGGATACTGGCATTCAGCTGCTGAATTGTGATCAGAAACATTTCTCCTCTCAAAAAAATTCTATGACAAATTACGGGGGGGGGGGGGGGGGGCCAACACAATTAGTGCTGTGAAAGCAGCCAGCATTTTGGCAGCAGGATGTGCATTTCGCACAAGGGACAAGCTACTATACTTTGAACAAGGCTGAGCTATGCTCAGGGAGCTTTAGAGTGCAGGCAGCTCTCGGCCAAGAAAGCCAACTTTGTAACCCAACACCCACAGCAACCAAAAAAAAAAATCTCCAGGCAAGCATTTTAAAAGGACTAGTACATCCAGTTATTTTGTCAACAGAGGTTTACACAAACAACGCTGGCTCACCATTTTGCTGCCAACACAACTTCAGCCCTAAGCAGAAGTGACACTAAACACGGGAGGGCTGCAGCCTGCTCAACTTTAAGAAAGCTTGCCCAAAGATGCCCCGTTTACATTCCCACTGACTGGTAGGTATGGAGAAGAAGCCCGGACAGGAATCCCACCGACGAGGGCCTGGTGGGATGTCACAGAAACTACTTATGAAATCCTCAAGGGAATCGTGCTCAGTTTGGAAACAGTCGTAAGCACCCCCGGCACCCGTCTGTATTAGGGACACAGGCCTGCAGACACCGCTCACTCTCTTCACCAGCGTTTGTACAAATTCCTAATATAATGTATAAACATGAGGAAGAGGGTGAAGAGCCTTCTGGCCAGGCACACTGCTCCTGACTCTGAAGCCTAGACGAGTTACGCAGAAACCCACCAAGAGGCAACAAAACCATCACCCAGTATTTTTATATACTTTAAGCCAGGCATACACAAGACACACACACAAAGATGAAGCCCAGTTAACCTAAGCTGTACTCAAAGAGATGTGCCGCTTTCCTTAGCCCCTATCAGCCTGAGGCCTCTCTCCTGTGAAACACCAGGTCTGCCCTGAAGCCACGAACAAACCCCTTCCTCCACCAGACCCTGCAAGCCCTGAGGAGCTGCAAGTTGCATGAAAACACCCATCGGTTCCTGATCCCACCGGCCCTTTTATCCCTGCTAAAAACGCATCCAAAAAAAAAAAAAAACAAAAAACCAAAGAAATTAATCCCCACTTAAACCCACTTTGTCAAGACAGCTCGCTGCACGGAGCACGTGGCAGCGTTCGCTGTTTCAGTCGCAACAGGGTGAAAGCTGCTGACAGGATTGATCTTTAAATCGGCGTGTGCCGACCGAGCAGCCGACTGCAGCAGGTAAGCGACCTCTGGCAGGCACAACCCATGCCCTGGGACATGCCGGTTGCAGTCCCTCCTGCAGGAGGGAAGGAGATGATCCACTGGAGGCCTCTGGTCTAGGCCACCCTCTCAAAGTATTCCTGTGAATGGCCTGAAGCCATCTCCCTCTGCCCAGACAATGTGCTGGGCAGGCAAAAGGATGGTGTGCAACCCAGCACCCTATTTTCTGAGGGACAAGGCCGCCGAGATGTCTTCCTGGTGCCAGCTGGAGACTCCAGCCCTGCTGCAGGAGATGCTCCCGCCTTCCCAGCAGCCCAGGGGCTGCGTGGGCCACAGTGCCACCAGCGAAGGGACGGGTCCCAGGAGGCAGGAACAAAGACCCCCTGAAGCAACCCCTGAAGCAACGCAGTAACGTTTCACACCACGCTCAATTCACAGAGCTGTAAAACTTGAGATGAACCATATTGGCTTCATCCTCCCTCTGATAACAGCAGCACCATCAACAGAAGCACACATGGGGGAGTCTCTCCACACCAGAGCTCCCACCAGCCCTGTTGTGCCGAGGCTGCAGACGCTGTCCTGCCTACGCTGCTCTGCTGTGGGCTTTCCCTGCACCCATCACTCGGCTTGAAAAAAACGTCCTCAAGTTCCCCAACACCATGTTATCCAAGGTCAGCAAAATAAGGGGCTAAGCCACTGCCAACACCCGCGTTCACGCGGCTCCATATGCAGGAGCAATAAAAAGGTTTCACAATCGTCAACGGCATCTTCCCCCGAGCCTGCGGCATAAAAGCAGCCGCAAGCCAGAGAGCAGCTGACTCGGAGCCCAGCTGAGCTGCTGCTGCGCCAGCAACGCAGCTCCAGCTCCCGACACATTTAACCATAATTACATGGGTCAGATCATCTCTGCTTCGTCACACCAGTGGAGGGAGAGCCGCCGTGCACCCCGCTCTGCACTCACACCCTTTAGCAAAACAACATACACACACTCAGAACCATTTACAAATATCCTCAAGTGAAAGCCTTGAGGAATTTAATCTATGTAACTTCTCAAAACCAACCAACCAAAAAAAAAAAAAAAAAACCAAAACCAACAAACCAAACCCAAAACCAACAAACCAAACAACAAAACTACCCCTCAAAGGGACTGACTCGATCTCTGCCTTCAAATATTTCCACGGGGAGCAGAAATTTGATAATAGATGGCTCCCGAGGCTGGCAGAGAGGGGTATAATATCATCCAACAGCTGGAACTTGAATTCAGAAAAATGTAAGACAGAATTAAAGAACAATTTCTGCAACTGTGCAAGTAATTAGCCATTGAAACGACTTATGGGGAACTAATGGATTGTCCATTATTGACTTAGACCCAAAAAAGGACTAAATAACGTCTTAAACTGTAGGTTCATCACCACAAGCCCGCAGCCTTCACTGTGCAGGTCAGCCAAGATGATTTCTGCCTCCCAATCTGACAGTAAGATTAGTTTATTAACTCAGCAAAAAAGTAACAGACGCAAACGACCAGTGAAGCCCTGGGGCAGAATTAAGAAACAGAACTGCATCATTTCCTTTAAACTGCGAAAAAAAAATCAATCATGCCACCTTCTTTGTTTTGCCATTTCAGGGAACCACGCGTTGTACAATTACATCTGAACTTCAGCTACCAGGGCAGCCGAGCAACAGTTCAGCAAGTTCAGTCGGAGGGGATGGGGAAGAGGAGCACAACCTCCGTTTACCTACGCAGTACATTCCTGCACAGGATGCTACCCTGGGGATAGCAGAGCAACTCTCTTTCATGCTACCTGGCTGGCAGCTTGCTTTCAGCTCTGGACTTGTAGAAAAGTCCAACAGGCTACTGCCACATACTGCTAATTTGGGAAGAAGTATATATATATAGAAGAAGTATAGATATATATATGTATATATGTACATATACACACACACATGGGGGGGCGTGTTTTTGCTATGTACATATTAAATGTATATAATACATTAAACATAATACATATATATTAATGTGTGTACAAACTAAAATATATACATATTAATATATAATGCATACATAAGTAAGTATATATAGATATCTATAAATAATGCACTTCAATATATAATGTGTATATATTTGCAATGAAATCAAAATGTGCACCACCTGTACCTTTCACCATTCATCTACAGCTTAGGTGCTTGTTCACTGCAGTTCTGCTGCCTAGCTTGCACCTGTGGCCTGTATGCAGCCTTCCTGTTTCTGAAGTTATTCTCAGATCCTGGGGGGGGAAGGGCAAAGCAGGCAGAAGTGAGAGGCAGGCTTCACACTGCATCCTGGGTAGGCGAAACGCCAGCCTGAAGTAGCGAGCGCTGCTGCACGCTGCTTTGCTCCACGAGAAGCAGCAGAAGCACACGCGTACGCATGACTCGAGCTTCTCCGTTCATTCATCGCCAGATACGGCATTCTTCAGCCTGGCCCTGCCTTGCCTTAAGCAAACAGGAGTCACAGTTCACGGGGTAAAACAGAGCTGGAACAAGGGAGAATGCATGCAGCACTCCATGCTATTTGTTTTACTTTTATATAAATACTTTAACAGCAGTGATGGTTTTATTTGAAAAGTCAGGACTTTGTAAGGTACAAAGATACTTACTTATAAGCATGTGTGTTATGACTCAGCATGGCTGGCATGTTTCCAGCTCTCTCTTTGGGTCTTTCCCAAGCACGCATCTCCTGACCCCATTCTTCATGCCAGGTTGCAAAAAGCAAAACAACAAAACACAAACCCCCTCTTTTTTCCAGTGCTGCAGCCAATGCTCAGTTAAAATCACTGTGGCACCCAATGCCCTAAATGAATATGCTTTCATGGTTCAACAGCCCCCAGAGAGTCTTTCCCGCAGATGTAAGAAGGTCATTTTGAAGCAATGGGAAAAATAAACCACAAGCTTCTACCCTTTCCTCAAGGATATTTTTGAAGGAGAACTATTTCAAAGGGTGTTTTTTTTCTGTGTTTAGTTAGCAACAAAACAAAAATCTGTCTTTTGCATGAAAAACAGACAACACATTTTCAGAGATCATATAAATTACTTTTCAGCTGACGTACCAAAATGGAAATGTTTGTTTACTAGATTCCAGACCTGTAACAGATTTTTGCCTTTTGGCTGTATATTATCAATGGAAAACAGTTATACCTGTTTTTCTCTAAAAGCCAGACCTAAGAGAAATTGGTGGAAAACCTAGATAGGCCTTCCAAGGCTGAAAGAGATCTTCTGTGCAGTCTTGGGTGAGTTACCACTGCTAAGTGCAATTAACACGCTTATTCATTTACAAAGCCCACTTCCTCGGTATACATATGGCACGGCGTGAACCTCATGAGAAAGTGCAAAGTCTTACTGCTGTATCAACACATGTATTTCCCCCCTTGTGTTAGCAGAGGTCTCCACTGTATCACAAAGTCCCATCAACCTTCTCACCACCCCAAATACACATTGTACTCGCAGAGGAAAACCCCACCATTGGCCCGTTGGTACAAACTCCCTCTCTACGTAACTTGCAGGAGCAAGCGGGCCGTTCCACGACCAGACGGCAGCAGCTCTTCTCAGCAGAAACTCCTAGCCAAAGTCCGAATTTCCAGGGTAACGATTTGAAACCAGACTCTAATATATTCAACTGAAGCTATATAAATAAAGATTTTTGGCTCCTTCTGGCTAGCAGCTATCATGCTGCTTGGACTTCTTACAGCCAAGCACAGCGTCATGCAAACTGGATATACCCATATATAACCACATTAATATCCTTGCAGTCTTTTGCTTACTATCAAGGTCCCTCCACTCCCTTCTCCTCTCAGAATAAAGTTCACACTTATTTAATATTTAACCTTTTAATCAAGTTTAACTATCCAGAGAGGATGTAGCAGTTTCTCATTTAAAACAAACTGCTTATATTCAGTGAGAAAAAATAAAACCTCATGAATGGCTTAAGTTGATGAAGATTGATACGGCTTGGAGACTTTATAGTACAGTGACTCATGCCTTCTGGAAAATGTAATCTGTTCTGTCTAGTTTAGGAAAATAGGTCATGTTTTAAAAATGTGCTAACTAACATGAAGAAAGGGGAAATTTTCTTTATTAATGGTTCTGTTATAGCATTTAAGTCTATCTGGTAATTATAGTGACTTTTTCCCTCGTACTTCCAGAAAACTCCTCCAAAGAACTCGCGTTACGTTACAGCTCCTGACGAGCAGAACGGATGTTAACACGGCAAAGAAACAACGGAGGAAAATAAAAATCTCTCTCCTTCCTGCTTTAGCACTTCTCCTACAGCTTTCATCCCCTGCAATCTCCCGTTGGCTTGCGCTCATTCGCCGCCTCCTGCTGCACCGGGGATTGCGTTTCCTCCTTTCAGACCGAGTTCTTCTAAGAGCAGCATGGGAAAGAAATGCTCTGGTTTTTGGGTCACTAAAGGCCTCAGGCACTTTTGAGCCCAGTGAGCTTCAACCTGCTCTTGCAAAAATACATTAGGGTAGAAGAGTTACAGTCGAAATTTCCAAACACAAGTTGCTACTGTGTTCATACAGGCTCCCAGAATGGAGGCATTAAAAAAAAAAAAATCAAATCATTCCTAACATTACCTTAGGCCTAATAATTAAATATTTAAAAATAGTAGGTTCATGTGTTAATTGTTTCTTTTACATAAACTCAGAGGCCTCGGCAATGTTTCTGCACCTCTAGAAAACTACTACTCAATACGAAACTAGTGAAAGCTTACAAGACATCAACTGTTTCCCGTGTTGGTCTGTCAAGATAAACACTTTAAAAAAAAAAAAAAAAAAAAAAAGGCTAAACCCAAACAAATTCAGAACAAAGCCAGGTGTAAAGTTTACCAATTTATCAACTTACAGCAGGACTTCCACTCGAACTGTCTCTCACCGATAGCTGTGACTCCACAGCTACAACTTTCTTAGGCCAGACCAGGAATCTAATCAACCATTTTGCAACCAGAGTACCAGAGTTTCGGGCTCTGACAAGAGCTGGCAGCACACAGAAGCAAGCCACAAAAAGCCGAGGGTGGCAGAGTGCTGGAAGAAGGAGGTGTGAAGGTACAAGATAATTATTCAGACTGGGGGAGTGGTTTTCATAACCGGCTTAAGTGAATTCACCTGCCACCACATGGGATGCACCTGCCTCAACCCCGATGCCAGCACTAGCTCTTATGCAGCCATTTGACCAGCTTGATTGGGGCAAAGAGTTGAAATCTCACCCCAAGACAAGAAAAATGATCGTTTTCAGCCAGATCAGCTCCCTTATTACTAACCATATGGCCATATGGGAGCTACTGCTGGGAGAAAGGTGGCCTTTAGCAGCAAAAAGGTGCCCTTTTAGCAGCAACCCATGCTTGCCCATCATGACACCAAACCATGATGGTCACTGTAAGGAAGGGAGGGCACTGCAGACGGTATTCAGGAAATTAAAATCACTTTGCTTTAATGTAACTACTGTAAACCCCACATATCTCATTGCATTCAGATGAACCATGCCCCCTTTTTCCCCACAATGAATAATTTACTTCAGGGGAGTGAAAGGGAAAATACAGGGGATTTACCTGTTAAAGGGACAGGGCCTGCAACATTACAGGTAGGTCACAGCCTGACAAGGTACGATCTTGTGTCTGACCATCACTTGTAGCCAATTTATGCCTGAGCAAAAGCTCTGACTTGATAAACAGGTTCCTTATTTGGTGCTCTCTTGAAAAAAAGGGAACATCTCCTAAAATGCACCTTGAATTATCTTTGAAAGCGTATGCTGTATACAGATACATGCCTCCAGGGCAGAAACCAAAATAATTTAAGCATCATTTCCCATGTAGGTGAGCAGGTCTAAATCCTTCTTAAAAGAAAAACAAACAAACTGACCTGATGGGGGACACTCACGCTGCACGTCTTCACTTCTCTGAAACACCATGAAATAAATGTATACTTATCTTTGATTACAGACTACTAAAAAACTGCAGCTGAAATTGGATTAGAAACTTCTTCTGAAAAACAATTTATTGCATAACACAACTCTGACAGCCTGGGTTTCTGGCCACCAACTGAGCCTTTATAAAAATCTGCTGGGCAGCTGCCAAATCAGCTCTTTGAGTCTTGGCATGTCCGACATCTGAGACAGTAGTCAAGGCAGCCACATGTCCTGTGCCATCCACAGCCCTGCACTTTTATGGTTAAATGATACCGTCAAAGAACAGAGTAGTACGAGCCATTAAACACACAAAGGTAAAAATCTCCTGCAGCTGTGGATCTGACAACTCTGATCACGCTGCAGAAGACCGAGAGCCACAGCAGGATTTTTTTCTTTTTCAGGATCTGGTATTAATTTGAACATAAAAGTAGCTTATTAAGAAGAAGGGAAAAGAGAAGCAAGAAATGGTAGCGAGCTCCAAAAAACCTCTGTGCTCCTAGCTGAAAATCGCTGCCATTTATAAATTTCACATTCCAAATATTCTTACTCTGTCTCCAGTTCTAATTAAAACTCTCCACCAAGTACACTTCAGATAGACGCATAAAATCCAGTATGCACAGAGTATTCAGCAGCTCAAGATAATTAAATTCAAATATATTCTTTCTAATTAATTTCATTTTGATTCAGTTCATATTTTTATAAGGTGTTCAAGCTCCAGTATGCAACCATATGAATACGGTCCAATAAAAAGCGTTTTCTGCAGTTTAAATGTCTGCTAATAAGACCTACAGATGTGAAGTTTAATATGGCTAATCCAATCCTGCTGCATATCACTAATTATCTTAAGACCTTTTTCCACTCTCAAACAGAAAGCCTGATCCTTTACTTGAAAAGATACTAACCCCTTTTGCATGCCAAAATAGTGTCAAGGTAGTAGGGAAGAGAGAAAGACACAACCAGTGTGTTATAAATTTGCCTTCACTATTTCTATGGGAATTTAAAGAGCTCTAATTTTTTGGCATCTCGCAGCATCTGAAAGGTCAGTGGTATCAATATTTTAGAGAAGCTGGAGTACCGTTGATGTGTTTAGCACCTATCCTCACAAGTATAACAGAAGGTCAGTGCTTACATTTCTTTGGTAGGACTTTGGTACCTGGATGATGAAGCTTTGCCTATAATAGGAAAACATCTGCTTATCTATCTGCTTTCTAGGAGTATAGTAGTATATAGCAGCAAAAATGTGCATCTGCCAATATAAAACTTATATTGCTCCCTCAGTGAAATAAATACACTAGCCCAAAGCCTATATAGCTTAGCTACATTATTTAATATAGCTGTGCCCATCAGGAACGTGATGCCTTCACAGGCTTGAGGCTGGGGATGGAGGTCCCCTTGCAGACTCGGGAAGGTCACCATATCCCTGCTGGATGACCCTGCGCCAAGCAGAGCAGCTCAGTCACTCCCATTTAAACCTTTCCAGTGCGAATGGGTTGGGTTGGTTTGAAGAGATGAAACAGGAGGTCCTGGCTCATCTGACTCACTTTGATGGCACTGCAGTAGAGCACGTTTACGTGAGTAGCTCCACTGCCAAACCCCTGCAAGAGGACCATGGCCAGCAGTGGGGCAGGCAGCATTGCCAAAGCCAGGGCATGGCAAGCTCTACCCATGGGGTAACCTGCACAGCGATGGACCTGCAAGTTTGTGTAAATTTGACCCAAAGCAGGTATGGGTGATGCAAGAAGTCCCTTGCCTTAGCCTGGAAATGTTTAACTTGGTTTCCTCCTCTTTCACATCAGTCTATGGGATGCCCCACATTCAGGTGATCACCAGGTTTAAAAAAAGATTAAAAAAAAAAACAAAAACCAAAAAAACCAAACAAACCAAAAACAAACCAAAACCAAAACAACCAACCCATCTCCTCAAACTTTAAACCCAGGAGGGCTAATGACCAAGCCAAATGTGCTGAACCTATTGCTGGGAAATCTCAGGATATTGGGGCCTGAATCAATTTTACTGAACTGGATGGGGAACTAAATCAGTTTTATCGACACAGGCTCCTGGGATGGACACGCTGATATTGCACTAAGAGCATGACATGTTGATTTTGCTTGATGTACTATCCCAAAAGTGAGATTTTTTTCAGACACTTTTTGTCCTTGTTTACATTCCCGACTGGCAGAATATCCTTTAAAGCTGGCGGGGGAAGCATCCATTGAAGCTGAGATAAGTAAACTAAACCTGTACTCTTCACTCATAAGCCAATTAAAGAAGACATATGAGGAGACTCTGAAGCTACTCTAAATGTATTTTTCAGGTCAGTTTAGTTACATCAGCAAATTTTCTGCATGAAGATAAGCTATATAATCAGTGAAAACCTACGCTCTAAAGCTTTACCAAGCTTGCCCTTCAGTATTACATGTATTTGACTTCCAAAATACTACCCAGCAAACAAATGATGGTATTTTAGTAGCGCAGGGAAGCAAATAATAAAACCAGCATTTGCTCCGTGAGGCAATCGCGCAGTAAGAAATCAGATGAATGCATCCCAGCAACTTGCCAGAAGACCCACAAAACATTTTTTCCAAATAACCAGTGCCAGAGGAGGGTAAAGGCTATTACCTGGAACTGAAGTTGCAGCAGACTGCTTGGGGTACCAAAGTCAGGAATTTCAGACAGAGCCAGGCTGAAGTGCTGCTCTGCCACATGCCAGCTTCAGTTCTTGCTACAATTTCAAACACGAGGGAGGAGGAAGAGCTAATGGCTACTGGCCACTCTAGGATCTGGCCTGATTTGTGAAGCCACACTACAACAGTTAAATTAAGAAGATAACAAGCAGCTGGGAGGTTTTGTGGGGAAGAGGGCAGGGGGTGGGGTGGGAAGTTCGTTCTTATGGAGATAGCAGGCTTTCCAAATTGCACAGAATAATTTTTAACACACAGGTGTTTCACAACAACCGGATCTGTGTTAAACTGATAAGGAAAAAACATAATCAAGTTTCGACCTTTCCATGATCTTTTGCTTTTCCTTTTTTTTTAAAAAAAAAAAAAAACCACCAGCAAGCCTGCCTGAGAACTTTCCAAATAATGGCACAATCCTTTTTCCTTCGCTTTTGCGGGTTTCTCGCAGGCAGTGCTGGGTGGGCGCCAGGTGGCCCAGCGCCGGGGCAGGGGCGATGGCAGGTGAGGTGCCAGGCGCCCACACCGGCACAGCTCGTGCAACCGGGGGTCTGCAGAGAACGGGCCCCTCCGCTCCACCAGAACTGTTTGGGTTAGCATTCAATTCCCTCATCCCTCCTCTGCTCCCTGATCAATGGCAACATTCAAACTTTACTGAAGATATTAGAAGCACATCAAAGGCAACCATTAAGCTTTTAAGTGCACTAATTGACATTTTAGCACTTACAAATCCATCTATGTGTTCTATCACTCAATTTAAGAGACTTGCTTCCCCGCCTGGTAAGAGTTCCCCACATTTTTAGCGGGCAGAGGGGGATTTTCAAAGCTATTTTTTTTCTCAGACAGGATTTTAGAGCATTCAAATTACAAATATAATGCACTTCAAAAAGTAACACGTTTCACAAATTTAAGAGCTCTTCCATAAAAGCTGTAAATGGCATCACAGCTATAACTCACAGGCTTCTAAGCTCCAATGAATTCTGCAGCTGTTACGGCACGTTGAAGCCAAATCATTGTTACCTTCACACCACCACAACTGAAAACCCCAGCTATGATATTACAAACTGCATGGTGCTACATGAAGGGGGGGGCGGGAGGAAAAAAAAGAAAGAACCCCTGGGTGATTTTGCAGCTCCTTCTTTCTTCCTTCGCAAAGCTAGCATAAAACAGATGCTAAAACCATGCTACTGCTTTAGGTTTTCTTACAGTGACTGTCCCACAACAGGATCCAGGGAAGCATTTCAGAACACACTCCCCCTGGACGCTGTAAAATCAGAGGACACGGCACTCCCCTCCCCAGGTATGGTGACTTACAGCAGATGAGCTGCTACCCAGCGGCCAAGCCCAGCCTCTGATTGCAGAAGAGCATCTCAATGACAGCAGGTCTGGACCCTTCTTCTATTACTGTCACATACCAACATGTTCACCTTCTGTTCTGTTAGAGAAATCCTCATTCAGTCCCAATATTTAAAGCAACAAGAAAGATCAAATCAAATTCTCAGGGTTTTAAGCCATTCAGTTCATTGCTAGATCTATTTTAGGGTCTGAGGCTGCCAACCACCCCCACAGAATCTGCGCGCTAAACAAGGCTTTTGACAGGTTTGTTTATGCCTTCTGCAGCAATCAAAGGCAAAACATTACAAATCAAAGAACCAGGAGACAAATACAGTACTGTGCATAACAGAAACCTCAAAAAGCTAGCCAGCAGCAAACCTGCTGCTCACTGAGCCCCGCAGAGCAATATGAGATAACGCAGGAAAACAGAAATGGATGGTTCAAGTAAGAACAGGCTTGCACTGTGTGTATGCAAACATCTGCAGGCAGGACGTCTGAAGCACATATCCATGACAAGAAGCGGATGCGGAATCGCAAGACAAGGAGCAGAGAAAATTATTCATTTTCTCCAAAAGTACCATGGGGGAAAGGTCATTATTTAAGAATTCCAGTTTAAAGATTAGTTTAGACTTTAGATTTTTACTGGTATCAGAAAAACACCAAAGAAAACAAGCAGGCATGGACTATGTACAATATTTCTGTGGCTGGCATTTAAATGGAAACGCAAAGACTGCATTTTGAAATCTAGGCAGTTACACTACACGAGGCAGTTACCTCCAGTCCATGCCTTTCCTTAGAGAAGGCAAAATCACGTTTTCTGTCCAGCTCTCCCCTATGTTGAACATGTGATAAGAATGGAGTCAGTTTTACTCAGTAACGCACACTGTGAACTGCATTGCCAATACTTTAGCAAACCCACCACGTCAGGGAAGCATCTGCGATGTACGTTAAAATGACACCCAGAAGAAATTTAGTAGTATGCCTTTGCTACTGTGTTCCTTTAAACCTTTCACCTCTTAAACTGCGAGTTCAATGTCAGATTATAAACATCATAAAAGCTCATAAAACTGCCAGCTCATTTCAAGATTACTTGCTCTTAGCCTTGCAAAAACATCATGAGCAGTATGAGAATTGCATCATCTCTCTGCAAACCCCAGCCCCTCTTCGTTTGCATCAAGCTAGGGTCACTGCAATCATCCTCTTTGTGTCACTGGGATGGGCAGGTGTTGCAGCCTTGCCTTGGAGGTGGAGCTTCGCAGGTGAGCTTCACAGCTCGTGACCTGTCTGCTAAACCATCCCGAGCAACGTCCCCGACATCAGCTTCTGACAAAATCACGTGCTACTTCACCTTCCTCTTGGAAAACCTAGCTTTGCACGTTACCAGCACAACTGACAGAGACATGAAAACCTCCTGCAAGTGCAGGAGGAGCAAACGCCAAGTTAGGATTTTGGGGCATCTCTGCGGGCCCCTCCATCCCACGCAGCAGCGCCTACCTCCCGCCGTGCCAGAGGCTGAGCCAGGCAGCACAGCAGCTGCCCAGAGAGCGGGCAGCAGCACAGGTTGATAGATACCTCCCCACACATGGTTAGCATCAGGTGCTGGCTGTTTGCATTAGCCTGCAGTAGGAAAAGAGGCGGCATTTCGTTATTTGGGTTGGGTTTCCTGCATGACCAGCCACATCATTTCACCCCTCTCTAGGGAAAAGACTGTGGGCTGGATGGAAGCTGTCTGTTAGCTTCTCTGTGGAAAAGGACGGTTTTAGTGAAATGAAATTGTCGTGGGGGTCTAGGCAGAGCAGATATCAACAACAGGTTTACATCAAAACATTCCAGGAACTGTCTAAATTGTATCTAGCATAACACCAAGCAATGCCCCAGTGAAGTAATGGTTTTGAAGGCAGACTGTGATCAAGTCTGTGATTTGTAGGACGGACCATACCCACCCCACCTACAATAAGCTCAACCCGATCCTCACACTTCAGGCACACACCAAACCACTCTGGTTTTCGGCTTTGCTGTGCACTTGCAAAAGGTGAAACAGGATGGCCAGAAAAGGGGAAGGAGAAAAAAAAAAAGATACAAAACCAAAGACTGGATTAGAGAGCAGCAGTACATTTTTAGGCATGGATCAGCTCTTGCAGTCTCTTGGCAAATGATGTGGCAGCAGAGAATCATCCAGGCAAGTTTAGGAGCTGTGTTTCTGTTTAGTTTAATTTGCAGCCTATTGATTTTACTGTTTTGTGAGCTCACTCATGAGTAATATTGGAACTGGAGGCTGAATGCAATGATGGAGTGGGCAAGGCAGATACACCCACCCGAAGAGAGCATCTCCTCTGCCGCCAGCCTCTGCTCCCAGCAAAAGCAGCAGACCGGCTAGAGCCCAGCACCACTCCTGTGACGCTGCATGCAGGCAAAAGATTAACCATCCATCATTACAGTCTGTTGCAATTCCTTACCGAATCTCCCTGACAGATACAAGGAGGAGGGACAGACTAGTGATGAGTACACTCCCTGTTGTGGGCAGGCACAAACTTGGTAGCTCGATTTTGCTACTGGAGCAGTCTTAGATGCACCAGGCACGTGATTACATCCAGTCACGTTACACGAATGCAACAGCCTCTGAGAGCGGCGGCTCCAACAGGACGCAGGGATAGAGCTACGTGTGCCTTGGGAGAGCAGATCGTGCTGAATCCTAATTAAATTAAAAAAAAAACCAAACGGTGTGACTTGTTTAAATGCCTTTGCATTGCTAGGTGACCTACTCCTCCCCGCGACTCCTGCGTCCTAGCCATCGCAAGTTGCTGCATACAGATGTAGCAGCAATGGTACGGCTTAATCAGTCAATGTTTTCACAACACATATTTCAAATATTAAGCACTTATTGAAGACTTAGAAGTTACTGTGTAAATATTTGTATTATATTATACTGCTAACGCTTCCTTGCCAACTGTGGAATTTTAAATCTATCTCGTCTGATAAAGCTTTATTTACATATCACACTGCTCTCGATACTCAACAAAGTGAACTGACTAAATTTACACCAACTCCATTCAAGGAGTACATGTCAGGAAAGAGCAATTCAATGATTTTTCATCTCTGGTATGTGACTAAACTAAACCACAGGCAGTCACAAGGCTTGTTTTGGGTTGATGTTAACTGTTTTCACTAGGCGACAATGTTTACGGGGAAAGCATTGGAGAAACGCACCTTGCTCTTAAAATATCCCATAACCAGCATGGTCTACACCAGTCTTATAGTAAGTTTCTGCTCAAAATTTGGGAAGCCGGTGCTGCCCACGGACCTTACATCCACAGCTATGCTGCAGTCTGCTTTAGCCCTCTGAAGTGCTCCAAGGACGCTACGATGCCCCCAGGCAGCACGATAGCCCCAGGGGTACCAGAGCTACTTCCAGAGGCAAAAATCAGGATTTCATTCACCCATTCAACGTGGAGGCAAGTGGAGTTTGTCACTCGTTTATTTAGGTCAGATTATCACCTCCCACTATTTTACAAGAGGAAGGCCGTGAGAAGCTGCTAATGCTCAGACAAGCAGCTAATGCTTGGGAAAACACGATCAAGACGCAACCAGCAGCAAACGCAAACACCATTATTAGTCCCAGACAAAGTACCTTATGTGGAAAAAATAACAGCCACCAAAACGCGGTGAAGTTTTTCACTCTTTCTGAGATTTAAATGGGCTGTTTTTCCACACATGCACTAGGAAGAACTCACTGTGCAAACCCCTTTTGCCTGCCCCTTCCCTCCTCCCCCCAAAAAACCTTAAAAAGCAAAAAGGAGACTTATGGGACTCCGTATCGACTCCAACAGTTGATACCAAGTTGATCATCAGATCAGCTTTGAAAAATCTGTGCGTCTAAAGCACCCGCTGTATTGAAGAAAACCCTGTTGTGCGATAATCTGTTTACTCACTGAATCCAACTCGCAGATTTATTCTTTATTTTACATACTGAATGAATATTTACTCTCCGATGAATTTAGTTAGACTTGCACAATCATATGTTGAAAAGGGAAAAAAATGGAGTTGAAGTCGCATGCTACCTTTCGACAGCTCTGCCAGCTGGAAATATGCCATCAATTGTTCGGTACGTGACACGAAAGCAGAGGAGCCTGCTTAATAGAAATTCACTCAATTTCACCATGTTTACTTCGGGTTTAAGAAAATGGCCATGAAGAAGATAGATTAAATATTTTTCCTTTTACGAATATCCTCCTGTTTTATTTTGTAACAAGCTTTTAGCCTCATACCAAGTTTATGACATTTCTCATTTAAAACGTTATGGAAATTGGAAGAACAAAGTAGAAATGGAAATATTAGCAGATTTTTCCTTCATTTCAAAATCTGAACAGTGTCATACTAAGAAAAAAAAAGCATGTCCAGGCACTCTGTATGTGTTACTACCAAGCTATGCATTCATTAAATATATGTGCATTTCTGTTCTGGAGAAATATGTCCCGCTTCCACAGAAAGTCAAAGACATGCATAAACAAATAGCAGAAAGCAACAATTTTTGTCAGCCAGCTTATTCAAGAAAACCAAAATTCAGTACATGGCGCTTTTGCACAAGTCCTTCCCCTACCTTTTGCTATGCACAGGAAGGACAGACAGACGTACACACAAAGAAATACAAGACACATACTGCCCATGAGTTGCAGCGTCTCAAGCTTCAGGCTGCTGAGCTCAAGCTCGCTATCGCTCACAGCCCTGTGACAGTGGGCCAATTTACTAGCCCCAGCCTACTACAGATAAATAAACAAGCAGCACGTTGTTCACAGACATCTGTCTTATTTTTTTCCTCCTTACCACTCAAGAAATGCTACTAATACAACAATTACTTAACCATATAAATCTGAGGTTAATAAAAAGACCATGCTTTGAGTGACAATATCTACTTTGCCATCGCAGAACTAACTCTTTATTCCCTATAAATAAATGTTATTATCCGGGAATTGAACTCTGAGTGGTGAACTAGTAGCTTGCTTTCTTAGATGCTTCAATACATTAAGTGCTTTGCATTATGGGCAGATCAACTGCCCATTCACTAAGAAAGGTTACCAAAGTGATGCTGTAATCTCATTTAGTTCCCCCAGTGTTTACCTTCTATGGCCAGTCTTGGATAGCAGGGAAAAAAATGTGTAAGAATAAAGCTGGGACATTCAAATGTGGAAAGGGAAGAGAAAATATTTACCTCCTAGGTTAGAGAGCCTTTTGCTCCAGCTACTTCACCAAAAAGGTATGGTGCCGAAAGTATGAAGAGGTAGAAAGTGATTTACAGATTGGAAACATTTTGAAATGTAGATAAAAAAGAAGGAAAATCAAAACACTGTGAAGTAACTTAATTGTCAAACAATCTAGTGCCTTTTACAGCAAATCTCATTGGGTAAAAACTTGGATCCATGACCAAAAATACACACATAAGATCGAGGCAATGAAAAGGAAGACAAAAAGGCATAAACCACAAAGTGTGAAACCAGTCATTCCCTTTGCTCCTTTTTTTCTCCGTTTCTGCCCTGTACCTCTCGCCAGGGATGGCCATCGGGGAAGATCCCCACAAAAACCCTGCTGCCTGTTAACAATAAAACCCCTCATTCCTGTTGCAGAGTGGGTTTCTGACCTGAAAACTGCTGGCACTTGGAAAATGGAGAGGGAAAAGAAAAAGCTCAAAATTCACCTCCAGAAGGACTGAGAAGGGAAGGGCAATAAGAGAAAAACAAACAAACCAACCAGGTTACTGGTGCAAAAAGAACATATTTTGCCTCAGCCAGGTAAGAAACATGAAATACTAATGGGAAAAAAAAAAGTTAAGATAAATAAGAGAAAAAAAATTGGCAGTGAGAGAAGGCTGGCTGGAGCCTTCAGTTTAGGCAAAACACCAACCTGGGGAACAATTTTTACCTTTGGACAATAACTAGCCTTCGGTGCACGGTGCGCTGTAAGTGGAGACCCTCTGAGCGGGGAAGAGCAGGAGAGCAAGGCTGGGTGAAAGGCCAGCACAACGCTGGGAAACCCAAGGTGTGCATCTGGGTGTGCAGAACTAAGTCTAACAAATGAAGCATTCACAGGCATCAAAGTATTTAATATTACTATGTTGCATACAGTAAGCCACTGCTGAATGCCACCTCCAATTTCACCCACAAATTCATCGTTTTTACGTGGACTTTCTGGAAGCTAATGCATGCTTGCCTACCTCTGCTGAAATCACCCCTTTGCTTTGCTTTGCTTTGCAGACATACATAACTAGAAACATGGTTGGTCCAGGATAAGCAGTCAAGGATACAGCACCATCTATGACGCAGATGGCATCACAATCAGGTTTTATAATAAATCTTATTTTAATTTAGAGGACAATTTTAAGATCCTGGATACATTAACTATCTGGGACTAGGTGATGCTCAGGGACAGAGACCCATCCACTGCAGCTGCAGGTGTTAGCATCTGCACGAGAGCATCCTGCACACCGGGTGGGGGCACTGGGGATGGGCCAAAGCTCAGGAGAGGATCAGCAGCCACCCAGGCAGTGGGATGAGTTTATAACAGCGACTGGCACAGCCAGAGGTAGTTGGTGTGGGTACTCATGCTCACATGGTAGAGCTGCCATGGCCGAGAAAGGAGGGAAGGGCAGACATCAAAATAAGAATCCAGAAAAGGGGGCTCCCAAATTGTACCCAGGACTGGGGATGGAGGATGGTGGGGCTGCAGTCAGCGTAGCGGTCCTGGACCAGGATGGGGAGACATCAAGCACAGGGAGATATCGGGAAGAAGGAGATCCATGTGGCTGTAAGAAAAGGTTCCCACCATTTTCCCCCGTGGCACATCTCAAACACTTCAAATGGGTTCATTCCCTCAACTTTATGCTACGACATTTCTCTACTTACTTGAAAGAGAGGAAAAGACAAAGCGTATTTCTGCTTGAGCTGAAACTCAAGTTGCTAAACCACCTTGGGAGCAGGTCAGCGAGATTTCACTTCTTGGGAGTAGAGACTTGCTCATCCCCTCGTGCCTTCACACAACTGCCGCAGCAAGCCATGACCTCCAAGGGCCACCATGTCTGAAAGGCCACCACATCCAAGTGTCGGAAACCCATCCCATGACCCAACCCCAATGCTGCTCCGCTCCCAAGGCCAGTCACATGGGGCGGGGAAGAGGCAAGAGTCAGGGCACCCATCCTGCCGGAGCACCCGCTATCAGGGAGGGAGGTGCACACAAACCTGCCCTACACGCAGAGGAGCCTGCCCGCAGGCATGTCTGAGCCAGCACGGGGGGAACCACCCTGGAAAGAAGGAGACAAAATGGTTTCACTTGCTGTCTGCTTTGTTTCCCACCCCTCTCAGTCTTATCTCTATTGCTACATATAGCTGAAAATAAAACCATTACGGAAGTTCAAAAGGAAAATCAATTAGTAAATGGAACGAGCATCTCTCCATTTTAGCCAAGCATCTTACAGGGCCCAGCTGCTGCACTTGAGCAATAAAAGCAGGGCTGTTTGTTTAATTACTCATTTATCAGAATCGGGCTCAGGTGCTGCTCTGGAAACATGGGCACTCTCCCATCCGCTGGCAGGGAACAGGCAGGGCAATGCTCTCAGAGCACCTTCCCTGGTTGCTGCACCAAGCAAGACACAAGTAAAAGATTTATCTTGCACACCATGTTCATACATATAAATTTGACTTAATTGAAACAAGTTGCTCCATGAGAAGCTGAATTAATGAGACCTGACTGCGTGTGGACCCATGTGCTCAGCTCCCCTGGCACCATGCTCCCTGCTGGCCGGCATGTGGCACCCGGGAAGGGCAACCAGCTTCTCCTGCTCCTCAGTTCAGCCACGCCACTTGCTGGAGTTATCTTTGAGAATCCTACCCCTCTTTCCAATTTCCTTGAGATCTGCCAATGGATTACGAACCGGTCGGCCAAGGGCAGAAGGATGATGGAAGTGCACCAGTCTACTCCCCATGCCTAGTGCCCTCTTCGCTTCACCGCATCCTTGCCTTGCTCCTCCTCACACCAGGTAGCACAAGCATGGCCCAAACCCTTGTGCTGGCTGTCAGCTTCCCGGGCCCTCCACCAACTTTCCTCCTTTCTAACAGAGCACACTGGATTTCTGTTCATGTACTTTCAGTCTCCACCAAGAACAGCATTCAAGATGGCTGCGAAGCAACTTACGCTTTGCCGTAATTTTCCCAGATTTTCTTGCAACAGCTTGGCAGGCATCTACCAGCATTATGCTTTCAGGAAGGAGGAGGAAACACAGGGTGAGGGGCAAAGCATGTAATTGCTAGAAAACTCACAAAACCAGTGAAAGGACGTCAGATCGTCTAGACCATTCTCAGCATTATCTCACCCCTATTGCACAAATGCTCCGTCCAGCCCCAAATACTCCAATAGCACAACTGCAGACAATACCTGCAACTGTCTACTCTTGCAAATATCTGCAAACTAAGTCAGAGATGTTATAATTTTATGAATGCAGCCCACAAATTTCCAACAGATTTACCTCCTTTTTGGTGTATATTTCTCTAAATGCAACTTCTGGCTGTCGCTTTTTCACTTTTAGCTCGTATAAGGTCCAACTTTCTTTTCCTTCTCAACAGAAAGGGAGAATACAACTTTTAAAATATTACACTAAGTTTATGAGCAAGGTGGCCAAATCTTACAAATCAAGTATTTAAAAACAGGTGCTCCTTTTTCAAATGTTTCCTGCATATTCGGATATCATCTCCCTTGCCTTTACGGACAAAGAGAGCAAGTGTTAGGGGCATCTTAGTCCATCTAAGAGGGGCACGTGCTTAGGTCTGGGTTAGCAAATCTTTCACATGTATTTCTTAATGAACTAGAAACTGAGGAAGGATGCTACCATCCCCATGAGCAACTCAAGACTTTCAATTTAATATTTTTTTTTCTTCATGTCAGTGAATTCCAAGATTTCATATCAATCAAGACTGCATAACTCAGTTTCTAACTTAACACAATAACTATGAATTAAGACGCACAGATAGACTAACACTGGCCTGCTTCTTCTCCAGCTGTCAGAAGAAATTATTTTTATTTTTTGCCTTAATAAACTGAACAAACAAAAAAATCCATCACAACAATAATATCCCCTTTAAAATGCATCACAGTTCTGAGGTCAAAGAAACAGGTCAATTAGAGAGAAGGGCTCTGCAGTTTATTCTAGAATCTGGATGGAACTAAAAATTAAATCAAAACAGCAGAACATTTGTAAGGTGGAGTTCATAAATGCTATATGTAAGGGGACTAGTGTCCATTCTGTCTTGTGACCGCTGTCACAGTCAAGTTTCTTCTCATATACTCTTGTTTAAGGTTTCAGAGCTGTTGTGGCAAGACAGTTTCTGGACAGGATTACCTAAGAAAGTCAACCAACACAAAATCGAACATGCGTGTGGTGCATACAAAAAAACCTCCTGGAAGAAAACATAAAAGAAATGGTTTTCATCAAATTGTGGTCTCCAAAAAGGAGGCTGCATGAGATCACTTTCAGTGCACTGATCAGAAGAGTGACAAGTGACATCAGACTTGGTGTGCAGAGCTCATTACCTGCTTTCTAGCACTTACCACAAGTCAACTGCATTTATGGGAAGTTTCACTGCACTATGGAAATGAAGGCCTTTGTAACAAAACCAGGATTCATCTTTCATTTACGACAGGTCCAAACAGCTGTCATTTCAGCAATGTCAGAAACGTAAGGGAGGCATATCTCAAGGAGTCATACTAACAATTTGACATTCAGCAACAAACATTGCAAATTCACCAGGAATGATTTACTATAAACTCAACCAAGCAAAGAGCTAGCTACCTAAAAGTAAGTATTTTCCATTCTGTACAAATTTTGCTGTTTTCAAATGTACACCTTAAGTATATGAAAAGGATCAAAAAAATTATGGCATGAGAATTTAAATCAAGAACCACCATGTCTAGTGGCATCCACTGAAATGTAACGTTTTATTTCTGAAAATCAGAGGTCTTTTCCCAGTCATTTTACCAAGAATAAATGACTCAAAACGTCTAAAAAATGCTGCTTTTTTTGCAATTCAGCATTAGAGGTAAATAGCACAGCTTAGTAACTAACAGTCTTAGAACAAGAGAGCCACATTAATAGCTGGATAGCAAGACCAGGAATCAACTGGGTAGTGTGACTGGAGAGAGAAGTAAAAAATCCAGGGAAACGAGGGCATTTGTCAAGGCCAGAGAGAAGACATTAACTATTACCTATTTCAAGGTCTCACTCCTTTCCTTCTGTCCCCAATTCCCAACCCTTTGCTTCAGCTGCTCCCAAACAGCAACTGTTTTTTTAAAAGAAAGGAAGAAAGTACTAAAGCTGATTTCATGCTGCTACTCCCCATGGACCTCAGGGAAGTTCACGGCAAACTTTTTTCTCTTTCCATGTTGGAAATGTACTTGACTTGTAAGAAAACGCAGAACATCAATCCAGTCTAACCTGAGGACCGAGTCCTGCATCCACGCAGAAGCCAAGGCGCTCGGGGGGGGCCAAGAGCTGAGCCGGTTTCTCCTTTAGACGCAGACCAAGCTCCCTGCAGACCCAGCTGTATGGAAAATGTCTTCTCTTACTGAGAGCAACCAGCAACTTGTTTCTCACACTCTTAGCTGAAGGAACCTTTGAGACAGATCTTCACGTATGTCTGCCTGATTTTGTAAAGGTTTTTAACTAATTTAAGTAAAAGCGGCAATAGGATGTGACAGCACAGGCTTCACCCTCAGCTACCAAACCACCACCACCTATTTCGGGCGTCCCCAGAAAGCTCATATTCCAGTTGCTTGCCCAGGCTGAAACCCACGCGCTGCTGCATCCTCACGCGTTTCGTTTTCTTTCACATAGTTACACCTCTGCTGCCAGGTTCAAGCCAGAGCAGGCAACGCCTATCCGTGTTGAGAAATCGCACCTTCGTGTTACTACACAGACACACATCATTACAAATGCAATCAAGTCAGGAAATGCAGGTACAACAGCCCAACCTCTCGTGTAAACAGAACTGTAAATCAGCCCATGTAATCAACCTCGCGTTTAGGAAAACACTTTTTAAGATCCCATCTAGGCTCGCCTGGAACCGTGGTTCCACGCAGAGTGGGGACTCTCTGGCCCTGGCACGAAGGCTGGAGCACGGAGGTTGCCTCTCGCAGGGGGATGAAAGCCAGATGGGCTACAGAGCCACTTGGATGGGCCAAGGTATGTGAAAGAGGAGCTGGAGCTGCGGGAGCGGTGAGAAAAATGATGGAGGGTAGGCACATGTCTGCCAATCTGATTAACATTCCTGCCCCCGTTAATAGTAACACAAAGAGATTTCTTACTGTGGAAACAACATGGTTAGAAACAAAGGAGGAGCCTGGGAAGTTAAGAACCAATTTAGGGATTTTGCAGTGTGGTTTTGACAGTCCTTTACCACCTTACTGCTGAATGATCACCGGCACCGCTAGAATAACAGATAGACAGATAAAACCAGAAGTCTGTAAGTAGGGTGCGACTAATTCTGCGTTGTTACACTTTAATTCACCTGCAAATCCTTACACATGGTATAAAAATGAAAAACTCACAGACACACCAGCTACCACACACACACACACTAATGACCTTAACAGCTGGGGGGGGAGATGTTTTTCAGCCTCTTAAAATTAGAAGGCATATACATCCAAAAAGATGCACGGTGTAAAATTATAGACTCTTTGGAAGTCAAAGGCAGAAGTCAGGGAGATTTTCATCAGTTGGGCATTTCACTGAGAAGCACATAAAATACTCCCACGATGTCAGGGGAAGTGGATACAGTGGGTATACTTATTTAAGCAGAAATTCAGGCTGAAGGGAAGGAGGCAAAATTAAAAAATTATATTCCTCTGAATATGCACTTGCTACTCAGTAGTAACAGAGCTGAGTTTAAAAAAGAAAAAAAAAAAGGCGGCAATGAATTAAGAGGATATCGAATGCATTTTATCTGCCCAGTAACCAAAGTGGGCAGGAAACAGGCTGCTAGGAACCCTGCATTCAGAAGAAGGCATTCACGGAGGCGGCCGGCCCCGCCAGCCCTCGCCTCGGACAGGCAGCACCAAGGGACCCGCGCACCCGCCTGAGTGCGTGCGCATCCAGGAGGACCCACCGATTGCAACACGCTCTGCCTTAATTACTCCTGACGACGTCGATCGTATGGCTGTACATGTTCACGTCCAAGAGCAGCGTTTCCTTCAGGTCCGCATCGGAAGCGAGAGGGGCAGAGAGGAGTTCAGCTCAGGCAAAGCTGTTAAAGCTTTGTCTTGGCGAGTATGACTTTATCAAGCGAACTTCATTACATACAATTACCGCCACTGGAAATCCTGTGCGCTTTAGCACTCGTAAGACCTCTAGGTGTTGGCAAGGAAACACAGAAGGATGCACAAGATTAAAACCAGAGCTTGAAGTTGAAAATTGCTTTTTGAGTCCCTTGCATATTTTTTTCCTTTGTTTAGCTGATCCAGAGCTGCAGTCCGCAGGGGAAAAAAAGTAGTGTTGGCATTTTCTTCGCAGGCTTAATTTCCCTTTATGGTATCCTTCCTTTCATTCAGCTGTTCCACAGGAGTTACTCTTACATCTGGCAAGCCAAGACCTATAAACTTTGTCCAAAACTACACTTCTAAAGCCAACTGGTGCCAGAATCCAGCTTTATTGCTATGACAACTTTACTCTTCTCACTTTTTTTTTTTATTTTAAACCTAGCCTTTACATCGAACTACTTGCTGGAAATAGAAGAGTATTTCCAAAGAGGATACATTTCATCTCGAGGCCTTTCTTCACCAATCCACCAAATTAGTTAACTTCTTATGAGGAATTAACCAGAAAAGCATGGTCAGCTAGAGGTCTGGGTTAAAAGGAAAGACATCTGGAATCCGTCTGGTTCTTCTAGAAGTATTCTGAATTTCCCCCCAGGCTTCAGTACCTCCAGACACTGCTTTATTAAAAATAGTACAAATCAATCCTTAAATTTCTTTACCTTCCATCAAGCACTTTCTGCAATGGCGTAATGCCACAAGAAGGTCCCCAGGAAGTCCCACTCCAAATGTTTCTGTCGGCAAGCGAGGGGGGCCAGTAACTGTGTAGGACGTGGACATCAGAGATCCCGGCAGGTAGGCCGGGAGGTGGTGGCACTGCCACACGTTACAGCGAGGAGGCTGAAACTCGTAAGCTGATGTGTATCTGTCCCCCAAGCCAGACCACAACATGTAATGTGGAAAATCCCATTAAAAATCATATTTCCTCTGGAAAGATTAGTTTGTCTTGATTTTTACAAACACTTTCATAACTGATTCGTGAAGTAGAAAATACAGAAAAAGATTTTTTCGTAAAAGAAATCTAGCTTTGGATGGTGGAAACATTTAAAAAAAACCTGCAGTATTTGCAACCGACACATTGTATTTTTGACACTAGAAAGAACAAAATAACCTACTTAACACCACTGCCTAAATTAGTTGGAAGGAGAAAAGGTGATAAATAGATTTTAATTTCAATCTAATGATTCACAGCTTATGGCCCCCAGCCAGATCCGGCCAGCCAGAAAGGTTACTCATTTTGGGCACCATAGTACGTACCCTCTTTGACAGGGTTAGCGCTACTTAGCAACCCATGAAACAAGCAGGGCAAATATTCGACTTATTACTAGAAAACCATTGGGGACGCATTGCTTAAAGATCACAAATACTTTCAAATTTTTAATTTTTTTGTTTGTTTTCTACAAAAACTTGGTTCAAACATTCACATCATTGCATCTATCCATGACACATACACTTGAGATTATTTTTCCATTCCCAAAGAGATAAACTCTGTAGATGACTACTTTTCACTCAACTTGAAAGTGGTGGTCTGTGTCTTTAAGTCCAAAAAAAAAACCCTTCCACCCCAAATAATGAAGCTAAACCTTTCCATTCAATTCTCCTTTCACCACAGCTGCTTCTCTTATCACTCCAGCTGTACTTTCCTCAGAGATGCAACATGATGCTCAGGTCTGGAAGAGCTTAGAAATATTTATTTTTTAACACAGGGGTTTGGGTTTTTTTTTCCAGTAGACATAAAAATACCAGGCTGGAATGATCCTTTTACATCTTTCTTCCAAAACACTAGTTCTAGATGAAACACTGATTGCTGAATACCTCTTTGTATTTTATAAATTTTCAAGACCAAAATCTCTGTCTGAGGAGACTAAAAGACTGCAGAACTTTATCAGGCAATTTCTATAGTCACCAAAAACCAGTGAGCTACAGATTTTTTTTTATTATTATTTTTAAACAATTTTATCCATTCTCAGCAAGTTTCTGTGATGGAAAATCCACTACAGGCCTAATGTTGCTGAAATGTACTTAGAGTAAATAAAGGCAAAAAACCACTGCAGCTGAAAGAAATGCCTGAAAAAGTTGGGAAACCAGTCACAATTTCTAGTAGGCTTCAGAGGCTATGGGGCACTTAGCATTGAAGTTGAGACAAATGTTTCAAGAATCCTAAGGAATACAGAACATAATGGCAGTAATTTACATTTTGGAGTTAAAAGAAAGAAGGCATGCATGTTACACGGAGGGAAAACACAAAGAAAGAATTACTTCAACAGCTAAGAAAATCCCTTGGGAAAATAGTATTTCAGTTTGAACGTGTTTCTTCCTATTTCTTTCCCCTTCTGGAAAGAATTACTAGTCTTTTTTTTTTTCCTTTTTAACAAGTATACACATATAATATACACGTATGAACTGCATTTAAAATTGTTCAATAAAATTACTACATGAAAGAAACCACACACATTTCCAAGAAAATCAAGAAAGACAGTCCGACCCTGTTCTCACAAACCAGAAATACTGCCAGATACACAGGATTGCCCAAAGTCACAGAACAAAGAAAACTCACGCAGATGAGCAACATGTGGTAAACCTTTAATCAGCCATTTTTTCTATGCGTGCTAACACCAGCAAAAGCCAGCACCAGGAATGTCAATGTTTCACGGAGCAGAACAAAACCAGTCCTGACAGCACGGGGGTATCTCACAGCGCCAGCAAACCGCAGCACTGCGCAAGCCGAAGAAGAAACACCTTTGAAAATCAAAAACATAAAGCATCTTGGACAACGTGTTCAGATGATTTGGGATCTTACAGCAGAACAACAACAACAACAAAAATCAGTTCTATTTTAATTCAAACAAACTAACGGCAGGCAGTCATCCCATACATAGGAGGGAGCCTATAGAAGACATTTATTGAGACACAGAGAGACCTAGCTTGCCAGAAGAATTTGTTTGGCTCTCCTTCTCCCAGAGGAGGACACCAGGAGTCCCTCAAGCACAAAGAAGTGACAGGCTGTAGGTAACCCATCCTCCTTCCCAAGGGTCTTGCCATTCCTCACCTGTGCTGCGATGGGACACACACCCACTGTCCACGGGCACTACTCAGGAACCCTGCATTTCCAGCATAAGATCTGAAGAGATGCTGGGGACTGATGTCTTGTCTTTGTCTGCGTGATGGTTTCTCTGTCCTGCCATCTGGCTGGATCCACTTACACAAATGCAAAAATGCAGCCCCTCACCTTCTTTCTTCCCACCAGGCAGGCACGCATTAGACAATGGAGCACCTTCATCTACATTTAGATGCGAGAGATGCGACCCCTACTACAAATTGAAAGACAGTCTGGGGGCGGATGACAGCCACACATGCCCTCCTAAACCACGGAGTGGCATGCAGAAGCCATGAATCACTGGTTCAAGTCCCCTGGGCTAGACTTGGCATGCATGCAGTGCCTTACTGCAGCCACCTCCGAAGAACCAGGTTTGTTTCACTGGGCTCAATGGAGAACAAATCTGCAAGCAGGTTTGCAGCTAGGTTTGTCACCCCTTGGCATCCCAGACCCTCTCCAGTAAAGAGCGGGCAGCACGGTCTCCCCGTCAGCTCCAGGAGAGCAAGACCAGCTCACAGCCCACTGACGTACTGGTTCTCCTCGCTGGGGGCACTCTGCAGACCTCCTTCGCACCTCAGTCAGCTACACAACGGAGAGCCAAGACGCGTGCTTCTAATTCAGGTTATGCAGAGAGGTGGCTTTAGAAAGGACAAATTTTCCTGCCTCCCCAAAGCCCACAGAAAAATGGGGAGGTGGGGAAAGTACTTCACAGATTTAAAAAAAAAAAAAAAAAATGACAGTGCAAGGGAGGGAGGTATCTGTAGCTAAACATGAGTCAAACGGGCCATGATGATAGAGAGAAATACTTCATAGATCTGCTGCTGGAACTTTTATTGTACTTTTTAAAATTCTCCTAAGGGCAAGGCTTTGTTCAGTTTTTGCTCATTACACTTCTGCAGTTTCTACCCTATATTGGGCTATTTGACATTGCAGGTTGCTCTAACCCACACAGACACATCAGCCCTGCATCAGAAACCTGAAAGGAGCTGCAAGATCAACAGCCTAAATCGGTTTTTGTGCTGTGGCTTTGTTCTCTCCTTTTACCTCTGATCCGGCAAATTAAATTCTGTTTAACCTAGGAGTCGATATTGTTACTGATTTGCATGTACTTTTTACAGACGCATATGTGGATTGTCTGAGACTGAACATTTTTCAGAGTGATCTGATGAAGATTAAGGTAATTTACTTGATAAATGCATAAACATAAACTTTAAAAAATATTTAAAAGCACATTTCACTGTCAAAACCTTCATATTCTTTAGATTCTAATCTATGTATTTAAGCATTAAGTAGCCCTGCATTTTCAGACTCATAATGTTTTCATGTTTCTCCTTTCCTCTGCACACTCTCAGCCATACTAAATTTCTCGGTGGGAGCTTCTGCTGCCCATTACAGCTCAGAGCACAAGATCATGGAGTTACCACAGCCATTTTAGATGGCCCAAAATCCAAAAACAGAGCTTTGAAATAAAAAAAAAACAGGGAACTTGATTAAGAAAAAATGGCTTAACATGCGTTTTCAGCTTTTGTTTGTCTATTTTAATGAACAGTGCGTTGCAGGGGATGAAGACTGATTTATAAAGAGCCACGGATGTTCCTGCACAGAAGGCAATCAGTTCCTAGTTTAATTATTCGCCGTGAAAATAAAATTCCCTTTAACCATTTCGAACATTGCCTTTTAGTTTGACTTAAATGCCTTCTTGCCTTGCGTTTGCCCCTGCCCTGGTTAAAGGATCGTGTCAGAAGTCTTGCTGGAGCCACAAGAGAAGCAGGACAACCTATCGTACAGCAAGGTTAAATACAGCAGCGCTCCATTTACTCCTTCTGTATGGCTTATTATGTTGCACACTTCTGCCACTTAATTTCTACCCATACGTAAGTGGCTTACACATTCCTTCATTAAACCCACCTGCCTACACCTCGCAAGCATTTTACATTTTCATCTCAATCTCTTCAATTCCACCCCCAACTACTTAAAAAAAAAAAAAAATCTAGCCCTCTATTCATTGCATGATTCATTTCTGGCCAGCTTTTCATTCCATCAGTATTCCGAGATGAGCAAAATTAAACAGTTTTAGAGCTGACGTCAGACCACCAAGTTCTATAAGAACAACAGAAAAGTTTCATAATTATATTTCGTTCCGTTCTGCATTATTTTATTTTATTTCTGTTTGACTAGTGATGCACACTGTAACAGAACATGAAAAGGTTTGCAAGAGCCGGGCTGGGTGATGCCCGTATCTTTTTTCCTCAGTAGTTACAGTTAATTTATAACCCAGTAACGTGCATGTCTCATTCAGATTATTCCTTCCAACGTGCATTACTCAAAAATTAATTTTATCTTCCAGCAAGCTGCCCACGGAGCCTACCAGGGCTGTATATCACATAAGAGAGGAAGGAAGACACTTATCTGGTCTCTGGGCTACAGCTTCTAACTCCATGACCAAGGAATACAGCAACGGCACAGGCTGCCTGCAGATAAGTAGTCGTCCGGGGCGAGCACCAAAGCTGCTCCAAAACAACCGTGCTTTATGGCAGACGGTCCCTCCGCTCCTTTTCGGCGCAAGCAGGGATGGACGAAGGCAGACGACATGTATGGGGCTGCGGGCTGGCAGGGAATGCACGAACACAGAGCCCCAGGCCAAAGGGGCCATGAGCTGCCAGGGCCTTCTCGATTTGACGGGGTCTGAGCCCCATTTATAACCTTGATCCCGCACAACTCTAATGCAGGAGGGTTTGGTGCGTTGGTTTTTAAGTAAATCTCTGTGTACACTTGCAGAGCTCTATAAATAAAAAACATGTGCATTTATCTCCAATTAAACTCCTATGTAAATTTATATGCAAATTAAGTGCAACCCTCGGGCTCCTGGCGAGGTGCCAGTTCAGCCCCCGGTACCACAAAAGTTACGCACCACCGATGTGAGACCTGCCACGTTTGAGTTTAGCCAGGAGAAAGCACGCATGGTCCCATCCAGGGGTGAACGAAACCAGGGGGGTTGCAGGTTTCAAAATCTCCGATCGCATCGCATCCACACCACCAGTAAAAGCACACACGTCACTCAAATGCAAGGGAAAAGGCAAATGAATGTGTCATTTTGTGAAGAGCAGATTTCTTTCAAGCTCTTCTCCTCCCCTCCCCCTGGCTCTTCAATGCTTCACCCAAGCCTGCACAGTAGGAGCCAAAACCTTTTCATAGGCTCTGTATACAGGTGCAGTAACAACACCCCCCCAAAAAAAATCCCAGGAAGACACACAGGCAGCTATAGGGGAAGGGGGGGGGGGTGTCGGAAAAAAACCAACCAGATTTCAAAAGCATATTAATCTGCTTGACAAGCCATGAACCACATCGCCGCTCTAATTAGAAGCAGAATCTGGGGAAGCAGAGGGAACACGGAGGTGCAAGCATTTATAACAAAAAAGGGACTTGTGATTTAATGACCTCCTCTGCTAGTTTAAAAATTAATGGGGCCAAATCAGATTAAAGCATTTTTAATACAAACCAGTCTGACATTTATCACTGGCGTTAACTGCAAGGTAGCTCCCCCATCATTTCAGCAGAATAAGAAATTCTGCTCCTTCTTCATCCAGGCTGGCTCCAAAATTAGTTCTTAAAGCCGCCTCATATTTAAGGTGTTTCTGCTGTGGTTCAATGCGTACTGCTGACTGTCAGTCTCAAATCCCAGTTATTTAGGATGCCTCTTCCCTGTCTTGCTGCTCCAGGCACAACCTGGGAAGGGAGTTGGGGAAACCCTAGCCCACCTTCAGACAGCGAGGGCACTGCAGCTAGCTCTCTCCACACCTGCAGGTCAGAGGGGTTTTTTCCTCCTCCTCACACCCCAACGACCATCATGACTGCTTCTTGCTCTGAAGGGCTTTTTTTTTGCATGCTTATTTTTAACCCAGGCCAATGCAATGCTCCATTTCATGGGGCAGCCCAAGACGTAACTGTGCTGGCACAAGCGGGAAGCAGCAGACCCTGGGCTGGATGGACACGGTCAGCTGGAGGGAGGACGGCCAGCTGGATGCCATCCACCCAGCCTTGGGGTGACACCAAAACCCCTCGCACGCTGCTGGGCACTTCCTTGCATCATCAAAACCTGCCTTTGATTTATAGTTTGCGATTTACTACCACCACCACGGAGAAAGGGAGGAAGCGTAGCAAGCGATATCCTCCGGATGGAAGAAAACTCTTTTTGAACGTGGCATTTCTGCAGTGCTTTGAAGGCAGAGTCAGCCTAGAGAGCTGCATGTGCCAAGCGTGTGGGCTTCCACATTAAACCTTTGGGGGGGGGGAAACAAACCCAAACTCATCTTGCAAACACCGGTGGATGGGGAGGTGATGGCAAAGCTGCAGTCGCAGCATGCTAGTGCTCTCACTCCTCTCCTCCTGCTCTGTCGCTTTGGTTCGGTTTCAATGAGAAAAATTATGAAAGCAATCATCTGAACCTCACTCTTGAAGTCATTTACTAAATTGGGAGTACAAAATTCTGGGGTAGTCAATTAAAATACTGAAAAAGTCAGTCAACTGCAAACAAAAGTTAATTTCCTTTGGACAGGCATATAAAACCTCCTACAGTTTAAAGGCTAACGTCACAACTTTAAATAACTCTTTCAAACCAAGTTACCAAGACTGTAGAAAGGAATCTAGTTTATAAACTCAGGTGATTTATTTCTCAAGCACGAGATTTATATTTGCTTGCTTACCACTGAGGGTCAAATTTTCTTGAGGGATACGAGCCATTTCCAGAGAAATATTCTTAATTCAAAGTGTATCACGGCTTGAGTTTTACTTCTTACAGATGCACAGTGCCCATCAAAAAATGAGTTACATAGAGGAGCTCTAGGCCACTGAACGAAAAACAGATTAGATCAATCCAACACATTCCTGGGGTGTACAAAGACACTGATGAGAAACAAAAATGAACGCGACCCCAAATCTGGTGTTTTGCTCTCTCTCCTGTCCAAGTATCGCTCTGTCTCAAGCCAGAAGAGAAGCCCCTCTCCCTGTCCAAGCTGTGGCACTTGGAGGGACTCAGCTTCCCAAAGGGCAACCAACCTAAACCCACCCACAGCTCCCAGCCCACCTGCACGCCTCTCTGCAACTGCCTGCGCCTCTCTGCAACTGCCTGCGCTGCATCTGTAAAGCACCAAAATTAAACCTACAAAAGCCTATTAAACAGCAGCAAGTAGTTAAGCTGCAGAGAAACAGCCCATTACGCCACTCAATTTAGCAGGTAAACGGTCTTCTCTCTTCCACTGCTTCCTTGGAAAAATATGCAAACCTGGGAGAGGAGCAAAGCGCAGGGAGAGCAATTTTTGGCACTGACAACTGTCAGAAGGAGCTTGGTCTGAAAAGAAAGGTGAAAAGCTTTTCCTCACGTGGACCTTAACAGCATGGAGGGCGCTTCATGTTACGTATTAAAGCAACATCTATTTTTAAAAACCCTAAGAATATAGTATCAGTACACACTGCCTCGGGGGTTACATCAATTTCCTGCTTATTAATTAATTGGCTTGTTAATACAACAGTTTGCAGGCCTGTACTGCCTAGCGAGCTCAAGGAGCCTGTGTTCTCCCTGCCAAGATCAATGTGCATTAGTCTAAACCCTCTGATGTTGAGCAGACTCTGCTGCTGTCAAAGATAACTGAGAAGCGACACTAACTCTTAGAAACATCTGCTCAATATTGGAGGGACAAACGAGCGACGCGGCATAAAGTTTAACTCCAAAAGGCCATCATTTAAAGGGTCGGATGAGACATCACTTGCAAGACCAATACAAAAAATAAAACAAAAAACCTTACTTTATCTGCCAGCAATGCTATCAATGAAATATAATAACAAGAGATCTGCAACCATCTTACAGGTCAAACATAAAAAACCCTATAGCTCCTGCACTCTCGAAGGTCTGGACCTCTAGATAACATGAGCCTCACGTTACTGAAGTGTATCAGTTGAAAACACTCACCTGGCTGCAATCTGAATACAAATAAACCATCTTCGAGGCACTTCCCCAACACACCAGCTTTGTTCTTTGGGTTCCATTAACATTGGCCCAAGTAGGTCCTTTCACTGAGCACCTATCAATTCCTAAATACTCATGGATAAATTTAAGAGGCGTCAGGATGCAGCATATTAATGTGTTGTTTGCCTCTCTGTTTTACAAGGGCTCACATAATGAAGACTAAAGGGAAAAATTTAGCTCTGAAACCTCATCTAGTGCAAAACAGGACTGCCTGCTAACAGCAATTATGTGCTTTGGGAGCATGACGACCACATGCTCCTTGCACTACGCCGGCCTGCACTTTATCCCTCCGTTCAAATCTCAGTGCTGGGCCGACGCTGTGGCTTCACGCTTCGAGCCCTGAATACATGCTGGAGATTTCCCACCTCCTTGCTTAACTCCCCCATTGGGCTTGACCCCAAGAAAACCCCCAGCTCTGCGCTTGCAAACATGGTGCCTGGCATCCTCCACACAGCAGCCTCGTTGCTGCGACACAACCAAGGCATTTCCAGAGGAAGGCTTCCGCTTTCCAAGCAATTTTCCAAACTGAACGGGTGGGCTGAGGAGACACAAATCTGAATACGATCTTCCTACATATATGAAAGTATGCTCACTCTTATCAGGAGTAATGAGCAGAGCATCAACACTGCCCTACTTGCATCATTTCTCCAGCTCATTCCAGTAATGTACATTAACATAACTTTCACAACACTCTCATTTTTTATTTTTCATATATTGCCTCAAAATAAAACTATTATCACTTCCCTATGTCTTTCAAAACATACAAACATTTAAATCAGTGCTTATGCCACTTAAGTGAAGGAAGGGAAGTATTTTACTACAGTGAAGCAAGATGCTAATGAAAAGGTCTGTATTTAATACAAGCAGCATGCAGTCCACTGTCATGCTAAAACACTTTTTTTTGGGGGGGGGGTGGATTTTTTTTTTTCCCCTTGGAATTTGAGCTCCCCATGGCATGGCTGAAGTAGAGTGTCCTTTGCTTTTACCAACTCCTCTCTATCAATTCAAACTAGCCTCCCACCACTGACGAACAAAACAGAATACCCAACAGCCTTTCAGAAATAAACGTTTAAATTCCACTTCTTTTCAATTGTTGCTTGTAGCTGGGTTTTTTTTCCCCATTAATTCATTCATTTACATAAATACCTTTGGAAGGAAAGCTTCCAGTGATGATAAAACTTATGGGGATGGTTTCATGCTTGGCTTAAGCTGATCTAAAAGCAGGCTGTTGCTGACAGGGGCACTCCTGCTCTCTGCTGAATTATTCCTACATTTATTTGTAGCCAAACGCTGACTATAAAACAGGAAGGAGGGACAAGCTGCCAGCAAGGAGGGGAAAAGCAGATCTCAGGCTGGCTTACGTCAACTGGGAAATCGCATCCCAAATCCTACGTCGCAATCTTTGCACCTTTTCATGCTATTTATACTCCATCCCTTTGGTCCCTGCACCCAGGCAACGACCAGCACAAAACTTCAAACAGCTCATACAGCACCTCGACTCTGCCTCTACTCATTTTATCTCCAGCAGCAGCCAGATGTTTTCTAGGTCAAATTCCCAGTACCAAACCGCCAGAAAGGCAACAGTGTTTTTCTCAAGGCCTTGGCTTTCATAACCTGCAATTGCACGGGGAAAGCAGCACATGGGAAAATCCAGCGCTGGAGTACGTGGGGTGGGCAGCCTTCCTCTGTCTGACCCATCCTGAAGGGACACCCTGTCGAAAGGAAGAAACTGGGGAGGCTGGATACAGGTTGCACAACCACATAACTGCTGGGAAAAACCTGACAAACAAGCAGCATTCGCATGTATACATTAAAACATCTCTCTATGGATGTCTGTATATACATACAGTTATCTGCTCAACAGGCACACGGTCACATTATGGGAAAAAAAAATAACAACTGAAGGACGCTATCAACATTTTCACCAACAGCAGAGCAGGAATTATAGTATCAATTATTTACCAGTCTTCTCCAACTTTGGACCAAAAAAAAAAAAAAAAAGGCAGAGTTCTCTGCCACAAGAATCAACATTTTAACTCGCCATTTAAAAATGACTCAGCGGTGAATAAATTCCTTCTAACTGCGTATCAAACTTTAGTCTCCAAAAGGTAATTTTATGGATGAGGCCAAAAGCCACTTTTAATAAGAATTTCAAAGGATGTCACTGCAAAAATTAATTATGAAGCCAATGCACAGAAGCAGACAGCTTTGTTTTTAAAATATATCTGTTATCTCCCTCTATATTAAAACACATAACATTTAAAAAACTGTGCAGATTGTCCTGTCTCTCATTCTCTCTGGGCCAGTGCTCCACCAGACAGCGCAGGGACCAAACACAGTGGTTTTACTTTCACAGCACCAGAAGACGAGATGGGGAAGCTCTTTCACTACCTAACTGCCGAGGAGGTACTTCTTGACAGCTGGGCTTGACCAGGTAACACGCTGCTGGTTAAGTAAACAGAACGGAAAGCATGAGACAAATGTTATTTTCAGATCCCTAATCTCTATCAACATTACACATTTCCTTAAAACTGCGCCAAAGATGCAAACAATGACTTGAACCCCATCGCACCAGGCTGCTGCGCAACAAGGGTCTCTTCACAGTAGGAGAGGACAGAGTAAAACAAGGTACACAGAGCCGCAAGGGAGTGCAACAACGACCACCATCACCACCAGATGGGAAGGAAGGAGAGCTAGTACAAAGGCATCACATAAGACGACTAGCTATATAAGAATTTTCCAGGGTTTAGTTTGATAAAAATGTCGTTCTCATATGGGGAAGGACAACAAAATGGAGCGGCATTGTAGTCTGCCTAAAATAAAACACTTGAGTGAGACTGAGCTATATGAACTGGGTACTAACCCCAAGGCCATGGCTCTTCAGCATCATCCTGCTCTCAGAGGAATGAAGCTCCAGAGTTTCAGCCTCGGGGATTTAACCCGGTCAGTGAGGAAAGCACCATCCCCTGGCTGCTTCCTCCTCCCCCGCCATCACCACCTCTGATCAGAGCAGTTAACATGACCACTTATTAGTCCATAAAAGCCCAGACCTCAAACACAAAAAATTAATATCCTGAAGAAGTCACGTTAATGCAACTGGAGACAAAGTGCTAAATCTCCAAGTCACAATAAAGACAGAAAAGAAACCACGCTGGCAGATGCAGCCGCTGAAGAGAGGGAGAGAGGGACAGAAGAAAGAAGCCAAATCATTTCGTAGTCAGAGGGGATACACACCTACAGGGAGATTGATTCTGCTACCAACATGTGAACTGATACAGGGATCGCTTCAGGGATGTAAAAACCCTACCAAAAGTCATGTGGGCCTCTACAGTAAGGCTTACTAGGCATAAATTACTTGGACAAGTCAGAAGGCAAAACAAAGAAAAGCGAAAGATAGGAAACACTGACGATGTGTCTAACAGCAGGTATTACCAAATGCTCTGCCAAAAATTTTTTTTTTTTTTTTTTTTTGCAACTGGTTGGAGACAGTGCTTGCAAGACTTGCCCTCCAGTACATATGTTGCAATTCTCTTTCCCCCACACCATAAAATCGGAGCAAAAAAAAAAATCACTCTAGTTGACTGTTGTATCTCAAACAGGGGATCCCAGTGGATTTGTGAAGCTAGCCAAGCTGTCCTTCAAGCATGAAGCAAGGGTTTAATCAAATACAAGGTGTGCCAGCTTAGCGGAAGCCTCTCTCACGGAGATTACGTAAACTTTTTAAAATACTCATAGGAAAACACCTCAGAAGATTTAGAGGATTTGTAAGTTGAATGCCTGATGATACCCTGAAGGGACAGAAGACTTAAAGATAAGATGTGGGCTTGACCTTACACCGAAGGCATCCTCCAGCAGAACAGAAAGCACTGTATTCAAGGGAGAGCAAAGGCAATAGGATCCCCAACATTTTGCCATCAACTGTGATGAGTATCACTGAGAATTCAATTTTTTTGTGTCCTTGTAACACAGAGAAATACAGACTTTTTAATTCAATCACGTCCAATAAAGAGCAAAAGACATCACATCAGCTGCCCTGGGAATGAGCCCTTGTTAAACTCTCCCTCTCGAGCAAATTTGCCAAGCGATGCCTCCGCACCTTGCGAGGCAGGAGCTGCCAGGAGAAGTACAGGCAGCCTTTCAGTGGAGCCCGCCACAGCCAAACCATCTCCCAACCTGCCTCCCAGACGGTATTTATAACTAGAACACAGCATCTTAATGAAACGTTTTACCTTTCAAAATATGTAATGTTTTCTCAACAGAGATGAACTGAAGTGTCAGGTGTTTCAGTGTCTAGTCTCCTGCCAAGACTGATTTGCAAACGCTCTACTTATTGAAGAGGCTCCAAAAAAAGCTCTTTTAGGGCTGTCTTACTAATATCCAAATCCTTGTTAGACAATCAAAACGACGCAGGCAAAACCAGTGTTTCTTATCTCAAACCTTAGTCAATGCCCCCCATGTTTTCCTTAAAAGAAAAAAGCCAGAGTATAAGTAGAAGTGTGCACAAATCTGAAAGTCACAAAGGGTCAATCTTCAGGCAAATGAAGCAAAGCTGTATTTACAAAGTAACATGGAAACTAGGGATTTTAAACATTACAGCAGATTGACCGCAAGTATTAATAAAGTTTGTGTTGTGCCAACATTCCCCTTATAAAACTCGTATTTTCAGGGCTCTGTTCCACGCCGAGCACATCATTCAAGATTTCAGACCGCAGTGGATCTAGCAATGGTATACTCAACTCCTGAATATCAAAGAATAATGAATAAATCTTTCCGAGTTTAAAAAATAAAAAATAATCCTTAATTACTTTGTCTAAATGCCCACTTTTTCACAAATTAACTTAAACTACAGTTGTTAGAGATTTTCAGAGCTGGTTCAGAGCAAATTTGACCTCAAAATTAAGGTTTAAGAAAAGCAAAGATTTTTACTCTTGAAACATAAGGATTTTCATTGGAGGTTATACCTGCAGGCCAACTGTTGCGATACTACATTACTGGGCCAGCAGTGAACTGCTGAAAAGGTGAAAAAGTATTTTTAGTCCATCTGGAAAGATCTGTGAGAAGAAATGAGCAACATTACAAGAAATAATAAATGTCTTCCAGTATAGTACTATGAGATAATTCTTGTTGTTTTCATAATTTTCTTTTAAAGTACGTGAAAAGTGAAAACATCTGCCAGGTTCAGAGAAACTTAGATGGAGGATTTCTATTGTTAGATATATCAAATACATTCATTTTTGAAGAGGTACTTACTGAGGACACAAAATATTCCCATTTAATATTTAACATTTTATCTAGCACCATACATAAGGACATTTCTTAAATACTCAATTGTATTATTTCCAAGTAATTTTCCTTTCAGCCAGCGTGCACTTACACCAGCTATTGAAATCAGAGAGCCAGAGCCTACACACAAAGACATTAACAAGTTGTAATAGTCCTTTGAAAAGTTCTGTATCACGCCGAGATCTCCCAGTACTTTTAAACCTGGCCTATGCTGCTTCTAAATAACTTGCGTATTTTGTAGCCCCTCGCAAAGAAAAAAAGGAAAAGTTAAAAACTAAGCTGGCAGGAGAAAATTGGAGAAAGAATGGTCGATTGTAACACAGCTTCGAAGGGAAATGGCTGGAGGTAGCTTCTGCTGAATTCAGTGAAAAATTTCAGAACTGGAAGCATTCATCCAGGATGCAATATTAAAAAAAAAAAAAGCTAATAAACAAAAAACCAAAACACACAAACAAACAAAAAACCCACAAAAAAAAATCTGAGGATCCTTAACATGAGCATACACACATGACCTATACCAGCTCAAGAAATGCCATGATAACCCCTTTTTATCCCCAAACCCCACCTGAATTATTCTGTGGGAAATAACGGTTATTCGTAAGCCCACGAGGTCCAGCCCCTGTACTCGTACTTCCCCCCACGCACACCCTCTCCCCCAGCCATGCCCCGTTTACGAGCGAGGTGGCGCACACATGGAAGAAAGAAGATGAATTCACTGAAACCTGGTTCGCATCACACGGATCTGAAGAGGCGGTGGAAGGGAACTCAGAAACCACAAACACTTTTTGTTGGGTGTTTTTTTTTCTGAAATGCATGCTGAAGCCTACACTAAACCTCCCCGTTAATTTACCGAGAACATGTTTTGGAGTTTCCTTGTAACACGGATTTGTGTGTTACACCATTCATGGGGTTCTTGCAGAACTAGCTGTGTATTAGCACACTGCGCAGCCCGGGCTGCCTAACTCAAATGCAGAAGTCTGAATTTCCTTCATGTCCCACCACCAACCACAAAATGTCCAAGGGCTCTGCAACACGCTGATGACACGGAGTTCACACTTTTTTTCATGCAAAGATTTTGCATTCTTTTTGCTTCTTTTTTTTTCCCCTTCCACAGTTCTGAATAATTTGGGGCATATGAACAGCATACTTGAGAGGAACTCTGCTGTTAAATAAAAAATGGAAATAAATATAAAAATTTAAGGTCTCTTCATTAAAGAAGCCCTAGGAATTCAAGCTATTTAGCTTCCCAAGAGATAAAAGAAATCTCCACCATTCCAAATTGCAATTTGACGATACCGAACTCTCGCAGACATATCTGGAGGATTTATTCCTTTTGAAAGGGCCCTCGCTGAATGTACCATCTAAACATTGACACTCAGAAGCAGTGACTTGGAGGCATGTCAGCTTAATCCTGTGCCAACACGAGTGGCTATTCTTGCTCTCGAGGTGCAACAAGTCCTTTCTTGATCCCCAGCACGAATGCCCTCGCGGGCACCTGAGACGGTCCCTGGTAAGGTTTTGCTTCTGCCGTGGCTCCAAAGCTACAAACAAGGAGCTGCCACTTCCGCGGAGGTGGCTGGAGGCAGAGACAGCTTCAAAAGTCCCAGCCAAATTCAGAGCATGGTGCCCCTAATTACCACTCTGTTTCCCTCCAGCGATAGCCCCTTAGGGTTTGTTTTTCTGAAATCGAGAAGGCCGATGGAAACCAGTCTGAAACAAAACCCTGTCCTGCCCATGTTTCTGCACCGTACCGTGCTGCTGCAGTAAAGCACGTATCAATAATTAGATGATGATGGTATTTTTTGAAGCTGCCACTTACATGTTTAGATTTGGATAGGCAGGATTTTGCCTGCCTGCAACTGTCCGATGTGTTGTCTTTATCACCAGTCTCCAGGAAGGATGCATAAAAAACTTAAAAAGTCATGCAGAATGTCTTGCAGAGGCATTTCCAGCTTCAATGTTTCAGCTACAGTGTTTGCTGTGTCTGTTCAAGTGAAAAATGATCCCTCGTCCCACAAGCTGACAAAACTATTTTTCTTACTTGTAGCTTTTGCTCCCTTCTCCCGTCAAGTCTTGCACTTTTTCCTAAGCCCATGGGGTTTTGCAGCCAAAGACTTCTGCAGGATTCCTCAAACCAGAAAAGAGGCTCTTTAATAAATACCATTTATAAACCTAAATGACCCAAATTTACTTCTGGATAATGGAATTTTTATGTGTATATTTTTAGCGAGACTTCAGTCCTAGGATTAAGTTGAAATTTATGTAGGTAATTACCATCACTGGAGAAAAATACGGGATAATCCACGTATAACAGCTTCCTCTTGTAATTGTAAATACTGGCCACTGTGTCGTATCAAGAGCCGGCCACACAAGTGGATAACTTAACCATTCCTGTACTCGTGCAGGATATGCACAAGGTGGTATTAATGAGAGAAAGGGCCTGAAGTAGAGCTCACCAGAGCAAATAACCTCCTGACCACACAAGTAGAAAATAATTAAAACAACGCACGGCTCTAATTTGGTTTTTGGGACCAGATGGCGGATGCTCAGGCAGCCAGTGGGTGAGACAGCAGTGATGCTGTGACAGGGGAGGGAAGAGGAAAGGTAGCCTAGTCCAGGCTCGGCATATTTAAATACCTGAAAGGTTGAAGGTAGCAGTGTTCTCCTGAGCGTAAGACCTCAGAGCAGGAGGCTATTTCAGGGCAACCAATTTCACTCGGGCTTGCCAGGTGGGAGTTGGCTGCCTCTTAAAAGTCAAGCCACAACGCCTTAAGCGGGGAGAGAAATGCATCTCCTACTTCCGAATTGCTGCCTTTGGAGCCGAGTATTTAATAACATGCACGTAAGCCCCACAAAGGGGCTGGGGGGTGGTTTTGAGAAAAAAGTCCTCCTCCTGAGAGGCCACTTAGAGCAGAAGAACATCCCTCGAGCAGAGCAGGGGGGGAGCGGGGTCAGGCTCAGCCTCTGCGCCGGGGCTGCATCGCCTTCCCGTACCCACTCCTGCAGGAGCTCGTAACGCGGGGAGAGGAAATCAAAATGGTAGTGTGACCTTCACAGGCTATAGACAGCTTGAATGCAGTTTAACCCCAGCATTAAGGATGAAAGCCTCTGCTCATGAAAGGCAGGCATTAACTAATCTGCTTACCCGTACCAGGAAAAAAAAAAAAAAAAGCCACGTACACACCAAAAAACACACTGTGGTTTACAGTAAGCCTGCCAAGAATGTAGCAGCATAATCATAACAGAGTTTATTTCAACACATCATCGCAATCATGCTTAAACATTGTTCTTTGTACTGGAGCGGGCACGCTGTCAGTTATACCTCTAACGCCTATCTGCAGAGGCACGGAGGCTCCGACAGCTCCCACGCTCCATCCTTTGCTGCACTGTGCCTCCCGGAGCCTGCCCCGGCCCCCCTGCAGCACGGACTGCAAGCAGCCATGCAGTATAAATCAGAGGTTGGAGCCGCATATGACAGAAAGCCGGGGGTGGGGAGGAGGAATTACCAAAACAAAAATTAAAGAGCATTTGCTTGCACACACGTCTGCCAGCCCAGTCAACTGAAGGAGCAGGAGGAAAATAAGGCATGACAGGAGGGGAGACAATTATTCTCCTCCCCTTCGTGAGTATTTTCCTTCCCGTATCGAGCGTGTTCCTACCCTGCCTTCTGACTCCTTAGCATCCTACATCCCTGACAAGTGCACCCCAACCGAAACACAGCTTTTACTGAAAGATTTCAGCATATAAATATTTCGACTACGGACATGGCATAAACATATTAAATAATGTTCCCTTATCTTCCTCATATAGAAATCCCTCACCCTCGGTCTCTTCAGTCTCTAAATGAATTTGCTTTCGTCTAGTCAGCAATGCTTTTTGGCTCGAGTTTAATTAAAATTTCAACCAGCCTATATGAGAGAGATGGTATCTTTCCTTTCAGAGACAGAAGACAATATCCTCTAAGTATTTCATATCCTCATTTCTTAAAATCAGCTCATCAGAAAACCACACTCCTCAGCAACAAGTGTTAGATTATCTTTAGCCACCAGCATCAGCGTACTGAAAGACTGAAGCCATTTTATTGCCTGAGATTTTATTGTACATTTCTCTTTTCTGGTGGATTTCTCTGCCTTTCTTTTTTCAATGTTATTTTATTACACCAGTTCCGTCTGTTCAAAGGATTCCTTAATTACGTGCAAGGTTCCCAAAATAATACTGCATCTTCAGATTTCACAAAGACTGAAAATATTCTGGGCTCTGTTCCCATGGGGTTTTTTTTGTTGCTGTTTTTTTAACCTTTTGGTTCGGGCACACAGTTGACATTTTTCGGACTTCCCTCTATATCCATGAGAGCTAGAAACACTGATTTCAAAATGAAATCTGATTTTCTCACACAGGTGAATAGTGTCAGGATCCAAAAGACTTCTAAAAACCTCCACAAATACCATGCAAATAGTTGAAACTGGATTTCCACAAACTGATTTTGCTTCTTTCCTCAACTGTGCCCAGAAACACCTTGTTCGGGTGTACCAAGGTGCATGAGTAGGTGCCAGGTCTGAGGAACTTTATTAGCTAAGCCCTAGCCACATTTCTGCTTTCTTGCTCCCCTCTCCTGCATCCCAGGGCACATCTCTTGCACGAGAAACAAACTCCAGGATCCTCTCTCGAGCCACTGCAGCAGGGCATATCTCTCTTTTGGAAGAGAAGGAATAAAGGCAAATAAAACCATCGGCGCAGTCTAGCTGGACCTCCTATGGGGATGTACCAACTTACAGGATATGCTGGAGCCCAAATGCAAATGCCTGTCTCCAGCTGCATTTAGAGAAAAGCCCCCTGGCCAGGGGCTCAGGTGAGCAAAGAGCTCTGATTAATACATCCCAGCTCCAGAAAGAACCATCCAACTAAAAGCAAACCCTCTGACTTTTAAAGGAAAAAAACCTCACATCACTTTTGTCATTAAATGCATTCAAATGCTGGGGGGAGAGGACACGACAGATGGACTCACTCAAGTTCAATCAGGATTTTCTAAAAAAAAAAAAAAAAAATCCTCAACAAACCAAATTCTTTGTAGCAATACTCATGAAATTCACTGTTTACTATCACATAAAATATTTGCATATTTGAATATTATTTTTTAAAGCCTACTTATTGATAGGACTATTTCCTCACTTGATGAGGCAACTTAATTATACTGCATAGCAGAAACTGCATGATAGGTCACAGGGTCAAAGCTGCCACATCAATAGATCATTATCAAATATACAATTTTCTCATTTCTACTGTTTATTCTAGAGAGCTGAAAGTCAATGGGTAACGCCACTATTAAAACTGAACACATACATTTGCCAAAGGTGATGCTGGCCCATTCATCTGCCCAGGATCCCTCCTCAGGACACGGGCTGGTGCTAAGGAAACTCTCAAGGACGCTTCAAGGGAATATTCTACATGCAAATTCACAATTAAGATTACAGCCCTAAATAATTTTCTTTTGATTCATAGATTTAATGTAGTGGAAATTCATTGTAAGGTAGAGGAAAAAAAGCCTTATACTTGTATACTTGCATACAGATATATGTGCAGGCTCTGCTTTTAATGCATCCATTTTTTTAAATCAACATTGAAACAATTTTTTTTTTTTCCTTAAAATGATGCAGTAAAAATTAAGTTGAATTTCAGATGGTTGGTACTTTCCTCATTTTAAAGTGGACGGGCCTCCCACTTAGGCGAGTCTTGTTGTTTTACCACCATCATCACAACCTTCTGAAAGCTATTAATATTTATCTTAATGCAAAGCAATACGGCCAAACTGCTGTTTCCCTCAGAGGCCCCAAAGTCATTTGCCTGCTTTTCCTACCCCTCCCTCTGAGGTTCTAGACTGCATCCCATGGCCGCTGTCGGGACAGAGACCTGCAGGATGGAGATGTTCGCAATTACCGTCTGCTCCCGCTTCTGAGAAAGACCTCATGCAGGAAGCTCATGCCATTGACCTCATTTGATCCAGGCGAAAAGTAATAATGGAGCTCCTGTGGCTAATTGCCAAGAGAGAAACACTTAAAGGACTTGTTTCCGACATCCTCCTCTCCTCTGATGAAGATCTAAACCAGCAGCTCAAGACAGGCTTCTGATTAGATCAAAGTAGGAAACATTTCATGTTATTAGCCACATAGTTTCATCTTGTTTATGAACCGCACCATAATGGACCCCAGACGAGTTAAAATACAGTAGCTCGCAAAAAAACACGATTATCAGAATGTGATTATTTGCATCCAATATTTATCTTTCTAGTAAATGCTTGCAAATATTTTCTGTCCCCTACTTCACTGGCATTTAGCACAGATTAGCATCAGGTTTTCTAGTTTACGACCTGACCGGTATTTTGAAAAGATTGCTTTTGTAAATAACCAGGAATGTTTAAGAAACCAGTTTACTATATTTGCTATAAAGACATGATATTATCTCAACAGGAAGCGATTATTTTTCACAAACTAATTCCCCCATATCCAGTTGTCCAAATAACGCAGAAAATCTCTTGTATATAAAAACCATCCAAACACCACTGCAAAACTATGTCTCCAACTACTGGTATTCATATCGTGCTGTATAAGGCAAGATAGAGCAACACTTAAGAATTAAAGGCGTCTTCGACTGATCGCAGCACTGCATTTGCAGAAGCTGCTTGCCCCCAGCTGAAGCTGGTTTAAGCAAACCTGGTTGCCTTTGCACCGCGGAGGAGGCGCAGTCGCTCAGCTGCGTTCTCAAACTGCTGTAATATAAAGGCAAGGTAACCATCAGGCAGCGAAGGCTGCAAGTCCTTACATTTCTCAATGGTGTAAACCAAAGCTCTCCTCCCTGGTGGGACAAGAGGCTGGAGAAGCGAGTACTTGCCTACGAGAGCAGGGAAGCTGCAGTTTCTACCCAGGGCATGACCACGAACGTGGGTGGCATTAAAAAGCCACTTCTGCCTCCCCGATGCGTGGCAGGCAGCGGTATGCTGAGACAGGCTGCTCTTTGTTCACCTCTAAATTTCTTCACCAAAAGCCAGAGATGACTCTCGGGCTTCAGCCTAATTTAAATCCTTGAAATATTGCCTCCATCTAAATCTTTGTCAAAAACAAAAAAAAAAAAAGGAAATTCAAAATATATGTATTACAAAAAACCCTATGCATGTATTACATTTTGTTATCATTTATATATAAATAGGTACATGTATACACACGTATACACAGAGTTCCCTGCTTCAGCTGCACGAGGTCTTTATGCAAGTTATTTTCTTCTCCGCACAACGTACGGGCAATCTCCCAGTACTAACTTTTCATTCAGGCTCTCCAGTTACGCACGACCTTTCGTCTCTTCTTTCCTTCCTAAGCAACAGCCTGACGTTACCCCTAATGAGAGCCAGTAGCCCGCCTAAGCAGACAGTAAGCAACAACGGGCTGCCATAAAACATCTGAACAGACCAGAAACAAACACGTTTTCTAATTCTCCAGCGGCAACAAGACCCTAAAGGGAAGCCTTGTCTGAGCTGCTTCCTTACACCTCCTTAATAACACCAGCCCTAAGCCAAGTAAGGGCAGTGGAAAACAGGATGGAAGGTGGGTGATTTCTTGCCACTTGCCTCCAACATCCTTTGGTCAAAGCAACGGCATCTCCGAGACCCTTCACAAGATCAAAAGGCGGCAGCTCTATTTACAACATCCTGAGCAATTTAGGCATCCCACTCGGCATTGTTTCCTACCTCCCGCCCAGTTCCCTTTTAAATTGGATGGTTTCTAATGAAACCTCTACCCTTTATGAGTTTATAGCCACGGCGAGTCAAGGAGTGCCGCGCAGACTATTTTGAAAGAAATAAAGAAAAAATTCTCCATCTTAACCTTGTTTGCATGTGAGATGGTAGTGCATGAAAAGGAAAAAAAAATTGCTTGGTATTTTTAATTCGTAACTTGAAGGATTTACACTGCTGTGCGTTTTATGGTCTGCCTTCATTTCCCAGTAACGGGCATGGTACTTGGGAGTGTGCAGCTTCTAAAGCAGCTGCTCTTGCTCTAAGGCAGCTCAGCATTTTAAGGGTAAGAAAAAAACCCTTTAAATGAAAGTTTTTGCTAAACGCACAGGATGCTGCAAGCATCTGCTCTCTTTGCACCTTCTTCCCCCTCCCCTTCTTTTGTTTCTTTGTGTTTTTTTGTTTTCTTTTTACACAACCTGTATTTACCAATGTAGGGCCACTGTCATACCTGCCAGCAAGTGACCAGACCCATAAGGAAAGGAAGGAGGACACGCACACCCTAAGGAGACCCCTAGAAGAAACCCCAGAAGAAATTCCCCAAAATATGGCGTGCAGGTGTTAACAAGCTGCACACACACCACTCTCCTCTCCCAGAAAAAGCAGGGGCTCCCGAGCCTGAGGGCACAAACCTGCCCAAAGCTGGGGACAGCCCAGCGCAGGCTCCTGGCCAAGGGCTGGGACATGGGCACCAAGGGCCAAAGCCACTGCTCCTCCTCCCGGCCTGTGTCCCCCTGCACCACGGCTACCGAACATATTTAAGAAGCTAATGCTCATCTGTCCCCTTTTAACCAGAATGCATCAGGCTGAGGGGATAAGCAACTTCCCCATGGTCCTTCAGAAACACATTTTCCTCATCTAAGTCATGTCTGCTGTGAGCATTGAACACCTTTTAAAGACAATCCTATTTTTCAGGCATATAATTTCTTTTTGTCATCTCCCTTTCTAGCTAAACCACTAGTTTAATGTGCTCCATATATTGTCAAATAAGATGTGTCTGTGTGTGTAAAAGCAAAGAAAATTTAAAAAAAATGACAAAATATTTTAATTTACATAAGAAAAAGTTATGATTACAGTGTCTTATAAAACTTCTAATTTCATCAACTTATTATATGTCACTCTTCAATGGAGAGAGCACTCACAGTATGAAGAGTTCTTAAATCAAAAACACACTGCCGGGGAACAATCTTCATTTTAATGATGCTCAATAACAGGGATTAAAATATTTTATGAGTCACAGTTTCCATAAAAAAAGGCAAAACAAAAAAGGAGAATGGTGATAATTTTGTTCAAAGTGTGGGACCTGTTCATTAAATACAAAAAAAAAAAAGTGGGGGGAAGAAGGGAATAGTCATCTGAAAACTTACATACTGCATTGTACTTTAAAGCACCAACAACTTTTCCCTTAATTGGCTTCCCCAGCTCCCAAGGAATCTGCAAACCCACCAGCTCCACAGCACAAGCAGCCGCTGTCCCAGCCGCTCCAGACAGGGGATGAAAGAGCCCTTCAATCTACAGATCTATTTATATTCCCTCACGTGGCGACTATAAAAAGGTTTCCTTTCAGGCTGAGGTTTCTCAGCATTAAAGTTAGCAACTGTTCGATCGTGAAAAACCCTATGTACGCTGATTTTTAAAACGGAGGAGACGCCTTTGTGTTTGGGTAAATTCGGTTTAAAGCAGCAACAAGAGAATATCGCACATCTTTAAACTTCCCGCGTAGTGCCTCTGCAAAAAGAAAATGGGACCCAAACCCACCCAAAATAATGCATTAAAGAAATGATGCCACTGATTCTGAATGATAAAAAATTTTGACCAAATACACTCTATCACAGTCACCTTTGCATTCCCCCGCCCCATCTGCCCATCTAGGTGGCCAGCCCAGCATGCCACGCCATTCTCGAGGGCCGGAGACGGGCACTGGGTGCTGGTGTTTCTCATCCAAGCCTGCTCCGGCTTTCTCGGCCGGCCTCACACAGAACGCCTCTGTGCTTCCACTTCCTCCTACGTAAACACCAATAATTATATTTCCATACCTCACAGCGCGTAGAAAGGAATGACAGCTCATACCTTTCCACAAAAAAACGTCTCCCACTCTGCCATGCAAGCTGCTCCAGAAAGAGAGTTGTGGTGAAAACAAATTGCTTAAAAATTAAAAGGCATACAATAGAAACTTGGTGCCAATTACTACAGATCCAGCTCCACCATGGGAAAGGAAAGCACTGCTTTTAAAGTCAGCAGAGAAAGAAGTACTATGTTTGGCTAACATGCATGGTCCTGGTCTTCTTTTCAATTTGCTTTAACAATTTATTCTTTCCATTAACTCAAGAACAACAAGCCTAGAAGGCTAATTATTAAGGGTCAGTATTCTAAATTTAAAATAAAACTTTTTAAGACCGAGACTGTAAGCCAACTCCAGGTCTCAAACCCACACAACTCCTTCCTCAACTCCAACCTCACCAGCGAGAGCCTGGGCTTCCTAAAAGCAAATGAAATCACAGCTCTGCCTTAGAAAGACCATGCCTTGGGATGACAGGGTTTTTTTGGGTTTTTTTTTTGTTTTTTGTTTTTTTGTTTTTTTTAATTCACAAGGCAGTGAAAAGAGATCTCTGTGAACAGGTCCACGGCTTTGGCACACAAAGCTCTCCAAGACAACACCGCGTGACAGCACTCCTGCTCTGCCCATCACCCACCACCACACCACAACCATGCTCTGCATCCATGCTGTGTGTATTACCTACCGCGTTTAATTAACATCAGTACTACAGAGCAGCCTTGCCTGGGGCAGTTACTGCCACCCCAGGCACTAGACCTGCAATCGTGGCTGCCTAAGCAAATGTCAAAGCTGGGGGTGTAAGATGGGGTGTAAGATGTTATTATGGCCATAAATGTAGCTTTCCCAAAGGATAAGTGTTTTCCAGTTTGGGTAGTAGAAGTAAGAGTGGGCTGGCTGGTCAGCCAGACAGCCAAGCAATGACCAACGCATCTCCTCCAGAGCTCTGGAGTTCAGTACCAAGCTTAGCAATACCGTTGCTGCCCCTGGTTAAAGCAGTGGAAATGCTAAGTATTGGCCTCTAAGGCTTATTGCCAAGTCATAGAAGTGTAAGAGCAGCGGTATTTGTCTCGGAATTGTTGCAACACATGAGTTTTTCTATTGCAAAGGTATTTTAAAAGCAATAGAATCCAGTTTGGGCTGGCACAACTAGAAAAAGAGAGAAAAGGGGGGGGGAAAAAGGGGTTGTCCTAATCCCATTATTTGTACCAGAGGAAAGACAGGTAATTCCTTAATGGTCCATACAGTTGCTCCTAACAGCAAAAGACAGTTTCTCTATTAGTAGCACATTAGTTAACAGAAATTCAGAATCATACAGAAACTGGTAAAAATATTTGTACACAATCAAGTCCTCTGTAATCACATTGCAGTATGAGAGCAGCCTCCCTTTGCAACGAGCGTTATTGTAAGAAATCGGGACTCTGAGGACAGAATTTAAAAGCTTTTCCACCTCTCCCATAGTCGTTCTCCCCGCTCTCGCACACCCTACCCACTGCTACAAGGACGTCTCTAATGGGAGCAGCCAGTAACAAGGAGCCATGATAAACAGGCCAGGTGCCTTGTGTGCCAACTAGAAACATAAATTATTATGGGGTTTTAAATACATACCCTGTTCCAGGAGCTCTTTTATTAGTTATGCATATTTTAAATCAAATTCGACGGAAAGTAGCTTAAAGGACATTGCAACCGAGAGCTGTGCTGGTCCAATAAAGCACATCAATCTCCCGTATTCAGCGAATGAATGGCAGGTAACAGCTGTTACGCTGTACAAAACTCTTTTCTGACCTAGACCAAACATGCATTTGATCAAATTGTCTCCAATAATGCCAGGAGCACCGCTAACCAAAAGATTAAATATTCCGATTTCATAAAAAAAAAAAAGAAACCCCAAGAAGCGATAAATATTCTTAGCTCTGAAATAGAGGAAAGAACATTCTGTTTTTCCCGTTCTTTGAAGCTACATTTGAAAAAATTGACACCCGTCCTAATAGCCAGATTATGTAAATCCTGCTCTGCAAAGACACAACGCTCGCCCAGAACTGGAGAAATAAAAATGGAAGAAATGTTCTGGGTCAGGATGAACCGTCACATTATCTATGGGGACAAATTAAAGAAGCCAGTTTTGCATTTTGTCCTGAAGCAACAGAAAACAAAACTCTTCCTCCCAACAGGTTCTTCTAATGACAGAGATGGGCAGGCAGAAAGAAATCCACTTTACCAGAACCCTGGTGTGCATCAAAAGCAGTGTCTGAAAAGCAGGTTTTGTCAGAACTTGAAAACCGACGGAAAGGTTCACTGACTCACACCAACTGATGCCAAAAATGCCTTCCCTGTAAATCTGCCTTAAAGGTAGCATGTATAGAAAAAGAAAATTGGCAGTGTATATAGCAAAATGAAATTATGTCCTTTGTTTCTTTACAATACACAAAGAAACCTTGTCAAGAAAATTTGGAGGGTGGATTGGTTGGTTTTTGCTTTGTGTTTAAGTACACACAAAATGTGAGGTCTCGTTCTCCCTGAAAGGCTCCTGGTGATGGCAAAGTGCAGAACGGCAGTCTGTCCGGGGGGACAAAGGCTGTAGGAACTAGGAGAGAGGAATTTATTCACACTCTACAGCTGTGTGCTTCTTTTCCCCTCTCCACCAGTGACTGATGAAGCCACAAGAGTACGAATGCCTTCACTGAAGGCCCCGCATCCCCCCCGCTATCGTAAAAGGTTTGAGAGGTTTCAATACACATCAAGTTCCTCCCACAATTTTCTGAAGCAAAACTAATGAAGACTAATGTTTGACTTGATGTTTTAGGGATATTTTTTGTTGTGGTTAATTTACTTTTTTTCCTAGGAAAAACAGAAGGGAAAAGCCAAATATGACTCCCCTAACATCAGACATGAGTGAGAATGGCATGCAGATCAAACTACAATCTTCCTACTTACCACAGCATAAAGGACAAGTTTTAATAGCCTATGCATGTGGACCACAAGCTCCAGCCTTTCTGAGCTCTTCAGAGCATTCTTAAAATAAAAGCTTTCCTGGACTTCAAAGGGAAATCTTTGAAAATTCACAAGCAGCAGCAGACAACCACAGAGAACTATGAATACAGGAAGAACTGCTGTTACAGATAAATTCCCTTATCAGGCAACGGGACAGGTGTCTTAAAAGCAAGAAAAAAAGAATGGCAAATTACTAACGCTCAGTACACTCTGAATCTCCCAGCTAACTCTGATAGTAAGACGAGGAGCAATCATACATGTCTCCAGCCTTTCTGCAGGAAAGAGGAATCAATCATGCAGGCTGAAAGATGCCTGAAAACTGGCAGCAGAAAATTTCAGCTCCTAAGGTATTAAGTAATGATGCGATTCACCTGCTGTTGAAACCTCCATTGAGACAAAGTTTAGTACCTCCTGGATGGGAGCCTGGGAAAGGTAGGACCATGCATGTGCTCCCTTCCCACCCTCCGTTCCCAAGCTCCAACCTGAGGTGCTCTACAGAGAGGATGAAATGCATAGAGCCCTTCCAGGAACGGCATCTCCAACACCACGTTTGCCCAATACTCATTAAACGGGCACCAGGAAGACATGGCTGGGGATGAGAGGGAATGGCCTTAGGGGGTTCATGGGAAAGAGCAGAGGGTTAGTTGCAACCTCCTGGAAGGCAGAAGGAAGCTGGAAGCAAAACGCAGCCCAATACCCAGTGACCTCTGAGGATCCAGAGTATTTTTCCCTGTTTCCCTGCCAACACACACTTCTTTCATGCATACCCTCCCTCTTTCTAAACCAGCTGAGGTGGCACCTCTGGTGAGGAGAAGGACTGGACGGGCCATTGGGATACTGCAGGAGCCAGGGCCATCTGGCCAGGAGGGCAGCAGGCTCCCCAGCTCCTCACAGGGCATCTCGCCAGCCTGCCACACCACGGACCCCTGGAAAAACCCCGTGCTTGGCTGCACAGACGGCTGCCAGGTAGCCCCCCGCAGTTACTTCTGCACACATAAAATGATGGGAGCCAATCCCAAATATGAGAACTCGAAGTGATGAAGCATCAGAGCAACCCAAAAGTGGCATGTCACTTGCTCTCATTAACCACAACGCCCCTCCAACAGCACCCTGAAGGTCTTTTCTACCCACACTTTCACTAAACTGATGACACCATGCTATGGGATGGTTGGTTTTTACAGAAAAGGATCGGAGGAGGAGGATGGTATTGAATTAAAAGAAGCATCTTTAGACAGATTCAGCAGGATTGTCCAAGCTGTACACAGACAATATAAACTGTTAATATACCTAATATACCGGAGTGATGGTCCTAACTAAGAAAAAGGCACATGCTGAGCTGAACAAGAGTTACCTTGTTTATTCTCTTCCATGTTAAGCCACCCAGTTTTGCACATTCTTAACAAGATTATCTAATAACAGTCCCTACCTATATGTCTGGCTACATATTTTACATATAGCACTGCAGAACAGAGGGGTACTGAGCAAAAAAAAAAAAAAAAAAGGTATAAATGTGTGAAGCTAAATTATACATATTTAAGCAATCACATGCCTACCTGAAAATCTTGCACCGTGTTCAAATTCACGTTTTGTAGGAAAGGCCTGGCGATATTTGGTCTGCTTAAATAAATATTTATTAATCTCAATATAAAAGATCAGACACCAAATTTATATGAGCTGAGCACAGTTCGAGCAGAAGCCAATAATAGCTGCTTTCAGACTTTGCAGCGTTGGAGTTTGCCAAATGGAAGTGACAAGTCTGGACCACTAAGAAAAATGAAGCCATTTGGTAAGTTATACGCTGCGTAATAAACAGTCTGTCAGTTTGCTTCTAATCCCCCCTCTTCCACAAGTTTTTTTTTTTCTTTTTTTTTTTTTCTCCTCCTCCTTTTTCCTGATGCATTCTGCAGAGCATGTGCGTATTATAAATTAAAGAGAAGCTACTTTAGCTCTGTGGACCACATACCGTGGACAACTTAGGTCATTGTTACCTAAACAGAATTTGTTTTCTTTGTTTGCATTGTACCTTTCCTTTCTGTTTTGACAGCAGGTTTTAAAAAGATGATGTTACTCTCCTTAGAGCTTTGAATCATTTACGAAGGAAAGAGAAAAAGAAGTTGTTCTGCGACAACAGCACAAAAGTAAAGCCTTGCAATTTTTCGTTTCTTCCCATGACATCTGTGGGTAGTCCTGTTCGTAACGCCTTTGTTCGGGGCTGATTTACCGTGGTTTGAGACAAGACACCATTCAGAGTCCATTCCAGGAACTATGGAGGAAGTAGAAGGAGGATGCATCTAATTTGTTAGCTATCGTGACATCGCCGCTTATGATTAATACAAGGCGTTGAGAGAGCAGAATGTATTTCCTCCAATCGTCCTCCATCTCAGCCCCTTTTTGTATACGCCGAAGAGGGTGGGGATAGCAAGGCTGCCACGACAGATTTGCTACTTGCAACATGGCTTGCCAGCTGAGCCAGGAAGGAAAACACCTTATATTTCAAAAACTACGTGCCCTAGCTTTGCACAGCCAGCCAGCTGGCTCTGCCCAACTCCAACTCCACAGAAGAGGACTCTGCCGGTGTAAGTGGGACAGCCAAGAGGCACTGCTGGAGGAGAAGGTCCTGCGGTAAAAACCCAACAGCAAGGAGCAGGTCCAGGGAAAGTTTCTGCCTTGTTTGCATGTGACTCCTGGCAAGTCGCTGTGTACACTGGACTCCTTATTTACGGAAGCACAGTCATACTCCCTCCTGCCTGACAAGATTTGTAGGAGGAAGAATTAATGTCTGCAAAATCCTTGAAGACCTTTTCATGGCAGACATTGCAAAAGTATAAAGTATTAAACACTTTGAAGGGAGAGCGGGCAGAAACCATTCAGTCCAAAATGTTAAACCAAAAAAGAAGTTCCCAGCCAATCCTTACCTCCTCAATCCTCCCGCTGGCAGGCTATGAGACCTTACTCCGGTGAGGGGGGATGCCACACAGCTCACCCTGCCCACCCACCCCACCAAACCTACATGCATGGATGTGCTGGAAGCATCAGACTTAGGTGGCACATAAACCACAGGAGCTTTGCTTGCAGCACACAACACAGGTACCAGAATAAGTTCCCGCCTACTCACAGATCCCTTGGGGTACCAGCCAGCCAAAGGAGGGTCACGTTGCCAGATTAACTCACATCTCTCACTTTTTGGCTGCTCTCTGGCCCTAGGGTATCTCTTGCAAAGGGCTAGGAGCAGGCTGCAGGCCAGGTAATTTGCTGCAGTGGCGGAAGGCTGTTCCTGGCACCCACCCTTCCCACACAACCCCCCAGCCTGGCCTGTTATGGGACCACATTCACAACTTGGCACAGCATGAGCCAAAAAGCCCTCCAAGACAGCTGGGAGCTGGAGTGAACTGCTGTCCCCATACATCTCATCTGGCTAAGTCCGCTCCTGCTTGGCCCTCAGCACCAAAGCATGGGCGCCTCAACCCACGCACTCGGGCTCACCTGAATTACTCTGCAATATCCATCTACTTTTGCCGACCTTCCCCAACGAGCAACGTCCCTCCTGCGAATACTGACCTCGGGCTGCCTGGCCAGCTGTTCTGCCTCTTGTAAAATGGGCACCAAAGCACTTACAGTGGGTTTATACTGGTCTCAAAATCACCGCAACCTTTGTAAAGTAACAAAAACATGAAATTGCGGAATAAAGTTTCTAGAAGTTCCTCAACATCACGTGAATGGAGTAAAACTTTCTTCTTTATTAATTTTTCCTTTTTTTATGCAGTTACTGCTTCCAGGAGCTTATCAACAAAATAAGCCTGCTCACGTTGGCAAAATCCCAGTTCACTCATTTTCTTAAGTAGCGTGTTATCAAAATGTACCGACACAAGCTGTACTTTCTAGATACAAAGGAAGCCCTTACAACAACTACAGTAACACCACATTTGTGACCGGTTAGGTCAGTCCCGCAGCCTTCCCTCAGCCTCTTCCCTCATCTGCACTTAGGTCAACCAATTCTTGACACGGAGAGGCTGTCAAGACTCAGCAGCGCTTTCTCAGGCTCACGACAGATCAGCTCAGTGGACGACCCTGTCTACTCCTATTTGCTGTCACTGAACATAACCCTTGTCAAAAAATCCTCTAGGAAACAACAGGAAATGTTGGTATTTTTTACAGGGTGAACCTATATCATCCTTCAAGACTTTGGCCAGGCATCCTTTCTGTAAGTTTTGATGGGAAATATGCAAGTACTTTACTAATTCTATAATAAATTACATTCTCTACTACATCATGTTGTTATATTCTCTACTATACACTTCTCACCTTTGTAACATCTACAGAGCAATTAACAACAGGGACAGAAGCCCCAGATTTCGCCTTCGCTCCTCTGGCTCATCCATGATGCTGGGTATGACGCCCAGTCCCTGAAGCTGTAACGCAGCCGTGGCTCAAGAAAAGGGGCTGGAAGGGGAAATGGGGCAAAATCACGGCTGCACGCAGCCATGCATTGGCGTCACAGGAAGGCGGAGGTTTCGCTTTGGCATTCCCCGCCGTGAGTCAGCCTGCGTGCCCACTGCTTCTCAGGAGGGCTCTGCCACCTTTCAAACGAAAAGCCGAGGGATGATTTATGGCAGGCAGAGAGCCCCCGTTTGTCCAAGGGTGTGGTTTAGACAATGTAATTGAGCAAGCTCATTGCACTGGCAGGCCTGCCCCACTCCCTCCTCTCCATCCCCACTCCTCCCTCTTCGCTATTTTTTGGATTGGGTTTCTAACAAATCAGCAAATTGATCATGTTTACTGTGCAAACAGATGAAGGGCTGAGCTGATACAAGGGGCAGAACAGAAGCCTGCAGCTGGAAGCTGATGAGGAAGGAGGAGGGAGCAGGACTCGCCCCTTTAGGCAGAAGCAAGCCACCAGTCTGGCTCAGATCATACCATTTAACTTCAAAAAGTGTATTCCATATTCTAGTTAAATCTTAATATACAGATTTTATTTATCTCGTTTCCATCTGCAGTTCCAATTACTAACCCTTTGGAGTTAATAATACAGTATTTACCCCAGAAGACTGAACTGCTTTAGGCACATATTTTATTTCCTGATCTAAGCTACCAGGCGGCAGCCACAGGTTCACAACGTTTGTGAGCTCCTACTCCAGAAGTGGCTGCCATGCAGCATAGGCACTGCAGGACCCTTTTACAACAAAGCAGGGAAAACAGTGCCCCGCAAAAATCCCCGGAGGTTCTCCTGGTGCTCCCCTGGCAGACAGGGAAGGCCTGTGCTTGCGATTACTTTTTTCCTGCACGTTGCAGCCAAAGCATTTCCTGGCACAACCAGGGTGATGGGATGGGTCGCACTACTCCAAGGCTGAGAAGTGGCTGAAGGCATGGGAGATCAGCGTACCCTGCTAGGGCACAGACCAACACACAGAGAGCATGAACTGCTCCCCCTTCGATGTTTATAAAATGTGCCTGTTGTAGCCACCTTCCTTCTTAATACATGCACAACCACAAGTCTCAACGAAACAACCTTCGGCCGAAGCTCTTCCTTTCCCCTCACCAGCAATGCGTAACAGCCCGGCAGGAGCAAGACCTGAGCCCTTCCTCCCGCCACCCTCCTTCCCCTGGGGCTGCACCGCAGCCCAGCCTCTCTGACTCAACCAGCCCTCTTTTACACAGCTGGCACCTTCGACAATTTCCGAGACATTAGCGTTTTCCTAAAATAGTCTTCATCTTACGTAAAATGACTGGCACTGCAACCACGCTGTACATTTTCAGCTGCAGCAATGCCACCTCCCTCCATCCCTGCTGGGTCTCCTGGCCACCGGACAGGAGGGACGGACGCATGCGAACACAGAGACAGTTGCTGAGCTTTGCCTGCCTTTTTGCTCGTGGGGCCACCAGTTTGGGATCTCTCCAGCTCACTTTCATCAGAAAAAAACAGAGAAATGGTGAATTATTCAAAGGATTCCTAATCCTGTTCTGGTTAGGAACTGGCAGACAAGTTCAAAAACTATTCGGAGCACGGTAACACAGACAAAGCCACCATACATGCCCCATTTCCCTAAGAAATTAGGCTTCTCCATCCTCAGTGCATCAGCCTGGACTGCTGGACACCTACAGCTGGGGGGGGGGGGGGGCGCTTTACAGTACTAGATGTCTACTGTACTAACAGCATGCAAAAAAAAAAAGGTCCAAGAGGAGCCCTTGTCAAATACGAAAGTAAACAAGCTTTAATGTTTAAAACTCATTCCAGATCACCAGCACAGCCCCAAGTAGCAACTCTGTGGCTCTGCTCATCCCTGCCAAGAAAGTTCATCTATTTGGATGGAGTAAGCGCTCGAATCCATCGGGGGGGGGGGGGGGGGGGGGGGGGGGGGGGGGGGAGAGAAAAAAACACAGTCACATTTGGGAGCACAAGAGGTGGAAATTAATGCAAAACAAAGGAGCCCAAACCAGGCAGCAAGTTATAAACACTAAATATTGAAATTCCAAAGCTGACCTGCAAATTTCACGGTTAATACGACGCAGATCCCTTTTCTGCAGTTGGGTTAAAAGTGCACAGCCCTCTCCTAGGCAAATCTCCAAGGAATTTTAAAGCTTGAATGAAAATACTAATTACAACATACTAAAAACAGAGCGAGGAAGTGTGCGAGATGACTTTCGAGCACTGCAAGGAAGAGAGGAGGAGACGGTCCGGCCACTGTCAAAGCACGGCCACTGTCGAAGCACGCAGCCAGAGTGGCTTGTGACGACATTAACTCCTTCCTCATGAGACCTGGCAACTCATAAAGGATCCAAGTGCTCCCAAAGCCCTGCATCGTACCCGTTACAGCAATGCCCCCGTGTTTACACAGTCTAGAAAGACATCCTTAAGAAGAGTGGCTATCCATCCCCAGTATTTGGCACAACCAGCACAGCCATCCTTTTTCGTAATTACAGGAAGACTCTATCTTAGCAGCTGTTTTTGCAGGAAAAAAAAGCACAGATATTTAGTTTTTAACCAAGAAAATCCCTCACAAGGTTAACTAAAAGTGTAAACTGAATTCCACATGAAATTATCCTCTGTATGCCAAAGCCACAACATCTAGTATTCATTATTACTCTTTCAAAAGAAACAGTCCAGAGTTTACACACACATGTATGTTCTGAGGAGAATATTTTATAAACCCCACAAAAACATTTACACAAAATAACTCAATTTAGGCCAGCAGAGTAAATCTCTCACATACAAAATGTCAGCCAATTAAGCTTTTAGCAGAGCACCAGGGAGACCGATTTTAGAAAGCTAAGCAGGTTTCTCAGTCTAGGAATGCCTGAAATCTGTTTATTCTCAGTCAACAATGACTTTCTGCCTTCTGCCAATTACTAAAGTAGTGGGGGGAAAATGGATTTACTCTCTGCTTTTACAGATCAGTTGGCTTAGCAAAATCTAAACTCGTACACAGGCGCCTCGCAACTCCTCTCATTAATGCGAGCAGGCGACAACAAAAAATTTGCTCTACTTTCCCCCCTGTCCTCAATCTGCTTATCCTTTCTTGCTGACAACTGGAAATGGCTAGTCCTCCTCCCATGGCATCCTTCCCCCTCCTGCCCCCCGGGGCTGCAGGATATAGCAGGGATTTCAGGAAAAGCTGGCATGCATGGACACAGCAATGGACTGGCCATAAGGTCCAGTGAGCACCCTCAAACGAATGGACCTGACAAGCCATACCACGGACTTCAGGCCTGGCAAAAGCCCTAAGATGAAGCTCCTCGAGGCCATAACACCCTGCAGCCAAGTGGGGAGGTTCGCTCCTCTGCTCACCCTTACCTTCTCCTCCCCTTGCTTCCCCCTTCCTCCCAGTCCCAGAGTCAGCCCGCACATCCCACCTCCCCTTCTCCATTCCACCTCCTCTTCTCCACAGGCTCTGGTCTCACCAGATGTCTCCATGGGCCAAAGCAACTGATTGATTAATCTGACCCACGCCACCCACTTCCGCAGCAGCAAAAACGCCAAATCGTCACATCTTTCCTGACAGCAGCCAAACCCTCCCTCTCACCCGTGCACCCTCCCTGGCTCCTGCATTCAGCCACTTCAGCACACTCATCCGGCAGAAAACTACCCCTCCGCCAGCGGGGTTTGCTTCCTGCTGGCCCCACGCCAGGCCCTTCGACGGAGCCAAAAATGCCAAATACTGCTGTCAGGGTTGGGACAGTTCATTTACCGATGAACTCGGAGCAGCACTTTGCAGGCATCTTGTACTCATTAAAATTATATTCTTCTTGTCTGTGTTTCTTTCCAGACTGAAGAAAAGGTTTGAGCATAACCGTATCTTGGAATGAGTCCCAAATAAATTTCCATTTCCCAAAGGACAGGTTTTCTCCAAGGCAAGTAGTGGAAATTTGCAACAGTTTATTAAAAAGAGGCAGCTTTACCTCTGGCCAATATCATGTATTATCTGGATGTCATCAGAGGTCCTGGAAAGTAGCTTATTCCTAAAATGCCTGGAGGCTCTACAGCACATATGATGCTTAACAAATATTCCAAAACACACTAACTTATTTAACTTTCACTCAATAACATCAGCTTTCTGAATTTAAAAAAAAAAAAACAAAAACAAAAACTTAAGATACTTTACCTTCTCATAATAAGACATTTAGAAAAGCCAAGTGAGTAATAAAAAGCAAACAAATAGATGTGCGCATACAATCTTTCCCTTACCTTTGCAAAACACTGCGGAGGTGATGCTCGAACAGCTACAACTGTGTCTTGTGTTTGTTTTCCACCTTCAGTTACTATAGATATCCTTCCCTAGAAGCATTTTTTTGACTGACAATATCCCCTAAGACTACCTAGACCCACAGGAGAAAAACACTGACTACAAAAGTTATCTAGCAACCACCAGCAAAATGCGGCAACCGAACTCTGGCTGTTATTCCCTCCAGCCAAGCACTGGCAGAGGAGAAAATGGAAGTTTCTCTGCACGTTCTCCACACGTAACACAGAGCACTACCATGCCACTGCAACACTGCTGCTGAAACAACAACATAAATGCCCCAGCCGGTCAGGATCACAAATACTCGTCATGCATCTGTTACTGGGATCTACATCGCTAATGATGAAAAACTGATTCTCTCCCATTGTGAGCCCAATTTAGTTGGCTTATGAAATGCAATCAAGACATAGGTGATATATCATGAATGAGCAAAACAATTAATCATTTTGTTGAAGAATGAACGACAAGAACGAACTTCAGCAAAACTGAAAAATAATCTAAAATTCATATAGATTTCTATGCAAAATTCAGAAATTCCCCCCCCCCCATAAGGAAGAGGAGATTTTTTCACAGTAAGCAGCTAGGGAGCTAAACCCATCATCCCAGCTCAAGAGGAAGTACACTGCCAGCCTGGGTTTGAAGGGGACAGCTCATTCTCGGAGCACCTTGGAGGAAGGTCAGGATAAACAGGGTGCTTTGTGCCTCCAGCTCTGCACCCAGGACATGTGAGGTTGTGGGAATTAACAGAGTGCTTGCAGGTATTTGCATGGCAGAAGGAACTGCCCAAGGGACAGCCAGGACTGACAAGAGGATGACTGGCCTACAGTATTTTTATTAAATACAACTCAAGAGATCATGAGGCACTGTGCGTACCAGCTACGGTTACCGATACCAGGCATTTTTCCACTTGAACTACTCGGCAGCATGAAAACAATTCATCCTATGGAAATTATTCAGCATTTATGAAATGCTGTAAAAAGCAAAGGGGAAATCCAGTTAGTCATCTGTCAATCCTCCTGTTGTGAAAACATCACAGATTTACAGACTCCGAGGTTGCTTTAAAAAAAAAAAAAAATCATACCATACATTTCTTCACTTTATGAATGAAGACAGTTCTCAGTAAACCCCATCTTGGGGAGGATACTAGATTTTCTTATGAACACCTCAGGATGAAGGAAACAATCTCATGAAGAAACGGCAGTATATTTCTGTACAAGGGTTTGCTATCCGGATATGGTAATTTTTCGAAACCTCAAACAAAATACCACAGCATGCTAATCTGCTCTTTCACGGCAGGTAACCTCAGACATCCTATAACTCTACAGCGTGTTCATTCTTGCCTTGTTTAAAGGCTCTGACGAGCGCAAGGATCAGCATAGGCCCTTCCTCCTGCTCACCAATCCCATACGAGTCTTAGCATCGACTTTATTTCATGCTCCAGATTTCAGAAGTTACTCCATTTCTTCCAGGAGCATGCGCAGCATTTCTTAATCTGCCTGAGCTTTTATTTACTTTCTAAATAAAAAATATCATTTAAAAAAAAAAAGGGTTGTTTTGAGAGGGATTTTAAATTGCACTGGAGCCAGGAAATTAACAATAAGTGGTCCCCAAGCAACTTGGCTCTGCCCGACCACCGTCACAGCCGGCAGTACAGTCGCCCCTTTCACCACCAGCCTGAATGACACCGTGCAGCTCAGCTTCATGCTGCAGCCCATCTCTCACCCTGCCAAACCCAGGGATGCCCCAGGAGCAACCCAGTTTGGGATTGCTGGATTTTCCTCATCCTTCTGCAAATGAAGGTTTGGCTCCTACCGCTGCGCTAGTCAGTGCTTAGGGTTTCCCCTCTCCTTGCCACGGATGAACCTGTGTCTTCCAACACAGCAGGAAGAAGAGGGAGATGGCAGCCACATAGTCACTGGTGTACATCATGGAAACATGTTATGGAAGCAAAGGAAATCAGACCAACACCTATCCTTTCAGAGCAGGATTCTCAGTATTTCAAAACACTAAGTAATTGCTCAGTTAAATCTTTCACTACGGTTGAGTCAGAAGCCCCAGATTTCAGTACAGGAAACTGAAAAAATATGCCTCTTTAAGGGACTGACAGAAGGACTTCTCAGAATGATATTATTCTGGCTTTTACTGCTCAAAGACAAAGTCCCTGCTTTCTGTAAAAGAGAAGCCTGAACGCTGCTTTGGCGAGGGGCAGGGAAGCCAGAGTTTATGTTTATAGACTCTAATCTAATTTCACACCTTCCTCTTACTCTCACTACCCTGTCTTAAAAATTCATGTTTTATTAGATTCATGAAACAGCTATAGCTCATAATGAGATAAGTCAGCTGATACTGTCGTGGGGTGTTTTGTACCAAACATTAATGCTAATTATATAAGCCTGCCACCACACTTTGTTTGCTGAACCCACACGCTTAAGCTGCTTGCTGTATTACTGCAAACAGTTCATTAGCAATAAGTTTACGGGCCTGGGCAGCATTAACCTTTCCTCAAAATCGTCCCAAGCTGAGAATGTGGACCTTGTGCTGTTAATTACAGGACTCTTGGGCAGTGACGTGATGCTGGAGCAGCACCTCCATCAGCAAGAGTTAGGAGAGCCCCGTGTCCCCAGTGCCGCCACCCCCCCAAGCCCCAGCAGGGACAGGGACAGGCAGGCTCCTCCATCCCGTAATTGCCTCACAAATTTCATTCGTAACTTGAAATGGGAAGGGGTTGAACCAAGCTATCTGTGTTTTTAAATGCTGTCATTACTCTCCTGCCTGCACGCAGTTAAGGAGAGCCTTGTGTTGGATCTGGGCGATTGGAAGAGTTTATGGCTCCACGCAGGGCAAGCGCAACCAATGCCTCTTCAAACTGGGTTGTTCAAATCCAGGATTCCTGGATCAATTGCTAATTAATCAAAAATGATGCAAGGTTTCCACAGCCCTTGGTTTCAACATGCTACACCATAACGTCTCTTCACACACACACTCTGTTCAGCAGGCTGAGAATAAACTTACACCACAGGCAGTGAGTATGCTAAAATAATTTTAAAAGTAACATCAGGTCCATATTTTGTCTTCAAATTGCTTTGCACATGCAAAAAAGGGATGGTAGATGGGAAATAAGCGTGTAGTGAGGCACTGATAAAACATATTCACTTACTGTCCAACAACACACAAAAAAATAGCTTGTTTAAACTATCAAAAGACAGACCCAAATACGAAACAATAAGCATTCCTCACCACAGAGTTGCTTTCATAGAGCAGATGGGAGAAACACGTTAAGAACAACAGAAAGACCAAAAAAACCCCCCATAAACTGCATTTCAAAGCAAGGTTTCACTGACATGCTCTATGGTTTCACTAACGTGAAGAATGCTCGAAAAATTATTCATGAAAACAGAAGCAGCAATTATTCTTAAGCTCTCCAGACAATTATAGCGAGTCTGGAAGAAGTGAGAAATCTGCAAAATTTAAACCCACCACGAAGATACTGAATTTGAACAAATTTTGCCACACGCCAGCCCGAGCAGGAATAAGCACGTGGGCAACAGAAAGTGAAGGACAAGGCACAGCAGAGCCACGCCAGGCACGCTTTGTTAGAAGTGGCAGCAGGGGGATTCACTTTGCTGATAATAAAAGAGAAGTATTTTAATCTCTTTCACAAGCATAATCACGGAAACAACTGAAAACCATGACGGACCAATTGATGGTTCGTTACTGGGAACAATGCTTTTTGTCTTCTAAAGCTTGCTTTCTCAGATCTTCTAAGTAAACCGAGACATATCACAGATTTGAAAGGCAAGGGAGCTGTTTGAAATTAATTTCAATTCTAGTTGTTGCAGCAAAGGAAGAAAATCCACCTTCTCTTATTCGGCCATTTGCTTCAAGGCTGCCTTGCAGAAACATGTTCTTCCCCGAGCCACCTCGGGTCCACACGAGTTTGTCTACAGTCTGCCTTGCCCGCGTTGAGAGTAGTTTTGTTATTAGTATGCTTTAAACCCAGGAAAGACTTCAGGAAAACAGATATATTACCCTCTAAGCACACATTTCGAGAAACTATATCCAGCTATTTTGTTGTGCACAAACAGCTATTTTGTCTTTCAAGATCAAAACACATGCAAACAAATAAACAGAAGGCGATCCAACTGGAAAGATATTTTTGATGGGAGGAAAAGACTTTGCTAACCAACTATTAGAGAATGCCAAACTGTCTAACACTCAGTTCTAGTATAATATAATAAAATGCTAACTTAAAATGAATATACATGCACTTTACTCAGCGATTTTAATTGGTTCAGCACATCTATTCTGCAAAGGTTTACTCAATACCATCCCAACAACATTCGTTCTTCTGGTAGGGCTGTCAGACACATCCTATATATCCTCAAGGGATGTATCTGTAACCAAAAATGCATGTATGAGGGATGTGCTAGTTCAGCAACGCCAGCCCCACTGGGCACCGGGTGCACAAACACTCACAGGTCAAACAATTCCCATAGTCCTGTCCCACAAGACATGGGGCATCTCCCCAGCCCCACTGAGTCCAGGAACAACCTTGAGGACTGCAAACTACTTATTAAGAAGGCCGCACACTGCAACGGGGTGTCGCAGGACTAAGGCAATGCTAACCAAACCTGCACCTATGCAAAATAAATCAGAGAGTGCAAATGCTCTCAGTCACGCTTCAAACACACCACAGACCACCCATTTCAGCTTCTGGTGCAAGGCGATCAATATGAACCGCCTAAAAAAAATCCTCCTGCAATGCACCGGTGTTTTTGCATTTCCCTATTTAGCATTTCACATTCCTTTACAAAAGATTTGCTCGTGGTTTTCTTGTCAAATAACAATGCAATCATAAATTGCAAGATTATAACAGAGTTTATGGACTGAGACCTGCCAGGATATTTATTGTGCTGCTGCACAGGGGAGGTGGCCTCCTTTTTCCCATGCCCTTGTGGGAACAAAGTCAAAAGCGCACCCCAAAGCTAAGCTGAGGACAGTCCATCCAATGGAGAGCAGTAGGTATCACGCAAGGGCACTGCTGCAAATGCATTACTTAATTCTGCAGGATTAGGGTGCCGTGACTCACCCCCACTGATGCCAACAGGCTGCGGCTGCTGCCTTGCTCATGTTGTAAAAGAAATGTGCTAGCCCATGGCACAAACCTGATCTTTTTCAGAGCATTTTAAGGCACCCCACTGTTGTTGAGAACGCCCACAATTTTGTAGGGCTCAAAGCTTAAAAGGTGCTTTCCTAACTAAGGACAGTGGGAAAGTATCCCTTCACAGAATTTAAGATCTTCTAGCGGGACAAAGATAAAGGCATGAAATGAGAAAAAAAAACAGGAATGATTGTAGGAATGCCTATTACCTAATTATTTTTTTAATGACTTAACAGGGTTTTTACATATATAAAAGGTCTACATACACTTTTCTAGTTGCCCTTATAAACCCAAATCCACCACTTCTTGCTTGACTTTTTTTTTTTTTTAATTCCTCTAAGTCTCAGAGAAATGTTAAAATTTTGCGTGTCCAGGTGAGAACCTTCTTTATTTGGTTTCCATTTTCTTTTTCCCCCCAGAAATAGGTTTGCAAAGTATATTTCCAAAAACCTGAGAAACTAGGAGCACGCCCAGCAGCCTTTTAACCCCAGGTACCCTTCACTCCAGACAGAGCTGGGATACCCAGACTGGAAGGTTCACTTACAGGGTATTTAGCTCAAGCATTTGGTATCAGTGTCTTTCACACAAGCATTTGTACAGTGCTCCCCTTTCACATGTATCCAATGGCTCACTCTTTCCGAAATAATCCCACCAAAGAGAAAAAGTCAAGAATCGGAATGACGTGGCTCTACCAAGAGAGGCATTTATCACAAAGTACAAATTAAAACCTCCAGAGATCACAGGGACCTGACACATTTTAGCATAGCAAAAAAGACACAATAATGGTTAGCTGGCCACCTTCTGTTTCTCTGCCACCCCCATTACTAAACCATGGAACAAAACCTTTTATAGAGGAGACCCTAATGATCACTAAATATACCTTTAGTCTTTAATTTAAGCGAAAACTCTGACTAAGTGCATAGAATTAGCTGAAAATAGCAATACAGCTGGCCACCTTTGGCAGATTCACAACCAATATGCTTCATCTTTTTGTAGCCACTTCCTTTTGACTGCACCACCTTCATTTAGCTGCCAAGTTGGAAAGAAGAGCAAAAGCTGTGCTTCTTTTTAGAGACCAAGAGGAATTAATTTTTTGTATTCTAACATGAAAAGGCCTCCGTTCAAAAGTGTATAGGGTTTTAGTCCCTTAAATCTATCCATTATTTGCTTAAGGAACTCCCTCTGGACTGAACTGACAGGGTATGACACCAAACAAAATTTTCTCGGAGACAGGTTTGCACTCAAACTTAGTCTACATTTCATTGTATGGAGAGAAACAGTGAATGAACAAGATGCAAATATATTTTTTTTTAATCCAGCTGTTACAATGAAGCACATTTTCCTTTTAAACATTCTTTCTTTAAATCAAAGTGGGGTGTTAGTGAAGCCATTGTAACACAGCTTTTTTTATCCAAATCTGATTTTACAACTGCAACATCCGTGAACTGCCAGGCTCCAAGATCTTCTAAGTACAAGCCAAGTGGGGATGGTACCCACTGTCCTGTCAATAAGGCAACAGATACCCAGCACCGCTAGGTGACAACAGGAAAAGTTTTGTTAAGATATGGGTCTTAGAAAGAAAGGTCCCGACTAGTTATCAATTTCACCAGTAGAAAGTCAACCCAAACAGCAATGAACACATCAGTCATCAATATAACTTTTCCCACAACTCCAGTTGACTAATTTTGGCAAATTTTTGTGCTCTCTTTTTGTCTCTGCTCTCCCTCTCAGCACTTGAACAAGTGAAGTGTCACATACAACATGTTCAGCAAAAATTAAGGAATGAGCTGTCTTTACCCTCTACCAGCTCATGATGCACATGGTTCAAAAGCAAAACCTCTTCCAAAGGAATCCGCAACCAATTTTAAGACATTCACCAGGCCCATCAAGTGAAGCATGTAAGCAGTCATCTCCTTTCATACATACAAGGATTGACAGAACAACGTAATAAATATTTTACAAAACATCATTAAAAGAAAAACACCACAGCTGACAGTCCAACCCAGTCTGGTCTGGTCCATCGACCAAAGAGCCTTGTAGTCACCGAGAAGAGGGGTAAAGTTAGCATGGATCAGGTGTCACTGCCGTTGCACCTTCTTTGGAAAGCTGAGACAGAGCCACCACTCGTTATAGCCCGGCAGAGCAGGGAAGAGGGTTAGAGGGGCAGCTGCCGGGCTGGAGTGCTACACAAGTTATTTCTGGCAGTTGTGCCCAGGGGAAATTAAAGATGCAGTCACACTTTCCTGCAAGACTCAGAAAGGACAAGCAGATCAAACGCTGCTCCAAATTCACAGTAAAAAATCCTCCTGCCTTTACATGACGCAAAACCAAGTAAACAATTTTTGCCAACACATGACACTCAGCGTGTCTCACCGTACAGCACCGTCGTAGTTTAACCCCAGCCAGCAACTAAGCCCCACACAGCCGCTCGCTCTCTCCCCCCTGGTGGGATGGGGGAGAGAATTGGAAGGATAAAAGTGAGAAAGCTCGTGGGTTGAGATAAAAACAGTTTAATAGGTAAAGCAGAAGATGCGCACACAAGCAAACCAAAACAAGGAATTCATTCGCTGCTTCCATCAGCAGGCAGGCGTTCAGCCATCTCCAGGAAAGCAGGGCTCCATCACATGTAACAGTTACTTGGGAAGACAAACGCCATCACTCCGAATGTCTCCCTTCTTCCCCCAGCTGTATATGCTGAGCATGACGTCATATGGTCTGGGATATTCCTTTGGTCAGCTGGGGTCAGCTGTCCCAGCTGCATCCCCTCCCAGCTTCTTGTGCACCCCCAGCCTCCTTGCTGGTGGCGTGGGGTGAGAAGCAGAAAAGGCCTTGGCTCTGTGTAAGTCCCGCTCAGCAGTAACTAAAACATCCCTGTATTATCAACACTGTTTCCAGCACAAATCCAAAACATAGCCCCATACTAGCTACTATGAAGAAAAGTAACTCTATCCCAGCCAAAACCAGCACAGGCACGTGGTGGTATTCTTCTTAAAGCCTGTATTCTCCCCATTGCAGAGCCAAGCAATGGTCCCCAGCTCCAGCTGTTTGGAAATATTCATGGTCATTGTTTTTCTAAGACAGAGGCTTGCACCTTAGACACAGTCAGGACCAACCTTAACTTCCTCTGGCTGCTGTAAGCAACATGAATTTCAGCACCCCTACCAAAGGAAATCACAGATAATATAACATACGCTCTCAAATCCTCTATTTAATGATACGTTAATTGATAACATACTAACAACTACATATACATCATTTCTGACTGGTCATAGAAACACCACCGATTTGATTCTGCCTCAACGACCCGCCGTTTTGTCCAAAGAACAGGCCAGTCCTCAACCCCACTATACCCTTCCATCTCAAGATGCACAATCTCAAATTTACAAAATTTTAAAGCAACATTTCCTGATGAGTTGGACCTATGTGAAGTCATGGCTTCGGCAAACCAATTTTTCCGTAATTATCAGAAGACAGGGCAGGGAAAGGAATGCTACAAATTTTTACTGTAGTCATTGCAAAAAAAAAAAAAAAGATTGCTGTTTGCAGTTGGGGTATTGCAGAATCATTTTGAGATGCAAAAGATACAGAAAGAAAAATTATAAAAGAAATTAGAACAATTTGTCGTCTCCTGTAGTCTGAGAAAGCCAATCTGATAAAAAAGTAGCATAAAAGGAAAGAAAATAAATTTGAAAATTTGTTAAAAAAAAGAAGAAAGCAAGCAAGACAGACTCATTCAGTGTCTTCATTATAGCACAGCAATATATTTTCTGGCCATAATCATGTCTAACTCCACGCACGATCCAACATTCCCTGAAACTACTTCTGGCACAAGAATGCGGTGATTATAAAGCTGCATGTGACCTACACCACATAATATACAGGCATCTCTTTTAGGCTACACACAGCTCTTTTTGCACACTGTCCAACAGGAGAACCTCTGCAGACCGAGAACCAGATTGCGTGTGCTGGTCCTCCGGTCACTACCTCAATCCATTTTTTGCAGCTGTAAGAAGCAAGGTGGAGAGAACTAGAAAACCAGACTTTATGCTAAAAAGCTGGACAACAGCCTAGGATTTAACATACACAGCTGAAGAAAGCGTTTCACTCAAGTCTTTGATACCTACCTACCCATCTATCTATCAAGGAAGAAACACAGCCGAGCAACAAGGCTATGCAAACATTTCCAGGTTCTAAAAAGATCGAGCCAGTCAAGCTTCCCCCTTGTGGTTTGCATGTCGTCATCAGCATTGCTTCATGTTTGTACAGCATTATAGCTCAAATATGTTTTATATGTCTTTGGAGGACGAGTGCACATATTTATGAGTTACAGTGATTGCTTCTTCGTGAGCAGTGCACAGACATGTGCACAACAGAGGTTCCCAAGACTGTAATCCTGTCTCCAACTAGAACGCTGCGAGAGAGAGAGAGAGACAGGAAACCAAACTAACGTACAATGGTACTGACACGTTTTATTAGGAAGGAGCGTATATAAATTAAACAACAACAGCACAGCCCCAACAAATCCTCCCTGCTAGAGCTGATTCTTAAAAAGCAACATTTTGCAATGCTAACGTAAATGATCTCATCTTCTCTATTTATTTAGTATCCCTCACCTTAAAAGATCCCACAATATGATTTTTTTTGTATGCATATATATCTCTCAGCTGCCCCATTCTCATTCTTCCCCTCCTCCCCCCCCCCCAATTATGTCGCAGCATTGGGTATAGTAGTTGGTACACAGAACTGAAAGTAAAGAACCCCATGAGGAGAAATTTACTCAGCAGAGATCCATTAAAATTCAATTGCCAGTTTCCACCAGATGAAGATCTAGCCTCACAATTAACCGAAATTTGAGAGGGATTAATATAGAAAGGTGCACCAAAACTACAACGGAGCAGGAAAACCACAATACCCGTGGTTCCTGCTGCTTTCCTACACTTAGATACCAGGAAACCACAGCCATCATTTTCAAACATGGACACAAAGATCCAAGATCAAGTGAATCTTTGGAATTTGTGTTGACATTTTGCTTCTAGCCAAGACCAGGTCAAGCCCATGTGACGTCTGTAGGTCTATCCTTAGAAGGCCTACTACAATTTTTGTTTGTTTCTAATCAAAAGCTTGGGTTTGTAACTGGTTGATTTCCAGGTGTCTTTTGGTTTCTCAGTACCACTGAATAGACAATCAGAGCATTTGCTGTAACAATCACAATATTTAATTCAAAATCAAGCTGTCTCCCATTTACCTTCATGTCTGATAGCATTTTGAGGAAAGTTTCTCCATTCTCTACACCCTCCTCTCCTACTTAATACCTATGACCTAGGAAAACTAGCACTAAAAATTTTTAAGACTAGCCCATCACCTCTTCTTCAGCCACCAGCTGAAAGGAACAGAAAAGCAGCAGCAAACCTCCCACCTGGTGAGGGTAAAGCAGTCGCCATCACCACAGCCATAGGAAGCAAGAACATCTTTCCACAGGCTCTGGAACCCTTTGTCTTCATTGCAGACGTTTTTCTCCCTCCGATCTCAAAAGACACTAAATAAATAAGATTTTAACTCGCATCTACATGTGTTTCAAATTAAAATTCTAAAAATGGTCGTTTCCCCACGTATTTCAGAAGCCGCCTATAAACAGCTCCTCTATTTATATAGTCCTAAAAGCGGGAGAGCATCTTAGCTGTAAGACCAGATGAAAGCTGAACTCGTGCCCACAAACTCAGACGTAAAGCCAGATGTCAGATATCAAAGAATCAGACAGTCATGCCAGCCCGCATTCTTCACACCATGTATTTTTTTTAATTAAAATTATTATTTTACCACGCTATTAGTAAGCTCCACACTTCAGTGCAAAATCTCGCCTGCTCAGATACCCCTCCTTCCCTCTGGTGCCATGTGCAATATGAACCCTGTTGCAGCTGGAGAGTTTGGCAGAGCCTCCGACCTGACCTGCTCAGCTCTGCTGTGACCCGAGGAGGGATGGAGAGGACAGGGGAACTGCAGAACCCGGAGCACCCTGGAAGCAGCAGAGACGGCACTACACAGAAACTCATTTCTCAGCTTGGCCCCGCTCTCATTTAACTCAAACAGATTTAGAGAAAAAGCTACATTACCACAGTTGCTTCTGAGCCAACATTTACTCTGGCAGGCTATCATCAGAGCTATTGAAGTTTTTCTCTCTCTTTTTATCCTACTGAAGTGTTATAATAGGAGCAATAATACATTTACGTTTGCTTTATTCTTCCTTAGCACACAGTTCAAAATTCTATAAATGACACTGAAGTAGGTAGCAGAGGTGTTTTGGCTGTACTGCTTACATCCTCCAGGCACCCAGCCTCTCCTCTGTAGGCTATGGCAAGGGCTAATCCTGCCACCCGATACCAGCTATTGACATTTTGATTAAACAGTGCTGCTTACAGAATGGAAAGGATTCTCCCCAAAATATTTACATGAATCTGATGCACATAGATGGCTTCGGGATCAGTACAAGATCATGAATTATGCTGTGAAATGAACGCATTTTCATACTGCATCAGTATGTCGGTCATAGCAACAAGCTCGGAATTCACAGGTGATCCAGGAGACCTGGAAGCCAGTGTAAAATAAATAGCAGTAACACACCGAAATGCATCAACTTCGGGGGTAAGAATTCCCTAAGTCTCTTCCAAAAGTCTGGAGACTTGTTTTTACACTGAAACTGTAGAAGATAATTTCTGTGGAAAGGTGAGGGCCAGAAGATAAAAGGAAGGAGAAAGACCAGGCAGGCAGCTTATTATTTTAAAGAATCAAATGTTTAACCTGTTTTTTTTACAGTCCTGAATTAAAATTTATTATAAGGCATGCAGCACCTCTTCTTGTCACATGTATGAGATGGCTAGCGTAAGGCCCAGCAATCTAATTCAGCTGGGATCCCATAATCCCATATTCCTTCCACACAATCTGAAGGATACAGGTACAGCGGAAGAGTAACAAGAATATTAGGGACAGAGAAAGAAGGGTCAAAGCCATCTAAAGTAATATGGATGAAGGAAAAGGAAAGACGGACAGAAAAAACCTTGCAGCAGCTGCCTTCCAAAGAGCCTCTCCTGTAACAACCATCAGGAGCTTTCCCACTGGACTCTCAAACTGCTAGAAACCTCCTATCACCTCACCTGGGTCACATACATATATACACAGACACATATACACACACATGCGTACAGACACTCCTGTATGTATACTCCATTAGTAACAGAAATAAAGAAGGGAGGCTGACCAGAGAAGATGCCTCCTTTCCAGCACAGCTAACTCCAAATTTATGCTGCTCAACTATTAAGATGCTACGCAATCATCTTGACCAACACATGGCAATTACACAAGTGGCTGATGAGTGGTGTTAACCAAGAGCACTTGATTGCATGCTGGCAAGCCAGTCAACGCTAGCATCCACCACATGTAAACCACCGGCTTGCATATAAATGAATCTCAGATTAAAACCAACATGGAAATGATTGCTGAGATGTGGAGTAAATCGACTCTCTGTTTACCACAGTAAACATGCTATTTTCTAGTATCCCTGAAGATGTTGCCTGTATCATTTCCAAACATTTTCTTTTTGTAGTCAGAATGAAGATAGACGATTTAAGAGTTGAGAATCTCTTCCCCTTACTGTTGGGAGACTCATAATGGAACCAGCCCCCACGTTTTTGCACACAACTGCATGAACAGTTTTGTAAAATCCTGCAACTTACTCATTGACTACCCATCACTCAAAATACAATATGGCTATCAAGTGTTTCAAACCCCTCTGCAGGCACTAGTATTCATCCCAGGGACAAATCTTGCCAATTTTTCCTGTAAAATGTGGCAGAGGCACAAATCTTCCCCAGAGCTAAAATGCCTTGTGAAAGACTCTCACTCTTTTCTTTCCCCATTACTGCAATATTCTTTCACTTCACATTGATGAATCCCATCAGAATATTTCATAGAAATCATTTTTATAACTACTGTGTTGGCTCGATCACTTCCATCTTTGCATTTCTTGACTGATTCCCTTTTCTCTGCTGTTTCACTCTTTAAAGCCCTCTACAACCTATCTCCATCTTCCCTGTCATCTTTGTATGAATGGTCCAGATGTTGAATCGTACCTCTGATTAATCTACTGCGTATTTTTCAAACCATAAAACAAGCAAATAGGCCCAATTAGCTTTATTCCTTTTTTAAGCTACATCAACTCTACTCCTAAATTTTCATCTCTACTAAAAAGAGAAGAGGGTTAAGGCAGCAGATCTTCTTAAAGGACGCTTATACTCAGAAGGCAGCTTTGGCAGCAACGTGGAGTCCAGGTTTACCAGCTCTCCGTGGCCCTTCATATCAAAACGTACTACTATAAAAAGAGTAAAATGATTTTTCTGTAGTTCTGAGATTGCAAATCAAACTATTTTTCCTGCAGCAACAACTCCAAGATTCAGGGTTATTCAACATTTAAATGAATATGAGTCTAAAATGAATCCTGCTCCTTTGCCTCTCGTCTGCATGGGAAAATGATATATTAGTGCATTTTTAAAAATGGACAAGGAACTGTATCCAAAACGAGGTACAGAACATTTTCTTGATACAGATATGGCCTTACTCATACCTGTACCAAAGCAGTAGCTACATGTAATTTCTGCAGAAGGTGGAAGTTGCACAATGTTAAGAATAAAACAGCTAATACAAATTAGCTTTGTCAATGCATTATGAGACTTGATACACATAGATTTAGTGAAGTGACATATTTCACTAAAGGTTTAACTGTTGAGTAGTACAGTGCTATTTTTACACAGGCGTTCTTTTGACTAAGACTACTTTTTCGTGAAATTGAGAGTCCCAGCTGTACCAGCTAATGAGGCGGACATGTGCAAAGCACTACTCTCATTACAATTAAACTGCTACAGGACCACGGTAAAAAAAATCAAATCCAGAAGTAAACTACGGATACTTCAGAAATCACAAAGAGGAAGCATTTTCCTGGCACTTACTAACTCAATCAACAGGGGAGAAAGGCTGTATTTAAGACCTGTTTTGAGATGAGTATTGCTGAATTCTGGGCTGGGCACTCCTCCTTCCCCTGCATCCATCGTGGCAACAAAACCCAGCTCCAGGGCAGTTGCCCTGAAAAAGTCTTTTCAGAGAACAGCACCTAAAATGTGCTGTTGGGGCCAGGCTCCCACATAGGGATGGCAATCCAGAAGTAAAGCAATTTTCTATTACGTTTATGGATAAAGCATTCAGAAGAGAAACTTTTAACCTGGCCACATGTGGTAGCATATGTTTTTTTAATTGCTGAAAAAGTTGTTTTTCCCTATGAGAAGACAGAAAGTGTGCGGGGGGGGGGGGGGAGGGCGGTGGGAAGAGGGAAACCTTAATTAAAACTGTGACAGAGATACCAACCTGACCAAAGTGAGTAAACACCAAGAAGTGAATAAAACTGGTAATCTGTATCACTTATTTTCCCCCATGGTTAACTATACTCAGTCCCTGTTCCACTGGAAAAAAAGGGGGGGGGGGCAAAAAAAGCTTCTGTCCCCTTAGCTCTTTATTTTGCAGCTCTTGTTCCCCAGTGCTCTAAAACTGCATTTGGTTTTGAAACAACTTTCCCAGATTTTCAGAAGGGTGCTTCCATTCTGCAGAATCTTCTTATTCACAACAGGAAAAATATTTCTCTCAAGGGAATACTTGACTTCAGCCTGATCAAAAAGACAGTTTATTTTGCAAAACTTAAAACTTCATACCATAATGCACAGAAGTGCATTAGCTTGCATCCATGAAGAGAGAGAAAACTGGATAGATAAAAGGGAAAAGAAGAGAATTTCTATTCCCCTCCAACATATTTGCCAAAACTGCAAACTATGCTCAGTTCCTGATGAAATTTTTCTGCATGATCTCATCCTTATTGCATCTGGTTTTGGAAGAGGCTCATTCAAAAAAATCAGATTTGTCAGTCAACAGACAAACTCTAGTTACTATACTTCCCCCCGCAAACTACTGACCTGGGACAGTTTTTTCCTTGCCTGCATGTGCAACATAGACTGAGGGCTGACGAGACAAGCTCCCACACCTGTAGGAAGTGGAGAATTTAGGCTAAAAATTCTGACTGACATTTAACTTAACACAGTAATACTTCTCTGGGGGAGGGGAGTTTCCTATAGCTGCATTAATTCAGGCTAAAAATACCCATGCTGACATGCTGTCATGTGAGAATCTCTTTGATTCCAAGAGTTTATTCAGAGCCTTCGTGTTACTTTGAACTTTTTTGTTGTTTAATATGATCATCGCTCCATTTGTCATCATATGACAAGAGCAGACAATTACACAAGCCGAAGATATGTCTGCCAGTCATAGCATGCCATCTTGCTGCTGTCAAGCAACGAGATGTGCCTCTACACACCTCTAGATTGAGTTCATTAAACCAGCCTGCAGGATATCCCTCGGTAATGACACAGATGAAAGACCAAATTAAAATTGCTTAATTCAGATACACAATCTCTAGCATTTTCCACCTTGCAGTCTAACTGGTTAAGCTGCATGTTTGAATAAGCCATCCTAGCACAGAAGCGGCTCTAATTCTCCAATTCCATCACTTTTAATTAAAACATCTGAAAGATTTTCAGAGTTTGTTTTGTACTTCCCTCAGCCTTGAACGTCAGCTAAGCTATTTAAAAGAAAAGCAGACCGGGCAGCCGCATATTAACATGCCTTCTGTCAACCAAAGCACAGAAAGCAGCTCTCTCCTACATTACAGGAAGGAGTGAGCACACCGGCTATGGTGGGAATCGAGCAAAAAGCCGCCTATGACCTCAGAGAGCATGCATCAGTGTTTTCAGTGCTCACTACCGCTTTCTCAAGGCCAATTTGTTGCCTCCGAGGCCTCGGTGCTTCGTTAGCGACACCACATTAGCTCCGTGTTCCTCATCCAAAATCCAACTACCCAGTACAGCTTTTTGAAATAGTATTTTTAACCATGTGCTTCTTGAAGATTTTTTCATTTCCTACTATTAAATAGGAAGTTCTTGCCACACAATTGTCTGTCTCTCATACAAACAGGACAGAAGAAGAAGTATGCTTAAAAAGCAAATATCCAGCAATTTTGCATTAACACTGTGAGAAGTCCACTGGGAAGTAGCACCTACCTCAATTAGTAGATTGAGCCATGTTTTCAAACAAAGCCTAATTAAAATAAGCTCTTCTGAATCTCCATCAAGAGCCAATTCACCAGCAAGGGGACAATTGGTTAACACAGCCTCCTATGATGAAATATGTTCCCCACACTGGCACGGCAAACATCCGCGTTAACACTGACAAGAGTATTTCCAAAGCCGATGCATTTACAAGTCTAAATATAAAGCTGGAATCCCAGTTTCCATTACTTCCTCATTAGTGGCTTAACACATCGGAGTGGGGGGAGAAATTTTAATAAATAAGAACAATAAAAATGTGTATTATACCTCAAATATTACTACTGCATTTTTAAGGACAGCTAAATGTATCCAAGGCTATATGTAACTACTAAAATGTTTTCTTTACCAACATGCTTTGGCATGGTACCAGCAACCCAAAGGGCAACAGGAAACCACAAAGTTGATTTGGCTCAAAAATTGAGTTTTTCTAAAGCCTAGTTATACAACAATGCATGTTTTTTTAAAAAAGAAATTATACTGTAGACAATTTGGTTTCATTTTTAAAATATTCCCATGAAGCAGCTCTAACTCTAAGCTCAAACTCAAGGGTCAGCCGGGACGCGCAGCAGAAGCAAGGATGCTGCGGTGGGCAGGGATGCAGCAGCAGCCCCCCCCGGACAGGCAGCATAGGCAGCTAACCAGCCTGCCCTGGGAGAAGGGGAAAAACACACGTTCCTTTTCTGCTCCTTCCACCTTTTGGATTTAATAGCCGTTTCTTTGTTTCTGCCACCCGACCTACAGAAGAGCAGAGAGACAGAGGAAAAAATAAAGCTGAGGGAGACCTCAGGAGGTGGGCTCGCCTGCCCCCCATCCCCTCAGGGATCACTCATGGCATTCAGGACAGAATCTGGCCTCTTATTAGGGTCCCCTGCAGCACAGAAGCCTCGTCCCTGCTTGACTTTGGGGGACCGCTCTGTGCGGGGACGGGGCGTGGGAGCAACCTGCGTGCTGGGAACAGCCACACCACGGGCACAGACCTCACCTCCTGGCGCTCCGGCACCCGTTTGCTGCCTGAGAGGACTCCCTGTCTCTCACAAAATCATCTTTCCACTGCTGGGGGATTAGCGTAGCGGCCCACGCGCACACCAAAAACAGCAGCTTCCCAGCTCAGCCTCCCCTGTGCAGGCATCACCAAAAGCTGCTCTTAACTGCACCGTGCCCCCAAAATACAAATGCCCCATGATGTGCTCAGACACTTTACTTCCATCTGTGCAAAGCCAAAGTACTGCACTGTGAGGCCGAGCAGGGCCCTAAGGTTAAAAAACGGACAGACCTTTTGCCAAGGAGGTTTTGGTTTTTCTTAAAACCACCTTCCTCAAAAACATTCAACCCATTTCCATCTCTGTCAAGAGAAAGCACTATGCTGCAGTTTCACCAGCTGCAGTTTAAAGCCCGCTATCTTTCTTCCCCCAATTTATAGACCGGAGGGATGTGCACAGCAGCGAGGGCTTAGCTCCCCCAGGTCCTGGCTAAGCGCTTGCTGCCGCTACACCCCGCTCAGCACCTCCAAAGCAGCCCTCCCACACCATTTCCAGCCCTGCAGCAAACAACAAATAATAAAATAGCAACAGAGACTCCAAGGGAATTAAATGGTCGTGCTTACAGCGACTGTAAATGAGGTGCGGGAAAGGGAGGGACGGAGGGCACCAGCTGCCAGGTGGGGATTTCTTTCGCCTGCCACTGCTTTTCTAGCTACAAAATGCTGGCAGAGGGAGCGCTGCAAGCAACTTGCTCCCTGGAACAGCATGAGAAAAGGAGGCTGGTCGGGTTTTAAGCCTGAGCCTGGAGATAATAGAGGCCACAAGAGCAGCAGCAAGCGCAGGGAGGAGGCAACTCCTTCTCTCATGTCTGCTGGGTTACAGCAGCTCATGTGCCTCAGTGAAGCAGCAAATCTGGGAAGGAAGCCGAACTCTCTGCCTTCCCGCTTCACCTGGCAGGACTCGAGAGCATCCTCGTCACACATCACACCTGGAGAAGTGTCGCTTTAGCCACAGGCCAACGCTTTAGCCAACAAACACGGATACTACCAGTCGTGCACTGAGGTAAACATCATTTGCTCCAGCATAGGAATCTGCCTGCATTATGGCAGAAGAGCTTAAGGGAGAACACAGCTTTGCCTGGCCATGAAGACCAGCCAGAATAAATCTCATAATCTAATTTATATATGACTGTGCCTAAGCTATCCTACACTCACGTTGTTCAACTCACCCTGTACGTGCCCACTGAAATGCCCGCCCGCCAGCATGCTTCCAGACAGGCATGCCTCCCTACAAACCAAGCTCGGCCCCTCCAGTGACAATACCGCACCCTCAACCAGGAAAGCGAAGGCTGCCTGAAAATTTCAGCAGCAGCCTCGCCGACACCGTTTAACTCATTTCATTTCCAAATGCAAAAGACAGGTCTCCAACATACAGACAACAAATCCCCACTAGCCCATTCTTACATTCAATTTGCATAACAGACCACTCTACAGCATTAGCAAAATTCCACGCTGCAAGCACATTTAATAAAATCATAGCGACGACGGCTTAAACAGCGCATTAGTTAAAATTCCTGCAATGCCTATTATCGGTGGAGTTACACGATACAGGGAAGGGTGCCGGTGCCCTCATGAAACCTCAACAAAGACAGGAAGATCACACGAACCCTCCCAGAGAAAAACAATTTAAGACCTGAACCCCCGCTTCTACCCCCCAAAAGCCAGTCTGGAGTCGTGTAAGCAAAAGCCCTACTCCACGTTACATTCCTGGAGCATCAAGCAAAGGAAAGGAGAATCGGCAGAGGAACTGTGCGCTCAGCCCCACCACGGAGGCATGCTTTGCATTCTTAAGCAGCACCCCCTGAAACCAATCATCGTTACTCTCTAATTGGCTGGAAGGAACCTCCTTCAAGCCTTCACAGCCAAAAGAAGTACTCTGACTTCTGGTGACCATAGGAGACTGTTAGCAGCAACTCCTCCAGTTGACAGTTGGGGGGGGGGGGGGGGAATTCTGCATTAAAGCTGTGCAATTATTTAATTGTGACTGCTTACAATAATCAAAATACTAGCAAAAAAGATGCACAAGACAGAAGGAGAACTGAATTACTCGCGACCGAGGCAGGTACAGCACAGTAATTCAGACGCACGCATTTACAAGAGTCTGGGCAAACGCTGTTAGAAGAGGTGACTAAATTGAAGAGGATCCTTAAACCATCATACTCCTAAAATATTTTGCTCTAAGGCAAAACACGCACCATGTATTTTAAAGCATTAAGACACTAATTCTGTAAACAATAATGCCTCCAGCATGCACACCGCGCGCTGGAATGGATTCCTCAACTTGGCCTCATCACTTATGCATCTGATGAAACAAACACTGACAGCTTTTTTGCATTTGTAAAGGCCCCACAGCAGCTGTGGTGATCCCACCATAGAGCAATGAATTAAGCCTGAAACCCAGCTGGGTCTGCACAGAAGCCTTTTTTGCACAATACAGCAAGACTATCATTGTTAACCTAGGCATTATTGTAAAATATTCTGCATTACATTAAGAACAGAGATAGAGATGCCCTGGAAAATTAGCTCTAATAGGCAATTTATAACATTTAAAAATATGGATACCACATTGATTGCTAATTGACAACAGATTTCATAGTTCCATTTATGCACAACTACAGTGAATCAGGTAATTACAGAATATCACTTAAGTAGGAAACAAGGCAAAATTAAGAAATAATCCACATTAAAGTTATAAAACATATGACAAACTTCTATAACATGAATGTATGAACAGCTAAAATTTAAAATAACTGTCAAAAATTATCCGTCCTGAGATCAGAAGGAATTTGAGACAGACTCCTAAAGGAAATGGACGCATGCATGCTTTCATCTAATACCACTGTTAAGAGTTTCTTTTGGGACTAAAGCAAGCAGCTTAACGCATTAAATAGTAATATTTAGTCAGGTATTGATTATATTATTTTTCCACTTTACAAGTACATAAATATGTACTGAAAAAAGAGTCAGGAATTACTCAAGAAAAGTAATTTTGAAAGTAATTAATTGAAAAAGAGTTTTCATAGACAGAATACATTGGTTCAGAACTGAAACTCTATTCTTCCATTGCATTTAACAGCATATTTAAAAGAGGCCAGAGAAATCCGAATAAAGCTGTCTACTTTATAAAACAGACTACTCAGCTCATCCTGCTTAGTTTTTAAGAACACTTCTTTAAGACTGAACCACAAAAACATGTATTTTTCCAGGAATGCACAGAGACATGCAAAAAAAGCAGCTAAGTTGTGTAAAACATTTAGAAGAATTCAGGGTGCTATGCACCGACATGAAAAAATTTTAAGCCTGTCCTCACAACTTCTCAGTATGAGGAAACTGTTTCTCTGGGTACCACAACAGAAATATACTTTCTGATTTCAAGTAGTACATAGGCAGATATCGTGCATGGTTTGTCTTCCCCCCCCGTTTCTCCTTCTTCTAGAGGATTACTCAGCTAAGTACGTAGACTTCCCGATGACGACTTCACACAGGCTTCCAAATGGTGACTTCCAAAGTAAAGGTACCAAAAGAGCAGTGGAGAGCACTGACGAAGCAGGAGGAGAACAAAGTCACAAGGAGCAATCTGGAAATCAGCAGCTAACTTAACAGGTAGGAATATGGTTAGCAGAAATAGCAAGATGAAAAATATCTTCCATTTACCATTTTTTAAACCCATGCGATTCTCCACAATGCAGAACTGATCTAGCCAGAGAAACTAAAGTCTTATTAACAGAAACCAAAATTACAGGCAGCAACAACAAAAAAACCTAATTCCTTTTATTTGTGGCATTGCCTCTGTTCCCAGGCCTTTTTTATTTTCAGCAGGAGGAACTGAGGGGAAGGGAAGGGGAAGGGAGAGAGACAAGAAGGTAAAAAGGGGGGAAAAAAGTTCGGGGGCGGGGGTTAGGGAGAAAATGAACTTCAGACTCTGTGCCACATTTGCCTAAAATGAAGTAAGATACAATTGGCAGCTTTTATATGACCCTCCAAAGGCAAGCTGTCAGCTCGATAACAGTTGAAGGAAATACATGGACAACTCTGTACTCTTCTGAAACTCTTGTGTAATGAAGTTATAGTTTCATCCTGGAAGATGGCCAAAAAGCATAAATCAATGAGCAACCAACCTTGTATCATTTTTATCACAACAGTAATAGCCATCCAAAGGTAGGTTGTTGATTAAGCCCTAGTAATATTTGCGTTGGTCCTCCACACCAGAAAGTTAAACTGACAATAACAAGAAGACTCGCTGTGCTGAGAAAATGTGGGCAGAGGTGCTTTTCAGAAGTGACAATAAAGCAGCTCTTCAGCCTAGTCCAGGAAGAGCCAGACACGTGAATCCTCTACAGAAAGAACAGTGAGATTACCGACCTCGCCAACACAGAGGAGCTGAGAAAGTTTACTTAGATAGGCATTAGAGAAGCCAGGCACTGGAAAATATCATTAGATGAGGCTGTATAGCATTATACTTTGCTCCAGAGAACTTTCTTATGCTGCAGCATGAACCTAGTATGAAATACGTGTATGCAAGAACAACTACTAAAGTTTAGTAATGGGTAACCCTGAGAGCTGATACTTCCACCTTCAAGAACCTAAAGGTCGTATCATTGTGGAAATACTCTCCGTTTCTCTCTAGGGGCTTCCTGCACGAACAACCAACCAAACCAATTTAAAAAAAAAAAAAAAAGCCATGCAAATGACAGCAACCTGGGAGATGCAGATTTAAAACCCTGGTTTTGACAGTTTTATATTCTCTTATCTATGACAGGATTAGGAGCCCTGATAACCAGACTGCTGTAACCGAGATTTCCCTTACTAGATGTTGTCCTAGTTTCCAAGCCGAACAGTAGGTCAGTCAGCCAGTCTTAGAATTGTTCTTACAGTCTTTCGTCTCAAATAATGACAGCTATTCAATCTTCTTTCTTATGTGCTTAAAAATTTACAAGATATTACTTCTTGTTTCAAAGGGCTGCCTCAAGAGATCCCCTATTATTTTGTTCTCTTCCTTAACTAGACTAGTTTATGCATGGGCTTAACATTATTCATGAGTGTTGAAATTAAACTATGTATTAACTCCCTCAGATCAACTGCAGATCCTTGCTTTTATTGAAGAAGGTGATCCAATCACTGAGAAAGTCTAGTGGATTGGGAATTTGGAAACCAGCTGGAACTATCTCAATGGCATTCTTCCATGGAGGAATGAGTTTTCAAAGCTGAAGTGCTAAATACTGTGTTGCTTCAGCTTTGTAACACGTGGGTTTCTGATTAAAATGATGTGTCTTCTCTGGTGGGAAAAAAAATACCTGGACATTTGGAGAGCATGGAATAAAGGAAGAAGTGGTGCAAAAGTATGAAGCCTTTTAAGGAAAAAGGATAACCTTTCAGCCCAGATGCAATTTACTGCTCCATGGGAACAGAAGAATGGTGATAAGTCATCTGAACAGAGGATAGTTGAGAGCAAATTTCAGAACACCTTCAAAAGCATGCCTGAACAGACATCTTCAAAGTCTTCTTCCAAAGACAACAGTATAGTGTGCTCGTGTATATTCTTCCATTGCAAGAGATGAAGAGGCACTTCCCTCCTAAGCTGTCATGCCCATCAGCCAAGCGGTAGCCGATCTTCTGATGGCATGCCCACGACACTATGACTCAGGGAGCACATGAAAGCAAAAGCAGCAAAAATATTGCTGAGATGGCTAAAGACAGGGACAGCAGTAGGACCTAAACAGGAACTTGGGGCAAGCCATCCTCCACACAGGCAGAACTCCAACCATGGATACAAATCCTGGCCATTTTTCTCACATTATACTAACCTTGGTTTCACAAACAGTGCCAGAGGGCAGGTTAGGTCTCCAGAGCTGAGCACACTCATGCTTCCCTGACAAAGCCCCAGATGTAGCTGCAGTCATGCTTGTAGCGTGCAGGCGGTAAAATGACAACGCTCTGAAGCACCTCGGAAAAGAGCTCGTGTGAAGGAGATGGATTCTACAGAGCTGATAACCAGGCAGTCCCAGGCAGTACCACATACCTACTCATGGTTATGCAAAGTGAACAGGGACACGAAAAGGATAGAAAGAAAAGAAAGAAGGAAACGCATATCCAGAAAAAATCTTGCAAAAAGCTAAAAAGCTTCTGACCACTTTTCCAGGGAATCCCTGTGGTCAACTCAGCACTACTCCAGAGGGGAAAGCAGGACATGTACGGATAGGGATGCATGCAGGAACACTGCTCCTGGTCCCATTTGGGCCAGGAGGCAGAGCCTCGCAGGAATGGCCTCAACAGTCATCAGGCATGAGTACAGCAGGGGTTGTAATGCAATAACAGACGGGTTGTCTGTAAGGGGAGAAAACAACCAGACTCATCCCTGGCAGGAGCTGAGAAAAGTTGGTGGGGAAAAAAAAAGGAAACAATAGTTTATCCCTTCACCCTCCTCCATCCAAATTAGTGAACCAGTAATCTCCAAAATGCCCACAGGGAATTAATTTCACTGCATCCTTGACTGCAAGAGTAACGGGCATATAATGACAACACAAAAGAAAGAAGAATCAACAAGAATATAAGAAAAGATGCTTGTGAGGGGAAAAAACATGATTACCTTCATCATAAACACATTTCCTTCTTCTGCATGACACATCACCAGCTTTCATAGGAGCCAGCTGAACTAGTATTATAATGAAATACTAAGTATGATATAAAGAAATTATATTACCCAGAAGCGTTTAAAAGACCATACTTTTCTTAACATATTTACACTGAAAATTGTATTCCTGCTCTCCAAAGCAACAGGGCCCAGAAATCATTACACCTGGTCTGCCACCCAGCCTGGAAGAAATCTGACCACCTTTAGTTATTTTGGAAGGTCATACTCAAATGGGGACTGCAAAGATCCTTTCAATAATGGAAGCTGCGCACTGTTTTTTACAACTGGTCAGTCGTGTCACATAATGCTGCTCTTGACTGAAAGAGCATGAATATTAATGCTTTATAAATAAAAGCCTTTAATGTATGTGAATTATGAAATTAGCTTTTCCTGAATGCTCACATCAGCAGGATTTGATTTCCCAAAAGTTCATAAAAGGACTGTAAAAAGGGATGAGCAGGGCCACGTTCTTCTTTTCCTCCACAGTATTTGCGCATTAACAGTTTGCTGAGCCTTGCATAATGTAAGTACACAGCCAGTATTTTCTATAACTAACACTCAAATTCTGCACGCAGGCTTGAGAGACAAGTAGCAACAGTGCAATCCCTCCCCTTCCAAAGTATTTCCTATGGAGCTGCCCCCAAAATGAACTGCAGGAACCTTTCCTCATCTCCCCCTCTGGCCTTCAGGAAAAGAAAAAAAATACTGTGACAATAGTTCATTTTGCTTTCTTGCAAAGGGATGCCAGCAGCTTCATAAGAGCTGATTTCCTCAGACAGAGACGACATGGATAGAGGAGCCCAACTGGAGAAATACACAGAAGTCAGAGAAAGAGAAAAGCATGGGACTAAAAAACAAAGGGGCGGGGGGGGGAGTGAACCGTAAAAAATGTCAGTACTATGCACGCTATAATGAAGAGAAGGAGAAGAGTAAGGAAAGAAAAAGAACAGTTACTACCTTTAAATAAAATATTAAGAGAAGATGCTGCAAAAAGGAAAAGAAACAGTTCAGAAAATAAAACAGGCAGGACTACATCTAGTAAAGCCATTAAAACCATTAAATGGCTATCACCCTCTTAGAAAACTAACATTCCTGCCTGCAAATACTTGCACACACTCTTACACAGGAATGGCAAAATCTCGAGCCCTGAAAAGCACTTCGCCATGTGCTTAACTCACAAGCTCCAAGTACTTCAATCGACGTCAGTAAGAGTATTCATACATTTGAGACAAGCACGTGCTACAGCGCCTTGCCGGATCGAAACTGAGGGTGCAGTTGCACATATCTCTTTTTCTGCAGCAAAGCCAAAGAGGTCCTTGCGCCCCACTGTTCCCTTAACTGTGCCGCTAAAAAGTCTTTGCAGGCTTGCACTGAAACCAGACCATTTAAAGAGGGAGGGGGAGTGGGGGGAGAAAGAAGAAGAGAGCATTGGCATAACTACTTTTTAAGCCAGATAATTCCACTGACCCTATTTCGTATGCAGCTCTATAGTTGTATTGACATGGCCAAAGCACACTGTGAACTATACCATGAAGGAAAGATCAGCAGGGTCACCAGTGCTGGCTTCAATGGTGAGAAAAAGGCATGTGATACCACATCCTGATGTTCCCGTAATCAAAGGAAACCTTGTTTTTTGTAGCTTCTTGATTTGACATGGTTTGGCCTTCTCACACTACTTGGGCACCTGGGGCAAAAATACATCAGCACTTCAGTTCACTTGCACATTCAATAGACACGAGTGGTTTTAAGAAGAGAAGCTATCTGAACTTATTCCTCAGTAGTACAAGATAAACCAAATAAAGCCATGGGAAATTTCTGGAGAAACTCCCTTCTGTAAGCAGGTCCTTGTTGTAGAAAGTAGAACAGTACAGTGGCTTCACTTCCACAGTGGAGCTCTTGCATGGTGGGGTGGGTGCGTGTGGGTGTTGCATTAAAGAGAGTACTTCTACCACATTTAGCAGTGGAACCCAGCTTCCAGTAGCACAGCTTCTTAATTTTATTTTTTTCCCCTTTTTTCTTCTCTTGTTTAAGTTTAAAATTGTTGAAATCCTATTTAAGCAAGCATAACACGTAACACCAGTAGTAGATTTTTAACCCTCTTCTAACATATTTTAGCCCTTTGGAAATAACTATGGCACTACCATGACCACAGGCACAATCATCTTCATTTTCATCTACGTGGCCTAACTTCGTTTCCACCTTATTTAATATTCACCATGCTTCCAGCAGTAGGACGGTACAGCAAAATCCATGCCTGAACAATCCTTAGAACAGACAAGGACAGCTAATTTTGTTTGCTAGGAAATAAAACATATATCTTGACTCCTATTTAGTCATAATTTCACAGCCCATTTAAGCTCACACTACTGCTAACAGAAGCAATCAAACCCCTCCCTTGCCACTTCGTGTCCCTGCAACACCTTCCCCAGACCAAGTATTCTTACAGCTACATCACAAACTGCAATATTAAATGAATCCGCATTAAAAATCAAACATATTTTGTCAGTTCAGTTTTAACCTGGAAAGTCCCCAATCTGTGGTGGGAGCTATCATCTGGTACATGTTGGCCTGCAGAAGAGAGAGGGAAGAGGCAACCGGAGGGAGGCTAAAGCGCTTCTTTCAGTGCGGTGCAGGCTTAAAGTGATCATAAAAACACGGCATTAGGCAGCTTACTGGTCTCTGCATTCACAATGCTGTTACCAAAGGCAAAACACAAAAGCTGCACACAGGACATTTCCACCACAGATAGGAAGAAGGGGACAGTAGACTAGGACAGGACAGCTTCTCTCGACGACTGCTTCTTGATTTTGTAGTTTTTATTGGTTCAAGGCATCACAGACAGACTTGGAAAATGAAAAAGCCAGCTTCAGAATTATTTGCCATTAGGACAACCATTATTTCTTCCAAGTTATAAATAATTCACAAGTTACAGTTACTGTAATATGCTGTAACTCCAGCTTTTAAGTAACACGAAGCCTCTTGTCTTACAAAGTGATATTACTGTGTCCCCATTATATGTTGAATAACTAGAACAAAAAAAAATAACATTGCTAAAAGCTTTTCAACCTTACGATAAAGGCCTCAGTAGCAGAAAGACTACCTTCTTCTTACAGTCTTACTCAGCTGCAGTACAGCTTTTCATAAATGATTAGAGGAAATACTATTCCAACACATTAACTTCTGCTTTACATCCAAAACCGAAAGGGACATTCCCTGGTCTCAGAAAGCCAGTCTGCACGATGGCAATATGCCATGAGAATTTTCATCATTATCCCTACGTTTCGAGAGGGGGGGGGGAGTGACTGTCAATCAGAAAACCACATCTCAGGCGTCCATCTATGTCACCCTTCTATGAAAAACACTCACATTAAGGCCGGTCGTTTGGAACATCACCCAGAAAGGAACCCCATACAACACTAGCTTAGTGATCAGTCAACTTTACAAACAATAACAGAAAACCTTCTTTCGCTTGGCTTTGAGTTTTGTAAACTCAAAGTCTGGACCAAGTTTTGTAGGGCTGAAACCAAAACAGAAGCAGTTCTATTTTTTTTCAGCTCGAGTTGAGTTAAGAAGTTAATTGATCTGGCATACGTGCAGGGTTGGAAATTTGTATTGTGGGGTTTTTAGCATGCACACTGCAGCTGAGAGATTTGGCTTACAACTTTGATGTACCAAAAAGAACTCTGTGGGACAAACTGGCTGAAAGTAATATCCATGAAATAAAAAAGGCGAGAAAGAAGGAAACATATCCCCTTCTCTAAATCACCCTTAGTCTGCCTAACAGGCACCTTATAAAAAGAAAAAAACTATAAACATATGGTGGTAGCCTGCAGCAACTTAAAACTCTAAGTGCAATTTCTAGACGATGTACATTTTGGGCAGAAAGATTCCCAGTTTTAGAACAGCATAGAAACTTATATGCTAAATATAACAACTAATAAAAATAATGATAAGCATCTGAAAGACTGAGACACTGGACAGACTCTTGCCCAAGACTCATGGTTTCTGTCCACTTTATTAGTAGCGACCTCAAAAAATATTTGTACATTGCAATTCGCTTGACTCGCATGCTTTACATCTTCGAGTTCCTCTTTGTATTTCTTAAAAATGCAGGCCATTCCCAAACGTAGCTAGAAAATTGTTATTAGCTCTTTAAATGGAGTTGTCAGGGCCCAGGAGAAACTGAATTCCTGTCACTGAGGAGCCTCAAAAGCTTACTGTCTTGGTTGGACTCCCCAAAACGCAGCGTGACTAGCAGGATGCCTAGCACGAGGCTAAAGTTTACCCAAAGTAGTAGCAGATTTTTTTTATCCAGAAGAACATAAAGCACGATCCTCAAAGACAGTCCTTCCCCTAACATACAAATGTGGGAAAGGGCAGAGAAGACTGTCCTGTTCTCGTGGGCAGTGAAGGAAAAAACCATCAAGCCAAAATGCCAGTACACAACATTGTCCAGAAATATTGGGGAACGTGCATCTCTACCCACTCACATAAATCTGTTTTAAAAATAGGCACATAGCTGATTTCCATATGCATATAGTTGAAAGAGCCAATAATTTCTCCAAATTCATTCCCATCGTTCTTAATTTAAAAGGAAGCATTGCTTCAACACTAATCTGCAAGCAAAGCTAAAAATGAATTGCTCGTAATATACAGTTATCCTAACTTGGCTCAGACAACACAGTATCAAAGTGCAAAACTAAGATTAGTAGATTATGTCAGAATGAGCTCCCATGGTTTATTTTTGAACTTTATAAATATCGTTAGCCAGTCATCATAGCGTGCGTGTGCCAAAACATGCTAATCTCTTGCAACCACCACGTCATCCAAAAGATGTCAGACCAGCAAGGCAAGCTCAAAGAACTGAAAGCAGAGTGCAGCGATGCGAACACCACAAACCTTCCTGGAGCACGGCAGCAGGCCAGTTTCTCAACTTGATTCTTATTATTTGCATTTCTTCTAGCCTTTAGGAAGTAAAAGCTATATAGTAATAGCCACAGATACAAAGCTGCGTTTTTGCAGAGCAAATCAAGGGAAGAACCTGGCAGAAAAGACCACAAGAAGCCAAGTAGGACAGGCCAAGCAAATTACATATTACAGAAGAGAGACATTTAGAAAGGATTAAGTCATGCCCCTCAAGTGACGCAATTATAAACTCTTTCAAGGGCATCGTCACATTTTTGCTGAACAGATTTTAGCAGTGTCAAAATGTCTGACTGCAACTGTAGCAATCCTACAGGCACTAAACCCAACCTGACCAGAAACTACTCTAGATGCAGAAAGTGTATGGAGACCTTAGCATAGGTTTCTCATTCTGTTTTCAATGTATTTTTTTAATCACACAATCCCATTTTTATGCCCGATTAAAGGGAGTTTTGTTCCCCCAGATAAAAATACGGGATACGGTTTATGACGTGTCAGTGCAAGATGAGAAATTTGCTGCAGAAATGCTGAAGCAGTTCTGGATGCTGCTCTTCCCTATGTGAACCAGTGGAACGATGATACCCACCCGAGCATTTTTTCCTTGCTTCTGTGCTCAGCCAAGCTGGTCACTCCGAACAGCTTTCTGCAGCAGCATAAATTAAGGCGAAAAACTTTGCACAGGAGCAGATGGGGTACACTCATACCACCCATCTGCTCACAGACCAGGGAGCCGTGATCTCTAGCCGGGAGCCTTGAGACACGGCGTTCAGCGTGGCAATGCTCTCAGCCACCGATCGTGGCCACGCTTGCGTGGCAAGTCGAAGAGCAGCGTTTTACAGCTTCGGACCCTTCATCTGCATAAGGAAGCGACAGACAAAAAGAAAGCGCACGTGGAGGGGAAGAGAGCTAGCGTATTTTCAAACAAGCCCTTGCTGCTATAATTAAAGGGTTTATCCCTTTCCCACAGCCCACCACTGGAAATACCAGGCCTCTGCCGGATTACCGAAGGAACAACATCAGAACAGGATGTCATTACTCGAGGGAAAGTGTGAAACCCGAGCGAGTGAAACGGCAAATGGTTTTAAACCTTCTACCTACTGATTCATTGAGAAAACGTTCTTGTGACCGACCGAAATAAACTCACCCCTACAAATGAAAACCAAGAGTTCCCAAATAAAACCTGCCCGTTAAAAACCAGGAAGGATCACATCCAATATTCCCAGTAGTAATGAGCCAGGAAAACAACCCATCAAAGATCTAAGAGAACACCAAATACATTTTGGCAAGCATATTATTTCCTGTATCTGAATTTCAGCGCCAAGTACTCCTCACACACTAGACCCAAATTTTACAAGCGATTTGCAGCTTTTAAGTTTCCTGGTGGCTTCCTACCACTTAAAAATGCTTTAAATAAAAAACGCTAGTAAATATAAAAAGTATATGTGTACCATACCCCATCATTTACTCGGACATTAAACTCCAGGTTACGTTTTACCCTTTTCTCTAAAGGCGTAACAACAGGTTAAGGGACTTTGTATTGAAGGCGAAGAGCTGGATCATGAAAGCTGTCAACTGAAGTTTTAGCCCGTAGCATAGGGACATTTAGGGCCATCAGTATCAGGAACATTTAAGGGAAGCCCAGGTTTGACAACGCTGAAATCTGCATTATTAGACTTGAAAGTTAATGTCCCGTTAATCTTACACAGAGGCAGTCAAATCCATCAGCACTATTGTTTTCAGACTGTCTGCCCACTAAGGCAAACAATGTATCATTTACACTTGGTTTACATTTATAGTTGGGAAGAAAGCCATGCAAAGGACTAGGGGGAAAAAACCAGAATGTTTTAAATGCAAATTTGGATTTCGCAGCAATGCATGTATTCCTCTGCAAATTCCACATCTGCTAAATCACACAAAAGCTGGGTGCTTGCAATAAAAAATAATAAACGTGTCTCTGCTTTTCCTTTCCCTACTTTAAAATTACCTCTAAGCCTCCCTTTCACTTGAGTGCTGCTAACTGGAAACTTTAGAAATGAAAGCAGCTGGTGTTTCCCCTCTCTCCCCAAGTTCAAGTTGATTGAATTCAGTCACTATGCAATATAAATGGCCAAAACCAACCTCGAACCAATCCTAAAAAACACTTCCCTCCTCCTCAAGAACTTTCAGTTATGTTCAAACCAGGAAATATCAGTAATGTATATAAACAAAATATAAATTTTAAACCTGGAGTCTCTTTAGCTTCAGACTATGAGATTTAAAAATTAACCTACTTTATGTAATACTCCCACAGTTGAGTCATCACAGTATCAACTGGTCTCTATCAGCTGCAGGGTATGATCATCACTCAAAAAAAAATCCAGTAACCATACTGAAATGCATCTTTTATTTTATTATTATGTTAAAAATAGACTGTTAATCTCACAGTCCAGACCATAACTGGGGAGGGGGGAAATCTCGAAGAAAGTTTGAACCGCGTAAAGTAGTCCTTGTATAGCAGATGCTGTGCCTCGTAGCAAGAGCCTGTAAGCTACAGGATAGAGTATTGGACGAGGCTGCAGAAATACAGATTAGTTCCATCTCTGCCACCGTTACAGTACGTAGCTTCAGGCAAGTAATTTAGACTTCTTTCTGTTTCATCAAACAATAAAATGGAGGGAATGCTGCTGCCTTACAGAATCAGCTGACGTTTATACCACACTTTAGCATATGCATAACATCAGCTGTTATTTTACATCTACAGAAAAGGAAGGGGTAATATATTTTTAACACCAGCTTAGTAGGCCTCATAAGAGAAGGTGGAAGTGCTTAATGAACATTAGGAACTCTTCATAGGGGCCTTGATTCATTATAATTCACTCTGGACAGCATCTTACACAGACTTCTGGCTCACAGTCCATCGGAGCGAGTAGGAGTCCATTAGTAGCTCAGGGCAAAGCATTTGTTGATAGCAAAAAGTAAATATTCCTTTAAAAAAAAAAAAAGGATTTTAATTACTAGTTTCTAGTTACGTGCCATCCTACAGCCACTTACAACAAAATGTTGTAGTCTCAACAGACCAGGAGAAGGTTAAGAGGAACCCAAACTCAGATCTCAAGTGCGGCTAGCATCCTTACACTGTTAGCTGGAATAGTATGGAGGGGAAAAAAAAAAAAAAAAAAAAAAAAAGAGTTGAGCATGCTATGCTGCTGGAATCGTTACTGCAAGCCTGAAAAAGACCCAGCACAAGAAAGCTCCAGAAGGTTATTTAAAATAGATGCAATGTACGCTGAATACTACCTCTGCTGCCACCGGTGTATTTATATTATTTCTTGCAGGAAGTGGTCAAACTTAAAGCACGCTGTCAGTTGTGGGGCTGGGGGCGGGAAACAAGGAAACTCCTGCAGAAAACATAGCAGGGCAGGAGGGTCGGGCTGGAGCTCGGGGGTGCCCAGGGCCAGGCCCCCGCACACAAACATCCCTTACGCAGGCGGAGGTGGTGCTGCGTGGTCGCCGTCCCCTCCAAAACTCTCTGAGCCCGCCTGAAGCTCACCCAAGTAGAGAGTATTGTTTCAAAGGCTGCAGCGCTCACAGGAGCTCTCCTCGGATGTCTGGAGCCCGCTAATCCTGGACAGGCCTCACCAGCCCTCTGCCTGAAGGGCTTACCAGGCCCTCCGTAGGTGAAGCGTGTCACCTCATGGCAGACTACAGCACTTTTACCTCTGCAAGGACAAGGAAACGAATGACATGAGGCGACAGTAGCGACATTGCTCCTTAATTATGTTTTGCCATCTGCTACGGTGGCAGAACTGTGCAGGTATTTAAAGACAGTAATCCAGGCCTGACACTCCGAGACCTAAGCCAGCAAGAACAGAAGATTTGCTATTTGGCGCCACAAAAACGGGCAGAAAAACGCACCTGTGAAATTACGCTTAAGACTTCAAAGCTTTTCATTTAAGAACTATTAATTCCAAGTGCATACTGAAGGCAGTCTGGCTTCTCGGCTGATGCTTTACAAAGCTGTCAGTTTTCTGAGACTTGAGCCAAAAGGCAATATTTGATATGTAAAGATGTTTGAGAAGGAGGAGGGTAAAGTGAGAAGAAAGATATACAAATCAAGTGATAGCGTTTTTAAAGCACAGAAAAAGAGATACATACACGGATTTCCTCATTCCTGGGTTATCGGTCGCCAACGATAAGGCTCTCAAAGTTTAAGAGAACTTTTAATTGCGTGCGCTTGGGGAGCGGGGAGCCGAGCCCTGCGACGGCAGCCTGCAACGCGCAGGCTTTACTCCATTGTTCTCACCACCTTTTTGTTTTCAGAATTCATTTCGCAAACGCCGAAAAGCAGCAGCCTCACCGGGCCCCGCTCCCGCCGCGACAACCCGCCGCCATACCGGGAGCGGGGCCACCGAAGCAGCGCCCGCTGCCCGCGCAGCGGGGGGCGCCCGGCCGGCCCCCTCCCTCCCCACGGCGGGGCACCAGCCCCGGCGCAGCCCTCACCTCAGGGCGGGGAGCAGCGGCGCCGGGCAGCAGGGCCCGACGCTCGGCGGACCCTCGTTCCGCCGCGGCCCGGCAGCGGGGCAGGGAGGCCGGTCCTGCCGAGGCCGGCGAGGCCTGCCTCAGCCGCTGCCAGCTTTCCGCGCCGCCTCTCCCGGGTCACCTGCGGCGGTGCCTGGGTGCCCGGGCCGGAGGCCTGCCCCAGGGCCGCGGGGTGTCACCGGTGGGGCCGAGCCTGACGGGGTGGGGGTGTGTGTGGGGGGGTGTGTGTGGGGGGGTGGTGTTTAAGGGCCCCCACCCGGGACGAGCGGCCCTCGCGGAGGCCGGGCGGCGCTGGCGGCCCCGTCCCGGGGGCGGGCGGTCACACCTGCAGCCGCGCAGGCCGACAACAAAAGGCCCGGCTGGCACCGGCGAAGAGGCGGCGGCCGCGGCCCCGCCGGGCTGCCGCAGCGCCCGAAGGTCACGGGCAGGAGGAAACGTGCCACGCGTGTCGCCACGCCGCGTCCCCACGCCGCCGCCCCCGCGGGGCGACGTGACCAGCCCTTCCCTTCTTCCCTCCCCGCCCCACGCCGGGCGACGGCTGCCAGCCTCCCACCCCGAAACCGGCAGGGCCGGGCCGGGCCGGGCGGCCCCGCACCTGCTCACCTGGCCCGGGGCCGGGCCGCCCCCACCCTCCCCCGCAGCGCCGCCGAGCGCTGCCCCGGGGCCTCCCCCCCGCCCCCGCCCCGCCGGCCCGCCTCGGCTCTGACGTCACGCCGGGGGCGGGGGGCGCCCAGCGTGGGGCGGCGGGGGGGGCGAGGCGACGAAGATTCCACGGCGCGCAGGCCCTTCCCTTTGTGACGTCACGGGAGCAGGGCGAACCTGGCCGGGCGGCGGCGGCGGCGTGGCCGGCGGCCCGCGGGCTCCCGTCACAGCCTCGGCAACCTGTTGCTGCTGCCGCCGCCGGCACCGCTGCCTGCGCCCCCGCGCCCCCGCCTGCGCGGCCCTGCCGAACACAGAAACGGGGACCGGGGGGGCGTAAAAAACGGGGGGGTAAAAAAAAAAAAAAAAGCGGCGCCGCGAAGTTGCAACCGGGGAGCAGGCGGCTACGCCGCCCGCCCCGCCGCGCTCGCCCCTGTCCCTCCTGCCTTCCCCCGGGGCCGGCCGGAGCCGCGCTCGGCCCCTGCCCGGCGGGGCGGGAGCGGCGCCGCATTGTTCGCCCCCGCCGGCCCCGGGAGCAGCGGTTTGGGGGGATCGCCCCCCGCCGCACCCCCCCTTTCCTCCCCCCCCTTAATTATTAACACCGCGGTTTCCTCCCTCCCCCCGCCCCGCTTTTGTCTGCCTGCCTGGGAAACGTGGACGCCTCGCGTGTTTCGCCAGACTTTCCACCCGCCGTTCCCGTCTCGATGCAATACTTTAAACTCGCCGGCCCCGGGCTCCCCGCTCCTCTGCAATGCGGATGTATTTTAATTCGGAAATTTCGGGGGGGGTGGGAAAGGGGGGGGGCCCAGCTCCGAAATAGCGCGCAGCCCCCCCTCCCCAGCCCCCCGCCCTCCCCGGGCTGCGTTTCAGCGGGGCGGGCAATCGATAGCGGCAGTCAGCTGGAGTCAACTGCAGTTTTTACCAAATCTATAGAATAGCGAGGGAAAGTGTCCCGAAGGTCACCCTCCCTGCCAAGAAACACCCCCCGCTGGAAAAAAAAAAAATCGGCACAGTCGACAGGCGCGATATAAACTACAACTTTTAAAGCCTCGCATCAAACACACCCAAAAGCGAGGATTTATATTCCCACACAACCCCCAAAATGAAGATTTTTTTTTAAAAACCGTGCAGATAAAAACCATTATTCGCTCTACTGCGTATTTGGCTAATCGCCTCAGTTTTTCCAAACGTAAAGAAAAACTCCCCTATGCCAATCAAACCGCAACTGGAGCACGAACAGAAATCCAAGTACCCATCCACATTTATATGTTTAAAGGATTAGACAATTACAAGGGATCGCTTAAGCGGTGGAATAAAGAGAGGCAGAAGCACAGCCCGGGCTGCGCTGGATTAGCCCAAATTTTCGAGCCATCGTCGTGGATTGATTTTAAAACTGTGCCGAGCCATTTCCATCACAGACACAGACACAGAGCCCCCCCCCAATTATGAAAGTCGATCCCCGGGAACGCGTCCCCCGCAGGGCGATTCCCGGCCGGTTCGGTTCCCGTCGGCACGGCGGGAGAAGCCAGCGATCACGTAGAGGAGATGGGATGTGGTAGTGCGAGAAACCAGCTCGCCATAACCAGGCACGCTCGGTTTCAACTTAAAGGGGCTTTCAACAACCACCGCCGCCGCTTCACCAGACGGGGAGAGACACAAGCAGATCATTAAAAAAAATAAAAAAAAATAATAAAAAACCCCCCAACAACCTCCTTTCGCATGCAAAGGCGCAGTATTAACAAAACCGCTTGAAAATGCAGCTTCGTGACATTATCGCGGCAGCCCCCCGAGCTCCCCGCCTTTCATCTAAAACTAGATTATGATTGTGTCATTTGAGGTCAATACATTTATTCACTGGAGGAATCGCGACGCAAATCGGGTTTTATAACCAAACTGGATGGAAGGCTTCCCCGTTAAAAGGGGCCTCTGAAACTCCCCCACCACACCACCGAAAAAATAAAATTCAGTATTGCATTTGTTTCGAAAGCCTTACAGCTGCAGGATTAGCTATAAACTTGACATTCACTGCCATTTCCTAAAACTGGGAGTCAAATGATATACGTTATGACCACTTACGTATTTCTTTTGAATTATATTCCTCTTGGGTCTTTCTTTGCTCATTCTGGTATCCAAATTCTGATTGCAAAAGGGGACAATTGCTTCATGAATTAAAGCCGCGACAATTAAAAAAAAAAAAAAAACCGAAAAAATCCTGGGGGGAGGGGGTTGTTTGTAGTGGTATCTTGTAATCCGACTTTCTTTCCTCACAATGTGATTCTCCTAGCAATAAATCCGAGAAATGGGGGACGAAAAAAAAAAAAAAAAGACGAATGCGAAGGAAACAAAAAACAAAATTCACTTTAGTGAAACATTATAATGGAAAATTTCCCCCTAAACACAAAAAAAAACGACGCCCTTGATATCCCCTTTTCTCTTTTCTCGAGCCACCTAAGCGATCTGCAGGTCCTTAGTGTCAGAGCTGTAGTTACATCTTGGAGGAGGAACAGGGGCCGAGAGGAGAAGATAAATAATCAAAACGCTGGAAGTCACGTTTGTGCCGCTGCAGCGGGGAAAGCGGCAGAGACAACTCCAGCAGCGGCGGCTCCGGCGGCGGCTCCGGCGGCGGCGGCAGCAGCGGCGGCGGCGGCGGCGGCAGCGAGGGCTGCGCGCACCGTGTGTGTCTCCGCTCCTCCAGCTCCCCCCTAACCAATGAGAACAGCTCTCCGGCAGCAACTTTAAATGGACCTGGCTCCCTTTTTTTTTTTTTTTTTTAAATATATATGTCTGCGTGTGTGTGTGCGCGCGTGTGTGTGTATATATATATACACACACGGGCACACGCGCACGCACACACACACACATACATACACCCCTTAGGGCCTGGCCGTAACTCCCAACCGGGACAGCAGCCGCAACGCCCGGCCCCCGCTGCCTTCAAGGCACGCAACAGGCCTCGCCAACCGCTTCATGCGGGCCAACCGTCACGCGCCTCCCTTGCCCCCCACCCCCTCTCCCACCTCTTTTTTTTTTGGGCATTTAAGCGCGGCCGCCCGGCAGCCAAGGTCGCCGCTGCCCCTGCGCCACAGCCCGAGCGGGGAGTTTGGCGACGGTCCCTCACCGCGCGGCACGCTCGGTCGCCCTGCCCTGCCCCCCTCCCCTCCCCGCCCCTCGGCAGCCGCCTCTCTCCTCCCGGCTGCCGAGGGCTCTCCTTCCGCTCCGTCCCTGCTCCGCTCCCCGCCACGCCTCCCCCGGCCCGGGCACGCACCGGGGCCCGCCGCGCTGGCAGCACCTGGCCGGGCCGGCGGGGCTCCCCGTGCCGGGCCCGAGAATGCCTCCTTGCTCGCGGGGAAGTTGTAGTTCCCTCGCCACAAAATGGCGACGGCGGGGAACTACAGCTCCCGGCGTGCCGCGCGCGCCCGCCGCCCATTGGCTGCTGGGCGAGGAACCCCCTTCGCGACGCTCGTCCTTCCCCCCCCCCCCCCGTGTTGGTTTCCCCCTCCTCCTTGCAGTCGTCCCGTCCCCCCCCGCCCCGAGGCGCCCGGTGGTAGGGGCGGGGCTGTGTGAGGGGCGGTTAGGCCTTGCGGGGTGCCGGTGCGGAGGTGGCGGCCGCCGCCGCCCGGGGGGAGGGCTCGGCCCGGCCCGGCCCGGCCCGGCAGGGCGGAGGAGGGAGGGAGGGAGGGAGGGAGGGAGAGGGAAGTTTATTGGGAATCGCTGACAGGGAGCGGGGAGGCAGGCAGGCGCCGCGGGAGGCTGCCGGGAGAGCGCAGGGGATTAATGTGTCTGGGTCGGGCTGGGAAGCGGCGGCACGAAACTTCGTGTCTGTGGGCCGCGCCGCCGAGGAGGCGGCCGGCGGCGGCGGGTTGGGCTGCGGGGCCGCCCGCCCTGCCCTGCCCTGCCTGCCGGGCGGGCGGTGTCAGCTCAGGACAGGCTGCCGGGCCGCGCCGTGCGAGGCCCGCTCGGCGTGTCTCAGAGGTAGCCTGAGGTCGCGCCTCCTCCCGCCGAAGCGCCTCCGCCGCCCCGCGGGACGCAGGCCCCCGGGCGGCGGCGGGGCTGGGCCGGTGGTCCGGCGCGCCGGAGAATAACCTTTATGTGTGGATGTAGGCTTTTAAATCCCCGGCTCTGTTGGAGCTGGGGCACGCCGCGGAGGATGCAGCAGCTTCCCAGGAGCTGCCGGCGTCTTCCCCAAGAGGCTGGAGCGCCGCTGGGGCCGGGGCCGGGCACTCGCCCGGCGCCGGGGCAGCGCCGTCCTGCCCTACCCGCAGCGGGCTGTCCCGGGGAACGAGCTGGGTGCCCATGGGACTTGGAAACGGGCTGTCAGTGCAAAACCCTGACGTTCAAATATTCGATTTCTTTTTTTCCCCCCACTAAAAAAAAAGCAGGAAACTGGGTGCAAAGTGGAAGGTGCGTCTTCAGAGAAAACACAACAGTTCTTTAATGGTGGATTACATCCCTCCCAGGGACAGGGAGGAAGGAGAGTAATTGATGATCTCCCTGGTGAGGTATCGCTGTACTCGACGGACGTTTGTGCTTTTCTGTACAACTCACCGCAAACTGTCAGGCGACATACCTCTATGCTAATGGCTACATTTGTGTAATGCTTTAGGGACTTTACGCTGCCTTCCAGATGCAGTTTATATGTTCACATCCCTTCTGGAGAGTATTACCTCTGCTCCGTAGTGGCGAAAACTTTTGCGTAAGGCTGTTGAGGAGCTGTGCTCAAAGTCAGGAGAGCAGGAGACCCAGGACTCACCAGGACCTCAGTCACTGGTTCCTAGTCTTTTGTCTTAACCACGAGGCCATCCTTCCTCACTTACATAAGATCAGTAAACAGAGTGTTCTCCCTTTACCTTAGAAATTGGATGCAAATCGTGTTTAAGACACTAAATGGAAAAAATCAAGTTATGTCATTATTTCTTAGTTTTCCCTTCATTTCTTCATGCTTGCTACTAATTATTTTAGGGCTTTTTTTCCTACTCTTGTTTCATAAAAAAACTGAAAAAAAAATCTGTGCTTGGCCTCATCCAACATCACGCTTTTATGGTAATACCACTTGTGATCAAGTTAATCTTTTGAAGCCTTTTCTTTAGGCCTCTTGTAGGAAAATATACATTATTTCTAAGTGTAAGTCTGAAGAGAGGTTTTCGTTCCTTTAAATTGGACATAGGCACATTTCACGTAGGACTGTTTTAACTCTCTGCCCTCAGTTTTATTAAGGTGTTTGTGTAGCTTGAACATCTACGACATACTTGAAAGAGAACACTTTTGTCTCGGGTTTTCTTCAATTAATAATGATGAGTCTGTGACTCTCTCTCCAGGAGACATTTTGGAAAACCAGAAAAGACAAAGGTAGTCAGTCATGTATTTCTAAGTCAACAATTGAGCAAAAAGTTCTTGTAGCAAACCTACCTGGCTTTTCTCAAACAACATAAGGTAGTGAAACCAACTATTTCCACCCCCACCCCCCCCGCTTTGGAGATTACTTCCTGAGTGGTCTTAAGTCTCAGTGTTGCTATGTTTGCTACTGGCTTTTGTGCCATGTGTTGAACAAGAGCTTACTGTCAGTGCAAACTAATGAATTTTCTTCTTGAGGCTGGGTGGCAGAAACCTTTTCCATAGATCCGTGGCTCTATTTGCATTTGTGTCCCGTTATACAGAGCATCATATTATGTACATCCTAAGTATCATGTAACTGTGGTGGATCTTGCCTTTCAGTTTCAGCTTGTGTGCGTTTTGGAGACTGACCTTTTAAATACTGAAGCTAAACCGTTCTACAAAATTAATTAAATGCTGATACAATAGCAGTTAGTATAACAGGTTAACTGCTACTGAAGTCAGTGTTTGCCATTACATTTGATCCCATTTTTTTTCTAATTTGAGAGTGAACTATATTGTGCCTTGAAAATGTTTGAGAAGTGACTAATGTTAGCATGGTAGAGTTTCCTTGTTTGCATCTCATTCATTTCTTCATGTAGTCCTTTTAAAAGGAACTATACAGATTTATAAAGGAGCCCCACAACTGGATTTATGTGTTTTACATTTAGTTTTTATCACTGTCCAGAGTCAACCTTCCCAACAACTTGCAAAGGCCAGAACAGGCTCAGTGGTCTGGCAGATGATACTATTGTTCAAAAAGCTTTGGTGTTTTTTTTTGGGGGGGGGATTATTTCTCTGCATGAGAATAACACATTTTATGCATTGTACATTTGGACTTGCGTATACTAAACAACCTACGTGCGGTTATCTCTGGGCAAGAGGTGAAATATGGTCACTTTCTAGCACATTAGATAATCTCCTAGTACATGATTCCAGTGAAAAGTGAGAGGAAGCTTCATTAAGAAGGAATTTTGGTGATGCCTCTTCAGCCACTAGAGATTTCATAATACTTGCCTACTTCACATCTCAACACAGATAAAATCTCTTTGAGGTTATAGGAAAAGAACATTCATCATCACTGACTTACGTATGACTGCACTTCTTTTTTTTAATCAGGGACTACTGCTTTCGACACTTTCAAAATTGGAGGGCAGATGCATATGCAAAATCGTTTGTGGTGTCCTCAGAGTTCTGGGGCAAGATTTTCAGTAAGCTAATGGGGAAGCTCCTGGTATGGTTGCTGGTCAAAACAAATAAAAAAGAATATTGAGTTCATAAGGAAAATGAGGATCTACTATAAAATCAAAGCACAACCATTTCTTTTTGTTGTTGTTGTTTCTTCTTTTTGGTCAAACAGATAAAACAATAGGCACAAGCAGTACAGGGAAGGCAGAAAGAACATGGGGTGAATTCGCGAGCCATAATTCACCAGTCAGCAAACAAAGGGCATGATGCCAGACAAGTTCAGCCATAAAGGAGCCTTGTCTTGGGGGCAGGCTGTGATTGTTTGTGGACAGATGGCTGCTTACCAGTTCATAAAAATAACTTCTGGATACCTTTTCCTCAACTATGGCGTATTTATGTGAATTATGCCTGCCTCAGAAAAGACAAGATGAAGTTCTCTAGCGTTGAACAGGTTTTCTGCATCTGAAAGGGATGCAACTTTGAATTCTGAGATCTAATCTCTCGTGTGGATAAAAGCAAAACTTTTTGTACACTGAAAAGGATGAGGGTGGGAGAGGGTTGGTAGCTTTGCACTGCAGGATACAGAACTTGCTTCTAGCCCTAAAATCAGACTGTTGGTCTGTGGAGATAGAGTAACGCACGGGGAATTTGCAGTTTTAGAGGTTTGAATGGCTTCCTAGAAGCTTGACATAGTAGGTAAAGAGACTTCTAAAAGTAGGCCCTCAGGTTTGTAAAATCCAGGCACGTTTTTACTCAGTAGCTTTTTGTGCCACAAATGGCAACACCGTTTATGTACAGTGTGTTTTGTTTCATGTTTGAGAAGACGGAAGACAGCTGACTCTTTCTTGTAGCAGGTAAGGAGGAAGTGGAGACCATCAGAGAGGGGCCTCTGCCGATAGATGCCTTGCCACTGATTTGAGTTGATGTTCTGGTTTCCACATCTGATAATTTGAGTTCCCCTCCTTTTTCTGTCACATTTTACATCCTATCTTCGCTGTATTCATATTCTGCCTTACTGTTTTGTGTTGGTCTTAAAAGTCCCATAGCATGCTACTGTGACATTGCAGTAGCATATTAAAGATAGAGCTAAAATACATATCTAAGAGAAAAATGGCTACTGCTGTGAATGAATCCCTTGCAGAAGAAGGAAGTAGAACTTCCTTTTATTTGTTCCCTTGGGGAAATAGAGATATGAGTAGCCAGTTGCTGGCAGTCAGTTTGGCCACTTCCCCACAACCTTTTTTACTTGTTAAATATATGCATAAATGTACACGTTTGTTTAATATCTACATAAAATGCAAACATAATGACCATGCGACATAGTAAGCTGGTGTACACGCAAGGTGGTGTCTCTGCATCTGGGCCTAAGGGTTTCCCAACAGGCAGCTTCCATCACGCGGTTAAGCTCTACATGTGTAGCGGATTCTGCATCACACGCACAAAGAGGCTGGATTCATGCAACACAGATTTATGCATGTGATTTAAAGTCCTCTGGGCAATTGAGACATGGTGCCTAGCATCTCCAGGATCCTTGAGGCAGCCTTACGTACACGTGCAGACAGACACTACACAGATGGTCAGAGTGAAAGGATATTAAAGTGGCTAAGTTAAGCACTGAAAAGTTACAAAATGCCAGAATTAGGAAATGCTTATGCAATCTTAATTCCATCCATACATCTATATATTGCTTTGTAATAATCTTAAAATAGATTGCATACCTTCCCCCCTCCACAGGATGATTGGTTTTTATTCAGTGTATTAAGCGAGTCTGCTCTGGGGATGAATTAGAGTGCATGCTGAAGGAGAATGTTGTCTGTTGAACTCTTAGCCTCCTGTGTTCCTATGAATGCAAGAAGGGAAGACATAATCTCATTGTTAAGGCAGCTGAATGTTGCTTTGGAGAAGTTGATTCTCTGCCAAGGAGTGTGATGCTGGATAAGCCATTTACATCAATCTTTTAATAGTGGCCAGGTCAGCACTACTAATTTGTACGTAAATAGCTACAGTTGTCAGGTGGGTGATGAGTTGTGACTTGTGACCATCATAGCTCTGATCCAAATCTCCTAGTGTGCAGGATACTTTGTTCCCCCACTTGAAAATGTAGAAGAGGAGATGGGGAAATAAATATGTCTGTGGTTGCTAAAGTGTTCCTGTTGTAGCTTCTGCATTGTGTTCCTCATTTTATGGGTTCTCTTAGGACTACACATGTGCATCTGCACCAAAGGCTGCTGGAAGCTGTATTCTTCGAACAGTCAATGAATATGCAATGCTTAGTACTAGCAAGAATCGGGTTTTAGGTACTTTGAGACTCTTCCGATATTAATTTCTGAGTGCCTCGGTTTACAATCTGTAAAATGGGGCTAATAGTCCTTCAGCTCACAGAACTGATGAAAACATAGTGCTTGTGGACAGTCATGATGTTCTTGGTGCGAGCACTGCAGAAGAAGCAGTATCTCTTCATTTGGCTCTTTGTCTGCCTTTCTCTGCTGAATTTAGTACTATGTCAGCTTGTCTTTCCTTTGCATTTTATTTCACTGCTTTTTACAGCTGGCAATGTAAGGGTGCTTGTCCTTGCCACATTGTTCAGCATTTACTGCAGTTTGCTTAGTTGCCCTGCATCTGTTGAGAAATAGGACTGTGGAACAGTAACCCTTGAGACACACGAGCTTGAACGAAATCCTCAAAAGCACACAAGCTTGCATGAAAATGATCGAATTGGTATGAACTTCTGGTTTTTGTTTCAGTGCAAGTTGCTGCACACACTGTTATTTTGCATAAATGTGACTATTTTAGTTGAGTTAGTAATTTTAACCAGTTCCTTGAATTGAAGTAAGATGCTTTTACACCGAAATAAGAGCTCTATGTGGAAGAAGAGGAACAAGAGTGTCTTAGTGGGTGGAAGAGGGGGTTGAGAGAAATACTCCATCCCGCCTTTCTTCCTCCTCCTAGTCTTCCTTCCCTGTACCCATTTGAAAGTTTGTGTTTCTTCCTCCCTTCCCTTCCCCCAGACTTTTGAAGAGTATAATGCTTACTTTGAGCCACGGGGAAGATCAAGCTCGTGGGACTAGCGCAGTCTAGGTTGTGATGGGTGGACAATGTTGGCTAGACAGGCAAGGGGAGGATCTCTTCATGGCCACCTCTGCCCTTCCCTTAATGCAACGGTAGGCCTGCCCGGACTGGTGCGATATGCTGCAGCGTGTGTGTGAGTGGCCAGGACGTGGCACCCAAGGGAGCCCAGCATGGTCACAAGAGGCACGGGGCAGTGCTGGAGCAGGGGAGGAAAAGACAGTTGCCTTGCCAGCATTTCATTGTTGGTAAGTGGCGTGGGAAATGGGGGGAGAAGTGAGAGGGGAAGGTGGAGGGTGGGACTAGAGTGAGTGCAGAGAGCCAGGTAGGTTGTGAGAAGGGAGGACTGGGGAAGGGGGCAGGGAATAGGTAGCTGGAAAGGGGCAAGGGCTAGTTTTGCTGTAGAAGTTGACTCTGGTGATTTTGAGGGAGGAAGGAAAGAGGCAGCACAGGGTTTTGTGCTCGAGGGTGGACCGGAGGCTCTAGAGACTCCCAGTTCAGCCAGTGCCACCCCACAAACCTGTCATTTGCATGTCTGCCTTTCCTGTCTGCACATCAGCTGTCTGGGCAGAGCTGTTCTTGCAGGGCCATTTGCCTTAGCAGCAAGCAACATCGAGGCCTTTCTAGGAAAGAAATAAGGTTGTCTTATTTGAGGTGGCTTACTTTGCAAAGAGAGAGAGTACATATGGCTCTGAGATGCGATCTAGCATGCTGGACCCCATCTTTATAGGCAGTAATGATGCTCCTCTCAAGCATAGGACACATTCAGTTTTCCTGTTGGGAAAAAAAAAAAACAAAACAGCTCAGTTGCCCAGAGCTGGTTCCAGCTGATGAGTAGTGTGGAAAAGTGGTGAATCAGGCCTCGAGCTCTGCTCCAGCACTGGCAGGGTCAGCGCTGTTGGTGTCCAATTTACTAGCCAAAGTTTAGCCATCATTTTGCCTTGTAACTGACCATAAATTTCACACATTCGAAACATCATTTGTATTTCAGCCAAGTAGAATTAATTTTCAGCACAGTGGAGGCTGTGTTTTTAATGTTTATAAATAATCAAGTAACACACACGTAGTGGGGGCTCCTACTGGAAGGACAGAAACAGCAAATTATTGTTGTAGTCATAAGGAAGGCTATCAGACAATTCAGTGTTTAATAACAGCATAGAAAAGGCCTGATCCTGTAGGGTGCTGGATGCTCTCAGTTCCTTTTGATTTTTGACCAGTTTTTGAGGTACCCCAGCACCGCACAGAGTCGAGACCCTGAAATCATTAAGCAAAGAACAGGGTGTAAGAAATAAAGTACAAGAACAACTTGCTTATTCTTAGTAATAGCTTTTGTTGCCCAAAAACTTGGGTATGTTTATTTCTTGTTTGTGATAGCCAGTTATAGTAACTCCAGTGGTGGTGTCTGTTGTTTTTATCAAATTCGTAATATGTGCTGGCTGTGGATGTGCAAAGTCTTCTGCTGATGTGAGCCAGAATTTGTGCTCTGTTTGGTTCATGCTATGTCTTCTGTCACTGCAGTGCCTATATATAAACATGGCTGATGGTATGTAGTAGCTTGGTGTGAGAGGCTAAGATAAAACCCCAGCTGTTTCTGAAGATATCGCCTGCTGCTATCAAGAGGTTCAGGTTAGCAATTCTAAGTGTTACAAGGACCTGTAGGACCTATGTTTTTGAACTGCTTTCCTGAAGAGAGGGTGGAAATGTACATGCCTGGCTATTTTAGGAATCATTCTTTCTTGAGTGTGCTTATACTTTATGAAATGCGAGCTCAGGGAATATGGATAATAAAGTTGAATTACTGTCCTGGAGTGTTTGTAGATTAAGGATATTGGGCATGAGTGAGTCGTGGCAAAAGCTGAATTAGGTTTAAAATAGCAGCAGCAACAACAACAGAGAAAGGATGGCCCAACCAAGTGTCGGTCATGTTATTATAATTCTTAAGGGATTCGGGTACAGCTTAAGATTTGCCATCTTCACTGACGCGGACACAACACACCAGGAAGGCAGCGGGCTTGCTCAAGTCACCAGCCAGCCAGTTTCCATGATGCCTCCTGCTGACCAGTCCACGAAGAAAGAGCTATCTGCCAAACAAGATGTTTGTTTTATTTCAGAGCCCCAGTGGGCCCAGCCCTTCCTGCCCAGCAGCTGCAGCAGGCTCCGTTCCTGCTCGATGCCTGGCCTGGCATGCATCTCAATGCAAGAGATTGCACGCTGGCCCATGAGAGTGGTTCTCCGTAATTGGCTTGCGGGGAATGCTGTGCGAGAGGATCTGCCTTTTTTTTAATTGCTTGTTTTATTAAAGTTTGTTTATTAAAGTGAATATCTGGTCATAATGGAAACGTGTTTTTTGAAGCCTGTGTATTGCCAAGAGAGCAGGGTAGAGCACTGATCAAGTTATTGCTTCCCCAGGATCAGAAGTACACAGGCAGCTCTGCAGGCCCCGCAGGCAGCGTCCCGGCGTCTCCTCTCTTCCCTCTTCCAGTTGAGCTCTGCTGGATCTGCTGTAGTGCTGGCTCCCTGCGTCTCTACAGGCAGGACGGTGGGGTGGGAGTTCCTCTGCCTGTGGCGTTTCCAAAAAACAAAGGTTAGATCTATGTTGCAGATTGCAGGGGCACCAAAACTAGCTTTGAACAAGCCAATTTGAGTACCTCTGGCAGTCTGGCTGATGAAGCAGAGGGGTCTGGATGCGCTCATTTATCACACTGAAAAGTATGATTGTTTGCCCTTAGATTACCTCTCTGTGATGGTAAATTACTGCAGAAAGCCAAGTCCGCCTCTAGTACCCAAGGCGGTTTAGCCAGCTTTGCAGCATACATGTACCTAGTCAGTTGTGTTCATTAATTAAAAAGTTTTCAAACTGCCAGTGTTGCCTGTAAATTAAAAATATGCTTGTCATATCGAGTTCCTATACCATTCTCCCATCACTTGACAGGAGAACGTGACTCCTGCAGCTGTCATGAAAAGTGTGGGCAACAGCCCTAGTAGCCCTTTCTAGTAAGTGCGTGCCTGGCAATTTATGTAATCATAACATAAACTGTAATATGTCATCTTGCCTATCTGGGCCATGAGATGATGGCTCATCTTGTGAACCAGGGAAGATGAATTTTAAAACCAAGATAATCTTGTTTAGAATTTATGGCTTTTGGAACCGGAGCATCTCATCACTGTATAATGATATGTTTGCATGTTGTAGTTTCTCCGCATGGAGTGTAACACAAATAATCTCGGTCTTTCTTAGCAAACAGTTCAGGACGAGGGAATTGTGTGGACAAGGAAATGGCGTGGGAACACACTTACTTACCAGTGAGTCAAAGACTGGAATTCTCTCTATAACCAGTAAAACTGTCTGGCAAGTTACGTGCTCAGAGCTGCAGTGGTTTGGGTTTGTTGAAACACTTCTCAGTGAGACTGGTGTTATTCAGTCCCATGGCTAGGACTGGCTTTGGACAGCTGAGCGAAACAAATGTTCCTAGGGAGAAGCATGAACTGAAGGTGTGAGGTTAAAACAAAGTATCCTTTGCTGGTCTGGAGAGAGAGAGTAGCAGAGTGGTGATTTTTAAATCCTGCCTGTGAGATCAGTGTTATAAGCCTTGAGCAATGAGTAGTTAGGTCTGTGTCTACAGGGACGAGTGTGTGTCGGTGCCAGCGCCCTTACAGCCATAGCAGAGATTTCTGGTTGGTTTGTGACTTGGCTCAAGCTTGAAGCGGACACCCTTTGAACTGTTGGTTCTTCTGTAGCTATCTGTATGCCACCCTTGCTGGAGACCCAGACTTGGTACCTCGCTGCGATCCAGTAACCCAGCTGGATGAACTGAGATTTCTGAGGGGAGGATTTAGGATGGACGTCTCTACTTAGGAGAATTCATCAGTGTCCCACTGCTCATTGTCCTGCATGCCGCAGGTTGCAGTGCTGCAGAAATGTTCTTGCAGGGCTCTTCCACTGTCAACCCTCGGACTGCAAGTGGGGGTCCCCGCCAGCTGCAGGGCCCACCAGCAGCCAGGGACTTCGCAGTGCCCAGGGCTCAGGTGTTTCCCCCTCAGCCGTTTATGTTGCCAGTGGGGAGAGAATTCCTTGCGCCCTCTGTGGCAGACATGCTTTGGGACAGAAGGATGTGAGAGACAAACAGGATGGGTTGCTACGCAATTGCCTGTTGGGTGATTGTCACCACATCAACTGACCAGAATGGCCAGTGGCTGAAGACTGCTGTCTGTCAACACCTGCCCTTTGCCACCCATGCGTTTCTGGCTTGCCTGCTGTCTTGCTTCCAGTCTGCCTGCTTAAAAAAAAAAAAAAAAAAAAAAAAAAAGCTAGCTGAAGGGACCTGCACTACTGGTTGTTTGATGCAGATTTTGCTAAAATGCACTGACACATACATATAGTTCTGGCTGGTGGTAGCTGTGCATGAATAAACATAACTACCCGTGGCTGTGATGTGGTATCAAGCTACTGTAGATGCAAAGCATGCTTTTTAATAACTGTGTATGGTGAAATGGTTATAAATGCATGACTATGCAGTGTAGTCAGGGTCTGATATATCATTCATTTGTACATTTGTAATTAATTGTAAGAACAAGATTGTTCTTTGCATGTGTTCTTTCTTTGCTGCCAAGCACGACAGAGAGCTATAACAATCTTATACCTTAAGCTTGTAATATAATATTGTTGGTAACCTAGCAAAGAAATTTCTTAATTAAGTTTGCTACACAAAATCCCATAATGCTTCTGAAGATTTTTTTTTTTTTTGCTAGGTCTCCTTAATGACTTTTACCTCTGAATATAATCAAAACCAAAATTTCTGATGTTTAAGAAACATTTCTGCATATTTTTTCCATCTGGATATAATGGAGCATAATTTAAGACTATGGGCAGAGGAGGGGGTAAATGATGCATGTAATGATTGTTTTAACATTTACAAGAAAATAATTTATTTAAATTGGATTAAGCCTTAATATTATCACACTTTTCTACCTGATTTAACATGGGGGGGAGGGTGGGGGGAAGGGGGAGAAGGCGATTTCATGGTAAAGTGTTTTAAGTATTTAATATTTTCTTTTCTTTTTGATCTTCCAGGCATCCTGCCCCACAGCCATGTAAATTTTCCTACATACAAATGTTCATTGCCATCTTTTACATTCCTCTGCTGACAGTGAAGAGGTCATGCTAAATCAAACTGATGGAGAAACTGGACATCATCTTTACCCAGGATGCCCAAATGAATCCTACCAAAACAAGAGGTGGGGGAACAGCAAAGAATAATTTGCTTTTGTATATTACTGCTTTTGAGTACTCTACTCATCATGTTGGTATCTCTGGTATACATATTCAGAGTGAGCCAAAGAAATACGTACCTGCTTAGGACATGAGACCTCAGGGGCTTGTGGCTTTTTTCTGTCCCCAGCAATTTTCTTACCAGCCTATTTATTTCTGCTGAGAATGGGTCTCTGAGTCCAAGTCCAAACCTTATCATCTTCATCTTTTCCCCGCTCCAGGAAAGGAATCAAGTGGGATAGATTCTGTATCCATATGCTCCTCCAGCTTTGAGCCTACTAATTGAAGTGTTTTGTTTATAATAGATGCTGTTTTCATGAGGAAAAAAACCCTCCTGCAGCCAAAGGAGCTCCATTAGTGGCAGAACCAGCAAAGCCTGGTTTTCCATAGGTCGGTGTCTTATGGTTTCATAGTGAATTACAATTGTCTCTTTTTTCCTACAGTGAGGTCATTTGTTAGGTCTCTCTCCCATGTGGATTCTTTAATGTTTCATAAGGTTTAAATTCATGTTACAGCTTTTTTTTTTTTTTTTCAGTTAGGACACTTTTAGAATCTCTTTCTTCTCCTAGCTATTTATTTTTCACAAAGAATGTGGGAATTTGAGACCTCTGTATCTATACCGCATTTTGTTGAAATAGAAAAAAATTAACTGGAAACTCAGTGTGTGACTACACAAACTTCAGTGTCCTAGCACACCAAGCAAAAATGGTAGTATCTTGCTCAGTACATTGCCTGGTTTGGGTCTATATTTAAGTACCCATACCTTCTGGGAGAAGTAAGTTTGGATTGCTAGTTAGTCCCGTTCATCCAGTAGAGCTACTGTCATCAATGGAAGATGTTCTGGCTTTGTGAAGCATCAAAGAACGATTATGTAAATTCCTATTAAAATGACACATTTCCTTCCAGTCCCATTTCCATTAGAGTCAATTGTAAGTTGCTCATTGCCTTCAAGAGGAGCTAGATTTGCTTTTACAACCATCATCAGTACTCGGAGGTTGGGGCAGGTTTATCGTCACCAACATACTGTTAATCACTGCTATGTAAATCAGAAAAGATTTCTTCCCAATTTCAGTTTCCATTCACAAAGCTGGGGGGGGGTGGGGTGTGTGAAATCTCATATTTGTAAATTGAGCAATTTACCTCTGTGTATTATGGTGATGTAATACACGTGGAATTCCATGATACCTTTTTTCTGTAATAGATTCACTTTTAAAACTTAAAAGTGCACTTCAGATAAATGGAAGGTTAAATTCTAAACACATTCTTAGTGTGTGCATAAGCCTCTGTTTACTTGGGAAGTATAATATCAGTAGAGTACTTCTCACTTTAAAGTTTATGAATTTCTTTCTTCTCCTCCTTAATTCTTTGAGGTGTCAGTACTGAGAAAGATGAATCATTTATTAGTGGGAGGCCTGACACATGATGAAATCACTATCTGACACTTCAATGACTTCCAATGTTGTTCTGTGAACATTCAGCAAAGTGCAGATGATGTGATGTTGCAGTTCTGTGGGTAGTGTTTTCTTCTTCTTTTTTATTTTTTTTTGCACATGGATGAAATGCTTTATCATCATAGTGTGTGAGAACTTCCCCATTTGGTATGAATAGCCTTTGCCTATTACTAAGAGTGATTCAGAAGCTCTGATGTAGGGAAAAAATAGAACACATCTGCAACCAGCAGAGATCATCTTTATATTTCTCCTGAGAATCAGTGAAAAAGCAGAACTCAGTCCACTTTTTTTGGGGGGGGGAGGCAGAAACAGATAACATTCTTGGCTTGAGTGTTAATACAGTTTGGAGCATTCCCCTTATGACAGAGCATGCAAATCTCCATTATGTTACAAATGAAGTGCATCTAAGGGGCAGTTCTGTGCTGGCTACTGGATTACCCCCTGAACAGGGCAGTGGTCTTAACCCAAAGACATTTAGGGTATAAATTGGCATCTGACAATAAAGCAATTGGCAATAAACAACTGGCTGTTTGACAATAAGCTGAACGGTTTTACTTATTTTAAAAAAAGTAATTTTAGTTCTAGTGTCTTGACTCCAGTGAGCAGTTCTGCAAGCATATAGGTTAGACCTTTTGCTTTACTGAACTTACCCCTGGCTACATCTTTCTCTCTCCCTCCTCCTTCCCTTTCCAGTGTAAATGTTTTCGATTTGCTCCCCTCCAGGAAATGTTGCAGTAGTTTCAGGCTATTAAGATATTTTCCTGCCTCACACAATTTGAAATCTGAGCAATGTTACTCCTGCTCCTTTCCCAAGCCACATCACTCAACCATTCAGATGTGCTGCTGTAAGTGAGATGTCACAGGCTGGGAACTTGTAGGTATAGACTTGCCTCCCAGTACCAAGTCTGGCATCTAAAAGGTGGCTTCAGGGTTTTCTTCTAACTTAACTGGTTTCTCCGTTTGTTTCCTCAGAAGCTCAAGGGCTTTTCCCAGTGAATCCAGTCTTTCCTCTCTCATTCCTCGAACCTGATTTTTTTCTCACTTGATTGCTTTATATAGTCCTCATCATTCTGCTGTCTGAGCATCTCCAGTTCCTAAGGTGTCTATCGTCACGATACTTTGTAGAATGTACTCTTCACAGATGTATGTGGGTCCAGCAGAACTACATACTTGTGAAACTAAGGTGATGAGGGAAGACTGTGGAGGAGCTGGCAATGAAACCCACCTTTCAAGTGAAGACACAAGGTATATCTTGTGGGATATTCTCCTCTGTAGTAGCTAATTTGGGTATCCTTGATTTTGCCCTCCAGAATTTTTGCTCTAAACTATTCCACCTCTACTACTGGAAAGAAGCAGTTGACCTTTGGAGGTAATGAAACTGACTTTATATTTGCTGTTTGATATTGTGTGTTCCTCCCCATTTCTGTGCCAGCATGCACATATCAGATGTGATGATATGTACAAACAAGTCAGCAAGTACCAAACCACTTTGCTTACTGCCTTACTACTCAGGATCTGATGAAAAACCTGGTAAACTTCAGAAAGGGGGAGAAATTATTTCAGTTTCCAGTCCAGATAGACTTTGATGTGTCCTTTCCTTCACCATCTTTCCTTGGCATCTCTTTACCTTCAAATCATCTGTCACCTTGGGCTTAGATCCTGGTAGTTCATCACAGCTTCCCAAAGTGCCTGGGCTGTTGTGTGATGCTTGGGAGCTTGGCTTTGCCCCTGAGAGGGAGCTTCCCCCAGCTCAACACGGAGGACTGCTCATCAATGCCTGCCCTGCCACAAGAACACAGAAACTCCCTGTAGGCTTCACAGGTCACAGGAGGCCATTTCCACAAAACCCTGCGTGCAGGTGTGTCTGAGGAAAGGGCTACTGATAGCGAGGGGAGGCTGCCCACCCCTTCTGATCTGATGAGGAAGCTCTTTTTAGGACCACTCCCAAACTTGAGCCAGGCAGAAAGAGCTAGATCAGCACAAGCAGTTTAAATAGCAGGCGTTGGCTAGCCCAGCCTGGAGTGCGGTTCCAAAATGGTTTAAGCTGATCCAAACCAGAGCTGTTGCAGCCTGGCTTTGCATCATGTGTATCCCCACCCCATCTCTTGCACCAGTGCCGGTGCTTGTTTGACTCCACAGGGAGCTGAACTGGCAGGGAAGTGTTACGATTTTTCAAGTTAGTTGTGTCTTTTCTGAACCAGTTGTGGTCCAGTGTGGGACCAGACAAGCATCCTTGCTGGCATGGGAAAAGGCAGCAGCTGGGGATGGAGGGACTGCGGCAGCCCCAGCTTAGATCGGATTAGACTGTCATGGACCCATGGTCTCATTTGGAGAATGCACATGAGCATCTCTGGGAGATTTGAGGGGACAATACCCACAGGCAGGAGGAGGGGCATTGCGGTAGTAATCTCTCCCAGTGGCGCAGCTGATCCAGAGAGAATATTTGTCTACGGTCTAAAAATAAGTTATAGAAGAACTCTCCGAACACATTTAAAAGACCTAAAAGTTTGCTGTCAGTGTTCTGTAAAACAAGTTAATTCGGCCTAGGCTTAAAAGATGTTTCTTTTGCTTCCATCCCTCCCCCTGGCAGCCCGCCCCATCCTCTTTTTGCAAGCCATAAGATATCCTCCTGCCCTGGCCCTCTTAGGTCATGGTATGATGGGCACCCTGCCAAATGAAGCTGATCTTATAAGCTGCTACTGCCCTGGTTGTTGCTGGGACTGTTTGCATGATTTTTAATTCACTTCTGTGGTGCCCTCATTTTTTTTCCTGCCAGAGCTTGAAGTGGGAGTGTGTTTAGCTGTGAACTACACTGCTGCAAATTCATGGTCTATTAGCACCTTTTCAAAGCTCCCCTCTCCGTTCTCTGAAGAATTAGAACACAGCTATAAAAAAAATCACTCAAAGCTATTGCACAGTGTCATCGTTTTGGGCTTTGTTTTTAAAATTATTGCTAAGATAGGTTTGTTTGTGTGCTTGTTTGCTTTCCCCATACTGTATTTAGATTTGAAAACAACAGCATCAGTAATAAGATACTGATGAACCTAAGGTAGATGTGACAGTGTAATGTGGATAGTGCATATACAATTTGTCAAAGCAGACAAAATAACCCCACCTTGGGCAATTTTCAAAAGAAATACACTACAGTACTTGTCAGGTCTGGGTGACTACTCCATAAACATATTACCTGCTGGCATACAAACATCACTTTGTATAAGGCAGTTACACAGTAAAAGAGAAGGGAGAGGCAGGGCAAAAACACTGATCTTGCCGAGTCCTACAAAAAGCCAAGATCTCAGATAGAAAAATGCTACAATTAAAATAACCCTGATTCAGGGATAACTACGTTTATGTGTAAACTATCCGCACACACGTTTGATTTGTATTTTTATTCTGATAAAATAAGTGTTGTAATTTTTATCAGTATATTTTGGAGAATATATCTACTGTCATCGGTAGGGATACAAAATTAGGCTAGAAATAGACTCTTTTTCATTAACGCGTTACTAAAAATTTCAGAATTACTGCCACAGTTGGGATACACACTTTGGCAGGAATATCCTGCAGTATGAAATGACTAAGAACTTCAGAATCAAAATCGAAAGCCCGAGTTACCACACAGTATCATTGCAGGTATAATTTTTATGTTAAATATTTATATTAAATATTTTTTTCAAGATACATCCATGGATCTCTTAATCTATATTTCATTAAAACAAGTAATAAAGGAATGATAGAGAGCAGGTGAATTGTGCTAAGATTCCACAATGCTTACCCGTATATGTATGTATATTTTTTTTCCTAGGATGTGAAAAAGGAAGGAATGTCTTTCATAATATACTCTTACAAAAACACTATGACAACTTTCAACACAACTTCTCTGTATTTGTACTACCAATTTGCACACATTTGCACACACATTTGTATACAGAGCTATGAAAATCACACCTTAGAAATCAAAGGGGGCAGATGGAATCAAAATTATTAAAATCATAGCTAAAGCATGCAGTAAACTGTAAACCACATTTTGTTTAGTTCTGTGATCTTAAGTGGTTGTCTGTCTGTGCTATTTCACTGGTGATTCCCAGGCGCATGGGTGTGCTTAGATCGTGAGTGCACCACCTCCATCATTTATACTGTAGGAGTCTGGTTTTTGACTACAGAAAGCAGAATCATCTACTGAAGTGTGGGAATAATGTAGGAACACCTTATGTTGCCCTAGATTTTGTGTGTTAATCCTAGGAATATGTTGATTTAACTTGATTGAGGCCTCCTGGAAGAGGAGCCATCCATACGGCCAACCCTCCCCAAAAAAAGGCATAGGAAAGGATGACTTAAGATAAGGCATTCATTTGTCACCTGAGAGTTGTTAAGACAATGGCAGCAGGCTTGGCCATGAGCACCTTGCCTTTGTCTCCTGCTGAGCTTTTGGGACTCCCTTAGCCAGAGGGATAAAAGCCCAGGAACTCACAAAAACAATTGAATTCGGCAGGATTGGAAATGTTCCCTTTCACAACGTGAAGGAACAAGGTTCAGGAGCATGCTCTGGGTATATGAGGAAGTTCAGCAATACTGGTTAGCCATCAAAGGATTTTAGAGAGAGAGGGCTTTGTGTAGGCTGTAATTTAAAATGTTGTTTGTAATTTCCAATTCTTGCAGTCAATGAAGCTTTTCTTTTAAGAAGGCTATGCATTTGTGTATACTACAACTGAGTAAGAAAAGAAAAGCTTGATTTTGGGAAAGGTTTTCATTCTGAGTTGGGGAAAAATACACCCTGGAATATCTTTGTCTATCGTATATTCTGTAACACCACACCTGCTAAATACGGAACCATTTCCACACCTGGTATGCCTCATAGTTTTAATAAATGAAATACAGCCTACAGTTTCCCACCTGGCAAGACGATGTGGAGCTAGAAGAATCAGGAAGCCTGGCATCCTTAGTCTCTGGCTAGAGCATTTTGACGGGAAATCATTCTGATTGATAGAAAATTTCTATCAGTGCTTCTGGTTACAGAATCCAGAAACAGGACTGAAGGTTGACCAGTCAAGTTTGCTTTGCAGGACAAGAATGGCTAATGCACTGGACCTCTCTGTATGTTAGTTTTTGATGAATAAAAGTTGAGAATTGGATGGAAAGCAGACGTGTCATCCAGCAATTCTAAGCAAAGTATTTTTCTTCTAATAAATAAAATAACATCCAAGTATATTCCAGAAGACTTTCCTTCTCCTCCTTTTCATGAATATACCTGCTTCTGAAAAGATGTATACCTTTTTCCCTGCTTCTGATCGATTTCTGGGGTGTGATTCCATATTATGGTATGCACAAGCATATAGAGAATGTTAGAAATTAGTAAGAGAAATTCCCATCACTTTTGATCAGACTTGCAAAGGAGCTTTTTTTTCCTTAATAGCTTCTTATGTTTGTAATCTGAAAGTCGTGGTTGAGGGAAAGGTGCAGAGGCTCATGTTACAAAGCATCTCCTTTTTGCTGAGCAGTGTTACCAGACCTTTTTGCTACCCAGTGCAAACTGAACTGCAGGAATTCTCCAGTGTGTTCCCATCTTCCCACATTATGGTCTCTGCCTTCTCTACTGTCAGTGCATCTAGAAATTTCTAATAGGTCAAAAATCCCTGAAAGAGAACATCCATTAGGTTAAAATGAGGACTCGCTGCCATGAAACACTGGCTTTTCTTTGTAATTAATAAAAAAAAAAATACTATTCTTTCTAAACAAAGTAACTTCCAGTTGCCAAAGAGGAATTCTTCCATCTCCATCACAATGTTGGTTGAGACTCTTAACATGCCATTAGAACAGAGAGATGTGGTTGATATCCCCAGGACATGTTTATACTGACAGAGATAGGTGAGATTGAAAAGAGTTAAAGTCTTTCAGTTCAGGTTCTGCAAGCTGTTGTTGGCCATAAATATGCTGTTTATTCCAGAAGGGTACAGAGAAAACCTGCCCTGTGAGACTTCCTCTATAGTGGGCAAAGGACATTTCTGAGAGCCCTTTAGAGAGCTTAGGATCAATAGTACATAGCATAAGCACAATGTGCTACAGGAAGGCAACAAGGAAGGTCAGGGCATGACTAAGTTTCTTCAGTAGCCAAAGTTCAATAAAATTCTCCAGATGGTCTTGGACAGCAGAGTGTTCTGTGCCATTGAGGAATGAAAAATGGGGTTGTGGCAGTCTAAAGTGAGGGATAGTTCGTTGGTGATCCCAAGAGTATGTGAATGCTCTCTTAAGCCAAGTTCTTTTTTTTGTGCCTGCATCTTCATTGGCCTGGACAACGTTGCACCCCTTTTCTGATGGGGGTAGTGGAAGGGATATATTTCTGGAAAAACTCCATCTGTGATCGGATTTGCTGATGCCAATGCCTATGTGATGATGGCAGTACGTGCAATAACAACCATTTTGGAAAACAAAGAGATACCAGAGAGAAATGGAGACAAGAAGAGATTCTTGTTCTCAAAGTTTTATACACAGGGAGTAAATAAATGACTGGATGCAAAGCCTAAGCACAAAGCCACTCTTGTCACATTAAATCAAGTTGATTTTCATTTAATGTCTTCGATCTAGCTATTGCTGGGCTCCATACAGAATGCAGGCAGGATCTGGAATGTTGTTCAAGTCAGAGGATAAAGAGACAAAGAAAATGGCCACTAGTTTAAATGCCATAGTTCAAATAATTGTCAATGAAATGCTCTATGTCTAAGACCTTCTGCCATGGTGATTAGCAGTTGTCTCTTCTTCGCTATTTGAAATGTTTCTGTCCAAATTAATGATAGATAATTGTTCATAGTCACATGATTATAGTCACGATTTACCAGCATTGTGTTGGTATCAAGAAAAAGTGTGAGGTGATTTGACTACTCTTGAATGAAAGTACTCCGGAATATTGGGATGCTGTTTAAGTTTCTAAGTTACTAGTTCTTTTTAACGAATGACAACAGCATTACTAACAGAAGTTTACTTCCAGAAGGCATCACCACTTGCACGACCTTATTGACAAATACAAGGATTCTGCTAATTCTCAGTGTCAGTGGCTTCAATGCATTTTCCTTGGAAAAAAAAAAATCAACTCCAGGATGAAATGAATTTGCCTCCCAAACAATAAAATAGCTCAATCCAGGGCCTGGCTAAAATAATCCTATATAGCAATTTATAGTCTGTTGAATGCTGGGCTGTAAATTTACTAAGAACCAAGAAGTGATTGGCTTGTAAACCTTCATAAAACAATAAAGCCTGGCTTTCTGCTAATGAGAGTTTAAAATTCTGCCGAGCCAAGCTTAGGATATACCTAAACGGGGAAACTAACTGATACAGCTATTATGGGACAAACTACTTTACAAAACAGTCTCCTGTGTGGATGTTTTATTTGAGAATAAAGATTATGTTTAAGTCCTATAACAGTTAATCTGTTTTATGAAGTGAGTAGTGATTCCAGAATAAATGCATTTTCAAAGAAACTGTAGAAGCCTGTATGGTGAAGAACTTGGTAATGCCAGTCACAGAACAGATTATATTCTGTGAGAAAGCTTAACCAGAGTTCAGGCTAACTTTCAGTAATGCACAGTGTAAATCAGGTTTAAAACAAAACCCCAAACCAACACCAAAACAGGTATAGTAAAAAGTTGTCTTTATTTTGCATGATTTTTTAGCAAGGTAACTCCTTGTGTACTTCCCATAATTGTTTAATGGGAGTTTCCTATGTGCATTGAAGGAAGAATATCCCTTTAAATGCTTACTATTGATTTGCACTCAGAAGTCCAACTGACTGCTTTGGTGGGAGTTCCCTATGCTGATCAGTGAGAGTATCAAGTTCATAAATAATTCTCTTAACAAAATTGCATGAAGATAATGCTAAAGGTTTTCAAAAATCCTGTAAAGGAAAGATTTCTCACATTCCTAACTCCTTGGAGTCAGGTTTATCTTGGTGAAAGTGAATGGAGCTCCAGAAATATTGCTGCATCATCTTCAACAGAAGTTACACACTTATTTCCTGTCTTAACTTCCCAGTGAGGTAGGTGAGTAGGTGTTAATAGTTGGAATATCAGCTTGTAGATTTCTTTTCCTTCTTTTTTTCTTTTCACAGTTGGAAGGTTGAGGTTGGAAGTGATCTCTAATAGTCATCTTGTCTAAACCACCTGTTCAAGCAGGGTCACCTGGAGCAGGTTTCCCAGGCCTATTTCCAGATGGCTTTTAATCTTCTTTACCCTGGAGATAGATATACATAACTGGCACTGACCTTCTAGCAAGAAAACTTTAACACATCAATCTTTGAAGCTTTTGTCCACTGCTCCCATTTTACCAGAAGTGTTTGAGCATTGCACAGATTTCTGGGGTATGCTTTTTCATAACACTCTCTTGTCCTCCTAGGTTCTGGCTCTTATAGGTCTTGGCAGGAGGGTCTGTGCTATCAGATCTGAGTACAGCTTTGGGGCCTACATTCACAAGGTTAATAACTTCACATTTTGCTAGCTGATTGTCTCTCCATTCACAGGCTCCAGAAGAAAATGAAGTGGGGAGTTAACCTGGATGCATTTTACCTCTTAACCAAAATATCCTTGAGGATTCATTTGACTACTGAAGTGCTTAAATTGTGTCTTTTTCCTGTATTCCTTTTAGTATGTTAGGACCTTTGGAGAGCCAAACACTTCTCTGAAAACCAAACACTTCTAAAGAATAAGCCATCATTTGCGAGTATGTTCTTAACTAAGACTTTCCAGCTGAACTAGTTATAAGTTCTATGCCTGAAATCTGTATGCAGGGGGGTAAGAATTTACCCCTTTATAGCCTGATAAATATATATATCAAATTTATTTAAACTCTTGAGAGATAGAAGAAGATAAAATCTTGCTAACCATCTAGGAGACTTAACAGTGCTGCTTCACTTAAACCACTCTAGTCTTGGACAGTCATCTAGATGACATATAAATAACTGTCACCTCAGGACCTTTAGCAAGGCTCAGTGCTTTGTTTTTGACTTATTAGAAGCTTTTAATGACTAGTATGAAGTCACAGATCAGAGCCACAGATATATAGTTACACATTCAGAAGACCCTATTAAAGGCCTTTTTAGCTTTGCTGTGAATTTACAATTTGAGAATTTCCAAGAGAGTATATTTTCTGAGACAAATTTCATTGCCTTAGGATAATTTTAATTTTTTTTTCTTTAATGTGATTTGTCATGGTAGAACCTAGACATTTTCCATGTGGGTTTACTCTGTGCTTTCTGTGGCCTGCAAGGAATTAGTTTTAATTAATATGACTGGCAAATGCATTGTTGAAATAGTCGTTGTGGCAGGCACACCTTTGTGTTAACAGTTGGGTTAAACAGCCCCTTTATCAGAGCTATTAGCACCTCATATTACTGTCTGATTAAAGATCATTCAGTGGATTATCCAGTCCCAATGCTTACACAGACCCCCAGACAGGTGCTCAAGTAAGAAATTGTGTGAAGTAAATTAGCACTAGTATCTCATCGTTCATGGCTTTGTCTTGGCTGCAGAAAAGTAAAAAGTTATTGGGCTGTTTGGGTATTTTTTTGTCCCTCTTAAGCAGCAGGTTAACTTGTACAGTCTCTGTAGATTTACATTGCAAAAACCGCAAGATCAGCACTAAGGCCTTTGTCCTATAGTCAGTCCTATATACCTGACCTTCCTGTCTCATCAAAGAGTGCTTTGCTTTTCCCTCACCCAGGTTGGTTAGGAGGATGGGTGTGCTTTTACACTAAAAACTTTATATTTCTGTGTTTTTTTTTTTTAAACAGTGGACGCAGCATGTAATGTAGACAGTCTATCCTGTGTCTCTAGAAATGCATTTTATTTTAAATTCATGCATTTAGACTGGGCTCGTAGGTAAACTGGAAATGCGTAACTTAAGAAGGCAGGAAATCCCACAAGAGTTCACAGAACATAGCTTAGCTGACAGTTCACTTTTTAATGGGTGAAATGAAGCCTTGACATTAATGAGCACAGGCCCCCTGACTTCAGTGGAATTTTGCATCCTTATACCAGTCAGATTTCTGGCTCAATTGTGTCGGATGGCAATTTATAGTACCTTTCATGTCGCCCTGAAAAGCTATGTGTCCTGCGTAGCCTGGGGACTGTTTCTGACAACGAGGCTGCAGAGCAGAAAATAGTGAGCTGATGACAGACAAGACCCCAAAGTTTTTGTGTGCCTTGAAACAGGAGTAGTGTGTCTTGTCCCTGTTGATTTCTGTTAAGTTTGAAAGGGCCAAGAGTTTAATGTAAGTAGCTGGAATGAGAACTAGCCCATAGGTAGGGCTAGCATTACTGTAAGAAGCATCTGAGCCGTGCTCATTGTAGGATAAGGAATTTTCTTGGGCGTCTATGAAAGAAACATAACAAAATAAGCACTATTTATTGATGAAGTGTTAGTCTTTGCTTCTCTCTTTGGAGAGGGGGGCAAAAGGACACACTGGTGTCAAGTGGATTTGGATGGGTGCTACCTCACGTGTCTTAAAAACATGCGCTAAAAAAACATCTCAGAATGTGTCTGGTTAGATGGAGGCGAGTGTCTAAGATGCCTAGGGACTCTGACCAAAAAAAAGGAGCTAGCTTGGAGCCTCTAGTTCAGTCTTGCTCTAAGTAAACCGCCTCTTAGGTTAGAAAGTGGTGACATGTAAAGGGAGCTTCAGAGATGCAGCACAACATTATGAGACAAACCCTTTCTCCCCCGCCCACCAAACCCCTGAAGCATCACAGTCTGTAAAAGATGCATTAGATTTATCAATAGACCTTTCTTTACTCAACTGTGCTGCAATTCCTTTTGGGAAAAATTGGATTTTCATCAAAGACACAGAAGACTATAAAATTGGAAGCAGATGTGAGGTTGGATTGGATAGCTCTATGGCTGTTTCTTTTGTGGAAGCACTTTTGAACAAACCCAGCCTTATGCGCTCCTTGCTGTCTTGCCCCATGTAACTCTCTTGCCTGCTTTTTACATTTTCCAGAGAACCAGGAGGTGCAGTGTGACTAACTGATCTAAATGTAAACTTCTTCCCTATCACGTCATCTATCTCTTGATTTTCCAACTGTTCCTGTATTCTTTGGAAGATATGTTTAAACAATAACCTCAATATTTTGCATTGTTAATTGTCATGGTTTAACCTGGCAGGCAGCTAAACACCACACAGCCACTTGCTCACTTCCCCCCATGGGATGGGGGAGAGAATTGGAAGAGTAAAAGTGAGAAAACTCGTGGGTTGAGATAAAGATGGTTTAATAGGTAAAGCAGAATCTGCGCACACATGCAAAGCAAAACAGGGAATTAATTCGCTGAATTCAGTTCAGCCATCTCCAGGAAAGCAGGGCTCCATCACGCTAACGGTTACTTGGGAAGACAAATGCCATACTCCGAATGTCCCTCCCTTCCTTCTTTCCCCAGCTGTATATGCTGAGCACAATGTCATGTGTGGAACATCCCTTTGGTCAGTTAGGGTCAGCTGTCCCGGCTGTGTCCCCTCCCAACTTCTTGTACACCCCCAGCCTCCTCGCTGGTGGCGTGAGAAGCAGAAAAGGCCTTGGCTCTGTGTAAGCACGGCTCAGCAGTAACTAAAACATCCCTGTGTTATCAATGCTGTTTTCAGCACAAATCAACAACGTAGCCCCATACTAGCCGCTATGAAGAAAATGCACTCTACCCCAGCCAAAACCAGCACATTAACAAAATACAAAAAAATACAGGCAGTGTGCTGCACGTAGAGGCTGAATTTAGTCATGGTTAGTAGCACTTTTGCTGGCCTGGATGAAGTTTATACCTGGCCCGTATATGATACCTTAATTTATTCACATGTTATAATTTGTTGAAAACAAGCTTAGATTTCATTTACTTAGAGAAAGGTCTGTCTTCTGGCATATTGATGGTGTTATTAATGTAATTGATGAACTGGGAGGAGAAGTACAATTTCAAAGATTATTAAATTTTTTTGGGTGCATTTTTATTCAGTGTCTTTGGTGCCACATGCAATGTGCTGCAAAGAAAAGAAGAGCCAAGCAACAGGATTTATTATGTTGTTTATCTGCTGGTGATGTTTCCTCAGTTCTGATTTACAGCAGAACTGAGCCTGGGCCCAGTGAGGTATGGTTTCAAATCCACAGCTTGCCCAGAATTCATGAGGGCTTACCCAGCTTGATGCAAGACTTTATAATGCTTAGCTCTGCATTTTGTCCCTGCTGTGTGTGGACATGCAGTCTCTTAGGAGTAAATTTTTTCCCGGCACAGGGCTAGTACCTGATGAAGAGAGTCCCTGGTGCTATTGCATTTGCTCCCAAGGGCAGCGTGGCAGCTGCTCCGTTGTGAGCTTTTGATGCTCTGTTGCAAGCCTTCGATGCACTGATAACTTGGCGCAGAAATGCTATGCTCTTGCAGGACAGAGGGAATAGCCACGAGCCTGGAGGATCAGTCTGTGTCATTCAAGGGTTAGCAAAAGGCAGGTTCTCCGCTTCAGTGCTCCAAGAATTGACATTTTGGCTCATCCTTTCACTTCGGCCTCCCATTACACAGCTATGCATGCTTTCACTTCTTGGGTCTTCTCCCCATACTGCCCACTACATGCTCTCTCCCAAATGTCCCCCAACTCATCAAAGACCTGCTCAACCCCCTCCTCAATCCACCTATCCTCTGTGTGCTGTGCCTGCCCCTTCTGTGTCTTTTATGAGCTCCGCTTCTTCCACAGGGTCCGCCTCCCTTTGGCTGGCTTGTCTTCTTGATTTCCTCACTCCTGGTGCTAAGCAGAGTTGATGAGACAGGAAGAAAGAAAGTGGTAGGGACTGCTAAATCTGAACTAAGCTAATCTAAGAAGCTAAGCTAAATCTTAGCTTCTGCTAAGCTTGGAGCAGCACTGAAGTTATTTTAAACAAGAGAAGTAGTTAACATGCCTTTTTTTAATAGTAAAATAGCCTGTCAGAGATACCAAAGTGTGGAATTCAGATCCTGAGATGTAACTATGGCAAATCACAGGTGGGAGAGTGAAGTGGCAAGTTTCCAATAAAAAAGTTACTTAAAATGTTCCTTGTGCCAATACATATCAATACTTTTCTGGAATAGGTGCGCATGAAATGTGATTGTTCTGTGAAAAGTAATTGTGTCAAACCAGGAGATCAGAATTCAGCGATTACAATGAAAAAGAGGAGATCCAATTCAGTCAATGGATGAAGCTACTTGTGTAAGGCTGAGCCCACCATTGAAAAGTGCTCAGTTCATGCCGGCAGATCTTCCTAACTGTGGAGTCACTCTTGAATCTCCACAGCTCACCATACATAGTACCGCACAGATTAACTGTGGATTTAAGTGATATTCCCCAAAATTTTGTAGAATGGATCAGGATCCAGATTCTATTCTCAACCTCACCTGCAGTTTCTGCCTCATAAAACAGATGAAAATTGGGGTGTAGATATACTTTTCCAGAAATACAGGGTTACCATGGATCTCTGGCTCTTTTCTGAATGATTAACAACGAATTACTGTTTTTTTACAAGTCTCAATGCCTTCACCATATGCCAGGTGTCGCAAGAGCATGAGAACATGTACCAATTTGAAAATGGCTGAACAGCTTCACAATGGAATCTCCACTTGGTAGTAGGAGTCTTGAGAAGGAACTACTTGAGTTTAACCCTCCTAGTATGAATAAAATACTGTCATCTTCTTGAGCATAATTATCTTTCCACCCCCACCATCTCATCCTTTCTATTTTCCTGGTAGGAGGATCAAAAGAAAGTCAGTTAACTGCAGCATTCATCAGATAATCCAAAGGAGCCATTAATCTGAAAGACAGTATTACCAAAAAATTAATTCATGGGTTAATTCCATCCTTATTTACCTGATTTTCTTGTGATTGTGAGTGTGGGTTTCTCAGCCTAAATCCTAGTACAAAGGACTCTTTCCTTGAGGAGGGTGGGCCTGGAGGGGAATGAAGAGAGAGAAAGGAAATGTATGTCTTCTTCAGGACACTTGCTAGCTACTGATAAATTTTAAGGGAAATTATTATTCTCAGCATTAAGATAATACTCGGCAAGTTGCTGAAAAGCTGAAAAACCAGTAAGCAGAAAACTATCTCAATTTTGTATTTACATGCATAGTTACTTAGGAAAGATTTGCACTGAGGCTTACTTCCTTATTCTGGAATTATTAAATTTGTTTTCTATTTCTGATGTCATCTCCATCTTTTGGTTGTTCCAGGTGACCACTGATAGGTCACTAGCAAAGCGAGTCTGTCTTTTCATCAGTGCATTTTCCCCTGTGCTGCTCTGACAGTACAAGTGCTATCAGTGGGTATGTACTGAATGCAAACAGACCATATAGGGGAGAATCACCACGGAAGGAAGTCAGTCTGTGAGCAGTGGGGCTAATAAAACGTGGTTTCCGTTGGCTTGGTGTCCTTTGTCCCTTCACCTTCACAGTGCATTACGTTGACCTTTCTCCACTTCTTTTATGGCATGCAATTCTGTAAAGAGCAGTGTGCACGTTGTCTAGCCCAGCACTGTGCATGCCCAGTACTAGCTGGGCAATTGGTTGCTGCCAACAGCAGCAGCTGAGCTCTGCCTGGTTTTCCCTCAGAGCAATCACTAATTTGGGTTGGCCAACAGCTCAGAAAGTTTTCTGAGAGGGAGGTTGGGGGAGAGGGAGGGAGCGGTAAGAGGTAAACAGATGGAAAGAGGCAGATAGCACAATCATTTAAGCCTCATTACGTACAAAACTAAGCTGAAAATGGCTGCTGGTGATTACCATTAATGAAAGTTTATCCAGAATGCAGCAATAAGATGTCAAAGGTGCAATGGCACCAGTGATGCATTTGGGCCATGCAGCAGTGGCCTCTCCCGCTCACCCTCATACTTTAATTACAGTTCCAGTAACTTTCAGGATCTTTTTGTCAACAATCGTAATCGTCGGCCGAGTTGTGTTCGCCATTCAAAGTCCATTTAATTCCTTGCAAGAGGTGGAGGTTGATGTGTATTGAAAACCAGCTCTCTTCCTGCATCTTTACAAATGTGAGCATCATGTGCTTTCCCTGCAAATGCTTCTTTCATACAGACTTCCACAGGCTATTCACCCTATCTGGGAGATTACACGAGGTTATAATAAAAGATAACATAATAGTTGTACTCTGGTAGCCAGTTTCCAAACATTTTGCAACTGACAGTTTTATCTTTAAAAATATACCATCTTTTTTATTAGAAATGATAAGGATATGTCTTATTTTTTATGTGGTATCTAGATGCTCTAGGTAGGTTGGAGATACACACATCTGGGTTTATGCCCATTCAGGTAAATGTATGCTGTAAGTTGTGGTATGGATTAGGTGTCTAGAAAGGAAACGGTGCCTCATTGCCCCTGAGGACCTTAGCCCAGAATTACGTTATTTACATTTTGTTGTGATCTATGTTGAAATCTAAGTTGTGATATACTGTGCAGTACGATGAAAGATACTGAGTAAATAAGGGGAAATTTCATTCTGAAAGAGGGCAACATTTTAAAATTTGTGCCTAAGACTAGGCTGATAAATCATACTCTTCTGGGCAGCTGAGCACCTGTCAGTCACTTCAAGTCAATTGGACCTGCGGATGCTGCTCCCAGAGGAAAGTTGGCCACTGGTAGTTACTGGTGTGAAAATAACCTTAAGCACACAAGTTTGAAAATATTTATTAACATTTTTATCCTTTAGCTCATTATTGTTTTAATCCAATATATTGATCACAGATTCGGGAGTTTTGCAAAGGTGCTTCAGGAAGCTTATTTCAACATTTATTTAGGTTCAAAGAAATGGATTCCAAATGGTGCGGTGGTTTCTGTGTAGAGACACGTCAAATGAAATACTGTATGTTTGCAAGTGTTAGTCAAATCCCTGGTGACCTTTATCTTACATCATAAGGTCGCAATCCAAGTGTCTCTCCTTAAGAGAACTCAGCATTTAAATGTCCATTTAAAAATTGATTTGGTTGAATGATACTGTTCGTCTTGTCTGAGGCCCAACATGTCCTAGAGGCGAGTAAAAGGAGTGTTTCCCTTCTAAGTGTTGTCAAACCAGAAAGAATGATTGTTCCTCAGTTTTGCATATGTCAGCGTAATAGAAGCTTAGTCATGCAAATCCTTATTACTTGGCAGTTCTGCAGCAGGGAAAAACAGAGCGTTACTGTATTTTATCAGTGTTTGTAGTTAAAAGTATGCCTTTCATTGTGCTTTTTAGGAACAGATGTCAAGACGTCTTGAAAACATAAATAAGTGCTAAAAAATATTTTTCTGATTTAAAAAAGGGGGAAACCACCCCCTAGCTGGTTGAATGTGTTGGTCTTCATTTCCATAAAAAGACATGAACTGTTTATATGCTTCCTTCCACTTCCATGGGGGAAATAAAACAATTATTCAGTTAACAACAGATTTTGTTTTACTATTATTTAGTGATTCTGCTAAGTGCAGTAGTATACTACGGAGTTTCAAATCATCAAGGATTTCTTAGCCCTTTTATGGGGCTACAATATGTTGTAGTATGTTGAGTAAATGAGCTGTGATAGAGCAATGATTTACTCATGTAGCCCATAGACACACATAAGAAACAAGCTGGAGAAAAGCTGGCTTTAGAAACGTCATCAGGGTAAGACAGAGAGGAATGCAGACATCAGTCACATTTTAAGGTGCTCTTTACAGTGACAAGCTGATTAGGGACAAGGCCTTTTCCTTTCTTGTCTTTTCCTTTATGGAACAGTGTCAACCACAAGAAGAAGTGTCTGGAAATTACTGTTGGCCATATCAGGACAGATCTAGCCATGACTCACCAGGGCAAAAACTGGCTGGGTCAAAGTCACATATTTCTTCCGAGCTAGCTAGAAGTGGTTTGTTTGCAAGTGAAGTTTTCCTTTCTGGCTTCTTTATCATTCACCGACTTACTGGTTCGTATATAGGAATGTTGAGAAGGGGGTTTAGATGCTCATTTTTGCTTCTGCACTGTATTCAGGTACTCTGCTGAGGTTGTGAATGCTGATTACATGGTATAAATCATTTGATGCCTGTTTGTTTCAGATCATCAGAGGAATGAATGAGACCTCTTAATGCAACCTCGCTCTTTTGTGTAGGTATGCAGAGAGTCCTTGTGCTGCCTGCCTCATCTGGATTACCAGCAGATTCCTCATAGGAGATACTAATTATAGGCGAAGCTGTGAATGCCACCTATAGTTAAGCTTGCTTGACATTTTTCATCACAAGACCCTGTTTTCAGTTGCTTATAAATTTGTCAACTGTATATTTTTTGGACTGAAAATGTACAGACTGGGAGACTGCATCTGACTGAATATCTAAAGCCTCAGAAAAATGGCTGTTTGTTTTTTTTAGTTTTTTGGTTTTTTTCCCTGAGAACAAGTTTAAGAGAAATGTGTTGCTTTTTTGCTTGTCTTAAAAATAAATGCGTCTATCCAGTTTGTTGAGAAGCTCCAATGATTTGGAGAAAGAATTTAATAATTGGGAGGTAGAAGCAATGTGTCCCAATGTTGCCAGAGTCCAGGCTTTACAAATGTCCTAGTGCACATGCAAGAACTCCTCAAGAACTGTTAAAACATAGAAGGGATGTGGTGGAAAGTAAATTAATTGTGGAGATTTAAGTGAAGCTACTTAATAACTACTGTTTTCCAGGTTATCATTATATGATCTTTTCATCTGTGGAGATGAGGGGAAGCTCATCACATTCACAAAATCACACATGTGATTTCTTGCTTGCAGAGCACTTGAGTAATACAAGGATGGCATGACAGAAAAGTCAACAGACGTTCATAATCCTGTCTTCGTAGCAAGTCTTGAGCACAGGTCAGTAATTAAGATCTGGTGCCTCATGCAGAGCAGTAAGAATTAAAAAAAAGTTGAACATTCATGTGTGTAGTAATGAGCATCTAGTCTGTCCACTGAACGAGGAAATGGCTTTAGGAAAAAATAGTCATGTCATCCATAGTCCTGCATGCAATGTGTACGCCAAGGGGCCTGAAATGCAATTGTCTGGGAAATCTTGGAAGGTTGTAAGTTTTGAGTGATTGACTTTGTATCTGTAATGTTCTTTTAATATGATTTCTGGCATATAATTTGCTACTTGGTACTATCTGTAGCTCAAGCAGCAGAGGAAGTAGACAAATGCATGAAAATAAAGTAATTCTACACTGAAGGAAAGAAACAGCAAATTCTTTTCTTAAACCCTTGGATAACTTCCTGTTTTGTCTGCAAAATAATATTTTTCCTTGGAGAGGAAAAAGGTGTTAGACATAGCAATTTCACTTGGATAGAAACGTCATCACATAAATAGCCTGCTGTGAATGACATTTTAGGCAGCTCAATCAATATCCTGCCAGGAGAAAAACCAGAAAAAATCCCTCAAAAAACACTTGTAAATTCAATGCATTCCTTAATTGGAGATATATTGGAATTTACTCATAGATACATATTACTTATAAAAGAGTGGGAAAATAAACCTTGCATTATTCTAATGTCATAACCATTCATATACCAATACTAATTATCTGTCAATGAAATATTTGTATGATGCTTTTTTTTTAACTCTCCAAGGAATAGTGGATCTACATTCTGGATAACAATTATTATACACAAACACAGAGTACTTTTCACTCAGATTTCAGAGAACTCTGCAACAGTTTCACTATTTTGTAGGTGGGAAAACAGCGGAGAAAGGTGAGGAGCTTGTCAAGATCATCACAGCATGTCTAAAGTACTGTATTCTGCACATAGCCTGGTGCCTCCCAACATCAGAGCTGCATCAGAGCTGCATTTTGTGTATGTCCTGTCCTTAGATGCGTCACACAGGTCTGCAGGCTGTCCTTGCCCAGTGCAATAACACAGATTTTGATTGTTGTTTCTAAGGCCATGAGCTTGGTGGAAAAGTGATTTGAAAGCTAATCAAAGCAGAAAGTTAGAGTTGAAACAGGACTGTAGTTGGCTAGCACATTTAACACAATTCCCAGTGTTTAATGAAGAGGCATTTAAGGCTAAATATTCAAGGGTGGCATTTGGGATTTGATCTCTGGTGCTACACAAAAAGGTGAGAAAAGCTTCTGCCCTGACAAGAAGTTGTGAAAACTTGCAGTCTTGTGAACAGTGGAAGTTTAAAGGTACAGACAGGCACGAACTCTTTCAGCAGCTGTGCTAGTTAGTTTAAACTGTCTAAATAGTAACGCCACTCACTTCAACTTCAAGTGGCTACAGGAGTGTTTCTGTAAGCAAGCTCTGCCAACAAATGTGAGGGAGCAGTAACCTCTGCAAAGAAGTGATGATCAACAGCTGGGGCTATAACCTTCCCCTGGCATGTCTGCATCCAGCAGGGAACATCTGTCCAAAGCCTAACTTCCAAAATTTACAGAACAAAGGTATAGTTTGTTTAACAAAATTGCTTGTATTAGCTAAATAATGGAATGTGCTTTGATTCTGCTGATGCCAGAACCACCCAACTTTTACTTTCCTTACTTAATTAGGATTAATTTATTCAGAAAGCTCAAGGTCTGGGTTTTCAGTTTGCTTGCTTGCTTGTTTGTTTGTTTTGTTTAAGTAAAGAAAATAGAGCTTAGGTCATGTAAGGCTCTCTTAGCTTAGGAAAAAACTTTTATGTTACTCTTTTTTTTTTTTCATCAAGCTGCATAAGGGTCAAGATGATGTGTGCAAAATATTTAATGATAAAATTCTCCCAAAGCATGTCAAGATTTATTTGGTATCATTTAGATATGCCAAGCAGATGGGAGTATACACTGCTCTCATTAAGTGTTTGAGGTTTAAACACATGCTCTTGAAAAACGAGCAGTGGTAGAGAAAGTTGCTTCTTACATTCCAAGTCTTACTGGGTATTGGTATCCATTAGTTTCTTTACTGCCAAAACGGCATCATGCACTTCAGGTAGACAGATTGCCCTTTTGGTTTAAGAATGACCAAAACAGCACCCAGTACATGCACAGTACCATATGAAAATTAAGTGCATCAAGGTTTTCTGTGTCAGTAATTTGAATTCAGGTACTGTTTTGTACTTGTTTTCATAAATAAATAGGAACCAAGTTTGGAACGTTAGGGCAAATGATCCGTGAAAATAGTTTCCTTCCTTTTTTTTTTTCCCCCTGAGAGTTGTTCTAATCGTATTCATGTCTGTGAAAGTACAGCACCTGATGAAAGAGTATAAGGTCAAGTTGAGTGTTGATTCCTACACTTACTTCTTCTAGGCATTCCTTGGTTAAATCATGCATTTGTTAGCCATAGAATAAGCTAGCGTTGAACAATCCTTGAAATAGCCTGAACCTTGAGTAAGAGCATTTTGTTGTACAAAAGGAGACAGGCAGAAGAGCCCTTGTAAGTATATCATCTACCGCCAGAACACAAATATGTAATTTGACAGTATGTTTTTGTGGACAAGAGGAATGAAAGTTATTTTAAACTTCTCTCTCTTTTCCTCCTACCTTTGAGGTTATAGCTGTAATGAAATACCCCAAATGTCATTTATTCCTCTGTGCACTTCTTTCACTATGAGTCTCCAAAGCAACAAGCAACATCTCTTGTGGAAAAAAAGGGTATCTGAAAACCGTTCTGAATACTGCAGATGGTGAAATAAGAATGAAAGTAAAAAAACCACGATAAACGGTGTCTACCAAGAAAGCTCCCATGGAACTGCTGAGTGAGGCTTGCTGACACTCAGAGTCGCGTAATTATGAAACTTAGTGAAGACGAGCTGTCAGGAGATCTCTAATTAGATAGCGCAGCCAACCCCGATTGATAGATAATGTTTCCTATGTGAACCACTACAGAGAAGTTGGAGTGTTGTCCTCCCAGTGAAATGACCGAGAAAAGATACAGACTGGTAAAAACACATGGAAAGTTTTTTGGGGTAGGTCTTTTTGTGTGGGATCTATCCAATTCCAGGTTATTCAGCACAGTCGTGAAGGAAACCAAAGGTATGGTATTATCTGGAAAGCTGAGAGGTGGGTAGCCCAGTAGATAGGGGTTTCATCAGAGTTTCCATTTGCCTTGATTCTGCCATTTGGAAGATGACAAAATTAACACCTCGTCTTAACTGCTCTGCTTTGCACACATCACAGAAACAAGAGTGAAAAAATATCATTCGTTATTTGTAACATCATTTTTTAAAAATCTCCTTTTGCACTTGGGGCAGCAAGTTGTGTTGTTTTATGGAAGAATTCTCTATTTACTTTGCATGTAGCTGTTCTTTTAGAAATATATTTTTTATACAGGAAGGTGTTAGTGGCTGCCATCAGATGGTTCTTACATCTGTAGAAAGTCTCAGATCTGGGTAAAAATGTTGAATGTGCTAAACAGCTTCCCTTCGGGCTAAATGATAGGAATATTTAAACATGGTTTTGGCTGCTTTTAGGAAGGCAGCAATCAAGCAAAGCGGAGGCTGAGCGGAATTAGGCCACGCAGTCTGAGACATTGGTTCCAAATGCAGCAAAATAAATAAGTCAGGTAAGAAACTGCGAGCATGGCTTAGGAGTAAGCGGAGAGTCAAGGCCCTTTGGGGCTTATGACTCACCGGCCAGGGAGGCTTGGGCATGCTGAGCAATGAAAGTGGCTGTTAGTGTTTGATTTTTTTTACTTTGTGTGATTATATACTTTCAAAACAGCATTGCACAAAATAACAACCGCAATGAACACCTGTTCGTATCATCAGCTTCTTTCTCATGGATGTAGCCCGTGGCTAGTGCTGCACATAGAGCTGTGCAGGATACATATCTGGACACCGGGTCATGGCAAGAAACAGTAATGAAATATTCTGCTTCTGAAAGAATTTGTGATACAATGGCCAGAGAAGCAACACTAATAACTTTCTTACCTTGGCACAGAAATGAAAGTTATGTAGGCCACTCTTCACTCTAAAGAAACAGTTAACCACTGCTTTAAAAAGAAAGCCTATCTGTTACTTAGCAAAAGTACCAGACCGCGTGAAGATAAAGTGCATGGAGAATGGAGCAGTATTTACACTTCTAAAGACTGTCCACTAGGCAAGATATCCCTTCACATTGGTGCAATTCTTTCCAGGTATTTACCCGAGAAGTAGTTTGTGCTGTAATAAAGCCCAATAACTCAGCTGCAAACAGGATCTGTTGAAAATGCATGATCCGGCAAAATTCTGGGTGGGTGCACTCAGAAGTTGATAGCTGCTTGTAAACTTGGACCAGTAATTAATCATGAGGAAGTTAAAAAGGAAAAAAACCAAGCAGAACGTGAGTGCCAAGAATATTATCAAAACACACCTAGAGAAAACAGTGCTCTTTTATAATTATTTTATTAATAATATTTTTTTTTTTTTATTACAGCTGGGGTTATAGCTGGGGTTTCCAGAGAAGTCACTGGGAGCTGTGCATGATTCTGAGGTCTGGTGGCAGTATCTTAGATGAGAAATGCACCATATTGTAGCAACAGTGAGCATCGTAAATGCAGGAATGAAAAACGGTTGCAAGCTATAACCCGTCTGCATCGAAGTCGGCAAGGAAAAGGCATGTTGTACCCTGTATTATTTGTAAAGTAGAACACGATCGTACAATTAAAGGCTTCTGTCATACTGGATACATGTAGGGAAAGCATTGCAACCTTGATATTCTCTTCACATACTAGGCACAATGAGCTACTTCTCTGTGTGTGTCTTAATGTGCTAGCGGCCCCATTGAAATTATTGAATAAAATGGGTAGGCATGGTATGATCTCTTCTTTAATAATTGCAAAACACTCTAGGATCTTCAGAAGAAGGATGCTCAAGAACAGTGAAATACGTTTTATTAGACCAGGGTGGGGGGGTTGTGAAGGGATGGAGAATGATATCATGGGCCCCAGTTCAGACAGTGCTTGTTTAAATCTATATCTCATCTGAGTGGGGCACTTAAAGGAATGCTTAATACCAAGTGTATGAAACCTTGTTGAATCAGTTAAGCATCAGCTGAGTCAGGTGTATGCTTGTATGCAGCTTGCCCTCTTCTCGGCTCTATTAGTCTACAGCCTGGGAGCCTAACTGCAAACAGAGAAAACTTGGCAATGGAGCTGGTTTCTTACCCTGATAAGTTGTAACAGACACATGGGTAATGTTGCCTGTTAATTTAGAAGGCATTTAACACTTAATCGTGCTTGTCTAGTACAAGCCAGGAAGGACACTGCTTTCTGCAACCTCTAATTGGGTGCCATCAGTAATATAAGCTAAGATTGTCCCAGTCAGCAACTGTATTGCCTAATCAGCACGAGTGTATGCCCATTGGGGATCAGACATAGATAAGCAGGAGAGAGGGAGAGAGAGATCTGAACATATCTACGAGATGAGCGGCATGTCAGGAGCATAGAGGATGTCTAGATTTATGTGCTTTTTGGCAGCGCTAGTGAGCTATTAATCATTTCTCATGAATAGGGCTCTTGTAAATCAGAGGTAGGAAACACATTTTGTGGATAATCATGGCAAAAATGTCAGCTTTGCTATTTGGTCATATGCTGATAGGATGCTTAGCACTGGAGCAGACGCAATCACACGCATAAAATCAAAATAGTACTCTCTTTACATGATGAGTGGAGAGCAGGGAGGCACTAGATAGGTGAACTTTTCATCAGTATTTGAAAAGTAGGGAGCTAGCGTGTAATAACAGAAAGGGAGACCTATAGTTTTTTTCAGGTGAAACTTTACTGAAGGAGCCAGGATTGAGTTCTAGTCAGCATCTGGATATAACACAATACATTTAGAAAGACACACTTTGCATCATTTTAACAGCTGGCTGATCAGTTCATGGTTTTCCTTTACTTTTATTGCCCTGCAATTTACTGTATATGGCCCTTAACGTGCAAACACCTCATTAGTCACAGGGTTGCGTATTTCATGAAGTATACTGAGCGCACTGTCAGAATTAAATATTGTCAGGATAACGAGCAAGGGTGGGGTTTTTTAGCTTTATCACTGACGGCAACATTCAGGGTGAATAGAACAGTAAAAGCAGCTGGAAAGCAAAATGCGGAAGGTCTCCCTTCAAATTGTGCAAGGCACCTGGCTCTTGTGTATTAAACCCATTGCTCAAGGACTGACATTTAAAGAGCTCTTGGAAGTGAGTCCTGCATGAGGGAGGTGAGGGAGAAAGCCTCACCCAGGGCTTTCCAGTGCATGACTTGCTGTAACCAGTCAGAGCTGAAAATCTCTGTGGCTAAACAGGGATTAAATCAAAATTGTTCTTAGGTTAAATATAAGGGTGTCCTCAGTGTGGTTTTGGCTTAAGAAATTTCCTAATGTTCATTTCCTTGAGGGAGCATCCTCTCTGCGCCCCCCCCCCCCGGTTTGTTCCATTGGCCTCCAATCCTACGCCATTTCTCGATAAATTAGCAACATACAGAAAAGGAGATGACATGTAACTGTTGTCCAAGTTAATGCTGGTTGCGTCTACACCGGGGAATGGCTTTCACACAAGTCCCTCAGTTTTGGGTGCAGCCTTGGATAGGACCTGTAGGGGTCCTGCCCCTCGCAGGCGCTGGGATGGAGGCTGCTGGGTGACTGCCCCACACCGCCAGTCTGAACACGCTGGAGTAACGACCTGTGGGAGACTTCTAACTGCATTTCCTGGGGGGAGTTGTGGGAAGAAAGTCCAGGCTTTTGAAACTCCCTGGGAAATGTCCATAAATCCCCATGAATCACAACTACTTTTAAATCCCCTTTCAAATTAGAAATCATGGCTTTTGCACAGGAAAAGAAAAAAATAGAAACAGTGCTTTGAAAAGCACTCAGGAGTTAGCTTGTAAACAAACGTATCCTGACAGTGACCGGTGCCAGTGTTTTTCTGTATTTGGGTCAGCCCAAGACAGACTGGGTCAGAGCCAGGCTTGAGGCAGGGATGTGCTGGCTCCATAGACGTCGTTGTGTTTGGTGCCATCAGCGTGTTGAACGCTGCAGACCCACCCCAAGATTCCTCATCTCTCCCCTTAAATGACATCAACTGAATTATACTGGAGCATGTCCTTCCACAGGGCTAGAATACTGGCTTGTGTTTTAAGGGGGATTTTATTACTACTTTAATTCTTGCCATTTTCAGGGTTGTGAAGCTTAGGGTAACTGTATTATGGCTATGGGGGTGAAATTGTCCTCAGATAATTTTTATCCACCGGAAGGGGTGATTTCAGCATACTTGTTTTTTCAGGTCATCTTAATTTGCTGTTGTCTGGTAGTGGGGAATCAGAGGAGAGAGAATGATTCCCCTCTCCTTCTCCCTCTTACTTGACGGTCAATGTGTCCCATCTACACTTCTTCAGATTTATGGTGTTCCTGTGGTGGCTGCAATTCAGGACAATTAAACAAACAAACAAACCAACCAACCAGAGAATATACGTTTTCCAAACAGGTATTTCAGCATCTTTTTTTCCTTCTAGTTTCCTCCCCCCAAAAAAACTTTCTCAATTGGTGTTACTTCATTCATTGTTGTGAAATTAGTTGGCTGTTTAATATCCCCAGACCTCAGTCACAGACTTAGAACTTCTGTAGTTTTGGTTATCACTGTCCCAGGAGTGAGGTCTAAACACCAATGAATTTCTGAAGATGTTGAGAAAGGAATAGGGTGAGAGTCAAGCTGTTAATATACTATGCTGACCTCATTCTCCGCCCCCCCCCCTTTTTGGGCTTAGATGCAGGCTAACGCATTTCAGCTGTCCTTTCCTTTTGCTAATTTAACAAACCTGATGTCTTCTAGGGTGTGGGTCCATGAAGTGGATTGCTCACTGTTGCCACAATTCAGTTCTGCTTCTCCTCTTTCTGCTCCTAGCTTCACAGTCCTACCTCCTTTGCACTGCCATTCTTCTTGCTTGTTGTATGAGGCTCTGTTAAAGTATTTGCTTTTGCTGAGTTGTTCTTCTGCCTGTTTGGGGAGTTGAAGTGGCTCTGGGCTGGTACAGAGGGAGCAACAAGAGCACATGTTTAGGAGAAGGGGCTAGAGAAGGGAGGAGAGGAGGAGGGATGGGAGAAACAGCTGCTTTTTTTCATTGCAATAACCTAAACTGTGCCCTTGCCAATGTGTCTGCATAAAGCCAGCTGAAAGGATTTGCTGCATTTGCCACCGGGCATGAGAAGGAGGCAAAGTCCATGCCTCAGTCACTGTGGTTTGATAGCCCAGTGTCCCAGCAACCTGACGGACCTACAGCGGTGGTGCAAAGTCCATCAGCAGACAGTGGTACCCTGCTCCCTCTGCATTTGAGGGGTGTTGCCCCACCATGGCAAAAGCATTGGATCTGCACAGGAATCAGCTGCTGAGCCCGTACGGCTTGGAGTGGTGCTCGGCATGGTCCTGATTAGCCACGAAGGGTGCCTGCTACTTTTTGTTTCAATTTCATGTGTCTCGGGAATGCGTGTGTGTCTGCCTCTCGGACCCATTGTCTGTAGAAAATATTACTCCACAGCACTTTTAAAAATGATTCAGATACTTCTAATGACTTGTTACTTGGGTGCCAAATAGAATAGGTAAAGCAGGATATTTTTCATCAAGTTCTTATTAAAAAGAATGTAAAAACCATTAATTGATACAAAGTCATAAAGATCTGGGCCTCCAGTTATTCTTAGAGCCCTTGGGGTGAAATTAACCCTCAAGTAGAGGCTTTTTTAAGGCTTTTACAGCATGCCAGTCCCACGGGGGGGTCTGAATAAAGATGTATTATGGAACAATTTTACTGTATAATTTTCAAGTTCAGTATCTGCCTGGATCTTTTCAGTGTTCAGCTGACTTATGATCTTGCTGAACATATATTAATCCCTAATCTTAGACAGATTGAGAGTTCCAATATAAAGCCACATTAATAAATTTGTCAACTTGATAAAAACCTGACCCACAATAAAGCAATACTTAAGTATATCTAGTATATAAATATTTATCATCTACTTATTATATATGAACCTGAGATTATTCTGGTAGCTATATGTGATATAATTATACATATATACACATTATATATTGTGTCCACATCATATTATGTGTATATATGTAAATATATATTATTTTTAGCCATTGTGCAGAAAAGTCAGAGGAGAGAATGGGGTAGTGAATGCCACCAGTTTTACTTTGTGATACACTGAAAAAAGCATGCATCCAGTCCAGACTAAAGAAAATATTGCTATAACTTAATATGACGTTTCTAACTGAAGAATTTAACTTCAGAACAAGAGTAACTGGTTGTACTTTCTTGTAATGCTCCCTGTGATTTGATGCAACTTTTCCTCTGTATGTTTTCTTTAATTTTTATGTTTTATGTGAAAGCTGAACAGACTGAATTTGTTTGCAATTTGGAATTTAAAGCAAGGCTCTTTGTTAAAAGCCCAGAGGAAGTTTCCGTATGACTTATGGGCCATTTGGGCTCAATTGAATTTAATGGATTTCAGCTGCACCTCTACAATGGCTTTGAAGGAAGTGAAGGGAGATCTATAGGTCTTAATTGCTCAAGACTGGCTTGTTTCTCTTGAAAAGGCTGTTTGCAAGAAGCAGGTTGGGAGTATTAAAGTATATATCCTGAAAGGGATGAAGGAACTGCCACTTGAGGAAGGGACTAGGATGAAAATAGCTTTAAGATGTTACTCAGCAGCTGAACTAGTCAATCTGAACTGGTCCGTGCTAAGTTCTTGTTTGTTTGCTTAAAAATAATCAAATAATTGGCAGGCATGGCTAAACCAAACTTCCCTTATTGTCCTTTCAAGAAAGGAATGGAGATCTTGGAACTGACAAGATAAATTAGGCTGAGACCAAAAGAGAAACCCAAACAGATAGTCCCCTTGGCCTCTCTCACGCTGGTTGACAGACATGAGTTTTTGAGTCAGCAGGTGAACCATGACTTCTAAGAGCAGTGGTTTGTTTATGCTTCCACTGTACAAAGCGTTTCAGTGGAACAGAACAAATCTAACGGGGCAAATTTCCATTTCTATTTCATATTTCCTTCTGTATGTGCGTTGCCAACTGGCCTTATAGATTGTTGTTACTAAGTTTGCTAGCATTATCCCTGGCTTCGCATTAGGAGGTGCCTGACCCATAAGAATCTCTTATGACCCTGTTTTCCAGGCAGGCAGGAGAACATGTGAAATGCAAAGTTAAGAATATAAAGAAACTATTGTCTTACTCAAGATAAGCCAAGAGACCATATTACAGGAAGTTAACCTTTGGGGTACTCTATCATTTTGGCCGGCATCATACAGGCAAGTAGGAAGGGGACGTTCTCCTGAGGTACCCGGCAGATGAATGCCAGATGGTACTGTCATAATACACAAAAAATAGCTAAATACCTACCGGTTGTGTTCAGTACAAAAGGAACATTTTTCTTTTTCCGAATCCTGCGGGGCAGAACTCAGACAAGCATCTTAATGCAAACATCACAGTAACTGAAATGTGAAGCTGGAAATCCAAAGAATTCTCCGAAAGCTTTAAGTAGCTTTTTAGGCTCGATTCATGTTGGGCCTAATGGATCCTCAAAGGGGAGAATGGTTTATCAAAAAGACAAGCATTTTAAGTACAGCATGTTTACATGGTAGGTAAATGGGAGTTTGTTACATCAAATAGGGAGGCTTGATGAAGAACAAAATGACGGAGCTTTGCTGATGAGGCCAGCGCTGCCTATATTGTCTGGCTAAGTAGATCCAATCCCCAGCCTAGTGCCTAGGTCAAATTGAGGGGTTTAGTTTTCTGTGGGGAACTTTCTTCCTTGGTGGTTTCTGAATCTCAGTCAGGAATGTGTAGAGAAAAATCTCAGGCCACCATCATCACCAGCACAGTGATGCAGCAGTGCCTAGCTGAGGGGAAATGTGTTTACTTTTCCCGTGTTAAAATATGTCCATTTCAATTTCCATGCAAGATTATAAGAACAAAAATATGCTGCCCTTTAGGGGAATGGCATTTGGCTAAATACCATGCATTGCTACAAACCTTAGATGTGAAGGGCTGCATGCAAACATTTACATAGAAGAACATTATGGATGTGGAGCTGGGTCTCAGTCCTATAGGAAAAATATTTCTGACTGCCTGACTCTTTCAGGCTATGAAATTTATTGCCTGCAGATAGATGCCGAGTAGGTAGGTGTGGTGCTGTGACAGAAACCCTACGGTTAGCTCTGCCCTTCATCTCTTGTCCTTAAATCCTCTCCACCAGGCCTTATACACCCTGTTTTCCTAACAACTGAGCTTACCTAGTGTTAAAGCAATACGCTTGTATATGCATGCCTCGGTCATTATTGTTCTGTATTCTGGCCTATTCAAGATTAGAGAAGTCTTCCTCAAAGCTACCCAGAAATGCTGCTAACATTTGTCTGTTCATTGTCTTCAGCAGTTGCATCTTCTTTCATTAACTAGGGTAGCTGGTGTTGAAAACCAAACAGAAGGTAATGACAGACCACAGCGAGCTGTCTGTTGCTGCAGATGGAGGATACCTCTAGGATTTGGGTCAGAAAACACTTGGCAAGCATCCCTCTGAATTCTTCTTGTCACATGTTGAGGAAGCCTGCTTAGTGGCAGGGGTGAAGAAGGAAGCTGAAATCTTAAAATGGCTGCAATATGATTTTTTTGTTGTTTTATTTTTGTTTAGCATCGAAGTTATTTACAGCGTATCTTGCCAATTTACTCACACTGTTGCTGTCATGGGTTTTTCCTGACTCTTTGCTTTCAGAACAGGAAAGAAACCCCACATGATCCCATTTAAGTTTGCAATGGCAGGAAAAACGAGGCTTACTTATGCCCTCTTTAGAACCAGACCTTGTGGACATACTATAAGAAGCCATTTGTTTTCTTTAAACACAGTTCAACTTCACACAGGCACGCAGACACATTTAGATGATTTCCACTTGAAATTCCTCATCTAATCCAAATAGCTCTCAGCCTTGACTGCCGAGCTGTGAAGGGGCTCCTCCCACCCCGTGCCCCCCCCAGCGTGCGGCGATCCGGGCTGGGGAAGGCAGCACGCTCACAAAGTTTGCATGCTTTCGCTTGCTTGCAGATATGCCTTCAAAAGCTTTGATCCCCCCTTTCTCTGCTGCTCGTGAAAAGCAGCAGAACGATATTTGAGGGAGTCCGTCGTTTCTTTGGAGACTCTCTTTATCACGCACTCTGCTGTCTTGGGCAGAGCAAGTTTGAGGTTTGGAAGCTTGCAGAAAGAGTCGCTGTATTTAAAGCTGACGATCAGGCAGATCCGTGTGGCCTGAAGGGGAAACAAAACCATTACTCTGTCTGTACCCTTGCTACTCTGTGTAAACTAACATCTCGTACTGTTTATAGCTCTTCAGTACAGTCTTTTAAACAAATTCCTCTTTTTTTTTTCCCTCTTCTAGAGCACTAATGGGTTACGTAAGATTTGGGATGGATGGATGGTGGCAGAGCTGTTGGACCCTACTGCACTATAACTACCAGCTTACAGACTTTTCTATCCAGGTAGTCCCTTTTCCCTAGGAAAAGGGTGTTGCCAATTAGGTGTTGCCAATGGTCCAACACCCTCCTTTGCCAAGAAATGGTCCCTTGATGCAACTGAAGCTGCTGTGGCTGCAGGCAGGGGAAGAAGATGCTGCAGGCATGAGGCTGGCCTGGAAGGAGCGACTGTAGAGATGGGAGAATGCCCATGTTCCGTTCCAGGTCCTGGAGATGCCAAGACTGTATTGCCCTGACTTTGTCACATTCCTTTATCTTTATGGGGACCTGCAAATCCAATTGATCAATCACAACACAGTATACCAGCAGCTTTTTTTGTATTTAACCAGTAAGAATTATTTTGCAGATATATCTCCTTTGTCTGCATATCATCTGGAGAAGCACTTGGTGCATATATACCTGTTGACCAGACTTCTTTCTTTATATTGCCATACCAATTGTGTTGCTCGTTGATCCACAGGATTACATTAGGCTCTATAGAAGTACAAAATCATGACGCTTCAAGATGTGCATTTAAGTATATCATACCCATTTTTTCTTAGAGAGGGAAGGAAGTTATTTTGTTTCATGTTTTCAATAATGTATATTATTTTTTGTGGCTCAAAACCATGCAAAATGAAAAAAACAGAACAAATGAAGAGACACAAAGACTTTTGTCCAAGAAGCTCACAAACTAAATTTGGACTGAGGTGATGAGTTACATTAACAACCAGAAGTGGGGCAGCAGTTTAAGGAAGGACAAGGGTTACAGAAATAAGATTAAATGCAGTCCATGCAGTACACCCTAATACACTTCCGTATGCCCTGCTCTAGCCAGATGCTGCAGAGAAATGGCCAAAGATTAGCTCTCAGGGGCAGGGAACTGCCTTTGTGGTTTATAGTGCCTAGTTCAATGGACACTAATCCCCATTTGAGGTCCCTGAGTGCTATAGCGATACAAATAATATACATAAAATAGTAGCAATAAGATCCCTTGGCCCAGCTCCTTTCTGTCTGCTGTGCCCCATTTTTTGGCTGAGCCTCACCTACGAAAAAGGAAGGACTATGCAGCTCGTAGGGATGCAGCCATTATTTTGGGTGTTCGTTCTTACCTTTTGAAGTTTGCCCATTGTTAAACCACAACACTCATCCCTTTCAGAAAGGATGTTTCAACCTGTGACTGAATTTGATATTAACCCTGCCCTTCTCCCTGTTCGATACTTACTTAGTGATATCTGAAATGTTTGGATCTGACTATGTAGAGGTAGGAATACCAGAAAAAAGGACCATATAATATCTAGGCATAGTTTGGAGCCCGACTTCTGATAAGGAAGTGGGAACAGGACAGATGACTTTTTTATAAGAAGACAGTAGTTCTCCAGAGTAATTTCCCAGAAACTCAGATGCTTGCAAAAGACGCATCAGAAAACATTCATGCCTGAACAAAGTTTTTTTTTTCTGATGGCTGAAGTGAAGCCCAGGTTTGAAACCGTTGTTCCCTGGCCTGCTGAGCCCTGGTAGGTCCAGGTCTATCACTGCCCAGCAAAGCTCGCCAGAGTCAAGAAGGTCAATAGCTTCGTGGGCTATGAAATGTGTGGTCTGCTCCATCAGGATTAGCGTATGCAGTTGGCTCCAATGTGCTGGTCTTTGGAATTTAAGAATAACCTGGAAAAGTCAAACTGTGTTTAGAGCTTCGTTTTACATGTGGTCTGAGCCCAGTGTTCATGCCTCAGACATGCTTCTAACATATTTTGGCCACATTGTGAGGTGTTAAAGTTGAGCTGGAAAACAGTTTAAACGCTGCTGCTTTACTGGTTTGGGCCCCACAGTGGCCATCGTTCTCCACTCCTTTACCTGTTATTTCATCCTTTAAGTCCAGCTTCCTCCAGAAGTGTGAGCTCTCACACAGCTGGTAATTCTTATGCGTTCAAGTAATGGGGATTAGGGTCCAGAAGACATGGTCAGTTTGTCTAATTAGCTTCCTGTCACTATAGCCAAGGCAGAAATTTAAGGTACAGTAACTCATTTTATAGTCACTCTATCTGGCACTGAATATAGATTGGAAAAATTCTTTGCTTGAGCAAGATGTGTGGTAATATTGTTATGCTATATTAAAGAGCTCTTTAAAAATAAATTACATTCTCATGAGTGTAAGAGACTAGTAACCCCTACCACAGCCAGACCCAACACAGGCAAGTCTCCTCCTTACTCAGGACTGCTAAATTCTTCCATGAAGAGGAAAGCCAGCCAAAAAGTTGTACCCTTTTTTTTTTTTTTTTTGGTGACCCCTAAAGAATTTGCTCTTTGGTCTTCAGAAAGGCTAGATAAAGCATTTAGCTGTGAGCAGAACACATTAGGAACCATACCTGTTCATCAGGGCAGTGCATGCACATCTGCCCATGCCAAACCAAGCTGGTGTATCAAAAAAGGGTCCCAAATATTTAGGGCAGAAATACTCGCTCCGCTTGTAAGTGCTGTTTTTCTTCTGGGTCTTCCTCTCAGCTTCCAAAAGCTGCCCCTTAAACGCCGCTTGTGAATGGAAAAAATTATGCACTTTCAAATTCTCTCCTGGGGAATGAGGGCTCATATCTCTCCCTCTCACACTGATACTGTAATTTCACTTTTTTTTTTTGCCAGCAGTTGAGCCTCTCCTTGTTATATTTGACATGCATGTTTCATTTTCATTAGGGCTTTTATAGTTTGAGAGGCCTGATGAGCAAGGGAAAGGGAAGTGGCTGGGTGGAAGGGCTGCCTCCTGAAGGCAAGCGGTCACGGGAGGCGGCGGGCTCTCCCGTGTCCCAAACAGTGCTGCTTTTGTCCTCCACGCCGCTGCCCTCCCCCAGATGATGCCGGGTTTTGCTGACACTGAAGCCTACAGTGAGACCACAGCCTTTACAACTGCTATTGCAAAGCAATATTTACTTACGGGGGCGGGGAAGAAACAGGGCTGGAAAGTGGAAGGCATCAATCAGAAATAACCTCCTTTGCCTCGCAGTCCGGATGAGACCAGGGCATAGAGAGCTTATGGGTGATTAGCTGAGCTTTTGCTTAAACAATAAATAGTCCAATGTGGTACTTTTTGAAAGGAAACTTAAGCTAAACTAGATAGGGGTCAGACTCTCTGATGACTTATGATTCACAGCAGCTAGGAGCTAGTCCATTGTATCTGAATAATGTCATGTCCTGACTGGTTAATTGCCACCCAGTTATCAAAATTTTCTGGACTGATCATCATCTCAGAAGAGCTCACACATCATTAGTCTTGTCTTTCACCAGGAGAAGGGCAAGACTTGGAAACCTTTGTGGGAGAGAAGACGGGGGAGAAGATGGGAACGCTACTCACAGCATTTCTCATCTTGACTTAACACGGCCAAATGTTTAACTCATTGAAGAATAGTTTGGCACTTACATGGAGGCTATTCCTTTCCATGCCCACTGATGGGGTGAGCTCTCAGGCACTTGTATAATCGCTGCTGGTGCTAAAGTGTTTGCTTGAAGAGGGTTGTACAATCTGAATCTGATGTAAGAGCACTGCCATGGGTCTTCAGTGTCTGTGTTTTAATTGCTTATGGAACTGGTCATATATATGAAGAAAACAGAATTAAAATAATTTAGCAGTAAAGGAAATATTTTTGTATTAGAAGCCACCCCAGACCTATAAGGTTGTTATGTAGCAAAGTTAAGGTAGGTATATCCGTGGATAAGCATATACAGCTTAGGTTTTGAATACCCAAAGGATACTTTCCTCTGGATGTCTATTACTGATAACGGTGCAGCATCAGAAGTGTTAAGTGAGTTCTCTGAGCAGGACAAAAACTGACAGCTGTAAGTAATGGCCTATAAACTCCGTGTTTCCCGAAATACAGCCCACACTGCGCCATGCAATCAAACTTCCTTTATATGAAACCGTCGTGTACTCTCCCAATTCTTTTCCTTCTGCATTCCCACCTTCCTGCCCCTTGGCATTCATTCACGCTGACATGTTATTAAAGTTGTCTCTGAAGCTGGCCCAAGGACTCGTACATATTATTTACATCACAACAGAGCCGGGGGGCATCAGCCAGGGCTGGGGGTCTGTTGTGCCAGCTGCTATTCAGCCTTTAAGTACAAAGATAGTCTGGCCCAAAGAGATTTCTATCTTGAATTTTAAGAGGTAGACAGAGGGAGGTGATTGTTTTGCTGATGCTTCAGACTCTCCAAGTTGCTGTGAGTGGTAGCCTTTAGGAAAACCTCCTCTTCTCTTGCAGGGGTACCAGGCAAGACTCCCAAATTGAGATATCCGGAGTTCATCGCTAGCTGGTGGTGCAGAAGCCACAGCAGCCGACCAGTGGTGTGTAATACACACTGGGTAGAATTAAAGTGAACACAAAGATTTCACAAATTCATTGCGAGTCCAGTCTAATGCTCATATTCAGAGCATGTGCGTATTTCCACCTCGAAAGAAAAGAAAACAATCCCCCCAAGTCCCTCAGAATCAACCAGACTTTTTAAAGCTTTTCACTGGAAAAAACCCTTTAAACCATTTAAAGCCCTGTTAGAAAGTCAGGCTGTAAGTATACAAAACACTGGAGACCATCATATGCTAATCTGAGCTTAACAAAACACATAGCATTACCAAATGTAATTATACAGTCCAGCTATTAGTAGCTTTACCTCTGGCTGTTCTCCATCCTGCTTTCAAGCTACATCCTTTCCTTTCATCTTCTTCTACACCACATGAAACAGGTGAGCTGCCCCCTTTATATAGCTCAGGGCTCCAGTCACATGGCTCTCAAAGCTTGGTATCTTCATTTAATCAGTTAAAAGAATCGAAATAATCAGAGATCTTTCATGAACTCCATGCCAAAATTTAATTCTGTTAAGCATTCAAAGCTTAGCAAGTTCAAAAAATCAAGAAAAAATTAATTAATTTTTCCTAGGAATATCTACTTTGAAAAGCTGCCCTGGGGGGTACATTTGTAGTTTAGGAGAATATCTTTCACAAATCACCCATACATCACTGCTAGCAGGTTCCACAAAAAGAGAACTCCAATGCTTTTTATTGTCAAGGCAACACTGTGGTTTCTGCATCCCATTTGTTCATCCATAGATAGTAACAGCATCCACTTTTTATCTGATTCCATTTGAATTTTTATCTTGACTTAACTGCCACTGATTTCTTACAGGAAAGTACAAGTTGTTTAGGGTTATCTTCACCAGTAACAACTTTTGACAGCAAAGAGATGGTGATACTTCCCCTAAACTCTGTATTTGGTACCTCACTGCTGGATTAGATGACAGTGCCAACGAGTTAAACTGGACAGAGCAGTGATTTTCAGCTTTGGGGTCCTTGAATGCGTGGGTGGGACTGGCCAACTATTTTTAAGGGGTCTGTGAAAGGTAACTCAGATAAGGCAGGCCCATGACAATAGGCTCAAATTGGCTTGAAAGGAGCCTGAAGTGCCCCTGGAAAATGCTGTGGGGTCTGCAAACTGGAAAAGATTAGAGCCCTGGGGCTACGCTATCTGCTCTGATTTAGGAGCTTATGTCCATGTTATCTGTTGTGCCATTCTTTCTCCAGCACAAGATTAACCTCACATTCCCGCATATGGGTATCTCTGGGACCTCCTCCCACCAAGACCATCTGACCCCAGAGAGTGCAGCTATTGCCCTGACAGGCACGCAGCAGTTCTGTTTCTCTCCATCGTATGTTTTTCTTTACAGCATCAGCTGACTTGATAGTCATGGGTGGGTACCTGAATGTCATGACACATCATAGGTCCCAGGATTAGGCCTCTGAGAAGCTGTAACAGTACCTTGTACGTAAGTCAAATATTTCCTGACCTTCCTTTATTACCACGAACAAAACCGGGGAGACATCTTATTTAGTTTCTATCAAGATCTGTGCTGCTTTTAGCAGTAGAGGAGGCTTAAGATGTCTGTTAGTATGAAAATAAATAAAATGTGGGGGGGGAGTTTGATTGTGAGATGAAGAGCTCACAAACAGAGAAGTACGTGGTGATAGTTTTGCTGTGAGTTCATCTGCTCTGTGAAGTCACCGTGCTGACATGGGGGCCACTTTTGTGTATGTATGTTTGCTAAAGACCTGTGGAGATCATCTGGTCCAACCTCTTGCTCCAGACAGGACAGACTTCAAAGTTAGGTCAGGTTGCTCAGGGCTGTGTCCAGTCAAGCTTTGAGTATCTCCACGAGTGGAGATTCCACCTTCCAGCCAACCTTTGCAGTGGTGAAAATTTTCTCTCATGGTATTTTTCTCCTCTTATATCTCACCAAAATTTCCCTGGTGGCAGCTTATGCCTGTTGCCTCCCATCCTCTCACTGTGCACCTCCAAGCAGAGCCTGCCCCTGCCTTTCCCATACTCTCCCATTTGGTAGTTGCAGACTGCAGTATGAACCCCCTTCATCTGTGTCTTCCTAAGACTAAACAAGTCCAGCTCTCTCTGCCTCCCCTCCCACATTGTGTGCTCCAGCCCCCTGGCCATCTTGGTGGCCCTTCACTGGACTTGCTCCAGAATGTCCTCATCTGTCTTGTCTGAGGGAGCCAAGGCAGGACACAGCATTCCTAATGCAAGCTCATAAGTGCTGATTATGGAGGAATAATCACTTCCTACAACCTGCTGGCTACATGCTTGCTGAAACAGCCCAGTGTTTGGGATTGAGTCACAAGGAGGAGGTGGAGGTAAGCATGGGTTAAGGATGGATATGCTGTAGGGCACTGAGGTAACACTGCTACACACACTCCCATCACAAGTAGGATGGCATGGTTTCGGCAAACAGGGTGTCTGCTTGCAGCTTTCCGCCCCACCCTGCTGTTCAGACAGAGAGTCTTGTGAATCACTGTAATTCAAAAAGAGCGTAGTTTGCTTTCAATTGCCACAGCTGTGAGCTGCGACACTCACACAGATGATTCACAAAGGGCTCAGCCTCCCAGGCCCAGGGGTTGGGGAGGCCACTGGTTGCAATGCCAGACATTGCAACCTCATCTGTGTATGAGGGGTCTTACATGCACCGTGGGAGTTTGAATTAAAACCGCAATCATTATTCCTTTCCATCTTTTTCCTGTTCCCCTGCATTCGCTATGGAAGCTGTCGGGGAGCGTTAACTGATTTGTTTGCTATTTTGTTATTCGATTTGGCTGGAGAACTGTTGTGGGGAATTGTGTGGAGGGGAGTTCTCCCTCTTCTCCTAGCTCAGCTTAGGAAATGTGGCAAGGTCACCAAAGAGTGGGCAAATTTCTTTGTCAAGCCGTAGACAGATTTCATATGGGTCATGACAGGAACTCCAACCTTAATGCTACCACCACCAACAGTCTTACAAGAGCTGTGAACTATTTGGCAGAAAACTGGTGGTTTTGTAACCAAAATCCAATTTTGCAGGAAAGTTAGCTTTGTGCCTTTTTTTTGGATACTGTTTTGCTGTTGTGAAAAGCAATACATATGGAGGCCCATTAGAGCCTAAGGCTATTGTTGATACAGTCTTGACTCATTCTTGGCACCTGTTCTTCATCTTCCTTTGATAGCTCAGCTGGTAGAGCGGAGGACTGTAGGCTGCCTCTAGAAAGTAATCCTTAGGTCGCTGGTTCAATTCCGGCTCAAAGGAAAGGTTTTAGGCTTTTGTTTTTTGTTTTTTTGTCTTTCATTTATTTCTGGAATTTACAACTTTGCAGAACCGCCCTTTCCAACCATATGCCACTCTACGCCCCATGAGAAATTTGGTTTATTGAAAACATACCACTTTCAAGGATTTCATTTTCACTACCCTCCTTGTCTGCTTCAGCTGATCCTTACAGCTATGGTCCTTTGGCCATTGCCACCTCTCTACCTAATCAGTTGATGCCCCTTGTACGAGCTTCTCTTCTGCAGGGGTTCCACACCTTCCACAGACCCTTCTTAGCTAGAGCAGACCCACAGTGCAGAGCTTGCAGAGCCTCTTTTAGCTGAATTGGGTGTGGAAAATGGGGAAATGTCCAGTTACTGGGTCCTCCTTATTGCTGGTTTCACCCCTTTTCCTACCCCATTCTCGCATTTCAAAGTTCTGAGGTTTTGAGGGGGGGGGACTAAAAGAGATGGGGAAGAAAAATGTTTTTGTGAGGACAGGAACACCACGATCGTTCAGGTCCAGGTATTTGTCTGAGACAGCCACTACATGCAACTATAATCATTGGCCTCGTGAGAGGGTTACGAATACCACTGTGCACACTGCGCTGAGGTGTATCATTTCCATGCGCTGTCCATTTCAATGAAGAACTGTAAAGGCTTGGGCTGGTTACAAAGGAAATGGGGAAGAAAGAGGCAGTAGAACCATATGAAAGGAGACCAGAGGCCAGGTTAACGAGGCATTCTAAGAAGTCATTAATACAGAAACCAACATCAGAAACTTTCAGAGAGCAGAAAACAGGGCACTGTGATCTGTTAAAGAAAATTTTGTTTCACACCGGAAACCGACTCATGGAACTCCCTTTCACAAGACACAACCAGCTCTGAGAGGTCTGTAAGAAGCTTTATTAAAGAAAAGATTAGAGGTTTTCAGATGTTTACATTAGATGAGATGACATTAGGAATCCAAATCCCAAAGCTCATGCAAAGCTTCTCAGGCAAAGCACAGTGCTAAGCCGAACAAAGATAGAAGACGAAGGTGGCAACTTTGTTCGGTTGCTTACCTTTCACTGTGTTATAAATATATTAGTATTGCTGAATGAGAAATATTTGCTAGAAGTTGGAGTCAAATGCATCAAGGAACCAGGACTAAGCTAGAATGAATAATCAAGTGATTATATGTAATTCCAGTATTTGAAAAGATTTTTTTTTTTACTAATTATCATCAGATCAATGACCATCAGCCATAGTAGAACACCAGTTTTCTTTGTCCTTCCAAATCCAGCTGCATTAATCCCTCTTCAGCCTGCATAGCAGTACGCACGTACAACCTCATAACCATAATGGGTTTTCAGCACAGGGAGGCACAGTACAGGAGGGAGGCAGTTCTGCCTATCCTCTCGACAGCACAACCAGCTCTCCACGCCCTGCAGGCCATGCATTTATTGCTCCATAGGTCGTCCCACAGAAGGATGGGGTTGTAAAAGCAAGGGTGGGAAAGGCAAGCAGCCTCCTTCGCAGTCCTGCTCAGACTCCCAGCAGCAGCGTCTCCGGTGGGAATCGGGCAGTTGCTTTAGATGAGGAGGAGGAGAGGGGTATGAGCCTGGGTGATGCCACAGGAGGAACTCAGGTGTATTTGTAACCAGCCTGGGTAACAAATCTGTCCCATGGCGCCTGGGACAGCTTTCCTCCTTGCAATGCGCCTTTTACGGTCTTGCTGAGCAATAAGACAAAGTAGGAACCTTTCCAAATGAGTGAATACATGACTCATGCATTTAATTGCTGCAATAAGCCTGAAGCTTTTGATTCAAAATCTGCCAATAATCATGAAAAGTAAATCCTTGTGCTCGTATCAGAGAAGGGACTGATGCTTTCCTTGAGACTGGGAAATGGCGGTGACTGATGAACGGACTGAGTGCCTCACAGGTATTTTGTTGATGTGCAGATCTTTGCTGACAATATTTCAGTCTGGGTTGCACAAGGTATGATTGAAACAAGAATGGAGGGAGAAAGGATTAATTGAAAGTAGGTTCTCATCGCAAATGGTGTTCGTTCTCTAGTTGGAAAGGGCGAGTTGTTGCAGCACGGGTTCACCCTCATACTACTGCACACCAGTGGGTAACTGGGTTTTGGTGGAGAATACCACCTGACGTGGTTAGCTTCTGTTATGCCGTGGCTGTTTCTTGTCATGCTATTTCAGCTACCAGGGCTGCCTCATACAGGCACAGTGGTGACACTGACATGGTGTCTTTCTCCACAATGACATCCGCTCAAGGTAATTTTATAAAAGTTCCAGCAAATGTAGCCATCAAGCCAGAAATGTGAATATAGATAAAGTTCTGGTGTTTTTCTCACACGAGTTGAACTTCAGACAGCAAAGGTAGGAAGTATTTAAAAATTTTATAGTCTTCCATGTTTAGGAGCTTCAGCCTTCTCTTTAATCTTGAATAAGCTTTCTCTCACAGCCAAACTTCTCTGGCTCATCAGACATTATGAAGGTCGCCATGTCCTTGCCTGAGGAGTGGCACCCCATGGACCAAACCTCTGAAACAAAGACATAACCAGCTGGGAACACAATAGACCAGCAGTAGTAAGCTCCTATTAGACTAGATAATGTTTGTTAACAGTGGGATGAGTGCGATGTTCCTTCCCTTCCCGAAATACTTTTTTCCTCTTCTTGTCTCACCTCTTGTCCCCAAACAAACCTTTAACCTGTCCTCTAGCTTAGAAGCAACATACTGCATGGTGAAGAAATTGAAGCTCATACAGTTGGCATAAACATGTTGCAAAATACCTGTACTTTCTCCCTAAAGGAAGAGCAGTGCTCACATTCCTGTAGGACAGTTTGCTCAGTCGGATACAGTCGCCTGTGCCTGCAGCACGACTTACGTGGTTATTTTGCACCTTCGCTAAGCAGCAAGTGTTACGTGGTTTGTGACTGGTCTTGTCTGTGCTCATTCTGAAAGTAACTTTTCATTAAAAATTAAAAGCGCAATTTTGGCACTGGCATAACTCCAAGTTTTCAGTTGTGCTTGCTTTGAATGACTTTGTATATCTTGAGCTTTGTTTTGATTTTCCAATATAAATGAGTCCCAGCCTCGCTCTAGACACCTGATTTCATCCGGTTCCATCAAAGCCATATTGCAGGGAATGCTTCTTCTGATGCAACGTGAAACAACTGAGCAACAGAGGGCCTGCCTAAGGAAATTTGGTTAACCTTAAAGAAACTTCAAAAAAGCTGGGTAATTTCCAAATTTTGAATAATGTGAGCTGCATGCTCCAGTATTGGGTTTCAGCCCAGATATGTAGTGCTGCAGCAGTGATAGGACTGAAGACCTAACTTTGTACTGAGCCCACTACTTTCCTTTGAGCTCTGTACATTTTTTCTGCTGCCATTGCTCTCTTGTAGCCACCTGTTGCCTCTGGTCATGCATAGTTAGGCAAAGCTCTTTGAGCAGGGTCATGTCTTTGTAAAGTTTTTCATGATGGCAAGGAAAACATGGTCCTGGTTCCTGTCTGGAGTAATAATACAAATAAATAGTAACAACTGCACGGTTCCCTTACAGCTTCTAGAGGTAGAATCATGGCAATTAAAATAACGTGCAATTAAGGAGAGCTTGAAAAGGCTTTTAAAACCAGGAAGCAAGTCAAGATGCTTTGCTGATGATTTGCTAGTTTGTAGAAATTGCAAGTGGTTGCAAATTGGTTTGCTTTTACCATGAAGTAAAAACTATTCTCCAGTGTGCGTTTGGCTGAATTTATGAAAAGCATCTCAGCATGGCTGGAAGTGACCAACAGCAGTTGCTGCCTTTTCTTGCAACGGATCAGGTAGGTTTACACCAAACTGAGCAACTGTTTGCACATTTAGACCTTCTTAACCACCCTCTACCAACCAATTTTTCTTCTTCCTATTGTAGTTGTTATAATCAGGCCTTGATAAGAATTGCTGCCAGAGACATCCAATCAGTCCCATGTTATCATCTGGAAATGATTAGAGTCCTCAGGACAGATTGAAGCCATTTTGATAGCATTGATTAGTTCCTTATTTCAAGTTGTGCCATTTCACCATTCACTGTTTTAAAATTCTTGCCTCATTTACGAGGATCCTTTTTTACATTGTAAATAACAAAATGTATTTTGTTGTGTGAATCCAAATAAGCTTTGAAGTTTGTGGCTTTGTAATTTGAAAGTCATCTGGAGAGTGTATGCTCTCTTGCCAGCTTTAATCAATGCACGATAATCAATTATCATATCAAAGTGTTCAATTACTCCTTAGTGATGAGGTGCTGTAGCTGTTTGGCTTAATTTCCTAGAAGATTCTCAGCACTCTCACTGCAGCATTGGGGTTACTTAGTTGACTGCTTAAAGATGTCTGCTCTGAAAATGAAGCTGGTACTATTTGAACACCAGCCTCCTCACAGAAAGCAGTGTCCGATGCTTCTTTGACACTGCAAACCACTTCTTTTTATCTCATTTGTGAGTTGGATGTACTGTGTTGTTGCCAGTTCCTAAGAAGGGAGATTGTGTCTGTCTGTGCTTTTATGCTTAGGAGGGATGCTAAGAGTCCTGGCTGCTTCTTTGTGGAGTCTGGAGAGGTTACAGCATTTGCTTTTCCTGCAGTACGTTACCCTTCCATTTCCCAGGGGTTATTGAGGAAAGTTACTGCTGACTCTTGGGTCAGTATATTTTGTCTTTATTTGAAGGCTGAGGGAAAGAAATGTGAACTGGTGAAGCATGATTGCTGCTTTAAGTCCCCCAAACCTTATAGAGGCCTGAGAAGATCTGTATTTCTGAATTAAGGGTCTCTTCTAAGCTCAGAATGGAAGTGTTGGTACTCCATATTGCCCTTTTTGGAGTATGTGGAGCTAAAAAAAACCCTAATAATTTTGATGTTGATATAAAGCTCTTCTGCAATTGTTATGTTTTGAATGCCATACAATCTTTAGTGTATCCGTCCTCATGTCCTTGTGATATGGAGAGGTACCAATGTCCCTGTTTCACAGAACATTCTTAGTCCCTAAGACTGGTGCTGTTGAATGATGGGTCCTAAAAGGCTGCAGCACAGCAGGAAAAGTCACCTGAGACTTCAGAGGCTCTGACTGCTGTGTGTCCTGACCACTCTTCCTCCCTTCTGGAGTTCCTCACTTTTGGTAAGCTGTTGACTCAACCCTCCAAGAAACTAGCAACGAGTTTTACCTTCATTTCAGTTTGCATCAGCTTTGCAACCTGAATGATCTCCTTGGTTCCTTCTGCCAGAAAGACATCAAACTACCAGTGGGTAAAACTCTAGGTGGGTATTGCTGTTTTAAATCTTGGAGCATTGCCACAAACAGTTTTCCATGCCAGGAGAGCCGAGTGGTGTGCACTGGAAGGGAGAGCTCCTTCTGCTGTGGTCAAAACAGAGAAGGAGGAGAGTGGTGGCACTCAGGCAGGGCTGCTGGTGCAGGAGCCCTGCTTGGAGGTGTGTCCACCCACCAGCTGTGGTGTGCTGTTGCTTTCCTGCAGGAAACCACTTGCAGGTGAACGGGCCGTGCTTGGTCCTTTGTGAGAAATGAAACAGCATATGTATCTAGGAAAGGACAGTGGAAAAATGGAGAGGACACGAAGCTGTCTGTGTTTGAACCACATTTCATCAGGCTGAGAGAAGGAGAGCATAAGGGGCTCTGCGGTGAGAAGGTCTGTAAAAACATAGCAATTATCCTCATCTCAGCTTGCCTATTGAGAAATAATCAAACTTGTGATGAGTCTTGTGACCTGTCAGACCTCTTAACTGAACTGCAGCTGAAGAGTTTCACTATAAAAGGGTATAGGCTGCTTCTTATTGTTGATTTTTAACCATGAGAGTTCCTAAGGGAAATAGCATCTAGTAATAACATTTAATGGTCTTCTGATGAGCATCTGGTGTTGGGTGTTTTTTTTCTTTTAAATTGCATTAAAATTAAAACTGCAGTATTGGACTGAGTCCTCATTTCCTGTTAGGAGAGGAATTATGATGCTCTATTGATTGGCAAAGCTGTTTCCCATCCTGCATAAGTGTGGTTAGTGGACAGAACTTCTCTCGCAGACACAGACATGCCTACCACCCCCCTCAGTTCTGAAAGTTTTTCCCTCTAAATTATTCATAGTGAAACCACTGATCCTCAAAATTTAAAACAGAGGAGAGAAGGTATAAAATACTCTCATGTATGCCTTTGCATTAATTTATGTGCTATCACATTGAATAAAAGGAAATAGCAAGTTAAGCATGTTCAAGAAGCCACATGATGAGTATAATTGATGCATTCAGCCTATAGAACATACATATAATAGTCCATTGTAGTTATGGGATTGGCCAGCCAATATTTTTGCCTTGGAGATCATTACTTAAGCAGATGACTCTTGACCCTTTTCTTTTAGTGCTTCAAGAAGTTTGCCAGAAAGTACCCTTTTGTGCCAGTCAGCCTTTAACATCTCCCTCTGAGCAGCCTCAATTTTTCATTTAACTTACTTCTGAACGTTAATCTGCTTTTTATCCCAAGGATCTTTATGAGAAATAAATTGGAGCCTTTTCAGAAACGCAACTGTAAAAGCTTCTTCCTTAGTAGTTAAAAGCTTGTCACAATGTAGCAACAGTGTATGTGTCATAAAATGGTGTATTTAACAGAAAATCAAAAATAAAAAGGCAACGGAGCAATGCTGAAGCAACACGCTGGGTGTTTCTATACGGAAACTTGCTCACCTGCGCAGACCTTGGAAGCACAGGAAATGAGATTCGTAGCAGTGGATAGGAGAGCGAAGAAACTTACTCTCAGAAAGACAAAGATCTACTTTGACATAACTCTGCAGTTGCCATGGGTCCTCATCCCACCGAGGTGGCCGATGGGCAGAACAAAGAGGTTCACAGCCTAGATGGCAAACATCATTAAAGTATCATCTGGTTTAAATAGGTGCTGACTCAGGAAGGGAAGAGACCTTGAAGACTGAAGTAGTGCATAAAACTGGGTGGTTACTTTTCCATGTTGTTGGGAAAAAAGTGAAGGGGATACCAGTGAAAAGAGTGGGCTCCACCGGGGAGAGCCTGCACTGACCAATGCACGCTTCCCCTGGGGGCAGTCATCATCTGAATGCTTACTGGTACCCAGGTCTCCCCCATGAGAGATACTGGTGTACGCAGGAACAGGGGAAGAAAATCCAGGTTTTAGTCTGAGTTGGATTGCTCTTTTAGGGCTGCAGGTACTGCAGTTTTGGTGTAGCTGAGTGAAGAGGTATTTTTCTCATCAACTCCCCTGCTACAAGGGGAGTGCAGGTAGACTTCTGGAATGAATTACAAAGAAATCCCATATCCTCCTATAAAACAGAATTAAAAGAAACCTGATGTCAAGGCGAGTGATAAGGGATCATCTGTGTTTTGAGAATGAATGTGACTTGGAGCCTCTCTTCCCCCCACCCCAGTAATGACTGGTGAAAAGCCCTCTGAAATATGGCTTCACTGAAGCCAAGGTGCCAACAGATTCCTTCCCATTTGTTTTCTTTCTGATGAGGCCTTTCTCTGCCCAGTGCACATGACGATACCCACTTTATTAAAAAAACCCACACAAATGATTGCTACCCTTTCTTTGCTAGGAAAGTCAGACCTTGGCAAATAATTACTTCTAGTTCTTACTCCCAACATATGTATGACTTATTATTTATAGAGACTTGTAATAAAAATGAGAGTGATTTTCTTGACCCGGTAAGTTACAGCTTAAACCAATAAAAGAACAAAGGAGGGGGACGTAAGAAGAAGAGGACATAGGAAAGGGTTTTGTTTAAAGAGTCACATGCATGGCTAATAGATGTATCCAGAGAAAAGAGATAAAATACCCCAGATTAATAACTGTGACGTTCTGCTGGCTTATTGCTTTCTAAAGGCTTTACCCTCTGTGGACACGGAGCTGTATAAAAGATGAAGTAGTTGCACTCCACATTTTAGTCATTCCAGTAATGATGGCAACATCTCCATTACAAACGCATGTTCTCCAAGGCAAGCGATCCTCTCTCTAGTATTTCCAAGGGAAAAATGAATCAGATTCACTTCTCTGTATTGCCTTTGTACTTGCTCCTCCATTCTTTGCTTCTCACTGCTTGACCTTTGTTGAGTTAGTCATGTAAAGCAACAAAATGCTGCTTTAACTTCATAAATCTTGGTCCTCCTATTTCCTGTGAACAGGTCCAGCTGAGAAAGTGAAGAAGAAACCTGTCAGGATGCCATAACAAGCACCGTATATCAGAAACCCACTGGACAGAAAACCTAGCTCAAACACTAACTTTGTTTTTGCAAAGCAGGAAACGTTGCTTAAATTCACATAGTAAATATTTCTTTGTGTATCATGGGGAGCTTTCATGTAAGCTCAGATTAGCTGGAAATCAGGACAAGGCCTGAACTTTGCTCCCTCATCACTATAAAAGCAATTGTCTGGGGCATTTTTCAAGGAAGCCCCTCAGCTTTTGAGCTAGGCAGAAACGCATTGCAGTTGATCATGCTACTGCGTTCTGCAGAGATTAGAGAGAAAGACTTTTAGGCTGATATTTAAAAATAAGGAAATGGCTCAGAAGGAGAGAGAGAGGTGGGCAAAGTTCCCAAAGTGGAGAGAACCGGCAAAGGGAAAAGGTCCATCATTACACATATGGGAAAGGAGAAGAGGGACAAGGATGGGAGTGGTGTTTATTTCAAAGGGGTGAAATCAGAGTCAGGTCAAAATAAACCCACTAAAGGTTTTTTAATTGTAGAGAAGTTTGAAACGGGTGTAAAAGGAGTTGATTCTCCCTCTTTTTCTTGCTTTATACCAGTGCTGGTCCAGAAAATACCATTGCATGCGGCATCAACTGAAAGATGAGAATCCAGGGAGTCGCAGAGACATCCTTAGCGCTGACATCTCTGAGGGATGAGGGCTGGGGGGCTCGAAGAGGGCAGAGGTAGTTTAGGCATTAATCGCTTGGGTAGATACAGGGGAATGTGCTAGCATTCACCCATGGTTTTTTCCAGGGCCCTGCATCACAACACTCCTCCCAAATATTTTGCAAGCATACAGAACAAGCTTCCCCAGCAATAACCTGGCATGGAGTTGTGTTGTCCCCCCTCTTTCCCCCTGCCACATACCTGGCAGCTCTGCCTTATCCATGGAGGACCTAGAGCCCAGGGGGGAAATGTCTCACCCGTGGTGGTGGATTGCTTCAGCCAACAAGCCTGACAGTCTTGTACTTTTATGAAGACTGAGCTCACCTTGGATATTAAAAGAAAGAAATGCATTAGTTGGTAAGCGTGTTGGGTCTCTTCCAAGGCACACTAGTGTGTTTCTCTGCACACCAGCATGGAAACAATTTGCAGGCAGGAGAGCCGGTAAGCACTCTCTCAAGGAGCTGTGCCATATGCTCTTCCCTCCCTTCGCCTTCAGAGTTATTCTTTTTTCACCCTCTTTTGCTCCAGTTTCACCATCTGAGCTTAAACGTGGCCTTCTGACATGGAGAATCTGGGTGAGTAGAGCCACATTAGTTGTAAAATCCCTAGCCAATCTTATTTTTTGGCATGAAGGTGGCTGTTACAGCATTGTTTTTATTATTCATCAAAAGGAAACTTTTTCAAAGTAAATACATCAAATACCACATAACATAAGCTCTTCCCAACCACTGCTTCCTCTCCCTTTTTCTTTTCCCCTACCTCCTATTTTTATAAGTAATCAAGTTGTTACTCCAGAGTCAATTCCAGGTCATCTTTCATTTGCTCAAAATATATCCTTATTGGCAAGCTATTTTCCCATTATTCAGGAACACACATATTGTTTTACTTACAGCTGTGTGCTGTATTTTATGTTCTCATATAAATGTTATGCCTGGATTATCATAACTAGAGCAAACTGGTTTTAGGGTTTGTTGTTGTTGTTATTTTTGGGTTTCCCCCCCCTCCCCCAAAACAGGAGAGAAATATTATTATATCTATTTTTTGATATCTTTTCTACTCCTTAAAGTGACTCAACTTGTCACATTTCTCTCTAGTAATGTAGATTTCCCCTCTGCTGTGTGGGTTTCCCTAGTTTGGGGAATGATGATAGCTGAGGTTTGGGAAAGATTAAGGGGTAACCAGCATTGCTTCCATCCCATGAGGGGCAGGAAAGAAGACAAGTCAGGGACAGATTCCAGAAATTCATTACCTGCTGTGTAAAAAAAGTAGTTTTTCTTATCTGTTTTAAACTGTTACTAGTTTCAGGAGTGTCCTTGTTTCTAGTGTTGCAGGATCTGGTGAAATCTGGTGAGTTCTGCATTCACTTACTAGTTTCTTGATTTTGGGAGCTGATCAAATAGACGCTAATATTTACGTCTTGGGGGCTCAGTGAGGGAAGGCACCTAAGTCCCATTGGCTTCAGCATGTTCTTAAATGTTTACTGAAGCGATTGACTTACTTGAGGTCTTGATGCAAAAGAATGCATTTGTAGCAACAAATACATATTGTTATTATTAATCTTATCACTGTATTTCACGCCTGTGCATGCTAACACTTGATGCACTTACAGACACATACAGCATGCAGAAGAGATGGATTTTCTTCTGTGCAGATGACAAAAGACAAAACAGAATTTCCCCCTTATGTTTATGGTGTCTGTGACAGTGAAAGACCACTGGAGGAAAGTGTGCTGCTGAACTCCCTGCAGCCTTATGGTTTTGGGGTTTTTTTTGGTATGGTCTTCTAATGCAGAAAGGCACGGTTCTGCCCCACCACCCCCATGAGAGTAAGACCACATGCACATCTTAAGCTACTCAGTTTATTAACACTCTGTACTTGTTAATTTGTGAATGACTTGAAGGCACTCAGAGCATTAAAGGAAGTCTCCTCCTGGAGTTTTTTAAAAGAGACTCCTGAATTTTTTTGAAGTTGAGATATTCGTAGTTTGCATGGGCTTGTTTCTTCTGAGTAAATGTGTGCTAAATGCTAATGCTTGCATTATAACCATGTGTCTTATAGTAGGTATGATGTTTAACTGGCGCCCAAGATTCAACAACAGAGATAAGGCATGAACATTTGGGCCACATTAGGTGAATTGTTCAAAAAATTCTGGTCTCTCATTATTTTAACCTCCACAGAAGAAGTCCCCTATAGGATAAATGTTTAATCATTAAAGCAAACAGACAAACAAACCAACCAACCTTTTATCATTGTTGGTGGGGAAAGTATGCCTTACACTTTGCAAGACTCATGAGGAACAGCAGGCACACTTCTGGTTGCGAGTAATATTCTGGTTATTTGATGTTTTCAGGAGGAGAGAGAAGAGCTTGTAGCTGAATGGTTTCTCTGGCAGCTTCCTGGCTTGAACTTCAAGATGAACGTCAAGCAAAAAGCCAGAGTGAATGAAGGTGACTGGGACATGTTTGTGTGACCCTTCTCTTCCCCAGACTAATTTAGTTACGCCCAGCTCCACAACAGTTCACAAGTTGTTCTTGAAAGAGTAGGGGATCCCAGAGAGACAAAGTTTGCTCTCTGCCCACCTTGCCCTATTCACCTTCCACATTGCCCCAGGAACATTTACTGCCGTGCCAATTACAGCCTTGATCGGGGCTGTCTTTAGTGGATGTTGATATCCGAACAAACCAAGAGTCTGGTCTTGATTGCTGATGTCTTTACAGTTTGGTTTCCTGTGGCGTGTTTGTACAGATGTAATGGTTGGTATTCCCCTGCTTTTAAATAATCACGACCATATTGGGGGGGTGGGAGGACAGGACTAATTTGCCAGGAGTTTGCTGCAGGAGCCCCCACCCCACTCCTGTGGCTTAGCTTCTGTTCAAGCCTCGCTGCCTAACCCACTGCTTGGGGTGCTGACTTCTGTTTCCATCTGTCCCCCTTCAGAAAGGGCTTGTGATCTTTCACTCCTTTCAGCCTGGGAGAACTGTCATTAGAGCAACTATCGCATGTAATCACATCTTGTCTGCAAATTGAACAAATGCTGCATGGCACGCAGAAAACACCTCCAAGGACAAGGGCAATGCAGAGAGTGTGAGTAAGTGACCACCATCTTGGTGGATCCTTTGTACAGGAGGATACGTCTTGGATTTCTCTCATTTCCTGCAGCCAAAGAAATGTTATTTTTTGCTTCTTTATATCCTGCTGACCACTTGCTGCTCCCTTTGTCCAGAGCTGGTGTAGTACAGCTCAGCCATTGCCCTCCTCTGAGCTGCACTGGAGGAGCAGTGAACAAGCAGCTCCTAGTCAAAGGAGCTGGAAGGACAGATTTGAGCTCTTTTCTCACCCTGCTGTGAACTTGGTCATCACCAGTTATTTGAGTCACGCCTTAATCTCTGCTAGACCAAGCTGCATGAGCTATGTAAAGCAAGCTGCTTTACAGTCAAATGATACTGGGAGTTCCTCTATCACTCCATCCTTTCTGCCCCAGGCAATGCCCTCACTCTTATTTCAAGCTCTTTCCCCCTGCATGTGTTTGACATGTTGGGGAGTGGAGTCAGGAGCGTTTAAATCCTTTGACGTTACATGGCCAGCAGCACTGGAGGAGCAGTCTGCTCCAAGAAGAGCTCGTCCCCAGACTACTTGCAGCCATATCAAATGGCAGCGGGGAAAAAAAAGGCTAATTGTATGCTCTCCAATTTTCTCTATTAGGAAGATCAAAAGAATTGCTGCCTTTACTGGCAAATCTCAAGGATGAATTGTGGCAGCCAGACCAGTACTGGTCTGTGTTGAACTGTAGTCACCCAGAATAAATCAGCACTAATTGCAGTCTAGGGCTGTGATTCCAGAGGGGCTGCTTAAGCACCACACAGTGACCCCGACTGCCCGGCTGTTAAAGCCAGTGGCAAAACTCCCAGCTGCACTCTTACCTGCTTTAAAGCCAACTATCTTGTTACCTCTTGGAGGAAACAGGACAGATGCAGCGATGTGGTGAGCGCTGTGATCCCACCTTTGGCGGTGCGTAGCTGCCCCCTGCGTTGCGGTACCTGGAGGGAAGGTGATACCTTGGCTTTCTGGCCACAGCAGACCTGCACAAAGTTGCTTTGTTGGCCTTGGAGAAGATGGGGTGGCTGCCAGTTCAGGTTCTTGTCCTTTCCCAGCTTCACCCATGGCAAGGTCTGACACCCACCACAACAGGGGCTGTCTCTTGGCCCCACGGCTGGCTGTGGCACCAGCCAGACTGACCGTTTCCACCATGGCCAAGTAAATTGTTCTTCTGTTTCTCTCACCCGAGATTATTCCTCCCCTTTTTCTGCGCCTCCCTCCAGAGGTGCTGCCATATGGGTGAGCAGATTAGTCACCTTCATCACAGGAATGCTGAAAGAGCAGCAAAACATGGTGTCCACAATGCAAAAAGATTTATATTATATCAAATTTTATTTTAATTTTATTCTCACTGAAACTATCTTTGAAACTAATGTGGCTTTAAATATAAATGAAATAAGTATATATAAATTTGGGATTCTCCTTATGAAGGACAGGCAGGAAAAGGAATTCAAGTCAGTTTAAAGGCCTGACTAGTCTGAAGACTCAAGTGCCAGACAATTTTGAAGAAAGTTTCTTTACTGCTATAAAGGGAATCACTTTTTCTTCAGGAAAATGAGGAAAAGATTGGGAGAAACATTGGTGCAAAGGCACAAATGTGGTCTACGGGAAAGCGAAGGGGACCAGCCACCTTCCTGCCCCTTGCCCATGGGGAACTGCTGACGAGAACTGCAGCTGTGAGTTGAACCAAAACAGCTGTGGTGGGTACAAGGTTTGAGCTACAGGAGGTGGCAAGGACCTGAGAGAGCAAGCCCAGCTGCTCCTTCCCCTGCTCACACCAGGCCCACCGGGCTCAGGGGGAAAGACGTCCCCCTGAGTTAAAATAAGCGGCTGGAAAGCCAAGCAAGCAGGGTGCCTGGGTCGGGGGCAAGGCAGGGGGCAGCGGGGCTGGTCTAGAAGTGGGTGCTCTCCAACAGGAGCTACAAGGAGGGTGGCTGGTGCTGCGCTGCCTCTTCCCGGGACCTGTGCGAGGACCAGGCAATGCCTCCTGTGCCATACAGGATGGCAGTATGGGGCCAAGCTTTGCCCTTGCAAGCTGAAGGCTGAGCGGTGTGGGCCATTTGCTCTGTTATTAAGAGAAATTAAAAGCAACCCTCAGTCAGCTGTTAAATCTGATGCTGAGAAGCTGACACCAATCACTCCCGCACTTGACCCCTTCAGAGCGATTTATAAACACTGGCTAACTAATCCTCCCTGCATGGCTGGGGGAAGGAGCAGGCAGGGATTTCCCCTTCTCTCTCTCTCCCACCTCCATTTTGTAAGAGGAGAGCAGAGGTAAGATCCTGCACATATTTGCTCCAGGTTACAGCAGCTAGGAGTGGGCCTGGCTGTGTCCATCTGATGCCATAGGAGATGAGATGGCATGGCATGGCATGGCAAAGCAGGACACAGCTGAGGACCACAGCCTTGGCTCAGGAGACAGATTTATAAGTAGTACACCACATTGCTGTTCTTTTTATATATGATTGGAAATGTCTTGAAGCCAGATGCTCAGCTGGTGTAAATCAGTGGAGCACCGCAGATTTATACCAGCTGGAGAGCTGGCCCCTGTGCCCCAATGGGAAGGGGGAAAGGGAGAGAGGCTGTTTCTGGTAACCTCTCCACCAACCTTCCTTCTGGGTAAATATCTCCATATGTTAACAAATGTTAATTAAAACCAAAAGCACAGAGGAGCTCTCAGGATGCGTGTGTAACAGGAGCACCCCAGGATCCTGCCCTGCTGTAATCTTTCTCCTCCCCCTGGATCTCACCTTTTATTTGGTGTTGCACCTCCCTGACTGATATTTAACCTTGCTCCTCGTGCTCTTTGTTGGAGTTTTGCCATGCATGCAGTATTGTTCTGATGGGTGTAGGACTGGTGTCTAGAGGCACCTGGGGGCAACCCCAGATGTTTCACTGGTCAAGGGGGAAAACATGTTTTGTTGCAGCATGCCTTGCAGTCATGTAAGTAACTGTGCTCATCAATCAGGAACTTTATGGGAAGGGACTCTGGAAATGCCACTTCTTTTTTGGCCTCCAGGTGACCACCACCTTCTCTGTGGACTGGGATAGCTCTGAGTGTGATTGTTTCTGAGGGACAAAGGCATTATGCTTAAAAAAAAAAAAAGGCATGAATACCTGTGATGCTCTATAGATAATAATAAATAAGCACAAGTTTGCCCTTGAGGTGAACAGAAAGTTCCAGAAGTGGATGTTCAAAATATTTGTTTGTACAAGGGCTAGAGAGTCTCCAGAGGAGGCTGTGCATTGGAGCTGTCAGGCTGGTATTAGAGAGTGACATTTTCAAAGTGATGGATAGGATTTAGGATCTGATTCCTGCACTGCCAATAATGATGGTTGCACTGTTGTGAAGATGTAGGCATAAATATATTACATATTCTCAATACATCATTTCATAGGCAAAACTTTCTGGGGAAAATTCAAGTATATATGATGTGTTTCCACAGAGACCCTAGCGCTTCACAAAGGGGTCCATGCATCAATTAGTGAGTCACTGATGTGCTCTCCTTTACTCAAAAGCCTAAGGATTAATTATTTTTTTTTTTTTTAAAGTTGTCATTATTTGCATTTGATAGAGCTGGCTTATGTGTTTGTATTAGAAATAGACCCAAGAGAATTGCAGCAAATTACGATGGCAGTGTAACAGAGGTACAAGTGTTCAAATATAACAAACAGCCTCTCTGTTTCTCAGTAAGAGCGTGTTCCTGCTGTCTTTAAGTCAGCGGCAAAAATCCTGTTGACTTCTTGTGGGTCAGAAATGGTTACAAAATACTATTTCCCCACGCCATCAAGTCAGACTAATATTTTCGCAGTAGTAGAAAGGTGATATATGCAAGAAAATAGGGGTGAGTTGTAAAGCACCAGCCTAGCATTCGGGCTATACACAAAATGAGTGTAATGTAGGTACCCCAAAGAATGGGAAGAGGGAAGGTCCTGCATATACCTTGACTTGCCCAGAAATGCCCAAAAGATGATACTACTTTAACTTCTGTATGTTTTCTCATTAGTTTTTGCAGCCCTCATGTTACTGAAGTATTTGGCTTGGATACATTTATGGAGATTGCTATCTATTACTCCAGGTCTAGCTTTTGCCTCAAGTGACACTTATGGTGAGCAAATTAGCACTGAAGCCAAATTTGTTTTGTTGTGATGGCTCTGCAGCAAGTACAGCTTTTGTAAACAGATGCTGCAAGAGAGGTAGGTTTTTTGCATCACTCCAGATCTCTTGAGAATTAAAGTGTTCACGTAAATAACTGGTTGAGAGACAAAAGAAATACTGTTAACTCAGAAGTATTCTCAGACTGTCTCTTCTTAGAAATTCATTACTCATAATCTCTGTTCCTTTTCTAGAATTTTTGGCTAAAAGTACACCACAGTAATTCCTTTTCTTTGTGCTTAGTTGAAATCCATTTCATCCACACCACGTGTAATTCAAGTGGCTAACAAATACTGCGCAACCAACTTTTGAATTTTTATATTCATAGACAAGTGTCAGCCAAATTTTCAAAATAGATTTTGGTTGTCTGTTTGTTTTTAATGCACTTCTTCCAACATTTCTGTAGCGTATGTTTCATTTTTTAAAATACTATGAAACTGATCTACCGCCCTGGGAAACCCCTTAGTATTACGTGGCTCTTCCAGGAGCCGAAAGACGTGCTGAAGATGCATGCTGGCTGGAGCTTCCTTACCCTGCCGCATGAGTAGCACAGCCCCCTTTCTTTTGCCTCCCTAACCTTTCTTCTGTTGCTGAAGGGCTGGCCAATCTCTTTCATCACCTGCAGGTAGGTGTTTAGTAATATGGGCATTTATTTTCAAATGTCTGTGAAATACAATGATTTACGAATACTGTATCCTTCTAAAAGGTTCTTGTGAGCTGTTTTCAGCTGGCAAATGGCAGCAGTATATGCAGTGGATGCCCGACTTTTTTGGCCTTTTGTATATAGCCTCTCTCCTGTTGTCTGCTGGATGGTTCAGTAGCAGATACATGTTACTTCCCTGGGTTGGTCAAAGCCTCCCAGAAGTGTATTTCATTCTACAGTGTCTCACTTTGCCCCAGACTTTAATTTTTCCTATCACATTTTTTAGCAGGCGTGGGTCACAGGGCTGTGGACCAGCCCTCTGCCAGGAATCAGTGAAATCTGCGGGTGTGTTATTCCACATCCCAACTGTACCGTTTCCACCCGGGCCTTGATGAACGGCACGTGGAGCAGTGTCGCTGTAAGGTGGGCTGGGGTCTGACAGTAGGCAGGTTGCATCTCTTTTTGGATTCTGTCCAGTTTTGTTGGCCTTGTGTTTTGGGAGGCGAAGGAGCCTACGTTGCCAATCCCGCTGAAACCGTATTACTGGGTTTTAGCTGTAGTTGCTCTGAAGGCCTGGAAAGAAGTGATGTTGGCAAAGGGGAAGCGTTCGCATCGGTCACTGTCAGGCTCTACAAGTCTAAGCACCTAGGAATGAAAAACACACCTACAACCACAATGGAAGTGATGCTGAAGTCAAACCACTCATGGGTACCACGCAGCTCTGGTCTGGCACTGACTGCGCTATCCACGCACGTCACTGTGATCTCTGGTACGGGGGAAGAAATCACCACCAAACTGTGTGCTCTATTACTACAAGGTGTTATGCTTGCAGGAGATAAGCAGTCTCCAAGATGCGCCATGAGCAGTGCAGCAGCACAGTCTTTGTTAGACCTCATCTCAGCATCGGTACCACATCAATGCTGAAATACTGATGAGCAAATATATGCATTATTTCCATACTGTGTCTCTCCAGGTTGTGTGCAAGGTCCTGTTTTGGGATCCCACCTGCTCCCGATCACTTCAGCAGCCACAGTGCTGGCACAAGTAATGAAGAAAGGGGATTATTTGAAGCAAATCACCTAAACCTCATCTATGGCCGAAATCATCTTACTGCGTTGAGCTGTGGGTGATGGAAACGGGCAACAAACACTGATCTAGTGTTCGTCAGTAAAATTTCGGTGGACAAATGGTCATGGACTTCACCCTAGGCTTGCATCTTAAGTCAATTGCTGTGCAGATAAAAGCAGTCCTTTCAAGCTGTTCCATTGGGTTTTAAAAGCAAAACTGAGAAGGCTTCACTAGGGAACTTGATCTCTTGTAGTGTTTATTCTCACCAACCAAGAGCAGCAATTAATATCTCTTTCAGATGGTGAGAATCTCTTTCAGATGGTGAGAATAAACAGTCTTGTAGACATGCAGAGGAAATGGAAATGACATATGAATTTTAATTAACCTACTTCTCCTCGGCTTTGCTGCATAGTGCCAAAATATAGCAATACGGATCCTTCAGTTATGTACCCTGGCATCTTCCTGGGCTGCTGGCTTTAGTTGAAAGCAGGCGAGTTTCACGTGAGTACCTGGAATCCACGTGTTTCTTGTGCGTTGATTACCAGAAAGGTGCCTGAACCCTTGGTGCTTTTGCTCCAGCTGCAAATATCCCCAATATTTTGAAGATATTCCTGCTTTTAAAGACAACCATATGACGGAGAAATCTCTAAATGATATCATTTATTGTGATACCTCTGACCATCGTTCTCATTACAGTCTCAAGCAGTGCCTGGTCTTCCCTGGATGCTTCGTGTGCGTTGATATAAAACAGTATGGCAGAAAATCTGATGTCATCTGCAGCTGCCGCGCTGTATTTCAAAGGAGAAGGCATTAACCCTTTCTAGCAAAATCTCTCCTGTGAAGGACGAATGTCTTCTTGTCCGAACAGCGTACTCAGCCTAATTATTTACGTCTGTACCTGCTTGCTGGCCCCAGTTCTCACCGGGGTAAATTGGCACTGCTCCATGGAAGTCGGAGAAGCTGTAATTCTCATTGCTGGCAGCAGATAATTTTGACCCTTTTCCTTGGACTACACTTTATTTTATCAACTTCATGTCTTCTGACATCTGGTACCATAAAATTGTTCAGCCACAGAGATGGGGTTTCTATAAATATATTTCTCCCATAAGGAGATTGACAGCATTCAAGTCGCAAAATGTTTCGGAGAAGGGAGGACAAGGTGAGTGGGGAGGCAAGGTGTCTTATTTCCCCTCTCACCTCCTTCATCTCAAGTCCCGGTGTCCTCCAGGATGTGTTTTTAGTGTTAATGGCAAAGGTGCTCCAAAGCAGCAGTAAATGTGGGCCCCAGATGTGCTAATTCAGCCTGGGCCAGGCAGGGGAATGCATGCATTATCTCACTCACTGGGGCATAGCTCTGACAGCTTCAGTTTAGGCTAAATCTCTGCTGCCGTATTTTTGCCCTCGCCCCAATCTCCTGGTCTTGGCTGGGCATCCCCCACCCCTGGTGCTGTGGCATGGGCACAGCTGGCCCCTCCTGTCTCTAAACTGGGGGAGCGTCAGTGGTTTTTGCAATGGCTCATCTGCCCCCTGAGTGCTCCGAGCAGCCTCTTGCCAGGTCTGACCACTCCTTCTGCAAGGGGAGGAGGTCCGGGGAGCCGAAAAACGAAACAGGACAGCACACTGGGGTGGACAGCCAGTCATCAGTGGTGGACCCTGCCTTTAACCTGCTTTGAAGGTTGCATAAATCGAAGGAAAAAAAAAATTGCTATTGCTTTCTGTATACCCCTTACCATGTGGACGGATGGCCTCAGGGGTGACTAGAGGTACCAAAAATGTCATTGTGTGAAAGGTGTAGATACATATAACATGTATCACTGTCATAAAAGATGAGGAGGTTAGCCTTTCTTTTGTTCCTCAAAGTACAGCCCTTGTGATCTGCAGCATGTGCTACCGTACTATTGATTTACTGCTTGATTATAATGACATTTCATAACACAAGTGTTATTAAAGACTTGTTAATCTTCCTTAAGGATCATATTCCTCAAAATGTTTGAGCAAAATGCTTTGCGTTTATCTTTAAGTACGTATTTAAATAAACTCAAATGAGTTGCTGTATCAAGGTTTTAATTACCAGTTGCTCTCCTTAGCTCAGAGCCTGTGGCTTCTTTCACGTTCTTATGGGATTTCTGAAGTTTTACTAAAGCCCTACTACACTTCCAGTATTTCTGTCTCACCCGTTCTCTCTCTCTGCCTCTCTCAATCCCAATGCAAAGAGGACAAATACTTTCTGAAGTATGCCTGACTCAAAGCTAAGTGGATTTTGCCGAGGTTTGTAAGGGAGCTATTCTGTGGCGGATTAACAGCCGTCCTTGCCAATTAGCACAGAAAATATTTTTCAGCATACGGGACATTGAGGAGTGAGGGCTGTGTGCACCGGGCATGTGGTCCTTGTTATTAAACATCCATGTTGTGCCAGCATCCAGGGGTGGCAAGAAGCTGAGAGTCCCGTTGTCCAGGGGACTTTGCAAACAGAGAGAACATCCCCAGTCCAGAGCGGGCGTTACACAGTATCTTCAGTTGTTCGTACAACACCACTACCTTCAACAGCATCATCTACTTAATTTTTTGTGTTTAAATTCACTTGTGTTTTGAATTTACTTGACATGTATTAGGGGGGTTGTTTTTAAATGACAATACACTTCAAAATCCTTCATGAGGGTATGCGATTATTTCTGCTATTGCCATCTGTGAATGCTTATGTGCAGAAGGAGGTGCTGAACTCACGTTTCCTACCTGTTGTGCCCTAATTGTGAGCAAAAGTGTGTCCTAAAGGCCTTATTCAAAACTCTTTAATCTGAATAGAAAGACTCCTACAATCTAGTACCATAGGGTTCCCATGAAATACTTGTGCTGAGGCCTTGACTATGTATCTAATCTTTGCAGTTTAACTTAGTTGAAAACCTGATTTTAGCTGAAGAAGCATAAACAGCCTTATAGGTGACCTTTTCTGTTAAATCTAGTCTTACGTCTAGCTTAAGTTTGCAGTGGTCCAGACACAGAGCACGTATCCATTAACTGGGACTTTGCCATTTTTGAGAGCCATAGAAAATTGAATTAGAAACTCTGAAAGTGTCCAAAGCCCTTCCTCCCCTTGTAATGTTTGAAATGGGCTTTCTGTCTGTCTTGCAATGTTCACAAAGTCTTTTCATGTGTTGAGGAAAAGTAGTTGATGAAAGGCATCCAGGCATCTCTTATTTTTGTGGGGCGCTCTGTTTCTTATGATGGTTAAAGAGAAAGTGATTGTTTTTTTTTTTTTTAGAGTCCTTAGGCAGCTTGTGTGTCTGTTTTCCCCTAGAGAGGTGAAAGAGGGTGGAAGAAGGCAAAACTACCTTATGTCTACCAGGGTGAGAACCTGCACGCCAGCCACCACTGTAGAGCAGCCGATGTGCTCTAAGTTTACACCTTTGTGTGGAAAATTCTCAAGCTGCTTTGTGGTATCTTTTTTGTTTCTGTCCATAACCTGACTGTGAAATTTTTTATAAATTATTTTTCATTGTAGATACAGTGGTGTGAAAATGTATGTTGATTTTTGGTCAAGGTGGGGAGGTACTGGTTCTATTAAACCAGAACAAACCGGTCGGCTGTACGCATGCAGGACTGCCTGCAACCTGATGTTGGACCAATTTAACCTTCAGTGTAGGATTTTTCAGGCTTAGTTAGGCTGGAGCAGCTTTGCGGACAGAGACCCTGTGCTGCCTTAAACTTGCCATAGGCAAGACTGGTTTTGTAAAAGGTGTAGTGATTCTCCTTACACCGTGCCTAACAGTGCCCCCTCAGTGGCTTTCACTGACTTACAGCAAAACAGCCCAATTGAACCAGGACCAGTTGTGAATAGAAAAGGCCTGGGAAAGATGGGAACCATGAGGGTGGCAAGAGACTATTCATGGCGCTAAAATGAAATTGAAGCCCTTTGGCTTCAGCAGTAAATTGTGAAGCCAGTAGTGGGTATCAGAGAACCTGCAGGTGTGGGTAGCGGCAATTCACATCGCTATGTTTTATTAGTACTCTAACTCGCCATTCATTTAGCAGGGCAGTTAGAATAACCACAGGTGGTTTTTACTGCTTCTGGGTAGCAGAGGTATGAACATCTGTCATATTTAAGCTAGGGAATTCCTCCTGTTAGCTTGCCACTGGTGGAAACTTCCCAATGAGCGAATTCCCCCCTTTGCATGCTGGACCTCCAGGGTCTGGAAACCAAACACTCTCTTTTCTCTGAGTTTTTTCTCTCTCACAGTGCCAACATTGAAATATTTTTTTTCCCACCACAGGGTGTTTTTTGATGTTGTTGTTGATGATTGTTTTCATTTTTGGTGTTTTCTTTTATGGCTTTGAGTCAGCTGTCTTAAAAGAGGAAGGTTTGACCATCTGGGTCTGGGAACAATCAGCATCTAAGAGGCATGGCTGGTTTGCACATCATTCCAGGCCTGGTTAAAATAAACAGAACCATCGTCCTTAGAAAATAAGATGCACCAGAAGTAAAACAACCTCAAGCTCTGTGAAGAGAGGGTGAAATTTATGCACTTGAGAGAGATCTAGGGATTAACGGAGGGGTGTTATAAAATGAAATTCTCGTTTCAGTTACTTCTGATGCCTTATCTTGAAAGGGGAAGGGTGGAGGAAAAAAACCCAGCTAAGAACTCAAGGGAAAACAGAACCCTGCAATTGTGGGCTCCTCATCAGAGGAGTTTTCTTTTTCCTTTTTTTTTTTAAAATAATTTTTTTCCCAATATGTTGACTCTGTAGGTGTGGTATACAAATCACCACTCCAATAGGGAACATTTTCTGAGCTGGCCATGAATTGCCATACACAAGAAAGCATAATTAGAGGGAGCCATCAGAAAAACCTGCACAGCCCCTTTCTGCGGGGGCGCAGGGGCAGGAATGCTGTGCTTTCAGCTGGCATTGTTCCCCTCCCCATTCAACTGGAGTGGTAGACTGTTAAAATTTCCCCCAGTCCCCAGTCTGCTGGTGCTGCTCATTCCCGCTCTATATGGGGATGTAGTTTTGTTTCTGCTTTCTTTTTTCTCTCCCTGCCCCGCCTTTTTTTTTTTAAATTAATTTTTTTTTTTAAGGTCAACATATCTCCCAGAGTCTCCTGTGAACCTGCAGGCTTGTGTGTGCTTCGTCTTTCTTTCTTTCTTTCTTTCTTTCTTTCTTTCTGTCTTTCTTTCTGTCTTTCTTTCTGTCTTTCTTTCTGTCTTTCTTTCTGTCTTTCTGTCTTTCTTTCTGTCTTTCTTTCTTTCTTTCTGTCTTTCTTTTCTTTCTTTCTTTTTTTCTGAAACAAACTTTAACCCTTCTTATTACCCTCTTCTTTCCTTCCAAGTAGCCTTTACCCTGCTTGTGTGAGCAGCTGACAAAGAGAATAAGTAATTTCTTAGCCTTTCAATGTTGAACTGCTTCTGTTTTTGTGAGTGGCCTTTGCACCTGTTGTGATAAGCAGAGCGCCCTTCACAGCAGCACTGAAAGGGTGGCAATCTCTTTTTCTCTCTCTCTTTTTTTTTTTTTTCTTCTCTCCCCTTTAAACTTACCCTTTCTTTCAGTGAATACCAATAATTAAGGAAAAGGCTTGAGTCTGCAGTGGATTCTTTAGCCTGACAAAACCTAGTATTTATATAGATTAAAATGAGCAGGGAGACCGAGGCACCTTTCTCGTTGGTTTGGTGAGAACCGTCTGGTGCAGGCTTGTCACATGAACAAAACAGGATGGCCAGTTCACTTAACTAAATTTGGCTTTACCCCACCCAGTCTTGTCTGTCCTGTTTATACCTCCAAACCGTGTTCTCCTTGTGTGAACTTGCCTCGTCATGTGCGACAAAGCGTACAAAATAACATGCGCCACCAAGAAAAAAATAAATGACTGCTATTTAGCCTTTTTAAAAAATGTGCATTTTAATGTGCTTTTTAATATGTCCCTTCTTTCTCTAATTTGCAAAATATTTGTAGCTGTGGAGCTTTATTTGCTGAGGTTTGGTCTGCTGGGGGCTGCACTCATGCACTTCAGTGGGAGGGCTTCCTCCCTCACCTGTGGTCGGAGTGGCAGCTCTAAGCCAAGGGGGACCCTTAGCACTTGCGGAAGGATGACACGAGTACCTTCAGTGACCGACCCTCAGCACAGGTCTGAAAAAAGGCGCCGTGGACCCAAAAAAAAAAAAAAAAAGGAGAGTGGAAAGGCTACCCAGCTGCTCACACAATGCAAGAGAAGGCCTTGGCTGCTGTTCAAAGCCGCTCTGAGTGAGTGTTTCAATTTAATTCTAAATTAAAAGCAGCCAGTGTTGTATAGCACAGGGAAAAGATTATGTATTAATGCTTTTTCCCCCTGACATAATCCTAATGATCGCACTAAAATAAATAAAAGTTAAGCCTTCTTCCTCTCTTTCCCCCGTTGCTATATTATGCTGTGGCGAGCAGCCAGGTTTTCGTAGGTGAAAAGAAGAGGGGAGAGGTCCCAAAACTGCAAGGCTGAGAGGGGGATCATGCACCACCAAGTTCCACTTCGACCTTCTCCCTCCTCTTTCATGGTTGACGTCCTTTGCTTCAGGCCCCCATTGAACAGTAAGAGGAGAAGCCCTTTAGCAAAAAGTCTGAGTAAAACTGAAGTTGCTAACAGGAGGAAGCGGAGGGCCGTGAGGTGGTGACTTACTAACATGCATAGGGTGAGACATGTCTGACTGCTCCTCCAGAAACCCCAGTGTTTGCTTCCACGGGAGCAGGTGAGCGATACTGTGCTGTGCTCTTGCTGGAAAACGTCTGTCTTCTCAAAAGCCGGTGGTGATAAATGATACCTCTCGGGATGCTACGTGGTCACGTTTCAGCTAGCCGGGGGGAATTGCTCTCTTTGGTGGAGGGGTAAGGAGATCTGGGTGCCGCAGGCTGCGGAGCTAAGCCTGGCCCTTGCTAGCCTGGCAGGAGGGCAGGCAGCCCTCGGTCTGCCCACCTGGTACCCAAAAAGCACCAAAAACACCCATGCGGTGCGAATTTACGCTCCAGGTGCCATGCCGTTTAGGATATGGAAGTCAGGAGAATCAAAGTCAGAGACCAGATACCACAGTGTTGTGGGTTAGCGCTTGCCAAGCGTTTGACTGTATTTTCTTGGTGTGTCCCTAGAGCATCCCAAATTCCCACGACTACCATCCAACATCCTGAGTCCCTCTCCTGATGGCCAGGCAGGAATAGCTCAGCGCAGGGGACCTGCTCAGGCTGGGAGGTCCCTGCTGACAGGGCAGAGTGCTTGCTGGCATGCCCTGCGCCCCGGGGCAAGGGATGCTCCTCTCTGCTCTGGCAACCCCAGTGTTGCTTCTGGTGGGGGCTCCTCAGCTGCTGTGAAGCTGGAACACCTGGACGTCAATGCACAGGTGAAGAGGACCTGAGCAAGCAGGGAAATGGGAAGCATAATGTTTAAGCTGGTGCTTGGGTTGTGTCCCTCCTGCTCCTCTTGCAGAGTTATAAATGGGGAGATGAATTTAATTTTGGTGGCTATTTCACAAATTTCTGTTTTCCCCGCTCTTCCCCCTTTCCTGATTTGATGTGGCAGGGCTCAACATTGTGTCCTTGTCCATCTCTATGCCTGCCCTGCCCTCTCCTTGGGATACAGGAGATCTGGTTGAATAATTTTAATTGGCAAATGCTCTGTTCAAATAGCTGTGGTAGCTGTGGTGTCTGTGGTGGAAATGCCCCTGGATGGGAAGCCCTCCTCCTGCCCCCTCTGCCAGACCCAGCCTTTCCCAGGCACCCAGCCCCTATCCCAAACTGCAGCCCCATGTAGCTCCCACCCCGTGTGTCTGAGCACCTCTGTCTGAGCACCTCCTCCCTGCTGCCTCCCAGTCCAGCTGGCAGTATTCTTCTGGAATAACTGGAATATACTGAAATATGGATCATGCTGGGAAATCGCATAGGAACGTTATAGCAGAAACAGAAAATTGTATTTCCTAGCTCCTGATACTAGCCTGTAAGTCACAAGCTTTCACTCTTTTAAATGTATGTCAATAGTGATCTTCATGAATTGCTCATGCATTTTCTGCCTATTGGTCAAGGAGAAATAAGTATTAGTTACCGGCCCTGGAGACAACAGATTAGAAGTGGTTTTTTTTTGGAGAAACTGCCTGCCAGGCCTAAATACTAGGGCAAATCCCGCAAAGAAAACCACGTGCACAACCATGCTTGGCCGAATGTAGGTGTCCATTGGTTGTATACAACTAGGTATACAGGAAAGGGGTGTCCAACCATGCAGCTCTCTTTGGAGGATCCAGGTCTTAAAATAGAAACTTCATCCTAGAAAACTTAATGAGGATTCATAAAACCTGGGTATATATTTAGAAAATCTAGTGAACTTGCCTTCAGCTTGAAACAAGGAGATACCATATAAAGCCCAGGATATTTCTGCAGCTTGTCCTAGAATGAGAAAGTGAGCACCAAAATGATACAGAAGAGGAAAAATGCTTGTATCGCAGATGAGGCTGTTCTTGGCAGGTCTGCGGATTGGCGGCTCTGCTTTTTGTCACACAGGACTATCTGTGATGTGCATTTGATTAAAGCTCAGCGAGCATTTACACGCAGAGTCCTATGAGCGTATACTTGAAGCTGCTGAGCCTTGATTGCTATTGAGCAAAATACGCTGCAGAATCAGGGTAACCAGGACCCTAAATTCCCAGGACAGCCTCCAAAGAGACCTGCCTGCAGTGGCACGGTGAGGCATTGGAAAGTGACTGCTTCGGCTGGGAAGGGGGAGATGGCAGACACTAACTCTGACAACACAGATATGGACACACACAAACAGATTTAGTTTGATGGTGGGGGGAGGTGGGGAGAAGGGAACAAACTGTGTCCCTTCCTTCCTGCCCACCTTATCTTTAATTTAAGGCTGATGGATTGATTACCATTTGTTATGGTAAGTCCATATGTGTACAGATCCAACAGTAGGATTAGGTTCCTCCTCCTTTGTTATTTGAAGTCAATCGCAGTTCATTAAATCTCCCTCATCAGTTCCACCACCTGCTCCTCTTCCTTCCCTGACCCAAAGTCGCATGCCCATTTACCCTCTTCCCTTTGTTTTCTGTTTGTTTCTCTTTTAATTACATGTCTTGATCTTTTCCCCATCAATTATTTTGAGGAGAGAATTGGTCAGGAAACGTCAACTCAAATGAAATTGTGGTTATGAATAGAAACAAAGAAATGTTTGAGAGATCTTTGTTTTTCATTTTCTGAACAGCTCTGGACTTGTGCTTGAGATCCCAGCATACCCTTTTCTCAGGGCATGAAGCAGGGAGTCCGCAGCACGGGAACAGGGTCCATCCTTCCTTACTCATCCCTGCAAATGTTCAATGAAGGGTTTAACAGGCTCCTTCAGGGCTTGGTGGAAGTTTTCAATTCCTCCTGTCATCTGGACCAATCTCACACTTGGCAAAGTCAGACCTTGGCTGCATGCAGGTGGAAAACCCAGGTCCCGCAGCAAATTCAATGTAGATGATGACCCAGTTCTTCCCTTGGCTTTGTGCGCCCAGCCGGACAGCTGGATCACAGGACAGACTTCGCCCCTGGTTGTAGCTGAGTGAAATAGCTAGATGGATTTAATCAACAGGGTTTATGATTAATAGATATTGCAGTTTCTTCCCAGGAGCCCAGCCAAGATGAAGGCAGTGCTGGGTTGGCACCATGCCGAGGTGGGCTCAACAACCCCACTGCAGGTTGCACTGTGATGGGTTAGCAATGTGTACGGGCTCTGATGCCGGGGCCCAGGGGGATGGGAGTAGCCAGTAACAGCTGAAGGAAGGAGTGGTAACACATGAAAAGCATTTGAGCACTCATCTGACCAGACCCCTGTACCTCTCTGGGAAAACAATGTTTAAAAACACGCTGCTTTTTCACTCAGGTGAGGAGACAAGTCATGATCTTGCTGCACGGAGCACCCTCCGGCCTGTTGGTGTTGGGGGAGCTGTGCAAAAAGAAAGGCAGGCAGAGGAGAGGGTGCTTTTTCTGCTGTCCGTAGGCAAGCCTCAGAACAGCCTTAGACTGAGCTCTGAAATTTAACCAGCTGTTTGGCAGGCCCAGACTCATCCTTTTATTTTTTTTCCCCCTGGGTCACCAGAAATCCTCTTTCTCACACCCATCTCCTTGCTTTGCAATTGTCTGTGCTGCCTATTTGCAATAGAAAAACATGCACACGTGGGTTCAGATGTTGTTTAATCCCTAAATGGAAAAATAACCACAGAAACCAGGTGGCAATTTTCAAGTTTTATGCCCATTCTCTGGGGTCAAGATGTAAAGAAATCCATATGTTCATGTTCATAGGTGCATATGGGCAAGTAAACCTTGTGTCTCTCTTAACTACCTGCTTCTGCTTCGCTTAAGTGCTGCCCTTGACTTGTCGAAGGGCTGTAACACATCCATGTGCTGGGGTCACTGTAGTGTCTTGATCTGTGTGTTTTTATCATGTTTGTAAAAGTTTTTTTAAACATTCATCCTGCGTTGCAGTGCCAACAGAATGGTTAATGTTATTTGAGGTATTTCAGATACTGACAGGGCTTAACCTAGGCAGTGTGGAGCATGGTCAGGTGACTCTTAAATGGACAAATGTCCATCGATTGAGTTCATTTTGGATAAGCAGTCATTGGCCTGGATGCTTTAGCTGAATTTCATTCAAACCTCATAAATTTGCACATGGCTGGGAAGCCAGGAGAGAGTCTGTTTTCCAGAGGCCTTGGTGTGTGTTGTCTTTCCCTGACGCGTCATGTGGGATCAGCTTTCGCCTGCCATTTCAGTGCTCTTGATTTTGTCCCTGACAGGAACTTGGCAGCAGTGTGGCAGGCCAAGGGAAGAAGGCTTGAAGCCCAAGTGTGTGCTCCATCCAGAGGGGAGGGACGGAGAGGAGGTGCGGGTCTGACTGCCTGTTTCCCCGCACTGACCAAAACATAAAGATGGGTGAACTAGAAGGTGACTGGTAGACTTGTTTGGCTTTTTCTAAACAGGTCCCGGAAAAACAGTTGATGACGGGGGAAGAGAACCCAGCTGACAAATCTCAAAATGAACATCCCCTTTCTGGGCTTAGCTGCCGGGGCAGAGTAATGCTCCCTTGCTGTACGGCAGGCAGGTCAGGACTGCTGGATCAGATCATTTATAAGCAGCTTTTTTGTTCTTTTCCTTTCAATTTGGGTCTCGAAACAAATTTGTGATCGTTGTCATGAGTGGATTCAGATTTGGGTTGAGCTTGTTTTCAAAGCACCCCTCTGGGGTGCAACAGTAAATGGCTGCAAAGGGTGCAGCAGCTGAAGGGTAATGGGATTAGCCTGTGGTGTGACCCCTGCTGAGTAAACAGAACCAGGAGAGGGCTTTGTATCCCTGCCCGGGTGCCACAGCTCTTCTGCACTTTGTGTGCTGAAAGGGCTTCACCTCATGTCACAGCTTACGATTTAGTGATGCTCAAAGTTAGTCCAGCGTTAGCCTACACTAGTCCAGTGGAGCTCCCCAAAAGCCAGGTGGCTGTCCTCCTCCTGCTTGGGTAGTGCTGTCATCAGGTTTAATGCTTCCCAGGCACAGATTAGGTGCAGCTATGCAATATCTTGGCTTTCATACTAAGCTAATAACTTTGTAGGCTTTAATTTAAAAGGCCTATCTGTTTCCAGAAACTCATATTTGGTTGCCTTTTTGCCCAAAGATGGGAGAGAGGCTTTTTCAGGGGCCCAAGAGGTAGTAAAATAATAAGGGAATGTGCATAAAATGACTGGAAAGTCGCTAACTGTGTTCAGAGCCTTCCTGCATTCCCTACTGGGGGAAAACCAGAAAAATACCTTCATTCAGCTGCAGAGACATTGCAAAGTGACACAAGTTTTTCTTTAGGGATTCACAGTGGTCCAGATGCCCTCTCTGTTTGTCTGTGCTTTGGTTCTGGAAAAGGGATGGCTCTAATGGTTTAAAAATATTTCTTTTAAATGAACCCAAACCTAAAATTCAGACCCAAAGATCCACCTGTGCCTTTTCCCTCCTGCCTGGCTGTTTTGGGATATTCTGGGTAAGCAGCAATGGGTTTCACCAGATGCCAGGACAGGACTGCAACACACCCGGGACAAGTCTGCCTGTAGGCTCAGATCTGAATCAAAACTTGAAAAGCTGGTTTTACGACAGGTCAACCCCAAACTACCCTTTGTAACAAAGATCTTCAGCTCCCCATCTAGCTTTGGGTCAGGCTCGCCTCTTGCTGGAGCCGAGCAACATGTCCCAGTGAACATGTAGATGAGTGGGGAGCAGGATGTGCACAGCCTGTAAGACACTGGTGCATGAGCATTTTGCATGCGTCACAGTTTGAAGGAAGCATATGACTGTGACACATTTTGCAGGTAATATTAAAAAAAAAACCCATTTGGGCAATCCCCCTCATGCCTGAAATACACCACTTTTTAAAGTGAGTCATGAATTCTTGAAAAAAATCCCCCCTTCAAGCCCTTAATCAGTCTCAGGAAACCGCACTAAGATATAGACTGGCAAAAAAGCAATATGTCTTTCAGTCTGTGACAAAACACAAACTCTTACTTCTTTCCATCCCTGGCCAAACATAACTGCCACAACGGTGTTCTTGTAGTTTCTTTAAATCCTAGGTGAAGGTTTCAATGCACAAAATAAATGTGAAGGAGTTTTAAGGGTCTTTTTTTTTTCATTATTAATTCCATCAAAATCCCAAAAGGGGAATACAAAAAGGGGGAAAAAATTTACTTTTGTAGCAGTAGGAACCCAGTCTTGCCTGCTTTGGGTACATGAGTAGAGGCATTGAACATAATGAGATTATTCATGTGCATAAAGGTTGTCGGATCAAACCCTAGCTTTGTAAAATATTTAATTACATACCATCAGAATCATGTCAGCTATGAAAAAGCAATAAAAATACTAAAGTGTGTCAGTGAGCAGTAGTAGTAACTGTAGTGATATAAATCCATTAAGCCTTTACGTATATCTCACATACACCAAAGGCAGCAAGTCTATGCTGGTTAATAATTTGCAAACAGTGCATTAGTATCATAGTGCACGTTCAAGCGAATTATTATGCCTGTTTTGCCAATTAGTACTCAAATTATGCTATGTGATGCCTTACTCCATGCTTTGGGTGGGGAAGGGGAGCCACAGGCCTGTTGTCTGCTACTCGGTTCTCCAGTCGACACTCAGGCATTGTCTCTCTTGCTACAAAGGCGAAGGTTTTATTGCTTTACTTTGATTGATTGGTAAGAGGGAACGATCCCGATGGTAAAAACACGACCAAGGCAATGCACTTCAGGTTGACCGCGAAGTCACACGTGTGATGAAGGAAAAGCACGTTGCCTGCGTAATGCTTCTACCTGGGAACAGTTAGCGGGAGGGCAAAACCAGAGCTTTTCCAAGCCACAGACTGGGAAGACGTGGGTTTTGTCAGTTTTTGTGCTGGCAGCCAAAGGCGAAAGCAAGAGTCAAGCTGAATGCAAGCAGGGTATCCTCATCCCACATGCTCCGGGGGAGTAATCAGGGCTCTCGGGCTGGGGGGGTTGCATCAGTGTTTGGCATGGCACTTTCCAGAGTTGCATCAGCTTGTACCTAGTTTGTTTGCGTTGCCGGTAGAGACCGGAGTATTAATAACCGGCTCCATGGGGAAGGTCAGGCAACCCACAGTGGAAAGCAGAAACTGAGATAGGAAATACCCAGAACATCTTAGAGCAAATGTAAATTGTGGGGAAAGAGGGTGACAACAAGTGCGGTTACTCGCCCGTCTGTAGCTGGCTCTGCCTGTGTGGGCGGGCTGGAGTGGGTGTGGAGCAGGTTGTGATTTTACTCGAGGTCTGTAAATATAGAGTTAATAGGAACAGGTAGCTCGCACAGTACTTCCTGCATTTGAATAGTGATATTGCACACAAGTGAAGCTGGCAATCAGAGATCATGATTGAGCTGCATTTCCATAGCAGGTTTATCTTGCGCTGCCCGTCTGTATAACCTGTGCTTAGGCTCTGTGCAATTGGTCAAAAGCAAAATATGATTTTCTATGCATGTGTGCACAAACATGTTGCACTTCAAGTTCTTTATTTGAATCATTGTTCAGCACACCGTGCTGGCCTTCAATTGCTTTCTTTGCTGATCTTTCTTTCTTTTTGGTTTTTTATTACTTCTTGTTTCCTTTCCCCCTGCCCCTTCAGCTGAGTGACTATAATCTGTACCTAGTACATGCTGTAAATAACATAGATTATATTTGGTGGACAGCAGGGTGCAGGACTCAAGAGGCATTTCAAGAACCAGCAAAAGTGCCGTGGTTGGCCTCGTAGCTCTTAGGTTGTATCATCCATCTCCTCCTTCTCCCCCTTCCCTTCCCCCGTGATTTCCTGATGGCTGCTGTTAGATGGATTTTTATCAGGGGGGAAAAGCACTGATGCAAAGTGGATGACAGCAGATGTGTTCCCTTAACAGGGTCTTTCACTGAATGGCTCTGCTAATCATTATGTTTTGCTCCGTAGGACTTTTTATTCATTTAACAGGTTTATTTCCAGATTACATATTTGTTTTTATACTGTTTCCTCATAAATACAGGCACTGTAGAAAGAGCAGGCCCCACCATATTTCATGCAGTATTTGTTTATAGTAAGTGGGCCTCACTGAACCTGAATATACAATAAATACCCTTTCAGGATTCCTAGGCAGGAGTGGAGGGAACAGATGGCAAAACAGACCCAGGATTCCCGTTTACAAGGGGATCTTCAAATAACACAGGAGGAGTGATAGCCATTAAAAAGCCTGCCTTCCAGTGCCTTTATTTTTGGCCATAAAAATTGGATACATTAGTTGCTTTTTATTACCGTTTTTGTTTTTTATATTCAATAACAGGCTTTCAAGGACTTGAAGTAAATCAAGGTGCAGGCGCCTCCTTTGTCAACGTCATCTGTTTGATCCATCTCTTCCCCCACCCTTCTTCATAGCAAGTCAGGGGTAAGAGCTAACTAGACAAGAATCAAACACATGTGTCAGACCCATGGCCTCTGGGAGATGCTTGAAAGGCGAACCTGGGTCCAGGGGGAAATTTTGCAAACAGCTGCTAAAGCTCACACCCAGCTTGCAGGGCTGTGCCTCATGGATACCAGGGGGTTGGGAGAAACACTTTGCAGCGGGGATCTCTCTCTTGTCCTTTGGTGAGGGAGACTAATCTGTGATTTGTTTTTAAGCATCAGGAATGAGAATAAGAGGAGGGTGGTCACATCTTGTTCTTCTGTGCTGTGAGAAGTCTGTGTGTAGCAAGTGGAGAAAGAAGTACGAGAAAGTTGCAAGTTAGGATATGTCTATAGTACAGGACTTTTAATTGTCCTAGGGCTTAAACTCTGCCTGGTTATTTGGTAATGCCTCTGCTTATGCCTGCTGTGACACATATCTGTCTGCCTGCTTGGCTAAGTGCTTCTCCCAGGTGACTTTTGACCTCCTCTCTTTACAGGGAAGGTGCCTCAGAAGTGAAGGTCCTGAGTGGGTGTTTTGAGGGACCTCCAGGATACTTCACAGCTCTCCTCATCCAGGGCCTCCTGCCTCCCCCCAGCTCTTGGACAGGGAAAGGGAATTGCCAGTGTAGATACATCTGCTTGGCCTGGTCGAACAGCCATAGGAGGTACCAGCCCCGCGTCCTGCTCGCCCGCCAAACCCACCACTCGTGCGGTGTCTTCACAAGCTATCTTCAGCTGTGAGCAGAGCAAAGAGCACTGTGTTGGGAAAAGTGTTTGCAGTCTGCAATTGGTGTTTAAAAAAAAAAAAGCCTTGAAGAATACAACAGACATGGGATAAGGTGGATGGCTGTCAGGTTAATGCAGCACATTAGAAACTAATTAGGGTATTTCCAGTAACAAAAGAAGGCAACCACAAGCCTGGAAAACAGCCAGATGCTTGGAGCCCACAGACTGCCTTGCAGGCTTCCACTCGGGTGGTCAGGGTGTCCTAAAAGTTGTGGGCAAAAGTAAAGCTGAGGGCATTGGAAGAGACTGCAACGGCTGGAGGAGGAACCAACTCCCACATACACAAGAGCACTGGCACAAAGCCTCACAAAAGCCCCCGAGCCAGATGGCTAAGGAAACCTTGGGCTTGTATGTCAAACCTGGGTTGGAATGGCTTGGGTGAGCAGCTTGGGCTGGATGTGGGAACACAGCAGGAGTCAGTCGCATGTGGCTAAGTGGTGGCTGTCATCTTTTTGTTGTTACGGGGAAAATCATAGCTTAAATGGACTAGCACCCACCCAAGAAGTATTTTGGAGGCTCATGCAGGGAGATGGCCATGAGGGCCACTGTACAGCTATGAGTTGAGTGCAGCTCAGCAGTATGGAAGCCACCAACAAGGCACCCCTGTGACACAGACATGCTTTGCAGTATGTTTTCCTGTCGTACTCCTTAGTTTGCGGGACCTGTGATCCTCTCTTTCTCAGTAACCGAACGGCCACATACCTGCTGATGCCTGGATCCCTCTTCTGATAGGGAAGCCTATTTGTTCCTCAAATTGCATCAGCCAGGTGCTTTGCAGCCAGGGGTTTTCCCTTAAAATCTCAAATCCTGTTCCAGCTAAACATAGCCACCAGCCTCTGAGCTGCTGCCTCTTTTTTTTAAAGTGTTTTATTTTGAGGGAGGAGGTGGGAGAGGTGATGATAAAGTGAACTCTCCATATTAAACTATTAAATTCCTGATTCTGACTAGCCTGGTTGTAGGTGTGGTCTTGGGTCTTTACCAAAGCACAGAAATTTTGCTGATCTGGTTTGCTGAGACGTAATACATGCTGCTTTAGAAGGGCAGAGACCTATGCAAGAAAAAAGCCAAGTTGGGAAGCTGTGATTCATGGCTAGAGCTACCTAAGGCCACCTAAGCAGTGCTACCTAAGGCAACACTGAAGGTGAGCAGGAGAGCTCTGCAGAGCAGGATCCCTGCTGGGGCTGGGGATGCGGAGCTCGCTCTCCCCCACCCTGCCAGGCTGTGCCTTGGCAGCGTCCTGGGAAACACGGATTCGTCGAGCCCCCTGTGTTTCCATATACTGGCGGCAGAGCACTTGCTGTTTTGTTCCCACAGCAAGTGGCTTCAATTAAGGTCCCATCATCAGGGCAGAAAATGCTCCAAGGGCAGAGGCTGCAGCTTTCCTTAGCCATCGCCTTTATGTTCTGCTGGCAAAGGTGCTAATTCTGAAATGGGAAATAATGGGCCTACCGGGGCAGGAGTGGGAAGAAAACCAAGGAGAAAATTGAGATATGTCCTTATGCCTAAACAAATCTGATGCCTCCCCCTTCCCCCCCATCTCCAAGCAATACTCAAGCTCAATTCGCAGCAAGCATGAATTCTGCACAGCCAGACAATGCCAAGTTTTATCCTCCCCTGTCTACTGCCTGGGGGGCAGCAGTTGCTGGGTGAATCCTGCAAGATCGCACAGGATGTCAGTGAGCGCTGAATTTTGCTCTGCAGGTCCCTGTCTGGGGAATGCACCTAAATGCACGCAAATATTGTTGTATCAGCCAAACTCTCCCGGCGCAGACTGGCGTGATTTGCACTTCCCCAATCATCTGAATTTATTGCAGGGAGGTGCCAGCCTACTCTGGGCTGGTGCGGTCGCAGTTCACATCAGTGGGGTTTATAAAGGTGGTTACACGGGTGTGTGAAGTGGGCAAGGTATGAATAGATTCATGAAGGTCTCTGCAGGATAAGGAAAGGTTTTGCAGCCTGCTGTTACCTGATCTAGTCAATCTGACATGGCCCCTCATCATAGCAGATCTGAGCAATGCTCAGTATTCGAAAATAGAAACAGCAACAAACCTCTTCCTTTTCTTCCTTCTCAGTTCACAGGAAAAATATTTTGACTAGTTTGAAGGCTAGGATATTTTTTTTACTGTGTCTGTTTGGATAAGTGAATGAATGAGAGTGTGTGTGTGTCTGTGTGTGTGTGTGTACGAGGGGGGGGGGGGAGGGAGAAACAGAAGTTGCTGAAAGTTAATTTGAAGAAATTAGCCTTGCATTTGATTCATTTATTTGAGGGTAAATTCTATTATTAGTTCCTCAAGTTTAATGTGCAACATTTCCACTGGCTTCAATGAAATGTACTTTCAACCTGGAAGTCCAAGACTATAGCCACTACTTTTAATGAAAACAATTATTTTTAATGTAAAAGCCTGGCACTGGAAATTCGACGCAAGCCACTCCAGTTGCCAGGCCTTCGCTTCACTGGCCGCCAGCTGAAGTGACCATGTGCTGTAGTTTGCTTCGATAGAAGGGATCCACCTGCAGCAGACTGCCCTCGTGCCAAACCCTTCTGGACCATCTATGCACTGTGGAAACGGAGACTTCGCATCACGAGCACCAGCGTGCGCTGGCTGTTGCCATGAAGTCTGCTTATTCTGAAGGCTTAAAGCTGTACATATGAAGCAAGTTAGTACTAAATTGACTACTGTACCTTTCATTAGATCTATTATCCACCTAGAGGCTATTTTCACTTTGAAGTGGCATTTGCTCCATAATAAGTAACGTCTCAAAATGCTGTTAATTAAAGTTTCATCTGTTTAGAGGATTTTCTTTTTCTTCCCCCCCCTCCTTTTTTCTTTTCTTTTCAGAAGCTGGTAATTAGTCCAATAATGTGGAGACATTGTTACTGCAGCTCATTAAATTTGGCAATGTTCACTTGGACCTTTGAGTGCTGGTGATGTCAAGTTGACCTGAAATGCAAGGATTCCATCTGTCGGGAATTACTGATGAATTGGAAATTAAATATAAATATATATATATTTAACTCATTACTTGTGCTAGATTGACAGTCCTGCAAGCGCTATCATTTTATGTTCATCGACAGACTAATAAAGCTTCCTCTGGGCTCCCTTCCTTGTGTGGAGGGACTGGCAGCAGGGATGAGAGGAGAATCAGATGCCACAGGGATTTAATTTTGTTCTGTCTGTAGACTATACTGACAAGAGCGTCAGTCTGGGCTGGGTGAAGTGAATATCTGGGCTAACAGAGACAACTGATGCCGTGTGGATAACCAGACAGCCCTGAGAGGATGCTGGCTCTCGGCTGTTATTGCGTGGTGGTGAATGGGTGGCTGAGAAATGGATCTCTGTCCTATTTCCCAGCAACATCCAGTCACGGACAGGGGAATTTATGGGAATTTGTTCACCACTGCTTAAGGTTGTCTTCTCTTCTAGCAGAAAGTGGAGAGAGGCCAGAAGCCCTGCCCTGTGCCATATGGAGGCAGAGGTAGCTACCCCTTACATTTGCTGCGGCTTCCTGGGGAAGTGGCAGCCGGGAAGTGATGAAGAGGAGGTGAGGAGCACAGGATCCCTCAGTCCTGGATTACGCTGCCAGAGTAACACTGAGGTGCTAAAACATTGTTCATTGGTGATGCTTCACATAAGCATGCTGTTGAGATGTGCTGTCCCATTTCTGGCTGGGTGAGTTGCCGTTGCAGCAGGGAAGGCGTAACAGGGAAACTTTAGTACGTGTTGACTCCCACAGACATCAGGTTAATTTGGGATCTTAGTGTTAGGCCCCCCACCTGCATCCTCAGCAAGTGCCAGGCCTCAGTGCTGTGGAGCAGGAACCCTACATGTTGGTATGTGTCGACCTGAGACCTCCCCTCTCCTCCTATTACCTTCAGAGAAGAGGTAGGGCTACCCAATGGCTCAAAATTAAAAGGTTCAGCCTGTACCAATAGCTCACATTCTACCATCACCAGTAATTTGTTATGGCAAGAGGAGTCTGAGGAAAACAAAATAGAAAACCCCAAAACTTTGAAAAGAGAGAGAAATAACGGAGAGCCCAGATCCAAGGCTGTCCAAGCTGCTCCTGAGCGAGCCCGGAACGGATGGGCTGCTTGGAGAGGAGGTGAGCACAAAGCCACAGAAGTCTAGGATCTCTCTAAAATGTCCTCTCCTCAGATGGTGTCCTCTTGCCACGTCTTTTGCAGACTTGGTAATTTTACTCACCAGCCAAATAGGGTCTTCTTGCCCCAGAAATGAGATCTCTGGACAGTTTGCCCCTTAAATACAGACCTGCAAGGTTTGCCAAAAGCAGTCTTTAAATCCTGCATCTTCAGATACTTACTATTGCATCAAAGCCCTGCTGACTATCTGGGCCCAGATCCACCTTTAGAAGCAGGAATTACGGGATCCACACATAAGGAGGCACAACAGAGCAGATGAAATGGCTAAATATTTAATAATAAAGATTGTTCACACATTTCCAGCTTAATGTTACCGGCCAAGGAAAGCTGGATGTTTCACATCAGGTTAGCAGGATATTGCAATATTTTGGCTGCTTATCTGAAGTGGAATGAATGGAACTGCCAAAGCTTTTGAAGTTCACTCATGAGATAATATTTTATTAATTTTCTGAGCTGAGGGCACTTTAGCATCTCCTGTGAGTCTTCTGAATATTAAATGCATGTAGCTCTATAGGCAAGACTCTTTCAACATTCGCTCATTCACTGTTTAAAAGTGTCCGCTTCCCATAAATTGAGAGCAGTCTCCTTGGTTTTCTGAGAGTTATCTTCCCTCCAATAAATTAGAAAGTATATCAATTTCCTACTTACGCTCTTTGAATTCAAAGCAGGAGCTACTTAAGCGCAAGGGAAGATGCAGTCTGAGTTTGTCTTGTTTGTCTGTCTGGTCCACAGCAAATGCCATTTAAGTCAGAATGAGCTACTGTGCTTCAACTTCAGCCACGAAAATAATTTTATTTTATGAAAGCACCCAGTCTTTTAGTCCTGCTCTGAGCTACCCTGGCCTTCAGCTGGAGTTCAGCCTGCAGAGCAGAGCAGAGGAAGGAGGTGTAAGACCTGACTGCTGCTGTGCGTGGCACCAGCAGGACCAGCCAGCCTGGTCGCTCCCCAGCTCTCATGCCTGCTAAGCTGAGACTTGGCTCTCCAGCTCAGACCCAGCAGCAAGACAGCTGCCCACCTAGTTGCATTGCCCTGGGGAGAGCAGGCTTGCTCCTATCGAGGCAACAGGTACCTGCGGGATGATTTTGATCTTTGGATTGCATTGGTTTAACGTCAAAGAGTGCTAACTCAGATAGATAGTGGAGATGGTGAGTTCTCATCAGGCAGGGTCTGCCCATGGTTTCCTACCTCCAGCCACAGCTGGGTGAGAGCAGGGGAACTCGGGAGAGAGTGTGCCAGCCAGAAAAGTGCTTGCTGTGCTAGACTCAGAAAACCCTCCCAAGTGTGCGGCGCTAGGCAGAGCTGACAGCATGGACTTCTACATCAAAAAGGACAGCCAGTTCCTAGATCCAATGCCTGGCGCTTTATAAATATGGTTAGATGACAGGGAAAAGTAAAAAGAATACTGAAAAAGAAATAAAATGACAGCCTTTGTCCAAAAATATGCCAGTTACATTGTTTCTTTTCCTAAAAAAAGAAAAAAAAAAAAAAAGGTTGCTTTTTCTGCATTAAGCTTGTCATAACCGGATGATTATAGTAACACCGTGAAAAGAGCCAGCCAGGATGTGACACTTTAGCTTTCAAAATAGCTCTTCCTAAAATAAACCCTTCCTTCACAGACAGCTACTGTGGTACTTATGGGAAAATGTGAACAGACCACTCGTTCTCCCATCTTTCCTTGGAGACTGAGGAACTTTCCATCAGTTTATCTGCTCTAAACTCCTGTCCCTCAGATGGGGAGGCCAAAACCGCAGGAAAATGGTGGGAGTGTAATTCAATATGTTTCACAAATTTGCCTTAATGGCACTTTGGAAGCCTTCTGATTTAATTAGATTTACTCTGTGCCCACAGAGAATAAACACATATACCTGCCATTTACATAAAGATCGTGCTATTTGCAGAGAATCTGCAACGCAAAGCAGGACTGAAGCGGACCCTGTTGCAGTAAGGCAGCACACGAACCCTGTGGCCTCAAGCACTCGCCTGTCTTCAAGCACTTGCATCCTGAAGCACAAAATGAGATGGCATGCCCTGTGGGCATCTGTCCTCTTTGGGTGCCATGGGGGCTGCATTGCCCACCCGCACCACCCTGCGCTGCCCATCCTTCCTCCTCTCCAGAGGTTACCCCCTCTTGGTTCAGGGTGCTCACTCCCTAAATGCACATCAAGCAAAATCAGCTGGGCTAGTAAAAACGTCCCCCTGGGAAGGAGCTGTAGCCTCTTCGGCTAGCACAGCTGGACCAGGGAGAAGCTACAGCTCCCATGGCTGCATATGCACGGGGCTCATGCTGACTTCCCATGCTGAGGGGAACACCATGCAAATGACTGATCTGCTGGGCCACGTGCATGTGACACCTCACACAGCACGGCTGGTATCGCTGAAACATTTATTTCCCTAATTTAATCTTTTTATAAATTTGCAGATGCTTCCCCTCATCTCAGCAGTAAAGGGGAAGCAGCGATAGCTGTGTTCCCACACGCGCTGCCTGGGAGCTCAGCTTAAGCAAGAAGAAGGATGTGTGTCCCCATGTGGTGGGGACATTCCAATTCAGATCAGAAAAACGTGCCTTCTGCTCAGTTGTTTTCCAGCTCTGTGAGTTCCCCAAATGAAGCCAGCAAAGCGCAGGGGCTGGTCAGGTTCTAACGATGTTTACTTGATCTTCCACTAATGAAGTTTAGTGACTTGTGTAAATTATTACACCAGCTACTCCCCTCATGGTATCACTTTCAGGGAGCCCAAGGACCAGTTTCCAATTCTCTTCTATTGTCTCGGTAGGTGATTTTTTTGCTCCACTACCCATCACATCCTTGCGAAATGAAATGCATCACCACTGTAGGTTTGTCACGTTTGCCTTCTCCTAGCAGATATCGGACAGGTTCATTGTTAGCTACAGACCTAACACTGAAACCAAGTAAGTGGGCGTGTTGTAACATGGAGCTTCTTGAAAGGAGGGGTAAACCAAAGCTGCTAATAGAAAGACTAAAATAATACGGAGGAGGAGGAGGTTTTTACTTGGGTTAGACTGGCTTTTTCCTCACTGAGTCAAGGAATAGGTTGGGTTTTTTTAATCAGGAAATAAATCTGATGATCTCTGAAGCAGGGAAGTTCAGGTTTCAAGTCACTCCCTACAGACTGACCCATCAAGAGTTACATTGTGAAATCCATGGGAACAGACTGTACTCATGCCATGCAGCAGAGCATCCCGAACAGGACAGTTGCAATTTGGGGTAAGCTTCCATATCTGATGAGATGATACGGCTTTATGTTCTCATGAGTGCTTTGTCTTATCGGGGCAGGAGAGGAGATGCCTCTGTTCTCTTCCGCGTGCCAGGAAAACAAGCCTCATTTTCCAGTGGTTTAGTAAAGTAGATGTCCTGAATATATGAATACATTTATTACAGAAGGAAGTGTTCACCTACACAAAGGTTCTTGCTTGCTCTTTTAGCCTGCACCACTCTCCCCTCCTTGACCCTCCCTTGTGCAGCCATGCTGCAGCATTCAGCTTGGCATTTGGAAACCAGGCTCGGTCGGCCATTTGCTCCCCTGCCACGTGTCTGGATGCAGCGGAGTCCTCTGGAGCCTCGTCCTTCTCAAAGGACGGCAGCACACCCCTCTGCTGCTCTGTGTATCATAGCTGTCCTAGAGGGTAAAAGTCAGGTTGATCCTGGACTAAAGGACGTCAGGCATGGCACGCAATTTGTGGCAGGGAGATAGTTAACATCCTCCCCCTCTGCAGGGAGAGGTTGCAGCTGCCTATCCAGCCTGCCAAACTGAAAGGGGATCCAGCCCTCGGGGAAATGTGTCTGGAGTTATTTAATCCCAAAAGGATTATAAAGAGAGTATGCTCTAGGGAATCTCTCAAACCCTATCTCTGTTAAAGAAAAACAAAACCAAACCCCCAAACCAACAACCTCTTTCCCCCCACTGGTTTGCAGCAATGGATACCCCTGAACTTTCACCGAATAACGTTGAAAGGGGCAGCGGGGACGTGGTCAAACCGTTCTCACTCTGCTCTCCTCTCAGCTCGCCAGCCCCCATTGAGGCAGTCAGTGCTGCTCCTCTGGAAACCTTCTTCTGCTTTGGCTTCCATGGTGCTATCATTTCCTGCCTCTCCTCCTACCTCTTTAATCTCCTTCAGCATGTCCTTTGGAGGACCTTCTTATCTCCCTCCAACTTTTGTATGGGTTTCATCGGGCTGAGTCTTTTATCCCCACTTCTTCCTCCTCTGTATCATATCCCTGGTTAATCTTAGCTGTGCTCCCCCCTTTGCCTGTTCATCTGCTCTCTTTTTGACTTTAGACTGTAAACTCCTTGAGATAGGGCCTGTCTTTTTATTTTACGCTTTTACAGTACCTCCAGGAACATGAAATCACAGAATGGATTTAAGTCATTGAACAGAATAAAAACATTAAAAGAAAGCTAGTCTAAAAGGTTGCATGGAAATATCTTTCTCATTTTCAGCAGCAGTCTAAGGCAGCGAAGCTTTCATTTGTATAAACACACGAGCACCATTCTCCCGCGCAGCACAGCGGGATTGAGCAAAACCACTGGTTCACCCCCTAGCAAGTCACCCATTGCCTCGCCAACAACAGGCATCAATTTATTGGTGAGGAGGAAGAAGAGGTTCTATTCCTTTCATGAGTAGCACCAGAAAGCCTTGGGTGCCCTGGCCACATGGGAGATCAGTGCAGTTATGATGATGTCCAGCTGCTGCCATGCACATCATAGTTAGCTCACATCATGCAAGGGATGTTTTTTGAGGAGCTGTGAAAGTTTGGGGTTTTTTCTGCTTCCCTTCTTAGGACCCTAAGAAATACAAAATGTTCTGTAAAAGAAGAACAATCTGGGTGTCTTGACTTACACACATTTTATGTCAGTGGGCTCTGTTCAGTGCTTTTTTCTTGAGTCCATTGAGACCTTCAGTGAAGTTTTGTGTTCCCAGGCCAATATCTATTCCTACCTGCTTTACCAGATCCCATTCAGAAGACAAAACAATGTTTTGATTTGTTTCAGATTTTTCTAAGGAGTTTAGTCCTTTTCCACAACCTCTTCTCTAAAGAGCTATAGAAGCCAACAACTGCCTCGTTAATTTTAAACTGGCATGTCCATGTAACCGCTCATCTCTGATGGCCGCCATTAACCTCCTGCCAGGTGCGCATGCTTGTTTTGGCATTTAGCTCCTTGATTCCTGCAGTGTTTCCCAAAGATGCAGGAGGGCACCAGGGTCTTCATGGAGCTGGTCCATGCCATGCAGGTGTCTTCCTCCCCCCTCACCTCCTCCCAGCAGCCTGGAGCACCCACATGGCAGGCGCCTGCCTGTACTCTCCTGAGTTTTGAATACAGCTGACCATAGGCACCCAACCTTACCATTTCCTCCTCTACTTCCCAGACCTTCAACTCTAAGTAGTTTTCTTTGCAGTCTTTGCCACCGATGAGGGAATCTGGCCTTCTAGGCATCTTTGAAGCTTTTCCCATGACATAGATGAGGAAGTAGCAGACGATTTTATTAAGATCTAGTAAACCATTAATTCACTCATTCAGGACCCAATTAATTCCTTTTGCTGCATCTTTTATCGAGCCACCTCTGCTCTATTGATGGGATGATTACCTGTTTCTAAAAGTAACTGCAAATTACCCAACCACCTGATATTTGCCTGAATGATAGATCAATCGATGGAAGAAAAGTACTTTTAGGGTGAATGACACATGACTGTGTTTATGCAGGAAATATCTAGAGAAAGGCAACAAGCTGGATGGGAAATACTGGACCAGAATCTCTGGTCTGGTATGGAGATGTGGCTCTACTCATTGCACACTCTTAGCAAATTTGTCTTGCTGCCTCTTGATGTTGCACTTGGGGCCACTGCTGTTACTTAACCTGTGGCAGTAAAAAATTTTCCATAATAATGACAATGATAGTGGCCAGTCATTAAAATTCTGAAATAATTCATATGATTAATTTTTATGAGCCTTGTGTCTGCTAGGACTGGAAATGTTCCATCTATTCTTTGCAGTGCAATCTTGGATGCTGGGCAAGGCTTTTTTTCCCTTTCTTTGTCTTTCCGAACCTCAGTTTCCCCTTGTGTAATAAAATGGGAGTTGTTTTGCAGCAAAATAAGAGTTAGAGAATTAACCAGAATATGGGTTAATTGGCATGTAACAGGCCTGTTGTGAGGAATGTATGGAGACTTATGTACGGACTACTGAGAATTAGGAAATGGAGCCCACCTTGCCCTTTAATTCCTGTTCTGGGGGAGTTTTTCCTCACTCTGTTAGTGATGCTGTTAAATGAACCTTGGAATGCTATGAGTAGTGACTTTGTTTTTACTGACTTGAGCCATGCTGACTTTGGAAAAAGTAGTGATACTGGCCTGTTAAGTGTAACGGAGAACTCTGACAGTTCATGGTACTGTGATGCTGTATTACACTATGGGAAGCATATAGGATGATTAGTTTTATCATTAAAGTCCTATATAGGCATCATTTATCCCATGCATGTGCTGCTTTCAAGCACTTGCAAGCAAAAGAGGTATTTCAGGAATAGTAAATGTATTTGGATTTTACTGTACAACCCACACAGTCCTGACCTTTGAGCGAGGGGATATAGTTTTTTAATTCCTGGGAATTGTCTTGTGCTTTAGAGCCACGGGAACTGGCCTGAGGAATCTGCCGTCTGGAGACGTGATCCTGCAGCTGGAGGGGCACAGGGAGATGCCTATGCTGCCGCAGACCCAGTGCTTATGGGTTTGCTTAGGTAGGTCCAGAGATAGCACTAGGGCCCAGAAAAGACTCAGAGGGACATGGTGATGAAGAAGGTAGCGTCTCCTAGGGTGCTGGAAGGTAGGATATAGGAAGAGGTGACTATTTGATACACTAACCGTGATGGCACTGGGGCCATTTTGTAGATCCAAATTCAGACATTGTATGAGCTATCACAGCTCTGTTGAAATGTGTAGGCTTGCACACAGGTGCATTGATGCTGAATTTATCCACTGCATTTTAAAATTGTAGGAGTGCTTCTTCTCAGCACAGACCTTTCTTCCTGGACTCTTTTTTTAAGCTGTGCATGTGTTGTAATCTCTCCTCAAGATACCCACCTTTACGCCTTTGGTATTTAAATTTGAAAGATGACTTTAGACATCTCACATCTTCAGCAGCAGATAGAACCCTGAGCCTGGCATGTCTTGTTCAGTTTAGAAGTAATGATAATGTTAGCAATCGTTAGAATAGATGGCAGTCTGTTTAACTAGTTCATTCTGTAACAGCTGAAACAAACCTCTATGAGAGTTCAGTTTAAACCGATATATGGTCCATTTTAAATGAGTTAGCAAATATTTGTGGTGAAAATTTTGGTGTTAATTTAAACTGATTTTGGTAAAATGTGAGCTCCTTTAATACTACCACCTATATTTTCCGTTTGCCTCTCTTGGGGAAGAGTGATTTAAAGCTGATTTTCCTTAACCAAGGAAACAGAGCTAATGTAATAAGCCTCTTAAGATTTCTGTAAACCAGAAACATTAACTGCAATATCTTGAACGCTAAGACTATTTCAGCGCGCTGCTCTTCATTGCCGTTATCATAATTGCATTTGTGTTTTAATGGGATGCATTTTGAAATGTTGTGGCTGCACAGTGTCAGGTTAGCAGAGAAGAAAGCACCCCTCTTTCTGTGCGACACCCCTCCGACCTGCGCGCAGTCCCACGCGCTGCAGCCCTGAGCAGATGCACCCGGTGTTCCTGACTGCCAACAGCCCTTGCGCTGGGAAGGGAGCCGCGCTGTAAATCACTCTCACACGTTAGCGGGGAGTGCTTTTTCTTACCAATGATTACTCTTGTGCCTTTAGTTGAGGAGGTTGTTTTGGGGCAGTAAATTGTGCTGTGGATTATCTCTGTTTCCCTCCCTCTCTGGGTCTCTTTTTCTTGCTGGGTAGGAAATGGCTGTTCTGAATGGCTGAGCCCTGATGGCTTCCCCGGCTTTGCGATCATCTTTTGTTTCCATTTTTGCGAGAGGAGCATCTGAAAGGGGGATTGAGAGGAGCTGGCTCTTTGTATTAGAAGTACATAAATTACTATGTCCCAGGTTGTCATCAGAGCTCTGCATCTCACAGATGAAGCTAAAGCAGTGGCCATTGTAGCAGAGGGTGGGATTGCTGACAGCCGCCCCGCGTGGTGCCGTGCAGCACCACTTTATCCCATGTTGCATGTGAAGAGCATCCATGCTCTGAAAATGGGAAGCAGAGTGGGATGGGGAAACTCAGGGGACCACTGATGGGGGACAATTTTGCTCAGGACTCTACAGATAATAAAAAAAACCCCCTATCTTGACAGATTATTTGCTTTTGCCACTGTAGCCTTTAAACAGTACGTTAAGTTGGACAATGTGGGAACTACTAGCCTCATGACCTGGTGGTGCATAAATCTTCCCCCTGTTCCCATCCCCTTTGCATCTTGTTGTCTCCAGTGCCATGCCCAGCCCAATGTGAGCAGGGGTATAAACACCTCTCGGTATTGCACTCGGTGTCTCACCTGGGGCACTTTGCCCTGGATGGAGGCAAAGCCTTTGTGGAGGCTGGGCTCCACATTGGAAATGTCACCTCAGGTGTTGGTGCAAAGTAGCTCTCATATAAATGGTCATGCTTTATGTGAGCCATAGGCTTTATCAATAGACTAAGCTGGACCCGTGATTAATACAGGATAAATAGATGGTTTAGTATATGGTTAATCGATCACTATAGAGGAGGTCAATGGGCTTCTCTCAATTTCTGTAACACTTGTATGCCTATGAGCATTTATAATACATAATATTCATGTCTGTAGCAAGTCCGTAGTATCTGATGGTCATTTATTAACTCTTTATAAATATTCCCTTAATGCAAGTTGTGAGGTAGTAGGTGATGGTTAGAACTATGAAAAAACTTCCTTTTTTTCTCTATCAGAGAATGAAAAATCAATGCATTCTGGATTTCACTTACAAAAAAAAAAAAACCAAAACAGAATGAAAAGTTTGCAATGTGGTCCAGACATTCCTTACAGACCTTGTCAGGCTGGACCATTCTGGTGTCTCATTTAACTAAAACATCACTGAAATACTTATTTTGCATGCTCTGTGACAAAGTATAATATCTTATGAAGCAGATATCCAAACCAAAAAAACATGTTTTGATGTTACTGGAAAACAAGGTTTTCATTGATCCAAACCAAGCTTTGTGGTTTTTTTTGAATTTTTGTGTTGCAGAAGATTAAAAAAAGATCTTAGTTTTCATTCTTGTTCTGCTTAGGAACACAATTAAGTGGAAAAAAATGGAATTCCCTTAGCAGCTAGCAAGTCTAGTGTTTCTGCATGCTTCTCTGAAAAAATAAATGGGATTACTTTGTTTAAAAAACTGCTTTTAGCAACCTCTGTTAGAGCCCTAAAATGCACAGGAGGGCATGATCCTTCTTCCTTTGAAGTCCCTGGCACAGTATCCATTGACTTCACAGGGAGTGGGATTGACTGAATAATTGTATTGCAGTATGAATGTCTACCCTGACACTGCACAAAGTCACGCTGAAAGCCACTTGATGTCATTCTAATCCTGTCTCCTCACAGTGGTGTTCTGGAGAATAGGGCTGGGTTTTTTTTTTTCCCCTCCGTATTTATTATTTGCAGAATGAACTAGTTAACAAATAGAAAGGACAAAGCTGAACAACTGTGTCATTAATCTCCAAAGTAACTTGGTCTGCTGCTGAAGTGATCAACTGCTCTGTGCAGCAAGTGCTAACAAGGGGTTTTTAGTCGGCAGTGCTTTAGTGTGCTAACAAGAAACCCTTAAGCTGGAGGTATCACCCAGACGTGCGGCTGAGCACTGGAATGCCAGTCCTGGGAGGCTGGCAGAAGCCCCTGTGGTCACCAGGGTTTTGATCAGAAAAAAACCCAGTGCTTTGCATCTGAGCAATTGGAAGAGCAAACACCTGCCAAGGGGGAAGAAGGGGCTGCGATACGCAGGCACCGATGCTGGCAATGCCAACGGCTTCACCCGTGTAACACTGGACCCCCGATACAGGATTGCCAAACGCAGCTTTCACCCAACAGCTTGTCCCTGCCAGATAAACCACAGAGATGAGAATGGTGTTTTGTCATGGCTGTGTCTGTCTGCGCTGGAAGACCTCTGCCACTAGTGAGATCATTGCTGGCTGCGACCGAGGCAGATGCCCAGGATAGATGGGGCCCTTACGGACTGTCTCCTGGGAATAATTACAGCTAAATCGTGACACTTAGCCACAGCCTTTTGTGCTGATGGTGCCCACAGGAATGCCTGGGAAGCACAGCTGCCTTGAATGCAGGAGTAACATGCTCCTCCTTGGGTTGGCAAGAGGAGAAGAGGGATGAAATGTCACCTCTCCTCTGCTGGGCACCCCGAGGGACTGCAATGCTGGTCCACAGCCATCCATGTGAGTGCTGGCCCTGAGGGTGTAAATAGGGGAAGACGGAGAGTCACTGTCCAGGGAACCTCTGAAGGTGCCAGGTTGTCCTAGGGATGCTGGCTCTGGCCTACCTGAGGTATCACGTAGGCATTTTACCCTTCGCTGGACCACTCACATGAACTCAAACATACCAGATAACAAGCTTTAGAAAGATAGCACTGTTGCAGTGGAAAACACGGGAATCATTTCATATTGACTACAGAAAATGTGACCTTTGTCTATACCTTGGCCTGGAGCAGAAAAAACCCTGCACAACCCTTTTTAACACATGCACACTTGCAACCCTGCTGCAGGCTGGGACAGGACTGGAAAACAGAGGGCTAAGCTGCCTATGCTAGATATCGTGGTCGATCACAGAGACAGAAGAACTGGAGACTGATTTGAGGTCAAACCATAGGATAGCCTGTGAGGAACGCAAAGGCAAAAGTGGCTTTAAATCTTTCCCGATTTCCCACATGACGACGTGTCCTGCTTCTACAGCTGGTACAGCTTGCAGCTTGCTGTTTCCAAGCTCTTCACAGCTCCTGTGTCCTCCAGAGAGTATCTAGGGATGGTGGGGAAGACATTTTCTGAACTTTTTGTTGCTTTTCCACAACAATCTGAATCTCTCCACCTTATTAAGCTCCTCTGTCACTAAGTAAACTAGGGGATGCCAAATTTCCTTCTGTCTTATATACCTGAAACTGAAAGATGCCAAATGAACAAAATACAGGTTGGTGGCAACGGGACAAAGCCAAGTGTCACTCTGGCATTGTTTTTATGTTCAGCTATCCCAGAACACAGAAAATGTCCAGGCAAGTCCTGGGCTTTTACTTCTTTGATAGTTAATTTGACTTGGCTAGGGCAAGGTTGTCAGATGCTCAGAAAGGCCTGTTTGTCCAGCTAAAAGGTAAAGTTTCAAGAAGTCAGTTGTGAAAAGAAATACCGAGTGTGTAGTTTGCTGATGTATGTTAAGTAGGACTTTCTTTTGCTCTAAAACACACCAGAAGGTTGCAGCACATCACATTTCACTTTCAGCTGGCTGAGAGTAAGCTTTGAAAAACCAAAAACCCCTGATGTACTCCTGTTAATCACTGATACAGTCTTTGGCCTGTTTTCAGTTCTGTGTGGCCAGTTGACTATTCCCCACTTTTTTACCAGCTTCCATTTGTGCCTTTCTTCTCAATGTATCTGTTCTCCATCACAGTTTGAGCAAGCAGGAGAAGCCATAACAGTAAGTGTATTTCTGATCAAATGGTAAATGTATCTTTGTGCAAAATTTCTAGTACCATTCCAAAGGACAAAAAGGATTTGGGATAATATCTGAACTGCCCAAACTCTCCTTCTCTGTAGTTATTTCCAGCTCCTCTGTGACGTAGACAACGCTTTGCAGGAGAAGCCTCTTACAGTTACCCAATATGGGATTCCTCAAATGCATCCCTCTGAAGGATGGCAGAAAAGCACCCTGGCTTTATGGCTGAAATGAGGGTGAATGAGAATGAGCATGCTTCAGGCACAAATTCCTCCATCTGTTTTTCACTGAGCAGCTTTTAGCTGAGCCTGCTTGGATTGCTCTGCAGATTCCCAATTCATGGAGCAATAAGCTGGGGCAGCTGCAGTTGCCGCAGGAGTGAGTATCTCTAAGAGGGATACCTGAAGATGATGCGACTCTGCCACCCTGTCAGATTTGGGGTGGCTGGAGAGGTTTGCTCCCATGGTCAATAGTCTCTGAGGGCAGTAGCAAGGGCATCAGCTCCCGTGAAACCCAGCTGATGGAAATATGAAAAAAATGGACCACATCTTGGGTTTACCGGTGATTTTGGTGATGGTCTCAAGTGTCCACCCTAGGTCCAATTTCTCTGATTTTTTCATAAAACTCGGAAGTAGCTTTTGGTTTGTGCTGAATGGGTACTAACTGGCTGGCCACCGTGCCGTCATGCTTGCTATCTGTTCATTACATTGGCATTGCGGACTGCTCCCGCGTACTCTGCTGTGTCCCTTAGCTGTGATACTCCAGACGAATTATACCACTCCACCCGCTTAACGGCATGGGTGTGTGCACCCCTTCGGTCCTGTACTCTGCTCTCGCACAGGCTTTCCACAAACATTTCTGTTTGGTGAAACATGCTTAAGTGAAGGTCATGGCAAATTAATGTAAAAGACAGTACAAAAAAAATTCGAAGCAAATAACTGGGCAAAACACTCCCTCCTGGGCCACGCTTCTTGCTCGCTTCTGACACCATGGCAGAAAGAAGGCTAACGAGTAAAGTCAGCCCGCTTGGCTTCTTCCGCCGCAGGAATTAGCTGTGTTTTGCTATTCTCCTTATAAGCAAGCTGGAGAATAAGTTAGTGGTTCAGGTTCATCGCCGTTTATGTGGAGGGCAGTCAAAACACTAAACAAGCCTCAGCAGTGAAACAGCATCACAGAGACTGAGCAGTCAGTCACTTTAAATACCCTAAATCCACCTCAAATTCTCTGTGGCTGCAGTTAAAGTGAGAAAGGGCTGTTAGAGGCACTCTTACATTCCCTGATAAAGCAAATGTTTACCAGATACAGGAACCAGTCTTCCTCCTGTCCTCTTTAGATTAAATTGCCTGATAGAGCAGAAGACAGAGTTAACTCTTTGTGCTACGTCCAGGACAGAAAGCCCATGACAAAATAAAATTGCTGAATTCACTCCTGAGAAAAATGCTTGATCATTTCGTGCGTATGGGAGGCACAAACCTCAAATTGCATGTTTGGCAACATATGAGGGCTATATACATATATAGTCAGTTGATGTTGTTATTTCCATTAAATGAGGTCTCTTCTTTTTCTCTATTTTCGATGCAGTTCTCCAGGGAGATTAATTTGTATGAAAGTAGAGCGCTAATTGCACAAAACAAGCTGGGGTACTGCAGAAGCATAATTAAATTTAAAAAAATGTGGTGTTAATACAATTGTGGTGCTAATTAAATAAAATTGGTGACAAGTGTCTAAGGCAGAGCAAGTGTAAGGAGAAAAACTGACAAAATGATCCATTTAAAAATTCTCGCAGATATTATAGTTCACTGGTAACTGAGCCGAATTAAAAGTAATTGTACATGAAGTGCTGTGCGATCTTGCTCTCAGTAAAGTGGGACTTTTGCCAATCCAGACTCTAATGTTCCATAAATTGCTGATAGGAAAGCGATAGGCTCATTTTATTTCTGCATGTGTTTAAGTGGGGACTAATTCAGGACCAGTCAAACAGAGGCAACAGCCCCCTCAGCAACATTCACAGTCACACCTGGAGCAGACTGACCAGTCCCTGCTTCGATAGGAGTTGCTGGTGGTCTGTGTGCTGAGGGGACCTGGAGATGGCATGGAGCTGGCTGTGCCAGTGGCACACCATGGCTTCGCTCTCAGCAGCAGCTGGATTTCTAGACCTGCGCAGACCAAGGGTGCATCATCGGAGACCTCCTTCCACCCTCCGCAGAGCAGGGGGGCCCTTAATCAGCATCCTGGCTCAACTCCCTTCCTCTTTGTCATTTATTAGTGGCTCACAGGAATCGCACGACGCCTACCGCAGCCCCGGCTTCCTCTTCGAGCTTGGCCGTCCCCAGCATTTTCCTGTGCGGTGCCCTCTGATCTGGTTCCCACCTTCTCCAGAAGATCGCTCCCACCGCCCGGCTGCCCCGGGGACACTCTGCAAGCCGCACCTGCTGCCCTGGCACTGCCAGTTCCAGCATCGGCGCCCACGGGGAGCCCTGGCGAGAGCCCTGCCAGCCTCCTGCCGTCCTGGGGCACCAGAACCCTGAGTTTCCTCACGATTTGTGTTGATGGAGGAAACCTCCCACGCCCCCCGCTTCCACCCACAAACCAACAACCCCAAGCCATTTCTAGCCTGTGTGGTCCCGAAATAAATAAAAAAGCCCTTTCAGATGTGAAACAAGGCAGCCCTGTCTTCCTGAGTCAGCAGCCTAAAACAATAGCTAGGAGGACTCACCTCGCAGCAATTTTTACCCTCTCAGGGGTCACATTATAATACAGTAGACCCCCAGCTGTGGCTTTAAAAATGCATTGGCTTGTTTAGGGAAGCTGGCTCGAACAACTTCACCAAGCTTACAGGAAATTAGTTGTGATCCTTCATACAATGGGAATTTTGCCTTTGACTTTGCTGGGAGCAAGATCAGGACCTTAATGCCTACAGAAGAATTGCCAGCTCTGTCTCTTGCTGGAGCAAGGGAAGCAGAGAGGATAAGAGATTTCTCCGTGTAGGTGGCTCAGCTGAGAAAAAAGCAGAAAGGAAAAAAGTTCCTTTTTGGGTCAGCTCATATTTTATGGCCGGGGTTGCCGGTCACTGCCCTACGATATCGCTGGCCAGAATGAATAGCTGAACGCACAAATCACTGTCTTTCTTTTTATTCTTTTTACATTTTATGGACGATAAGCCTTGGGGAGAGCTCTCCACCTGGGACGTGATGCCTCTGCCCTTTCTTGAGGGGTTTTGCCCCGAGCAGGGCCTGTGGGGCTCCACCAACCCTTGCAGCTCCTTACCTCGCTGGTGACTAATCCTGCCCTGGTATCTGTTCTCCACATGAATGCTGCTGAGCTGCAGGGAGGGGTGTCAGTCATTATAAACATGTTTTTAATCCCAATTTCGGTTTCAGAAGATAGCTGCTAGAATAAAATTGCTGCCGTGTTTCAGCCTAATGCTTTTATTCACTTTCCCGAGTCTGAGTTCGTCATCGTTCCTGTCTTCTTTAGTGTGACTCTTGCTTCATCTCTGTGGTCTCTGCATAAAAGCCAGTGCGTTTCCTCACCTTCCTTTCAAAAGCAGAGCTCGATGCCATGTGTTAATTACCACTGGGTTCTGCTCAGCTCAGTCCTTCTTCATGTGGAAAGGCAAGATATGACTGAAGGAAAAAGAAAACATAAGAACCCAGAAAAATAGGAATAGGCACAAAGTTGTCATCTTCCTAAGAGTGCTCGTCTCAGTGGTAATATCAACCACAAGGGCATGTGTTCCTGCTTCACAGGAACAGTGTTGGCCTTGCCTGGCTTAGTTTACTGTAAAACTAAAGCCTTTTCTTTGCTGTTTTCTTGCCTTAGGATGTGTTGTGCCCATTAATTGCCCCGAGGTAGAACATGCCACTAAGATTGGGCCAGAGGGTTAATAACTAGCCTCAACTCGGTGTCGGGGACAGATGCTCTCTAAACGTGACTTTGGGGCTTGTCCCTGTAGCACGGGAACAGATTCAGAGCGTATACCTAGGCTCAGCTTGTTTCCATGTGCACATCACACGTAGACAAATGCAGCCCTAAACCAGCCTCTGTAGCTGGAGTGATTTGTCTAAGTCAGAAGCAATATTCACAGACATCCTTTTCTACCATCGCCATGCAGAACAACCATAAACACATGGGATGCAGGTTGTGCTTTAGGCTACAGGTGCAAATTTACCAGAGGGATAAGCTTTCCCCCGTGGCCCTGGTCTGCACGTGACACCTGGCGTGGCCCTTGACGATGTCGTGTGATGGGAGCGTGGCTGCCCAGTCCCTGCCCAAGTTTTGGGCTTAGTGGAGGGGTGATTTCAGTAGCGCTGGTGCCCCAGGAGGTGCTTTGCAGCCCTGTACATGCAGGGAGCTGGGGGGGTCATGGGGTGCTCCGTGCAGGTGAAGGAGGTGGGTGATCAAGGGTGGGGGCCGAGGTGGCTGGAGAAGCCACACCAGCAGATGGGGCATCCCAGGTGAGGGTGTGTTGGTCCTGCATCGTTTCTACTGGTTTCCTAAGGCATCCTCTGGGCTCAGCCAGTGTCCTGGGGGCTATGGGCTACTTTTGCAGAGCAAAAAACTCCCAGCCCTCTTATTCAGATCCTTGACTGCTAAATTTCTGAGCATTCAAGGCAAGAGCAAGCATAAGTCTATGTATACAGCAGGAGCTCTGTGAATTCACACTAACAGCTGAGGATGCTTTACAGCCTTTCTGACACTGTGAGTTGCTGGATAAACAGGACAAAATAAGTGATGACACATCATAAAATGGACTTTTATTCCTCTTATTTTTACAGCTGCAGTTCAGTGTACTCACTTATGACCAAAGCAGCAAAGCGATGTAATATATATGCTACATTTCTAAACAAACCAACATTTATGTGTAGTATGTGAATATAGATAGTAAATATATGCATGGTATAATATAGATAGACTAGATACATATCCTTCATTATAATATATATATGATTGCAATATATCTATATGGGGAAAAAAGTAATGAATGCATAGCTAAGTGGGACAGGACCACAGGATGGCTGTTGTTCTAAAACTTTGGGAAAAGATAAAGAGCTTCTGGTACAGCAAAATTTCTGGTATAGCTGTGATATTTATGGCCAGATTCTGACTGCTGAACTCAAACAGTAACAAGCACTGAGTGCTTATTAGGTCCAGGCTTACTTATTATGGCTATGAAGTATGCAAATTTTATTAATCTATAGATTAATTCTCTGAAGTAAAATTCTAGCTACTTCCTTGCTACAGGGACTTTCCCAGGACTCAGAGGTGATTTGCTGTTTTGGCATTAATGTGATAATTTCTGTCTGATAGTTGGAGGGAGAAGGGGAGATGAAAAACCTGGAAATGACTTACCTAGGTAACCCCCCAATTCTTTATTTTCAGTTTATTTTCCAAAAGTGAAGGCATGCCCCAGAGCTGAAACATCTGATAGAAACCTGGGTGGGGGACATCACAGAAGATAAGGTGATGTGAGTCTGAAGCTTACTTCACTTGCATCTCTAGTGAGAAAACGTATTAACTCCCACTGTTACCAGAGCACGGCTCCTTTGAGGAGTAGCCTTCCAGTATTGTTCGGGAAGGGGCTGCAGAAAAACTGGCTTGCTTAATTATAAAAAAAGCACTAGCTGTCCTCCTCTGTAGCAAGAATTTGCTGCCCGAAGTCCTCAATTTGAATATTTTCACATACCAGCTCTCATTTGATATATTTTCTTAAATATACAGTTTTCTAAACAGTGAGATAAATTAAGCTGCCGGCAGTTCAGCAGATGTTAGCTAATTGTTTTCTGGGGATTCTTTACCATTTAAACAAATATTTCCCTGAGACCAATCACTGACGCTTTGCTTTCACCACTCTGGTGACTAAACTCACTAGATGCAGAGCAGGGGGGCAGCAGCTTTTCCATCAATATGCCCTAGGCCTGGTCGGGGCGGATCATCTAGATTGACAAAAGGAGAATTTATGGTGTCCTTTCCACTTAAATCCTCAGTGTCTCTGCTAAGATGGCCGGAGTTGCTGGTGGTATTTTTAATGATGTGAACAGCTGCTACCTAAGAAGCCTGATGATCAACTCATGGCCATGAAATAGGTGCTGTGTAGTAACAACGCTTGATAAGTCCGTCGGCTGGGCCAGACTCAGAACAATAACCACGCAATGAAAGGCTCTGCAGGCTATTTCCATTGCATCCATACACCTTTCCTGACTTGCCTCATGCTGCTTCTGCTCCTGCTCCTCTGCCGGGGAGGATGCAGGATCTTTCAGCACAAGTTGCCTGATAAATGATGTTTGCTACCTACGTGCCTTTTCCCTTGGGGGCAGGAGGGCAAGCAGAAGCCTTTGCTTGTGCTGCTGATGTTCTCAGGCCATCCAACCTGCAATTCACTTCTGTCCGCTGCATAGGAAATGCACATCTGTGCGAAATGCTGCCAGGTCCCTTTGGTCCAGGCTTCGGTGAGTGTGTGACCGGGGAGGCTCCTTGTTGTCCCGATGAGCGCTGGGTGGGCTGGCCTGTGTGTGCTGGCGGGGTGGAGCTGCTGGGGCAGCTGCAGGGAGTGTTTCCTATCAGTTGTTGGTGTGATGTCATGGTCAGTCTCCAGTGTGGGAACTCGCCGTTTCCTGCCTTTCAGGGTTATTGCAAATGACTAGTCAGAAGATCCTGTTCAGAAATGGGACAGGCAAGTAAATAAGTAGCAAAAAAAAAAAAAAAAAAAAAAAATATATATATATAAATATAAGCACTGGCACTGTGCCTGCTGCCAGGTCATAAAACTGCTCAATATGTCTCTAGCATAGCCTATATGTGCCACATGGGCTCTTTCCAAATGCTGCGGTGTTAAATGTGCTCGGCAGTGACTCGAGAGAAAGCTATCTGGCAGGGAGGAATGAGTCTATTCTCCATGGTCCTTTCCAACCCTGACCTCTCTGCTCAGCCTGCCAGCCCCTGTGTCAGCAGAGGAGGGATCATGCCAGCAGCCCAGAGCCGCATCCTGGATTGGGCTGACTCTGCTTCATAAACTGTCCCAAAGGTTGCTGTGAATCCTGAAGCATCCAAATGTGCCTAACCCTGCTGGGCAGTGAGATGCCCTGTGCGAGCCGGTGGTTTGAAGAGAAGGGAGGTCGCCTGGATCACACAGAGGCGCACACACACAGAGTTGTGTCATTCCCTTGCTTTTCTCTCTCAGATGAAGCTTTATTTCAAAGTTCAGGTCAGGCCCTAAATTTGGTGATCTAATGTCTCGAGTTTCTGTTTTGTCTTCACAGGGCATGAGCTACCACAAAAGAGCTTCGATAAATTGCCCTGGCCAGTCGTTAGTGTTACGTATCCACATTATCCTCCCACCAGCAGGCAGTGGGGTCCTGGGAGCCTCATCCCTGCCCGCCCCGGGGGGAGCCGGTGGCATGGTGCAGCGGGAGCGCATGTGCGGGGGCACGCTCTCCCCTGTCTCGTGCTGGCAGGACCGGTCCCCTGGCTGTACTACAAAGCTACCCTGCTTCCCAGGGCCCCCAGGGGATAAGACACCTGTCTGGAACAAGAAGAGACTGGGAAAATGCTGGCCCCACTCCCTCCTTCCTCAGTTGAGTGCAACAGTCCACCTAGCTTAGTGTCCGGTCTCTGCATGGCTAGCACAGATGCAGCGGGAGGACTTGTTAAGCAGATCATGTCACTTGTGCACAGCTTTCGGCTGGTCCCCAGCAATTTGTGACTCAGGGACTACCTGACCTAGGATCAACGTTGTTGTAGTTATTAAGCCTCCATGCATGTCTTTGCTATGAATTTCCCTGGTTGCTTTTTGAACCCATGCCAAGTCCCGGTGCCCACAGCATCCCGTGACAAGGAGTTCCCCTGCTCCGACGTTAATGGATGATCTGTGTGCCCTGTACTGCCCAATGTGTGTTAGTGCCGCATCCACCCTCTGCAGAGAAGGACCCAAGCATCCAAAATGATGGCACAGAGGAGACAGCAACCTCCCTCCAAGGCTCCCCCTCCTCAGCTGATGCCAAACACAACAACTTACTATTGTGCACCTGCAAGAGAACCCGCAGGTAGATTTTAGGTACAGAAGAGCTCTGAAACACAATTAAAATTGGACTATTGTGCATAACAGTGAAACAGCAGAAAGTGGGCCAGTCTGTGGGATGCATTTCTGTTCAGAAGATGTGAAGGCATCTCAGCCAAGGGAGCTCTGGGAGGCATCAGGTCAAGTTGGGAGTCATTTGGCTCCTGCCTGTCCTGCTGGAGTGACAGTCCTCTGAGGGTATCTGCAGCACCTCCTTTGGACATCCAGGTTGGTTACCTGTATTCAGAACAGAAAAGAGTAGGCTGCTGACTTAAGCGCAGTAAAAATACCCTCCTTGTGCTTCTGCGGGTCTAACATGCTCCCAGCGTGCACAGCCACAGGGCTGCTCTGCCCAGACCTTCTCCCTCCCGCAACCACCCCACTGCCAGCTGAAATGCTGCATCGGCCAGGTTTCCCTGTCTGCCCGCCTGCACCGTTGCCCCAGCCCTTCGCTCACCACCGGGGAACCTTCTGCAGGGAGCCACGAGGGCAAGCAGTGCCCGTGCCAGTCCCACCACCCCCAGCAGCCCCGTGCAAACAGCCCCACTCTGTGAGGTTTAGGAGCCATGTGAAAGAGCAAAGAGCTTTTTTCCCTGCCTCCTGGCCAGAAGGAGCATATCATGTTGCTCTGCATACATATGTGTGTGTATGTGCACAGGATCAGAGAGGGGCAAAGTTTTGGCCTGACGAGTCGCAGAGGGTGTGGGGACCACATGCCGTGCACGTGGGCTCATGGGAGGCAGTTTGTTAGCGCAAGCAGCGTGCCTCGGGTTTGTTGGCAGAGAGGTGGATGAGGTGAGCAAAAGACTTCATGCAATGAGTCATGGAGTCCGCTTCCCAAAAAAAAGTAAAAAAAAAGAAAAAAAAGAAAAAAAAAGGAAGGAATAATGAGAATAATGGTTGCAAGAAGCCACTCTGGGTTGATGAGTGCCTTTTGCTGCTTCCAAACCACACTGCAGCCCAACGAAAGAAGGGGTCCACTTCCCGGAGGGGCTCGCTCTGCCACTCCAGCCCTGCTTTGTTTCCCTTCGTGCTTGCCGCAAGCCTGCCGCTGCTTGCTCCTTGTGCCGAGTGACAGACAACGCTGATGGCAGCAGCTTCTGCGGCAGCGGGATGGGACGAGCCCAGCATTCTGGCATGGAGGGTTTTGCAAGGCAGCAGGCAACCGAGGGCACAGGGCCTGCTGAGCGGAGATACTGCATTTTGGAAGCCAGGGCCCTTTCTTACAACGAGGACAAGTGGAAGCAAGCTGAGGAAAGGCATGCTATGGCCACAGGGGCTGTTTTGTGTAGGGGCAAGGAGAGGGGACTCAAAACCAGGAGACTTATGTCCCTTCTGTCATGTTAATCTCGGGCCCTTCTTCAGGTACCTGACTGCGCCACTGGCTCGCCCCGTGTCCTTGGCCGAGCTGCCTGACCCCTCGCGCCCCAGCCTCCTCGCCCATGTCAGTCTGTCCTCTGGCAGGCGTTGTGCTTGCAGGCACAGATTTAACCGGCTCAGTGGCCTTCATTCATCCGTCTCTTGCTCTCCCGCTGCGGTGCTGACAACTCATATATTCCCAGCACTATGCTGTGGTTTCTCTCTGGCTTTGGGAGCCTGTGTGCCAAATACTGCTGATCAGCCTGCTGACCAGCTGCATCTGGTGCATCCAAAGCCAGCCAGAAGCTGCGGAGCGTATGCTCCTCTGTGATGGCTGCCCGGCGCTGGTCGCGGCACATGGGTCGGGCTGGCAGTGCAGGGGCAGGGCAGGGACCTGCTCCACCGCTCACATCCTGCATCCCATCCTGTGCCCGGTGAGCAAACTGCCAGCTCCTGAGACCGATGCGGGGATCAGCCCTGAAACTGAGGGGTTTAGGCTGCTCTCTGTCCACCCCCGGCACAGCAAAGACTCCTTAAAATGGGAGGGTATATCTAGACCCTCCTTAGCAGACTTCTGGTCTGTCCTGAATGCGGTGTGGCAAATTGGGTAATTGGTCTGGGGAGTTTGATATTGAACTGGGTGTATCCATGTCAGATTACAAATTCTGGGTTAAGCATAGGACTTTTTTTGCCTTCTCTCTTTGCTTTTTGCCTCTGTGCTGATCTAAACCTCATAGCAAACAGCAGGAGAAATTCCTGCACCTGGCCCGGGGCCCACAGTGATGGTAATGATGTTCGGATGATCATACACTGGGGCAGAGCATGCTTGGGCAAAGGGATGGCCTCCTAACCTGTTTTCCCAGTCTGAGCTGGTGGTAATTAAGCAACAGATGATGTGCCTGGGACTTTGGTCACCTGTTAATGCTGATCAGGGGGGTCAGCTGCGAGAGAGGCTGTGAGGTTTTAAAAGAGGCTCCTCAGCAGTTGTCTTGGGAAAGGGGGGGGGGGGGGGGGGGGGGGGGGGGTGCGGGTGCGGGTGCGGCGGTGTGGTTGCAGTCACACTGGGTGATTTAGTAGAAGGATTGAACCTATGCAGTGGAGAAAAGGTCTCCAAAACTGTGGAAGATTGATGTTAGCTTCAGAAATGTCTCAGGGTCCTGAAGGAATGGTGGCAGGTAAATAGGTATTGGTATATTGTTGCTGTTTAGGCAGGTATATTTCTTGATCTGCTGGAAGTCAAGAGTATTACTTGCTTGAATTTTTCTGTGTTTCTGAGACCAGCTGTAATCCTCTGTGTGTGTGTGTATGTAATGTCTAAATTCTGGGGAAAAGTCTGTTTAAACAACTGGAGGGCTGGCACTTGTCCTGGGAGGCCAGGGCAGCTGGGCTGGGCAGTCTCCTTTTTGTGAAAGGGTCTGCAGGCACAGAGCCTGCCCCTTGGGTGTGTTTGAGAGGGTCCCAGGAAGGACACTATGCTGGAGCTTATCCTGGGAAACCAGAGACACATGGATATGTCTAAATGCAGCAGCAGCCCTACTGGGGCTCTGGTGGATGTAAATCACTTCAGTGGCAGTAATGCTGTCCCTGCTCACGTGCTTACTGTGCCTTATGTACATAGGCACTTGGCACGCATCTAAAGGAACACTTTTTTATGTGTTGACTCCCTGGAGTTATACCTTGAGTTCAGTAGAGGAAAATTTGAGGAAATAGCATATCCCTCCTCATACCTCAGAGCCTCACACTCCTTAGCCTGACAACCCACACGTTTACCAGATTTAGTTACTGTGGAGAGGGCAGAGCAGCTGTGGTGAATTAATTAGTAACTTCCAGAGCTGTCGCAGCCTCTGGAGTTGGGTTATTACTTGTAAAGCCTTAGGATAGTCACATGCAGCTCTGTGAGCACAAGGACACCGGTGCTATCTGTTGTAAGGGGGAAAGCCAGTGCAGGTGCCTGGCCTGCTGTTTCTGCTGCTCTTGGAGATGATGAAGAGGAGGGGAGATGTCTGGAGGGGATGGCTCCCACTGCTGCCCTGGGGTCTTGTGGGGACTTGCAGCCTTCTGGCATGGGGCCAGTGGGATGCAGCCACCCTGGGGTGAGCTGAACTGGAGCTGCTGAAGCCTTGGAGGACTCCAGTCACTTGTATGCTCTTCAAATTCTTATTGCTGTTGATTTTAGCTTCTGGCACTGAAAAAAGTGGTGTCAGTCCAGTTTGGAGGGTCACCTTCCATATCCAGCTATGACTGCAATGCATTAAAAGTGCCGTAGGAGCACTGATTTAAAAAAGCTAAGGGTCTTCTCGTTCAAGTCTTCTTAATTGTTAAACTTCTCATTGATCTTACAGAGTTGGAGTGACATCTGGAGATGATTCCCTTTCCTCCTCTCTTACGTAAAATAGGAGTGTGCAAACTTCATCAAATGTAGCTGTACCAGCTATTCACGTGTCAGTAATACTGAGCAAGCCTAGGAAGAAGGAGTGTAAGTTATTTACATGATAAACTTGCCTGGAAATCATAATGTGTTTCTTTAAATATGGCCAATACAGGGATTTATCCTCACTGTTAAGTTATGTTAAGAGTACCCAGAGAAATGTCTGACAGTCTACAGGACCCTTATCAGTCAACGAGAGTTGGGAGCTTAAACCCCTTAAGCTCTGTTGATAGCTTCTCATATTTTTCTCATAAACTGCTACCGCAAAAATAATTTTGGAAGGGTTTGGAGGCTCTTACATATGCTCTTTGGTTTCATTTTTTGGAGCCACAATTACTTCTCTGGCCTGCACTGCTGCTACACTTTCCATGTGAAGTCAAAACCTAGCTCTGAAATGGGCTGGAACTCATTAAATCTGAGCAGGATGTTCAGTTTTGTAGATCTCATTTGAAAGTTAGTTGGTGATTCTGATATATTATTACAAATTTACAGTTGTCCTTGGTTGATAATTATGTTCTAAGTCTGTCCTTCAAATTAATCTGAGTGCATACTCTAAACAGCTCTGCCATGGCTTTGGTTTAAGTAAATTACTTACAGGAATGACACATTTGTTACTAATCCTCCAGCCTCTTATAGCCAAATTCTGTAATTCTCTCCCAGACTGATAATTCTTTCTTATGCAAGCAGACCTACTGACTTCACATTTATTCACCCAGCTCAGACCACCACTTAAGAACATGGTTAATTGTAAACATGTGTTTAGGTCCCATTGACTTCTGTGAGGCTTAAGTGCTGTTGTGAATAGGCATTCTTTTCCAAATCGGAGCCGGAAAATTAAATTTGTCCCCCTATAATAAAAGATCAATTCAACTGTTATGCTTCCAGAAGAAAGCTGAAAGTTCTGTTGGATTAAGGCAGGATATACACTTCGAGTGTAATAACTATTGCTGAATACCTTGTCAAGTAAACTCTTATTCTGGAAGGAGCACCCGCATTCAGAGATGTTAAGGGATAGTTATTTTTGACACTATCTGTATATAGACACAAAATGCATCTCAGCTGTATCTGGAAGATAATAATTTTGATTTGTGTGATTTAGTGAAAAACCTGAAGTGATGTATAACCAGGACCACACCAAGGAATTTATAGAATTTGAAATTAATGCCTAGCAGAAGCAACACTTCTTATATTAAGTTTTGTTTGGAGTGAGTCATTGTTACACATTCTCTATTCCTGGTGCAAGCCACTGTAATAGAGGCAGTGTCCTGTCAGTTCTCATTAAAAGAAGGAATAGAAAGAGGACGAAGTTCTGGCTGCCCATGTGCATATGCCACACACCTTGGGGGAGCAGCATGCTTTTACCTTTGGTTTGGCTCTATTGAGGTCTGACACAGGAGGCAGAGGTGGGCGAAGCTGAACATGGTCAAGGTTACTTCAAACCTGCCTTCGCATCCCTCCCTCCATCTGTGTCTTGTGCGAGAGAAGTGGGCTGCAAGCAGTGTTAGAGGGTAACCAGGTGGAGGGCAGTTGCAACACCAGCACATGTCCCATCTGCTTTTCAAGCATGCTTGAAAAGGGCCAAACAGGGTAATAGCCACGTGCTTCTGGTTGAATTTAGCTCCATGACAGTGGCTTGAGCAAACAGCACTCACATGGAACGAACAAGAGTGACCATACCCCATGCATGTCTGCAACCCTGGGCACTAGGGACCCCTCACAGGTTAGTGTGAACTGAAAGGCTCTTTGGTGGCTTTTCAGCAGCCAATGTGTGCTCAGTGGGGAGGACAGCTCTTGCTGATGTGTTGCTGTGTTCAGGCTGCTGGATAGACTGCTGCAGGTACCAGCTTTATATCAAGGTATAAAATGGGGCTGAGAAACTTTAAGTAGGAAAACAGGCTCACTGCAAGCAATAAGCCCAAGGAATCATACTTCTGGCACAAAGCAAGCAGGAAGAAAATCTTATCAAGTCTCTTTACGGTTCTTCAAAAGCAGTAAAAGAAAGGGTTAACCTTTAAAAACATTTTCACCAATTACTTGGCTTTCCCATGACATCAGTCCTCTCAGTTTCTATAGTCCTTTGAAGAACAACATCACTAATAACTAACCTCATGTCTTTCATATAATCCTGAAATTTTGTTTGAGCCTTCAAGGAAAAACAGAGTTTCCCCTGTGCTAAGCTTCACTTTGAATTTGGAGTCTGAAATTTTATATGTAGGACATTGTGAAGGAGTACTGGGAGAGCAAAAAGATTTTTGCTTCTCATGTTTGCAAAGCACTTGGCATTAGTTGTATGATAGCATTTTAATTCTTTACCAGCATTGCAGACCTACACATGTGTATGTGATGCATATTGTGTGCACAGTGTATGAGATCTACCTAAATATTCATGTGTGTTACTTTTAATGCACAAGCCAAATGCATACACGTGGGCTGTATGACAGATTCACATAGTTTGAAGGTGCTGGGGAATATGATGTTTATATACAGGTTTGCCCTTCTTGCAGCAGCATCCCTTCTGATATCAGTCATAGCACCACATTTTTAAAACATCCGGAGTTTTAAGAACACTTCCATGAGTAGCTGCAAAATGTTGTTTTGCTACGTGGAAAAAGCCTTGACAAGAGAAGAGGGGCCATGTCTGTGGAAGGACAACACACTCCTTACTTATGAGTAGGCTTCAATTCAGTGGTATTTCCACCAGAGCAGAGCTCCCTTTTTATGGTGCTGGGTAAATGCCAAGAGGTAGATGGTGACTAGACTAGAGCATCCCAGAGTAGTGCTCCAGATGTACCTGAAGAAGGGCCTAGTTGTGTAAACACCAGGTGTAGTGCTTCTAATAGGGCCTTAAGGGCTGGCTTGTCACAGCAGTGGCCTTGCAGGGATGTATGGAGAGGTGAGCTATTTCTGTAGGATGGCCATGCTCTTCTTTGCTGATCCATTGGGATGCTCTATGCACCCTGAACACAGGAAAGGTGCTGAACAAACTTGGTTGCAAAACCCCTCAGACCTGTGCTCCTGCTTGATATTTTTTTTTATCCTAACAGTTTGTCTTTTTGCTTGTGTGATTTTTCTTGGTTTTTTCTGTCTTTTTTCCCCCTGTGTGCACTTTGAGGCTTCTGTTTAACTCCCTCAAAGAGCAAACAAAAGAGTTGAATAAACTTGCTGATGTTCCCCATTTCATGGCCTGTTGATAACTACACGATAACCCTCTCCATTGGATTCTTCATTTAAAAAAAAAAAGTAAGAGGAGGGGAAAAAAAGAGCTTTTGTCAGCCTCCATAGCACTATTCACTGTTTTACCAGCAAGTTACAGTGAGAACATCGGCTTCCTGTCCTTTCATTGAAGCCCATTGATCTTTCTCCATAGTAAACAGAGTGGCTGTAGCTTTTGTTTGACTTGTGCTCCCCATTTGTGCGGTGCATTTCAGGGATGAAAAGTGCTGTTGTGGCCATTCTGCAGAAGGAGAACCGGGACAATGGCAGTAGGACAATGAGTGGGAAACGTGTGGCGGCTGTTGGAGGGGGACACTGGGTGACGGAGCCACCGCCATAAACACAGTGGCCTTTGGGAAAGGGGCTCGGCAAGGCTGTGGCCAAGCATCTTGGAGCTGAGCAGCAATGGGATTTTAGGCTGGGCATTTCTCACCTCTCCCTTTAAATCAGCCCTGCACAGAGCAAAAAGCTTGTCCTAACGAGAAACAAAACCCCTGAATGGTAGGAGGGATGTGGCAGCAGATCTGAGATCTCACTCTGGCTTTGTTGCTCATTCAGTTACCAGTTGATTACAACAAAAATGATTGCGATTAAGTGTAGGTCTCCAAGCTAGGGAAGTGTGGTGGAGCTGCAGGACCAGCTAGGGTCCTTCAGCAACACCTTAACTAGCGAGGTCCCTCTGCTGTAAGAAGCTAAGTATGGGGGAAGACCTTTTTGGGTGAGTAAAGTACCACCCACGGGGCAGGATTGAGGCTGAACTGGCAGAGCTTGTGCCGGGGGAGCATGCAACTGGGGCAGTGGGGTGGGAGCCCTGCAAAAAAATAAGCGTTTTTTTCCCCCTTGTTTTTCTCCCAGTCACCGAAGTGAGTGATGCTTCAGAAAACAGAGCAGAGATGTGGGGCTTCCCTTGATGATGGTAAGATGGTCCAAAAAGGTGTGACTCCTGGCAGAAAGCAAATGTATGCTTTGTCTGATCTGGAGGAGCAAAAAACAAAGAATTTGCTTGCCCTCTCCTGCCTTTCAAGATTCATTTAAGCAAGGAAACTTTTCATTGTTGACTTTCATTGTACACAGGTATTTTTCTAGGCCGTGCTGTCCCTAGAATTTGGTAAGCTTAAGTAAAAGAGAAATAATATAGCAAGTCTCAGGGAAATACTTCCTGTGAAATCCCAAATTCACTGAAATGGAGATTTGTTGATTTTTCTTTTGTTGTTTTGTTTCAGTAGCAAAACTTGATTTCAGTGGGATTCTGGCCTTTCTTAATTGCTACTTACCTATCTGGCAGTGATGTGTAGGGGGCTTGGCTACCAACCACAACTTTATGATGCCAGGCACTTGGCACCTACAGAACAAAAACTTGAGCCTTCCCCCCTGACCTGAAAGCCTGCAGTTATGGCTATTCACACTAAGATTTCCAGGTTTGGTGTTGTCTACAAATAGCCAAGCAGAAACATTCCTCAGCAGCTGAGCTCTGAGTGTGGGTTGTGCTACCCTTTCTCCAAAAGTACGTGAAGAGAACTAAAGCAAGTAGATGCAAGGGTGCATCTCTACTGATATTGGTATCTCTGCCGAGCTGCACTAATGGATTTGGGTGATTCTTGTTACCATACAAAGGCTTAAGCAGACCTTTGCAGCATTGTGAGTTTGAGCAACTTCTACTTTTTCTTCCCCTTTTATGACTGTTGATGAACTTCTTGCTTCTCAGGCATAGTCCTCGCATGTGATTAGCCAATATATTCTTCCTGAAACTTGTAGCAGGAAACCTTTGCAACATAATTTGTCTAGACTGTTTCAGAGTCCCATAACTTGTTTTTGTGCAGAGCAGGCAAAATGTGGGAAATCTCAGAACAGATTAAAATAAAACTGGATTGTTCCTCAGCTACAATGTCAAACAGGGTTAAAATGTTGTGGTGACTAAAATCTTGTTTCAAAATATTTTTTTTAAAAAAGCAAAATCTGAAGGGCAGAAATTTTTCAGAGATTTGACAGAGCTCTGTCACATGCTAACCCTCTCTTCACTGCTCTTATTGTAGGTAAATGTACAGAGAAATGTAGCTTTCATTATAGACAGTGTACAGTTCACCAAGATAGTTTTTGTAAGAAGCTTGTGTGATGAGGCTTGGGCTCTCTTAAAGTGTTCTGTTGCAGCAGAAAATTGATTTTAAAATCAGACAGACACCTGTCTGCAATCTGATAAATAATTGTCCAAACATTTTAAATTTGGAAATATGTATTTCATAGCCTTTTAAAAAAGTGTAATGCACACCTGTTAGTGAGAACAAAGGTGTAGAATCTTGTATGGAACATAAATGTCTCTGTGCATCTACAACGGCAATTTGATCGGTCATATAATGCCAATATGCATCCCTTATCCTTGTGGAGGGCGTGACCCTAAAGCATATTTTTGCAATGATAGTGCTTGTTTTCAAGTTCATCCACTGATGCTGCACAGCAGAAGTTTCTGGACATGTGAGTGCTTTGCCTTGACTTGTATGAGTTGCCCCATTGATTTCACAAGGCAAATCAATGTTGAAAAATTATACGCAGGCAAAAGTCTCTGAGTCTGGGTCTAATGAAAGGGGAGGCCTAGGGGAATGCTGATTACTTATTTCAACAGCTTTTGGGTGGTGTTCTTAGTGTTTTGCTCACATCGTGTAAGTCCAGGTGTAAGTTATGCTGGCAGAAATAGATACATAAACCTTACCTCCAAGTAAGGAGGCTCACTACTGCAATGTAGGTTAAGCTTAAAGAACATCAGTAACACAAAGCAGTTGGGCTAGTCAAGTGACATAAACCTTTATTATGACTAAAAAGACACTTTTTAGCTTCATGTTATAGAAAAGGCCAGAGCCTTACAGTGTCAAGCTTCAAACCCATATAATAGCCAAGCGGCCTCTTAGCCCTTGAGATTTTTGCAAGGAATGTAGGAGAAGACTTCTGAAGATATGTGATCTGAAAATGCTCCTTTTTTTTCCCCAGCAGCTACCAAGACAGCCCTGTCCTGGGAGGCAGGAGTGGGTTGATGCTGACAGCTGGATGGGACAGTACTGCTCAGCTGTCACTCATTTGCTTTTCACTCCTGGCAACCTTCCCTTGCTTGGCTGATAACTTTCAGGTGCATGGATAATATTCATGAGTAGCTGTGAAGCCAGTGGGAGGTTACAGCTGTTTTTTTCACTGCACCTGAGGTGCTGGGGAGGTGATGCTCATGCTGACCACCTCTGTTTTCTGGGGAAGGCAGGGTGGGGGGTGGCAGCTACTGGCAAAGGCAGAGAGGAGAGGCCTGGAGGCAGGAGTGGTTGGGTTGCTGGGTACAATTAATCAAAGCAGATTTTGGCTGAGGTAAAAGGATAAACATACTTCCTCCTCTTCAGCATGTGCTGCGAGGGGTTTCCACCTTGCAGATAGTCAGGCTCTTGGTTCTCTGCCATGTGAAAGGCAGGAGCCCTGCAGTACAAAACCCTGCTCCTGGACAGCAAAGCATCGCTTGCAGAGCCAAAATCAGGAAGGAGGAGAGAGGGATAGAAAGAAAAGGGACCATCTACATCCACCACAAACCCGCAACCCCTCTGGTAGCACTCGCTGCCTGGGCTCCAAGCTTTGCATGGCCTAGTGCCCCAGCAGGCGATGGAGAGCTGGGGCCAGGTGGGGGCTTGGGGAAGACAGGGTGCCTGCTGGGGAGCTCCCTCCTGAGCTCTACCACATCTCTGCAGCAAGGGCTTCCTTCTCCTGCTCATTCCTCTTTTCTTGATTTTTATTTGCAGACCCCAGGCTGGAGATTTGTGGTGGGCACCATGGGCTGGTTCTGGCATGGGCAGATCCCCGTGTTTTACAATGGCACCATGTTCTACTTATTAGCCACTTGCATGCAGCCCAGAGTCCCTTTTTCTCTTGTTCTTCCTTTCTCTAATTTTGTTATTAATTTTTATAATAGTGTGAATAAAAATGGGCATGCTTTGGCAAGGCTTATTAAAACAATCCTGCTTGCTGTCAGGAGGCTTGCATTAGAATTAGGGAAGGAGGACTTTTAATTTTTTTTCCTAGTGTAAAGAAAATGGGGCTGAGGGATGGGGTAGGGACTAAGTAAAGGAATAGGATGACAGGTGGTCTAAATCCAACCCTGAGTTCTCCTCTTCAAAGGCAGGCTATTTCTTGGGTGCTTACATTCTCCCACAGAATTTGAGGGATTAGCACAAATTGTGGCCTAATGATGCAATGAATCTTTTCATGTTGCTGTTCTCCTCGTGGGCAGTTTGTGCTGTAGCCCTTAGGTATGCTCCAGGCTAAAACACTGTCAGGTGGAGCAGAGGACTGGGGTGATGGAGAGAAGCAGGAGCTTTCCTGGCTGCCCTGCCATCTTGCACACACAGTGTGTGCTCACAAGCAATTTGATTGCATTGGAATTTGCTTTTTTTTCCTTGCCTCTGTTGTTAAAAACTCTGGGAACAAAGTGGGAGTGGCTGCTATTGCTAATGCATATTCACATGCCTTGTTGCTTTGAGAGGCCACATCCAAAGGGTCTTCTGTTTTAAGTTGATACCCATCTTCTAGCGCCTTGCTCTTAAAAATATCCATTGCATATTTGTGCTGGAAAGACAATACTGGCTAAAGGGCTGGATTGCAGGGAAGTAGGATACACTTTGGGGGGTTTGGTGGGGGTGAAGGTGTCAGCAGGGTGATAGAGCTGGGAGAGGATGAAGATGATGGTGCACGCAGTGGCAAAAAGCCACCAAATATTTATTAGGACTGCAGCCTTCCTTCTACAGAAGGCCAAGCCTGCCCTGTAAGGAAAAATTCACACAATCAGAAAACAGGACCCCAACAGAATTTCCTGCAAATATCACAGGTGGATGATGATAGGACCTTTGTTTTAAATCACGTTTGTAGTAGTGAACAGATCTTCCACTTAGTTAACCTGGTTGTGGGCTTATGCTGATGCAAGTGCATAAAGCTTGACTGAATAAATGCCTGTGTGCACATAAATCCATTGATGAAATTCAAGACTTTCAGGTTTCCATTTTTTTTCACAGGAATCTAGTCCAGGAGTGCTCTGGTCCAATATACTGCCTTTGCGGTAGCCTGTACTGCTGTAATGAAACTAATCAGTATGCAAGGGCTTGCACTAGTGCATAGAAGTATGTGCAACTTACTGCACTAAGTTAAATTGTTTTGATTAGACTTTAAAACCAATTCCATATTTTTTTCCATGAGGTGTTTACTTCAGAGTCACTAGAGCAATTCTGAATCTATTTAAAGATAGTAAAGACCTCTGTTCAAAATGCTGTCTTGGGAAGGATGTGGTGATTGAAGCTGGTTACAGATTGTGAAAAAGTGTAACTCTTTAAAAGATTTTTTTTTTTTAAAAACTGAAACTTTCATGCAAAACCAGGCTTGTGTTTCCTGAGAACTGTGCACCTCTCCTTCCAGCTCTGTTTTCCTTACCTTTTTTTCTGTGGGGAAGTCATGTTGTGAGGAAGAGAAATTTATATGAGGCAAGATGAAAATAATGTAGGCTTCTAACAACAGCTTGAAGAACTGCAGAAATTTTCATGACACTTGAGACAAAATATTTGCTGTTCACTAACTTTACTGCCTTGTTGGACTCTGCTGTTGGTATTGCAGAAGCAGAGAGCATCATTTATGCTGAAAGTTTTAGGAAAAGTGTCCTGTTGTAGAGCTGGATACCATGGAGATAAAAATGCAAGTAGGTAGCCTGTCTTAGTGATTTAAGGGAATGGCAACAGACCTCCTTGTACTGGTATTGGAGAGAAGGCTTCAAAGTGGCGTAGGCAAAGATGATTTATTCTCTTCTTCAAGATTTTGCAAAGTGAACTGATGGTTCCTGAATAAGCACAGGTCTGAGTTCAGGTCACTTTGGGCTGTTAGTCTTTTAAAGTATATAAAACATAAACTTAAGACCTTAAAAGAAAGAAGGCTCGTATGTAAGATATCTATCTATCTATCTATATCTTAATTTGACGTCTTTACCATTGAACTGGTCCTGTGATGCTTGTGGTGGAATGAAATGCAGAGACTGATAAGGCTGCAATTATATTTAGCAGCAGTGCAGTGGGAAGGAGCGGCCGCTCAGACGCGGCGACAGAATCGAAGCCAGCTGTAGCAGTGAAAGTCTCACAGGGTTAACCACAAAGTCTGCCTGCAGCTGCTGCAGCTCAATACCCAGCATTCACATGCGGCCTCACCAAACTGCCTTGTGACATTTTTGATTCATGTCAGGGACAGAGTACCATTGTTGGGGGGAAAAATAACTGTTTTATAAAATGTTCTGCAGGCTTTCAGTCATTTCAGTCTTTATTCTGTCCTCTGTGCCACACTCTAGGTTGGAAAAAAGTTGTTCTTGCTTTGCTTTTCCACTTACTGCTTTAAAAAAAAAAAAAAGTCTTGCTGGTTTGATTTCTTTTATTAAAGAGCATGAGCTTCTCCTTAAAGCTCAGGAAGAGGCTAATAGTGGGCCCTATTCTGCCTTTGTTGTGTTGTGACCCTAGAGGAGCTTGATGGAGCTGTGCCTCTTGATGGTGTGACTAGCAGGAGAAGCGGCAGCAAGCTTTTACCAGCAGGAAGGATGCTGGGGTTCAGGGGGAAGGGCCTCCCCTTTTGTAGCAGGCAACTGGGAAGGATTTCTGGAGCGATTTCTCTTTGCTGTAAGAACAGGGCTGCCTTCTGCAGGTCTACTGTCAGACCATCAGCTTGATTGCTCTGATCATAGCGCTGCAGTGGGCTCTGGGGATGGAGGCTCTGCTCGTTTACTCTTTTCAGTGTGGAGATAAAAAGCCTCTTTGTTTTTCAGATTTATGGAAAAGTTTTTAAATTGTTTGTCACTCATTGCCCTGGGTAACCCCATACTGTGCTGCTAGTTGGAGCTCCAGGGCCGAACACCTAGCGGCTGGCTGGGACAATGGGACAGTATGAAAAGGGCCTTTCCCATTCTCATTCCTCTGAAGGAAGTGCTGCTGAAGGGCCTCAATGCATTTTCTCAGCTTAAATGCCTCATTTGCTTTAAGCATGTACGAGGGTTTGCAGTTTGAGAAAACAAATTAAATTAACGCTGTTTCTTTTTTTGGTTCAGCTTGTTTCTAAAGGAGTCAGTCCCCCACATCTATGTTATAGCAGATGCTCAGATGGGGACAGCTTGAAAAAATGTCCTAGTGAAAGGATAGTTTTTCAAAAAAAAAAAGGTTGGTGCCAAAGTGACCCTGCATATAATTTCCCTGAAGCTAAGGTGTGCTGTAACAGGGGGGATCATTTGACCGCTTGCATCTGCCCGTTCATGACTTCAGGCAGAAATATCTCCAAGTTTGCTGTAAAGTGTTACAGGAGTCTTGCTGCCTCTCCGCAAAGCAGAGCCTGCCTGGACCATGATGCCAGGTCCAGGTTCTCCAGACAGAGCAACTGCAGTTCTGTTTCAGGCCTGATTTGAGCATTGAGTTCAGACTCTCCATCAGCACAGATCTTATTTCTGTCACTCAGTTGGGTATAATACAGACTGCAGCACAAACCACTTGGGGCACAGGTGATGGCCAGTTCAGCAGCTGTAGCTACTTCATTGCTGTTCTGGACACCCTGGATGGTGGGGAAGTTACTGGGCACTTTGCAACATGCAGATGGACACAGCGCCCTGGGTGGGGTGTGAGGGTCTGTTCTTGGTGGGTTGTGCTCCTCCATCCCCGTGCTTGAATAACGAGCCCTCCTGGGACAAACAGCCCTGGGGAAGTCACTGCTTCGGTCCCCTGATCTGCTCACAGCATTTGGGAGCCTGAGGTGGTGGTGGGTGCCCATGTGCTGTGCTCCCCTGGTGCTCCTGGCTCTGCAGCAGAGCAGCAGTATCCAGGCCAGCTCCTTGGAGAGCTGGTTCAGGCCTGGCAAAGCTTATTAACTCAGGCTCTGTGCTGTTTGAAACAGGCTAAACTCCTCCAGGACTAGGAGGAGCAGGATAGCAGTGTATGTGCAGCATTGCACCCATATACAGCTGTCCTGGGAGTCTCTGCATCATGCCAGGCTTCATCCACAACCTGGATAAAGCACCTGCAGGTAATTGGGAGCTGGCTGTGCCTGACCGGAGGGCAGTGTCAGGTTAGACATCTGCAGGCTATTCTTAAACTTTTTTTTTTTGCTTTGCAGTCCCAAAATGGGGAGCAGTTTAAAATAAAAAAAAAAAAGACCTTCTGCCCAGATTGACATACAACACAATTTTTGCTTAATTGAAGACTGGTGCAGACTGATTTAATCTCTTAATTTCCCTTTCTCAGGTACTAAAACCTGTGGCTCAGCATGGCTTTTCTGATTTTCCTGTTCTTTGGTTTACTTTCCATATTTTGCATTCATGTATTTTCTTCCCCGATTCTTAATGTGCTTAGCCTGTTAAAATGAATATAAGATCTTTATAGTAGCATTTGAGATCATAATCTGTCTATATCAAAGGCCAGAATTATTCCCTGTTGTTTGTAAAGGAATTATTTAATAAGTAATCCTTGTAAGTGTCAACATTACACATGAGATGACATAACGCTTGGGGAAAGTAAGGACTAAGCCAATATTCCCACACCAGCTTCAAAGCTAAATGTGCTTTCACATACAGATGCTTCCTATTTCTCATCTGTGGCTTCTATTTCCTCCTAATTGGAGTTGACACTGGAAGTACCAGTTCTCCTTTTCCTCCTCCTGGATGTTTTGATTGGAATGTTAATACCGTCCTCCTTCATTACTCGGCTCCGGGGACTGTGGAGTGGCGTGCCACGTGGTTTAAGGTATAGGATCGGTTTTCCTGTAGAAGCTTAGCCTACCCCAATGTCAGAGGAGTGTTAATGCACAGCTGGCTACTAGCTGCACAGCAGTCTGAGTCCTTGTGTGCCTGCACTTTTGGGAGCAATTGAAATCTGGACCCAGATTTTGCCTTCTGCCCAAAAGCAAACTTCCTGTTGAATGAGCACAGAGAATCAGTCTATTCTGCAAGTAAAACAGTGAAATCTTGGATACTGAACACACACAAAATATTTTTCCTTCAGTGTGTTTCTACATGTTGAAAACATCAATCTCTGCAAAAAAATCTGAAAGCCTTGGCCCCTGGGTGGCAAATAACTCCTTCAAGGCTAAAGAAGCCTTCAGTTTCCTGAAAAACCTTTCCCCATTCCTGCCCCTGCACTGTGCATCCCTTCCAGACAAATTCAACCCCCCAAGAAACATTAATAAATTTCTGTGGTATGAATTCAAAACATCAAAATGGCATGGAGAGTTTATCCTTTCAGTTAACAAGGCAAGTCTGACCAAAACATCCCTAATCCTTGCCTTCCCAAAGCGACCTCTGAGGTGGGGCAATGTGGAAAAGGGGAAAAAAATGGGAAAATGTGTTGTGCCGGTGTAGGTACTCCTGTCTTCAGCTGGGGGTCTGTAGGTCCCAGGGTGCCTGCAGCCTCCTCAGGATTTGTGTAGCTGCCAGGAAGTTGTAGTGATTTCTTGAGAGCTTACAAACATACATTTATCTTTTCTCTGAAATTGCCGTGAAGGGATTTTAAACCACTGGCTTCCAAACACGTTTATCCCCAGGGAAGAGATTTGAGATTTCCATGCAAAGGTATGTCTTGCAGTCCATTAGGGTTGAGCATGAAGCCACCCATCGTGCTGCTGAGGCCCAGGTCCCAAGCAGATGTCCCTGCACCCAGGGCCCTGCTGAGCCTGATTGCCCAGTGCCCAGCTCAGGGCTGACTCCTGGCCCATGGGCTCCCTGTGTGGGTGGAGGCAGCCTTTCATCCGCTTGCAGAAGTGATGCCCAAATGTAACTCCTCAGAGCTGATCGTTGCACCCAGCTCAGAAAACTAGTGTCCTCTACTGAGTAGCTGTTGGAGTATTTGCAAGTCTTTTGGGGCAAGGGCTCCCTTTCCTCGTGCTGTAGTGGCACAGCTGATGTGGCTGAGGCTCTGCTGTGATGTGGCACTGCAAATAACGCTAATGAAGTAACAATGCCTGAATCCAGGGAGGCTTTCAGCATCTTTTCCCTAGAAGAGTATGTAATGTTACAATGACACGTGGATCTCTGCTTCCCAAGTGCTGACTTGCCAAATATGAAACCCTGCCTCATTCCTTGTACTTATTTTCAAGATCCCTTTGGCTCTGCTGTCAGCATCTGTCCCTAGGTATGTCCAGGTGCCATAAAGCCTAGAATGTAACAGGGCTGTTTTGTATTGTCGCTGCACAAGTAATGACTCTCTGAAATCTTGGCACTTGCGCAAAAGTGAAAGTTTATTGTTATTGCGCTTTACAGACAAAGTGGTGAAAAACAATGATCCAGTATGGACCACTGGAGAGGTTCCTGAGGATCTATTGCATGGTGTCTGTCCTGTTTTCCATGTAAGAGGTGTGCAGGTGCCTTGGGGCCTCTCATGACCAGGAGGAGTGGGAAAACTTTACCCTACATGAGGCCAGGCAAGTGCCTTCAATACTGGTTCACCTGGAAAGCCTGGCGTTGCCCTGGGGCCTCTGTGTCCATGCAGTTCTCCTGTATAAAGCCTTCCCATCTCCTGCCAGGTGCTAGGCAGGTATAAAAGGACAAGGTGTCTCACAGGGCTGGGACTTTGTTGGCATAATATGAGGAGAGCAACAGTTATCTTGAGACAAAGCTGTTCTTCAGCCATTTTTCACTTTTGTGACTGGGTTCGTGAGCTCTCCACCTCTTTTTAGACGTTGCTAGCCTGTGATCCTTTGATGCAAGTGATATTGAGGGAAAATGGTTGCTTTAAGTGTTCATTTTAGCTAGAGTGAATGACACAGGACTAATTTTCAGCTTTATTATTTAGGTTTCAGACTTGTAAAATGGCTATTTCTAGAAAGTAGTGCGGAATCCTGTATACATTGCAGTGCCTTCTCTCAATTTCTTTTTGAAGTTGAGTGATTTTTACTTTGGTGGAAAGGAGGGAGAGACAGCCAGCACAGGCACAGGAGGCTTTATGCAAGCTTTCTTCACATCCTCAAGCTTCATCTGAAACTGTGTGAGGTCTCCTGTGGTCCAGATCTGTGCTTCCCTTTAACAGACACTGATGCCAATTGTATTACAGCTTTGCATGAAGGACAAGTGGTCCCCAGGGACCGTGATTACTCCATCAAAATAATTTCCATCATTGATCTAAATGGCATTTGATCTAAATATATTTTTAGAGGCAAAATACTATGGCATCAGTGCAGAAAGCTCGGGATGGACACTATCTTCCAACGTGTTTGTACGCTGCCTTGTGTGTCTGTGGCACTGCTGCAATATAAATATGCTGACTACCTCCTCTAAATTTCCTATCTGTTTCTGTTATCACAATGTTCTTTCTGGAGATCCATGCAAAACATTATGGAGCTATATCAAACATTTTTCCTTGTCTTCAATTCCCAAGTCCTCAACAGTAGTTCCCTAGAAAAGTGGTACCCTCTTTATCTATTTGTTAACTCCTACCATGTATCACAAGGCATTCCTGCAAATTCCCATCAGCCGTGACAAACTTATCTTGTAGACCTATGTAGTGATTTTGATGGCTGTGCAGACCCTGTTTGTTTTGTTCTGAACTAAATTAATAACAGTGCAATGGCACCCGCTCTAGCACTGAACTTCTAAAACTCTCCTAATATACTAATCAGCATGTCAGTGGAATATTCTTTCTGGATAGAGACAAGCCTGGTGAAACAGATTAGACATTCACATGGCATTGCATAATTCAGAGAGCAGGCATGGTGCATATGATTTGCATTAATAGCCTCTGCCACAGCAGCTTCTCACCGGTCTGTCGCATTAGATCGTATGTGGAAGCTTCCAGACTGTCAATCAATTACAGTAATTTCCTTTTCCATATTTATTCCATCACGATCATTGACAGTTACCATTAAGTGACATTAATACAATACAATATCATCTTGCATTTTCCAGTGCTCCTCTTACAGGGTGCTTAATCCGTATAAGGCTGAGAGGCTCCATTATAGAGGAGAAAGGTGTCTGCTCTCCCTTGCTCAGCGTAGTGTGGCTCATTGTGGTGGGGAGGAGGACAGACCACTTTGTGTCACGGTGTCTAGCAAGCCCTCTGGGCTGCTAAGGAGCAGGGTCTGCTGGATCAGGATGGAGGTGGCTCCTGCCTGGTGGTGAGCATGGGGTGCTGTGAGAGGTCGGCAGACTCATCAGGAGAGAAGATGCTTTTATTAACTGCAACAGCTCAGTGCAGCTTGTGTAGCATGTTCGGGTGCATCAGCCAGGGCACTTTAGTATGGTTGCTTTTAGAGATGCCTTACCTCATTTTATGCCCATGGACCTTCCTGGTGGAGTTATTTGAGCCAAGTTTTCAGATGTAGGACCTAACACTTAAGCATTCTTGCTAGAGAAACCAGAGCTCTTTTCTTCCCTTACCCCCTGCCTGTCCTGGCTCACTGTACTTAAAACCTCCTGCCCTGCCCTGGGTAAACAAGACTCAGAATTACTGAATCCCAGTAGCAGTAGCATCCCCTATTGAATAGGCCTGGGCCCAGCACCACCACCACTACAGACCAGGGGAGTCTTTATGCACTTTAAAAATAACAAGGTGTTGGCATTGTCATACTGGAGCTAATGGCCTGGTGGCAGCTGAAGGGCTCCTCCTGGATCTTCCTCTGCAAAGCATGTTACAGTACCTGTGGTGAAAACTGAGACTAATGGTCTCAGCCCTCCTTTTTGAGATCCATCTTCTGAGGGTCACTTTGAAATTACTCTAAGGGGACAAACAGTGGGTGTGAAACCTGCTAGCAAATGTTATCTGAGAAATATCAGTGTGTTACTTCAGCAAACACTGCATGGTGGGTCAGCTGGAGCACTGCATATGCTTCTGGCCATTGCTAGCCATCACTGGTCCTTTGTTAGCTGATGTTTTCTGAGATCTCTCCTGTGGAGTTAGAAAGGTTTTTAGCCACAGATCACAAGTTTTCATAGGTCCTCTTATCCCTTGGATCCCTGATGTCCTCCCTAAATATTTAGAGGCTTAATTTTAAACTTAGAAGGTGATCTTGTTCTTTCAGGTGGGTGGGAGAAGAATACATATCTTTTGCAGATCAGGAAAAAAGGAATTGGTTCCATATCCCCCATGGACTCTGCTGCAGTGCTCCCCCTCGTCTTCCCCATACTGTACTGAAAATGCTCTCTTAAGAATGCATTGAGCTCCCTTTGCCTTTTTGCTGCCTTTGTTCTAGGGACTGTTTCTGCCCCTTTTCAGTCTTGAGGTGCTTTTCCCAGCTCGCTGAGCTGACGTGGTGAGATTCTTTCACCACTCATCAGTAAACACTTCATCAGCAATTCTGCACATGCCCAAGGGTTTTTCCTCTCTTGTCTTTGCTGAATTTTCTGGTGCTTCTTTCTTCTTCATCTCTCCTCTTAGGTTGGACACTTTTCCACTTATCCCCATCTCCCTCTTCTTTGATACATGTCAGAGACTAAGCAGGATCAGTTGCCATTGTGTCCCCGTTCAAGACCCTCCTAAAGCTATTGCTGCCAAATATGCTGGATGTCTTCTTTCTCACAGTGCTCCACTTCCATCCTTGTCATTCATGGGTAACAGTTCAATGATCTTTCCCCTTCTCTGTCCACTGAGCTCATTTAAAATCCAAAGAGTTTTTGGCTGTCAGCTCTCCTGTTTGTGACTTCCACTCTGTTTACTTCTCTCTTCAAAATCTTTCCTGTCACCTCTCATCTTCAGAATTGTCAGAGCCTCCCTAAGACATTCATTTCCCCATCCCTCTTTCGTTCTCCTCTGTGGCTTCTTGTTCCTGTTCACAAGTCTGCAATGGAGAGGGTCCCCACAGTTTGTTGTACCGCCACCACGTTATTTTAGGTATGCTTGTTGCTTAGGCTTTCCTCAGGACAGGAGTGGTCTTGGCTTCTGGTATTCACTGCTCAGGTTGTACCTCAAAGTTCTGCTTTGTTGCTCTATAAGCAGTTCTGTAGCTGCATGAAGTTCACATAGTGCCTTTTCACTGTTTTCGGATCCTGAGTTTTGCTCACAATTTTAAACAAGTTTCCCTTTAGATAGGGATGGTCTGAAATTTGAATTTGAATTTCCCTTACATCTCAGTTGTTACATCCAGATTTTAGGGTTCTGCCCTACATAAGCATGTGCTAGGCGTGGATCTTGGATGCACTGCCAGACTTTCCCCAAAGGTTTCGGTGGCAATCATAGCACAGTGCTTGCTTTAGCCCAAGCTGCTTTTCCCCCAAGGTAGAATAATATTCTCAACTTGAGTGCTGGCTAAATAATATTTAGGCATCTAAGTAAATGTGATTTGATTTTTACAGCTAGCAGATGATTTAGTTGGGAGTTTCAAGCACTTTCCATTAAGCTTTATTGAGTTATCTTTGCTAACTAGGTATAGTTAATGGTGTGCATTTTTTCCTGATCATGCAATCATTTGAGAATTTGGCAGTGTGCGTTCAAAATGTAACCAGCAGAGTATTTTTTCTTCTGTATAGAATGGATCATATTGCTTTCTGACATTTCTTGTTTCAAGAAAAGTTGCAGTGAATTTCAATATTTGAACCAGAATTGTGTACTTGTCTACTCAAGAAATAAAACAGCATTTTGTGTAATTCTAATCACTTAATCTAGATATTAATAAGTCAAGCTCAATGTGTTAACAGTGATTTTTGGAATAAAAACATATGAAACTTCAAAGGTTCAACTAAATCTGGGAATAACGACTATGCTATCTATTTTGTGAGTTGAAAAAGGCTCAAGTAAACTGTATCCTGTGAATTATTCCCTCCCTTTCAACAATAATTATACAATGGATTTTCATCTGTTGGTGACTTAGAAATGATATTCACAGGAATCGCTACATCTCCATTTACACAGGACTGGTATGCATTATTTCAGTGGAATATGTCTTCATGGTCCAACAATATGGAAGATGCTAAGCAGTTTCCTTGTAGGTGAAGGTCTGAAGGGAAGAGCCACAGGAGAGTATTGCACCCCTCTGTGCAGTGTTAGTGACCTTCTTTAAGATCTGCTGATGAAAAGTACTAAAATACTATATTAGAGTTGGATGTTATTATTATTATTACTATTATATGTTTTTGCCAAGCTTGATCTAATGATGCTGCAGCCTGGGGTGGATTGTGTTGATTGACAGAAGAGATATAGGAAACAAGCCCCCAACAGTTGTTAACTGGTGTGCCACGCTCTGAAAGCAGAATTTATACTGAAGACCTTTAAATGGTGTGGGGAATGTGTGCGCTGAGTGAAGTCCCATAGGATAATAATAGGGAGTGGGATGCATGGAGCAGTCGGGTGAGAGCTTTCACGTCCTCTTGGAGAAATTGTGTAATGAGATATACGGGAGGGCTCAGCAATTTGTTAATGACTTGAGTGCTGCTCCAGGAGAACATTTGTGTAAGCTGTGGAACAACACGTAATATTTGCGTGTGATTAATGAGAATTTGTCATCTGAAATAGAGTCAGCGTTGCGCCTTTGTAGCTGTGTGCCTCAAACTCTCAGAGCCAACCCACGGTGGAATATTAGAGGAATTACTCAGCAGATTACTTCCATGTTGTTTTTGTCAGCTTATTCATCCTAACGCCCATTTGATAAAAGGAAGGGGGTGTGAGAGTTTGCGTTATGCGTTTTTGTTAGTGTCTAACTTGTGGCTCTTCAAAAGGTCATGGGTACTTGAAGCTGTTTCAGACTGGTCAGACCACGGCTATTAGTCACGGAGCATTATCCACCCAGTCCCTTTCTTTCTTTCCTCTTCCCCATCCTTTTAGTTGAAGATGTGATCTTTGGAGAGGAAACAATAGCTGAAGGAAACTTTTTTTTTCCCTCCCCGGATGTCGAGTTTTTCCACCAGAATTTAATAGAAATTATTGGCACACTGTTGGCTACAGGATGACCCAACCTCCCCTGTGACAGTTCATCAGAGCTGGATGCAGGAGACGTCTTAGTAGTTTTGTCTGCTTGTTTTCCTGTCGTGTCAAGTGCGGTGGTTTTGCTGTACTCCTAGTAGTTACTAGGAGACCTTCCAGGGTTTAACTGGTTTTCTGTTACAGGCTGCTTGTTCTGTGAGAATTATTTAATGCCATTCCTCAAGTTTCTCTTTCAGCTACCTCTTAGATAAAGTAGCTGGGTTTTTGATAAACAGGCGAAAATCTGGCAATTCTTCCCTGAGTGAGGACACTGTGAGGACACATACTTGTTAGTATGACGTCTCCTTTTTGTAAGCAAAAACTGGTAGAAGCTTATGCTGTTAGCTGTTTATATTGCCATAAAGCCTAGTGAATCCACCCACCTTGAGCCTCTGTTTGGTTCTGTATGGATACTAAAAGGTGTTCTTTGCCCTAAAACTAAGTCTGTGTGACAGACAACCGAGTGGAAATGAGAAGTGTCAAAAACAGGGTATTTTAGGAAACTAGTTGCTGCGCATAATTCTTAGTCAATCAGCAGCTGTAATGCTTTTATAAGCCATTTGATATGTGAGTGTGAAGACTGGCAAAAAAGAAGAAAGGATACTTTCTCCAGTGAAAACAAATGGAAACTATTTTAATTTATATACTGTTATGGTCCAAGATGCAATAGTAGAACTGTGACCTGTATGTTTTTGGAATATGCTTCTCTTGTTTTCAAACAACAGGCATATTTCTGTTCAGGTGATGAACAGAAAGGCCATTCAGACAATAGACTGGATATAAATTCATGCTAGATTAATGTTTTATTTAGGTTGTCATCTAAATTTTAAATATGTAGCAGCCAAAGCTTATTTGAGTAAAGTCTAAGCATTTATTTTTATGTGCCCGTGAACAGTAATGTGTAAATCACAGACTATCCAGCAGCAGATAGTTGCTGTGGTCTGATCAGTATGTAAACTAAAGTTTCACACTGTTTCTAACCCAGTTCATGGCTTTGTGGAGAGTACTAGTTTTGTTGGTTTCAGAGGAGGGCTACAGCAATTTTGTTGTTGAAATGTTTTTATGACGGGGGGGGGAAAACCCCCGTGTTTTCAGTATCTGCCTAAGTAACAGTGCAAAACACTTGCTTTCTGCATACTGTTTCAATGTGCTGTCAAAATATCACCTGCATGAAAATTAGAGCTTTCCCTGGGGGAGCAGGTCTGCAGGGACAGCGGTGGCTGGAGCCCTGCGCGCCCCAAGTCTCATCTGAGAGCTGGGTCCTGGCCAGGTGATGCCCTCACTGTGCGTTCCAGTCACGCACAGCAGAGGATCTTGGCTGGGGGATGTAGCCCTCGGGGAAGTTTGAGGGATGTGAAAGGCTGTTGCTGATGGATCCTAAATGAACATTTTTATTCCTTAGGTGTCTTCTCTATTTACTTGTCTTGGTCGTGTTGTGTCTTGATGTGCTGGTGAAGGTCTTCAGAAGGGCCTGAGACTTGAACTTTCCTAGAGTTTAAGGTACTCATGTTTCAGGATTTTCATTATTTTGCTTCCCTAAGTGTAGTCTTTGATTTCACAATTGAGCAAATAATTCTCATAGTAATAGCGTTGTTGCTGGGATGGATGTAAGGCCATAAATGAGCAAGGTTTGTATGGAGGGAGGTGTATGTTCTTGCAGGAGGCGGCTGTGTAGCTGTGCAGATGAGTGGGTGTGCTCTGGCGCCCGTGGGTGCTTCTCTAGGCATGGAAGAGACAGAGCAAACTTCAGGCAATGCCACGGCACGTCTCTGGGAGGAGGGGGCAAAGCCTCCTGCAGCTTTAGCTATCATAATTCTCATGTTTCTGTTCAGACAGGTGGTTAAACATTGTTTGTCAGTGATGGCTTTCTGACATGTCTCCCTATATTTCCCTCCCCACCTCCAAAGCCGTATTTCACTCTTCTTTACCATGTGCTGACCTTGCGGGCAGGCATGGCTCAGACTATGTCTGCCGGGCATGGTGAGGCTGGGGACTAGTTTGTGGTGCTTGAGCATGCTGGGGTATCTACTGTCCGTAAATACCTCTATGCTCAGGTGGGTGAGTTAGGAGTGTTGCGAAAGTGTGCTCACGCCCGGGTCTGAGCAGTGCTCGCTGCCCCACAGGCAATGGGTACCCAGGCAGGCAGCTCCTCCTCGCCACAGGGCGTAAATGGCTCCCTGTGCAGTTAGAGGCCGAGTGCCCACCAGGGATGGGGTCCTCACTGAAAGCTGCACCTGATCACAGCCTTCCCTACCCCTATGGCAAATAAATGATAGAAACAGTAATAAATTGCATGAATTTATTGCATGAATTTATTGCATGAATTGCAGGTTTCAGTTATACGGTCCTTACTGTGTTTCATACTGCTGGTGTTCTGTGCTGCCAGTTAGTGTAGATGCAGGTCCCAAAATAACCTTGAGGCTCACTGGCTCGGTGGGGAGCAGATGTGCTGGCAGCATGGCGTACTTGGCTCTGGAGAAGGGGGATGTTCTGGCTCCGCTTTCCTTGGAGCATGTCTCTTCCAGCTAGTCTCTTACATGACATTAACGGCAGCCTAAACGTATGGGCAGGGGTACGAGAATCAAGCAGTGGCCCGTGTGTGTCAGTCCACAGGGAACAGACATAAAGCAGAAGGACCAGGTGGAAAAAGGGCAACCTGAGATGCACCAGACCTTGTGTGATTGAAAGGAATTACTTTTTTTTTAATCATCTTTCATTTAGGGAGTTTCCATTCTTCTCTTGGCTACAGATTTGCAGTTGAATAATGCCAGCTTTGTACGTAACCATAAATATATGCATAATTTTGATATTGTCTCCAGAAGTATTAGAACCTCTGATAGAAAAATTGCCAAGGGGGATTACATAGATAAACCTCAAAAAGACACACAAATCACATGACTGTTTAAAGTAAAATCCTGAAAACCTGGTATGTTTTATTCAGCAAAGACTATTAAAATAGTTGATACGAAAACCAGATTATTCAAGAGCCAGAGAAGGGAGATAGTGCAAGCTAAGTTAGCTGATCACCTCCTCACCACACTCTGAGACTTGATTGCTTCAGTGCTTCCTGCGAAGTTTCAAGACTCAGTGGCTTCTGTAAATCTGCTGTATGCTTGTTATCTAGGTGTCTGCATTTTTGCTTCCCTTGAACTTACGGTAGATAGAGAATCATCTTTCTAGCTACAGGCAGGACAATACAGCCAGGTGTTATATGAACTTTGGATGCAGATACCTGCCAAGCACCTGAGTCCTGATTTGCAGCAACTTGTATTGCACCTCCATGGAGAATCTTCCCATTGTGCCAAATTGGAAAAGGTGGATTTGGGGATGGAAACTCAAATTAACTGTTTCAAAGAGTGTGCCAGGCTCCTTTCACTTGGAGCTTTAAGCAGATAGAAGCATAACTCGTAAGAAGTGAAGGGTAAATCAGTCCTCATTTTAGCTTACCTTTACACTCTCAGCATGTTAATAATTGGTGGGTCCTGGCAGAAAATATTTTTCCTTGACTTGTGGATAGTATCCATAAAATACTCACAGATGTAGCAAGCAGCTGCATTGTGATGCTGTTCTTAGAAGATGATGTAATGTGGCAATAATCACTTCTGAATCGTTACTGATTTATGAATTGAGAATGTTTGCAAATTATGGGTAAATTTAGCCAGCTCAAGTGAAATTCATGTCAGGTTGGTCAGGTGGTACTTCTGGGACTGTTGGCCAGTGCTCTAGCTGGGGCTTTTTCTCCATTGGCATGGTCTTTTACATTGGCTTTCCAGAAATACTTCTCTTTTTGGTGCACTGTCGTGGAGGGAGTGGGGAAGGAAAGGCAAAATGCTGACAGCTCTGGTGTGTTGTGCTGGCAGTATTTGGAGCTGTTGGTGGAAGAATGACTTGACTCCATCCATCCCTCATTCTAGACACATTTCAGATGTTGGGGCTTCTGAAGAATGAGGCGGTAGGTAGAGAGATGAAACACTTGGGATCCACAAAACCAGGATGCTGGTTCTGAAAGGGGCCTTTTCTTCTCTGCATTAATGTTCAGCATGTGGTCAGAGAGTCCTCCCTTGTCTGCCATTTCCTCAGGCTCCAGTTAATTTCCTGATGTCTCTGGCAGGCAATGGGCAGCTTGGAGCAGGAATTTGGTAGAACCTGGTTTTAAATTCATGCTTTCAGTGAGGAGCTGTTAGTAGATGGACACCTAATTAAAGTAAGAATAACATATCTAACATTTACCTTGCACCTTTTCTTAATCCTCAAAGACCTCAGCTGCCTTCGAGATGGAGCACAACATGGTGATTGTGCATAATAATGTTGCAGAATGGTTTGAGAGGAGGGGAGGAATATCTGGTCCATGGAAACAGCAAGAGGGCATAGTAGAATTATTTCAATGAGACAGAATAATGCTCCAGAAAGGAGAAACTGCCCTACTGACAGGGTGCCTGAAGAGAGAGGCACAGAAGATGACTACTATACAGGACCTGGTCTTTGTAATTGCAGGAAGTTTTTTTGCTGTATAAACCCAAACTGAACCTCTTTAGCCTCAATTTAGCAGATGTGTCTGCTGGATGTGTTTAAAACAAAATAACTGCAAGATACAATTCCTTTTTCTTTCTATTTCTAACAAGTCTTGTTTGTTTTTAATGAGATGGTTGGGTCCTGAATTATTTTCAGGCTGGATCACCCTGGTATATTCTGGGAAGAATGACCTTTTGTCAAAGAGGCTGTGGAAAAAGTAGAAAATGTCCAGACTCATGCCAGGTTAAAGCAGTCTTATAGATCGTGCTATAGAAATATTGACTGTGATCAACAGGGGTACAGGGAAGCCAGCTGATTATGAAGACCAGCTGAAAAAAGAAACTGCAGATGGAAGATAACTGCTTTCCCAGAATGTCCGTGGTACAGGCTTTCTGGAAATTAGCAGTGGGTGTGCAAACGTGTGCCTTCATGTAGGACGAGACTAGTTTGTGTGACTGGGTGGGGATCCAAGTTTTGAGAAGTGGGGTGTTGCACCCTGGGAGCCCCCTTGCTGATTGGTTTATTACAGAATAGTCTATAGTCTGGGAGGATTAGCTAAAATGAAGAACAAACCATCCTGAAGGAGTTGGCTTTTCTGCATCTGGAATCACGCCATGATCATTTATTACAAGAGAATCAGCCCTATAGTCATGGAGGGAATTTTTTCAAGATCTCTTGTTCCCAATATAGCTGTTGTGCTCAGTTGATGGCCATTAAACCAGAGGCTTATTTCATTTTTATAAGAATTTTCTTGCTTGAAAAAAAATGAAAGTTATGAGCTGAGTGCCCTATATTTGCTACTCCCTAAGTGGAATACAGAGATGAAGGAGGGAATTTTGGTGATAGCCAACTGCTGATTGAGTGAATTGCTTTTAGCAGCATGGAAAAAAAAAGTGTGAGAACACCATGAGCTATTATTTTACAATTATCCTATTTTTGCCACTGTGGGCCTCTTCAGGAATCAGACTCTGGGTAAAATACTATTTTTTTTGTTCCAGTAGCTGCTGGATATAAATACGCGCCCTCTCTCATTCTTTTCCAAAATGTGGCTTTCCCCTTATAGTCAGTCAAGGCAAGTGCGTTAATCTCTGGTTTGGGTTGCACCTTTGTTAGATTTTTTTTTTTTTTTGGTGGGGGGAATACCCCACTGTTTTGGCTTCCCTGGTTGGTGAGACTGAGACTATACCCTTTATTACTTTGTTTAAACTGAGATTTATAGATGCCAGTCCCTCTTTGACCTTTGAGAGTACATGGGTTCCCACCAACCCTTGCTAGAGCTACCTTGCCAACAGTGTAACAGGCAGAGGATTTCTTGTTGTAGGAATGTCAGCAGAGTCTTACTGTTACCTTTCTATTGAGCAATGGTCTGCCATTGGACTGGGCTATCTTTTTGGAAGGAGGGAAGAGACAGTTTTGCCATGCTATGCATTTATTTTTGAAAAAAGCAAAAACTCAATGCCTAGAAGCTAGGCTTTAAAGCATAGAGTAAAGTTGAGCCAGCACATAGGTCAAGATTACTGGGTCTGTGCTCAAAAATATTAGAGGGTTTGTAATCAGAAAAAAAATTAAAATAATTTATGTCTAATAAATTCAGATAATATATTGAAATCCATCTTCTCGCCCTGTTTTTTTGGCTGTGTTTGGAATCAGAAATACCAAAATACCACAAGGGAGTCTGCTCTCATGTTACTTCTTGCCAAGCCAGGGTTGGAAATACTCAAAATTTCATGAGAAAGGGCTTTCTCTGGGGAGTTCAGTCCATTTGTGCAGACTTGTGTGGTGCTCAGATGGTTTGAATCATTTAGATAAGGATCAAATCTTTCAGATGTTTGACTGTGTCCCAAATCTGAACCTGTTTGAAGGGTGGATCCTCCATTTGTGGTCTTCCTAAAATTGAATACCAAGTTTATCGATGCTGCTATGTACCTTGAACCCAGTGCCACTTGTAGCGGAGACAAGTGAAAGCAATTTTAGCCTTGAAGGCAGTGGGAGAGGATCCTTACGCTCTGCAAACTGTAGTGGGACTTTGAGGATGTTTAGCCATCCCGGTTGTAGCCTCTGTGCTGACTCTTCAACTCATGTTTGGCTAGCAGCATGTTTGCCTTCAGCTAGGCTGACATGGATCTGGAAGCATATGCAATGGCTGCTACTTCATGGAGTATTTGAGTCAGGCCAGCAGGCATCTGTTGTGGGAACAAATGAAAAGCAAGTACAAAATCTTTTCTCAGTTTGTGTCACGCTCTGTGGTATTTCTGCCTCCTCTGCCAACTGATCCTGAGAACACATGCTTTGCCTCTTTCCTCTAAACACTTTCTTTTCCCAGGTACTGAAGTACTCTTCTATTCCTCCTCTTCCTGCACTGAAACAATTCACAAAACCCAAAATCAGGAAGGAAAAGAAAGAGTTGTCGTGGTTGGCAGGAAATGGAAGCAGCACCATAATGTTTCTAGACGTGTCAAGCATATGTTATGTTGTGCTGGCACAGAAATGTGCAAATGCAATGCTGTTTCTGAGTCTTTCAGATTACTTTACATAAGTGGAAATGAATGATTCTGAGATTTGGGGTCTTGATTGCTCTGTTAGGGCCTGATCTTTATAGCAGATTTCCATGCAAGCTCCACCAAAAGGAGTCCTCCGTGGCTGCTCCCTGGCATAAAGCTCAAAACTGCCGTAAACACAGTCTCCACAAACTCCTTACAGTCCACTTCCGTTTTAGAGTACATTGTGCAGGGGAAACGAAGTGTGGTTTTGTTTTTGTTTTTTTTTTTTTTTTAATCGGGACTTATCAGGACATTCATAGCACCACCAAAGACTAAAATGAGGATCTTCCCACAAGTTCCTGTTACTTTCAGGGGTCATAAGGCTTTAACAATTGCTCCCCATTTGGGAAACAATCAGGTCTTGATACTTTCCGAGCTGGTGTGATATTTCCACTGGATCTGTGCAGTGTGGGGTTTCTCCAGCTGCAGGGGTGACCCTGTCTTTTGCAGCAGCTTGCTCATCGCAGTCCTGATACCAAACAGATCAACATCACAAGAGATTTAGCTGCTAAGGTAAGGCCAATCACCTTTGACATGCATGCTCATGGATCCAAGGTATCTATGTCTATATCTATCCAGTCATCTGGATCCAAGGTATCTATGAGAACAGATGGGTGGTTCAGAGCTTCCCTCCCCCATTTCCAAAATCTTAGCCTTAAAAACCTTGAAATTACTTGAAATGGGAACTCAATAAAAGTTACAGGAAACAAAAAAAAATGAATTGAAGCTTCCCAGCATACAATGGGAGCGAGAGCATAAGGACTTTCTATCTCCCTTGTAGACCTTTAACTCATTGATCTGACTGCCTGGACAAAGCAGAGAGCAAATCGCTTACGAGCGAACTCTCTTCACTTGGGATCACACTTCTGTTGCAGTTTGCCCTCTTTGTGCTTTAATTTTGTCTTTGGTTGTGCCCTCTGATTTAGGGGAGCACTTCAGTCAGAAGATAAATTAAGTGCTTGCCTAAGTTTCATTAAGGTCAATGGGACTTAGGCATAGGTTGTGCCAACTAGGGCAAGAATTAAACGTATTTGATTGGGACTTTTTAGTAAGAACTGAAGGGGAAAAAAAAAGCTGGAAAATAATTCTTTTTCCATGCTTCTAATTATCTTCAATATTCACACACACACATTAGAAATAAACAATTGAGCCGTTATGATTTTCTTTTTGGTTGTTGTTTTAAAGATAGTGCTAGCACTTCTGCTTACCCTTCTTGATGGAAGATAAAAATATTTAAATCTGAAGTAATTTTATAAAGCAGCTTCATCAGAGCTTATTTGTTTATTACAGTGTTTGTAATTGTTGTGTAAATAAGATGAGGAAGCTATTTTTGGCTTCTGCCTGCTCGTCCTCAGAAGGAGTCATAAGATGTATACACCAAGACGGTGACTGAGTGCAGCTGGAGCTCCTGATACATTTCATTTGATGTGAGCTGTGTGAGGGGATAATTACCAAGAGAGTCAAAGATGAGGCCTCTTGCAGAGCAATGGACCAAGCGGCATACTTCTGATTGCAGCAGCCAGCTCTGCAATAAAGTGATGAAAACTGCCTCATCCTTTTCAGTTGCATTGATCACCAAGGTGCACTTCTGTCAGTCTTTCTAGGGCTTCTGCCTGTGCTTTTCTTCTTCCTCTATTTTGCCATAGCCTAGAAAGGAGAGGCTGCTCTGAGGCAGGCTCTTTGCTCTTAACCAAGACACACAGGATGTATTATTTTTAACCCCAAGGTAACTGGTGCATATGACCTGTCTTGTGACACGACACAGGGACAACAGAGCTCTCTAGTTTTACCGTGAGGGGAGTGCTGCCTGTCTGCAGCTAACCTCAATGAACTGACACACTGAAAATGATGAAAAGTGAGTCCTGCAGTTCTGGGGCAATGAAAGCGATCAGGTGGGAGCCCTCTGCTAGAGTCAATGGCGTGTGGATGTTGGCAGAGGCCTTGGTTTGCCTTTCTGCTTTGTACGTTCAGATCAGGGTAACACCAAGTGTGTTATTTACCCTGAGATAACAAAAATTTGTACACCTGTTTTCTAGCAATGAAGGAAATACCTAACTGCAAACAGGGTGAACAGCAGGAGAATTGCTAGATAGAGGGTACAGGAGCAGGTGGATTTGCTCTCTACTTTGCTCTGGTCATCAATTAGTTAAGTGCCTAGTAAGAAGACAGGTGGGAGAAAAAAATTACTCCTAAGACCTATATTCCATTCATATCAGTTCTGGGCTAAACATCTTGATTTTGTTAGCTGTAGTTCTTAACTTCATGCTCCAAGTTGGATTTGTTCACAGTTTTTTAGGTCCCTCAGCGTGGCTGTGAGTTTGTGGTGTTTGCTGAAGCTGTGATTGCGGTAGGGGAGGCTGGAAGGGGAGGGGTGGACCAGTGTTGGTGGCCTGTAAGCAAAGGAAGCTACGTAAATGCTGCTGATTTCATTGAGCCAGTGCTGTGAACCCAGTGCAGTGGAGATGCGTGATGTCCTGTGGTTCTGGGGTGACAAATGTAACCAGGTGGGAGCCCTCTGCTAGAGACGCTGATGTGTGGATGTTGCCAAAGGCCTTGCCTTTCATCTTTTTTTTTTGTGCAGTTGATTTTGGGTGCCTGCTCCAGCTGAAGCTTGAAATCAACGCTTTGGATTTATTTTCCTGCCTCCAAGGATGTTAGCAGACTATTTTATTAATGATATGAATGTTACATGCTGCATGGGGACAGCTGACTAACGTAGGCAGTAAAAATCAAAAAGAAAGGGAGACTGAAAATCTGTTGCTTCCTCTTACTGTCCAACTCCCTTCTCTTTGAGGACTGAAGCACCCCAGAATAGTTGAGGGAGCAGAGCCCTTCTTTGTAAGAGAAAGTTTACATGAGTGCAGAGCTGTGAAAAAGACAGGCCTTTCCTGTAAAGGCAGAAGGTCTGCTGCTAGGAGAAACAAGGAATCAGTATGGAAATATTTCAGTGTTGATCTGTGCAGATATCAAGCTTGTGATAGCAGTGGCATATCTAGCTCCCCCTCTCTCTTCCTAAGTTTACCCTGTTTGGTGATAATAGAAATATTTGGAAGGAGGGAAGAGAGTCAGTTATTTTCACTATATTACCCTCAGTATTCTTACTTCATCCATATCTTTCCTGGCTCCACTTAAAGAAATTAACCTCCCAATAAGTAGTATATTTTTTAGACCACATAGAAGCCACAGTATGTACCTTTGTTTCATTTTTTCTGCAGCTATGGGAGCAAATAATAGCTGTAAATATCCACAAAACATTCATCTTTAATTTGTTTTGAAGATGAAGTACTGTTACCAAAGTTGATTAAATATTAAAGGATCATATCTTTTTTGCAGTATTTTAAAAATCTGTTACAGAAAATTCAAAGCCTCTGAACCTGAAGTGCTCTTCTGAGTGCTCTGTTTTCAGTATTGGCTCCATGGGATTTGTCTCATGCTTCCCTTGCAGCCAAGGTGATTCAGGGATTTGGGTGAGCCAGGATTCCTCTGGGCTGCATCAAGGGAAGGGACCAGACACCAAAATCTGTTTTCTGCAGGAAGGCACAGTCGGTCAGCTAGGTAGGTTAGTTAAATACATAAATAAGTGTTGAGGTGGAGAAAGGAAGGAAAACAGACTTCTGTTTTGACTCCAGTAGTAGTGACAAACGTATCGTTGTAAGCCTCCTGTTAACTTGTCTGAAGACTTGGCAGGGCTTCCTAACTTACCTGTTGAAGGAAGGTGGTAAAGACAATGTGAAAGATCATGGAAAGTATTGTAATAAGTGTAGACATCCAATCTTTAAGTATTTATTTCCTATCTTAAGCACCTGAATTGAAGGATAAGAGAAATTAGAAGTCTTAAATGACCTGTGAACAAAGTGTGATCAGTGGGGATCAAAGGGGAAACATAATTGCAGATGAAACTGTAGATACAAAAACTTTCAAGTGAAATGCTAAACACGGCTGTATTCATGTGATCTCTTGTTTGTGATAGGATAGTAATCTTTAGAAGTTCAGCTGTCTTTAACATGCTGTGAAAGACATATTGTGGCCTCTATGTAGTTGTCTTCTCCGCGGTGACCAATGATAAAACCTGAGGGAACGGCAGGAAGATATGCCAGGGGAGGTTTAGGTTGGATATTGGGAAAAGGTTCTTCACCCAGAGTGTGGTGGAGCACTGGAACAGGCTTCCCTGGGAGGCAGTCACGGCGTCAAGCCTGACAAGATTCAAGAAGCATTTGGACAACACCCTTAGACATATGGGGTGAATTTTGGGGTTGTCCTATGCAGGGACAGGAGTTGGAGTTGATGATCCTTGTGGGTCCCTTCCAACTCAGGACATTCTATGATTCACCTTTTTTTCCTGAATTTATTACTGAGAAAGAAAATATCTTGCATAAAGAATTCATTGGTGGCGGTTGGCAAAAGGAAAGAAAAGCAAATATTCGGGATGTGGGAGTACACCATGTGGCTCTGCCTCTGTCTTATCAGTCTTCTGCTGTGGTACTGGAAATAAGTCAGCTCAGGGCCCTTGACTTGTGATGGGGTGTAAGAGAGAATTCATTACTCTGGGATACCATTTCACCTTGGATTTTTCTTCCTGAAGACCAGTTATGCTTATCAGAACGGTCACTGTATTTTGAGGTTGTTCCAGATAATCTAGGACAGATATTTGTTCTCTGCATGTAGATATCTATCTCCCATTCCTTTTCAAAACTTTTGGAGACATGAAGGAAGAAGCTGCTTTCTAAACCAACTCATACCAGCTTATTTAAAAGTTAGCTTGGTAGAGCTGCTAGGCACTCTGCTCCCATCTTTTAAGTTTAAGGAATGTTTCAAGAAAGTGTTTGTAGCTCTAATACCTGAAAGACGCTTTGTTTAAGTGCTCCCTTTATTACTTTCTGAATGGGATGCCCTTCTGTGTTACACAACTGGACTGCTGTTTTTCTGATCCAGATTCAAACCCAGATTTTTTTCCCAGAGTTTTTCCACCATGGTGAACTAGGCTTGGGAAGTTGGCTATGTCTGAGGCTACTGATGCAACCAAAGTCAGCTGGTGAGAGTTCTGTTTTGGGAAACCCTTGGTATAGACTCCAATTTGTTTCTTTTTAATAGGAATTATATCTGCTGAAGGGCCCAAACTCCCTCCTCGCCGGCTCTGCCGTAACCCCTGTGCCATTCCAAGGAGGAATAAATCCTCTGCTCTGCCCTATTCAAACCCAAGGGCCGCCTTCATGCCGCAGCTTTCAGATTCCAAAGGCATTTTTTGGTTAGCAGCTCTGCTGGATGCACAAAGGGTCAGTGCACTAATAGGATACAGCACTGGGAAAGGACAGGGCTTTAAGGGACTCTTTGGAGATTTGATGCCCTGTGTGAAAGAGGTCAGCAATACTGCAGCAACAATTTTAATTTACTTGTGGAAAAAAAAGGGCACCATAAAAAGAGGAAGGACACTGGAAATAAGGGAACGTTTAATTCCTCCTATCTGGGTGATTCTAGCCCCAAATCAATCCATTGCTGGTAAACCTAACCAATACCTTTATAGGACTTAATAACATGGAATAAATGTCCTCCTGCCTTTCCCCACCCCCTGCCAGTGCATAGCAGCTCCTTATTGTGTGCATCTACTTTAGAGGTGCTAGGGGGTAGTAGTAACTTCTTCACAAGAGATATTGGTCTGCACCTGCTCAAGGGCACTCTCATGTTGATGCTCTGCATAGCAGAAAACAAGCCAGCCCTTTGCAGAGAGTGATAAAAGCAACTTTCTGGCACTTGATGGCTTATGCTGTCCTAGAGAGAAAAAAGAATTGATGACAGGTACACAAAGAGACTGAGCAGCTCCCAAAATTCATGTTGGATTTTGGGAAATCCTCTCTCCCCAAGCTGTCTTGTCACAAGGATTGTTCAGCTCTGTAAGAGGCTCTTTGATGCTTGGGAATTGGGGAAATGCTGATCATCTGTGCTAGGGTGAATGACATTGGTGCTGTGGGAAACTGAAAAGAGCTATTTTGACTCTGGCTTTGTCAATCTCTCTATGGCTGAAAGCTGTGAGGCACGGGAGCCTGTATCCAAACATAACTCGCACATCTGCAATAGATATCAACAATGCTTACATGACTTTGTGCAGGAAACAAGTTTGAAATATTCTTGGTCCGTTTTCTTTCTTCCCAGCATATCAAAAAGCAAAGGGCAGTATTGAACATCATGCTTCAGTGACAGGGGAATCTATTTCTGAGTGGATGTTTTGATTGATTTATTTATTAAACAAGATTTATTTTTCATTGGGAAGTATCCTTTTAGAGTTATATATACAGAAAACCCAACCAAATAAAGCCATATTGAGCATCAACAGCATCATGATAATGTATAAGAGGGTTTGGTTTAAATCCTTCAAAAAGAAGAATATAGGTCTGCCCATTATCTCTAATACTCCAACAATGTGGGCTAGGTGAAATCTGCTTGGAAGCAGTGGGCAGCAGTGTTCACTGAAGAGAAAGGTAAGTAGTAGTTAATTTAGGCTGAATTAGTCTGACAGATGACACTGCCCAGTGCACAGAGTACTGGTTTTGAACTAGGTGGGCAGAAGTCCAGTGGTCTCCAGCCCTGTGGGATGGATGTGTGTTGTGTTTTTTGAGTGTGAGAAAGATGAGTGAAGTGTCAGAAATCACCAGGAGTGTGGTCCTGAAGAAAAACATGGAGTGCTTTTTGGGTAAAAAAAAAACTGGGCAAAGAAGTCATCTCTTCAGATTTTTCTACAATGGTCAGGGAAAGGAGACTGAATACTTTCTCTAATAGATATATAGGTTGACCTCAGAGACCTGTTGACTCTACCACTAGTACCTCCTCCTTTCTGGAACCACAACCGAAGTATTGACCATTTAACTTCCAACTTAATGTGTGAACTATTGCTCCTGTAATTGCAGAGTGAGCTGCTTCAGGGAGCCGAGCTTGCTGCTGTTGGTGGCAAGCCAGCTTGCCGCATAACTGGATAACCCCCAGCACTGGTGAAGGAGAAAGGGAATGCACAAGCAGGAGAAGGACTGGCATGCTACAACCCTGGCTTAGACTAATTCACGTCTCCATGGACGTGCAGGCTCAGTCCCACCTCAGTCCAGGAACATTGTACACCATTGCAGAACAGGAGGAGACTAGCTCTTTCAGCTGTGAAGCTGGAGTTGGAATAAAATGCAACCAAATCAAAATATAATGAAGCATCAGGAATGACCTGAGACTGATTCATTTCTGGACTTGTAAAAATATGATCTTTAAATACAATGCCTTGATTAGCACAGCACTTCTAACAACAGTGTTGTAGCATTTACCTAATGGAGAGATGGTAAGGATTTGAAAACCTCTTCTCTTTTCAGTTTGGAAACCTTGATAACCTAGATGTAAAGTCAGAGCATTACTATAGGTTTGCATGTAAGTGCATTTGTTTGTTTCCTATCCCGTTTTCTAACATCCTTGATGTACCTAGTGATACCGTACCCAATTTAGTTACTGACAATCTCCCTATAGTCATGGCAAGACTCTTCCAAAATGCAAGAAATGCAGTTCTGTGTTGTTTCTAAGCTTTCCAAGTTCTCAGTCCCTTTGGTAATATGGCTGTGGTGTGAAATAAAATTGTGTGGTAGTCACAGCAGTCTTAGAATTGAAAAAGAAGGAAGGACTTCTCCTGTCCATGCACTCCGCTCTCTATGGCACATCCTGTAGTTAGCATAAATGATTTTCTTCTGTTTGTATTCTTCAAACCATGCACTTTGCTCTGCCCTACATCCATTGGCTGGTGTGAATTTTTGCTCTCTGGCCTGCAGCAATAACTTCCTTGCTCATTACCACAAACCCTCTATTTCCATTGTATTTGGTAGAGATTCCACTCTGCTTTCTCACCCACGCTCAATAGAAAGCAACAAGCACTGTGTTGCGTGCTCCTCAGTAAAACCATGCACGCTTGGCATATTGTCAACTTAGCAAACTCAGCTTCCATCCAGCATTGTGGCTGTTGAGGCTGTACCTGCATTTCTGGTGTAAGATGCAAAGCTGGGTCAAGGAAGACTGGAGTTGGGCATACACTTTGGTAACTGCACTGGGAAAGCTCCAGTTGCAAGTCTGCTCAGCCAAGACAGGGCTGTAACAAGTATTTGACTTGGAGGGGTGTGGAAATTCAGCTTTTGGTAGCGTAGGCTTTGAAAACAAGAGTTCCTTAAGCCTCCATGAAGATGGCTACAGCTGGAAAATCATATGTTTCTCTTACGATAAACTGTCTTGTGCAAATGTTTTCAGACCCTTTGAGCTCTCTCTCTGTGGGCTTGGAATCCACCCATGAGCTCTGCTTGGCTCCTTTGGTTTGGCTTCACTTTGAAGCCTAGGTCCTTTGTAGATGGGCTCAGATGGCCTGCCTTGGGGTTCAGCTTCTTGAAGGCAAGGAAAAAGCGGTGGGCACACGGCCTATTCACTAGTGGTGCCAAAATGAGCTGTGATTCACGCTAATCATGCAGACTTTCCTAATCCATCCCTTCCTAGTCTTTCTTGCGTGTTTTGCTGAGCTGTGAGTTAACAATAGTGACATTTAAAGTTTTAGCATCCGAGTGAATCATCTTGAGATGAGGGCAGCAGTTCATAGCTCACAGAGGTTTGGTTTCCGAGTGTGTCTACAACGCAGCTGGATGTGCTGATACATGCCCTGCCAACACTGGGCACCATCACTACCACTAAAACTGCAAAACTGTGGGACTTCTGGTGCCCACAGGGCTTAGTACTGCCATGGTTTCACCTCCTTAAGTCACGTCTCCTTCCTGTCTCCCAGGAATGTGTCATCCTTGTTCTGGTGGTGAAGAGGTGGAAGGGCTAATGACTGGCTGATCTTCCTGCTGGGTAGAGGTGGTCCTCTCAAAGCTGAGCTGTCTGGTAGGAGGGAAGGCTGTCAGAGAAGTCTGCTGATCCTGGAAGTGGAAGAGGGAGTGAGTTGGCTGGTAGGGTGCTGTGCTCTTGGGGGACATTGTGCCTAGTGGCACCTCCTGTTGCTACTCTACTGTGAGATGAAGACCCAGGGAAACAGGTTGCACTTCACTGCAAGGTGAGGTCCCATGAGGGTCTTGTAAGGGAAGAGCTTCTCCATGCAGTAGTCACCTTCATTTGCTGTATAATATCCTTGGCTTTTTCCAATGATGGCGGGCATCGCTTCCTCTTCTGCAGAGCAAGGGTCTTCTCTCATGAACACAGGTTCCTCGCTCAGTTACCTCAGTAGCCATGGTGGCAAGAGATTGCTGGGTTCTTATTCTGTTTCAGTTTTTCAGTGGTGAGGAAGGCAGTGGGAGGCATCCTGGGGAAAACTTCCACTAGATGTACAAAAAGAAAGAGGAGTCCAAGCACTAGTTTAAGTATAGCAAGCCCACAGTAGTCTTGTGGTAGGCTGTGGGAGGAGATGAATTATAAAGGTGCTTTTGAGGGCTGCCTGCATCTCAGCCTTCTAGCATTTTTTTTTAAGGATTTAATAGTTGAGATAGATGGCCAGTCCAAGCAATGTCTGTTGGACGTTTGTTATTGTTGGGGAGGTTTCCTTATGAATCATCTGTCTGGTTTGTGTGTTTTAATTAAAATAGAGTGTCACAATAAAGACTGAGGGCTGATTCTGTAAAACTATCTGCGCAGGGAGAGGGGAAGGAAGGGATCACTGAGTGGTAGATATACATCCTTGGGGGCCTTTGGGCAGCTTCAGTCACTCTGGCATATCCTGTAGTCTAAATACAGGTCTGGGGACTGCACCGTGTGTCTCAGGGCATGTATGCTGCCTGGGGCTATGCTGATGGGGTGGTGTACAGCCCCTGTCCTCTTCTCTCTTCCTCTCCTTCTGCCCCCAAAATACACTTAGGAAACAGCAGGATTGAAATTTATGGAGAAGCTCTATGTGTTTGGAGGGGGAGAGGGAGGGAAACCCCACCCAAATGCACTGTTAGTTAAGGTTTGTTCTTTAAATATCTTGTGTTTATGCTAGAACAGTTACAACAAAGCAGGCAACATGTTTTGTCTACAGACTAACCCATGCACCAAGTTTAGTATTAGCTGCCTTTCATTCCTTTTAGATAATCTCTTACTGCTATTAATAGAAATGTATGCTAGCTTCCTGGTGTCCGACATTGCCTGGAGATACCAAGAAGTTTTGTCTTTGCGTGTGAAGCTTTTTGGCTGTGTATTTTTGGGCGTTGTGTTGGAAACAGCAGAGCAATGGCCTCTTGCAGTGGTCAAAGGCTTGCTCTGTTGGATGGAGCTGCTGGAAACCTCCAAGAGGGGAGCCCTCTCCTTTCAGGTCCTCCTGAAACAGGACCCACCACTGAGCTCCTTGCTGCCCCAAAGCTTGCCTGGTCCCTGAGCTCGCTGCAGCTCGCAGCCTCCCCAGCCTGCCTGCCTTGCGCTAGCCCTTATCCCTTGCCTGGCCGTGTGACTTTGGTTAGCTGAAGCATTTCTAATCGCGGTGTTTTTCAACCCGGCTTGTATGAACACAGCTGGCCAAGAGGGTGATTGCATGTGAAGCTGCGCTGTCAGATATAAGGGGATGGTAAATTTTGGCAGGAAGGTGGTGACAAGCTAGGAGAGAGCTGGGGGAGGGGGGGGACACCTCTTAGCCTGCATCAGCTGAAGCCAGAACAGCATGTCTAACTGCAGCCAGAGCAGTTTGGCAATGCTTTCAAACTCTGCTAGTGAGGCTGACCACTAATAGAGCTTATAAAGTCAGTCAGATTTTTGGCAAACTTTCAGACCACTGTGTTCCTGATGGAGCCTTTAAATGTCTCCTAAAAAAGTATCCAGCATTATCAGAGAGAGCTCTGTCCTCTGGAGCTAGGCCAGGACCCATGAATGAAACGAAGCTGATAGCTCTGAACTGCAGCAGCTTTGTGGGGTGGGGAGTTGGGGGGAGCAGGACTTCACAAAATAGAATATATTTCTCTGTTTTGAAGTCTCATACCACAGAAGCGATGCTTCCTGCCTACCTGAATGTACTTCTGGTAACACGTTCTCTGCAGAAGCCTTCAAAAGGAAAGTGTGTTTTTTTTCTGATGAAGTTGTGTGCCAGGGTTGTCTTTTTATTTTTGAAACATGTGTAAACTCAGGAGGGATGAATCCCTAAGTGTTTTTCATTCCTGAGGATTTACATTTGTTGACATGTGGAAAGAATAACCACAAGCAGGTGCAAGTGGTAAAATGTGGGGGAGAACCCATGTGTCATGGTCCCAAGCCTCTGGGGTAATCAGTGCAATGGTTTTATATGACAGGGCCATATTACAGTAGGAAAACTATCTTTTCAGCATTTTCCCTTATGTGACAGGTCCAGTCCATTGGTTATGATACATGCACGGTGCCTGCTGACAAACTGAGAAGCTGTTTTGATGTCCTGTTGTGCAAAGAAAACTGGGTGCGCTCAGCACGGCTGTGTGCAGCCTGTCTGCGGGGAAATGGCATAAAAGGGGCTGGAATAAATCAGTTCCAGTGCAGGCTTGCTTGGGATAACTAACGGGGAAGTGGTTGAATGCTAGCACACGCTTTCATGGGTGCAGGAAGCTGTAAAAGTTTAGTACAGCTAGCACATGAAGGAGCAATATAACCTCCGTCGGTGCCTAGGATCCTGTGAGAAATAAGCAGATAAGAGAAAATGCTAACCCCTGGGTTTTTAGGCCTATGTGTATCTTCTGTCCTTTGGTGTTAGCACAGAGCATTACTAGCAGTCCATCACTGGAGTTTAAATAGAATGTGAGTGCTGTTTGATTGCTTGAGTGAAAACATTTTGCCTTTTTATTTGGCAGCTATAAAAAATCTTGGAGCCAAAAACCTTAAAGGATTGCACAGCGTTCAACCATTTTATTTGCGTGTGTGTGTTTCCCACCCCCCTTCCTCTGATCTGTTTATGTGAAATACTGGCAGAAAAGAGTAAATACAGAGAAATATACATATATTCTTTTTAATAATTCTTGGCAGGCTGCTTACAGTATAGAGCACTTTTAAGGTGAATTTAGATGAGTATGTATATATAAACAGTATCTCAATAAATTCTGAAAGTCCAGTTCTGATTTTGTAAGAGCACATTAACTTTTCTTGTGCCTTTATCTCTTTCATTGCTTACATCCATTGCAAAGCCTATTTTCCTTTCTTTAGTTATGTTCTGTCTGCAGCGAATTTGTGCCTTCATGTTGATTCCATTACCTGCCACCTTTTCTGTTTTAGCAATTTCTGTAATCACCTTACCTTTCTCAATATATTATCCAGGGCAAGATATTACTTCTGTACTCAGAGAATAAAATTGCCAAAGTGCAAAAATTGCCAATTGTGAAAAGTGCTCAAACAGCACCGATTGCTTGCTCTACTCATGGTGAAAAGTTTATTTTTGTGTAAGGCCCTGGGTGCACGGTTTTATTACAGACACGAGAATGATGGCTGCACATTCCCACAGGGAGTGAGGGAAGGTCAGTGCCCTACAAGCCAGGAAGAAACTCCATCAAGGGGAAGAGCAGCAAAGAACATCAAACTGCAATTACATCCTAAATACCCCTCCATTTCACTGCTGTGATAAACCCCGCTAATTTCAGCAGCCTGCTCGGTCATCTTTGCCTCTCAGGTGGTGTTATTGTAAAATAATTAGTGACTTGTCCCAGATTCAGAAAGTGGGTTCAGTAGGATTTCCAAAGAGCTCTTTCTCTTCCTCCCAGCACGAAGCCCAGCCTCTGTAGGCTGGGAGGGAGCCCCGAAGCACAGTGCAGTGCTATCGGTGAGAAATAACATTTCCCGTTATAGGGACGATGGGGGCTGGCGTGGCGTAGTTACCCAAGCCAGGAAGGTGCCTCTAGCCAGTGCTTCTGTAGGGTTGCACTGCAAGCTCTGCCCTCATACCTGAAGCACCATGGTCCCCCACCACTATGCAAGGCCATTGCTTCAATACCAGTATGAGGGAACAGGGTGTGCATGTGCCAAAAGTGGGATGGTGGAGCTGGAGGAGACTGGGGCTGCCTCCAAGTGGCAAAGCCCCCAGGCCCTGCTAATCCTGCATGGGCTGGGTGATGAGCCTGGGGTAGCATCACGCTCACACTGATGGAGCAGCATGGAGTGCTGCTCATCAGGCGCTCCCTGGCAGGGAGGAACTTAAATTTGGTCCCTTTCTGTCAGGCAAAGAGTTGTGCACATATTACAGATGGGCTAACTTTCAGTACACAGTGTTTAGCACATTTAGTCCACACCCAGCAGTAGTGAGTGCTCATGGCAGGCCTGACTAAGTTCACTTGGGATTTCACTATTTTTGCTGACTTCCATGTGAAAGGTGCTTAGCAAATGGAGGTTGCTAAAAAAAAACAAACCCAAAAAACCCAAAGTCCCCCCGACTCAAAAAAATCATAAAAATGGAGTTTTGACTTCAAACTCCCTGCTCTGATCTTTGCTGCTCACTTTTTCTGATGTGCAGGCATCTCCCTTCTAAAAATAGGAAATCTCATTGTGTGGGAGGTGTATTTAAACAGTGTTCTTTAGAATATAAATATTATTATTACTTAAACTAACCCTGCTGTAGAGAAGTTCACAAACAGCCACTTGGGCTAGGTGGAGGCTGCCTGCTGTCTGTAGGAAGCATCAAATGCTTTCAGACATGGGCTTTCTGGGGACATTCCTGCAATGGGACGCAGGCTTGTAGCTCACAGCTTTCTGTAGGAGGCTGTATGACACCTTGATGTCTGTGAATTACAATGGCCTTCAAGGACTCTGCGCCTTACAGGCTCAAGCCATTACAATGTTGAGTTAATAATTAGTTTTTAAATACCACTGTAACTTTCATTTGTGATATAGATAATTTGCAATCATACGCTGCTTTGGATGGGATAGAGCTTAAATTGAATCTAAAATGAGGAACATCACTCAAAACAGACTGAAGGAGCTAATTATTTTATTAAAAATACAGCTGTGCTTGCCATTCTAATAACCTTAACAGATCAAGGCGTATATGCATGGGGAGGCCTTTAACTAGAACTTGTATTACCATGAGACTGTAGCCTTTGATGTGTTATTTCTAGTTTATCAAATGCCTTGGTACTGCTGCTCAGTTTATTTAATGCCTTGCTTGCTAGTGCTTGATTATGAAGTCAATAATTAATAAATGGGTGGTAAAATTAAGTTTAGAGTTAAGAAAATGTATTTGACAAGGTGAGACACAAGTAACAGGGCTCTGCAAAACTTTGTTTGCTTGTTCCCTGTTCAGCTGCCCAACTGAAGCAGGGGAACTATTTTGGGTGGTTCTTGCCAAATTCGAATCCTTGAATACTCACCATCTTAATGGGTATTCTGGAATAGGGGGGGGTCATCTATGGTGACCCCCATCCCCCCTATTTCACATTGGGTGAAATAACTAAATATACCTGAGTCAAAATGCCTATCCACATCACTGTGCAGCTCTGGTGAATATTTGTGCTTGGTGGGATCAACATGAACAGGAGAGCTGAAAAGAGAGGTCAGGCTACCATGGGATCCGGGCACGCTTTTACGGGTGTGGGCTCAGGCTCTGAGGCAGAGGAGGGAACTGAAGGTGGGTCTCCTGCGTCCTGGGAAGTTGCTTGAATCGCTGGACTGTGGGATGAGTGAGGCACGATATCATTCCCATTTCTCAGATGTGTTTTCCATCCCTGTTCATCCTCAAAAAGAAGGCTAGGGTGTGTGGGGTGGGATGGGCTTGGGGAATCTAGCAGGAGCTGTTCCTCAAGCAGAGGTCAGCATCACAAGTGAGCTGCAACTGCGTCTTTCGGATCACTTTACTAGCCTCCAAAATTTAAAGAAATGCACCTGGTACTAGTAAACCATGCAAGTGCCTAGGTTACAATACAGCCGTGTGACTAATGTGCATACTTTGCATACAAAGAGTGAAATGTTAGCAACAGAGCTGTGTTGCTGTTGGGTGTGTTTTCGTTAACTGTGCCAACAGGCTTTGGACTGAAATGATACAGACTGAAATCAGCTCAGGAATCACAACTTGTCTTTTGATATATGGATAAACTCTTCAGAGTGGTCCTCCTACGAGGACATAGGATGGAAAAGATCAATGAGTCCAGCTTGCCTTTTGCCCTTTCGAAGCATTTATGTGGAATATGAACCCCCTTATTTAGTGAACTGCTTTAAATAGAGTAAAACATAGGCCTGGGCTGCAAACACAGAGTGAACAAGGTATTTCCGTAGTCTGAAGAAGTTTTGGCTCCTTCTCAAACGCCACGTCTCATATTTGCCTTTGTGGTACCTTTTTCCAGATAAGGTCAGGACCTGAAAGCTAAGCTGTGCTTGAAGAAGTTGAGTGAGTTATGTAAGACTCCCCAGTTTGAGGAAATCTCATGAGATGGAAGTTTCTCACCAGATTTCGAGTGTTTCTGACATCTGCCAGTCCTGGGAAAGCCAGTGTTAGCCTTACTTGTGGTATTCTGTCAGCTGTGATTCCAGAAGCTAATAAATAATGGTTTTAAATGGATCCAGGATACTGCATAAGAGGTGTAAAGAACTGCAGGTTTGGTCAAAGGCCTCAGCCCTTGGGGGTTTCAGTATGACTCCCAAACCATAAAGTTGGGCTAACAAGATTAGAAACATTTAATGCAGCTCCAGTGCTCCCCAAAAGCCATTTTACTGTCCTCTGTATTCACCTCTTGCCTGAGCTAGTACGTGTGAGAACTGGGAAACTACCTGACCTGTCCAGAGATCAGCTTTTGCAATGACTGGAGACCTGTGGGAACAGCACAGCTTTTGAGGGTGCTGCTTTGTCACCTGAATGAAAATCTCTGTCCAAAGCGGGTGGGGGAAGGAGTTCACACCTGCAGTGGTGAAACTAGGCATCAAGGGTTGCAGCTTCCTTAAGGACATACTTGGCACTACTGATTTTTAAACTCAACGCTGCCCACCCAATTGTCTGTCAAAAGAAATGCATGATGTGCTTTACTGCATGTTAATTCAGGCTGGAGCAGGGGTAGGGGGGGAAGGAGGGTGAAAATGTCACATTAGTGTGTACTTTGGTGTCACTCTTCTGCTCCTTCCATACAATATTCCACACCCTGTTTATAAATCTTGTCTGATAGATACCCAGCTCTGCTCTTCTACTGCACAAAGGTGTCCATAGCCATAACAGCTTTCCTGTATCTAAAATGGTAATGATAAAGCCTGATGCATGCATGGAAGGGGACAGGGAAGGGCTAAGTATTACTAATGCTTGATGCTGTAGTCTTCATTTTTCAATTGCACCACGGATCTATGAATTGAAGGCAAGTGTTTGCCCTGTAGTTGCAGGGGAACAGACATCCTTACAGGACACTGCTGAAGGATTTTGCACCCATGTTGGCTGAGATTTCTTATTTGTGCAGCAGTGGAGATTTTAAATAATGGGGAAGGGATGCTTTTCCTTCCTTTGAGGTTGGAGCAAATGCAACTTCAACTTTGGGAAAAATCTATGAGAGCAATTGAGTTTCCCTGAAGCATCTATCCCAGTAATTGATGTGACACCCTGCACTAATGAATAAATGGATTGTCTTTGTATTTCTGCAAAGCGAATGTGTCACATATTGAATAGCGACATTGATATTCTTATCAGATGTAAGAGTTAACACTTCTTTTGGGTAAATGGAGTAGTTTGACCTCTGAGAGCTATTATCTGCCAGGTTTGCAGGTAACTTGTCACAACATCTTTTTGCATTGTATTTGTTTTGAAAGTTTCACTGTAACCATATAGGCTGGAGAATTACCTTTCTTACATGAAATCCAAGGTGGATAGGAAGAATTATGCATCCTTTAAAAGTGGGCTATTGGTGTGGGTGGGAAACTGTCACACCGTCAGTATGGCTTCATAACCGTATCACGCAAAAGGCTCCCGATGTTCTGTAGTAGGGCCCCTGTGTGCTAGGTCCTCTATGGAGAGGGGACACAACTCCTGCTCTGCTGAGCTTAACATTTAAAAGGATGAGCTAGACAAAGTGCAAGAGGAAGGAGGGCAGACACAGGGACTCAGTCTCTCAGACTCCATTTTGCTGGGCCGTGTTGCCTTTCTTGTGTCTATTGTTACTTAATTAAAGGATATCTAATGTTAGCAGTTGTGGTCCCCTCCCAATAATCACTGTTACAAACGTTGCTGGGGTCTTGGAGGGTATTTATGGCTCTCCTGGGAAACACCGAGGAGAATTACAAAGCCATTGTGGAACAGAGTGATAAGAAAAATTCTGAATACAGCCTGCATTCAGAAAAATTAAAAATAATGAAAACTCAAAAGTAGCATGCTACTAGTGCTGCTTTTGCCTTTTATTTAAGTAAGGAAAAATGTATTGAAGAACTTTGGTAAAAAATAAGGTGCTGGGTCCTACTATGACCTTATGCTGGAAGCTGTGGGTCTCTTTTGAGTTAATGGTTGTGAGTTAACTTTCAACCAAAACAAAGGTTTCAGCTGGTTGGGCCCTGTATAGCTTTACCAGGACAGGATATTGGCCAGGAAGGTGTAGTCGCTGGTGGCACATCTCATTTCTCAGTCAGTGATGTGTGAGGCTGAGGAGATTCCTGGAGAAGAATTTGGGCCCATCCCCAAAGATGCTTCGCAGAGAAAGAGAAGCAGTCAGAGAGGGGCTTCCCACCAACCCACCTTCCAGAAGGGATCCTGGAGAGTGGTGTGCTTTGCTCTTACAGTAAGTATGCAGTGGAGAAGGATGGATGGGTCCAGTGTTACAAGCTCATAGGGTGTGCCACACGGTGTAACATTACTTGTAGGTACATGTGTGCATTAATGGATGAATAAAAGAATAATATGTAAATACCCAGCAAGGTGGCTAAGAGAGTGGGACAAATCATAGACTATGTAGGAAACTGCTGCTGTCCCTGGGACCTGCCATTCAAGGATGGTGCCCTCTCCATCTTCTGCTTGAATTGTTCCACTTTGTATATATTTTGAGGCAAATTCTCAAGTAGATCCAGTATGATGAAAATCATGTTATTTGACATAGTAGCTAATCATCAAAATATTCCCATCATCCTAATAGGGAATAGGAGGCGGTTCTTGGGATAGAGTCCTTGTCACCCACTTTAAGCAAGCTATCAGTCATTAAAAACACACATTTTCTTTTTCCTTTGAAGACGCAGGCCAGATTTTATATTGCCTTGCAAAAGGCAAGCTAGAGATCCATGACACTTGTCAAAACAAAAAGGTAGAGAATAACCCTTCTGCCCTGCCCATCAGCTTCTCAATAAAATTGATTCTAGACATGCAAGGTTGTCTGTGTGCTATTGCTAAGTGCATAATAGCTGTAGTATGCTAACTCATTATTCTGTAAAGTGCTGTGAAATACTGTGATTACGAAAGATGCTACATAAAACCAGCTTCCAATCTAGTCAAGTGACGGTCAGATGGCCAGACAGGCTGCCGTAGCATGGCTACATGATCTGCAGTCCAGTGGTTTTATGGCTATGAATGTCCCTTAGACTTGTTTGCACGTGCCAGAAATTACAAGTGCTCTTTTAGGGTTTTTTGCATGCTATCTCCTTTTGATTCCCCCCTTTGTCCTTGTATTTTGGAGCACTGAAGTTTCAGATGGTTCCTGCTCTGAATGATCAGCTTTATCCATGTGGGTGCTTGCCAGTTCTCAATAAGAGTCAGTTATAATGTAATTTATTTTGTAAAGTACACTGACTATTGGCCACTGGGTAACCAAAGGTGAAAAGGGAGCAAATGAAAAGCAGATAAGAAAGCATGTTGTGGGCTGGGGGAAGGGAGGCTCTAGTGTGAGGGAAAGTGAATAGGGATGGTTTGGAGAAGTGAAAACCAAAAAAATAAGGCATGCACATGTAGCTCAAAGGACTTCATTACAGCTAATTTAGGAAGATAACAAAGGAGTGATGTCAACACACTCCAAATGGGGGAGAAGCACAATGGGAAGAACAGAGAGTGCAAGAACAAATAAGAGTCATAAAATGGACAAATGTCTTCAAGTCTTTAGAGAGTGAGTATGTTTTAGTGCCTCTTCCCCTCCTCCTTTCCTGTTCTCCAGGAAATGTCTTACTAATAAGAGGAGCAAAAGGGTTGGCAAGTTTAATAATGCCCTCAAGGTGATGAAATGTTGGTGCTTGACAGAACAAAAACTTGGCCATCCAGTTCTCCAGCTTCGCTTAACCGTGAGCCACTCTTTCTTTGTATCAAACCTGGCAACCCACATAGAGTATTAATTGTGCACAAGATATCATAAATTCACTATTAGGAATGTAATTGCACTGAGTGCTCAGAAGAAAGAAAGGGTCCCTTCCCAATCCCCACCTCTTTTTTTCCCCTGGAGGACTTTCATGGTAGAAACGTAAATATTGCAGCTGGGCTTTTGAGGTTTACTCTGTAGAGTCCATTTAAGATGGTGATCATTAAGACGTGTGTGTTTGTAACACTTGTCAAGAAGCTGGGTAGCTTTCAGCAAGAGGGAGCTTGACAGGAGACAGACAATTAACTTGCACACAAAGATGAAATCCATTAAGACCTTGTGTAGCTCTAAATGCTGAGCTTTTTTTGCAGTTATGTCATCTTGTCTGAGGCGTTGCCTCAAACCAGGCTGCTAATTTAATGTAGATTTTTTTCCCCCATCACAACAAGGTCCAGTTCTTTGGCACGCAGAGCCTCAAATGTACGTGTCCAATTTTAACATGTAGGAAACAGAGACACAAAGACTTCTAAACTGACCTGTGGAGGCATGCCATGGTGGGTTGTGGTGTTTGTCATCTCCTGACCTTCCCAAATGGGGACCTGGCTGCAACATGCAGGGGCCTCTGGAGCTTGTATTCCCTTCCTGTGAAAATGGGAACAGAGGAAGGGAGAAAAGGGCTAGGACTGCGTGGTGCTGTGGTGTCAGCATGGAGCTGGAGGGTGTGTCTGGGTATAGACAACAGCCAAAACTCTCGTCGTTATAGATCAGAGAAGTGTACAGAGCCCTGCACTAATATCCTGCAATTTTGGCCACTCTTTGTATTGATGGGTCTGTTGTTTTGAGGACAAAAATAAGCTATAATGAATGAGCAAAGCCAACAATAACCTCTGATTAAACCTTAATTTGGTAAGCAGCAATATGACTGATGTCAAGGATGGGTTTTCCACTGATATAGAGCAGCATGCCTCCTCTGGTTTCAGTGGGGAAATGTTGATTTAAGGTGGGCTGGAGTCTCTGACCTTTTACGTGTGTGTTCAGAGGGCCAAGGGTTCAGCTGGTAGGAGCTTCCTTGTGTCGGTGAACCTACGAGTGCCTCGTCGATGTCGACGATACCCTATGCGAGAGTGCTTAATAGCGGATGAACATTGGAAAGATTGTGGATTACTTTGTTAAGCAAGCGTGGCTTGTAAGTAATGTGGAGCTGACCCTTCGTGACACTTATGTGACCCAGAAACAAAGCAGCAGGCAGGAGAGCCCTGCAGTAAATGAACAGTGTTTTGATATTTTCTAATAATAAAACCGATGAAGTTAACCTTTGCAAAGTATAGTTAAACTTAATTTATTTTCAAATGTGCAATGTTTGCAGTGTGTTTGTTTGCACTGTAACCTAATTTTCCACTTCCTTTCCCTTGTCATACAGTTTTTAGGCCAGGAATGCAGTAATGAATAGAGAGAAGAATGTCAGTTTAGACCGTAAAAAGCCTCTGTGAAAAAGCCTAGTAGAATTAGATAGGGAATGATCGTCTGTAGGATTTCAAAGCCCATGTCTTCTCTGGTTTAAAGCCACAGGATCACTAATAAAGAATCATTTTATACATGTGGCCTACTGCTCTTTGTGGCTGAGCATAGCTTAAATAATACCACTTTTTTTTCGTCTTGCATGGAAGTGTTTGCATGTGTCCCACTCTGGTTGATTTAGTCTGTAGGACCACTGCATTACTGGGGTGCAGGCAGCCTGGCCTTGGGGTTTTAGTGTGTAAACAGACCTTCTTCCTCACTAGGATCCTTGTTGGGCTAAAGCTGGGTCCAAATTAATGTGCTAGATTGTTACCATCAAAATGGGAGCAAGTATTAAGCGGCCAACTGGATCAGCATCAGAATTTGGCAAGGGACCTCTTTCTTTCTCATAGGTTGAATCCAGCCACCGGGTCTGCTTGTAGGTAACCCTTGAGTGGATTTAAAACTCGTGCCCAGAGGCCAAGGCTTATGATCTTCCTTACATTTCACATTTTTTTTTTTTTTTGCTTTACGTCTGCTGTACAGTCTATACACATGTATGATTACCAAAGTGGAAACCTCGGAGATTGACTGTACAGCATTTCTTTTTTTTTATCCCCGGCGTTAAGTGGACCCAGTCTAGCTGAGCGGAGTGGAAATGCAGCAAGTAGTGCTGGGCACTTTTCTGCCTGTGTATGGGTAGTAGGCGTACACTGGAGATGAATCAGGGTCAGTACACTGTGATATGTTAATTTGCCAATAATCATTATAAGTAATAGCTTTACTGATTCATGAGTTCCATAAATTGATTAGTCCCTCTGTTAATTAAGAGCTCTAATGCACTACATATGCGATAGATCATTCCTTTACTTTATGACTTTATCTGGCCCAGGGAACTTGAGCACACTGGTCTGTGCTGGTAGCTACCATTTCCATTTTCCAGTGTGCTACCACACATATGCGAGCATATAGCATTGTACACATTTCATATTGGTTTCTGCATAGAATTAGCGGAGTACTTCTTTGAGCTTCCTGGTGCATCACAGTGCAAAGTCAGCACGGTTTCTGTCGGATCATCTTCACCAAAAACTGAGCTGACTCTGCACTCAACTAGGGAGACCCATGCAAGATGAAGTCTTGCTTGTCAAGCAGCAATCTCTGCTTGAAAGAAGGGCCAGCAGCTTCTTAAATAACTTCTCTACTCTTATAAACCCTCTCTTCCAGTGAAGAAGCAATTTCCCATGTGCTAGCTGAGTTTGGGGCTGGAATTGAGAATGAACTGGGCTGCTCATCTGTGTGGGTGAAATGGGACTGGTGCTGGTGGGGCCGCGGGAGGAGCGAGCTGAATCCATATGGGCTCTGTTACAAGAAGGAGCAACCACCTTTCCTTCTAGCACGTGTGAACTGCTTCAGTATGTTAGATTGAAGGATGTTCCAGGATGCCTGAACAGTGGCAGTGCCCTTTTCAAAATGCCTTTATCTCCAGTGAGAACAGGGTTACTTTTTGTTTTTCAAATGGACTTTGCTTCAGTTATCCATGCCTTTGTCCCTCTGAGATGTCGTTGCCATAATACACTCTACGTGGGGCTATACGTTAGGCCCACTCAGAAACTGAAGCTAATGCAGAATGCAGTGACCCGCTTATTAAGTGGTGTTTCATACTGGGAACACATCACACTAATGTGCCAGGATCTGCACAAGTTGCCAATACATTTTTTGGATGTTGGTGTTAACCTATAAAGCTATAAATGGTTTGGTACCTAGCCACTTGGGTCAGGAGAGAAGGCACAGTGCCTTTATTAATTATACAAGCCTCCAGCTGAGAATGAATCTGCTTAGGCTTCTGGAAATGGTTCACACTGGGCATGTTCAGAGGCTTAATGCAGGCATTAACATACACTTACATTGCATCATTTAATTTGCATAGCAACTCCTAGGCTAGTAGCGATACCTTCCCTTGCACCCATCTTTGATGCTGCTGCTGCCACCTCTAAGGCTCTTTGAGACTTGGCAATCTGTGCTCTGGGCTTGGGACTGAAGGGCAGTTTTACCCATCCGCTAGATCAGGAGAAAGCCCCCGTGCAGGCCTAGCAGAAAGCTCATAAACTGGGACACATCAGTGTCTGCAGAACTGGTGAACAGGAAAATAGATCATGCTTAGTCAGAGGTACTTTCTGAATATGTCTGAGTCTAGGGAAAAAGCTGCAAATTTGGAGTTGGTTTTAGATTTTGATCAAAGTGGTTTACGGTTTACGAAATGCCCGTCCTTTCCAGAGCAGAACAAGTAACCCACAATACTCAGCCATTACGTCTACAGACAGATCTGCAGCTACTTCCTGCATTTGTCCGTGGTGTTTCTCATTGGTAATTACAGTAATATTTACGTCTCTTTGCATTTTTATATGTCCTTTGTCAAGCTGATTAGAGGAGGCACAAAGCTGCCCTTTCATTAAAAAAAAAAATTAAAAAATAAAAAGAGGCCTCATTAGGAAGCTTGCTGACATCAGCTAAATTGAGTTTCACCTCATATCAAAATTTTAATAAATAAACGGCGATGCTCAGTATGTTGCTCTAACATACACACTTCACTCACACAGCTTGCTGCGTGCTTTGTACAATGAGGCTTTTTCCTTTTTAATGCAAAACCATACTAAGTGAGTCAAGGGGAAATGGTATTTCATATTCAAGCCTTTCTTTTTCCCCAAGCAGACCTTAAAAAAAATGTAAAATCATTTGTCTGGTATCCAATCACTCCGACTATACTTTTTGATTCTGCTGTTGTACATATCAGAGCCTTAAATCTAACATTTTCTTTTGCAGTACTGCAAATGTGAGGTGTGATTTACATTTGTTTTTCTTGCAAATTAGGAAGAGCATAAAACACAGGCAGCTTTCCTTTCAGATGCCATCGCCTCTATGTAGAGTCAGGCTGGAAAAAGCCACGGGAGCAAAGAACGGACAGGGAAAGAGAGTGACAGAGGATGTTTTGGAAGTGTAAAAGGCATTTTTACAGCCAACAGACCAAAGGACTCTTGTTCCAGTCTATATCTCACTCAAATATTTATGACAACAGTTTACACTCTTTTTAACTTCTGGTTTCTCTCTTAGAAATCCATATTTAGGTAGATAATTTTAAAAGCCTGCCACTGCCAATTGCTTCTAGGACTGTGCCAGGTCCGTGCTCTTGATCTTGGGCTGTTTTAGTAACTAGCTTGGGGTTTTAAGGGGAGCTGTAATTTGAGTGGTTTTTATAGATACGAGCAACAGCCAAGTGGCAATCAAAGCAGCCCAGTCAGGATGTCCCGGCAGGGCTGTGGGCACTGGGGGCCAACAGAAACAGGCGAGGGTTGGTGGCAGCAGCCCAGCCACTGGCGGCTGCTGCCGCTGTCTGCCAGCACTGGTGACGAGCGCTGCTTGGTGACCAGCGCTCCCCATCAAACCCTCGCGGCAACTGGGCTGCCTGGGAGCTGCCTGCCTGCCTGGCAGTGCTTCTGTACAGACCTGTCCTTGGTGTCTCCCTGGCTGGGATTTTTCTTCTCAGTTTGATTTGTGCCTTTTCCCCTGGTTTTGAGGTGGTTGCTTACGGCGTGTGAGCAGCATCATCAAAACAGGTGAGGAGGCGAAGTGGTCATCCTCTCTACCTTTGTGGCACTGACCTCGGACCCCCAGCGGGGACTCACCCCATTACGTGCTAAAATAAATGTGACAAAATGATGCCGTTGGGCTGGAGGTGCTGCTGAGCTTCAATAGGCTTGAGGAAGCAGCGGTGCTCCATCGCCATCTCTGGCTTCCCGCCTTGTAGGGCTGAGATAATCCCAATTGTCCAAACTTTCTGAGCCAAGCAGGCCCACTTGAGATCAAATCCTTATGAGCTTGTCTAATCGGCCCTTTCCCCTCCCTCTTTCTCAGCCTTTTCTATCACCACCTCTTTACTGTGGTGCTGGGACATGCTCCCCGTAGAAGCTAAGTGCAAAACCTGCTAGGGACTTTAGGGGGTTTCTGGCTCTAAGCTCAAGGTCGGAACAGATTCGCAGCTTCAAGCACTTGTGCCAAGAACTGGGTTGCTTTGATCAATTAAATTCCCTGGCAGTGAAAGAATAATAATAAAGGTTAGGGGGGCCATGCTCTGAAGCTCTGTCTGCAGAAGAGTGTATCTTCCCAGTGCCCCTGAATAGCACCAGCAGGCCCTCCTCTACCTCTTTTATGGATTTAATTCTCTTTAGGAAACTAATCTCACCCCCGCTGCCCCGGCACAAAACCCAAAGTGGCAATCTTGTGAAGCACAGAAAAGCAGTTGGGGGAAACCTAGCTTTTTATGATAATACCCCGGGAAAGTGACTTGCACCACTGCTCTTAAGAATGCAAACACGCTCCCACACAAACACGGGATAAACAGCACGGCTTGTACCTTTCAGCAAAACAGAAATGCACTGGGGCCGAGGGACTCTCCCAGGGAATTGTTTGCTTGCCAGCAAGTACGGCTTCAGTTATACTAAATGCCTTGGAGGTGTGGAGACAGTTTTGCTGGAGAGTAGGGGATGCTACGGAGGAGCGGGGAGGGAAACAGGAGGGTTTATGAAAGTGATGGGGGATGACCCTCGCTTCCTGCCCAGTGCCTTGGTGGTTGTTCGTGGCATGGTGTGTGTACGTAATACTGTCAGCTCGCTTGAGTGGGAACCCTGAGCCCAGCAACTTTCAGTCTGAGTAGGCTTTGCTACCAGGTCAGGGGTTTGCCACACTTGGTTTCAGTGCCTATTTATACAAAAAAGATGAAGTTGAAGCCACTCCCAGATGAAAGGATAGTGTTCATATTTCTCCCCTAGCCTTGGCACTAGCAATGTCATGGCTGCACGGTGAGCAGAGGACATCTTCAATGGAAAGCCCAGGGGTCCGGTTTATGTTGCAGATGCCTTCATCCGACAGCGGGCTGCTCTCGGGAGGGCTGTGCCCTCCCAGTCCCATCGCTGTGCCCCTCCCAATCCCATCCCAGCTCTCCTGCTGCACTCTTTATTCAGGGGGCTGTGGTGTCCAAGACACCCTTTCTCCCTTCCTTGTAGGGTCAGTTTTCTGTGTTTTGGGCTCCTTGACACGGCCTCTGTAGGGTCGGGTGAGCCCTGGTGCTTAGAAGCCACGGTGAGGAGGAGGAGGAGGTGATGAGGGAGAGAAGCAGATGGGGAGGAAGAGCGAGGGACTGGCTTGTTCTTCAGCACTCCATCTGTGGTTGACATAGACAGATTGTGACACTGTGTCCCAAGCTGAATTTAAGCAATGCAGCCCTTCCCAGTGACCCCAGATCTGGGAGGCAGGCTGGGGCAAAGGGGCTGGTAAGCAGCAGGCAGAGCAGGGCAGCCCAGCGGTGGGTTGTCCTTGTGGTGTCTCCAGCTGAGGTGGCAGAGCCAGGAGGTGCCAGTGACAACTCCTGAGCCAAGGCTCATCGCCCTTACCCAGTCACCAGCACGGAGCAGTCTCATCACCCGAGGTAGCTGGATATCATTTCTGTGTGCTGGCTGCCAGAGTCACTTCAATTTAGCTTGGTCTATTAAATCACCTGTCTTGATGCTGTTTGTCTGGAGATCAAATTTGGAAAGGCAGCAGCTGGAGGAAAATTAGAGCAGACAAATGTGTGTAAAAATGTTTCCCTCCAACTGCTTTCATCACAGGCAATTCTTGCCTAAATGATGAGGCTTAGGGCTATAAGTATCTCAGTTGTTTCAACTGGAGTAAACTGAAACCAAGGTCAAGTCATAGCTGGTTTGTGTCCTTTTCCCTTCTAATCTTCTAGATCTCACTATGGTTATTTTATTTGAGTGTCTGCCACTTGCTATTTCAAGCTTCCAGTGGTATGTCTGCTCTGCACCCCTGTTTGGCAGCTAAAATGTTTCCACCCCACTAGTGGACACGATTACATAATTTTAGATAAGATAAGGCCTGAAATTATTGAATTTTTTCCCTGATACAAATGAATGCATGTAAGCAGTTTGTTTTTAAGTTCCCCTCCTGCCTGTGAACTCCAGTAAAGGGAAATTAATATTTTGTGATGGATGGCAGAGGTGGAGGAGAGGAGGGGAATAAAAGGAAAGTGTCTGAGTGTGAGGGCAGCAGAAAAACAAGTGTGTTAAGTTCTTGGGTGATAGTGTGATGTTGTTCCACCTGTTTCTTTAATTACTAGAAGTTGCTGAGCCTCGTCAGCTGCCTCCGCAGCCCTGGGAGGCGAGGAAGTGCTGATGGGGTCCCAGCCACATGGCTATTCAGGCTCCTGCCAAGACTGCACGCGGAGTCAGGTTCCTCCCAGGATCGTTCATCCACAAATGCGTAGGTCATCTGAGCTCAAAACTGACTTTGAAGATCAGAAGTAACCTGTGTGGTCTCTTTTAATCTACAAAACCCTTTCTCTGAATCATCGCTTTAAGAGCAGAGTTTACTGAATTCATAGCGGTGTCTTGGTTTCCTGACATCTAGTAAATAGGCGTATTGAATACTGCATTACATAGGGATTAATTTACTTCGTCCTCCCCTCCGCCCCCAGGAATCCTATATTTTGTCTCCCATACTACCAGTTAGCCCAGCAAGGTTATTTATCAAAAAACTTCGTAAGAGAAAACTCATTTGCCGAAAGGACTCCCTTGTATTTGCCCACATTTGAATACAGAGTGGAAACGCGTTTTCTCTGCGGCTTTTGTGGGATGTCCAGAACTAAGGGCATCCCAGCCCAGGGTGTGGAGGTTTGTCTCTGAGCCTCCAGAGCTGAATATAATTGAAAGGCTTCAGGTTTCCAATTCCTGCTTTAGTCCAGCTCCAGTGTTAACGCACAGGATGTGTAATGATGACCCTCAAAGGCCTCTTTGCATTCACACTTGCAATCTTGATGTCATATTAGCTAGCGCAGGCTTTTCCCAGTATTTTATTTCATGCTTCCTTCACCGCAAACACTTGCTTCATGTGGAAAACCAGCTGGGGTGTTTCTCTCTCTCTCTCTCTTTCCCCTTTAATAATCTCTGGCTTGGGACCACTGATCCTTCAACAACCTCTTCCCTTTTTGATGTGCCCTCTGTTTTCTCTTATTTACAGCAACTGCCATGCTTGGGATTCTCTTGTTCGTCCTCTCCCTCCTCTCAATTTCTCAGGACAAGCTGAAAATGAGATTTAATGGGCCTCCCACTGTTGTTGCTCTTTTGAGATTACTGGGATCAGATGTTCTTCACTTGAGAACTAGATCAAAGAAAATGAGAGAGGGTAAAGACCAGGACGCTCAGGAAGGCAACAGAGAGTGGGGATAAGGCGGGAGAAAAGCGGTTCTTAGAGTGTAATGTGGTGGTGCAGGGCATTTTTTGGCTTTGCTGGCTCCTTGCCAGGGTTTTGCAGAAACATCAGTGCCACTATGATGTGAAAAGCTTAATAATTTTGTTACAAAACCTTTCAGCAAGCCCAGCACCACCTGAACGTTTTTATTTTTTTATCAGAATTGTCTTGGCCTACTAGCTATAAACAACCCACTAGTTTTACTGTGGGATTATTTGGCTGACCTATTCATCCCCATGTTTCCAGAAATCCTCTTCATATTAATTGCATTTCGCTGCTGGGGACACCTGTTAGCAAGGGCACAGCTGACCAGGCTCTTAATATTTCCAAATCTCTGATAATACTCCAGTTAAACCTCTGCTGCTTGCTTTTTTTTTTCTTCTTCTCTTTTTTTTTTTTTTTAAATGAGAGCTACCGGTTGGACTTTCTCCTTAGCAGCAGACTGAAGCTACAATTTCTGCGCCTCTGCCTAGCGTGAGGTGACTTTGCAGCAGAGGAGCCGATGGTTTTTGAAGGCTGTTGCTGCACTCCCCCTTTTCTCCTCTTCTGCACTGATGGGGAAGGGTCATCCAGGGACTAGGATGTCACCCCGGGATTCAAAGGCCTGGTTTAAATTTCCTGTAACACCATAGCTTCTGTATGACCATTTGCAAGGTGTGTCCGTGCACCTGTGCTGTAAAATGCTGACGCAGGTCCCCAGGAGAGACAGGGAAGCGCTTGGTCGCTGCCATGACAAGGATTTCAGTTCCTGACAGGAGCTGATTCCTGCAACTCCACGCATCCCAGACGCTCGTCCTGCCACCGCAGGCAGTAACGGGGCCCAAGGGGCAGGGAGGAGAAACCCCACTACTGGCAGCAGTCAGGACAGAGGACAGCGGCTGTGCGGCCGGCTACAGGGGTGATGGAGGAGAGGGCTCGAGGAGCTGGAGAAAACCTCTTTGTGGCTCAGGCCCTCGATGCAGGAGGGTTCTGTTTTTGTTGGTAAAAATACTGGACGTGGTACGTGTGGTTTTCTTGTTGGTCATGAAGCTCAAAGGAAACAAATACAGGATGGCAAGGACTTTCTTGTTTTGATTTTTTAAGTGCTGCATTTAATCCCCTTTATAAATGCGAGGGAAAGCCCACAAAATTCAAAGTGTCTAAAGAAGGAGATAAGCCCTTCGTGCTGTTTACTTCTACAGTGTTTATTCCTTTTCCCTTCTATTTTCTTATTATTAGAGAGGGGTGGAAAGCTTTTGTCAGGGTTCTCCTTTAAAGAAGAAGATGCTATTTGAATGTAACCTAGTCTGAGCACATGGTGTGACCCAGGGAATGAGCAATATCTTTAGTTTCTGAATTTTCTAGCTCTTGTGAATGGTGTCAGGATCTAAACATGACTCTTAAACTGCTCTGAGAACAGGATGGCTTCTATGGAAACCCCCTAGACAAGTGATTCAAAAAATATCTTTTCAGAAAATTACTTCATCATATATGAGATTTCTTTTTAAAACTAACTACATGGGAGTTCTTGGCAATGATGGTCTCTACATCTGATGGTCTAACTAGCATGAAATAGAGCTGCTGCTCTCATTTATATACATTACGCTATCTGGTTCCTCACTTGTGGTTTGGGAAAAGCATGAATTTTCAAGTTTTCCTCATGGGACTTCTTTGGCTTCTTTCACTTTACCTTTGATTTTCTTCCCTGCTATGTAGAAATACAGGATGATTATTAAACGGCTTTAGGAATTTCACTGTAAGAGGCAAGAGAACATGCAGCATCGTAATTTTTATTGCTATCATCATAGTTTCTTATTCTCTTTTCAAGAAAGTACAACAATAGTGAAGCTTTCTGGGGAAGATCATAACACAAACAGTTTAGCTGGAAGAACTAAGTATAGATATTTTTCTTGGTGTAATATTTGTCAGGCAAATCATAGGGTACTTCTTATAAGGACCTTTGTGTGTGCACAGTTAGCAAGAGCTGTCTCATCCATGTATCACTGCAAGACTGTAATCTCAGGGTAAAACCCCATGACAAACATCCGGGAGCCTTAGAGCATCCCAGTTGCAGGGAGGATGCAAGACGACTGTGGTGGGAGAGGGGATTGTGCTGACTGGGAAATGGGTTAACGTGGGTACCAGCTGTGTTTGCTTCAGTGGTTCTTTTGCACACAGGAGAGCTCTTTGTCAGTCAGCTTCAGCCAAGCCCAGCAACTCCATCCCCCTCCCCACTAGCCCCATCGGGGGAGAGCAGAGATGGTAAGGCTGATCACAGCTACAGAGGCTCCTTGCCCTGTCCCTGGCCCCAGGGATGCATAGCCAAATTACTGCAGGCAGCGGACTGCAAGAGAAACTAGGGAGCAAAGTGGAGAAGATAAGAGACACATCAGGAGAGGATGGAGGAAGGATGTTGCCCTGGGCACAGAGGCTGGGGAATGTGCCCAAGGCTGTGTAGCCATCAGTGGCAGAGGCGGGCATAAAAAAGCAACATCCTGCTACCATGCCTGTTTCACTGGGCTTTTAATTAGTACTATCACATGTACAGATGGGACCAAATGGCTTCTCACAGAGTGCAGCTTGCCCTGCCAATGTCCCCTGCCACCAGAGCAAACACTGTTCAGCCCCATGCCTGGCCACATCACCCTGGCCCCTTCCCAGCCCCTTGCCCACCAACAAGGACATGGCTTGAGGCACAGCCTCACTCCTTCGCTTGGAGATCAGCAGGGATATTTTCGGTAGCCACTGCCACTGTCCATTTTACCTTGGTCTATTCAGGGTTGTTTTTTAGTTAAAAATTCCCAGCCAACTATTTTTATACGAAAGTACACATGCCTTTCCTTCCTCCCTCTTCTAATTATTAAGTGCCTAAACCATATTATGAGCTATTTGTTTTTATTCTGTGATATTTTTAAATCAAAGATGGTTTCTGAGGGAGGCAAGCAACCAAAAATATTTATAGGTTATAATCCAGCTTGGTAGGCTCATTTAATTTAATTAGCTGTAATGTGGGAGTTCAACTCTTGTCATCAGGATAGAAATAAGTTTACCACTTTGTATTCTTTTTTAGTTTTTAAAAAGTCTTGTTTCTGTTTTTCTTTCCTGTCTTCTTTCTTTCGATAGTAAATATATTACTTATGCTGTTCCTATCCTGAGATTTCATTCCCTAAGTGCTAAATAACCCTCCCCCACCTTCTTTTTCTAGTTGGGATTTATAATACACCCCAGAAAAAAATAGGTGCTGACTGTGCTGTGAACAGTGCCCCTTCATTATAAAGCAGCCCTTGCAAACTTTTGGAAAATGGACCTACTGTGATAATAAATCTTCTCCCTTGACATACAGCACTGAATGTGGCTCTGACCACATAAACTGCTCTCCCCATGATTCTGGGGCTGTTCACAATGCCAACCATTTATAAGCCAGTTGGCTTTACATTAATTAATTCCCAAGTCATTCACAAACAGCAACAATCACCTCAAAGTGCAGGCCTAGGAAAGGGCTGGCATTTTTGAAAGAGAGATCTGTATATAGAAATTTACCATGCTCGCAATAGGGAACAAACCCAGCCCTTGAAACAACAATGACTTTCTGCTTTTGGGCTTGGGGTCGCGGCTTCTTTTGGTTCAGCTCGTGGTGGTTTATTTACGACGGGTGCTAATTTCTGATGTTTGACTTCTTTCGTGGAGAGCATGGGCCGGGCATCCCGCCCCAAGTGCAAGGTAGGGCTCCCTGCAGGGTGAGGCTGAGGAAAGCTATATTGCCTTGGAGAGGAGCTCCAGGATCCCAGGAATGCCAGGGAAGGATTTGGCTTTGTGACAACCTCTGCCAGATTGCTAGTTACTTCTCACCTGGATTTCAGTGCCTGCCTGGATGATCTCTGCTCGTAGCCTTCCCGTACAGGGTTTTAAAATCAGCCAGTAGAGTTTCATGGCTGAGACATTTCTGGGAGTAATTTTGAGAAGCTGTATAGGAGGGGTCTCGGTCTCCCTCCCCATCATAGCTTTTAGGCTTTTAAGAGAAGTTTTTTCAGACATGATTTAATTGCATACCTTGTTTCTCATGGGGTGCAGTTTCCTCTGGCCACTGTCAGCTACCCCTTCTGCCATCTCCTTCCCCCAGCACTGGTCCATGCAGCCTGCCTTCACCTGTGCACCGCTGAGCTTCCCTGCCGGTGCATCGGGGTTGTTCCCCTCAGTTTTGTTTCCTGGGGGTTCCCCTCTGGCCAGGTGAGTTGCCTATTGCCACTCAGTCTCTTCCATCTCCATCACCTTATGTTGTCCTTTCCAGAGCTTCTCGTATTTTGTGTGGTGGGTGTTTTGCCTTGCCTAGGCTGTAAACTTGTAAGGACGATACACTTTGGTGGAAGTCAACCTGGAGAATGAAAACCTGCTGTGTTGGAGATGGGAGCATTTTTTCATGGTTGGTCATCCAGTGCGGTGGACATGGACCTTCACACCCCTCCCTGCAAGCCCCCGCTGAAACTGCAGCCAGAGCTGAGCTGACAGTGCAACTTTAACTTGGCTGCCTTGAGGAGGTGCATTATGGTACAGGCTTTAAGGACACAATTAGAAATGAACTTCACAGGACGGTGCCTCATCCAGTCCATGGAACTGACAGTCCTCATTCACTAAGCAGCTATTCAGTAGTTTTTCTTCATCATTTTCTAGCGGGGGAGGGAGGAGCTGATCCCTTAATTCCAACATCCTATTCAGATACTGTACTGAAGACAGAGTTATTAATTTCTTCAGAGGGTTTTTGCTGTCATTCAGCATGACAGTATCCTGAATGCTTTAAAAATATTAATGGGTTTATTTTCATAGTAGAACCATGAGATGAAGAGCATTGCTTTCATGTTGTAGGTGGGAGCAGCAGCAAAGAGTGCAGGATCAAGGTCAAAGTGAATGCAAGGTTTAGACACCTAATCTGAAGCATCCATGAATTTTTTTCCCCCAGGCTGCTTTCTCTTTATCACCTTACTCCTGTGTATGTATTTTATACAGCCCACTGACTTCCATTTCAGCTGCCGTTGCTCAGCAAATGGTTCTGCCAAGTTCAGGGGAAGTACTCTGAGCTCTGCATTAGGATTTCACCAGAAGACACTTGGTCTGAGACCCACCTAGTCCCACAGCAGGCAGATGTAGCTCCCCAGATCAGTGTATGTCTGCTCCTCTTTCTCCTGCCGCAGTCTCCAGTCTCAGTCCCCACTTTTGCAAAAGGCAAAGCAGGAGCAATACAAGGAGCAGTCACCTTCACCGCTCTATCTTGATCTGTGCTCAGTGCCTCCAGGCTGGCTGAGGCAGAAATCCTGTGGAGAGAGCATGGTAGGTGTTCATGAAATTAGGGACCTCCTGCTCTGCCTAATGAAGTCCCAGTTCAGTCAATTTCTCTGATACTGTTCAGGCTTCTCTATAGCTATGATCCATGAGCTCTTTGTACAAACGTATTGTTTACCTGCTCCTTTTCTTTTCCCTATCTGGTTTCTTGTCCTTCTGACCAGCCAGCACTCCTATTTGGTGTGATAGCAACTTCAAGAAGTGGCAGTCCTGCTACTGTGTTTGGTTATAATACTGGTATTCAACTCTATAGATACTGTGGGACCTACAGTCTGCTAATATATAAATTAATTCCAATGTAAAATTAAGGTTCCCTGCATTTTATGTGGGCTGGTTAGGCACTCAACACAACAGAGCTTATCATGGTAATAGTATTTCTGCTGGATTCAGCAAAGATAGTGCCATAAAAATAAAACACATTGAGATTCATGAAAATCTGTCTGCATTCTGCTTCCAGTGAAGCTATTCGGGGCCAAATTTTCAAACATCAGCTTCTAGTTGCACCAACATGATGAGCCCATGCAAAATACAAATACGTGCACGTTAAGTTCTTACACATGCGGGCAATGCCCATTCTTGCTGAAATGTGACATTTTGAGAACAGATGTTGCAAAATACTTGCACATATTTTGTGGGAGCAACAGTGACATCTATCTTGCTGGAGACACGGCTCCCATTTTTACTTTTCTTTCCTTGATAGGCCGTTTATCTTGTTTCCTTTGGCGCTAGAAGTCTTTCTCATGCTGCTTTCTGTGTCTGGAAAATCTGCCCACCTTCTGCATGCCAATCACACTTCTGTTTCAAACCTCTCCTTCAAAATTCTCCTAATCCATTTTATGCCGATCTTCTTACTGTCATTTTCTCTCCAACTCTCAAGTCTGAACTGCCTCTTACAGTGAGTTTTAAGTGTGTGTGTGTGTATTCATAGTCATTTGTCTAAGGCTGTCTAGGTTGGTGCCCCCCTCCATTCTGAAGTGAAAAATTAATTTTATATAGTTACTGACTTAATCCATGCCATCATCTCAACAACACAATGCCTGTCATGTGAATAGTTCAATTTCTGTTTTAAAGGTGAGCTCATTAAAACATAGAGATTAAACAGACTGCCCAGGTCAAAGTTAGAAGGTAACAAATCCATGGGAAAAGCACAAGTCTCGTGGTGACCAGACTAGCAGTTTTAGTGCTGAGTAATGTATTGGCACAGCTTTGCCTTTTCCTCCAGAAAAATGAAAGACAGTAAATCAGTTTGGAAGGTATGGTTTATTTTGGCTTCCCGACACCACAAATGTTATTTCTGAAATAGCGATGGTTAATTGCTCAAACTCAGCTGTGCAGGCAACATTGAATGTTTCCATGTAAAGGGTGAGGGATGGGAGCTGGCACGGGGCTGCAATGGGGAGCTCCTGGAGGAGGCAGGGGAAGGTGGGCACAGCCAGGGCAGGGATGGAGCCTGCTGGAGGGCTCCCTGGTCTCACTGCCATGGGTGGGCAGGGAGCCATGGGGCAGTCGCAGCGGCTGGGGGGCTGCTGTGCCTCCAACCCCAGCCCATCGTTTGCCTTCCTGGCTCTGGGGTGCTGGCACAGGCAAAGAAGGATGGGTAACACTACTAGTTATTTTGGAGGCTTGAAAATTGCCATAGGCAGTTTCTTGCTTTGCCTACAGCTCTTGCTAGTCCTGTTCATAGGAGGTGTGACTCCTAAAACTGTTGTGTGCCCATGTAGCTTTTCCCCTATATACTACTATTATTTAATCTCCACGCAGCCTTTCATTTCTGTGGCTTAAGTTTATGAGCATTTTATTTTCCATTTTCTGCTACTTTTTCAAACATAACATGAAATTGCAGACATTTTCAAGACTTCATTTGTAAAATAATCTCTCATCGTCATAATTTACTGCTCTTAATGATTTTTCTGACACGGTTTAGTAGCAAAATCCACTAAGTATTGGTTTTTAACTCAGATGCTGTTAAGTACATTATACAAGACACTATGGATAATATTATTAAGGTCCCAGTAGCGTAATGTTCAGGAGAGTTTCCAACAATGAATGTTATCTGTCATCTTTGGATGTGAATCACTTGGGGATCTTTTCTACAGAAAAGGTGAGAAGAGATGCTCTTCCAGGTGGCATTTGTCACATTGTCCTAGGGTTTTTGGGAGCTCCTGCTGGGGCCCAGAGGTGACTGCCGTCTGCCTGTTTTGATGGGTTGCATGAGGATCCAGATCAAGGCTGTGCTGGAAAAGAAAACCTCCAACAGTTACTGTGGCCCTGGCAAGGCACAGGCTGTGCTCTCTGTGTGCCTTCTCCAGATGCTGGGCATATGGGCCTGTCCTGAGAGCTCCAGGATGTTTTGGCTTAGTTGGTTTGGCTGAGGAGGCAGCTGGAATAGAGAGTACGGAAAGAGTTATTGCTCTTGCAGATAACAGCCTTGCTGAGCTTGATTGATGGATGCTGTTTTATCTGCCAGACATAAGATAAAACTTAGGAAATGGAGCAGAAATATGCAGCCTGGGTAGAACAGTTGTGTATAGTGGGGACGTGCGTGGTGCCGGTTTGGGCAGCGCTCGTGCTGGGCTGCCACTGTGCACAGGCTTCCTCACCAGCACAGCTGGGTGCGGAGCACTTCATCCACGTGTCAAGGGCCACGCAGCAACTGTGCCTCTGCAGGCCGGGTGCCCTGCGTGCTCTGGCCATGTGTATCGAGGGATGAGATTCCTTCCTTCTTGTTTTTCCAATCCTTTCCCTTTGCAATCCTGTTGCTGTAGCACAGGCCCTCCATCTGGTCCTGAGAGCATGTGTTTCCTGGCTATGCCTCTGAACCGATGCTTAGGAGATCTGGGCTCTGCTCTCTCTGGCTTTTGCAGACTAGCTCCATGGTGCTGGGCATCCCTGCCTCCCTGGCCATCCCAGTTCCCTCTACCTGCCTTAGACTTGCTCCACACTCGTCATATGCTCCCAGCCACTTGTTGGGTAGCAATGCAGAGCGGAGAGTAGCATCCCTGCCTTGTGATAGTTGTGAAAGGCTCTAAAATGGAAATTATTGTAGTGACAAGGATCTTCTCTAGCTAGGGTAGTTTATCCTGTGCAGGAAACGGGCTGGAGCACCTTTTTGCTAATACAATCTACATTTTCACTTTGGTGTGATTGTAAAACTCTACACTAGAGTGTAAACAATGCTGGGAGCTCGTATGCTTTTTAAGACTGAGTGCTGCTGCCCCATTGCTGTTTGCCACTATCTGGAACCCTGACACCCCGGTCTTCATCAATGCCTTTGGGAGCTAGTATGTAGCTAATAAAACTAGGAGAGGATGGAATTTTTAAAACAAGCAGAACTTGACACACTTTGTTTGAGGGTTGTGGAGCTTGTCTAATATTGTATGTACGATGTATTCATCAAGTGTGTTCCAATATAAGAGAGAACAGTTGGACATTTTTTCTTCCTCTTAGAGGTGTTAATAGACTCAAAGGTGGAAAAGGAGACAAGGGCAGAGTGGAAAAAACAAAAAAAAACCAGCAAGCTCGGGTGACGGTAACTGAAGCAGGTTACACTAAAGACAATCTCTTCTCTGCTGCTCTGTTTTTCTTACTCAGCACAGAGTGCACGTGGCTGTTTGTTATGGAGGAACTGAAATGAGCCTGTGCAAGTGATCAGTGCACAACCTGGGAGAAATCTCTTACAAATGCAGGAAAAGCTGCTGATGGTATTCTCTCTGGAAAGAGATTGCTAGTGGTGTTTGAGGTGTCCCCAAATTCAGTCTCTGGTGAGGACACAGATATGAACAGTGTGTCTATAAACAACAGTTAAAGGTTTCCATTAGAAGAAGAAACATAGACCTGACAAATGCACACGTGCTGAGGTGTGTAACGTGCATCTGATGCAACAAATGTTTTGCATTTCTTCCTACCTTCTAGAGTAATTTTATTTTCAAATCCTTGCTTTGTACAAGAGGTGAGTGAAATAATGCCTTTTGCTATTTGATGTAAATGCTCACCTTCATTTGCTTCACAGTGGATGCGTCTGCAGCCAACCCCCCAGTTAGTGTTGACTGGCACTCTGGTTGGCTTCAGAGCAGAGAACCTACCTGCTGACGAGCCGGGGATAAAGGGATGGTCTTTGGATTTTAGGAATGGCCTTTTTGGCTGTAGATCAAAGGTTTCCAGCCAAACAGCATCAGGAAGCTTTGGCTGCTGCTGCTCCTACAGTAGTTGTTTCGTGTGATAGGGAACAAGGCATACACAGGGCATCTGGTGCATCCCATCTTCACAGGAGAGGAAGAATTTTGCCCTGTGGCTGCCAGGTCAGTATGCTTTAGCATACACAGAAGTGTAAAAATTATTTGTTCTCAGAACTTCAATATTTGGGGCTCATTCAGTATCCTCTGGACCAAATTCAACAGTTTCCTCAGTGATGGTATGTTATACTGCGAGTGTTAGTAAATCAAATATCCATAATGGGGGAAACAGATGTAATTTGCAATCAGTTTGCCATTTTATGAAAGGGCAATGAAATGCTGGTATCCCATCTGAAAAATATTTATTGAATGTAATGAGGAAGAAACCAGTGGGGATGTAGGGTAATTAAATTGGGGGTTATGAAAATTTCTCTAAAATTTGTAAGAGAGAGAATGATACAAACTTCTTGGCTGAACTTTCAAACCACCCTGCAGAGTTTAATAGAGAACCGAGTTCTCTTGCAGAGTTCAGAATTTCTTTGTTATTTTCACGCTTCTATACAGTGTCATCTTTGCTCTCCATTTGGTGTTTTTTTCTTTTAAAAGAGAATTATCTACTAGTATAGCAGCATGAAAGCAAGCAGGTTAAGGACATATGATATCAGGTGGCTTCTCTGTTTTATTTGTACTGCAAAAATCCCCAGATTCTTAGAACCATGCTCAGCTCAGGTGGAAGTGGGTGCACATAGTGAGTTCAGTATCTACTAACACAAGTCAGTCATTTTGCATGTCCAAGTTAGTATTTGAACTGTCTTAATATTGAAGGTGTTTTTTTGGTTTAGTTTGGCTGGTCGTTGTTTTTTTTTTTTTTTTGAATAGCGTATTTCTAGTATCTCACTTTCACATCACTGCTGAATCAGGGTATGGCATCAGGTGGCTACTGCTCAATTCAGGACAGGAATGCAAACCTGAGTCTCCAATATCAAAAGCCAGTGCCCTAACCAGTAGAATAACACGTACATTTACAGCTAGGATAAAAGCCCTGGTAAAATATCTAGGATCAGATTAGAAACACCTCAGCAACATGAGACAAGTATCTCAATGATGTTGGGTCAAATTTGTTTAGAGAATGTTCTGAGGGTAACTGAATATCAGCTTTAGTCCTGATAGAGGTTTGGTATCATATTCTGTATTGGCAGATTGGCATGCCCTGTTGGATCTTGTGTAGCCTAGCACTTGTATCTTTGCTGCTTTCGTGTTCTTTTTCTGAGATTCGTGCTCCAAGTTCATGGATGTCAGATGTTTACATCTTCCTTCATCAGTAGCTGTGGGATGATGGCATTTGCCTTTCTCTTGGATGCCTGTTGGACTTGGACTTTCATAGGCTTGCTACCAGGAGTTTGGGTCGGTCTCTGCCTATAGTTACCTTCTCTCTGGTTGGACCCCTAAGGAAAATCCCCTCCCTGTTGATTCACACTATCAGGGACCTCCTTTTTTTGAAAGCTGCCTTGATATAAAACAACTCAATTGTCCCAGGCCAAACTAGGGGCACTGTAAAGTTTCAATCCAAACCCATTCTTGGAGGAAAACAGGAAAACATGTTTTCTAGGTATGGTTTGCAGCAGCATCATTTGGATAGGTCTTGGGCTTACTCAGGTCTTTGATGAAGAGCACTTTGAAAGCAGCAATAGCTGGAAAATCAAGCAGGTTGTCCTCTCCAGACAGCACACTATGGACCAAACAGGTGTCTGGAGTCAAAGCTCATACCCTGGGGTGGACCTATAAGAATGCCAAAAAATAATAATGGACAATTCTAAGCCACAGCAGTGCCAGAAACTGGATGTGTGTCAAAATGTGAACATTGTGCTGTTATACAATAGGTATTTTACAGAACAGAAATTGGATATTCCCTTCATCTAAGGACTGATTTTTATTTTTATTTTTTTTTCACCTTCAAGGACTGCAAGAAGCTCTGAGGAACAGAGGAGAATTCCCACTGTTCTGAGGAGCCAGGCTCTTTATAAGTAACAGGCACTTGAAAAGTAGCCTTGGGAACAGAAACAGCCTGGTTCGTGGGTGTTTCTTTGCTACTCTTCACGCATTGAAGGGTCAGGGTCACATCTCAATGCAAGCTATCCCTGCCTATTTCGGTTGCATCTTATTTGGGGATCGTGAGACTTTACTGACAGTTTTTGGGAACATCAGCAACTGGGCATGGTGTGCCCCTTACCCCCTGTCATTTGCCATGTCCCCAACTTGCCCTGGCTTGCAGATGTGTGGATCCAAGGATGAAATGGACTGACAGTGGCTAATATCACAGCTTCTGCTTTCCTTCGCTTGACACACAGCTCTGTGCACTGCTCCTTTGGGCTGTGGTCCACCCTGGTCCTCTTTATCCTGGGAAGCTTGGATTTTTCTCTCCATACCACCTCTAACTATGCTGCAGGAAGCTCAAGACAGCAAACACAGGCACTGTCATTAACTCCAATCATTGTTTATTAAATAAAGAAAAGCACGCAGAAATGCATACCGAGGCAGACCTTCATCTCCATCCTCTACCCACCCTCAGGGGGTGTTCATCAATCAAACACTGAACCTCTGGCAAGACATCAAGGGTTGATAAATTTGAACTTCCACTCAGGAAAGTGAATCCACACCCCTTACCTGCTATGTTTCCCAGGAGAGCAGGCTTCTCGGATGTTGTAGCATCTAGTCACTGCCCCTGTCCATAGGTTGAGCCTGCATTATGCAGAGTAATGGCAAGGGGACTCTTGCTCAGCTGAGGTAAAGAACTGCTTTCACTTGGCCTGGTTTGATATGAATCAATCTCTCATTGTGCAGCATCTGCACAATGATATGCAATGCTGCCAGCCCTTGCTTGTCATGCCGAACTGGATAGAGACACAGGTCTTCGCAAACTGTCTCTGCCTTTTTAGTTGTATCTTATTTGAGATTATGAGTTAGTAGTGCCACCCTGGCAACAACTGGCAGAACTTGCCCTTACTGGGGAGAAGAGGGACTGGTGATGCTCTCTCTGTGATACCCAGCAAGGAGGAAGGAGGTAGAGAGATAATTTTCTTCTTAATTCCTTTAAGGTAGAGAGATAATTTATCACTTTTATTTTCTGTCTGAAAAAAATGTAACCTCCCTGGGCAAAGCTTAATAGCCATGGCCATGTACTGCAGCAGAAGGGATCCCAGCACTCTCTGGAGGAAGCTGAGCTGAAAAGAGGAGCAAAGATGATGCCAGGTGAACACTTGCTGGTGCAAAGCCGGACTGGAGTCATCACATAATCTAGGTGATCATATGAACAGGTATGCTGTTTCAGAGGAGGAAGAGGCAGGAACTCCTGCAGATGAAGAGCTTAACTGCACAGTCTCTCCTTGGATGCCTTCTCCTCTCCTCAAACTCCTCTTACACTCTCTGGGATGAGCCACTCCACTTTCAGTCCTCTTGAGTGTCCCCCCCTCAGGAACTGCTGAGGTGTGCAGCTTGAGACAGGGAAGGAAAACCAGCCATGAAAGACTAAGTGTTCCTGGAGACCTGAGTTGCTTCCATCACTCCCCTGAGTTTCTGATATCGTAGGTAGTCTTTCATGGCTGTTCACTTCAAATAGTTGACCTGTGCTTGAAGGCTTGCTCTGCTCGGTGTTGCATGAAAGCCATGTGCTTCTCATCCTCCAGGCACGTCCTATTGGCATCTCTGCAGGGCTGGAAACCAGTGGGAATCATGAAGGCTGGGTCTTAAAGGATGGGAAGGCAGAAGGACTATTAGTCCCAGAGCTGAGAAAATGTTGGTTACCCTGCCAAGGTTGTCAGGATCTGCAAATACTAGTGACAAAGGCCAAGAGATGCATATGTTAGGCTTTGTTGCATTCAAAGCAACTAAGCAGCATGCAAGGGTCAGGCACCAGGCACTTTTTGGCTGCCTGGGTTCTCATGGGGGTGACTGCCCATGGTTTCTCTCCATATTACTTAGCAGCACAATGGCTTTGCTCTCCCCCATGCAACACTGATGGAGAGCTTGGATTGCCATGCACCTTGCTAGGCCATCTAGAGATCCCCATGGGTGTTTTAAGCTTTAAGAAGGGTAATGGAGGTTGTCCCTGAAGACGTGCTTCATCACCAGCAAAGAACAGGGTGAAGCTGATCATAGGTGCACGTGTAATGGCTTTCATGCAATGCGTTAAGCCCATGAAAGTGATGTTTACTACTGCTTCATCCTTCATTTGCAGGTAGCATGGGCTGAGCATGGTTCTACACTGCATCATCTCAATGGTGGCTGTTTTAAGGGCCCTGAGGGCACCACCATCTATAACTGCCCCTGTCCACCCCCTTCCCTCCAGAGTTCCCTCCCACCCTTCTGTGGTGACCATGGCCCCGGGAAGAGGAGACAAGCACGGACACGTGTTTCAGCCAAGAACGGGTCAGCTGGAGATGCGGTGCCTGGGGTAGGTCCAGGCTATTGGTGTAGCACTGCCTGCAAATGGTGCGTGGGGAAAGGAGAGGAGAGGCAACACTGGGAAGGCACGTGCTGGTAGCCAGCAAGCAGCATCCCAGCAGTGGCTGGGGGCTTTTCCCAGGGATGGGTCGACAGTGGAGGAGAGAAGCAGCATGCAAGCAGCAGTGCTGTCCGGGGCAATGTGCAGCTTCCCCAGGGCTCAGGGCATCCTTGCTGCCGAACCATGCACCCTGGCTAGCTCTGCAAAGGCTGGCGGTCGTGTGCAGCCACCTCCCTGCCAGGTGGTTGGCGATGAGTGGTCCCATGTGGTTTAGATTTAGAGAGAATCCCCTTTTTGCATTCGGAAGGTCTTGTTTTCAGTCCCAAAGTGCCTCGCAAAATGAATTGTTGTTTTCTGGCCAGCCTGACTAGGAAATGAGGCTCATGCAGTTGCTGGGAACTGGCAGAAACATCCTGGTCTGCAGAGTGTAAATTAGGAAAATGCATTTGTATTCTCATGGATTTTCCTTGAGAAAAAGCCAACAGTGGGAGTGTGTTAGAGTGGTAAAATACAATTCATGACAACAATCCCACTGAGAGAAGGATTTTTTTTTTTTTTTTTTTTTTTAGTTCGGTTGCTTCTAATTGTGGTAAGGAGCAAACACATTCCTCTTTAATTTCCATTGGCAAGGTCTCCAGGACTGTGCGAGTGCCAATGCATGTGCTGTGGCTGGTTTTGCATTTCCTCCTCTCTTCTTCCCCTCCTCCACCCCCTCCTTCATCTTACTGGTATTATGGCCAATCCCTCTGCAAATACCTCTTTCACAGGCAACGTAAGCGCTCTCCCTCTTGTTTTTCTCCCTTCAAAACTCAGCTCTATCTCTTTTGGCCAGCTGCAGCCTTCCTAGAGCATCTTCTACCTGACAAAAGAAGATACCTTTGATAGTCAGGCACAACTGGAAAGTTGAAACACATGCTTGGTTCAGATACCGATGAACTTTAATTTACCTCAATTCATTAGCAATTTTTAAAACCATGGTTAATGGAAGACAGCCTGTAAAATAATTGGAAGTAAATGCTGAAGGAGAAATACTGGGGGGAGGAAGGAAGGGAAGTGGCTTACAGCAGGAGTCTAAGCCAGTCTTTCATCTTCAGGCCAGTCCGGTTTTGAACCCTGATGGGAAAGGTCATTAATTTTAAAATGTGTCTCGCAGCAGACAGCTCTAATCATAAAGCTAATACTATCTGCTGTGCATGTCTGACCATGTGAGGCTTGCGGCTGACTGAAGAGGGAGACTGACTTTCAAGAGCAGGATGCCGCTTTGAGCAGGAAAGTGTGGGATAAGCAGAACCGATGCAATATCTGTCAGTGCTGGCACGAAGCACCCGGCTTTCGGGGGGGCGGGAGGAACCATGCTGTTCCCGGCGGGGTCCCAGCAGTGCTCGCTGCGGCAGAAGTACTAGGTGGTGCGTTGTTTTCCTCTGCCAGCATCTCCAGGATTCATCGTTTCCCCTTCCTGCGTGTGGTTTAGGAAGTATAACGCTTTACTGCTTTAGCTCGCAATCCTCATTCTTGGTTTTAATACAATTTCCAAACTATTATGCTCCACAGCAGAAGCTGGAGCGCTCGCTGCAGCTACTCTTGGGAATTGTCTTTCCGCCATTTGCCAGGCTATGTTTGAAATCAAGGGAGGCTAATGTTTTGGCAGCACTTTACAATGATCCTGACAAAGGAGTTGTGGTTGGTGTCTATCTCAATCTTAATTGTTTTCTTAATTGGGTGCTGCTGAGGCTCAGAAAATTATTTGCAGGACGTGAGAAAGCACTTGATTCTCTCTCTGACTTCATCTGCGTGTTCCAGAATCCTTCCACTGTACATCTACCACATCTTGGGCTCTGCTGTTCCTAGCACATACGGAAGCATGGTCCGCTGGTGTTAATCACCACGTGGTGTCTAGACACGCTGAAAACACTTAAGCAACTGTGACATCTGTTTGGTTGGCCTGTGTTGTTGGGAAACCTGACCTTATTTACGAACAGTTTTCAAAACCAGGTTTCAACTGTGACGTGATAATAAATGTGAAGCGTCTTCACACGCTGTGACCACAGCTTCATGGTCAACATCCTCTGTGAGAAGGGGTGGGCTCACTCTGAAAGGTAAGGACTTGGGACATATGGGTTCAATTTTTAGGTCTGGCACAAGCTTCACATCTGACCTTTGCTAAGTTGTATGCTCTCTTTGTGTCTGGAATAAAATGGCAATGGTAATACCTGGGATCAGACTGATTATTGGACTCTTCAGATTGTGGCAGCTAATTTGATCGTTACCTAAAAAAGTCCCCATGGTCTCAATGTAGTTCAATGCCCTATTGTATAGATTTAGCGTTGTGTGAACAAGAGCGGGAGCCAAGCTGGAATTTCTCTTGATTCTGCAGCAGCAGAAAACTCCAAATCGGGGATTATTTTTAGAGTGTCGTATTGCAGTCACTAGGTTTTTCAGTGCATGGCGTGGAGCACAATTTTCAAGAGCATCTGGTCCTTGGCTACTAAGTGTTTACATTGCTTCTGAATATGGGATTTAGGGCTCTGACAGAGGATCTCTGGTAGATCTAACTGTTTCAAACATTATCTCCTCCAGCACCTCTGCCAAAAATTACTGCCTCATAGCAGGGGCGCAGAGCAAGAAGAAAAGCACAGTGTGAGGAACAGTGTCCCAGTGTGAACCTGGCAGGGATGGTGCCACGTTCTTTTCATTCATGCATCCTCCAGCAGTTCATTGTCACTGTGGGGAAAAAAACAGAGATTTACTTAGATGTTGTCCCTAAGCTGCTTCTGCTCCCTGTCTGGTGAGCGTTCAGTGTTGTGAGAGTGATGGTGCTGTGTTCATGGACAGGCAAGCTCTCCCACAGCTCACTGAGAAAGAGCTGGGCATCAGGAGCTGAGGAACCACTGGAGAGGATTTGGAAAGCCCCAGCTGCGTCCTGGTGTAGCACAAGGAAAAAGTCAGTGCCAGGGAGCCTCTAAGCGGGGTTAAGCCCGGGGCCCACAAGCAAGGTTCGGTTTACCTCTACATCTCCTCTTGCTGAACCACCAGTGAGTTTCCAAGAAGCTCTCATCCTGAAGTGACTGCTGCAGGCGTAAGCTGCTCTGCTTGAGTCGCATCCGACTTGTGATTTCTGTGGCTGTATCTTTTACGGTAGCGTCTCCAGAAATACAGAAGTATAACAAGGTATTTATTTGCCAAGCCTTTTCTGTTGTGTTTCAGCCTCTCCTCTCCCCCTTCCCTGGCTTATCACTGGTGGAACCGGGTGTAAAGTCCTTTGAACGAAGACATCAAAGGACAACTGCATCTCTGTTCTTTAACCAGGCTTATAAAGAGATTGTGATAAAGGCCAACAATACATGTCAGTGTTGCCCAGTTATTGTTCTGAGCTTTGTAGTTTTATTAGGAAATAATTTCTCACCCTGTGTGGCTCCTGGTGAGTTTTGTTTTCTGTGCTGCTGGATTTGATCTGCCCAGTGAAAGACCTGCCGCAGAACTGAGAGTTTCGCCAGCTGTGAGTTAAGAGGGAGACATGATTGAAAAAGTTCAAGCTCTGCTTCCTAGCAGCCAATTTACCATCTGTCTCCCTCTCCCTCACGCCCCTTTTACAGCAAAAATGCAAACAATTTGTTTGACCTCTGCTGAATCTGTACAACTCTTGGCTTTTAAAGTTCTAACAAATAAAAACCAAACGTGACAGCAGCAACAACAACCCCGAATTCAAAACCAATAAACCTAGGTAGCAGCAAGCCCTGTTGCCAGAGATGGTAAGAAGCTGTCAAAGGCTTTCTTCCTCATTAATGCATCCCTCCTTCTCTTCTCCCCTTACTCCACCTCTGGGGAAAACTACAGGTAAAGTCAAATCTTGTCTGCCACAGTGTGTGGCTGAAAATTTGCCCTTCCTCCAGGGTAACAGAGAGAGTGAAGCCCTCAAATGTGATGCTCAGTGTGAGGAGGCAGGACGGTGTGGATAGGTAATTCCCAGCACACCCCCCACACACACTTCCATCTCCTGACGGTGTGCCCCCACCTCTGACCTTGCACCAGCTCTGGTGCTCCTGGGGCACTGCTGTGAACTGGTTCAATTCACCTCTCCACCAGAAGGAGATGGTGCTCAGAGGGGCTGGGGAGCTGAACCCGCTTGCAGAGGTCTCGCTGATGGGTGCTAGAGCTGATGTGAGGAACAGGGGAGAGAGGAGTAAGATCTCTCTTTCCGTGGTGGTGAACTGCTAGCCTGGCTCGGCTGTGTGTGGAAACACAGACGGGAGTTGCGTTATGACATTATTGCACAAGTGGTGCGATTGCCAGCAAACGATAATAGTTCTGTCCGTCTCCTAAAGAGATGACTCCTCAGAAGCATTGATGATGCTGGCGTAAATTGGCACAGCTCCAACCAATGTGTCATTTGTCTGGTAGGCTATGAAATGCTTTTGCAAAAGTGGTCTGTGTTTCAAGACTTTGTCTTGATCATATTGACCCCAATGGAAATCCAAGCTGCTAAATGACTCATTCTTCCTTTCCTTCACCCTCAGATAGGTACTTGTACCCCCAATCCACATTATTGAACAACTGTTAGGAAAAAAAATAATCACACTTCAGTTTTCCACGCTTCAAACAAAACCTGTGAAGTCCCTGTTCCAGCCTGCTGAAGCAGCCTTTGCTTTGCAAGCAAATCTCTGTAGGAAGAGATGAGAGCTGGTGAGAAAATCACCTCAGTGCTCATGTGTTTTGCTGAGGTTGGCGGAGGGCAGTGTGACATTCTTGCACAAAGCATTTTCTATTTCAGTGTATCTTAAGTAGCTTGGAATAAGAAAAGAAAGCCTTTTCTTGGGTTTACTGAAACTACAAAGCTGTGATATAATTGCGGACCATCCTGGACAAATAGTGGGGTGGCAGGGGCCTGGGGGAGGAAGGGGGAAGAAAAGGATTTAGTGTGGAAAATTAAGCTCACAGCCAAAGATGCTCTACTTGACAAGTAGGCTTGAAACATGATCTGAGACGCTAACTCCCTCAGGACAAATCTGAATTCTCCTTTTGGGGGTGTGGGGGTGACTTTATACCTGCTCTGAGAACTTGGAAAAACCCTTTCTAAAAACAGGGAAAGGGGGCTTTCCATTGTTGAGGAAGTAGCTTGATTATCACAAGATGGTATTCTTTCCCGTGATATACTTTGCCTTACAATTTTTGGATGAAGTATAAATATTGTCAGTAAAGAATAATTAGGAAAAAAAACCCCAAAATAGAACAAAAATCACAGCAAGAGATGCTAGAAGCAAGCAGTAAAACACATTTTTTGCTATGGGAGAAGCAGAGAGGTAAGGCAGTTGGCTTGCAGAAGAGCTGCCTGAAATGTAGGAGATGTAAGGAGGAAATTCTTTCATCCTGGTTAGGGGAGGGCAGCAGGTAGACTCATACTTGAAGATATAGGCAGTGGGGATGAAGCAACCCAAAATCTCGAAGAGATCACGAGGCATTTACTTTGAAATGGCAGGGCAGGTCGTGGCAACTGAAGACTCCTGAGATCAGCAGGGGGGCAGTGGAGTGAGTTGCCTGGCAATGCGATCACAGTCCTGAAAGGACGCTTGAGCAAGAAAGTATACAGGGAAGCAGATGATGTCAAAAAGCAGTTACAGCTGAATGGTCCTGTAGTGCGATAAAGCCAGGCCCTTAGCTTTGCCATGGAGAGGACAGCATAGATGGAGAGCAAGGAGCCAGGCCCCCCATGAGGCACCACCGGGGAGAGACCCCAAGACATCGGAGGCAGAGAGAACAGAGATTGCTATGTAGGGGAAAGGAGGGGGTGTGAACAGAGCAATGGACTGGGAAAGCTGTGTCTAGTTTATGTGTATTTTTAATCTTTTTTTTTTTTTTTTTTTTTGGCCCTATGCTCTGCTGGAAGCATGACACAAGATCAGACTCAGTGGTCCACACCAGGCAGTAAGAGCTCCGAAATGGTCTCACTATCCTGCCCCACCTCTTGTTGTGCCAGTGCCAAGGCCTGTCCAGACACAGAAATCTTCAGGATCAGCCTGAGCATTATTTTAATGAAGTTTTTTTCTTTTTTCTGAGCTTATGCAGCAACTTTTATTGTTTCTTTCAATGAAACATTTGGGACGCACCTGAAAGGATAGGGATCTGATGCTGCCAGGCAGCTAGACTTGCTCTAACCAGCCAGGGTTTCAGGGTGGCTGTGTGGGGCTGAGAGCAGCACTGACTGGGCAATCCAGCACGCACACTCCCAGCCATCCTCTGGGCCCCAGTGCGGTGTGTGCGGAGCTGGAGAGTGATGGGGTTAGTCCTTGCCAGGCTCCAGGCAGATCCCTGGGGCCCCAGGCTGTTAGAGCCTCTGTGTATAAATGTTAAGGCAATGCAGAGAGACAATATCCAATCCAAAGAGAAATATCACTATTCTCGTCTTACAAATGGAAACTGAGACTCAGTGCTGAGATGACTTTCCCAAGGTGGGGAGGTGGATGTATAGCAGCATCAGAAGTCCTAGGTGACCTCAGTCTCGGTCTCACTTACAATCTCCTTTCTCCCCCACTCTTTGCATTTTGGTGTACAACCTATATGCGTTGAAAGGCCATATGAGCAATTCAACAAGAGCTTTCTCTGAGGTTTCACCCTATCCTGGTAAACCATGAACAGCTGTCCCACGAATTTCCATTCTTCTTTACTTTAACTAGGAACAACAAACTCATGGCTTGTATACTCTTCACCATCTGCGATGGAAGTGAATAGTTCAAGAGGGGACCTTATTTCATATGGGGAGCTTCTTTTTTTTTTTCCCCTTCTTTTTTTTTGCTTAGTTACTTCATAAACTTTAGTTCCAGTTACCACTCAGCTCTCAGTGGCATTTCTGTATCACAGAGCTGTTGCTTCATTCCAGGTTTTCAACAACTGAAATATATCATGGGATTTTGTTGTAATGCAGGAAATTGCCTTCACATTAACAATCTGCCACTTCTGTAAACAAGAAATCCACTGATGTGACATGTCAGTGCTCAACAGGAGGAGTCCTGACTACCTTAGCAAACTGATGCATTCCTCAATGGAAAACCTGGGTGTTAGGCATACCTACATAATGACACAATTGCCTTCGCTTATTTTTATGACAGGGGCTAGGTGCCTGCTCAGGATAGTTGGAGGCAGAGGACATGCGCTGGAATCCCTCCAAGCCTGCTCTTTAAGTGCACTTTGCTACCAAAGTGCCCCGAGGTCACGGGGTTGCATGTGGGGACTTTTTTTTTTTCTCCCTTTAATAGCATATTAATAGCAGTATGCGTATTGTAGATGATAATATAGCTTTTTTAGCTAAGCCCACTTGTCTCTCACATAGGCCACTTATTCTTTCCTGCTAGCACGGCTGCTTTGACGACATAATGACAGCTGCGTGGATATATGGACTGTGGCAATGGGCTGGCAGCCACTTCATTGTCAGCTCCCCTTTGTTCTCCCAGAAAAGAGAAGGCACAATAGGGAAGGTTTCATCCACATGTCAGACATAGGAGGGACAAAAGGATGATGGGAACTGACTGAACTACACAATCCAAGTCATGCCGAGAAGCGCGCTCTTTCAGCTTGGTTTAGCAACGGTGTGGTGGCTGGCCATTGCGCCGGCTGTAATTAGCCAACAAGCAATTAAGTTACGGTAAAGCCTCTGTGCTACCTTAGACCTTGTGAAAGGCCGTTTCACATGGTGAGTTTTAGGGGACATATTAAACCCTTTGCACCTGAGCTGCCTCTCGGGTTGGTGGTGGGTGTTCAGCACAGGAGCAAGGCAGGGTTTGTCGGAGAGGTGGGACCTTTCCTCGGGGCAGCTCGGTCCTCTCGGGAGGAAGCAGCAGCTCTCTGGCACACACAAGTCCTTCATCAGGGCTAAAGCAGAGAAGCGGCAGACATCAAAGTGAAATCCAGGTTGAGAACAATTGCTCTGAGATTAACTGGAAATGTTAATCAGCTAAACTGAGAGAAAATGTGGTTGGCACCTGCGGAGCAGAGGGAATGCCAGTAAAGAAAGCAGTGGTAAAGTGGCTGTTTCCTATGGGAAAACCAGAAGGAAGAAGTAATTTATAGCTTGTGGCACAGGTTAGGAGGAGGAGAAAAATTATAATCTCATAAAACTCTGTATTTCTATTGAGTCTGCACTTTTTTTTGGTGTTTGGTAGACATATAAGCCCTGTTGCAGGGTTCTCGTTTGAAAGTGTTACACTTCATCCAGTGCACAGTATTTCCCGAGAGCTTTCACCCGCCACAGACAAATATGGGTCATCTTAAGGGAATCCCCTTCAGACCATCTCCCCAGCCCAGCTTACACAACCTTTTCATGAGATGCCTCTGTCTAAAATAAGAAGCTAAGGTCACCAGAGATGAGGGGGAAAGACAAGAGGGGATGGTAAATGTGTCCGGATTGGATTTTTCAGTAGTCTCATTTTTACTGCACTCTGTGTAACTGTAAACCCTCAGGAAAGATGGCTATTAAACCTATACAGAACACGACTGAAAAAATTTAACATAATGATTTTCATTAGGAAGTGCCTGTTCATCAACTGGAACTTTTTGGATGAGAGAGACAATAGAGAGGTTGGGGAGGGGGGGGTTAAGGAAGAAAAAGTGTGGTTATAATTGTTAAACTGGTGTGACAAGTGGGGTTTTGCAATTGGATGTGAGTTATGTAACAAGTACCGGTGCAACCCTTCACAATTAGGCAAATTTACATTTTTGTCTGAACCAAACAGAATTCGGAATATCCTATTAAGATTTTAAATTTTGTTCTAATTTGGACCAGAAAATGTTTTGATAATGTGAAAAATCTCACAGGATGGGGAAATTGTTTCCTGATGTTTCCTACCAAGGTGAAACCCTAAAGTTGTTTTTTTTTACTTGCTATCTTTTTAATTACTTGTTATGACTCAAAAAATAAGAAGTTATTTGGGATTTCTCACAGCTTTGATCTATGTAATCATGTATCTCCTACTGTTGTCAAATAAAGGTATTTAGTACCTCTACTAAATTGGAGAAATTATATGTAATTGTATTTCAAATCTAGCTGATGGATTGCCAGTTGTTACAGGACGAGTTGGTTTATCTGTGTATTGCTGCCCCAGTATTTTGAGAGATCACTGAGTTTGGTTCATAGAGTTTCAGTGAACTGAAAGGAAACTACTTAGTTCACTGGAGTTCAGTTTCCAAGTTTCACATGAAATCCCAAGTGTTACGTAGAGACTCCTGAGGCTGTGGCCTCCCACAAGAAAGCACACAGGAAAAACAGTTTGTTTAGGAGAAGGTGGAAAGCTTCACTCAGTTGTCAGATCCAGAACCTTTGCTCTTAATTGTGTATGTCCAGCTACCAAAAGACAAGAAAGTTCCTCTGATAAAGTAATTTTTATTATGCATGTATTGGTAAATGATGAAGATGCTGCAGTAGGGCGTAAACCCTATGTGCCTATTATAGACCCATTATTCTGATCCTTAACATTCGGTTCTCTCTACCCCTTTCCTTACTCACTGGCAGCCACAGGGACCTCTGCAAACAGATATCAAAAATTCTGTGCCAGGAGCACTGGTTTCCCATGTCCGCAGACTGTGAGCTCTATCCAAGGGTGGGATCCCTGTTCAGCTTTTAAACAAGGCAATGGTTTTATTAATCATGGGTGCCTGGTTTCAAAAAGGTATCTCTTCTGCTTAGCTTCAGGAGGCTGGGGATAAGTCACGCAATAGAGTACTTCAGTCTTTGGAAATAAAATTCTCCAAGAGCTGTGTTGTTAGGTGTAATGCAGCCGAAGAAAAGGGTATAACTGTAGTAATGATCATACTATACTACTATACTATGCTATTGCAGGGAGCTAATATGAAACAAAGAAGGATTATACAGAAAGTGTGTTACTGGAGATATTACTTTCTCATGGAAATGTATTTTTTAATAAAATTATATTCCTGATGCCATTTATACTGGTGTAATGCTAATTACAGAGCAGAGCTTACTCAGGCATGAGGTTTCCTCCAGTCTGTACAAAATCCCTATGAGATGAGATGCATGTGAGATGCCAAAGAGGGGCTCAACCATCTTTGGATTTGTGGGTTCAAAAGCATTTGCTGCTTTGTAAAGAAGAGGAGGTATTAAAAAAAAGTGCAGTTGCAAATAGCTGAAAAGTGGGCTGTAGTCTAATAAAAAAACCCTAAAAAGATGATACAAGAGGTAGAGGAATTGGAAAAATAGTGTAAAAATTAAATCCTAGGGAAAAAAATTGCGTGTACCTAGATGCAGAGGATGGCCCAGCAGATCAGTAGTGGCATGTGACAGGGGCACTGTGTTTCTTACTCTAACCTCCAGCCACCTCTGAGACTGTGAGTCCATCCCTTGGACTATGAAAGGTACCTACACGGTTTTTGTTGTTTGTGCCTAGGCGTAGCATCCCCCAGCCAGCACAGTGTTGTACCCGTGCAGAGGAGAGCTGTGAGAGAGCGAGTTGCTTCACACCCCAATATGATCTCAGAGGCTGATCTGAAAAAAACACATTCAGTTTAACCAAAACCTGTTTTCAGTATATTTTTCAGGCTAACAGTGACAGGCATCCCACGTGCTGGCACGCATCTGCTTCTGCCTGCCCAAAACTGCAAAGAATTCTAGGGAATTAAGGAATTTGTTGCCTGCCTGATCTTTTCTGCATGCTTAAGCTATACATAGCAGTGTTAGCTTGAGGTCATTTAAGGTTCCTTCATATCACTGGAAGGTTTTTCTTTTCCAATATTAACAAGGGTGACAGTGCGGACAGGGTTTGGTCTCCGCTGTTTTACACAGAGATCTAAGGTGCATTCACAAATGTGTTGCTGTTGAACCCTAATCCAAACAGGGCAGAAAGTCAGCCCCTAGGCTTGGATCTAAATCCACTGGGCACAGCGACCTGAGTGAGACTCTGGCCTCTCGCCTTTCCCTCTGCTTGGTCCTCACCAAAGCCCTGGCTCACTGAAGTGCTTGGAAATGTCCTTAAAAATGAACTACGCTTTAGTTCAAGTATTGTAAGGATGTGCTTGAATCCAGATAGTTTAGGAAAAATTGAGTTGTTTGTCTAATTTAGGCTGATTGTGCCAAATGCACAAACTCAGAATTGGGTAGCTGGGTCCTACTATAGGTTTTGTTTTGCTGATTTATATTTCACTGACCATAAATAAACAAATAAATCCTTGTTCTATTTCTGAAGTAGAAAGCCTCTTTAAATTGTGTGTGCATACTTGCACTTTCTATAATTCTACTTAGAAGATAAAATTAAATTTATTTTTAGACATCTAAAATAAGACAATTTTTCTGTCTTTATAAGTTTGTGATTATTGTTGAGAATCAGGAAGACATTTTTCAAGTGTACTATAGATGACACGCTCATCTCACGTTCATATTTAAGATGACATGCTCATCTTCATGCTGTACTTTAAATCACTTCTTAAGAATACAATTTTGGGAAAAAGATATTTCATTGCATGGAGAAATAATCCTTTCCAGAAATGAGAATTCCAATAGTCTACAGAGGAAATTCCTATTAAGCAAAATGTTCTATAAATGAGCACTCAAAGGAAGCTACCCTGAAAATGTATTGTTCATATTTGAACATATTATCTAATTGCAATCTAATCTGAAGATATTAAAGTAATACATTATATGGCCTGAAAATTAATGTGTGAAGTATGTATCGAAACAGACATTTACATGCCAAATACAGTAGCAGATTTTAAAAAATAAATACTATTTTAATGAATATAAATAAATGACTAATTTGGTAAAATGTTGCTGTGGAATTGTAGCTGATTAGTTACATATATAATTATACAATTTTTTAAATATATCTTTTAAAAATAAATAGCTGTAACTAAAATAATTCATTAAGAGTAAGTAGTCTTGAAATATACGGCTCTGGTTTTTGTCAGATTTATTCAAATAAATTCCCAAATACTTTGCAAATTGGGTTAAGTGTCTAGAAGCCGGTATTATACCTCTGATCTGACAAAGAAATGCCTGTCTCCCTGCGAATAAATAATACTGCTCTTCTCTGTACCTATCCCAGTCTAGCAAAGCTTGCTTTTATTTCAGGAATTTTGTTCCATTTCTAATTCCAAAGTGAGCCGGGTTGACGAACCAAGGGCAGACTTAGAATATTATGGATTTTTTTCCACCTTGGTTGATTAACCTCATACATTTTATTTGAATAATGTCTAAAAGCTCTAATTAGCAATGGCTAATCTGCCCCCCAGATGCTTGCTATTGATTTTGCCTGCAGTAAACTAATCTAATTGCCCTCCTTATCAGAGATAGGGTGGGTACTGAAATAACCAACTTGTCCGTGGGCCTATGAGAGCCATCAGAGTAGCAATGGGGAATGGGGTGACTCTGTGGGGCACCGGAAAAAAGCTGGGCCATAGAGTTGGGTAAAGAGAGGATTTACCCTGCGTGCTGAGCCAGTGGGGAGCAAAGTCCTGGAGCAGCAGCACTGCTGTCGATGAGGGCTCGGACATCACCTCGCTCCTGTATGAAGAGAAGAGGCAAACCCAGAAGGGAGATGAGAAGGGGGGGCTTGTTGATCCTTGTGCCAGGGGAGAAGAGGGGGCTTAGCCACCAACAGTTCCTGATTGAAATGCCTTTCAGGTCTGGGTCTCAGGGAGCTTTAGTGCCACACCCAGAGTGATAGTGTTCACATAACCATAAGATGATATCTATTATTGCTTCTTTTGATAGCATTGTGTTTATGGAGGCTTTGATATTGTCTATAAAAACTAATGCTCCGTTGAAACTTGGCTGTTAAAAAGCAAAAAGCAAACTCTCGGCCAAAAAGCAAACTCTCAGACTAAAAGCAAAGTATTTTCTTTAACAAAATGTGAAGGCCCCTTATTTTTTTTTTTTTGTTACCTATTTGTAAAAATATCTCAAAAGAGAAGTTCAGGCAGATTTATTTTGCATTCTAGTAGAGCAAAAATGCTGTTTTCTTTTTTGAAACTGCATTTCAGAAGTGATCGGTCAATGATGTGGACTTCTTCTGATATTTAAAATGAGGTATCAATATGTGAGTTATAGTGATGCATTGCTTTTTCATTGATAGCCTCACGTGGATTGCAGTTTCTGGTTTTATTTAAGTTGCGGTAGGATAGGTTTATCTATTTATTATCCCTGTAAAAATGATATTAATAAATTATCCTAAGTAGCTCAACCAGCTTTTTCCCCTCAAATAGTCCCGTTGTTGATTTGTCAGGGCAGTAAGCTATCATGTTCCTCTCAGTACCTATTCTTTTTCTTGCTTTCTGCACTGAGTATGTGTTTTGGAAATAATCCAGCCTGATCCTACAAATCCTGTTTGTCTGTGTGGTTTGTTTTACAGAAGCACTCACATGAGATAGGGGTGCAGGGGGCTCTTTTGCCTTTTTTGCCTGAAAAGTCAATAAATGATTGGCAGATCCTGACTCACTTTTTGCTGCGTGTCCTTGGACTGCCACGCGGTACGGTTGCCACAGTTACAACCAGCCAACATCACGAATACTCTAACGCTTACCTCTACCACATCTTTTCTGTGGCTTCTAGCAAACTGCTTGGAAGAAGAAAAAGAAGGTTGGCTTTTTAGCATTACTGCTGATGCAGCGTGATGTTCTTGCTGCATGGTGACTGTCTCCCTTGGGCTGGCAGCTAGTCATCATCCAAAGGGATGTTGCCAGCTTTAGAGGTTTCCATAGAGTAGTTGTTTTTGGAGGTGTAGTTTTCGCTGTGGTAAGAGATCGCTTTTCTGTCCAGCTTGTGGTAGGTTTGGGAAGGAAGGCGCCCTTGTCTGCTGTAGGCTTTGTTTTGGTGGGCAGTGCACCAGCACTGCAATGTCTGCCAAGAAGTGGTGGTGGTATTAAAGTGTTTATGGGGTCAGATGTTCATTACATTGCTAGATGCAGGAACTAGCAATCTGTGAACCACAACAATGAAATGGGAGACACCAGCGGGGAGCTAAGGAAAGGCCTAATAAGGACAGGTTACATAGACTACATCAGCTGACATATTGGAGCGTATCAGAAGCAGGCCCTTAGGAGAAACTTAAGCATGGAGACCTCTCATTTTGGGAGACCTTACAAAGCACAGTGTACTGCACTGGTTGCCTGTCCAATACCTGGTGGAGGACGGGTGCCAGAAGGCTTGATTAAAGCGGGGAGAAGAAGGAGAAACTGGACTAGAAAGCTTTGAATTTAGAAATTGGATGTTTGTGTTTGGCCCAACTACAGATGGGGAGTGAGCAGTGAGGTTTGGTGAAGGGAATTTTAACAGGCTTAAATGGAGATGAAAGGCAAACTGTTCTGACAGTTGTCTCTAGCATGGACTGAAATTGGGTGGTGCATGTGGAAGAGCCCCAAAGATATTTCAAGAACAAGGTGGAATAAATGAAGGCCCAAACAAGAGACATATTTGTGAGGATGAAACCCGAAGGGTGGCTTTTGGATGATGTTGAGACTGAAGAAGCATTAGGGTTTAGGATACGGGCAGACTTTGTGGAGGAAAAGAGAGGAGTGAGTCAAAAATGAATTTGGAGGAAGCTGGAGCAGGAAGGGCTGAATGAAGCAGGTAAGTGAAAGCTGATGGGAAGATGTATGATACAGAGGCAGGGCTGAGAATGGGGAATTATCCTAGTGGTAAAAGGCCGTGTGTATGAATCATCAGCCTAGAAAACAGTACCCAAACATCTGAGGGCAAGTCAGATTTGCCAGAAAGGGAGGGTGAAGTGACAACAGCAAAAATTCTGGAAAGATAAGCATGGTGGAAAGGGCAGCTTTTCAAGCACGGGCATCAAGGCATTTAGTAGTTAGGAAGAGGAGAATTTGATTGGTATCTCCTGTTCTGAGCATAAGGAGGATTGCTAATGAGTAAAATATTTCGAAATGGAAGAAAATGTTGAAAGCAACAAAGTCAGTCATATTCTGAGCGAAGCCAGGGAGTCCTGCCAGAGAAACGGAGGAGCCAATGCAGTGAGTTGTCTCCTTGGTTATTCTTCTCTCTCCTTGGCATTATGCTTGCTGTTTGTGAAGGCTCCTTCCAGGCTGCTCGATTCCAGCAAAGAGAGCGGGAGTCAAGGCCTTTCGCTCGGATGTAAAATCCAGGCAAGCTGGAAAATTGCGCAAACCCTAGAAGTGCCGTGGAGGCTGGAAGGGGCTGACGATCGGCTGCGGTGTTGTGGAGTTGTTTAAGGCCTCTGATGGGAATTTTCCCTCTTTCCACTGTATATTAATAGCATAAACCTCCTTAGCTCTTTCGGGATCTCTGGAAATAGATGGGCAGTCAGCGTACGTACTGGCAGCATGTACGCTGATTGAGTAGTGGTTTAGTGTGTTATGCGTGTTTATTATTCAGCTTCCACCCTGTGATGCTGTGCCAGAGGAACAGAAAGAGCTGCTGCAGCTGGAGAGAGGGGGGAAGAGAGAGGGAGAATGAGGGGGACTGGATGAAATGAGAGAGCGAAAGGTACAGAGGGAAGGGGTAGGGTTGGGTAGAAAGCAAAAAGGAGTCTGGAGAGCCTTTGGTGCGAGAAACATTAAAAGCCTGGCCAGTGGGAGCTAAGGGAATATAAAAGAAAAGTATGAGCTATGAGAGGGAAATACGTAATAGCACTGCAGAGGAAATTGAATTTATTGTTACTCGGTGCGGGTGGCTATATTTCCCATCCCCTTGTCTTCACTTGGATACAGTTCTTCTGAGTGATGAGGTAACCTCAGCCAATGAGGATAAATTCAAGATCCATGGTATTGTTAGAGCCTCTTCTGGAGGTGCATTTCTTGTCTTGCTTTTAAGAATTAGGATAGTTACTTTTAAATAATGGGAGTGGGATTTCACTATAAAATGCCGCTTTAAATAAGCTACAACTTTGTGCAGCGGGTAGCTGTAAAATAACAGCCCAGGCAAGGAAGATGATGTACATGAGGGGAGGACAGCAAGGAGAAGGTGAAATTCTGAAAAGAAGCCTTTGTGTTTCTTTTCCTAAGCTAATAAATGTTTCACTGGTAACCGTATTGCTTCTCTGTGTCGTCTGGTATGCCATTTGTTTTCTCTTTGCGAGTCATGCTGCAGGGAGTGCAAATTGAGCAGTGAAGTCAGTTCTGAATGGTGTAAGAAATGCATCTTGGTGTGCCTCAGATATTTTCAAGGGTGTTCATGTGTACCCTCTTGAGGCTATAGGTTCTCTGGGGCACAAACTGAGGCTTTTTCCCTGTTTGGGCTATTTTGAATGATCTGTTTGTGCTGCCCATAAAGAAAGATCTGTGTTTCCTAGTTCTGCAGAGGAAAAGCAGGACACCTGGCATTTGGCAGTGAGCACCTTAATGTCTCACCAGGACAGGCTGCAGATTAGTGAATGCAGCAGTTTGGTGCAGATTAGTGAATGCTTCCTTCCTTCTACCCCGAAGTAAAACCTTCTAATTTTGATCACATCACTGTGGACAGTGACAGTCTGGGTCCTGCAGTCCTTCATATTGATGCCATCATTCTCCTTTTTGGCCTCCTCAACTTTCACATTCCCTCCATGCAAAATACCACTGCAAAGATTTATCTTCTGAAATCTGCTGCTCTTCTCATGTCAGTCTCCTCCTCAAATTCCTCCACAGTTTATGTCCTTCATCACATCAAATTCAAGTGTCCTTGCTACTTGTTCTTTATTTCACTGCCCTTGCCTAATTCATTGCACTGATCTGGCTTTATTTCTTAGGAAATAATGTTGCCACTATACATCTGTCTAAATTTTGAACCCACTTAATGATTTCAGCCAAATTTGACAGAACAGTGGATATCTCCAAGATCTGATGCTTCTACAGGTGTTGTGTAAATAGGTGGCCAAGTGAAGGAGAGAGTCCATGTTACTGATGTTATGGAAGGAAAAAGGAATCTGTTAGACTCCAGTGGATCTCTCACATGACAGCTCTTGCACCCAGGCTTCCTCAGTTCTGGTGCCTGGTTATTAGCTTTTTCTTTGTCTGAGGTCTGACACTCCCTTGCCACCTGCATCTTGCCTTCCCAAATTCCCGGGCAAAGCGCTTTGCCGTGCCCTTCCATTGTGTTCCTCGGTAGAAGATGGCTTTCCTGAGTTGATTTGCTCTGTGTCCCTCCAATCTGTTCACTGTTACTGGGGTGCTGTTCAAAACAAAACATTTGTGGCAGGTGAGGGGAGGATGCAGCATACCTTTTGCTATCACCTGCCAGCTTCCCCACCCCTTCTTTCAGGTTTCCCACTTCCCTGGCTTGCTCCTTTGTTTTTATGCTTTATGTACAGGTACATAGCAATTTGCATGCAGTGATGTATATTTTAACCAGATTAAGTCCCTTAGTGTGGACCCAGTTACACTGAAACACTTTGAGCTGTAAAAAGTTTCCTAGGCCAGGCTACAAGAGGAAGGCTTTGACAGCACAGCTGTACACTTTTGCAAGCTTCGCTTATTATTGTTTGTTCCTGCCCCGATATTTCCAGCATTATCTGTCTATCTGTTTACATATAAAGTGCTTGCCAAGTTTGCCTGCATCTGCTTTGCTGTATGGCCATCTTGGTAAAAAATTGTAGCCCCAAATGCAGTAGTTTTACTACAGCAAATGCTATCCCCTGCACCAGGGACACTGCATCCATTTGGAAAAAGCACTCATATATTGTTGGAGGAAGACTGTTCTCTTGTCTCACATAAGCACAACTAACTTCCCTGTGATCCAGACAAGGGGATCAACTTTTGGACAAGGCTAAGCCCTGCTCTCTCCAGGTCCCTGAGAAAAAACACTCCCAAAATAAAGCTTTGGTATATTGACCTGACTCCTGCGCCTCGTTGCCTTGTGCACATTTATTCATTTCAGTAATAGACACAGAAAAGGAAAAGCACTTAGATAGCTACTGTGAAAATGAGTGTATTAAACCCCTCAATTGAAAGGAACATATGGAGAAAAGAGATGAAACAGATCCCCCTCTAAAAGGCCATTATTTGGCTGCACCTCAGAAGGAAATAGTGTGCCAGCTGCTGCTATAGCCCTGGAGGAAAAAAACATTTTGCAGCAAGATGGAGGCGGGGGAAAGACTAATGGAGTCCCTTAATAAACATGGACTTGTCCGTAGTAAGGAGAGGAGAAAGGGAGCGCTGGATTGAAATGAATCACTGCAGCGTGAGAGGCTTGTGATCTTGCTCTTCACTTGACTCCTTAGTCCTGCAGCCGTAGAAGCTCAGCGAGCTGTGTGATGGGTACTTGTCGTTCAGCACAGGGAGCAGTCCTCAGCACTTATCCATGCTTATGGAAAGCTCACAGCACCTCTGGAAGCTCAGCGAGGTCTTTAGCCTAGTTTTAGAAATAACTGAAGTGAATTGCTCAAGGTAATACAAAGCGTAGCTGTGTTGCACAGCAGCCGCAGCAATACGGCACGCTGCTCTTGGATAGGTTGAAAATCCTCCCAGCACAGAGCAGTGCCATGGGAAGGTGGTAGCAGAGGTCCAGAAAGCAGCAAAGCCAAGCCCGAGTGCTCAGGTGGGCTACTCACCAACGTGGCTGCACTGCTTCCAGTTCTGGGCACTTGCTTGGGCTTTTCTCTATCGTTTTCACGGGGGAGATAGGCCCTGAGACCCAGTTACAACCTGCAAAGCCTCTGCTTCAGCCATTGGGCAGCAGCTGCCTGGCAAGAGGCTGCTGCTGTTACCTGTTCATACAGCCTCAGCACCACGGGCATTGTGCCAGTGCCACCAGGTGTGCAAGAAATGGGGATGTAAAGACATCATTTTCTCCTTTTTTTGAGCAAGGTTGCTATATCATAGAATCTTTGAGAGAAAGAGATTAGGTGGACTGAAACTCATTATCAGGGCAAGAGGGGGGAATCCTTCTGGTGATGAGAAAGGCTTCAGTGCATTCCCATCCCCACTGGGATAAGGTTATGTTATGATGTTATTGTAGCAAGATGTCAGATTAGCTGAAAATACCCACTGCCATGCAATTTTGCAAAGCCTTGGCTTGGGAAGCAATACTTGTTTTTCTTCAGTAAATCCATAAAGAATAAATTCAGGAAGTTCCTTTAAAATGATAAACTGTCTGATGTAAAAGCGTGTTGAGCAGGAGGAAAGAAGAGCCCTAGTATCACACTGAAAAGTGAAATTTCACTTTGTAAAGTGTTTCTTCAAATGTAATTTAACAGAATATGTGTTTATTTCTTCAAAAATGTCAGAAATTTGTACTTATAAGAGACAGCGCAGCATATTATTCCCTAGAGGATAAGTAACAATGCAAATTAAATAATTTTTAAAAATCACAATAATTTTATGAATACTTTTATTAAAAAGATTAACAAATGCTACACAACCCCCAAAGCAAACAGCCAAATACTGTAGTGTATGTCTGTGTGTCTGTGAAAGTGTCGGTATTTTCCAGGTGCTATTAACTCTTTCAGATATTAAATGGCAGCATTTCAAGCCTGTTATACTCCTTTTCTCCTCCATCCTTCAGTAAGCGCTACTGGGGTTTCTGCCAGGAATGGAAATTCTCTTGGTAAAAAAAATCTTAACCAAAATGCCTAGTGAAAAGTACAACTAATGCAGAGTATGCTGAGTAGTAGGTAAAATCAGCCAGAATTTACCTATCAAAGTCAGGCAGTTTCAAGCTGACACAAAGCTCTGCTAGCTTACAAAAAAAGAAACAGAGAGAGGCAGAGCTGAGGGTGAGGGAGGCTGGAGAAATTCTTCCACCACCCAAATTAATGAGTGGAGAGGGAAGAGATGTCTTTTTTTTTTTTTTTCCTTTTCTTTTTTTTTTTAAACCAAGAGGGCAGAGTTGCTTTAAGATGATTTGTCGGGTGACAGTCTTGAAGGGACTCTAACAGTTTTTAACTTATTCTCCTTGCTCGTAAATTCCATTAATATCTTTCTCACCTGGAGGCAAGTGCAGTGAAATTGTGTAGTTATTTGGTGTCATTCAGCTATGAAGGGTCTGTAAGTGTCTTATTAGACCAACCTATTTTTTTTTAAGATTTTCTTTTAATAGAAGAGAATTTTTTCTGCATAAATAATGTATGTCTTTATTGGATGTGCTCTGCTATAGTGCATAAAGCTAGATAAACCCCACCCCAACACACACTGAGCAAATATTACTCTAAATCTGAAACTATCTGAATTTGCCTGGTGTGAGCGTGTCAACTGAAGCCAGCTCCTCTAATCAGTCTGCATTGCGGATTTCAGTGCATTCAAGACAAGCTGTAGGACCGCAAAGCTCCTGAGATTAAAACTCTGGACATTTCACATTCATGAAGCATTTAATGTGCTTCGATTTTTGTCACTTGGGACATAATGCACAAACTAAAGTCAGGGTGACCCCATGGGCCAGGTTCCTACGGAGCCATTACAATGTATTTGTTCTGTAATCCTCAAAACTAGGAGGGATTTATACAATAGACTAATGGCTTCAAAGGAGTCAGTTCAGCCTTCTGGGTGGAAAAGTCCACTTTTTAACCCTTGCAGTGCTGTCTCCTTGCCAGGTGCACCCACCTAAGCAGGGTATGAAGCCCCCAGGCCTTGGTGGGGAAGACACATAAGGTTTGGTGTCTGGGGTGGGGATAGCGAAGTTGTGATGAGACCTGGGAGAAAACTGGGGGTGAGGATGTGCCTTCTTTGGACCCACACCTGAGCTGTTCGCACCTCTGTTCCCAGTGCTCAGTATAGCTCTGTAGGAATCAGTTAAGACAAATATTGTGCATAAGTCTAAACACCTTCTCAAGAGCCTGAAAGGCCAGAAAGACCACTTCTTTTCAGTCTGCGTGGTGCACAGCACTTATTCTTATAGCTTTTCATAAAACCTTTTTGAAATGGTATTGCCTTTTTTTAATTTTTTAACAAAGATGGCCTGCAAGGTCAAGGCAATACAGAAAATCTTCCCAGCTCCAGCTGATATATATTTTACCTGAGTAAGATTTCTAACATTTCTACCACTTGCTTTCCTAGGTAGATTTAATCATTATGAAGGGTGGGTTGGTACCTGAGACTGCTATCCTTTATTAATCTGCTTAGCAGGTGCAGCGCTGATGTAACTGGGAGAAAACATCCTATACCATTCTAATAATGAACTTCTGTGTCTTCCCAAAAGGTCTTCCTCCTTGGATGGGCTTGCCTCACGTCATCCTTGGTCCTTTAAGGAGATGCTCTGTGTGTGAGGCACGCCAGATGCGGCTGGACATCTTGCAGCATGGAGATCTTCCTCGTAAATACTGTTCTGAGACCAGCACTTGCACCCTTGCTTCACTGATACTGCTGCATAAGCGCTAGCTGTTGCTGAGGTCAAAAAAACTTCTTTGAAAAGTTCTATTCTTCAAGTTTTGTAGTGGCTGAAATAGATCATATGTTAACTATCGGGTAGCCCAAGTGAAATGAAAGGGTGTAATAAGAGCCATATGTATACTAGGAATACAAGTTCCAGGATTGTCAATCTGCTTATATAGTAAAATCTTGTCTGTCTTGTTTTAAGAAAAGGTAAAGCAAATAAACTGGGAAATTGAAGGTTGAGATGCCATTCAACTTCTGGTTTGTTTTTCTTGCCCATCAGTCTTTCCAGTCATAACTTGGGAATCATTTTCAGCAGGGACACTTCTTTCAAAAGAGCACTGTGTGCACTTTATTCTGCAGGTTCTCCTGGCAATAACAAAAATTGAAGACCTCAGGTGTCAAATATGGTGTGCAGTGATCATATATGAAAGGGTTAACCAAGACAGCCAGATGAGAGTTACCTGCTTTACTACGGACACTGGTTGAGTCCACACTTTGGATCGGTCCTAGGGCCTTCTTGGCAGTGGTACCCAAGTAACTGGGATAATTGTTGCTCAAGTTTTTATCTGCTTTGAGATCATGTTACATTCAAGACTTCTGGTATGAAATGACCTGTTTGATTTTTAACTTAAAGTCTGAGATTCATCTTGCAAACCATGCAGCGGCATCTTATTAGTTTGGCCGCAGTAATAACTGTAGGTAGATCCTTGGTGCTTCTGCCCTAGCACTGGTGGTTTGCAGAAATATTGCTGCCTATGATAGGAGCATTACCGTATAACTGTTACCAGGGCTGGGGTTTTGACGTGAAGATATACTCTGGGCATAAACACTTCAGAGTGATACTGCACTAGGCTGTTGCTTTCCATTTGAGTCTGTTTAGTTGTAGCACAATCATTATTGCTAGATTTCATATTACAGTTATAGGCTACTCACAGTCAGCTGTAACTGCAGCATAGGATTGTGTTTATATTGACAATCAAGATGGCACACTGGATGGAGAATTTTATTACTTTACTGTAACTTTCAATAATGGACCAACACCCAATACCTTTCTTTGAGATGCACGTCTAAGGAAATGTGACAAATTCTTTAACTGCTTCTCCTGCCTTCATTAAAGACTGAGAAGCATCAAGGGTTTGGCAGCTGAGATCTTTGTTACCTAATTAATGATTTATGAGGAAAGCTTTTTACCAAAGTGCACCTCCCTCTACCAGCAGACATATGTAATCTATATAAGCAGTGGCTATAAAGTCTTGTCAAATACTTTTTTTTTTAATTGCTGTTATGATATTGCCTTAAAGCTTCACCCGAGACTGGAGCCTAGCTGAGTCTGGTGCAGGCATGAAATAAAAAATGGCCTTTGTCTCAGGAAATGTACAACCTAAAAGGCTAAGTAAGGAAAGCGTTGCCAGGAAAAAAACAAAAAACCTCAATTTCCAGGGGGAACTTGAAGTATAGATCTTGTACAAAGCCACACAGGAAATCTACCGGGAGGGTTATCACATGTTACTGTGCTACTTCAGGATTACTCCTAATGTATGAAGAAAGGAATAATGACGGGTCTCAGGTATATCTCTAGATAGTCCAACAGATGAAATTAGGCTTGGGCTTCTGCCATCTTTAGGCAAAAGAAGAAATGGCTCCATACGACATACAAGATATACCATAGCCGCCTTTGACGCTTGTAGGCAGTAGATGTGTAAAATCTCTGATGATCGGGAAGAAAGCGGTCCATAGGTGAGAGCACCTCTCTGAAGCTGGCAGACCGGGAGCCAAAGGTTGTGTTTCCCACCTGAGCTGTGGACTGGCCACCGTGTTCGGCGTTCCCGGCTGTGTGCTCTCCTGGGAGCTGTCTGGCTACATGTCATTTTCTGTGTCCGCTAGCTACATCGCAGATCCAAATGCAAAATCCACTACTCGGGGACATTATGTGGATTTGTGACACTACCCGTGGGACTTTGGATCCATAAACCAATGAATGGATTACAATGAGGCATAAATATAGTATTTTCATGGATGACATATAATCCTACTCAATTATTGTTCCTGTCATGTAAAGGGAAACTGTACCCATTTTTCTCATCTCTGCACACTGAAATTTCAAAAGAAAAGAAATGCCTGATGCAAAAGATTCAATCTCCTAGCTCCCTGCCTTTTATCTATTAGCAATTTTAAAGCTTATGTTTTCCATTATTAGGTGCTTCCTATAATTAGTTCTTTGCATCTCTAGAAGATTATTATATGGGAAATTCATTTGACAGAAGCATTTAGAGTTTCTGGGCTGAGGCGGCTGGTATATTAGTCTCTGAACAGTGTGTGTCACATCATGTGCTCTCATTTATGTCTGGATTGCAGTGCCCGGAAACAGTTTTGCCTTCTTTTTTGCTTCTACGAACTCTTTCTGGTTTTGAGAAACTGCTGCAACTGTCCTTTGCTTGAGACAACTTATATATCATAGTCATTTCAGGATCCAGCAAGACGTGAGATGTCTCACACATAAAGACTTAATCCTTTCTATCAGTACCAGGCAGTTTTATGGGTGTGGATGATTAACAATAGAGGGAACAATGAGGAAAATTCAGTTTGTATTTTGTTTGCTTTTAAGACTGAAATTCCATCCTTATTGTCAAGTTCTCTTGTTTTTGTTTTTGTTTTCTTTTTAAAGCTGCCTAGGCAGCAAGAACCCTTTTGATATATAAAGTTAAAAATACAATATCTCGAAATAATATTTTATTAGAGAATTAATATATGTGATGTTTGTCCAGCAGGCATTTCTAATGCAGTATGTTAAAGCCTTCTGCATACTGCTATAGGTGCTGAAGGGTGCTATAGTAGAAAAAACAGCTCTTGTAGCAAGAACTATGATAGTTCCCCAACACTGTCCTGCACGTGTTTTACACTGCCGAGGCAGCTGTCCTGTAACATTCAGCTGATTGTCTGTAGTGGGCAATGCTTTTTCTGAATTCTTCCTTGCATTTGAAAAAAATCTTTCTGGTTACGCATGGACACGTGGGTGTCTCAAGACAAAAACAGATATGCTGCCCGTAGTCAGTCCCACACAGGGATTTAGTCAGCACCCTTTCTTTCTGATTAGAAAAGTTTTAGGGCACCTGCGGTACACTCTGAAACTAAAGCAAGTTTCCTTAGAGGAGCAAATGCAGCATTTACATTTTCCTGTGTGGGTTGAGCTTTTTAGTTGCATGTTACCCGCTGCTGTTTTTTCCCCCTCTCACCCCTGTATACCCTTGCCACAGCCACAGAGTCTGCTCCGTGCTTTTGAAAGGGCAGGGTCAGACATGCACTGCTGTATTTATAACACTGGGATCGCTGCAGTTTTCAGCACAAGTGCTTTAATCATCCTTTCATCTAAAGGAGAAGCATCTGGTCCTAAATGTGTGCTTTTTTGCCCCTTCTGCTACAGTGCAACACGGATGGTTGATTAAACCACCCCTCCTTTTTCCTGGCAGCAGGGGTGCAGAGGCTTGCTACCTTTGTATCCACTTGGGGCCTCTAAATGGGGCTGTATAAAGGGAATAGTAATAAGGAAGTCCCAAGGCTTCTGTCGGACCCTCTCGCCAAATTTAATATGCGCCCAAGCCCCACTGGCCAAGCTGGTCTTATGTACGTTGCTGGCTCTTTAAAAAGAAAAAAAAAAAAAGAATGAGATGATGCTGGGAACACCAGCAGGGAAGCCACATGCTAGGTGTACTTGTCTTACAACACCCAGAATGGTTTAAGACAAAGGACCCAACTGCAAAAGGAGCTTCTTTAGCCTGTGGTTTAGCTTAGCTTTACACAGATACACACATTTGCTATTTACTTTACACAGATACAGACATTTGCTATGTGATACTGCAAGTAGAGTTATACCAAGTAAGGTCTTCCCTTGCCTCTTCCTCCTCAAAAAGTTTCAAAATCATTTCATTGCAGCTTTAGCATTTGAAAATTTAAAATTAAATGAAGTTGCATTTAGAAAAGAAGTATCATTACAATATGAAATATTGAAACACATTAGTATGTTGACAGAAGATGTGATTTTTTTTTTTACTTATAAATTGTGACCAAAGCAATTCACCAGAAATGAGATGAAGCCATGAAGTGATCCAGTCAATGTGCATTTTATAGTGGGTGTCTTTCTGTTTGTTTGGTTGTGGCCTTCTCCGGGATTGTCTGAATAAGTGTCTCCACATGCTCTTTTGGGAGTGCTCTGCTTTTTCTTAGAAACTGATGGCCTGAAAAGTCTGTATCAGCAACATGATTCACATTTGCAGTAACTTCTTGCCATTTGCACTAGCTTTTAGCTATCCGCTCTGCAGTGTCTCTCTTTCCTCGTCCCTCTCCTAGGTGTGCTGTTATTTTGTAAATCTTTAGATGAGGCATTTTGCAGGAGCTACGCTAGCCATCTTGTGTATGTAAGGTAAAGGAATGGGATGGTTTGTCTCGATGCTTGCCTGGGCTCAATTCTCTCTCATACATGAGAAACCATCAGCACTTCTGGATTTCTTTGTTTATATTAGGTTGAAAGCAGCAAAACAAGACATGGACATCTTCTTTTCATCAGAACAATCCTTAAAGAGGTAGTTTTCAAAATTTCTGAGTGTGCTGATCCCCTTGGTTTTTCAGCGAAGGTGCAAACTCTTGTACAGAGAATTTAAGGCTGGTGGCAGCAGGTTTGTTTGGAGGCTCCGCGTGGAGCCCCAAAGATTTGCAGGTGGTTCGTCACTCCCCGGAGGTCTGAAGTTGAACTGAAGGAGAGAGAAATGGTTATAACAGCAACACAGCTGCAGGCAGCGTGGTGTCTTAGGAGCAACTGTGCTTAGTTTTGGGGCTGGTGCCGGGTCAAGAACAGCTATTCAGTCCCACGTGCTGTGCTAGGCTCAATTTGTGTTTGAGCGGCAGCAGGAAGCTGCTTTTCACCCCAAAAGGCCAGCAGCCCTTCCAACCCCCGTCTGACTCCACTGTGACTAAGAAGGAAGGGAGATCTGAAAGCCTTGTGTGCTGGCTAATGAAACATATATGAGGTTGAGGCTTGTGGTGCACCGAAAGAGGCTTTCAGCCAAGTGAAAGCATCACTCCTTGTCCAGACTTCTCTGACCACAATACACCCATCTTCCCCTCCCTGAAAGCCACTCGGGACCTCCCAGGCTCTGCCCTGGCAGCAGCAGGGGATGTCAATTCCCTTCTCCCTGTAGGTCCCCTGTCCTTCCCTGTGATGGACCTGAAGCAGCATCCTGCTTTCTGCCTGCCCTGGCCGTAGGTGACCAGATGGCCTCTTGAGAAAATCCTGCCTGCTCTGCTGGCAAAGCTCCCGGGGAACCATCCTGGCTCCGCTGCTGCTGGTGGCAATGTTCCCAGAGGACAAGGTCAACCTGTACTGTGTACCTGATGGTCCTCCTCTGCCCATGCCTCCATGCAGAATTGTACCTGCCCTGGGCTAGAAGAGACCATACCCTCAATGGTCTGATGTGCTAAAGGCATGGCCCGCATCAGCAAAATTCTGCAGTATTGCTTCATGGAAAAACCCTAACATAGATATAGGATGCCAGAATAAATGTCCTTTTGCTGGCATGGCTTATTTGGCTCTGGAAATCTTTGCAAGATAGGAAATCAACGCGGGAACGACTTTTTGGTGGTATAAGCTACATTCACACCACTTGAGTTTTAAGCCCAGCCTTTCTTATCGAATGCAGACATAGCAAGTTGTGCTCAAGAGTGCTTCGTTTGGGATGGCTCTCCCTTATTTTTCACTAGCTTAAATACAAACCCGTTGAGGCAGGGGCTCCTGTGCCTGAAAACTATCATAATATTAAAAAAGAATGCTACAGGGATGAGTAATTTGGTAACTCATCCACAACAGGTTTCTAGATCTGGAAGATGTTTCTTATGTTTGCCTGCACAAGATAAGAGGATGCTTTCGTGCCGTTTTTGTGAACGTTGCACACTGCATTCCTCCTTGTGTAGGGGAAAAAAAAACAGAACAGGATGCAAACTGCTTTAGATTTCTCCCATTGCTGACCTTGCTGCCACTTGTGGCAAAATGAAGACAACAAACCCTTGGAAATCACCATGTGTGTGTTTCAATTTTTAATTGAGACTTTTTAGCTGAGCTGAAAGGGGGGGGAGAGGAAAAAAACAAAACACACTTCCCTCTGCTCCCAATGAAAAGAAACTAGAGCTATTAGATTCACTTCAATTGCCTCACCTGACCTGAAATGAACTCCCTCCCTCAGGCCTGTAAGAAAATTCAATTAAAAGGTCCATCTGTGAGGCAGCAGCTGAAGGGGAATTACTGTAGGGAGGTCCACATTTTCATAAAAAAAGAAGCCCCCTCCCTCCCCTCCTTCCTCCTCTATCCCTGATTAGGCCTGTTCCTAACCACTAAACCACAAGTCCTCCCAATTAACCAGATCTGACCAAGTAGCTTTTATATGCTCCATTCAGATGTAGAAACACTATAGATTTGGTACATCCCTTAAACATTACGGGGTGGGAGAGGGGGGGAAGGAGTGGAGGACAGAGGTTGGGAATCAGAACAGCCTACCCCAATTAAGCTGGCTGATGCAATGGGATTAATGGCTGCTAATATGCAAAAGACTCTGCTGGCAGTGAAAATAATCACCATAAGGCAACAGCAGTGTGCAGCGGCTTAAAAGATGCAGAGGTGACAGGGAGAAAAAGCTGCCTGCAAGGACCCTGTCTAGAAAGCCTTACCAGCTTGCTTGCAGCACCCCCACCCCTGGCTGGGCTCTTATGGTCAGAAACTTGTCTTAGATCCTTGTCAAGGGTTCGGTATGTTTAGTGCATGGTGTTTAGCGTGTTACTCATATTAAAGGCATGCCGGAGAGCCTGGGTGGGATTGGGGCAGTGTGCGCAAGCGAGCCCCGGACCCCCGTAAGCACACATGGCTGCCGAGGAGGGCGAGCGCTAGCTCTGGTCGTGCGGGCCGATGGTGACCTGGGGCTGTGCCTTGCATCGCCTTGCACCTCTGGGGCCGCTTCCATCCAAGGGGAGGGCGATGAAGAATCAAGAACCGACGTACTCTTTATTTTCTTAATGACGCTTTTTCAGGTGTGTTATGCTGAAGTTCATAACAAATATCCAAGTGTTTCCTCGGGCTCCTGCGTGTTTTACTTTACACTAGTGGAAATCCTGACTTAGCCGTGACTGAGAATACGTGCACTCCCTATGCACTGGCTTCATTTGTGCTTGCACAGTGCATAATCAATCACTTTAAAATATCTAGCTCCAGTCCATGCTTCCCTGGTGTGGTGTATAGTGTGTTGAGTTAAATCAGTTCAGGAGCATTCGTTCAAATATCGACACTTTGTGCTCCCATCAGGTAGGGCTCTCAGAGCAGAGCACAATTAAAACCTTCATGCTACCCTGCTAAGATAGGCATATATTGTTGTTTGCTTAGAAACAGAAATGGAACAAATCCTTCTAATGCAGTTAGGGAAAACATATCAACAATTGTGACATGAAAGAGGTGTTAAGCATGCTATTCATTTTTCATTTTTGTTAAGTGTAAGACTTAGCTTAGAGAACCTGTGCATTTGCTTTGCAGATATTTGGCATTTAAGATGTGGAACTGCGTTGAACAGTTTGGCAAATTGGTCCTTTGGTATCTTTATTGGCTTGTTTTCACTTTTTCATTAAATATGTAAAATGAACCTTTTTTACTGCAATATCAACTGAAACTCTATTAAAAAAATTATAGATAGTTCAGACAATAAAAGGTCTTGTAAATCAACCAGAGATTGGTTATCTGCTCAACAAGATCATTAACTGTGTGCAGAGGGAGACAGCTGAGGCAGGCCGCTGGAGAGAAGCTAAAAATTAATTTCGTAAGGAAACTTAGCCCTGCCAAGTTTGATTTGTTTTAGGGACACTCCCTTACTTTTATTATTCATCTTTCAAGGCAGCCTTTGAAATCTCTGCAGCTTGCGATGAAGGTTTTTTGGTGGGTTTGTTTGGTTTTTTTTTTTGCCATGTGTGTTTCAGCGAGACATCCAAAATCTCACTCATACAAATTGTCACAGCTTGACAGACTTGGAACCTTATAATGTTAAATCAAGTCCTAGTGGAGGTGTGTAGGGGAGTGTGAAATAGTGTCACTGGCTGCTCCTATCCTGAACGCTTTGCACTGGAAACGTTGAATATTGTCTTCCATGACGCGCCTATAATTAATATTGCGCATGGCACCCTCTATGCAGCTGCTCTGTGTGTGTGCAGTGTATGGGTTTTTTTTGCAAAGCTCTCCAGCTGCTTTCAAGCTGTTCCTTTGAATCTGCCACAATATTCACGTCCTCCCCCACCACCACGCTGAAGGACACTTGGCGATTCGTTTCTCGTCGACTCTTTCAAGCCCAGGTATCTCTCATGATTAATTGAGAGTCAAAACTGAATAGAGGTTGGGTGAGGAGGGAGAGGGGGGGAGCGGGTCAGCTCTCAGCGGGCCAGATGTGGAATAAGGGTCTCTCCAGAGAAAGGAGAGTCTTCAGACATTAGCACCCTTTGCCTAGAGCTGTTCAGGAAACCTTGGCCAAAATGTTTAACGTCTCTCTGCCTCTCTTCCGCTTAACAGGGAGACGGGAAGGATGATGTCTCAGAACTGATGGGACAATCATTTCCTGAGTGTGGTAAAGGGATTTAGGTTCTTTAGAGGGAAGCAATGTCGCCAAACTCTAAAAAATAAGAGCAGGTACAGGCAGTCTTATGTTACAAGGCTTAAAAATGGATAGTCGAATGTCCTTTTTCACCTTTCTTGTGACCTCCCCTTTGTTTTTGTTTTTTTTTAAAGCCATCCACCTGTGTGCATAATCCTCTTATAACTTAAAAAAGTAGTACTCCTCCTTTACCGATGATAAATTTGGGATGCATCCTTAATGCAAGGGATTAATGGAATATCCTTCAGCAACACGAGATGAGATCTTGAGGAGCTGAGTGATAGAACATAATGGCATGGGAAATCACTTAGGGGCTAATAAGAATTTATGTTAAAATGGGAATCCATCAATTGTAAATGACAGAGAAGGAGAAAGACAAGACTGGCCTATTAGTCAATCACAGAATGTCAGTGAACCTCTGAAGTGATGTGACCAGAGGAAAAAAAAAAAAGGCAAAAAGTGCAAAGATGTACCTGACGGATGATTTTCAGCAAAGGGTGGGGGGAAAGGGAGTATTAGTCCACTGGGATCCCATTTAGGAGGCTTTGTCTGGTTCTGGTCATCTCCACTGGCACAAGTTAAACTCAAACTGGAGCAGAGACAGGCTGCTTGGGCAATGGGGAAAACAGGGAGTTTGTCTGCCAGGAGGTGATTAGAAGAGCTGGGCTTGTTCAATCTAGGAAAATAAAATTTAAGTCAGTTTTTGTCTATAAAGATACGCGGCACAGCAATGGGAAGAAGAGCTGAAGGACAGGGCTGGAATGAGGATAAAAGGATATTAACTGGGTGCAGATGAAATTTAGCAGAGACTTCCCAGCCATCCTGGAGAGAGACTCCAGAGCAGTTGTCCTGTAGGAGCTGGAGCAAATGGCCTCATTGATTTTAATATGGAACAGAGTTGCTGAAACAAAGGTGGTTACTTATGTGAGGTGGTTACTTTGAGGTATCAGAGGACTGAAACCCACGGTGTCGAATGTTGCTTTTGGGATCTGTTTTTCTGTGTGGGGTGCCAATAATTCACGTTAAGTACTCTCAGATGTGCACGTGCACACACAGAGCAACCTCCATTTTCTCAGCAAGCCTGCATTGCCTCTCCTGTTCTGCAGTGCTTGAGGAGCTGCTGTTTCTCTGCTCTTTGACCTCATCCGTCTTTAAATGACAGAGGCCAAACCCCCCTGCACACTTCTAGGGTTATTTTCCTGTTCCCATTGCAGCCTGAGAGCAAGCTGCTTGGCCCAGGATGCCTGCTCATATTGCTTTTATCATTAACTTTCCTCCTTAACAAAGGCCTTCAGCAAACCCACCTGGGTTCTCATGCCAGAAGGAACCCCAAATAAGAGCCTGCAGAGTCTGCTGGCCCTCCCTCATGTCAGTCTTTCACCCTGAAGCCTTCTTCCCTCCTTCCCAGCACACCAGACACCCCGAAAAATAACCAGGCTTAGATGGCTGGTGCACCGGGACAAGCGAGCACACTGAGGAGCCAAAAGATTGTGTTGTTACCACGTATTTTGCTCCTCTGTTGTATTTAACCATACGCTTATGTGCTAAGCAGAGATCTACGTCTTGTTTGCATGGACGTAGGGTGCCAGCTACTACCTGAGCCCTATCTGTTAAGGGGCCCTCCAGGCACTATTGCAGCATGAATAATAAATGCTCTTTCCAAAGACAGTGTCGCTTCCCTTTACAATGGTTGCGAGGGTGAAGTAGCCTGTGCAGCGAGGTCAACTCACAGTTTCTGCCCCACTGGCCCTTTCAGGAGGTGGTAATCATTTTGGAGAATGAGAATGGCAATTTAATGCAATAGGAGGAGAGGATAAAATAATAAGAATCCTTAAAAAAAAAAATCAAGAAAACACCCAATTATCTTGCAACACATAATCATATAATGAGAGCTGGCAATGCTGTGGAAGGCATTACCTAAGAGCAAATTATGGATACTCAGGTAGGGAAACGTAATATTATTTTATTAGGAAAGTTAATTTTCTCCTTTCCACTTCACAAGGTTTCTCTGATTGTTAGTAGGTAACTCTAAGGATAGCCTTCAAATGCATTTTTTATTGGGGAAGTCATGTTTTAAGTCTACCAAGGTTCCTATATGTCTGTTTTTGAATACTGTCCCTGAGAATTTAAGGGATCTGACTATGTGTGAGGAAGAGCTGAGCACCAGTGCTGAAAGCATGGCTTGGTACCAGCTTTGGTTTAGCTGAACCCAAAGGTGAAGTATCAAAAATCGCTAGTTAATTGAAAAAATATAGACCTTGATTTGTCATAATACAAATGGGGCAGGTGCTACACTTGAAAAGTAATTATTGCTGCCGTATGTGGTCATCTAAATCACATAGGGTTTAGCATGCCTATTCTCTGCCCCTTTGCACATCTGAGTAAAATACGTAGTGTTGTGCTATTGTGTGTGACCATTTTCTGCTAAGAGGAGGGATGGGCCGTTGGTGTGAATTATGCTGCATTATGGATCTGCAGCTTCTGTTGTCTTTTGTGAATATCTGCATGGCCATGAGCATCGAAGTTTTGCTTCACTCTCCTTACCTGTAAAAGTGTGATTCATGACTTCCTTGCTTCCCATGCGCGGTATTTGCGAGGCTTACTTCGTTATTGTTTGCAAAGCTTTTTGAATGTACAAAGCTCTATGCAAATATCAAGTTGCTCACTTACATGTATCCAGTAATGTAGGAACACGTCAGGCAGATAACGTTTAATTAGAGATGTGGAATAGTGCAATAACAGTAGGATTTTATATGTCCCAGGATATCACTGCCTGTGCTACACGTAAATGATGAGGCCAGAAATTACCATTGGAATTATCTAATAAGGCTGTCTGAGTAACAAACCATAGGACTGTCCTGTGTTTTCTCCTGGTTAAACTACTTCAGTGCTTTCCAACTTTTTCTTCAGTTTGTTTATCTTTGGAGAAGGTCCCTGTACAGGCACAGACTTCTGAAGAGGAGGTTTTAAGCTCTCTGATAATTGATTTGCTTTTCTCAATTATCTCTCATTAACCCTACAGAGCTCATGGACCAGAGGTTTAAAACCATTTTATTCCAACATGGAATTCAGAAGAATGCTTAGTCTTGATTTCCAAAGTAAACTTCTGCTATTAAAGCCAGTGAGGACCTTTCACATCAGCAAGATTTAGCCCTGTATTTCTACTGGAAAAGTTTAGAAAGAAGAATCTGAACTTTCCAATACCTGCATGGGTCTCCCTCAATGATTCAAATTATGCTTAAAGCAAGAACTTTTTTCCTTGGAGTTTGTGTATTTAATATGGACTTGTCTTTTTCAGTTGTGCTTCTTGTGTTTTACTACTTGGGTTGTATTTATTCAACTTGGGAGTAGATTCATATAAAGGTATTAAGAGCTGCTGTAGATCTTGTATGCTATAAATCATAGGGTCAAATTCTTGCCCCGAAGAAATCAATGACAAAACCTTCTATAGATTGGAAAGGAATTACGATTTCACTCATTATGTTAGCATGAAAGTGACATTAAAGCAATGCTAAAATAAACTGTGGAAGCTTTTGCCTGGTAAGTTTGACTATTTGTTTGGATTCGTGGTCCATTATTCAACCCTAATGACCACTATTTATTTGTTCAGTCCAATAGTCTGAATTTTTTTGGCACATCCTTATTTTCTTAATGCCCTAAGCCTGAAAAGAGGTACGTGTGTGGTCTTTATTACCTACGTGCAGTTGTGTGGTCTTTCACGCTTATACCAATTTATCTGTTTACTGGATTAAGCCTATCATAAATATTAGAGTTGAGCTAAGGAGCTTACATTTGGCTAGGTAAAACCTTACAATCTATAGATTGTTTGGTTTTCCGTGTTATCTGAACCCACCCGTCAGTTGTGAGATTCAGAGAAAATATCTGGGGTTTGCCTTTTTTTGTAAGCAATTCTCATTAATAAGAATTAATATCAGGAATAATAACAGCATGACAGCTGTGGTTCCATGTCTTATGCCGTGAAATGCCAGCCTCAGTAGCATCACAGTCTAGCTCTGTGACCCAGTATTTAAATGTCAAATATTCAAGATCAGAGCAGCTCTAGTATTTTGGGCTTAATTACGGCTTCACTTTGAGCCCCTGGTAAGAAGCCATTGGTGAGAGCACAACTGTAAGAGGCTGCTCCTGTTTTACCTCTTAGCAATGCATGAGGTAGTTTTGATAGCCTCAACGGGGTATACTTTCACCTCAATATGCCATATGAAGATGTAAGGGACAGTTTACAGTTTTGCCTGGATGTGATACTGTTGTTTAAACCCTCTGTCCCTATATGAAGATGTGTTTATGCTGCCTTAAAACTACAATAGCAATGCAGGAAAGTGAAAGCTCTTTCTTGGCCCCTTTTGACATAGTCACCTGGTTTTTATTCCATTATTCTTTTGGTGGTGGGATGATTTTTATTTTATTCATTGAGATAGGGTTTTTTGTGTGCAACAGCTATAGAAGAGGAATAATTAAATCAAATGGAGCAAAATCCGGGCAGATCACCCTTTCATCAACCCTGCTCCTTAGGTCAGCACTCCCAGTTTACAAGCCGATCAGGAGCAAAAAAAAAAAAACTCCATGCAAAAGATGCAGGCTTGTTTTGCTTTGTTTTGTGTACGTGGATAATTCCCTGCAATAAATCTTCCCGCATGCCATCCCTTTCACTCTCTGATGTTAACAAGACTGGGATCTGCGCGTGTACATACACACATTGTCTGTCTTGAGCTGGCAACGTCTTGATAAGAGGTTCATTATAATCCACCACTGTCAGAAGCAGTTCTGAAATGATCTGCAAGGCGAAACATCATGTATATATTGAGGTTGGCTTTTTTTTTTTAATTAAATAGAAAAAGTGTCAGGAAACTTTCTTCAAAGGTGCCAGGCAGCTGTTTCTTCTGAGACATGTTGTTCTTTTCTTAGGCAGTGGATCTTTGATAACTGTCTCTCAGCACCCTCAGAAGTGTTTTCCAGGTTAGGAGGATGAGAGAGAAGAGATGGCAGTCGTGATGCCACCGGCTGATAAAGCCAGAATGCAGACTAAGCCTTCAGATCAATAGGAATGCAGACGGCTGTAACACCAGACTGCCTGGTGTCAGCTTTAATTTCGCTTCCTGCGCCGGCTGCACCCAACTTCCAGCCCTTGGAGTGGGGGGAAACCTCCCCCTGTTCCCCAGGCACCCATCCCGCAAGCAAACCGCTCGTAAGCACGGGAAGGGCAGGAAAGTATCTCAGCTAACAGCCTGCAGTTGTTTTCCTCCCTCTGGCCTGTACCCCAGGGGTGGTGTCCAGGGGTGCTTTTGCCATCCTGCCCGCTGTTGCTCCAGTATCCTAAGGCTTCCCCAAGTGCCTGTACGTGGCACAGCACACCGAACTGCCTGGGCATCAGCCACCTAAGGATTTAGCCCTCTCTCTTCTGATGTTTTATTCAGAATAAGATTTTATACCAGTGGATCTGCTGTCATTTTTTGGGTGGGACAAGCAGGTTTCAGCTTTAACTGGATTTGCAGGTCTTGGCCGTGCAGCCAGCTTGGCAGGGTGCACTGGCTGGTGGCACGGTGTGGCCTGGACGGGGCAGCTGGTGGGAGAGCAGAGCAAGGCAGGCTGCCCTCAGCACACAGCTGTCTGGTTTTGGTGCCACTTGCGGGATCTAAAACTCCCCCTCACACGCTCACAAGTTTTATGTTAAATGATTGTAACTCGGGTGTAGCAAGGACTATCTTGACTTCCTCTATGGTTGCAACGCCGAGTAAAGGAGGGGATGAAATGCCTTGTTTTCCTTACTTCTCATGCAAGGCCTAAAGAGAGGCTTTGTTTCTGCTGTTTATTAAGCTGTTGGATTTTTGAATCAAGAATGTAATCTAAGGTTGGGTTATAAAGCAGCTAAATACTGAAATGCATTTACAGAAAGGGTGAGAAGAGAAGGAAGGAAGTCTTTCTTTGAAGCTCCAAATTTTCAGTTTTCAAAAGTTTACATTTATTTAACCAACTTTGTTTGTTGAGCATGAAGGGATGCCTGCAGGGAAAACACGCAACACCTGAATTTATAATATAAAACTTAAATAGTGGGAAAATGCAAAAAAGCAGAAGGATACCACCCCACCCCTGCCCCACCCCCCCAAATCTTCCTGGTTTAATGCTGGAGATAAATACAACTTATATCCGTGCATCTCATTTCTTCCAAATTCCAAGTGAGTGAAGGTGTGAGTGTTTTTTAAATCAATTGTCATTTTGCAACTGGTGAGCCTGCTTGTTATCAGCTCAACAAAAGGTCCAGCATTCAGGAACTCCCAGACAGTTTGGGAATTCTGAATTTGAGTCCAAAATTTGTGATGTTAGCAAATTTGCTTTTCTTATTGCTATTGTACTGGACTCCTGGAAATCCTTTGATTTCATATTCATGTGTGCATATGTATATGCATATACAGACATGAACAGTATATATAAAAAAATTGAACAGCACCTTAAGGTTTTAAGGCCTCTTCCCAGACTTACTGCATATTTTTCTGAGTTCTCCAGCATATAAATGTTAATTTTAAAATCAGATGCAGTGCAAATATATATAGTATTGTATTTTGGACTGATCTGAACTACAAAAAAGGTGCTTAAATGTTGAGTTAGCTAACATGAGAAAAACGTTAACTAGCGGTGAAATAAAACCCAGAGTGTGATAGCTTAGCTACCCTGTGAGGGTAGTTGGGGTTGGAGGCAGCTGACCATACAACAAGCTGACCGCTGTTGTTTTATGTTGTGGTAGGTATCTCAGGAGGTGCATTTCTCCATATCCAAACTCATTGAGTCCACAGGCAGACAAGAAACAGCAGAAAGAGAAATGTGAAATTCTCTCATTTGCCTGAATGGCTTTTTAAATTTAAAGCATAGTTACAGGTATTTACAGGTCAATATTGTTGACCATTTCATTGCTGATCATTTTACTAGGAGCTTACAACAAATACGCTTATTCATTTTAGCCAGTCTTCCCTGAGACTGTTTACCTTTCCAGTCTTGAGCCACCGAACTTGAATAGACAGAGCAATTCTTGCCAATAGTTTCTGATTTAGTAAATTGAAGTATTTGCAATTACTAATTAAAAAGATTAAGGAATAGTTTTCTCTGCCATCACTACAAATTGTCGCTGCAGCACAGGCTCTTTGATTTTTTGTGGGCACTCTATAAAACTTGGTCCAGCAGGAGCAAGGGTAATTTGATTTAATAAGCTAATAAATATTTTTGAAATATGCTTCCTGCAGGTTATAAAAACAGAAGGGTAGAGCCATAACACAGGAAAAGGAAAAATTATGCACATTAAAAAAATACTGATTTGGGAAAGAAATCTCTACTGACGTGACCAGAATTCACTAGGAACTTCTGTAAGCTAAAAAAACATATTCCCTTTTATTTGGTGGCAAAGTGCCTTCTGCAGCAAGGTCCAGGGATCGGGTGTCCTCGACTACAGCAGATAATAAGCTGTGTGGCTTCTTTTATTGAATGAGCAGGGAAGGGAGCAAAACGAATGGTATAGCTTTCCTTATTGTCTAATTTGACGTTAATTTTATGCTGCCTCTAAACTGATGATTTCCAATGGGCTGGCAAATAGATATAGAAATAAATTAAAATGCTTGTGGAGGGATGCCAAAGTCGGAAGTGGAAGATAGAAATTTTGGCAGCTGAAGATGTCTCAGCTGTCTTCTAGGACCAAAGACAAAATGAGAGACATGCAACCCCAAATTCCCAAGTCACGGAAGCTGGATGCTTCTGCTAAAATAACAGGCAGTGACATCATTAACAATGTTGACATTTAAATTGACATAATTAGGTTCTTGAAGTTAATAACCCATCTGTGCGAATACATGGGTGATGCTTACCTCTGGCACTGTGGTTCCATACATAGTGCAGGCTTACACTTGGCTCACATTTGGAGGCCTTCTTTGGATATACGGAGTCTTTTAATTTCATCTAATAAAACCTAAGGAGCCGAAGCGTGGTTTGGCTGCTTGGTTGGGATCCAAAGCAAATTCTCTGTTAAGAACATGGTAGGATGTACATGAAAGCCTGAGGATACCTCTCCTGTAAGAAGCACTCCGGTCCAGCTTTGGAAGAGCTCAGTTCCACCGATCCCTTGCCTACTCTTCCTGTGTCCTTGTGGAGCCTAAACCAGCCACTTGCTTTTTTTTTGTTTAGTGACCTTATGCCAACCCAGTAGCAGTTGTCTTCAGACGCCCACTGCTCTGCCAAGCACAGGTCAAAATTATGGAGACCAGGCATCAGAACATTAGCATTAGCAAAATCTGGAAGTTATTTGGTCAGAATCCTGCTGTGCATGGTTCGTTCATATTTGTGGAAAACTACGTGGGTTAAGCTATTGCTTTTGGGTAAAGACGCAATTAGCGAGGACAGTGTCATTTGGCACCAAGCTGTACCTTGAAATGCCTCTAACAGTGATTATTTGGAACAAATCTGTTTGAAATAAGAGCAGTGCTCTTGGCTGTCTCCATCTGACTTTGAGTCTGTCTGTCAGAAGGAACTGACATGCTGCATTACTGCTGGGAAAGGGGAAGGGAGCCCTTTAACTCCTAATAATAACTTATAAATTTTCATTTCAACATTTTAAAAATGAAATGTTTCCTACTTATATATTTAGAAGTGTTTATTTTTTCATTTTGAAGTCAGCATTTTTGTTGTAAAATAAGCACTTCTTTTTTTTTAAATAAGTCGAGACAAAAAGTGTAACAGAGATTTTGTTTAGGCTTGAGCGAAATGATTGCAATCAAACCAACAGAACTTTTTTTCACTAAAAAAAAGTTCAACCTTAGCTATTTCTTCACTGTCTTTTCAGCATCCTTACCAAGTTTAAAAATCTGTTCTTTACTGAGCTCTGTCAGTACCTTTCTCTGCATCCCGTTGGGCAAAATAGATGCAGGATCCTTATATGTACTGCAACTAGTTTTAGAAATGATCTTCCAATAGTCTAGATCAAAGTATTAAGAAGAACCACCCAAGCAGTTGCATATTTAAATTTTTGATCTGAATTTTGGACCAGGCTTCTCATTTAAACTGGTGCAGGTAATTTCGACACAGTGTTTTCATTCTATAGATGGTTCACACTGACTCAGGAATGCCACATCATTTTAAGCTGATTTGAAATTGTATACGAAGAAAAATCTGTAAATGTTTGCCAAACAGATTTTTGAATGAAATTTTGAAATCTGCTTGATTTGGGGAATAGTCTGTGACTAGCCAATTAGCAGAAAACTTTTGCATACATACCTGTGTTAGTACTCTCTTTCAAATGAAATGTGTCTATTGCAAGCTGGATCAAGTTTTGGAGATTGCACCTCAGGGGAGATGGTAGTAATAAAAGATACTTTTCAATATTTGCTCTATCTGGCAAATTGCTAGATTAATGACCACAACTGCAGAAACCCAGCATTAAACAATTTCACTTTTTTGTTTTTGTTTTTAGTTTAGCTGGAAACAGAGCTGAAATGCAACTTTTATTAGAATGCATGCTTCAGGTTATTTCAAGCATTGCTTTACCTGATGAAGACATGCTGTTATGTGAAATGCTCCCGTCTATTAGAAATGAATTAGGTAATAGCCTTTTACAAGGATGAAGGCATTGCTTAATCCTGAAATCTCTTAACACATGGACTGTCAAAAGGGTCTGCTTTTCTTATCTCATTGGTTGGGGAGGCAGTTTCATATGGAATTAATATTTTCATTTGCTCTGGGTGTGGGCACATTTTTTTGTAAAATTCACTGTCTGTGTGATGACAGAATTTATTTCAGTCATTATTATTGCCACATATTGAAGCATTTTATTTCAATTCAGTAGACTATTTTTGTTTCCATAAATTATCCAGTCTGTTTCTCACATAAATGATGGGATGGATGCCTCTGGTGCTAAGGAAGATAAAAAGGGAAGGAAAGATATATTTGAGATTACCTTTAGTGTCATGCAAGTTATTACCTCGCAGTCTGAGAAGAGTTTACAGAAGTGTCTGATAAATATGTTTGGAACAAGCCTGAACTGGAACTAGCAGGGCAGATAGCAGAGTTGCACATCTAGCTTTTGATTTTACCCATTTCCTCAAAATGCAGATGTATCACTTAGGGCAGAAATCCATCATTTCCTAGGCACTTTCTTAGTTTAATTTGTGTTGAGCAGACAAAAGGCACAGTATTATCTTTTCTGCGTAATGCTTAGTGTCCTCAATCACAGCTTGTCAGCGTATCATTGGACTTGCTCCATGTTTCGGCTGTGAGTTGATGAATCTATTGCCTTTGTTCATACCGTTGTGAACAGAGAGTGTCCCCGACGTTAGATGAACTGGCAAGTGGCAATAGAGAAAATAAAGTCTGTGGTTTTGTTTTGGTGGCGTGCGTGGGTGGGGGACTGGGAAGATCTCTCTTTGAGAGGAGCTCAGTGATGTGAGAAGGATGGTTTGCATGTGCAAGATTTATAGGGTGCTTTGATGTCATTCTCCAGTAGAGGACAGGGTGGGGAGGTTGTAGCTGGAGTGCTCTGAACCAGCCCTTCGGTACCAAAGGCCATGTCCCAGTACCACCCATTCAGAGTGGGTTGCCATGAAAATCAAAATGAGTGTGCCCCTCCTGGGAAACGAAAGGAAGCACTGATGGGGCGGGAAGTACAAACAAATCAGAGACAGGCAAAAACAGGTGTTTTTTATAAGTTTGCCTCATCTTCTTGTGAATCCTGGTAGTAATGATTCCAGGTACTAGAACATTTGGCCAATTCGGAATGAAAGTTAGTTTGCCTATTATGACAAAAGAGAAGTCTTCTGGAGCATCTCCAGTGTTGGCTGGTTCAGGTAAAAGGTTTAAAATCCAGATCACTCTTGGGTTTTAACCCAAGACCAAAGAGGTCTTTCCATCTATAGTACAAACAGAACCTGAATGGGCAATTCTTACTATAACAAAGATAATGCCTTCCCTTATAAACCTTGGCTGCAACTGGTGGTCTTGTTCCTTCTGAAATCCAGTCCTAAGTACAAACATATTGCCCGTTATTTCTTTCCTTAAGTCTTAGCATTTGCTTCTTTGAAGGAAAGGAAGACCACTTTTTCTTTAATTAAAGAAAAAAGTTGAATCACTCAGCAGCCTTATGATGGATGAATGTCAGTGCAGTTTCACCAGAAAATACTTTTGAAACCCAGCTTTTCTTTTCTGCTGAGGGATAGCTGTTGTCTGAGGGATTCTTTACTGGATGTTGCAGACACAAGAACTGCATTGTGAACAGGAGGTAATCTCAACTTCCAGGTAAAAGTAACATACTTTAGGGTGACAGGCACACCTGGTGGTGCCTGGACCAAACTGCATGAACAACCATCTAAATTAACTGCAAGAAATTGATGTTTGTACATACACATGAAAATCGTACATTCTTCATTTGTTAAAGGGACATTGCCAAGACTGGTAGGCCTAAAATTAGCTCCCCAGCTGTGTTTTGCTTTGCAGGCACGTGCATGTCTGTTCCGTTCCTGGAAGCAGCTGGGTGTTGAAACCCACAAGAAACCTGCTCTGTGTGAAATGCAAAAAGAATATGTGATTTTTCAAGATTCCTTCCCTTTTCTTTTGTTTGTTTTTCCTTGCTTCTCCCATCTCTTTATGATGACCATCTTTTCTGGCTGAAGACCAGACCCATCTTAAAAGTTTTAGTGCTACATTTGCTTAGTGGGGGGTGAGAGCCTGACTGCTGAGGCCCAGTTTTCAGCCATCAGTCCAACATGCCCAGCTACAGGATGTAAACTGCACAGCCTCTGCAGAACATGCTCGGCGTTAATCTCCAGCTTGGATCCGTGCTTCTCCTTGACATACAAGTTCATACCAGCATCTTCCAACTGAATAGCCAGCTGGATGCTGAGAAGGGAACACGCAACCGGAAGGAGGAGGCACGTGGATTTTATGGTTACAGAGGAACTTACCAGAAAGGTATTTTTGTCTAGCCTACAGCCTTTCCTCAGAGAAGAGACAAATAGATTTCTCAGACTCAGGAGAGCTGCTTTTTAATGGCATTTTTAGACAGCTGCAAACTAATTCTCGGCTTCTGAATTTTGACTCCATAGTGCTTGAGTTGTTATGCTTTTACTAATATGTAGAAATGAGCAACTCCCTTTTCAGTTTGGAAATATGATTTGAAGATACCCTAAGCAGTATCCCAGCAGTGTCCGTGTCTCCTGGGTGTGCATAGCAGGTGAGACCTCCTTCATACATGAACATTAGTGAGCCTGCATGCAGGTGGAGGGCAGCATCTGAGATGGATGGAGAAGCTCCATCGTCCCACTGTCACCTTGCTGTGATGCGTTTTCAACTCTTTGTATGTTCAGAAGCTGTTTGGAAATGAGTATGAGCCTCAAAGTGTTTTGTAAGACTCAGAGGCTCTCCTTGGGGCTAGTGTGAAGAGTTTCTCAAAAATATCTGTGAAGAATCTAAGGCATGGAAGGAAAAGAATTTTTCCTCTAACAGTGGAAGTTATTCATAATAGAGGTGGGCCAGGCATGGCTGCTGTCACTGGACTTTGTAAAATTAAGCATGATCCAAATTTTGACTGCTAACAGAACTAGCAAAAAACTAGACAGCTCAAGGTGGGTTTTCGGTAGACCTATTTGCCTTTTGCCCAGCCAAATAGGAGCCAAATTGCACCCCTGACAAAATCTTATGGTACCTGAATCACTGTGGAGCCAATTGCAAAGTTCAGTTATAACTTCATGGAAGAGAATAAACATTGCACACCCATGGACAAAGTATATGGGAGGTTTTTTCTCTATACTACTCCTGAGTTCACTAAAAGCTTATCATCTGTTTGCTTAGCTGCTGATTCAATTTAGGATAATATTTAACTCTCATAAAACCTAACCATTGATGAAACTTTAACTTGAAAATCAGTAACTCCTATTGCTTCCAGGGAGAAATGGAGGAGGATGGCCATCACACATTGCTCTTCAAGTGCTTTACTGATAAATAGTTTTTATGAAAGGCTTGATAAAGTATCTGCTATTAACGTTGTCAAGATGGAGAAAGTGAAGTCAGAGAAATGGTAAATAGCCTGCCCATATTTACAGGGAGTGTCAGGCTGTGCTTCTGCAAGATTGTAGGGTATCTACTGCTAGATCAAAACCACAGGAGCCTTATGACAAAAATTGTTGAACCAGGGTTCGTGTTTGTTCCTGGTTTAAATTTGTTGAAAAGATCCTGAAGGAGGTAATTTTCGTCTGGACTTTGTGTAATCTCTGCTGTCTTGTCTCTGCATGTCCTTCACTATGGACCTGCCACAGTCAGCTCAGTGGCCATTTCACCTGTCCATTCTCACCTCCCTTTTTCTTTTGTAGATTCAAAGATCTGTGTTCCCGGATGCCCTACATGTGCCATCTCCTTTTTTATATGTAAGCTCAAGTCCCTGTGACAGTCTCTTTTTCACAAAAGTGCAAATGCTGTGAGCACCCTACTTGGATTTTGCCTTGTATATCTAGGAATTTTAACAATCTGGTGGTGTTGCAGAGCTGAGGAAGCTCTAAGAGTACATGTGAGAAGTGACCGGTTTCCCCTTGCCCTGTCTATCACAATCCAAACTGGGCCTGCATGAAAATAAAAGACCTCACAGAAAAAGGCTTTTATGTGGCAGGTTCGGATTGTCAGTGCCTGAAGTGATGAGATCTATCACGTTTTTTCTGTGCAAATTCCTCAGCCCAGACACCAGTGGGATTTGTGGCTGTTTAGAGCCTGAGCACAGTCTCAGAAGGAAGCAGAGAGCAGTGGTGATGAGTCTGGGACTGCTCTGCTCTGCCGGCAGCTCCCCTGCACCTCAGGACGGTGCCTTCTGGAAGGAGATCCTGCAGCCACACATCCCCTTTGCTTGGACATGTTTTGCCACTTCCAGCACGGATGAGTGGTCTGAGGATGATGGTAGGGGCTTTTTGTGGGAAGTGTCCCCTGAAGGGATGAAAGCAATGGGCAGGGGCAAGCTGAGACTGTGCAGCAACAAGCTCTTGGATACTTTCAGTGCTTTCTCTGCCTCCTTCCTAGGGTTTTTATCTTTTTTGTGGTTATGCTGTCAAGCTCTGATCACTTTCTCAAAAAGCAGATCTAGCACTGCTGACTAGGAAGCATCTCAGACTGGCCCTTCTTGGGGACCAAAGTCTCCTTGCAGTGCTCAGTCTCGTTTGCTCTGACCAAGGCAAAAGACTGTTGCTCTGCAGCCATGTCCTAGGCTGAGAACCACATTTCAGCCAGAACCATATGGCTGCAGTTTCAGGAAAATAAATAGAGTTGCAGTAGCAAAGCAGAAGAGTAGACAGACCTTGCTTATTCTAATTTTGTGCAGTAGCTTAGAGCTCGCAGGCTTTCCCTTGTCCTGTTAATACTCATCAGTTGAACCTTGGCTAGTGCCTTAGAGTTACTGAGCTGCAGCTGAGGATGATGAATTGTCATCCTCAGATATTGACGGGGTGGTGGGAATCTCTGCTGACCCGTCATAGTCTGTTACTCTTGTTCAGGACCTCAGTTTGTCCGAACACATTGTGCAGTAGGGGGGTCAGGGCATGTGGGCTTGGAGGTACTTTTGCAGGCCTGGGGTGGCACAGATGGCTGTCCTAGTGTCACATGCAAGAGTTGCCTGGGAAGAGTCAGAGCAGTAGGCAGCAGGATTGTCACCCTTGGCTGATCTGCCTCCTGCTGTGTCTTTGGGGACTGTGCCAGCACAGCTTCCCATTGCCCATAAGCAGACTTTCTCCACTCTGCCCAGAGCTAATGGCAAAGAAAAAGCTACTCATCTGGAGAACACCCTTTCCCAGGAGCGTGCATGTCAAATTTACCAGCACTGTTCTGGACCAGGCAAGGGGAGAGAGGGGCCAGTGACATGGAAAGTCATTTGTCTGCCTGAAAGGGAAAGCAATAACCCATTTTGGGTATTCTTGCTGAAGGAGAGTCTCACTCCACTTTGAGGTGGACTACAGTAGAGAGAAGGTGGCTAATATATAGCAGAGAAAGCATGGAAACTGGGAACAGCTGATGTGATGAAGAGAGCTTTAGCTATGTGAGCTAGCTCCATCCTGGGTTGGGGATCATCTGGGGCTGCCACAAAATGTAGTCAGGAGGTATTTACTGAGCTCAGGTGTCATCTTCATTGATGCTCCAACACCCAGCTGGAGCAGGAGGAGGGACAGGAGCCAAGCGCAGCTGGTAAGAAACCAGCACTCCTTCAGGGGGACCTGCTTCACCTTGACAATTATGGCAACAAATCCTGCTCTCTACCCATCTCCACACCTTCCTGAGTTTTGAAGTGGCACATGCGGTTGTCTTGTTGTATTTTAAGAATTTTGCCCTTTAGGAGAGGGCTGTATTTCACACTGTATTCAGCAGGTAAGCAGCCATTATAATTTCTGGGGCCTTCAAGGCAGTGCTTCAGGCTGCCATGGCTCCTGGGCTGCCAGAGGCTCTTGCCCTGGCTGCAAGAGAGGCAAAACTGAAGAAAATAAGAGATCAGAGCAAGAGATGCAAAGAGGTTTTATTGCTTTTAATCCAACACATGTACAGTTTCACAGCACAGCAAGCAGCAATCAAGGCTTTTGCATAAAATTGTCTCCCAGGGATGTCCCTTGAGGTCTGGTCCTCTCAGTCCTCATGGGCAAACAAATAAACTGAAGCTGTTGCAAATGGTGGCTGTAATTCTACTTGGGCTCCTGCTCCAGCCCAACGCCATCTGCTTCCTCTGGCCTTGTAAATAGCATGCAGGGCACAGCAAGGTCTTCAACAGGGAAGAGGGACTGACCATCAACCTGAGGGTGAGGACCTGCGGTTTCCACCGTTCAGGTAGCCCAGACGCTCGCATGGTCTGCAGCCAAGCAGCAGCTGGTTGGGTGGTGAGTGAGGCAGATGGTTGGTGTTCATGGTGAATGGCTTTGAGAGAGAGCACCAGCATATGCCGCTTGCCAAAGAACAGCAGTGGCAAGGTAACTCTGCTAGCCTTGTACAGAGCCAGCCCCAGAGGGTCCTGGCCAGCTCGGGAAACATCTATCAGGTCTGTGTGTCCCATGCTGTGCCAGCTCCAATGCTTGTGGTTATCCTCTGAAAGGCCCTGGAGATACAAGGCTTCCTGGTGATTATGCACCACTCCTCACTGGGGAAGAAGAAGGTGGGGAAATGTTTTCCATCCGTTGTGGTGATGCACGGGGGGGGAACCCCATGGAAACAAAGCCTGCTCTGACCTCCTGCATCCCACCAGGGAGGGACTGCGTGCGCCAAACACCTCCTGAGCTGTCCCGTGTGAGGCTGACTTCCTAATCCTAAACTCATTATTTGTAACTCAGGGGTGGAAGCGCGCAGCTGCCAGCTCCCAAATGACCGGTTCAGCCCACTCGGGGTTCTCTGATCCTCTTGCGGTGGATTGCATCCTCCGCCCCGCGTAAGGAGTGAGCTCACCACAGATCAGCCTGAGTGTGGCTCTCTCCCTCCCCTGGCAGTCCTCCCAGATTACAGCATGACCCTTGGCTATGAGTCACTTCTTTTCTCACAAACCCAGACGCTGTGCGGAGCGGGCGGCTGCTCATCTGCACCAGCGCTGAGAATTTACTGTGGTGAAGTGAGTTTGGCCTGCAGTGACTCCTTCTCCACATGTGACCTTTCTGACTCTCACTGGTCCTCCCGCACAGAGCTTCCCGGCGCAACTGTTTCCTCGAGCATGGACTGGTAGCACTGCTTGGGAGGAGAGAGGAAAAATGCCATGGTGCTCTTGCAGTGCCAAGGAACAAATGACAGCCAGGCGCTGGCCATGCAGCGGGGCTTTCCATGGACTCATTTCTGGGGGCAGTGACTGGCTGCTCATCCATGCCTTGCTGGCTATAATCAATACTTTATATTGGGCAGTGATGCTGCTGGTGTGAGTACTCCCTCCACACATCAGCCAGGATGAGGAGGGTCAGCGTAACCAGTGACCGCTGCCCCCGGTCATCCCATCAGAATCCAGTGTGGGGAGCGTCCAGGCTTGGGGCGAAGGCAGCCAGGCTGTTGAGCGGATCGCCAACCTCTTACCCTCCATTGGGCACATCTGCACACTCCGAGCCTGCCAGTTGCAAGCTGGAGAATCTCATTTTGAGGGCAGTGTCGCTGCTGCCTTTGGTACCAGTTTTGCTAAATCGACCTGAACCCCTACTCCCGGGCCGGAGGGGTGGGTGGTGTTTGGCCAGGGCCATACCAGGTGCAGGCAGGGTCTTGGTGGCACCACACGGCCGCAGGGCCGGAGACCCGTCTCTCGATCCTGCCGCCTCTGCTGGCCAGGATGCACAGCCAGACAAGTGAATCAGCACCGTCGTGACGCACAGTCACGAGAGAGCTGACTCCTCTTCGGCGCACTGCGGGGATGCCATTTTCGGGGAAAGGCAACTTCAAAACGCTTCTCCTGCTCTCTGTTTGTTTGCATACCTATGTGCTTCCAGTGCTTTCAAAGGAGGCAGAACTAGTCTGAAACTCTGTGTTCACTTCAGTTTGTTTGTTTCCTCTCTCCGGAGCTGCGTTCCTCCTATGTTGTCTGGTTCAGCATTTTGCCAGCTTGGCTAAGTATCTTGTAAGGAAATCATTTATAATAAAGCTGGTATGCTGGGGTTTATCATTTATAAGTGTGGGTCAGGGTTTAGTTCACTGTGTTAAACTCTCCATGCTGCATGTGATTTTTCAAGCTTTGTCAGGAACAAAAAGTTCTGGGGATGTGCAAAGCATGACTGCATGGTTTCCATGGAGACTCTGCTAGTTAGGCTATGGAAATCCTGAAAAGGCCAGAGGATGACTGACAATACAAGGTCTTAGCGGCTGATCTGAAGAGCCAGACTGAATTAATGAGATTTTTCACAGAGAGTTATTAGCAAGGCTAGCACGGTATGGCACTTAGGCCTCTCTCGTTTTCTCAGCTGCAGTCTTGGAAAACAGAAATGGAAAGATTTAATTGCTGTTTTTTAAGCCCTTTTAAGATTATTTTAACCTATAACATTTTAAGGATGTAATGAAAAGCAGGTTTGTTTGCTTTTTTTATCATTTGGTTACTGTTATTACTGTGGTTTTTTGGTGGCAGTTGCCCTTTATCTGTACAGAGATGGGAAATTCAATAGTACTTATTACATTGAGCAGTTAATTCCCACATACTGTGAACACATTACTGTTCAAAGTAGGTTATCTCGAGTTCCATTTAGAGCCAAACGCGAGATACCATGTCAGTGGCTTTATGTCTCCTAGGGCTATATTAATTATTTATTACTGACTGCTAATACAAACTGTTAACTCTGGCTAGTAATAGTTTGTTCATTTATCCATCACTTACTCCTCCTTTCCCATGTTTCCGTCCACCCCCTTTCGACAGTCAGCGCAAGCTATAAAGTCGTGTATAATTCTGCACCCGATTAAAACAAAACCAGAGCCGTTATCAGCCTGAGCCGCTAAGTTTCGATCAGGACCCGACTTCCTTAAAGTTTTGGAGCTTTGGGACTGAGGGATTTCGTTGGATCGTTAACAAGCGGATGGTTAATGGTTAAAGGGAGATGTCTTTGCCTGCGAACTAAACGGATGCTGTTTCTGGTACGAGTAGCTTGTTTGCTGCCTCATTTTCAACCGATATGGCAAAATGTTCGGATGCTCTCCTTCTCTCCCTGGAAAACGCGGTATCTGCTGAAATCAGCACAGCCAGTTCAGCGAAGCGGGGTGTTAGGGGCTGCTATTTCTTGTTGGTTTGCACAAGTGCACATGCCCATATGTTTCTGGGAGATGTAAAACCATAATGTTGCTGCTGAGTAATCCACAACAAAAGCACATGCGGGCTGCATTCCTTGGATTCCTGTACAGTAGACTAATCCACTTAATCTCACTGTTCGCTTCTCTGGCTGGAATTTCACAGTCTCATTTGATTTACTGGTTTGTAAATCACTGATTAAGTGCTTTTGGAGGGGCGGGGGATATCATCTCTGAAACCCTCTCTTTCCTCTCAAATGGTTTTATGGAAAGGAGATGTGAAAGTTGAAATAGGGGTTAACTGGTCTTCTTTGGTCATCGTTTTGTCAGCGTCTTATAATTTTTAAAAACTGTTTATCAGTACTTTTCTCTGTTCTCTCAGCTTTTCTGTGCATGGGCAATGTCTCTTTTTGCCACAAGGCAACATTTCCACTCCCTGAGCTTCACAAGTTTCTTATGAATTTTTTCTTTTCCAGTTGTGTTTTCAAACAAAAGTGCTAACCGAGATGTGTGGAAGTGTTTTTCTTTTCCGTTGGTGCACCGATAGTTATTGACAAGCACAGAACACAGGAGCTAGATGCTGTTTGTGAAGGAAATTGTGAAAAAAACCTGCTGCTCTACCTGACTGTCGAGGAGGCACTCGTATAGCGTGGGTATGAATGCAAGATAAATCCCCAGCTAAGCAGGCAGATAAATGAGGCAGCTTGGCCTCAGAAGGTGCTCAGCTGATACAAATATCAATTTAGGACCTGCCCTTGAAATAAAAAAGTATAAGTAAATAATAGAGGTGGCTCACCTGACTTAATGAGTCATAAAGGATGGGAAATAAAACACTGAGCTCCCAAAATAAACCCTTCATTTAAAATAATAAATTACCACAACCCGTTGCATCCTCAGCCGCCGCGAGCGCCCCGCTTTTGCGAGCGACGTGACTGTGCGCAGCTGTGAGCAACGCTGACCTCAGGCAGACTCACGCTTGCACGCACGGCGCTGCGTAAAGCGCACAGCTGCTCCGCTCTGCGCAGCTCTGACTCAAAGCCAGTCCTTCCCCTGCGTGGTGCGTGCTGCTGAGATGACTCCGTGCCAAAGCGTGGGGGCACTTTCCAGCTCAGCGGAAAATTCCTCCGCAGCCCCGCAGTGTCTTTGGTGGCCTCGAAGAGGGAAGAGCTTTAGGTCGTTGCCTTCCTCCCTCTCCCGCGATCACGCATCCCACTGAGCAGCTTACAGGTGTCCCCAAACAGTGCTGCTGGCGGGAGGGACCTGTCACTGAAGCCAGCCCTAACTATCCATCAAGAAATTAATCAGAAAGGGACTGAGGAAGTGAGCAGGCAAATAAGCAAACATATGGGCTACCTGACAACACAACATTTGGAGTAGCTTTTCTCAGGCAGAAAGGATAAAATCTCCCACACTCTCCAGGGCTGTCCAGAGCCATTTACAATTAGGTCCAAATTGGGTTTAGGCAACAGATTTAAGGCTGAGTTGAATTGCCTAGGCTTGGGTCCGAAGATGCCAAATCACGCGAACTAACCTCTGCCCAGCGTGATGAGAACCGCGCAAGAGCAGCCTCTCTCACAGCGTTCCTGCTATCTGGGCCAGCGCCAGGTCCCAGGGCGCAGAGACACAGCCTGCTCCCAGGATGGACCACGCTGGTGGGATTTCAGCTGCATCCAAATGGGAACTGGAAAACAGATTTCTCTAAACTTTGGCTGTAATCCAGAGCTAAAGCCACCGGGGCAGAGTCAGGCCCCTGGGTATCAAGCTGATCTCATTAAAAAACTTGGAAGTTCTTGTTTCAATATTTTGACTTTAGCATGCCTGAAATGCTCAGAGGAAGCATCAGGAGTGCTGTGAATCTCACCACCCATACTGCTAACCTCCTACAGCCAACGCAACTGCAGTCGTCCTTTCGAAAGGGCTCCTTGGTAGGATTGCTGCAGCTTAAAGAGAAAGTCAGAAAGATAAGAGATGATGGGAAGTCAGCAGGAAGAAATAGGAACTCACCAGGGTATTCCCACAGTGAATTGATAAGAAAGGGTGATAGATAAACGCCACTCGAGCTTTGGGTTCAAGATGTAGAGCAGATAAGTGAACCACAGTGACTCAAAGGCAATAAATCTTCTGTTCCAGACAAATTAATCCAAGGCTGTCACAGGAGGCTAGAGAGGAAATTTGGAGACCCCTTTGGAGTGAGCATCTGCCAAACTGAAAACATACATTGTGCTATGACCTGTCAGCCTGCACGAGCCCATGCTGCTGGGGTGCAAGCCAGGCCCTTTGGCTTTCTGTCCCTCACAGTGCAGACAGCGCTGCTAAGAAGGGATAATATAGGAGCTCACAGAAAAGTTTGTCTATCCGGGTGCATAGCTACTTTTAAATAAGCATAGGTGCAAGTGGGCAAGAGAGAAAATACGAAAGAGCATGATTCTCTAAAAGCTAACGGTAGGAGTAGTGTCAGACGAGATGGTCTGTGAGCAGAGCACTGAACCACCAGTGCCAGCTCTTCCGTCTGTTTAGTAGAGCCACAGCCTGGCTCAGACTTAGAGTGATGCCAGCTGGTTTAATTGAACCCTTTCTCAGGTGTGCCCACACTTAGAAACAAGCACTTGCTTTCACAATGCTGAGGCTGACCTGTGCTAGCAAACCTCAGGAGAGAACTACCGTGCTGTTTCTGTGAGCGTTTTCCAGCATCCTGGCTTGCTGTCGATCTGGGAATCTCTCCTATTAGGATTAGAAAAGTCTTTGAGCTCTGTTCTTATCAAGGCAGCTGAACGGTTTGAAGTCGCTCTTTCATGACGTGCAGCATTTGGTGGAGCTACGGGCTTGGCCGGTCACTGCAATGTGACCCACTGGGTCTTGAGGAGGTTGTGAGAGCGGGTGTTCGTAGACCGAAACTAGCTCCCCACCACCTCCCCTGACTTCTCTGTCTGCTGAGCTGCACCCAGCCCTGCGCGGCTGGGAGGTGGTTCACAGTGGGAAGGTTATCGTTGTCACTATCAGGGTTAGAGGCTTTGTTTATTTTTAGATTACTCTGTAGAGTCTGGACAGAGAGGTGAAAAGAGCCAGCCTAAAGGGCTCTGTGCATGCCAGACTGTCTTGCTTGTGCTTTGACTCTGAAAACACAGGACAGGGAAAATGTGAAGGGATGGGCTCGATCTAGATAGATTGATTAAAGATGTCTCTGCCCCCACATTTTGAGCGGTGGATGTAATACGGAGGTGGGCTCTGATTCATTTTAGTGCAAATGCAGCGAGGCTCCGACAAATCCTCCACTTGAGCAAAGCCAGCGGATGTTGCGCTGAAGAGGATGAGACCTACCGGCACAGCCTGTTGTTCTGGCGGCTCCACTTAGAGAGCAACAATTTCCATCTGAGAAGTGCTAAAACACCTCAGGGAAGTTCAGATTATCTTGATGTGCCCTTTGGTGTGGTGGTGGTGAGCTGCAAAATGGAGGTGTGCCTCAGCCCTGATCTATCTAACGAAGAGGGAGAAACCTTTCTCATCATCCTGCATTATATATTACAGAGAACAATTTAAAATCATGTGGTTTGTTGTCCTTCAAAGGCCAAATTTAAAAGCAATGTGGAAAGATTGTTGCTGCCTGTCAGGCTCCCATGTGTCAGAGCTCACTGGGGGTGACGAGAGGGAGCCTGGCAGCTCTGAGCGCTTTCGGTCCTGCCCCTAAGCAGGAAAAAAGTGTGGTGCAGGGAGGCGAGGAGGGAAGAGCGACCGTCCCCGCCATCCCCTCAGGTGTGGTGACAGCAGCTCTCTTGCTGATTGTCAGTGAATTTACTGACTGCTAATGAAGTGGAGGGAGAAGTGCCTTTCAGTGACATCCATACAAAAACGTATGTTGCTGAAAACCACTGGCTATTTTTGGAGAATTTTTTCCCCCACCAGATTTAAGCATCATCCTGAGTTTGTTTGTTTGTTTTTTCTACAACTATATGTTGGTGGTGGTGGTTTTTTTGCAGCAGTGAAGTTAATAAAGATGGATATCAGCAACAAACTGTCAAGTCTCAGGCTGGAGAGATTTTTCACTGAGTGAAATAGACCAGGGAAAATAAATAATCCAAGAAGTGGTAGAGCTTGTAAATATTGACATGTACAAGCAAGGAAACAGAAGTTGGGCAAAATAAAAAATGGGTTGGGGATTGCTATTTTTCAGGTTATTGCTTAAAAAAAAATCTACATTTACCTGGCAATCCTGTCTGGGGAAGAGGTAATATTTTTCAGTTAGAATAGAAGGTTTTAAATGTTTGAAGGAGTGTATTGCTGTTTCCCCAAGCTGGTGTCTCTATTTGAGGGTCAGTCTTCCTTCCTTCCCAGCCTTTGGGACCATGGTCAGAAATAGTCCTTTTTCCCTGTGATGTCTATAGGAATGGACATGGAAGAGAAGACTAGGGAAGGAAGAAAGAAATGCAAGGTGAGAAGCAGAAGAGATCAGAGGGAGACCACTCTTTTCTCAGGTTTCCCACCAGAAAAGGCGTCATCTTGAGATCTCCACAAGAATACCTTTTCTTGTCAGCTGGGGTCCAAGCCTACTGCCCAGACACTTTGCCAGTGCATTGCTTGGCCTCAGCTCACAGAGAGAAATGCGGAGCTGCGCAGGTCCCACTAGCTGTTGTTCCCTCTTCCGTACGGGTGACAATTTTGGCTCCCTGGGGCCTGCCACCATGACATGCGGTTGCCACACGCCAGCTAGCTAGCTAAAAACATCTCTGAAACACTTCCTGCTTTGTTTTGTTTTCCTTTGCCTTCTTAAGAGCTCTAAGAAGTCTACTAGGACTAGCATCTGTAGTTCACCCAGCAACTGGTTGACTGGTTGGTTACCCCAGTCCTCCTTTCCTCAAGCCAGTCTGTCATCTTTGTGACTGGTGAAGGGTTTGCATTGCAACCCTGCCTGTATGCACTCTGGAAAGCCTCCAGACCTCTGAATATTGTGATCATATGCAGAGCGAGCTAGAGGTGTAACCTTAAAAAGAGTTTTTTTCACAGTCTTTGAGAGATGGGAAATCTTTTTGTTCCACCCTGTCATAACGCAACAGAACACCAGTGGGTGTAAATGGCAACTGTGAAGTGTTTCAGCCACTCGTTATACCTTAGTGGTCAAGTGGCTATAATTATGGGAGGTGGAAATGAGGTTATTGGGGATGGTGTTCTTACAAGGCAGGCATAAAATTCTAAATAAAAGAGTGTTTCCAGATACTCAATGAAATTAATGGGAGGGAAGGAAGAGTGGTCTTTAATTATTTCAGACCCAGACAGTTAAGGCAGATGTACATCATCAGTCTTCAAAGAATGTCCTGGGGACATAGCCAAGACAGTATTTTTTTTTTCTCCTATCATTGCTGATTTAATATCTGCACAAGTGCACACGCAAGAGGATGATACAAAACTTGCACTTTTCAGTTTAAGTCCCTGTAAATGACTCCCCCTTGGAGACTGTTAAAAATGTAATGGGGTTATTGTAGCACATGGGAATCAGCACTTGAATGCATGTGCCAGGAAGGCAAAGGTGGGTTGACCTCGTCTGTGTTAAGTCAGGGAAACTATGGGGCTGAGCCAAGCATCCAGTGGAAATAAAAAGAAAAACTAATTCCAAGCAGGCCCCAGTGAGCATGTTTTTATCCAAAAAGCAATCAGAGAGAGGAATATGACCTACCAGATGGAATTGCTGAGGCAGAGGTGAAAGTTAGAAACAACAATAACGAAACACGATCAAGTATAATTTTGACAGAATGAAGATATTAGAGAGAAAAGGCCCCAGGGGACCAGTTTGGCTCATCCTGATCCCAATATTTCATCTGCGCACAGAAGACCCCTGGAGAAAGCCATGTCACGGCACTGTAAGATGTCGGGGCTGAACCAGGCTGAGGGCTGCAGCGCCCGCAGCCGTGCGGCAGGGCCGGGGCTTGCTGGCAGTGACCTTGCTGGGCTGGTGGCCCACGTAGCGGGAAGGGCTGCTGTGCCTCTTGTCTTTACCAGGGCCCTGGAAAGGGGGGCTGGGGGGTGCTGGGATCTGAGTCATGCTCCAGTTTTCCCCGTCACAATATCCACCAGCATTGCCTGTACTGGCTATTGGGAAACTCAGTGGAGAGACACCAGACACTGACTTAACTCTCAGCTCTCCTTTTGCTGTAAAAAGCATTTTGAGTGCCCTAAGTGAAATTTAGACCTGCTTCAAGACTCTCAGTGCTTCCCAATAGATATGAGAGAGCCTTAATGTTAATGAGAATCAGACCCACTGTGCCTGTAATTTTCAGTCTGTCACTCAGAGCTCTTAATGGTCAATAAATTCACTAGGAAAATTAGAAAAACAAACTGAAGCTGCTGGGAGGAAAGTATGCTGGAAAGAGAGAATAATGTTTTTAAAATTTGCCAGATGTTTGGGCTGCTGTTTTGCACCACGTGGCCGGCTATGGGTGCCCGAGATGGCCGCTGGCGGGGCTGCAGGAGCACGGAGCAGGAGCAGGGAAGGGTTGTCTGTGCCGGAGGAGGTGGTGGGAAGTGGAAGGGTGAAGCTGCAGCAACATGCGGAGTTCTGTCAACTCTGTAATAATGGGGTTGTCTGCTTGGGCTTGGCTAGGTACCAAGTCAAGGTTTTATGGTGTGAGTTCATCTGCTGGCTTTTCCCTTTATGTGATGTAATGCTCTCTCTGAGCGTGATATTTATTACGCCCAGCTCTGTAGCGGGTACATGTAGTCGTAGCCAGCCTCAGAAAGTTTGGAAACAGCTTTTTGATCTTATTTGCATCCTTTGGGCTGACCTATGACATAATCCAAGGAGGGTCGATGCTGTGGCTCCCCCCTTGCCCTCTCCCTCCTCCCTCTCCCAACGGTTTGTCAAACTGTTTTGCCTTTATCTCTTCTCACAGGCTTCGAAGCAAGTCACAGGATGATTTATGCCCTGATAACTTCTGCTTTTAAATGCCAGGCTAAGAAAAGCAGCCTTTGCAAAAACAACTTTTGCGGAGGTGTGGGGAAACCCGCCCGTCATCGCGCTCAGCAGGCGAAAGCGCCATCTCAGCAGAGATGCTGGTAGAGCGGGGCCAAGGGACGCTTCCCACCCCATCCTCACCTGGTGCCCAAAGGGAGGCAGTGGTGGGAGGACAGGTGGGAGGAAAGGCTCCCCGAGCCTGGGCTGGCGAGTCCCAGCTGGTGAAGGAGCAGAGGGTGTGCATCACCCGTTGCCCTCGTCTCTCTGTCCTGATCCCCCCTGCTCAGCTCCCTGCAGAGTTGGAAGCTGATGTGCACCTTGGGGGCAGGGGAGGGGGCCAGGGCTGTGTGTTTTGGCTGTTGGTGGGAAGGTCTTTGTTTTGCTAAAGGAGGAAAATGTTTTGCAGCTATGATACCACTTTCAGCATTTCATTACAAGCTTCCTCAGTGCTGGGGCTACGAGGTGGCCAGGGATGAGGCAGGCAGCTAGAGCTGTGATCCTGCTGTGCTGGCCGCAGCATCGGGCACGCCAGAGCTACAGACATGCTGTGGCTCCCTGCCCTTCATTATTTTCTGGCCGTAATGTTTACCCCAGACCTCCCCAACGGCACTGCAGCTGCACCAGGGAGGCAGGCATCAACCTGCCCGCACGCAGCAGGGCCGGCAGCATGGCAGGGCTGCCTCTCCGGTGCGCTGGGGGCATCGGCGCTGGCATTGCAGACCTGCACGGTTAAATGCCACTGGGACTTCAGCCTAATGGCGATCCACCCTGGAAGTTCAGATGTGGGCACGGCCGTGGGCTGTAGGCATGGACTGTATTTTTGTGTTTTAAGCACCACAGAGTGAAACCTTTAAAGCAGTTCCTACTTCAAAGTGCTCCCACTGTAATTACAAGACCAGAAAGGTGAGGTGGGCACGGGCAGACAGGGAAAGAATAGGAATATGTTTGCAAGATCTAACACATTTTAATTCTTACTAGGTGATATTTTAATTTTATTTTTATTTTGCAACGAGGAGAGAGATTTTCCTCTGAGTGCTTGTCTGAAACCATTATGCCTCCCTGAACAAAAGCAAGCAAACCATGCTGCAACTAAGGCTGGCGCACTGAGTTTCCTGAGGGGGAGAAATCACGAGCTAATAAAAATCAGGTGTCAAAATGAAAGCTGAATCCTTATTTTAACTGAAACCTTTGCAAGTAAGACAATGAACACAGAGCAGGGAATAATTTAGATTTAGGTAAAGATTTTTTGTAATTACTTTTTGTGTGGTATATTTGATTTCTCAGAGCATTTTTTTTTCTCCCAAAGGACACGGTTGTACTTGCCTAAACTCCTAAACAAACTAGTTAGACCTGAGCAAAATGTTCATGGCAAAATATGAAATTAGTTGAAACTTGCTTGGTTTCAGGTTTCTTTACAATCTCTAAGCTCAGCCCTGGTTCACTCAGAGGTTTGCTAAGGACCATGAACTTTTAGAGGGAACATGGACTGATTTATGGGTCTGCGTGAAAATCCATGTGAAATTTGCCTTTCACATGACCACAATGCAAAAATATCTCCTCTCCCCCCCAACCCCTTCCTGCAGTAGTGGATAAGCACTGATGTCTTTTATCTCCTGTTTCTGCATCGAGGCCGCCCAGCACAAGCAACATTTTGCTTAATTCCTTATAAATCACCAGTGGTGCTAACAACAAAATGTTCACAGCTCTGGGGTTAGTACTTGTTAGTTTGTTGCTGCTACCATGAGCCAGGCAGGATGAAAATGATGCTGATTTTGATTTATTTTAACTTGACGTGAACACTGTTGTGCACGTTTGGCTCTGGTTTATAACAGCTGAAGACAGACCAGGGCTACATAGAGGCCTCTCAACACTCCGTGACACATGCCAGGTCGTAGGAGGGCACATTGCTGGTGCATCAGCTCGCGTGCTTGGGGAAGTGCCATGGGATGGAAGCGGCCCGCCGTGTGGGGCCACTGAGGTGCTCGCCACGGTGTGGCCCCACGGTCCGGTGCAACAACAACCATGGCACATCCAACGTGTGGGGCACCTGCAAGGGGGCTGGGGCGGGAAAAGCCACTGGTTTTGTGCTCTTCGGGTGACTTTCACAGTTGATGTCTGCCACAAGGCCAGGTCTCTCTATGCTCTCACCACAGGAATAGTGCAATCTTTTGATAGGGATAAGGGATTCCCCAGCCTTGTTTCCTACACCCATGTGAATGGTTGGATATTGACCTCATATTTGGATCTCCTGTTTCTCCACTTCCAAACTGTGTGTAAGACTTTTTTGATTATCTTTTTTGATTATCTGACTATTTTGATTATAAAGGCACCAAGACCTACCCTGGGCTCAAGACAATCCATACCTTTTCACGGAAAGGGCAGCTCTTCCCTCCTCTGTGCACACAAGCTGCTCCCTACAGCAACCTTTGTGAACACAGCCACTTCTCAGGCTGGAGAAGTAGCTGTGTAGTGGCCAGTCTCTAGGGATTTGACAGCAATCTTCAGTGCCAGTCACAGGGCCTCTGCTTGCTCATTTATAGAGTGGCGTAGGTGGCCCTTGGAAAGGTCCCATCTGGCCCGTGTTGCCAGAGAGGAAAGGACAAGACGCTGGATGTGAAGAGACAGCAGACTGCAATGGCCTCAACACCTCTTGAAAGACATTTGACATTGGAAATTCATTGGAAAAATAGCCTGGTTATTGGAAAAGGCCTGGTCTCTCCCCAACACACACCTGAATTCCCCTTATCATAGTGAAAACACCAGAGAAAGAAAAAGTTATGTTTTCCTTTTCATCACCACGTGCCTCATTTCAAAACTGAGTTGAAAATTACTTCTCCGAGTTGGAAATTCCTTGTCGTTTCACGTTCCAAATTAATTTACAGTAAAACAAATGTGTCCAGTTGTAAAACTTGAAACACTTGGAAATCTCCCAAGCATTTTGATCGAGCAGCTCTGACTTTTCTCTTTCCCTTTTCCCCATCCTCAAATTTTCGTTTGTTGATTTGTCTTTTCCATTCCTTTACAAGGTGGGATAAATATTAAATATGACAGCAATTCCAATGGGGCCAACAACGCGATTGTCACTGGGCTCTGCTCAATGACTACTCCTGCAGCTCGTATATCAGCCAGAAGGATCGCTGCAGAGTTGCCTGGCCGGTTTCCCTCCATGGTTTGTCCGTGCAGATGATGTGGGTTAACCTGGGAATCGAGAAACTGGAGCTGATCCTAGGCCCCTCCTACGCTTCTGAAGAGCACAGATGTGCAGAGCTTATAGGCCAGCTCACAGGTCATTTCCCTTATTGAGGATCTGTCGTTAGGCTGGCCTTACTCTTGATATATAGCGTTTCTTCTGCTTTGGAGTTACTTATATTACTCCACTGTTTATCACTGTGTGGTTTTATTTTATATTATCCCTGGCCCATAATGACTCACCAGGCTGTGAACACAGTTAACGAAACTTGAGCTGCATTTTTCTGGCAGAGCTGCAAACAGAGCTCGGTTCACAAAATTTCCAGCAGCTCTCCTCACCCTGTGTGCTTCATAAAGGTGTGAGTCGATAATTCAAACCAACATCTCACCTGCTCTGAAAATACAATTGCTTTGAGGGCAAATCTGGCTTCAGAAATAAAGGCTTGTAAGATTGCAGGAAAAAAAGAGCAATTTCAGGGCAGGGTAAGCTGTTGTTTTGTTTGTGTCTACCCAAAATATAGGAGTGTTTTATGTCAGGGAGCTTTTCCCAGTGGGAATGAATGAGAGATTGTAATGGATAATAAATGCTGGGGATCAGGAGGTTTTCAAACTTCTTTTGCAGTGTGTGCTGGCTTTGAATGACTCACAGTCCTTCACCCTTTTTGTTCCAGGCAGCGCGTATCACCTTCCCACCTCTCCCATAAATGACGTGCAGTGGCAGAGCATTTAAAGTAAGACCCAGAGGGTATAAGCTGGAGGTTCAAGCCTTCCCTTGGATTCCAGATGAAGCCCTGGGGATGACCTGGGTGCTTGTAGGTGCCTGGTTGTTTGGACTGGGAGTCAAAGGGACTGGCAGGGATGTGGGCTGAGCATGCCATAAATCCTGCCGGTCTGAGGGGCTCGCTGGCTTAGGAGGACTCTTGATCTTTAACACACAGCTCCCCTCTGGCTGTCGCAGCTGTTAATTGCTGTGAGAACATGAGAAGAGATTTTGAGAACAGCATTCCTGACCACTCTCATGAGAGTTTGGATGCGGGAGCAAGGGGGGACATCCTCACTTGTGCGATCCTTCAGGCCCTCTAAAGCTTCCAGCAAAGTCCCTGATGAAGACCTCTGTCAGGCCATCAGCCGCAGTTTGGGAACGCCTGTCCTACGGCATCAATAGACTGTGTCATACATCTTCCCTGCTGACTTCAGCATCTGCTGCCCTGCAGTGCTTTGTGAGACCTGCAGCCATGCTGTCCTTCCCTTACACCAGCTGAAATCAAATCCTCATGGGTGGATCCTTACACACATCTCAGCTTCACAAGAGCTCCAGGGGACTCAGGGATGATGGAGAGTCGTTGGCCATGTCCAGTACCCTTGTGCAGACCAGACAGTGGGTGACCATGAGGGACCCCAGGTAGATGTGTCAGTGCTCCTGGCTGCCTCGGGTGTGATCCTTTCCCTTTCCCTATTTCCTTATTTCCCTTGGTGGAGAGCCATAACAGGACAGCTGGTTGAAGCCAGGCCCTCAGAAATGGAGATGTCCAAAATCAGCAGTCACTTTAAAAAAAAAAAACAAAACCAAGAGCACAACCTGATCTTTTGCTTCCTCCTGCTCCTGACTGTTAAGTGAGGATAATAAATGCTTTCTCACTTTACAGAGCAGTATGACACTAAATATATTTTCAAAGGTGTCTCACGCAACAAGGATGACTGCCACAGGGAGAAGAAAAAAAAAAGGCTTCCTCATCAGTTTGTATCCCCTTTCTGTAAACTCCCTAAACAGCTACTGAAAAAGAGCCATCGCTTCACACGCTGACTATCAAACAGGAGGAGGAGGTACCCCCTCCTCTCCAGCGATGCAGGTGTGTTTCGTACGCAGCCTGAGCCCCGACCCTGGCCCCAGCCTTACCTCTCCCCAGGGCCAGCAGTGCCTCAGCAGGGGCTGCCCCTCCAAGGCAGGGGAGGGGGTCAGCCCCCGGCTCTGCATTCCCTGGGGGTGGGGGCATGGGTTAAGGAGGTCATCTCTTGGTGGGCCTCTGCTTCTTCCCACATTGCAGAAAGGCAGGTAGGTCCTCCCACAGCTTTGGGAGGGCTCTGATAGCAGTGTACCAAAGCACAGAAGCCTACAGGGTAACAGAAAAATAGATCCCCCCCCCCTCGGCATTAGCTGAATATGACAGGAGATTTGTTAAATCTGCGTGTAGTTTTTCCTTTTACGGAGAAGTGCTCAGCCTCCCTCTCCTTTCTGTAGGTGCGAAAGCCTCTTCACTAAGCGGGGTGGTGCCAGGTGGGTGAGCGATGCCGGGCGGGCAGCAGGCATGGGGGCAGTCCGTGCTTGATTCAGCCGAATGCGTGCATGAGCCACCTCGCTTCCTCTCACACGGCCTCGATGTGTGTGAGGGAGGGAAGGGGGAGCAGTGCCGAAATGGTAATGTCTTACTAACTGTTATATTCCTCATCAGAGGGCCCGGTGAGCCATCTTCGAGGGCTGCAAATTCAAATTGAGAGAAGGTTGCTACATCAAGGAATGAATAAGTAATGAAATAACCCTCGCTGCTTCCCTGCGCAGCGTTTGCAACCACAGATCTCGAAGCATCCCAACACTGCAAAGGCAGGCAAGCGTAATTAGCCTCGCTTAAGGGAGGAGCCGACGGAGGCAGGGGGAGATGGGCTTCTGCAGGCACAGCAGATGTTACCAGGAGATAGCAGAAGTGCAGAGGTGGCTGGCCAAGGTCTGGCAGCAGCCTCCTGCCTGCAAATGCAGTTGGGGAACATCTTTGACCTGAAACAGAGATGTTTCTTTGTGCGGATAGCCTTACAGGCTGCAGGAAAGGGCAGTGGCTGGTGTGCCTGCGGTGGGTCCTCGCTGGAGCTGGGGCTGAGACCCTCTGGGTGCACTGCAGCCCCGTGAGGCTGCTCTTGGGGGCGGCAGGGCCCTGCTAAGAGACCCAAATCGCCATACCACACGTACCACGGGGCTTGCTGCTTGGAGGCTGCCAAGAGTTTGCACTCCCGCCGCAGCAGAGTACCGGCAGACACCACCACATGAAGGCCAACAACCTGACCCAAGACATTGCCCTTTGAAAACCTGCTGCTGCCGCCGCTCGTTTTCGTAGTCCTTTCCCCTGTGATAGTATAAACAAGCTGTCATCTATTTTTCAATGAAAAATACTTTTGCTTGGCTCGGTTTCACGTTGCACGGTTACTATTTGCTGTCGCGGAAGCTGCTGCAGCTATAAATAACCTCACCAGAAGCTCCTCTCGTCCGTAAGCCCGAGCGCTTGCTTCGGAAGAGGCAGGCGAGATTAGGATCTTGTTTTGAAGGGGAGAGTCTCCTGACAGAGGCGACGGGCAGCTGCCGTCGCCGGGGCACTTGCACCCCGTGGGCTCGAGCCTCTGCCTGGCTTCCTGGCAGAGCGTGCAGGGCCTGGCCGCCTGAAACCGCTGGCACGTCACCCCGGGGGGTGACGCTTGTGCCGAGAGCGGAGGATAAGGGCAGACGGTGGCGTTGCCCTGCTTCTATCAGCGCAACCTGCCAGCGGGTTGTGCTGATGGAAGCGGGGCAACGCTGCTGCCCATGGCCCTCGTGCTCTCGGCTCATCCCTTTCTGAGGCCGCAGCTCCCGCTGACTCCGGGCCCTGGCTGCCCAGGAGCTGGTGAGGGGACGTGGGCCTGGCTGGCCCCCTCCAGCCCCAGCTAGAGGGTCACACACGTGCCCTGACTGCAGGGCGAGATCCGAAGGTTCAGCCTGTCAGAAAATTGCTCGCTTCTTGGGCTTTTTTGGCTCGGTTTTCTTCCAGATTACTGGGCCAGAGTGGCTCAGATGAGAGAGGGTCGGACGAGCCCTAAGTCTGGCACAAGGGGAGAAGAGGGAGGCAAGGCGGCAGCCCCCACTTGGGGGTGGATCGGTGCAAGGGTGGCATCGTCCCCACACGTGCTTGCCTCTCGCTGCATGGTTTACGGAGCCCACAAGCCGCTAAGAAACCACACAGCAGTGGCAGGCGCTTGCTTCTCAGGCAGCTTGCTCAACCTCTGGTGCCAACCGAGCGTGAGACACACCAGGCAGGCTTCGTACGCTCCCCTCTTCCTGGAAGCGTTTGCTTTGCTGTCCAGGGCTGTTGTTTTCTCCATCTGCTTGCTCTGTTCTCTCTGCCGTCCTGCCTTGGTCTCCTTCGTGTTGACAGCTGTGTCGTCCCCCCCCGGCACGCCACCGCTCACGGTACATGTGTGCCTTGGGCAGGGGCTGCGGTGTGACTTGCCCCGAGGTGCAGCGATGTGGTTACGCTCATCCGGATCACTGCCCGTGCCGGAGTAAATGCTCTGAGCTGATGATGCCCTAGATCAAGCTGGGAGCAAACTTCAGAAAGGAGAGCTGGTTTCAACTGCAGGCTGAATGAATACGGTGACTCATCTCGGTTCCTAAAACCAGAGATGTATTTGTTTCCATGCAATGAGAAGAGGCTTTAACTTGACATTCAATGTCGCTGCCTGCAGTTTCATATTTATAGCTGGCTGCCACTGAGCAGGGTTGGTCCCCCTCCCTCTCTCCTATCCCCAGCCTTGCAAAGTCATGCCCCTGCCCTGGTGCACGTCTGACCCCCATGGCAAGCTGACGTAGGGAATCTGACCAGGAAAAAATATCCCCTTCCTCTTTATTTTCAGTAGGCTTAGTTTTCTGTCAGTTTAGCTCCCGGATCAGGAGTGAGGTGAAGGGGAGGAGGCCTGTCCTGGGCGGCAGGCAGCTTTTGGCTGGCTTAGCTGTAACATGCACCCACTGTCCCTAAATGCTGAACCCACACCACGTCACCGCCGCCTGCCCCCGGCATGGGCAAAGCTGGCAGAACGCGCTGCTCCCCTTTTACCCGGGGCTTGGGCGCAAGACCAGAGAGAAACAGGCCTGCAGATTTATTCCCGAGTCCTTTTGTTTTTGTGATACTTTACTTTCCCAGCCAGACAGGATGAGAAACAAATACCACCAAAATACTACGAGAGAGGCTATTCTTGAAGTGTTTATAGCCCAGCCTCGCTGGAGAATGTTTGGCCGCCTCCCAAGACAGCCTATTCTCACTGTGTTTCCAAGCCCGTTTCTGAACTTTTGGGCACTTACCCAAACAGAATCTGGACTTTTTGAAGTTTGCTTATCTCTGTTTACGCGGGCCTTCTGCGAGGGTGAGTCACGGGAGGGCAGCTGAGGCCAGGGGTGCAAGGAGTGAGCAAGCAGAGCAGGGAAGCTGCGAGGAGCTGTGCTTGTGCTGCGGGTGAGAGCGGTACCCCCGCGTCTTCTGAACACCCGGCTCTGATCTGCCTGAGTTAATGGTCAGCCTGGCTGTATCTAGGAGATCTCTGGATTGCAAAAGCCTTTAAAAAGCCCTTAAGTTCCTCAAGCGTTTTTAATTTATCAAACCGAAGGTCAAACTGATGTGAGGGGGTGCCTGATTAAATGAGGAGGGGACGAGTGGGTGTAGCTGGAGCTTCAGACCAGCTCTCTCCTGCAAACTCGTAGGGGTTAAGGTGGGAGCTGTCAGTTTTTGCACACCTCTGCAAAGCAGTGGTTGGCCTGTTCCACTCAGCCTGGCTAAGAAAAGCAGCCGCTGCCCCCACCTTTCCCCACCCTCTTGTTTTCCAGACAGTCAACTGTTACTTATTAATCTCGAGGAGATTCTGCCTCATTAGTGCCGGAGAATAGGAAGTGTTTGCTAAATTCTCCCAGTTTTCCTTTTATTCCAGGGTGTTTCCTGTGATGGTATCTTGGGATCTCTCTGTTTGCTTTCAGATATGGAGTGCGAGAGCTGTATCAGTTTAGAATGAATAAAACCCAAGCCAAAATATGGGTGAGAAGTGAGCTGTGTGTTTTAGCGAATGGCTGTGAATTTGCAGTCTGCAAAAGTACTTTAAAACAATAGTAACTGAAAGCTTGTTTTGCATGTTTAAGGAGAAATACAAACCAATCAGGGTAAGATTAAATTAAATATATGCTACTGTTGTTAAAATCCTGATATATTACAAAGTTACTTAATTGCATGCTACTATCCAATATCCTTGGCTGCCACTCTCAACTACTGATATTATTAGTCTAGCATTATTCTGTTCAAAATGTAATGAAATATTTCCATTAGTTTTGGAGCAACCTAACCACTGAGAAAAAAAAGATGTTGGTGAATGCACTGAATGATCAGGCAAACACAGGGATTTTATTTTGTTAATTGGCTATTAGGGTGAACTTCAACATAAGTAGCAAGTGATGTCAATGCTATGTTTGGTTAAACTCATTGCTGTTTGAACTGACTGAGCAACAATAATAAAACCCTTTGTTTTTAGATAAACTTTTTTTTTCTCCTACAGGGAGCTCATTTTATTTAACATGTGCCATGAACAAAATTCACTGTGTTACTCTTAGTAAAGCATGTCTGTTTAAATCAAATGAATTAAATGCAGTTCCTGAGATTAAGGAGAAAGCAGCCATATTTCCATTTGGAGCAGCTTGTTTTTTCTAGTTGATTTTGTTACAGTTTTCCAATGTTATGTAAACAAATAGTTTAATCAGGAACAATAGTGGGGAAATCTTAACTTTCCTTTTTCCTCCATCAGTGGAAATAAATAACATGTAATAAAGATACTGTAATTGTGAAACAATGCCATGCAAAAGATAACACAGCGATTATTTTCAGTTTTAGAAATGTGGCATAAGCCACAAAGTTCAAAAGCAAGGTAGCAATATCACAAAGACTGAAGTGTGGTAACCGGCCCCACTGAAGTCAGAACACTAATAAACAGGCACGCAGGCTTCCTCCGTGCAAAAACTGCCATTAAGTCCTTGAAAGAGTTGAGAAATCACAACTGATGTTACAGTTTGCTCCTCGTTCTTTGGGTTTTGCTCTCTAACGTGAGCAGCACTGGTTAGCTATACCCAGGAATAAGTGTAAGTGCGTGCACATGCACACGTAGTCCGAATCGAAACACTCTCCTATGAGCGCTTCTACCTCAGGGAAAAGATGATGGGAGTAGATATGTGACTGATGTTAGTCATGTTGCTTAATACACTGGTGGGAGGCAGAAGATGCTGCCTAGATAAATGCCATGCAGGAACCCATGGGTTTGAGCAATCCCTTACGTTTTGCTCTCAGCGTTGTGTATGAGGCTTGCAAGAAGGTGTAGTCGGTGCGGTCACTTCTTGTGATGGTAGGAAGAGAAACAGATCGCTCTGAAACTCTTTGAAAACCTGAAGCCTGTAACCCAGTTCCTGCCTAAATTTAGCATGGTGCATTGTGTGACAAGACACTGACTCAGAGAGGAGTTACTCATATGCTTAAGTCTTTGTGAAGTTGGTACCTTTCTGGTGAACTTCTGAACTGCTGCCTTAAAAGCCACCTATTCTTAATTTGTGCGTGTAGCTTTTCTGAGAAGGTTTTGCTGAAGAAAATTGGAATAGAAAGCACTGTTAACGTTCTCATGCCCAGCCCTGATACATAATTTCTGAGTATACTTCATTGCCACTTAAACAGTGTGGTTAACGCATAGCTTTATCTACAAGTTCTTGAATAAGTCAGCTCTTAAATTAAGTAACCTTTTCTCACAGTGTCTTGAATGGGAGGGAAAAAATGTTGTGCTTTTTAAACCTTCTGCATAAGTGGTAAGCAGGGCCTGTAAACTTTGCATGTGCTCCAAAACAAAAATTAACATGGAGAAAGCAGTAAAGGTTTTTTCCAAAGTTTTCCTGTATTTTATTTGAACTTTAAAAGTATCTGTGTTGATTGTGATGTCCTGTGGTTTTGCACTAAGGTTTCAGAGGCGAGTTCCAGGCTTTCTTGTCTCATAATCAAGTGGAGTGCTCAGTCTTTTATATGGATGTTTTTACAGATAGGTGTTTTCCTAAACAAGTTAAATTGTAAACAAGATGGAGGCTGGTGAAAAATTGCTTTCCCTCTGACTCTAACGGTACAGCCTGTTCTCCAGCCATCCATGGAATCTTAAGGGAAATCAGAAAATCTGGTTTGCAAAGCAATAAGAACACAGCACATTCATTTTTTCTGGCCTATCAAACCTCTGAAAGAAACAGGAATCCAGATTTTCTTTAATGCAATGAGCATGGTGTTTTATTTTTGAGATTTTTATGTTTTATTCGAGTTAGAGGTTTCCCCTTAACTGAGGTGTCCTTAAACAAATCCAGGCACCCTGAGTTCAGGGTGCGCCCAGGGTGCTAGACCTCCCTTGCTGGAGGGCACCGCAGAATCTGAATAGCAGTTGTTTTGACTTGTATGCATTAACTCTGTCTTTGAAAGACATACGCCACGTCAGCACTCTACTATTGCCTTCCATCAATTTGCTTAGAGATTAATCTTCCCTTTTGACAAAGGTAATTTTTAAACTTCAGAGCTGGGCAGTCCCTCTGCGCTGTGATGTGATGCAGAGGACGTAGGCTGATGCCGAGCAGCAATGGCTCCGAGGAGCTGCTGCTGGCGCCCAGGGGCCAGGGAAGGAGGGTGGCATTGCTGGGGCACAGCAGAGCTGCCATGGCCCCCCTGAGCCAGGGCAATCCAGGAGGGAGCCCGGCTAGGAGGGCCTGGGGACCCCTCGGTGGAGCTGAGCCACCGGCTGATCTGAGAGGAGCAGGCAATGTGCTGGTGAAAATGCCGGAGCCCTGCTTGAAGCTGCATTTTCACCACTGCACTATGGAGGGAAACAGCAGAGAAATGTTGGGCCCATTTCCCTCAGGAATCTGGTTAATTGGTTTTGTTTAAAAAGAAAAAAAAGCAAAGTGCTGACAGGGTATTGTTGGCCGGTGTAGACAGGATTTAAATATGTTTTAAATCGGCTAACAGAGCAGCATAGAGGCTAGGTTCATTCCCTTCTACTTTGTGTGCCCAGGGAAGGAGGGAAAGAAAAACAGCAGAGTCAAACTTACTGATAGATTTTAATCCTTCCTGGACTTACTATCAGCTAGGCTCCTGCTACTGTTTACCCAGCTGAGGAGCGTCTTTAAATGGGTGGCTCCATTTGCATGGATCTCTTCCCATTGTGAATAAGGCAATGACTAGACAATGAGGCTGTTACAGAAGAAAGATGAGCTGGCTGCAGCCAACAAATCTTGCACTCTCCATTTACAGGGCTATAATTATCCAAAGTTTTAAAACACAATGCTCTCTGCTGAAAGGGACCATCTGGGTGAAGACCAAGACATCCCAATTAAATGACTGATAAGCAGCTCATGCACTGGAGGAGCACACAACACTCATACATTGCAGTTCTAAAAATGCCACTTGCGTTAACAAATGTCTTTAAGGAGTTTGCATGTAGCGTGCTCTGTGGGAGGGAGGAGATCAAGTGTGTTTGTGTGATTCAAAGTAACGCAGCATCAATAAGATCAGCCTCAGGAGCACGGTGGAAAGCACTCTTAGAGCACTGTGGTGCAGTGGAGGAGCAGTGCCCATTTGTGCTTTGCAGTCTCCTGTGTGAGGGCAGTGTCGCTGACCTGAGGGATATTACAACAAAGTGTTAGCGTCAGAGAAGGGAGGAATGACAAACCTGTGCTCATGGGAGGCCTTTGCTTGCTAGGCAGGAGAGCAGGTTGTCCATCAGCCTGCAGCAGCAGATGAGTGCAAGCATGAGGCTGGGATGGGCGCTGCAGTGTTGGAGAAATCTGCGCTGGTTTCCTCCATCCACCACACACTTTGTCTTTGGCCTTGCCCCGTGGTTCTGTTTTCCACCTGCAATGACAGGAAGTCTCTCTCCCCTTCTGTTCTTGACCCACCTGTCTTATTTAACTTGTAAGCTCGGCTCAGCTCTCGCAGGACGCATATACAATGCCTGACTCATTAGGACCAGCATCTCATTTGGCACTTCTTCATACCACAGCAACAATGAACATAGTTTTGTCCCGTAACACCTTCCCAGTGCGCATCAATACCCCTTTGCATCTCTTCAAAGCAGTAACTTGAGCCCCGGGCATGTGTACGGTCAGAAGTCTGACTCAAGGTGCCTGCAGTAAAATAATGTAACCAGCTGCAGCTGATTTGCTTTACAACAATTGCCCAGTGTTACCAATAATAGGTCATCCCTAGGTTATAAAGCCAGATGGGGGTTTGTGTGATAATCTAGGCTGACCATAAGCCTTGTCTTGATTAGTTCTTTTAATTTGCAAAATGGTCCACCTTGAGTTTAAGATATCTTTCAGAAATACAGGGATATAAAATTTTGCCTCTGAAGCCTGGATCTTATTTTTAGTGCCACTGTGTTTAGCCACACCTTCTAGACTTTGATCTGGCCTGTGGCCTCTCTTGCTAAATTTCTCTTTGGCTGTTGACTGTTCTCACCCCCTCCACCTATTTTAAGCTAAATAGACTGAGCCACATGTATCTTTTAACTACATTTATTTTCTAATGCTTTTTTCCTTGGCTTTTTCTCTGAAGCTGTCCCAATTTACCAGCACAGTTACCCACATATGAGCATTCAGATGTGGCCTTCATTCTCTATGCCTAGAGAACACATGTGACAGCATTTTTCATCATATTTAAATGCAATTTTGCAGGGGGTCCTATCTGAGTGATTTGTCATCTTCATCTGTGCATCATCTTCCCTAAATCTTCCTCTTATCTGCAAGCTTTTCAAGTAAGTTTTGTTGTCAACTTTTGTTGTCTTGCCTGTCTGGCAAAAGTCAAATAGGGCAGGGGCAGGATTCCAGATGGGTCTCGGTGGAAGCAAACACACTCACTGATGTTTTCTCCATTTCTTGCCATTCATGAGCTATGTTTATCTCACACATTTCAAATGAACCGTAATAATTTCCATTGTTCTAAATTCCTAATGAAAATATTGGTTCGGTATTAAGTCTCACAGAAGCTAAAGTGTGTTATATTACACAAATACCATTACTTCTACAGACAAAATTACAATCTCATCAAAACAAAATTCTAGGTTAGTCTTACAAGGTCTGCTTCATAAACTTGATTGACATTTTTAATTATCTTCCCATTAGTCCTTATTAACTGAATCCTGTATTGGCTTCTCCATTATTTTATCTGGGCTGTCAGGATTATAGTTACCTGGGTCATTTCATAGAATCACAGAATGGTTTGGGTTGGAAGGGATGTTAAAGATCATCTGGTTCCAACCCCCCTGCCATGGGCAGGGACACCTTCCACTAGACCAGGTTGCTCAGAGCCCCGTCCAGCCTGGCCTTGAACACTTCCAGGGAGGGGGCATCCACAACTTCTCTGGGCAACTTGTTCCAGTGCCTCACCACCCTCATAGTGAAGAATTTCTTCCTTATATCCTATCTAAATCTACCCTCTTTCAGTTTAAAGCCATTACCCCTTGCCCTATCACTACATGCCCTTGTAAAATTTCATTTACCCTTTTCTAGTACTAACACAGCCTTAGCTTTCTTTCAGTCTAACTTCCTTTAGTGTAACAAGGGTCCTTGAAAATTTGCATTACATAAATATTTTGAAAATAATCAGTCAAATCCCCTTCATACCATCCTACCACAGGTCACCTGTAAAAGTGGACATTCTCTGTTGCATCCAAGGACTCTACTTTGTTCTAGAGTTGCAAGCATCTTTTAAAAAAGCAATGAGATCAAGTCACCTTGAACAAGAGGTCTGCAAGTGTAAACATCCTCAGAATCCACATTGCTAAAACAACCAGGAAGCAAGCTCATGCAGTGTAACCCTCTACAAGACAGCGTGCCCAGAAGTAGTTCAGGGCTCCAGGACTGTCCTCAATGTGTATAGAGATAGTATGGGTCAGGCTATGCCAGGGTTGGCTCCCTCTACCCCACACGTCCTCCAGCGCTATCTTAGGGGGCCTTGCATCTTAAAAGTTTGCTCTGACATGCTTTCATGCCACACTGCCGTCTATACAGCGCACATCCATGCTATGAAAATACTGCTCAGGGATGCAGCGGCATTCCCAGCACTACAGAAATTTTTGAAGCAATCCTGCTCCCCATACACACACCCCAAAGTAATTATGTCCCAGTGTCAGAGAGGCTCCACAAGGTGCCTAGAAGCCCCATGGGGCCAGTTCATGTCACACAGGTCCCTGGCCTGTTTATATGTGCCAGTAGAGGTGACAGCTACTACAGCAGCAAATGAAGTTTAGAGAAGGCAAATTCTTTGGTAGCCATGTCCCAAATCACTTAGGAGCTTATTTGTCAATGTATTGGACTGCCCTAGGAACCGCCAGAAACTGAGAGAATCCTCAGACCATGACTATACAATATTCTACTTGTGTGAAACAAGGCCTGATGTCAGTATCAGGTGCTAAAAGATGTTTCTGAACAATGATGGAATTTAACAGCCTTTTACGATGCATTGCACTAGCTTAATCTGCAGGTGACAAAGGCATTGATTAAGTGTCATGAGACCAATAAAAAAAAGATCACACCTGCTTGCCAAGCCAGGTGTAAAAATGCAACCTCATCCAGAGCTGAGGCTTCAATGTTTGAATCAGCTTTAGGAAAACCCCTGTGTCACAATCTTAAAAAAACATGTAAGACCTTCACTTAAGGAAATACGTAGGACTGCTGCAGTGTCTCCTAGAAGCTGCTTTCTCCAGCTTCAGGAGCCATTTTCATATGCAAGATACAGCTGTTCCTGTCCTCCCACCAGTCTTTCCTCTCAGCCTCACTGAGCTGGAGGGATGTCAAGAACCATGAGATCTGATGATGATGGAGTAGGCAGGTGCTGCTTCGCACCACCTTCATCTTCATCTTCAGGTCTGTACATCTTCATGGAAGATATGCTGTAACCATATACAGGTTACTTTGCTCCTTAAGAAGATACTGGGTGGGAGTTTATGGCACTTCTGTGAGGCTGGATTTTCTTCATCCCTGTAACTTCTGTGCCTCTCAAAAAGAAAGGAGAAAAGCAACTGTAAAGTCAAATGAAATGCCAGCTATACCTCACTGAAACATTAACATCTTTCCTTCCTGCTTGATCTAAAAGAAACTTCATTTTCTTAATTTAATACCAGAAGTAGAACAGTTGATCCAATTGGCTTGTTGCTGTTATGGAGGAAAAAAATATTTTTCATTTTGATTCAATTGTTGGACCTTTCTGTTTTTCAGTGGTGAAAACATTTGAAAACATGGAATTTTCCTTATAGTGAGACATGGACTTAGATCACAAAGTTTGAACCTGTCTAAAATATTCCCCAAATTCAGGGTCCAGGTGATTAATAGTGGAGTTGGTTATGTCCTCCGAGGGAAACTGGAGTATAAGGTGTTGTAAACATGGGTTTCATGTAGCAGCCATAGTATTTGGATCCATTCCCTAACTCATTAAAGGCTTGGTGATGAGAAAAGGAGAAGTATTTGGGTGTCAGACTTCAGGTTTGTCTGCATTTGTTGGTCTTCAGCTCCACGTCTAAAGCATTTTCTAAAGGCTCAGCTGTGACCTGCCCATTCTTCATGCATTTAAGACAATTGCAAGGCAATTTCCTTCTCTGTGAAATACTTTTCTGTGCAGATAGAGCATAGCTGGGCTGGAACTTCGTTTTTTTCTGGGCTGTTTTCCCAGACCTGCCTCAGACCCTCTTTCTCCAGCAGTCTGTGATCCAGCCTGTTTTATCTAATCTGATCTATCTCAGCCTTTATGCCATGCTCATCCCCGTGGTGCTTGAATGTCCCAACAGCCTGCCTTTGTTGCCTTTCTTGCCCCATTAGTCCCACTCCTTCAGTCAAGAAAAAACTGGGATGGCCATCAGATAAGACCAACAAATCCGGCTTTGCCTGATAATTCCGATGTAAACAGCCTGTCCTGCAGCTTGATGGAGAAAAATACCTTCCAAGCTGGGTCCAGGAAAAAAAGGCAACTTGTGTCCTCCACCTCCTTTGGACAAGTTCTCACATGGCTTGGCTACCCCTGGCGACTGAGGCAGCAAGCAGGCTGCGAGACCTGCTGCCGTGGCATGCTCTTTTCCACCCTGTGGCATATTTGCCATCAACTAAGTTCACAACTGGACCTCCTGAAACTTCCCCCTGGCAGCAAGGGCTAGTGTTGGCCAAGCGTGTGAGCTTGTCTCCCTCTCGTGGTTGGCCAGATCTGGGCTTACTCTGGGGTCATTTCGCTTGCTCCAGAGGTGAGGGCTGGGCCAGCTGCTTCAGGTCTTCAGCTGGATCTGAGATGGCCTATGTCAAGAGCAGGTAGTCAGTGGCTTTCTTGCTGGATGGCACTGGAGCTCATGAGGACTTCAGGTGCTTGAAGGCATGTAGTTATGACTATGCAATGCTTTAATGCGCTGTAGATATGACTTCTCAAGTGACCAGTCCCAGAAAGATTAAGGCTTCTGGGTTTCTGCCTGGAAATGGTGCCTGGCTAGAAGTGGGCCACCTGTCAGGTAGCTGTCCTGACAAACGCCTCCTAAGCATGTCAGTCAAAAAAGGATCACTCTTACGAACATGTCAATCTGACAGCCCCAAAATAATGGGAATCATTGCGTGTGCGCTACTAAGAGCGTGAGCATGTTTCTACCTGGAAATCCCTTCTATTTTTGGAGCTGAGGGTCCACATTATTTGCAATATATGAAAAAAGCCACACAAACATTTCTGGGACTCAAGGGCAAAAGATGAGATGATAGTCCTCTATTTCTGACATAATTTTGTCGTGTAATAAGCCAAGATACTCACTAATCTTTTAAGAGGAAAGATGTCTGACAAAATTCCCCTGTTGATCTCTTTGCTTTGCTACACCCTCCATATGTGACCAGGGGAGTGAGGCACCCAACAGTTCCTGCGTGGAAAGGGTAGTATTCCTACCAGTTAATTTAAAGGTCAATCACTGTTACCAAGAGTATACTTCAGACAGCTTAAAATATTCTGATTTCACTGAGCTAAAGCAGGGAGAGGTGTACAGACTATCCAGTTTGTTGCCAGGCTGTCAGAGCTGAGGTGTATGATGGGCGTAGAGCATCTTGCTGTTCATCACCGTATTCAGAGCCAATTGTCCACTAAAAATGAAACTGTGGAAGAAGAAACGCCAGCACAAGATGCTGTAGAAAACAACCCTTTTGTTGTTATTTCACTAATTATTATTTCAGAGAGGGGGCCTTATAACTATGGGTCCTCAAGAATAAAAAGTAACAGATGCACATTGGAGCAGAAGCATTAATGTTTGATTTATAGCACAGAAGCATTTTCCTCTGCTGCCAGGTGTCTCTTAAGCCTGAGTACTTCTTGCTTTGTTAGATGTATTCTCCTGTAAACACTTTGTTGCTGCTATTACATTTTCCCATGCTGAAAGTCTATCGCAAAGACTTTTTTTCTGAGGCATTGGCAGATGGCAATTAGCACCCTTCATATCCTTTCTCCATAACTTCAGCAGTTTTTTGCCTGCATCCACTTAACAGCTCCAGGCATGCCAAATCGCACACTTTGGGAGGACTTGTTGCTAGTAGCAGATCTTTGATTCTAAATGCCTAAGTAGCGTCTGAACTATATTTAGAGCAAGTACATGCCTGCCTATTCATGATCTTTTCTGTGTAGCCTGGACAGCTCGGTGCCAGCGTGCAGCATAATCAGCTTCTCCTTTAGCGTCAAAATTCCACAGCTCTTCAGAGAAGAAGGGGGGAGGAAAGGGTGGTGGGCAAGGAAACAAGGATAGTAATTAAATATGACTTAGGAAAAAAATCCCTGAATAGCAAATTAGCCTTGCTGTTTTACTCATGTTATTGCTATCTTCACAAAGTCCCAGCCATGTAATTATTGCACACTCATAACTCCCATAGACTTTCTAGAGAGTTGTACTGTATTGAGTGAGGCTGTGAGCATCGAGAAGTTGTCCTCCTTTTCCTGGACTGCTAAGAAAAGAAAGAACTGGCTACAGTTCCTGCTTAAGAGGATTTCCATTAACTTACGAGTCAGACACCTCTTAAAAAATTCTAGGTAGTTGTCCTACACCTCTGCACTGGAAAGACATCTGAAGTATCAAGACCAAGCCTACAGCAGATGTAAGCTGATATTGGGGTTCTTGGAGTTAAGTGTAACCACAAAAAGCCTGATCATTACACTTATTTTTATCTGAGCCCATTGGTGTGCCAAAACACGTAGGTAAAGCCTGAAGAGTCGGGGCTTGAGTAATCACCTGGGGAAAAAAATTTCCAACTTAGTAATTGGGCTTTGGCACTTACTAACTTGGATAAATGCTCAGAATTTATGGATTCCAAGCATCTGATTTTTCTAAGTCAATTTCGTAGGTACTTAGTTCTGCAACATTAGAGCAAGATGTCTCTCCTGTGAGACACAGACAAATTCAACGGATTTGATCATGTAGTGGTAAACAAAACGATGATCAAACCTACCTGCTCATACACTTAGATGAAAATAGGTAAATCTGGATTTATGATTGACTATACCACTAACTTTTGTCTCACTTGTGAGAATGTCTCCATTAAACTTATGACTTGGCACCTCTTCCCAGGGACACAAACCATAAGTATTTTCCTCAGTAAGCCTCTTAAATAAAAACTGCATCTTCCCCTTGAGCTTACATTACAGTGTAAAGGCAACAAAATATAAGACAAGCCTTTTATACTATGTCATTTGCTACTGAAGGAAAAATAATGAATAAAACCAAAAAGGGTCCCTGCTCTGGTTTGTCATTGTAAAATTTTTTGGCTAGCCTCATTTAACTGGTCAAAGTGAAAACTTATAACCTACTCAGCTGTTTTAAGTGGGTGGATAGATAAACGGGTGAAGAGCTTTTTCAGCCACTGATATCCAACTGCAGAGCATGGGCCCATCTCGTGAAAGCACGCAGATGAAAACCAATTGAAATATACATACAATTGTCAGTAAATTGCACTACTAAATAAGAGAACATAATGTGTCTGCTTGATTTTAATTCTTCTAAATGTATTTGCAGCTTATTTGCTTTGAGAACCAGCATGGACGTTTCTTTACCTATGCACCATTGGTTCTCTTTGAGTGAAGGGCGATGTTTGCATGATATTGGTTCTTATTGTTCCATTAAAATGGCTCCGTACTTCCACCATTTTAGTGGTAGCACTGCTGCTAGACATGCAAACTCTGTCTGACCTCTTCCAGCGCAGTGGATTGTAGGTACCAGTATATGCCAGAAATACAAGGTGCTGTGCCTTCAGCTGTAACAGACAGCTGAAGTTTTTAATTCCCTCTGAACAGATGTGTGGGGTTTTCCAGCAGAAGGTGGTGGGGGGGAACAACCTGAGTTTGCACTTTATACTAGAGCCATCTTACCATTTATCCAATAGTTGTCACATTTGCTTCATTGCAAATTGAAGCTCTGGGAATTAAAGAGGGAGGATTTCTGTCTAGACCTTATTGTTGACAGTCTCTGTGGGACACGTCCAACGTCCTAGGGAAAGAGGTCACTTTCTTGAGTGCAGATGGAATAAGGCTGTAACATCTCCTGCTGGCCATGTGCCATTTCCCTTCCATCCTGCTTTGCTTGAGAGGAGTTCAATTTCTGTCTTCTCTGAGTTCCTCTGATAATATAATCTTGTTTGGAAGAGATAAGTATAGCCATTTCACTATTAAAATTGATGTGTACGATTTTTTTTTGGCTGAGAGTCAGAAAATTGGACATGATTTCTGCAATGTGCTTTGGGAATGGTAGCCTATTGATTAATCCTCTGTCATACAGATCGTATTTGAAAACAAGACAGGTCTATAATTCTTTTCTTGACTGACATTTCTGAACCAAATAAATGAGTTTTATTTGTGTTTTTGGGATGAACTGTTAAGTAGAAAATGTTCTGGTGTTTTCCCCAGGAAAACAACTAGAAATCCACAGCTGTTAGGACAGCAATCAAAGTGGTTTTGTTTAAGTGATCCATGGCCCAAGCTAAAGAAGTGAATTTGGAGCCTCAAAATGTTGAAGTTTATGGCTCAGTCTCATCAAGCGTAATCAAGAACAAATGATGAAGTCCTCACCTTGATCTGAATGCAGAAGGTTTTCTTAGCACTGTATGAAACTGTCCATCTGATGCTAACCAGGAGGGTGGTACGACACCAGCAACGGCTGGCAGAAGGAACAGAGACCACCTCTTGTATTCCCTGTTGGGTTTCTGTGTCAGTTGAGGACTGCAACATCCGTGTATGTTTTACACATGTATGTTGGGGTTTTTTTCCTAGAAAGTGCAAGTGCTGGAGGTTGGGATTATACTGCATAGATACCTGAACAAGCTCTAAACATTCAGAAATGGTTTTGTAAATGTACCTTATGCACCACATTATCTCATCTTGAGTTTTGCCTTAGAATCACGTGAATTAGCTGTTGTTCTGTAGCAAGCAGCGTTGCAATTGTAGCAAAGCTCAAAGTTAGACTTTACAGAAAAGGATGGTGGTTTTATTATAAAACAAGCTGATTTTACTTGCTCACACTCCTCTACTTGCATATTCACAAGCCTTTTGAACTCTTCAGGAGCTTACAGTGAATAGGAACTTTCATCTCTCCATTCTTTCCTACCTCTGTGAGTCATGAGGGTTTACTCATGGTCTTTCATCTCTGTGTCTGGGTGCCTAAAAGCTCTGACCTTGTTCTTCATCTTCATCATCATCATCTCCTAACTGCTGTCCCTCTTTTTAGGCAGTCCATTGTTTTCCCTGCCTGGGTCTCCTCTGAAGCTGCGCATGGATGTGCTGTGATTTCGATGACCTGCAGAGCAGAGTGCCAGCAAAATGTTCTGTCGTTCCTTGTGGTGCTTTCCCACCGCACCATTCTCACTCATTCTCCACAGGCCAAACTTAACACTTCTATGACAATTCTCTATGCTTCTGTGCCTGTTTTGAGATTGATTTTTTTTCTTCTTCAGCTACAAATTTGCACATAATTTTCTTTGGTAGTGCAATACTTTTATAAAATAATGATGAATCACTGAACTGTTTCTAGCATTTCTTTAACACCATGCTAATAACCTGTACCTCCAAATTGACTATATCATAGGAGAGTGTCCTGGTCCTGATAAAAGGAGTCATAAAGGGTGACCAGCCCTTCACAGTAGCAGCTTCAGAGTTCACCCTTCTGCAACCTGGCAGGAAGTAATTTGAATGGAGCCAGATTTGGAGATCCAAATTTGACGACCTGTTGTCTGAATGGACTTTTGTCACCCAGAATAATAATACTCCCTGGCATCCTTGATAGTTGGTCAATAGGTAAGCGATAATTGAGGTAGTGAAGTTGAAAATTCAGAGCTTCAGGAGCCGACTTTTTATCCCCTGGTCATCCTCAGGGCTGACACAAATGCAAAACGAACACCCTTAAATAAAGCTGAGCTCAGAAGGGGAAGCCTCCAGTGTCTGAAATCAAATGCAAGTAACAAAAAAGTTCCATGAGCCCACTCAGCTCAGGTGGCACTGGATACCCATCTGGAAGGAGCCAAGCAAACAAAGGACCAGCTGTGTCGTCTGCCTAGAGCGGGGTTATACGTAGGGCTTTTTGGAGCAGGAGGAGGGGAGGTTCATCCATTATTAAAACACAGATAATAGAAACTTTATGCCCCACTGATCTTGCGTTAGACAACATGAACTGAAAGATGAGGCCTCTGCTAATTCAGTGCCTGGTACTCCTGAGACTGGCTCCCATGTGAGGGGGAAGCAGACAGCACTTGTCTGTCTTACTCTGCCTGGTGCTGATCCCAACCACCTGAGAGGTCACTGCTCCTTCCCTGGCAATGGCCTCCCGTGACAGCCTCGCTTCACTGGAAGAATAAAGCTGTCAGCAAGGAGGAGAAGACGAGTATCCACACGAGCCAGGCCGTGGCCACAGGATGCAAAGTCAGGCAAAATGAAATGATCTCTACCCACGCCAGATCAAGCGCTTAATGTAAAACGCATCTCCAACTCCCTCCTTCAGCAGGCACACTAACAACAGCACTATTCTCAAAAAGAAAGAGTCCCACAGGCGAGCTTCATCCTTCCCAGAAGGTTAGAAAAAGACAGATGTGTTTACATTCATTTCTTGACGAAGGCGCTAGGATGTTATGGGTTATTCTCAATAAATAAGAGCAAGCTGGAAAACCCCATGGTTAGCCTCTCTCTCTGGTGCTCCCATAACTTGATATGATATGGGCCTTTTTCCTATTAAAGTGTAGGCTTTGAGAAACTCTACCCTATGTATAGCTACAAACAAGTGGAGGAAAGAATGCTAAACCTAATGGGGCTAGTAATTCATGTCCGATGCAAATATTTGATGTGACAAAATCTGCTAACACCCCCTCCCTCCAAACAGAGTGTTCAAGCCTCCCTGCCTTGAAGTTTCTCAAACCAAACAAAACATCTGTTTGGGGCACTCTGTAATTGTGGGGCGTTTGCGATTCAGCGATGTTTTTTTAACATTTTATGCAATGAAAGACCAACACGTTTTCTCAAACTGAACCATTCCATTCTGTCCTGTGCAAGGCTAGATTTGTTTTGGTAATCTGTGATTTTGGCTAGGGTCCCAAACCACTGGCAATGCAAGTCCTTAGCAGCTGACTCTTTATGGTAGTTTTGGATACCAGAAGCTTAAATAATGAAGTCCGTATTTTTTTCTTCAGTAGGAAAAATAAAACCATCTGAGTGGTATTTAAAACAAAAATAGATTGAGAACTTCATCTACTGCAAAATTTGAAATGTGTTTCACTTATTTTGAATATTTTCAGATATGCTGGTTTCAATTATTCAAGAAAATACGAGCCTGATGTTCAGATAGCAATATTGTTCACATATTTTTAGTTTCAACATTTTACTGAGGACAGCAGTAAGAGAATTAGAAGAAAGCATCTACTTGTTTTTATTTCTTATTCACAGCTCTTCTAAATGGCACAAGTCAAGCTTTGAGGGGGATTTCGGTGAAGTGTTGCTACCAGAGACATTAATTGTACCCAGTGTATATACCATTAGAAGCAACTACTATTTGAAGCATTTCAGGACATAGGAACGGATCTCTCCCATGTGATTAGACAAAGAAAGCCTCCCTTGTTCTCTCAGAGTGGTGTAAAATGGACTCCCACTGTTGTCAGAGCATCCCTGAACGTGCACTTTTCCTTCTCAGGGAAGTGTAATGCCAGAGTGCAGGCATCCAGGCATATTTCTTTGATTTCAGGAGAAGCAGAAATAAGCCCCGTTGCCCTGGTGGGTCCTTCCTCCCCTCGTTCTGTATCTCCCTTGAGTTCTGAAGGATAGAGTGTTTTGAATAATTGGGCTAATTTCAAGCTTCCATTCCCACCACTCCCTCCTAAAAGTGGCTTGTACTTACTCACAGTGACTGTGTGACTATTGCTCTCTTCCAGAATGCATTTCTAGGTACTTCTCAGAGCTCTGATTCATCTGAACTTCTTTCACTAATGCATTAAATAATGTGGCCACAGCCACTACGTGCTCTTCCTTTCATCCTTTCCCCAGCAGGAGAGCTGCATGGGTGGAGGTGAGTTTTGCTTTTGGGTTAGAGAGGAAAGGGGGACTGGGAAGGTTTTATCTTTATGCCTTTTCCTTTTGTTAATATCTATTTGTAACGAGTCAATTTTGCAAAGGCAAAGAACTGAAAAGGGATAAGTTTAATGCTGCTCTTTAGTCCCTGGTAGAGTTTAGCCCTGAGTGTTAGATGGCCTCTCCTAAAAGTCTGTCTTCTGCACAGTCTGTAGCTTCCTCCAGGAGGTAGACAGGGCAACACAGAGAGGTGCTGTTCTCCTGCATCTGCTCCAGATGGGTTGCACTCTCACACTGAGCCAGAGCCCTGAAAGGGATGTGAGGTTTGATTAGATATTTTATGGCATGTGACTTTACAGACCGTCCGGCATGTCTGGTCACTTTGCCTCACCAGTGTCAGTAAGAAAATGTGCTATAACTTTGTGCACAATCTGTGGTTTCCGACAGGTCAGTAGGTCTGCAATCAGCTGCAATGCATGGCTGTAGTTTGTAGGTTAGGTGGCAAAGGTGTGTTACTCGCTCTACTGGTAGATGCTGCCTGAAGACAATAGAGTAAACACAGACTCCAAAAACCTCCTGAATTACCAGCTGGCTTAGCCAGCCATGCACAGATAGTGACGGAGGGACCAGCCCAGCCACCTGCACCCAGCTGGGTGGAAGCTTGCTGTGACCTCACACCGTCAGCAGAAAATGCTGTTGCCTGGCTCCCTACTGTGTGTAATGGGCTGTCTGCCCTTGGTGAGCCCTTCCACCGTCCTCAGGGGTCAGCTGCCGGTGGGGACAGTGGGGAGTGTGCTTTACTTCATGTCTCTGGGGAATGTTATAATGATAATTTTCACCCGCTGTAATTGGTTTTACGCTCTGTAGGTTATTTCCAAAGGAGAAAAAAAGGTTGGAAAGTATTTAAAACAAAATAAAGGTTAGCCTTGACACACGGAGAACTCACAAAGCAAGGGGAGAAACATCTTGGCAGGCTTTGTCAAGGTTGCCTGTGGCTCGGTGCAGAATCAGGGGCATTAGCAATGGTAACAACCTTGTTCGGTCCCTGTTTCTGATTCCCCCTCCGATGGAAGAACAACATGTTTTCTCCAGTTCCATCCTTTACCTCTGCCTTTGGCAATTGGGTGATGGCAAGTGGATGAAAACCACAGCAAAATATTTCCTGTTACCGTCTTCACCCTCTAGACGAAAGCCCACAATGCCTGTGGAGTCCACGCTGTGGGCATTCACCTCCAGCCAGTGTCTGCTGCCCACAGCTTCACTCGCCAGCTCTCTCTGCAGACAGCCGGGAAGGGGTGGCATTCATCACTGCCATGCAAGGACCCATCTTCAGTGATTCTTGTCAGCAATTTCCTTCACTCGGCCTGCAGTTCAGCTCAAGCTGTTCTTTCACACTTTTTTTTTTCATTTATGCAGGTAAGGGGAAAAAACAAAACAAATTAAGTAGGTTCTTTTTCCCCAGATAAAAAGGTGATTAGCCAACACCAGTAGTTGCCAAGCAGGTGTATACCTCAGAGATGATACTAGTGTAGAGGGAAGCTGCCAATGTTGCTGGTTTGTCCATATTTGTAGTATTTTCCATGTGATTAATTACGGATAGGCTCTTTTCCGTGTGCATGAAATTTCCTTTCATAAACCGGTGAAGTTTTTCCACACACTGAAGGCCAATTCTGATCTCACTTACACCTGTGTAAACCTGGACTAACTCCACTGGAGCCTGTCCATCTAATGTGCCTATTTTCAAGTGTGCCAGGCATTAGGGTATCTGAGCACCCGTGCTTATCCCCAGAATTAAACTGATGTCGCTGGGTTCAGTCTTACTCACCATGTCCTGTCCTTCATATATAATTTATCAGACAGAATGATGTTAGGTGATTTGCACTCTGAAGTAATCATCACTCGGGCAGCAAGATGATGGATAGGTGGAGGGAGAGCAGATGGTATAAAAGATTAATCAAAAAGCGAGAGTCCGTGCCACTGCCGGTCCGCAGCTAAAGATCCTCTTGGGTGTGAAAAATGCTAGAATAATGGTGAGGTATTTGTCTCCTGAATTTGTGCTATTACTAGGAAATCCTTCCACAAAGCACAGGGCTGAAAAGGCTGGCAGCTTTTTTGGGAGCCTAGCAGTGCAGGTCTCACCCACGAGCACAGCTGCGGCAGGGCGGCTCGGCCTCCATCGCACGCTGTGGCACATGCTGCCTTCTGCTTTTCCCCCTCTCACGTACCGTTTGCTCCAGCACAAACACAACCCACCCCCCATGCCCTTCCTCCCTGGCCATCATTTCCCATTAATTAGTACTGCTGCTCCCACACACAGACCCCTCTGTCCCTTGTCAGGTCACCCCTCCTGCCTCTCTGCCTCCTCCCTAGCCAGGTCTCTCCTTCCCCGTCCCATCAAACCTCTCCCCTCTAGATAGGGCAGGCATCTTTGCTACTGCAGCAACCTCTGCTCTACTCCCTCTAGAAATGGCTTTTTCCATACCTTTCTTGCAGGCAGATCTCCTTCTGCCAAAGGTGCTTCACCTTTCCCATTTGCATTCCCTTTGGTCATTTTTTTCCTGCTCTAGCTTCTTCCTGATTCACATTTCCCCTTGGACTCTTCAGGTCCTCCTTGAAGACTGGTCCTGCACCCTCCAAGAGCAGTCAAGCGTGAGCAAACGTGAGTTTTGCTGCACCAAAGTAGGGTGGGCAAAATGCCAGGCTGGAGCCAGAGCCGGGCAAAAGGGAGGAAGGACAAGGGTTAGGACAAGGAATTGGGAAGCCAGGCCCACAGTCAGCCTTGATGTCCCCACTGACACCGTGAAGGGCAGGGTAGAAACAGAGACCAGTGCTGTGAAACTAGACCTGGCCGTGAGATTTAGGCAGGACCAGAAGGGAACCACTAAAACTGGTAAGAAGAAAAAGCTGCGAGTGATGTGGTACACTAGACCTCAGCCAGCGGGGGCTGAGCATGGAAAAAGAGAGGGGAGAGGGAAGTGTGGATCTCATACTTACAGCCCTGACTGTTAACTCATCAGCAAACACTGCAGCTGCTGCTTTCTCTGCAGCTTTAGGGCAGTGAGAGGGTCTCCTGCTTTGCTCCAGACATCAGTGTCATTTCAGTTGCTCTCATGCAGCCTCAGCACTGTGGCATGCTTGGCTGATGCCTTCAAAGGCTGTCTTCACAGCACAAAGTGCAATAAACTTAAGACCATTACCTGTATTGGGCTACTCATTGCAACTCTGTTGGAGCTGGTAGGCATTAGTGTGAGCCAGAAACGACTACGCCTCAAATTTGTTTTAAATTAAAGCTTCAGTTTTGCAGGAACTTTTTATTGCCCCAGGCAAGAAGAGGGGTGGAACAGTTTTCCACTCTTCCAACATAAACCTGAGCTGGGCAAAGCCCACCGTGCGCCGGCTGTGCAATCCTCTTGCAGCGCTTCCTATTCAGCTATTTAATTTGGTTGCCACTGGCCAGCTTTAAAACCTGGGGGTTTAATCTGCTGTAGATTGGTGCAGCTCTACTGAAACGTGTTTTTCAGCCTGTGGTCTGTTGGTCCCTAGGACTGTGGACTGCTTCGAAAGAGTCTGCAAAAGGTAACTAAGAAAAGCAAAGCCTACTGTCAGTAGGCTTAAATTGCCAACGCATGGGCCTTTTTCCTCCCCTAGAACCATTCTGGGGTGCCAAAAAATGAAAATGACTGGAGATCATGAAAAGAGTGCTGTTTTACACTAGCTGAGGATCTGTCCCTGTCCATTCATTGAGTAAAAAATTATTTTTTAAGAGCTGATCAGGGTATCGTAAGCAAACGTTACAGCTTAGGCTCAGAGTTCTGTGTGTGTTTTTTGAAGCAGTCTAAAATGCTGTCACATGCACTATATATTTGTTTGTAAGCTGGCCTGGTTGAACAGTAAGGGATAGCAAAACGTAATTGGAATCATTTGAGCATGATATTTGGGAAAACTGTTTTTGCGCATATTGCCTCAGAAGGCCTATGTCCATCTCTCCTAAATGAAAAATGAGTATTTGAAGTAATGTTTTAATATGGTTTTATGTAACATAACCTCAGCTAAAAAAAATGCATGTAACCTCTTACTAACTTCAAAGCAGTAAAAGATCTTTCATTCAATTCCAGTAGTGTCACATTAATTTATCTTTTTCTGAGTTCCAAGAGTTTTGTATAAGTAGGCACAAATTTGTTCTTTGCAGTATTTTTTTTTCTTCTCTTAGAAGTGGCTAGAAGATGCATATGGTGTTTCACTAAGGATCTTGAGATTTTGTGTTGTTCTGCAGAGCAAGAAAACCTAAGAAATAAAAGGTCCTTCAGAAAGAAAGTTTAGGATGTCTGAAGACAACACTTTCCTTAAAGACGTCTAAGCAGATTCCTTGGAGACTGTCACATATTTTCTTCTGTTTCTTCCTAATTGTAATTTTAAAAAATTACTTGACTTTGTGAAGCATTTTGATTTTACAGAACTGCACGTTCCAGTGGCATAGGGCTCCATACAAGTCTCTTTGAACAACTCTGTTTCGTTACAGTACTCTGACTATAGCACAGACAACTGTGAAAGATTTGGAGCTAGATTCCGATACCTAAGAGAGGCTGGAGCTGTTTGGATCTGGAATCTAAATTCTGTTTGTGATCAACTCAGGTTATGCCACTGATATTCTCCAGCATGCAGAGAAGAAAAAAACCTTTCTTGCAGCAACAGTCTATCAGCCAAGTCTCGCTCACTAGGCTCAAGCAAGTTCCAGTGACTGCACTAAACCACATGCACACAGTAAGGCAGGCAGGGTTCAGCCTTGTGTGAGGAAACGATGCTGCTTTCATGAAGCTGTTTTCTTCCCTCCCTTAGTTAGCATTGGGTTGCAACTCCCTGCTTTGTGATTTGCCCCAATCTTTTCCGTTCCCAGACTTTAGGGAGAAATGTGGCCTCCCTATAGCCAGTCATTAGTAAGTAAATACACTTTTAAAAAAAGCAACTGAAAGATTAGATGAGTAGCAGAACCTGATGTGCTCTGCCAGACGAGGGGAAAGCGAGCGAGGCTGCTGCAAAGGGAAAACCATTTTGTAGCAGTGATTCCATGTATGTTCTGTCTTTAACCTTTCCCCTCTCTGAATATTTGCCATGTGCAAATGACATGCATTTCATATAGATCTAAACCATGCCATATTTTTATATAGATTACCTATATGTAGCGAGTACAGTCTATGATGAAAAGCAGAGGTTTGTGCTAGTTCATATCAACATATGATCTCAGCAGCATCTAAAACATATGCTACTTACCATAGCATTTGCATGTGCATTCATAGGTTTTTGTTCCACTTGGGTTATCTTAGAGCCTTAGGGCCTACCCCATTTGCAAATGTTTTACTTAGATGGATGCAAAACCACCATATGAAAATACAATTGTGGAGGAGAGGAAGGGGGACACTTCAAAAATATGGATTATCTTCCTCCTTTCCTGTCCGTTCTGTGTCTGCACCTGTGTTCATATGCATCTGTTGCTGTTACATGTTTACCTGGGTTCACTTTCAGGACAAACACTCCTAAAGCTGTATCTTGCAGCACCATATAAGGCAGTTCAAAACAGGGAATCTAAGCTTCTTCTCTCACTTGAAATACAGGTGAGGATTTCTATTTTCCTGTCCCCATACTTTAACTTTTTCCACTGTCATGTGTGCACCTACAATCTAATTTCCCCATTACGAACTGGACCATCCATGTGCACATGAATATTGACTTTGGAGGTTACGATGAGGCAAACTCATGCTGTTTTCTCTTCATGGAGCAGATGCATTGACGGTTCATAAGTTATTCATGCTCATTGCCCTCAGGGATCCATTTATATAAGCTAAAGAGATGTATTGGGTGCCTGCCTCTCTCTTATGCCTGCTTGTCGTATGGCCCCCATAACCATAATCGTATCCCAATTTATGCTGTATCATCATCACAACGTGCTTTTGAGGAAGAGAATTGCAACTATTCCCAGTTTTCTCAGGGCAAAAAGAGCCCTGGGGGACTTGAGCTGGTTGCCCCATGTCTCAAGAAGTCCATCCTGGCTCTCTGAAATCCCAAACTAACTCTGTCGTCTGTTGGACGTCTGTTACCTTCTGTGCCAGGGTGTGTAAAATCTCCTGTCAAACACTTATCCAACAGAAATCAGCAGATCCCATCTTGGCTGCTGTAACTCCAGCTCTAAGCATCAACCTTGTCATTAGACCCCAGCCCTTTTCTTAAAGGAAGGCGCTGTGTTCAGTATGTCTCACTCAGCTTTTGCTTCCCCTTCAGCTGCCACTGAAATTTGCTTGCCAGTTACTGGGCAAGGGATGGGTCACAGGTTTTAACATCTCCATCACTGGACAGAGATATTGATATCAACTGGGTTCATTTGGTTTGGTTTGCATGTCATAACAGCTTGAATGCATTATGCAAAACAAATATATGCTTGCGTGCCTTCTTACTTAATACAAGTTAAGTGTTACGTGCATCATTCCCTGTGCTTTGTTTACTGACAGATTTGCCTGCCTGTCTAACTTGGCTGTGGGTGTCCGGCTTCGGATTTATACAGAGCACGAGATGTAGTAGTTATCTGTGAGCCTAGCTCGGCTGCTCCTGTGGAAAAACTCTAGGGCAAGCTGTGGATGCACTGCTGAATTAATCAGGAGGAGGAAGTGTTCTTGGAAGACGTAGCACTTCCTTGTATGCAGGATAAGACATGGCCAGATGCCAAGGGTGGGGAATGGGGGCACAATTAAGGATCTAGATAAAGGAGGAAGTGCTTTTTCCTGTAAAGATGAAGCATTTTCCTAAAACTTGATTTCTTATGCTGCTTGGAAATCAAGCTGTTCCACGCTTTTTTTTTTGTTTTATCTTCTGCTTCAGTTGCAGATTTTCCCTCTTACTCAGCAGTGCGGCCAGTAGAAATGAAATTTCCTTCCTCTTTGAAGCTTGCAGATGCTAGATTCAGAAAAGGGCAAATGAAGGAAGAGCACAAGCCATGCCCATTTTTGGCTGCAATTTGACCCCCTAGGCGTGGATGACGGAGAGGAGCACCATGACCCTTTCCAGCTTTTTTCTTGGTATTACACCACTGACGTCATCAGAATTTGTTCCACGCTCAAATTTAGCCTCATCACCGTTATTTGCTGAAGATCAATAATTCTCAGATGTACATATGTGTGCATATGCACGCACACACACACACAGAGGGATTTATGGAGGCAGTAGTGTGTTTCATGACTCCAATCACTACCAGGTGTTTAAGTGTAATAGGGTTACAGCCCGTTTGATATTTATACAGCAGCGGGACAAGACTTCTCCTTGCCCGCCGTGTAAATCCATTTGACTTTGTAACTGTATGACCATAGATCTAATGACGTTGCCTTTTCCCACTCCCCCTGCATCGGCTTGCTCTCGCTGCCTGCCCGGATACATTTCCTTTCATTTTCATGCAGAGTATGTCACCGTTTCATAACTCAGTAAATCAGCTCGCTCTTTTGATTCCTCCCACCAGCGCAGCTGTACATCAGAGCAGAGTCCCATGTCCCCCGGGGTGGGATGCCTGCTGTGGCAAACGAACAAGGAAGCCACCCCAGTTCTGCACTTCTATTTACTTAGCCTCTATGTAAAAACACGTATACGTATTTTTTTTCTTTTTAAGCGTGCAGACATCCGCCGGAGCTAGCATTGTTTTCATTGATTGCTGCCACTGGAGCTCTGGAGGCAGCAGTACTGATCCATATGGAAACAAGGTTTCCATAAATCTGTCAGACTTGAATTCTCTTGCAGAGCCTCATCCGGTCGCTTGCTCCTATTTTCTTTTCCGTGTTTTCAATTCCTGATTGAGTTGAGTTCAAACAAACCACTTATTTGGCAGTGCCCTTGAAATAAAGGTCTGGTTTAATTGTGCCTCGGAAAGACTGGGAACGTAAGGTTTCCTCATGCACTCAGAAAAAAGTATATTCGCAGGTACACGTGCATCTGCTGTCCCACGTCCTCTGGCACACACGGGGTAGAGCTCTCCAGCATACCTCTTTTTAGCATGCGGGGGCTGAGTGCTTTTCAAAGCCTGGGATTAGACTCTTTCTTCTGTTAAGGAGTGGCTATTAGCATTTGATGCCTTCTGTCCCGCCTGCTGCTTTTATGCTCCATTGGCGCTGTTTCAGAAATGACATTATCATGGGATTGAGCAGCTCAGGGGATTGAAAACGGGCGTCAGAGTCTTTCCCCTCCAGGTCAGGAGTTCATGCTGACCTGGGCTAATACTGACTGAACATCATTAGCATCTGAAATGAGTTAGGGATCTTCTTCCCAGTCCCTACCAAACACATATCTCATTGCTCCCCAACACAAAATTTTGCTTTACTGAGGACCCTCTGGGGGTGCTGCAAAGATACCCACAGCTAGAAACTGTCCTTTCAGAGATGGTGTCCAGGCAGACTGGCCAGGTGGTGTGACCATAATATGCAGATGTGTTCTCCACCGTTGTCCCCTCTCTATCTGTCACCAGCACCCAAGTTACTTGCACAGCCTTGGGCTATTGGGGAAGCCTCTGTTACTTGAGGGACATGATGAAGAGTGGGAGACTATGCTAGACTGAGAGGGTTGTTCGTAAGCAGAGGTATTTGCAAGTTAACGAAAATATCTGTGCCCAATAAAGCAAGAGACTTTAGACTTTCACCACCCATTCCTGTGTTTCTGAGGAAGGTTATCACTGTGAATTAGAAGGAAATGATGCTAATTTGTTGTCACCTTTGGGGATCAGAAGATGATGTGGCGATAAAATCAAAAAGAATTTTTTTCTTCAGCTGGAGCAAACCGCGTGAAAGAGAATTTGCTTTCCATATGATACAAGATGCTACATAGATACCACATGCCTGACCTGCTCTAAAACCATCTGTCATCAGCTCTAGGCAGCACCCATTTATCTTGGTGGAAGAGCTCCTCCAGTTGGTTTAGTGGCCTGTCTGTTTATGTTCATAAGCCTAGCAGAGCTGCAGCTGGCTTAAACAGCTTATTAGTATTGTTTACTGTACTTTGTTATTTAATCAGAAATACTAATAAGCAATCTGAAAACTAGTGGCTTTTCAAAATTTTTCATGCCTTTCATTGGCATGGAAGTACAAAATCAAGACTTGCAAAGATGCAGCTGAGGGCTCTGTCCTTCGCTCTTCCCCTTATCTTTATATTTCCCACCCCCCCACGAATGCAGAGCAGCCTTTGAGTTCTTCAGCTGTGGTGGGTTTATTATATGACATTTTTATATCTAAGGAAGTTTATTCATTTAACTTCTATAAAGCATTCACATTTCAGGTTTCCTTCTCCTCTGGCAAGCATCACAGTGTTAAAGCCAGTGCATCCTGCTGGGGCCCATTCCTACAGCTTTTCTGCCCCCCCCTCTTCTCCACAGCACCGAGAACTGAATCTAGAGCCAAGCTTGCTTCATGGCCCGTGTTCATGGAGGTTACCATGTCCATGTGTGGGGACCTACTGAATACAGTCTGTCATGAAACCTGTCACTCAGTATGAATCAGCTGGTGGGAGAGCTTGAGGAACCACTGGACAACTATGCGAGCAACTGTGTTATTAATTCCTGGCACACGGGAAGGAAAGGGGTGGAAGAAACCCAAAGGCTTTCTTGGGGCTGTGTCACACATGGCCATACATGGTATTGCTACCCGGGCAACATCACAGCTATTTGCCTTCCCCCTCCCTTTTTCTGTAATGCTCTCTCCACGTGCAATATTTGCCTCCCTCCTTAGCTGCCATGCTACTGTTCCTTCCCTTTTAATCCCCACTAAAGAGTCAGTTCTCCTGTGATTTCCTCAGGAAATGGAACAAACTTGAGTAAGTTCTTGAGGCATCTGTCCACCCTCTACCCCTGTGGTATTCTGCACATCTGCCTATTAGATTATAAGTGATTTGTAGAGAGGCTTAGCTTTAGCTGGAGTCTTGTACATTGTCAGCTTCATTGTCGTCAGTAAATGCACGCTTTACCTGGGCTTCTTGCTTTCTTCTTTTCCTTTTAAAAATGAAAAATCCCTTGAAGCTCTAAAATAAAACTACAAATCCACAAAGGTTTAACTGTGGTGCCTTAAACAGGTGCTTTATCCACTGTGCTGTTTGAACTGTGGATACTAGGATTTGTGACAATTTAACAGTGACGCTTTGTCCACTGGAGAAAGCCTAATTGCTCTCCATGACGGCAAATAAATCCATGGAGGTTTTCAAGTTAAACTTCGGATTTCAGACTAACTGCATTGTACGATGCACAGCACTATCTCCACAACACAGATTTGTATGCACATCCAATTTCCTGGACAACACAATGTATTGTCTCTTTTTATTAATATTTATTTATTTGTTTTCTCTAATTGGGGTACTTGTCACAAGAACATTTGTGTGTTCCAAAATGGAAAGCGGATACTCCACATTGTGAGAAGCTGGTGTGACCAGAGAGGAGAGGCCAGTTTATTCATCGGCACATTAATCTTGATCTTGGAAGATGCACTCCACTTCAGATTTCCTGTATGAATATGAAAAAATCCCTTATTCATCAAGTGTCTTTGGGCACTTCAGCAGTACTTAGGTTTAGTTCCTAAGAAGTTTGGAAATCTTGGCCTCAACTCTCCTTGCCTAAGTTCCCCATATGAAAAGCTTGCTTTGTCCAGCATGAACTCAGTTCCTGACTGACTGTCAGTGTTTCACAGTGAAAATCAGGCTTTGCACTGAGGTGATGCTTTGTTTTAAAGAATCCCCAAATGTTGCTGATTTAGGGTTATTTTGAAATTCTGCACGATGGCAGAGCAGCTTGCAGGAGTATATTTAGACAGCACAGGTCCATCTTGAAGCTGAACGGGTACGAGGAAGCACCTAACCGTCAGGCTGACTCGCGCCACTCGAGACAGCCATGGCTAAAGCAGAGACCCGGCAGTCTGGAGACCTGGACTCTCCTTCGCTCTGCAGTGGAGCCGAGATGACTCTGGACAAGTGTCTTAATATTTCTTTCTATGCATCAGCAACTTTACATCATCTCCAAAGAAGGTGAGAGGGTGATGGTGACTGTGAAATTGGGGCTTACCCAGAATCTGTGCAGAGCTCACCCAGGATTCAGCTTGCTGTAAATTTTTGCATGGAGAAATGTGGCTTTGTTGTAGAGGTGATGGATGTCACCCACACGTCCTACCATCGTTTTGGAACAAATGCATAGGCTGGTCTGTTGAAGGAAGGCTGTACCTCCAGTTTGTTGAGGTGCATGGAGTGTTAAAGGGCTGACACGCAGAGAGCTTGCCCTGCTAATGGATCAGAATTTTTATAGACAGAAGGGATATGCCGTAGTTGGAGTGGTAAATCTGTAATGACAGACGTTCGTTCTATATTTGTGAATGACCTGATTTGGCATGCATGCGGTTCATTCTTCTGACAATAATGGAAACATGGTGTGAGACAGACAGAGAAATAAAGCTATGGTTAAAGCAAAGCTATAAATTTATAAAAGTTTTGGTTTGAAGTATTTTCCCCACCTTAATTCCTTGCCTTGTTTAAAAAAAAAAAAAAAGCCTCTGTTTGAATAGTGTTTGAAAAGCTTTCAACTCTCCTCCTCCTTCTTTTTCCTCCTCCCTCACCTCCCTCCTAAGCTCCAGAGATGAGTGTAAGACATGTGTCAAAGCTGTGGTAACGGATTTCTCCTGATTTGCGAGGACCCTAGGAATCTGTCAGAGCATCCCCGGCTGCTACAGTCCTGTCACTGGGTGATAGCTGCTCTGGGAGGCGAGAGTCGGGCACCACCGGGAGACAGACCACTTTGTCCTAATGTTAATTTGTCCCTGAACTGGAGAGTGGGGAAGGGGGGATTTCCCTACAAAAAGAGAGAGTTTGGAGGGGAAGACACCAGAAACTAGGAAACATCAGCAGAGACTGTCGTGACCTCAAAGAAGAGCCCTTCTTGCTTTCTGCTCCACATTTCTCACTCCCTCCTTCAGGAAAAATTCCTAAACTGCTTTGGCTTGGTACCAACTATTCCTTTGGCCTCCCAGCCAGAAAAGCTCACTGGGGATGGAGAAATTGCCATACACAATGGTTTTGAGAACTAATAACACATGCATGAGATCCAGCCTTGAATTATATGAAATATGGTGCATAGCTTTCAATCCTGTTTTGTCAGAGGCCTTGACTGCTTAAAAGCCTTCCAGTCCCTCTCCCGCCTCTCTTCCCCCCCCCCAAATAAAATAAATCCCACACGTTTTCTCTCAACTTCCAGCATGTGTGACCGTAATTGTGTCTCGGATGCTGGCAGAGCGCCCGATCTGTCAGCCTCACCCAGGGATGGGGAAGGAGTGGGGGAAGGATGCCTGCTGGATCAGCTTAGCTGGGAGAGGACGTGGGGGCCGGGGGGCCGGGGCGCTTGGTCCCCCGGCCCCGCAGAGGGCTGGGAGGGCAGGATGCTGCCGCTCGCCTGGGACGCGCGGGGGCAGGCAGGGATCTGCCTCGGTGGCTGCTTCCTTCTGGGGGAACTGCTTGGGGCCAGTGGGTATAACCGGCAGCAATTAGTTAAATCAAGGGGCCAGCTACAAGCGAACTAATTATATCGGTGCATTGTACTCCAGCAGCTTGTAATTCTTCTACCCCGTGTTAGTACAGATGGGTCCTCCCTCGGTAAATGAAGACACTCTCTGTGTTAGTCACGCTGCTGGATCAAGAAAAGTGCGGTGCTGGCTTTGCAAGTGAGCAAGACGGACCTGCTCAGTACCTGGCCCTTTTTCATGGTCTCTATCATGGCTATTTACATTAGTTAAAATTAAAAAAGGTGTGGATCGCACAGATCTCTGGAGAGGATAACTCTCGGAATTTGTGTGGTGCCTAGGGGAATGGTTATCTGTCCTGATTATGACCTCTAGGAACTAATGTGATAGAAAAATCAGTTTAATTCTGGAAGAACTTGCCATTAAAAGACAACTCATGGAACTTAATTGCTTGAAATAATTTGAACCTGAAGTAAGCACAATTCTGGAAAATCTATCAGAGATAGCACGCGTATACCAGTGCGGGTAGCATCTTCCTCTAGTTCTTAAGGTACGCAATTTCAATAGACAAGGCTTACAGGAGGCTTATGCTGTGATCAGCAGTGAAATAATTAGCCACTGTTATCATTAAGCTTCAGTACCCACACGAGTCCTCCAAGTGAATGTTACTGAGCTGTTACTTCCAGGTCCTTAAGCCAACTTCTATATCAACTTACATGGTAAGATGCATATTTCCCTCCAGATTGTCCTCAAAAATCAGGTAGAGGAACAATGATGCAGTGTGAGGGATGAGGATGCAGCGTGATGCCATGGCTGGAAGGGAGTGAGTGAGCGAGGACCGGGCGTGTGCAGCAAGTTTGCTGCATGTGCCAAAAGAGGAACAGCAGGAGAGGTGCTGGAGCTGTGCTGGGGCCTCCAAGCCCTCATCCTCACACTCAAAACTTCCAGCTAAACAAGAGTCAGTCACTTTTTCATGCTCCTGCTAAGAGGATGAGGGCTCAGCTCCACAGCGTAATAGTGTTATCAATGTACATTTCTGCCATCATCACTGGCATTTTGCCTTGGTTTACTATGATTGCAGTAGGTGCTGGGTGTACGCAAGGACACCGTTTTGCCAGGCACATAAAAAACCACCGATAGCCTAAAGAGCTTATATCCTAAGGGAGTACCTTTTTCCCCATGAGGACAGCCAAGCAGTGGAAGAGCTTGCTCACCAAGGCTGTGCAGTCTCCATCATCAGAGGTTTTCAGGACTAGGCTGGACAAAACCCTGAGCAACCTGGTCAGATCCCATAGCTGGCCATGCTTCAGCAAGTGGTTAGACTAGGGACCTCCTGGGTTCCCTCACTCTGAATTATGATCCTATGATCTTTATCTGCAGTTGTTTATGTTCTTATGTTAAAAAACAAACACTGTGCTGTATCTGTAGGCAGGTACCTGCCTATGAGCCAACTTGTTGATGGCATTTTCTCCTGTGCAGGGTCTTCTGAAGGAAATATTATGCATATGGGTATAGGCAGTCTTGGTTTCTTCTCACCTGCGTCTTGGTGACAAGGGCAGGTCAACATTAATTGTGAATATTTCTTAGGAATATAATTTTTTAGTGGTTTGGCACTTTTTCCTTAAGCTCATTAAGTCATTACTCACTGTTCAGTCACACCTCTGACGGTGGTTGAATACAGCAAAGCATTTATTTTTTTCTCCAGTGCTAAATATGTATTCACACAGCCTTTTTTGTTTTATCTGGTGACATTATTTTCTTTCCTCATAGGTGGATACTTCCTCCACTCTTCCCCCCTCCTCCTCCTCACTTTCTCTCCCCCCCGCATGCCTCCAGTGCCAGGATGACAGCTCTAAGGCTGCTGGCAGTCTGTTGGCTGTTGCAAATCAAGGACTTTAATCACAGCATGATGCCATCATGTGAGCAAATATGATGTTGATGGTGTTTCTAATATGCTATTTTTTAAAAATGAAAATGTTAAAAATAAATCTTTTAGGGTGATTTTACATATTAATGCTTGGTAATTTGAATATGTGCTAATACTTTTTGCATTTGGAATGTTTAATTGATAAAGATTATGTGGATAAAGATCTATAATTAATTGATAAACATTAGAACATTAACAGGTAAAGATTTATATTGTTCCTGAGGAAAATGATAAGTTTTCCCTCTCGGCTGCACCCTTTTAAGGAGTGATAAAGGAAGAAAAATAGGAATATGGCATTTAGTGTGGCTTAAATGTAACTCGCTTTATTGTGCCATTGCTGAATTAAGGTAATTAAACTTTACACAAACTTTTAAAAAATTCTTTTTGAAAGAGAGGGAAGTTAATTTCAGCCTAATTGTAATACTTTATTTTCTGGGAAACTATTCTGGACCAAGAATTGCCATAATCATAATAATGGATGTCATCTATCTGGACTTCTGTAAGGCCTTTGACATGGTCCCCCACAACATCCTGCTCTCTAAATTGAAGAGATATGGATTTGATGGGTGGACTGTTCGGTGGATGGGGAATTGGCTGGATGGTCACATCCAGAGGGTAGTGGTCAATGGCTCAATGTCCAAATGGAGGTCAGTGACACGTGGTGTCCCTCAGGGGTCCGTATTGGGACCAGTACTGTTTAATATCTTCATCAATGACATAGTGGGATCGAGTGCACCCTCAGCAAGTTTGCAGGCAACACCAAGCTGAGTGGTATGGCTGACATGCCTGAGGGACGGGATGCCATCCAGAGGGACCTCGACAAGCTCGAGAAGTAGGCCCGTGTGAACCTCATGAGGTTCAACAAGGCCAAGTGCAAGATCCTATGGTATAAATACAGGCTGGAGGATGAAGGAATTGAGAGGAAGGAAATATTATTGCAGAGAAGGACTTGAGGGTACTGGTGGATGAAAAGCTGGACATGAGCCGGCAATGTGCTCTCGCAGCCCAGAAAGCCAACCATATCCTGGGCTGCATCAAAAGAAGCGTGGCCAGCAGGTCGAGGGAGGGGATTCTGCCCCTCTACTCTGCTCTGGTGAGACCCCACGTGGAGTACTGCGTCCAGCTCTGGGGTCCTCAGCACAGGAAAGACATGGACCTCTTGGAGTGGGTCCAGAGGAGGGCCACAAAGATGGTCAGAGGGATGGAACACGTCTGCTATGAGGAAAGGCTGAGAGAGTTGGGGTTGTTCAGCCTGGAGAAGAGAAGGCTCCAGGGAGACCTTACTGCGGCCTTTCAGTACTTAAAGGGGGCTTATAAGAAAGATGGGGCCAAACTTTTTAGCAGGGCCTGTTGCGATAGGACAAGAGGTAATGGTTTTAAACTAAAAGAAGGTAGATTCAGACTAGATATAAGGAAGATATTTTTTTACAGTGAGGGTGGTGAAACACTGGAACGGGTTGCCCAGAGAGGTGGTAGGTGCCCCATCCTTGGAAACATTCAAGTTCAGGTTGGATGGGGCTCTGAGCAACCTGATCCAGTTGAAGATGTCCTTGCCAATTGCAGGAGTGTTGGACTAGATGACCTTTAAAGGTCCCTTCTAACCCAAACTATTCTATGATTCTATGATAATCAAAGATCAAAGCAGACAGACAGTTTTCCTTCTGTACTCCTCATCCAGAACTCGATAGAAACCACACCTTGCATAACAAAAGATCAGAGATTAAAGGCTGTGCAGCCTGTCTTCATGTGACTAAAAATTTGCTCACATATGAGGAACTCCATCAAAGCTTGTCTAAAGGTTGTATGTGACAGGAAATACACTAATTTTATAAGCAGAGTGGTTAAATGGATTTTCCTACCAAATCAAAAGTAGAAGTGCAATTAGAGCCAAATCTACCCACCAGTGGGAATTCAGTGGAAACACCTCCCTTGTCTTTGCATCTGGGATTAGTCCATCAGACCTCAGGATCTCACTCCTGGTGATCCCATCCTGGACCCACCAGACTTTGCTGCTGCTTTGCAAGGAGATTGCAGCCCTTAACTCTAAAGGGACAAAGGCTTGGCTTGTTCATTGCTATCTGTTTGCTCTCGATGGTACACTGAACCTTCTTTATTATTGTGCCAGTGCCAAATCCAGCCTACCTTTTTTTAATATATCTTGTATGCAGTCATTTTCAACCACTGATGTTTTCCTTTTCTTTTTTTTTTTTTAAGGCTGTCCAATACAGACGTCTTGAAATAATACTCCTGTGGAACAATGTTAAGATGTAATGATCAGTACAGTCCTAATGACGTTGCTCCCTTTAGCCTTTATGCACTAGATGTTTGCAATGTGGAATGTATTTATGATCACTTCTCCCAGCGAAGAGAGATAGTAATTATTAGTAATGTATGGGCTGTTTACCAGGTTTTTCTTAACACCTGTGTCTTTTGCTGTGATAATCTACTTTTCAATCAAGACTTTTGCATTCATATAGGTGAGTTCATTATCTTTCACTAGCTATGTTTCAAAATTAAAGTCGTGCCTCTGTACTTCTGAACACAGATCTGACTGTCTTGAATCAACTACACCGCATGTGGAAGGTCAGTGTTATCCCCAGGGGCTTGGATATTTTTTTAAAAAGGAAACAGGACTGTCTTGTTAGCAGAGAAGCAGTGTGGTTTCAACATCCCAGGACAAGCCGCTGCCAATCCTTTATCCTCCCAGAAGGTGAGGGCAGACATCGGCCACATCCAGCCCTTCATCTTCCAACAGCCATCGTCATCCTCACCAATTCGCTTTCCCAGCACAGCCCTGCCTAGGAAGGCCAGCTGTGCCCAGGCAAACACCATCTGCAGGTCCCAGCCCTTCCCGAAGGCATCTCTGGTGACTTCTACGGTGTGACATGATACATCTGTGCCACTGGTCTTTGACTGCATGCTGACCTGCAAAGAGAAGGGCCCTTCCCACACGAAGCAGAATAAGTAGAGGTGCAATAATCGTGTGATTATATCCAAACTAGTCAAAACTACAGTCCCAGCATATCTGAACATACAACATGGGACCCTTCCCCCAGAGTTTTGGCTCTCTGCTGACAAAGAACCACAACTCAAACTCCTTTCATTTTTTTTCTCAATACAAAAAAAGTCTCCCTTGCCTTGAAACGTTATTGTGGCATGACTAATTTCACCTAATTTCATCTAGAAACATTTTTTTAAATTCTTGGTAACTGGGTGATGTGCTTTATTTGGAAATAATGTCCAAGGCAGGCAGCTACGTTACCTTTGATCTCCCTACCTGTGCTTCAAAACTGCAGCCTATTTGGGCATGTTCAAGTTTAGCTTTCCCTGGCTCCACAGGCTAGAGTAACTTCGGTTGGAGAAATAGCTTTAGGAAATGTTGATTAAAAAAAAAAAATCAGTCATACTGCTCTGCTAATTACATTGGCCATATTAATGGCACAGACTGCTCATTTTCAGGCTCTGTTGGAAAGATTACCCAGAGAGGTGTTATTCTCTCAGTACAGTGTCAGATGTCACCCTGTGGGATATTAAAGCCAAGTCAAGATTGTGTTGAAAAATATTTTTTTTTTCTTCTGTACAGTAACACATACAGCACTAGATTGCATTAAAAAGAAATCCCTTTGCAGAAGAAATGTTAATGTGGGCTGCCAAATGGGAGAGATTTTCCATAGTTCACTGTTAATGTAAGACCTCAGCTCTCGTGGAACATGCTGTCCTCTAATGAACAGCTCCTTAATGAGAGCAGAGAATCAGGGTTTCACATCTATACGAATGACAGCAAAGTTTGGAAGGTGTTGTTTCTGTTTTTCTTTCTTTTTCTTTTTAATACAAGCACTAATTGGCCTTAAATAAAACTGGGTAGAACACAATAGATTTATGATATTTTTTGTGAAGCAAAACCAGATCTCAGGCATTCAGAGAAACAGGCTCCCCTTTTATGAGGTAATTATGATTTAGTGTTTACTGTCTCCCCGTTGAGTCTGTGGGTTGCCTTTAAAGTGGCTCTGGGATGAATGTCAAAAGTGGAATTTACAGTCAAACCTTTTCAACATGTAAAATGCAGGAGACATTTATTATTTTCCAAAGTAATATTTCTTCTCTGCCTCTATGTTGCTTTTTTTTCAAAACAACACCTATAAATTGTCCTCAGTGGACAGGTTGCTGCATCATCAGAAAATGGTTATTTTGGAAGAGTTTGGGAAGGTTTCTATGAATTTAGGTATTTCTTCTAGTAGCAGCAATAGTCATCTTCCAAGGTTCACTTCCATTTTCCACTTGGAAATCAAGTTTTTGTTGATTTAAAAGGATGTAAAATAAGTCTAGAAGGTGATACCTTCACACAGGCTTGCCATTAGGTTTGTTTTTTGTTTTTGGGAGAACACTTGGGAGAAGGTTCCCTTTAGGGTTCAGTTTCACAGGGCTGTGACCCAGCTCCAGGACTTCAGTGGGAGCTCAGTCTGCCACACAGCTCTGGGCCAGCAATATCGTTCTGGAAGGGCAACCAGACACCTTGCTAACAGCTCTCTAACCTGAGCTTTTCCAGAGGTCCTGGGAAATGAGGCAGTATCTCTCCCTCTTGCACCCTCTGCTCTTTTTCCATTGAATTAACCTGCACATTCAGCAACCCGCCGTAACGGCACACAGTAGCTGCATGCTCAGCTAACCCAGCACCTCACTCGCATCTGCGCAGCTCTCATGAAAGTCCCTCTGAAAAAAAAGTCTCCACATTGCTGATTTCACATCTGTACAATTTACTTTTTAAGCCCCTTTCCCTTCCCTTCCCTGCCACCAAATTCAGAAACATCAAGTAGGATTTAGGAATGGTTTAGGAAAAAGAAAATTACAAACAATGAAAAAAATAGAAATTGCAAAAAATTGCAATAGCGTGGCTATGCACACCGTGTAATTCAGCTGCAGTGCAAGATGGATTGTGGGCTACATGTGAATTTGGCAGGGCTGCAGGTGTTCAAATCATGTGTTTTGTGCAGTCTAGGAGATTTCTTCTACTTTACAGTCTTCCCGCATACAACATCTCCAAAAGCCCAGTGGCATTGAAAAAGTGTGTTTCAGCCCTGACAGAAAATATCAATAAAAAGTCCATGAAAGCTATTATCCTTCAAAACAAAGATGGAAATGCAAGGAACGCAGGCAAATGGCGAATCTGCATCAGCTCTTGGTTGTGCATAGCAGAGAATGAAACTAGTGTAAGACCGATATACCAAAATACTGTCTCATTAAAAACCAGCACAAAACTCAAGTGGTTTATCTGTGAAGATAACTGGTCATATGAGGAAGCCATTGATCAAAAAATGTGCTCAGTGCAGATGGAGGATGGAAATCAGAGCTCTCTCCCACTATGCTCTGGTATTATTTGGCAGAAGTCATTGAAAATTTACACAGCATTGCTACACACAACAGCAGGTAGTCAATATAGCTGAAGGAGGACTCTTCTGGAAACCCACACCACCAAGAACCCTTATCCCATCAGGGGATAAGTGCTCAAGGCTCCAAAACACAGCCCAGCTTACATGTTGTGGGCCACATGTTCACTGGCTTTCAAATAGAAGGGCATGGGTGGTTTCCAGTATTTTCAGTATTACAAGCCTTGGTGATTCTCAGTAACACACTTATCCATAAATCTCACATGGGTGATTTGCACCCAAATATTCGAGTTGCATTTTTGCCACCACCCCAATTATGCAACCGCCAGCCCGAGGAGCAATTGCTCTCTAAAATGTTTTATTTATGACAAATATTGATGCAATTATTTGGAGTGATGGACAAGGCAAACAAGACACTGGTTGAGCAAGTTTTGGAAGAGTTTCAACATCTGATGTCTTGGAAAACATTCTTGCTGCGTGGGACTCGATAACCAGCAAGACAATTAATGGTGTTTGGAAAGCGGTGCAGAAGGAGTGCACTCACAGCTCTGGAGGGTCTGAGGAAGAAGATGATGGTGTAGATCAAAGAGTAAACCTTGGATGTAAAGCTGCATTTGATGAAAGAGAAGAGATGGGTATTCAAGAGAGTTAGCTGAGGTTGAACCCACTGAAGAAGAGCAGAGGAAGAGAGAGAAGGTGATACAAACATCGAATGACAGTCAACAGTTAAAAATCTTTCTAAATTGTTAGAGAAGTCACATAGCTCATTCTCTTTGTGTTAGAAATAGATCTGAACGTGAACTGAAGCTTGAAGATAAAGATCACCAAGGTTATTGCAGTTCATCGAGAAATGTATAAACACAAAAAGCAAATGAAGCAATTCATTTCATGTGTTTTTTTAAAGAGCCCATTGACCCTGGGTGTTGCCTTTCCTGTTTCAAGTGGAATTCAACCTGTTGCACCTGAAACTGTTGTGTTTCCCTGTTCCTACACCACCTGTGCCTGATGATGACCCAGATGAACCTTTATTGCCATCCTACGTCACCTCCCAGTAATTTCAATGGTGTTTTTCCCATCTGTCTGCAATGTGTGCATATGCTACATTTTTTTCAGGTATAATATTACTACCTTACATTTATTCTTATGTAGTTTCATCATCTTATAATTAACCATTGTATTCATACTATTTTTTATTTCAATACATTTCTATGATGACTGTGTATGGGGTGCATTAGGGAGCTTGGTGAAAGGAGTTGAAAAATATTCCCCTTACTTTCTGTTGAAGTAACAGTTTGCAAATGCTGACTTTGCTACTATGGAGTTCCCTTAAGAAGGCATGTGTCGGTATTGCAGAGGGAGTGCTGTATGCTAATCCCAGTCTTACTGAACACAACCCACCCTTACACAGCCCTCTCACCCACCTCTTCCTAGTAAACCATAATTATTTGAATTTTCTGGAAATGTTGACAATGTGGGAGAAAAAAAAGATCTCATGTGCTCTTCCTGTCTCCTTCCCTATTTGGACGTGAGGGGTGAAAACTGAAAGCTACAGTAGTTACTTGTTTTAAAAGAATAATTGTTTATTTATTTCCTAAAGAGTTGGAACTGTATTATGTAGATTTAGTGATGGTGTATAAAATAGTGCTAGGTATGCCTATGTAGTACATCAGTTATTTACTTCTGAATAGACCTAAAACGCCTACTCTCAGAGACAGCTGTTTTGTGCGCTAATGTACTTCAGGGATATTTTTGGTCACTAAAATACAAGGGAAAGTAAAATCCTGAAAATAGAAAGTATTACAGGGTTCATATATAAACAAAAAAGCAAGGCTGTATTACAGAAAGCTAATAATGCAGCTGCTGTAAACCCTCAGGTTTCTATGGAAGAATTCTGGAAAATCAGCGTGACATTCATAGATGCCTCTGTGTATTTTTGTGGGTTGTTGATAATGTAGTTAATGTAGCATCATATTAAGGATCACCACTACATTTCGTCTGTGACGTACAGGAATTGGAATGACAATATAAAACAATTTTGAAAAAAGTAACTCAATTTGATGTGCTAACTATAAAAAATAATAATTCAATGTGCAGCAGGAAAAATCTAATTTCAAACCATATTTTAAATATCTCTTCAGTGACTATACTGTGATAATGTATTTCACATAATAATTTTTTTCATTTTTTCTTAAAATTTCCCTTTATTTCTATATCAAGCCTAAGGCACAGGTATGGGGGGGGGGGGCGGCAGGGAAGAGAGTTAATATTTTCTCAAAACAGCTTTTTGCTGCTGGCTTTGACATCTATAGCCAGGGTAGGATAGGTATGAACAGACTGGTGAAACTGGGTTATGGCACGAGGACAAGGAAGGGCATTCTCCTGAATGCTTAAGACCCAGCACACCTACGATTTGGCAAAAATATCAGAAGTGTAGTGGGGAAAAAAAAGGGATCTTAGGGGCTGTTTAAATCAAGGCAGCTTATCTAGCTGGAAAGATGGGTATCTCCATCATGCGTATGGCTGAAGAGGTGACAGTCCCAGCTGTGGAACACCATGAGGGGCACGTGAAAGAGGCAGAAAAAGTAAATGGGAGGTCACATAGCAAAATACAGGGAATCAGAGGAGAGCTTTGGAAACCAGGTAGAGCATTTTGAGATATATAGAAGGGGGTGGTGTACCTGATAGGAATAAAAATGATGCACATATGGTCTCATGTGTGAAGGACCCTTTTAATTACAGCAAACTTAAAATTTTGGAATATCTTTTCAGAAGAATCTCAGAATATAACTGTAGCATCTGAAGCAGGATTAGCTGGCAAACAGGATAATTCAAAAACAGAGTTTAAAATTGTATTATTTTAAAAAAAAAAAAGTGAAAAAACTTTAACAGTGGCCTAGAAAAGGCAGGGTCTTTTTTAGAAAACCTAACTGAGAACAAATATCAGAATGGCTTTATGCATTAAGGCAACACGTGTCATGAGGGTGCAATAAGCACGGAGAGAAGGGACAAAGTAAGTGTCCCTATGTAACTGGAGCCAAACAATGTCATTCCTAAGAAAACAAGTGTTTTTGAATTTCCAATAACGCTTTAGGAAGGCAAGACAAGACCTTGAGAATAATTACTTTTGCTGATTTTATTCCCCAAGCAGGCAAGGAATTAAAAAAGAAAAATAGCAGTGAACAGAATTTTAACTTTTTTTTTTTCTCCTTGCTAAACCAAAATCTGAAAACAAAACATGGGACAGCAAACCTTCAGTGAAACCCCAGACACAGCATTTGGCACTTGTGAGGAAAGCAAAGGGGAACGTTGGAAGTTTGATTTCCCTTGCACCTGGGGGAAATTTAAAACCATGTTTGTCATTTTCTGCAAAAGTGCTCTAACCATCAGGCTGTACGCTGATGGTTTAGGGGTGAGGAGTTGTCCCATTTCATGCATGAGAGTGTCCACTGGCGTAGGGAGCGGGACATCCCCATGTCTGCATGTGTTCGTCGAGGGGCTGAAGGAGCCCTCTCCTCTCTGAAACACCCCCAGCACAACTTGTGTCCCTGGGGGCTGAACACAGCCTGGGTGAGCACCAGGGTTAATGCAGGGGCGTCTGCAAGGAATCAAACACTTTTTCCAGCCTTCCTGGGCAATCTGAATGCAAGCAGTGGTTTTTAGGAAGAACAACATCTTTCACTCCCCATCAGGTTGCTGTTGGGGTGGTGGTGAGCGTGTTTGGGGAGAAGGCAGGAGCCCCGAAGACATGCAAAAGTAAATCCCAATTTTCCCAGTCCTTTGGAAGGAGGATGGTAGAGGACAAAAACACGCAGAAGCACCTCGTAAAGGGAAAAAAGGAAGGGTGATCCATCACTCCAAGCAGATGATCGCCACACAACATATGGAATTAGAGCCTAGACCAGATGGGCAGGTCTGTGCTGAAGCAGGAAATCTTTATGTTCCTATATATAAAAACAAGCAGAGCCTTAACCATTCAGCTGCATTTCCTTATAAGCAGTGTTTGTACATCGGTTCCACCAAAACCAATGGGCAAATAAAGTTCCCCCTGCTCTGGTAACAGGAGCCCACTAGAGACAGACTTTGGCATTATGCAACAGATACGCTCCTTTCAGGAATGATGTCAGGTATTTGGAGTATTCTGCCAGACAGAGCATAACCGGGACAAGTGTGCCAATTTACCTGTGCTACTTTTAAAGATAATTTGCTACGGAAGTTCTCAAAACCTTTTCAGTCTCTGACTCCAGGACTGTCTGAATTATCTTCAGGTTTTGTTATTGATTACTGATTTTCCATAAGGAATAATTAACTTCATAACCTCCCCAAGCCTGCGTGCCTGTATGTGTGCGTGTCTTTCCTCCTCATAAGCCAACATCCCTGATACATAGATAATTTATGAAAACAGAGTAGACGCTTTTCAGTAATTAAGTAATAGATAATAGGAGGGAACTTTTTCCAACAATGTACAGTGGCTTTGAAGTAGAACACAGCCCTGAAACGTTAGTGGCTGTGGATAAATTACATTTAGAAAAAGAAAACCTGAAGAAAGCTGCTACCCTCACACCGTATCATTAAGTAAATTAAAACACTGAAAAGGTTCTTTTTATTTTGCAGTGCATGCACTTCATTGCAGTAACGTGTGAGCAGCAGTCCTATGGCAAAAAGCCAGCTGACTGCCCCAGACTAAATCACGTAGCATCAACATGGCCTAGTCTCTCTAAATTACAGGGCAAACAATAACACAGGTAAAATTAGCCCCGGCTGTAATTATACAGCAGAAGTGTGTCGAGGACGTAGAATGATAAACGGCAAATGCAGAATGTGTTGTGTCATATCATGTAATCTCTCCTGCTGCAGAGCTGAAAAACAAAGGGAGAGTTGTGCCTTGTTTGTCTAACATGCTCTATATCACAAATTAGAAATCCTTCCTAATTAAGATATTGTTAAATTTCCTTTGTTAACAAATTTTTAACAATGTTAATTAGTGATCATTGATGACATTTTAACAATGTTAATTAGTGATCATTGTTCATCTAACAAACAATTAGGGTGATTTGTGCTGCAGTTCTCAGGCGCAGAAGTGCATCCCAGAGCCTTCCTGCCTTTTTACCCCCAGGCTGCTTGAGCCGAGGGAGGGCATCTGGGAATGCTAATGCAATACGTAGCCACTCATTTAGCAGAAGCATTGCAGGGAAATCATGTCTGGCTTATGAACGTTTAATAGTTCAAAACAGCTGTAGCTTCACAAGGGTGTTCTCATCACACAAGTGCTCCATGAGGTCACTCGGGCCATTTTTGCACTAATGTGATCTAATACAATACGAGGTACACACGGACATTCATTTCCCACTATTTCATTAATTCTCGTCTAGCTGTGCCGATGGCAGTGGCTCTCAGAGACCTGAGGTTGTCAGGGTGGTCGTGTTTTTACTGTGGTGTCATCTAACTCCAGCCATTTTCTGGTCTACGTGCTGGTGAAAGGAGTAGCAGCAGCAACGCGTGCTGTGGCCCACGTCCCTGCTGCCTTTGTAAAAATCGGCACCGAAAGTGTCAGAATAAGAACCGCTGTCACTTTTACAACACTAGCCTCAGAGTTGCAATATCACTTTGATTTGTAAGAAATGTCCCTGAGAAAGAAGGATGTTAGCATCAAGAGTTATGAAGGGGCTTGAGAAATCAGCTTGTCAGTTAGACCACAGGAGCGTAGAAATTGGACTGTGTTTCCTGGCGCAGATGAGCAGAGGGCTACAGGCTCTGACCGATGTCAAGCTCGATGCACACTTCCTCTCCACAGTGGTCAAAGCATTATCTCCGGCTAGAGCCAAAAGACCTATCTTCTACCCAACAACTTCAGGGGAAGTTGGGTTAGATACTAGTTCAATTAAAAAAGAATAAAAAAAATTATGAAGACTTGCACTGAGGAAAATAGACAGTCTGGAGGTTGAGCGGTGGGATAATATTGCTCAAGAAACCTCCTACTGTTGTCCTCCTGCCAGTGATAGCAACACTGGGGCGATCAGAAGTAGGGCCACCATGCAAGCGTTGGCCAGTATCAGGGACAGGGTGCTAGCAGCTGCCCATGTTATCACTGTATTTGTGCTTCTGCTCCAGACAAAGTTAGACAGCCTGAGTGATAAAATATCAACGTATGGTGTATGTCAGTGCTCCTACTGCAAGCATTGTCAGTGGACCACCGGAGTAGCTGTGCAATGTGGAAGGCTCTAGCATGGATTTTGCTGCTGGGGGGTGTCACCATGCTTACCATAGTGCTTAGCAAGTGGCATAAATGCACTTTTCTGTGAGCCTTGCCTAGGCAAATGGGCTTGAACCCAACTGCATTGCAATTTCTTTTCTCATTTTATATTTGTCTACAGCATGAATACTCGCTGTCCACCCATGGTTCAGTTGTGTAAATTTATCCATCTTTTTTTCACGTTCATAGTTTATCCCCTCTGTGATACAAACCCTGAATTGTTTGCGTGTTGCTGTACATAAATGTAAAAGCAGCAAATGGTAGATGAAAATGGATGCCAAAACCCACGCAACATCTTCCAAATGTTAACTGTAGATTTGGAAAATCATTGCTTATGCAAACCTGACATAACAGATATGTTCTTGCTTCTATGATTCCATGATTGTCCAGATTAGTGGAAAGCATTGATATGATTGGATTATAAGTGTGAGCCATTAATCCCTTCTTTTCCTGATTATTATTGACAAAATTGGAGTGTAAACTAACACTAACCTGCTTAGTTCCAGCTACATTCTCATGAATATAAATGTATCAGTCCATCAAATTTACATTTATAAAATGCCCTTCATTCAAGGACCTCAGAATGCAAGAGGCAATCAAAATAAAAATAAAATTGTTAGCCTTGATTTGGTAAGAAAAATTCAGCTTAGGAATGTCAAGAATTTCTGCTGGCACTTTCTACACTGGAGTTGAGTGGGATAGCCTGAGTTATGTCTTTCACCTTGCCACTTGGTCTTGTTGTTTTTTGTGCAAATCTAAGTGCTGATAGAAGCAAAGGATTAGCAGTGCTTGTTAGGATAATGCTCTGTACCTGTTTTTCCAGCAAAGCAGCACACTCTTGACTCACCATTCCCTGGGAATGGCTGTATGTATCTTTTCAGCAAAGACTTCCAGTTGCAAAGACTTTGTGTTTCAGCAAAGACTTCCAGTTAGTCTAAAACGAGTAGCACTTTAGAGAGGCCACCAAATGGCTGCAGGGAACGAATGTGAAGCTACTCTCACTTTCTGGACAGAAACTTGATGCTGACCCTTGGAGAAGAAGCCAAATGTGCTATGTGTTATGACAGTAGCATGTTCCCAGATTTCCATGTTGAGAACCCACAACTGGGAGCCTAAAATCACATTTTAAAGAGCAAATGCATTTAGGTGCTGCAGGGCCCATCTGTGGCAGGTTTGGGCAGGAGACTTTAAACATCCGGATTTGGTGAGGTGGGAGAGGGAACCGAGAAACACTTGCCTGTGTTTCTGGGTACCTTTTTGTCATAGGGCAGAGAATTTTATTACTGTTTGTATTATGGATTATGATTGTCAGACATAGATGTGGAAGTCAAAACATATTTTGACTTCCATGGGGACAGATGGAAATTGTAAACTGATTTTCACCTTTAAAAAATGACCAATCTCATTGTTAAATTAGATTAATTTGTTCAGTTGCTATGGCTTTGCTGTGTTCTAGATTCCAAGCAATTGTGATTTCTTTTTCCAAAACAGAAGTAGGTATCCCTAAGGGAAAGTGGAAATGGTTTGTGAAGATAATGCTGGCAATATGTTAGCTGTGTAGGAGTGGGCTATAATTAGAGATCCATTTGCACCCAGTAATTTTCTGTTAGTATCTGTAAGCGACAGTAAGGTGCTGCATTCCCATCATCCTGTGGACTTACACACTCACTAGTTCTTTGAGTCTTCATACCCCACTCCTAAAGTCAGTTGTTTCTGGCATCATTATGTGACTCTGAAGCACTGGTTTCTAAGCAGGATATTCCCAAGAGCCACAGCAGAAACATGGGACACCTCAACAGCAGAGAAAGGCTAAAAAATTCCCTTTGCGCTCAGACTAACTGATTTTCTTTGCTGGTCAGAAGTCATCAGTAAGCATTACCTGTGCAGCACCTCTATGACTGCTGTTTTGTGTTGTAATATTAAACTGGGCTTCTCTTATGTTTCGCAAAGGTAGTAACAAAACACAGTAAGCAAAGGAAGAAAAAGGTTCCTCAGTATTTGATCTGCTCCTTTCCTGTTTCAAATAGCTCTTGTGCACCTGCTCCTGAAAATCTGCTAGACTCTCTTGCAGCCATCCTGAGGTTTGGAGATTCCTGAGTCTGGAGTGGGTGAAGAGTAGGATGAGGGAACAGCCTTTTTTGCCCAGTGTATCCACCCAATTTATCTGCTTTCACAAAAGAAAGGCTAACACCATCTACACAGATATGCAGTCTTCCAATGACACTCAAGGCCAAACACATTGGGAGTGAAATCATCAAAGATCTGCAGGACCTAGGTATTTCAGTGACTTGCAGTGCATGGATGCTACAGTGGAGATGTAACACCAGCCAGGCTGCTCTGCTTAAATACCCGGAGTTGCGGACGGGCTGCTAGCCCGCAGGATGAATAGAAGCTTCCCTTGATGCTTGCAGTTCCACTGGGTGTGGCTGTCATGCACTTCCATGCAAACCCTTCACAACAGCCAACAACTGGAATTAGCTACTTTCACTAAAAACTAAGAAGTCATTCAGAAAATGAGTTAAAAAACCCCAAACAAACCCAATAAAACAAACCCCCAAAACCCCAACCAAACCAAAAAACCCCACAACGGTGCTGGTGCAAGTAATTTGCACATTGCAATATTTTATGATAAAGCTTACATTCTTGGTCATTTCCCAGCTGAAGCATAAAGAAAGAAATCACAGGAAAAACTGGAGTATTTAGATCCACATCACAGGGAAAAATGCTGATAAATGGTCAAGAAAATTCCAGTGGATGTGTGTATTTGTTTTCTTAAACAGGGGTAGATAAATAGTGTAATGTAAGAAATCTAAATCAGCTATTTTCTATTTGCACAGAGAGCTACATCTCCTCCTAAATTCAATTCTTTAATCAGTGACAACAGTACCTCATAGCACAATCAAAATATGTTCTTCTATGTTTTTATATTTAATGCTAGATACATAAACAAACTGTCTGAAATATAAGAAACTTGAAACACACAGTCACGTCTGCTCTCCCCTGTTCTTTCTTCTCTCTTGGCTTTGAAGGCTGCTGCTTGGGAAAACATGTGGAGCATTCTTCCTGACTGAAATATTGGTATTTTTTATTGCTATGAATTTATGAGTGGATAATTAGCTTCCAATTCCTCCCAAGTGGCACTCTCCTGTTCTCTCTTCTGCTCTGCTTCGTCTTCCCCAACTCCACTATCCTTTTCCTCCCTATTCCCATTTATTTTTGTCACCAGTTTTTATCACTTCAGACCCTACTGCTACTCTGTCCACCCTTTCTTATATCTTAGTGTGCCACCTCGTCGCCCTTCTCCCATGCGTGATGCCTCCCCTTCACCACATGTTCCCTTGGCCAGTTCCCAGGTCCCAGCTCCCTCTCCCTCTCTCTGTTGCTCCATGGTCATCCTTTTTCTGCTCATCTCTTCTCTCTGCTTTTATTTTCCTTCTCGTGCTCGGATACGTGAGACATAACTAATGGCCACCTGCTTTATCAGGAAGGCAGATACTTTAGGAAGGCCCTAGTTAGCTTTATGCTCTGTGGGCTGCCTGGCACCAGCCCATAATAGGCTTTACCAAGCCAGAAAATTAAAATGTAGCATGGAAATGTTCAGTCCATCATATTATTATGCAAAGTGTCATCTAGTGGCTCATCTTATCAAGAAAATTGCCTAGCGCCATCATAGTTTTCTTCAGCCTTTACTGTCCTGGTCATTGCCTCGTTTCCAGTCAGGAAGGGTTGTCTTAAACAATAAAAATATCCATAATGAGTCTGCACTCTAAATTATACTCATGCATGCAATCCCTCACTCTAATTTTCAAACCTGATTGTCTAAATGAAGGCACCCAGTTCTAAATTTTAATTTTCAGACAGGCATTTAGGCACCCAAATACCCGTTTTAGTCTCCTAAGTGCCAATCTGAGCACTCCAATACAGCAGGTGAATGGGCGCCCTCACCTAAGCTGTCAAGTTCGGAAATATCGTTCTGTCTCATTGAATGCAATTACGTTGTAGTTCACTGTACCATGCCACCAGCATCCTCCTCCATGAAACTGCTGCTCCTCCAGCAGAGCTCATCGCTTGGCTGGGTACTGGGGACATGTCCCCATGCAGCATCCTGCTCTCCCTCACAGGGGTCCCCAGGCTCCACCAGCACCTCCCACACTGCAAACCTTGGGGTTGTTTAAGCAGGAACAGAAGGAAAAAGAAGATAACTGAAAGATAATGTGAGTGCTTTTGGCTTTGCAGCAAAGTTACCACCTTTGGGGGCAGCTGCTGAATCCCCCACCCCATAAGAAGAGATGATGCTCAGATACCACCCAGGAGTATCAGTCTGCAGCATGGTCGTCTTTGCTGGACTTTGACTTGCTCTGAGTCTGTAGCACAAGGACTGCTTCTCTGCTTCAAGCACGTTCTCAGCTAATTTAATAATCTCTCCAGACCATCCCAGCTCCTTTTACCTCAATTGAACCAGCCACCTGTGTCAAGTCAGGCACATTTTAAAGTATTTTCTTGAATCTGTGTCACAGAGAAGGGATCCCTGCTGCTTTGCCAAAAAAAAATTAAAAACCCCTAGCATCCCACTGCTCCTGGGCAATGGCCTGACGGACTCCAAATGGGATTGCAAAATGGGATGTTTTTGGTGCAGGTGCACGGTAGAGGAGCGCGGTTGGGCTGAGCAGGAGCTGGCAGCTGCCATCGGCAAGGCCCGAACTGCCCTGAAACAGCCCCAAAATGAAGCTATAAAACGCAGCGGTCGCACACGCGGCACACCAGCGTCGAGGGCTCTTGCTGCAGTACGTACAATGCACGGGGAGATATGCAGGCATTTGTGCCGTGAAAGCAATCATATTCTTTGTTTCCCAGTTTAATGGAAGCCTCCTCCAAAGCACCCAGCGGCTGATTTAAATCACAATAAGGCGCTGACTCCGGCTCACAAAAAAACAAGGAAACAGACATTTATGGCTTAAATCTGGGCTGACACCTGACCTTAACTGTGACTGCCGTGCCAGCAAACAGAAACAACAAAAAAAGGGCTCAATTTAAAGTCTGTGCTTGTTAACTCCGAGTGTTAGATATAACTGTGAAATTCCGGCTTTTGTGGGGTTAATTGCATAACTCTTTGCTGTGCTTTAACAAGATGTTTTGTAGCTGAATAGCTGTGATTTCCTTTGTTTCTTTCTGTGGGCCGAAGGTAGTTTAAGAGGGGAAATTAGCCATTTAATTATTATGAGTGCAGGAGAAGTAAAAAGACCATATGGTTTGCTGTTGAAATTAGTCACAAGAAACTTTTTTTTTTTTTAATAATATGTGATATTTTTAACAAGCAGATGTGAAGCCACAGCGTCTCCCACAAGAGCTTTGCCAGGCTTATCTATTGTACCAAGTGCTGCAGGGGGGTATTTTTAGCACGGGGGGTCATTGCGTGGAGGAAGAGGGTGAGGAGGAGGGGGTTGCGAGGCAAGCTGGAGGCACAGCTACGGGTCAGGTCAGGGAAGGACAGCGGGGGCTGCCCGCTGAGCCCAGCACTTCTGCGGTTCATCCGTGGGGCTCAGGCTCCCAGATCAGCACTGGAGACGATGCCGAGCCCCAGACCTCTGCGGCAGGGTATTTGCTCCATGACTCAGTGCTTTGAGCATCTGAACATCTCTTCCCTGACCTGGGCCACTGCTTGCAGTCACAGCAAGTGTCCATCAAAAACAGCAGTATTTCTCTATCAGCATGCCTCCTGTCCTGATTCCCACTCCAGTCCCTCACAGGCAGCCCTGGAGCCTTTTTTCTTGTGACTGTGCTAGTCACCAGCACAGCGGGCCCACGCCGTCATACCAGGCAGCGCTTGCTTTCCCAAATTACAGTTTAAAAACAGCGGTAGGAACTCTGCGGGTGCCAAATGGTGTTGCTCAACAAGGCAAAATGCCGCCCGTCGACTGATCGGTGTGAGATAAAGACGTGGGGCCGGTTGAGATGCGCGTCCAGGTCCCAGCTCCCCTCGGGTTTGTCTTGATGGGAGCGGGGAGCAGCTGCCTCTCACAGATGCATGGCTGCTCCTCCTTCCCCATCCTCCTGGGGGCCATTGGAAATCTTTGCGTGATATCTTTGGCACCTGTTGCTACAGCGTGTTGACCTCTGTACCTGATAACACAGATCCCATTGCGTAACTCTGTAAATTCATTCCTCGTCTGTGTTTTCTGTTGCTTAGCCAGCTTCATGCTTTTTTTTTGCTCTGCCATCTTAATCTCTTTTCCCTCTCATCCTTTTCTTTGTTTCTAGGGGAACTTTCATAAGTGAAAACGGTGATAACCTTGCCTTTATCCACAGTTTGTTGCCATCTGTCTAGATATAGAGGTCATGTTAGAGAGGCACAGATTTTCTCTATAAAAGTCATGTCCAACTTTACTTTGTATTAAAATTCTGCAGAAAGCAGAGAAATATTAAAAGAAATTAAGACCAAGGGGAGTGAATATCGCTATATAATTCTATAGAAGAACTTCAGAACATTTGAATAACAATAACAACACCAGGTTACTTTTGCACTGGCTCCTGGCCAGACCAATAAACTACCACCCAGCAAGAAATACTCTGTTTTCACTGCTAACCCCTTTCGAAGTTGGTGGTTTTGCAAAAAAGGGTAAGTCAGGGCAGGATTTGAGCCCTTCAGGAAATCTTGAAAAAAGTGCTTGATCATTGCATTGCTCATGCTGCAGTGCAGGAACTCAATTAGGTTGGCATTTACTGTGTGCAAGAACACGTATGCTCCTTTTCAGGTCTCTCTGCCACTAGAGAGCTGTAACGCTGTATTGAATTGTAGGCAGCACTCCTAAACAGCACTGCTTTTTCAAACGGAAACTTCAGGGAGTTATCGTGGCTCCAATGCTTAATTTGAATCTTCTTTGCTAAGTTTGTATTCTCCAGCATCTCACCTCTCCTTTGCTGCCCAAGAATTTCTCATACTCCTGTAATACAGACAATAAAGGGGCCTGGTTTGCTTTTCCTTGAACTTCAGGAATTATTCAAGTCACCTTATCAAGATAATTCAATAAGGTCTTCCTGTTCAAAATCACCCAATTGAATGGCCTACAATGTCTGTTCCTTCCTTTCCTTTCTTCCTGCCTTCCTTCCTTCTTCTTCTCTGTTTCTTTACACCAGTTCTAATTATTTGACGTTCAAATGATAAACGGGTTTCAAATAATTAGAGGCCGTATAAAGGACCGCAGCCGGGAGATTTATGCCAGCTGAGCCGTCCGAACAAAGAGCCTTCTGTGGGTATCGTTTTTCTCTCTGGACTTTGAAGCCCTGTTCTGCTGTTTCCACCTTCAAAGAGCTATATCATTTTTACGCCACATAATTTTATTCCCCTTTTTCATACCTGGGCAATGTCACAGGCCCTTATTAAGGAGCAGACCAAATGTCAAAGTTTTGTTGTAAATCAGCAGGAAGCCAGTAACAAGTAGGGGTGAGAGGGCTCAAGGGAGGCCCTATACAAGGACCCAAGTCAGATGTGTTGCCAATTCATTAGTAAGGAGTGCTGTAAAAGATAAACCGCCTCCAACTTTCTTTAGGACAACTTAGTAACAATAACAACATTGGATTACCTTTGCGTGCGCCCCCAGCCAGACCAGTCCTATCATCTGGAAATAAAGGTAAACCTGCCTGACTTCTGCAAATATTAAGCAGTGTTCTTGTCTGCTGCTAAATTGCTTGCGAAAAAGTATGAATTTTTTGAGTCAGGTGAATAAATAAATCTGTGTCCAGGACAAGGATGTGCTGAGAAAGAACCTCTGAGAGAGAGTATGTTATTAGCAATACTCTTTCCTTTCTCTTACTCCCCTAGCGACTCCATATAAACTTTGTAAGGAGCCAGACTTGCCCTATCATAAAATAACATGGCTGAAAGCCCTCCTTCTTCCCTGCGAGGCTCATGTGGGGCTTCGTATTCTGGCTGTGAAGAGCTTCTGCTGAATCAGGTTTGAGTGATGTTTTGCATGCTGCTATCTAACAACTATTGAAAGACAAATTGCAATGCAAAGCTGAAGAGAAACCTGGGGTTTTTTTTCTCTTCAGAGCAGGACCCTCAGCTGTGCATGTGCATTTGTGTGTGACTATGCGAGGGGAGGGAGACTGAAGGTGGAGAGGTGGGTTTAGCACAGAAGTACTTCGGTGCAGACCTGCGGAAACTGTTTCCCTAGGGAAGCCTCATGGGCTCTCTAGTTCCAGTATACATGGTGGTGGTAATGGCGTAAATATCTGTAATGCAACTTTTCTTGTATATCTGTAAAAAGGAAGGTGAAAGGCAACCATTAACGTTTAGGGGAACGCCTGATGTGATTTCCTATACCTTGGCTGAGAAGCAAGTGAGGACAGCTTCAGTTTCTCAGAGAGACGGGATGGTAGGAAGTGTGGCCTGTGATCACACTACACTGGCTCTTTTCCTTAAGGCTTTGTTTTGCTTTTCTGTCTGATTCTTTGTTTGTTTGTTAGGCTGTAGGCTCACTGGCATATGTGCCAGGTCCTCTAAAGTCTTTTGTAGATCTCCTAGTGCAGTGCCGCTTTGCCGCAACATATGAGCGGGCACTGTCTGCTGCAGGAGTAGGTATCAGTGTCTCTCAGTATTTTCACAGTGAAAAAGGAATGTCTTAACATAAAAGAGTTTATTTTTCTACTGAATTTTTCTACCGTGACTTGCCTTGCTTTGCCAGTTGCTGGAAAATCAGAACTGAGAGCAGTGAGTTTAAGAGAGGGATGCATCTTCACTCTCTCCTCCAGGATGAAGCTGCAAACTCCCTCTCAGTTCTCTGGAAATACTGTGTTTACACAGCTTAGCATGGGAACACAACCAGAGCTTTTCCTCTCGTTTTTCAGCCAGGAAGGATGAGCAACCACACATCAATACAGTGACAGAAATAGAGCATTTGTGAATGTTGACTGAAACATGGGCACTATGTACAACAGTTTCGATCACAGTAAAACAATTGCCATCAACATGGCATGTGCCATCAACATTTGACTGACATCATCACTTTAAATCCTTTAGTAGAATTGGGGAGCTGTATATCCAGGCAGACAGTTGAATGGAAGAAAGATGAACCCATATTTTTAGACATAGCAACTTTAATAGCCTATTGCTTTGGCATACAAAAATATATAATGTGGAGAGAATGTAAGACAACACTGTAAATCAGAATATGCGAAATACTTCTTCCTAGTCAGTGCAAGAAATCTAATGAACACAAAAAAAGAAGAAACTTCTTATAAAATAGGCCTGTTAGAGAGTAGATGTAGAAAAAAGACTGAATTAGAAAACACAAAGAAAGCGAAGCATATGACTAGCTTGGGGACTCCACTGAAGGCAAGAATTTATTTCACACCTGGGAAGGGATGAAGCCTCCTGGCAAACCACACCTGCACAGAGCCCAGAGGAGGCAGTGGTGTTAAAGGCAGAGGAAAAAGGGATACAAAAAGCCGGGGGGGAGTTTATCTCAGCAGGGCAATGTATCTGATGCCACACTGGTAGGACTGATGCCTTATGGATGTGGTCCTCAGGAAAATTATCTCATACTTTACATGGTTGAACTACTTGTCCCAATCAGTCAGTCCCAGGCTGACTTACCTGGACTCTGCCACATTTTTCTGTTCAACAACTGTATGTTATAGATGATGAAGCTCAAAGAAAGGTCCTTTGATTGCACAACGGCTTGTGAGCAGTGTTAGATAAACCCCTTGTTGAGCCTGGCTCTCTATCTCCAAACCCTTTGCCAGTGTGATGGCCTGTCAGTTATCTTGAGTGGTACCCAGGGGGTCTCTAAAGGCCTTGTGTCTGGCAGACACTGCAAATGCCATCACTGAGTCAGTATTTCCATGGGCTGCTGACTGGTGTGCAAGTACAAGACCACCCTGGCAAGGTGTGATCTAAAAAAAATAGGTGGATACTGAGGAATTTTTGTTAGCAGAGCAGTACAAAATGATTTCACTCAAAAGTTTTTGTAATCTTGGCCAAACGCATTTACCACATCCAGCTCGTTCTCTAGTTAGGTGGTCCGGAGACTGAATTCATCCCAGGGGCCAAAATATGAAATATTGGGAATTCTGGCAGGCTCCATGCAACTATTCATGCTTCTTGTTTATCTCACAGTGTTTCTTTGCATAATGAATGGGAAGGGGTGAAATAAACACAGCAATGTTTAAAACAATAGAGCGGCTTGGATTGAGACATTACTGACCCTCATTTAGATTTTCAGCAACCAGGCAAAACAATTGCTTTAGAGATAATAGTGCTTTTTAGGTTGACTCTGTGTCCAAGAGCTCTCTTTCTGCTTGTGGCATCACTTGGAAGGGAGTAGAAATGCCTTCCCAGGCTTAACTCCTGCCCAAGTTTGTTTCTCTGAGCTTGAAGTGCCACTTCTCTTGCCCTCACAGCAGAGGGTGCACCAGACGAGATCCATTGCAAATTCAGGCTGCTGCAAACACATTTGACCAGCAATTTGAGACAAACTTTCCATAATATTTTCCAAGTCGATGGAGATGGTTTGGTTTTTACTATGGGCAGAGAAGTGTCAAAAATGCTCAGCTTGTTTGTGGACGTGTACAAGGCACCCACAAGGCTGCACACAAAATAGCTGAGGTGCCAGCGGGCAGCACTCGGGAATACGTAGCAGCGTTCTGGGTACTTGTAGAACAAATGGAGTTGTTTGCTGGGAACAGCAAATGGCGTCCTTCCTGCACATCTTTTGCCCTCAACACTGCCCTCCTGCTTACGGGCTTTCAGTTCAAAAGGGACGGGTCTATTATTGTTTAAGTCACTGTCAGGGGGACACGGCTCCTCTTTCCTCTTTTATGTCTAAGTGCTTTGGCTGTTGGCAAGATGGAACTCGAGCATCTTCGTTCTAAATTAGTTGTCTTTAACTGAAAGGGAGTTTCAATACTGATTTTGGAGTCCCGTACACCAAAGCATACAGTACAGTTTTAATGCAAGTCTGATAGGCCAAATTCTGTTCAGGCTTTAGGATGATGTGGTCCCCCTGGCTTTGATGAGTGTGCGCACTGCATAAATCTGCATGAAACATGGCTTGCTCTGTCTGCTTATTTACGAGCCCAATGATACATTCTGCATTGAGGGAGAGAATCAACAACTTGCATATGCATCCAGGGATTTATCTAAGCACATTGCCACATACAGACACCAGAGCTCACGTACTCGGGGTAGGTTCTAAGTGCACAGTTAATGGCCACTCCTTGCCAGATCTTCCCTTGCAAGGAAATGAAATTATTTCCAAAATTGCAAATGAATAATTAATACCCTAGCAAGAAATTAGTATTGTCCTCAAAGTGCTCTGAGGTAGCCCCTGATTCCTGCAAACAAATATATCTTCATGTAAAGTTGGTTGCAGGTTCAGGGCATTCCTTGCCATGTCAGATAATCATTAGCTTTTCAACAATATCAGGGGAATCTTTTTTTTTTCCCTGCTCGCTTTTGCGCACGGTAGGGCAGTCGGATGCTCATTAACATACATGTCCCTTCCAATTTCACTCTCATTTGCACTATGTTAACAGCTACTTTTTCATCTTTGCTCAGACAAATGATGGCCCTTGTAACCAGGGATAAAATTAGCTGTAAATGGAAACCTGTTTTAATGAGGCCAAATTGTTATTTAACTTCAAATGTGTACAATATTTTTTCTCTAAATCTCCTTTAATTCCTCACTAGTATTAATTATATCTTGTCATAAACAGGCCTCAGAAATGCTTGCTCCTCCGGCAGAGTTCAAAATAAAGCCTTATGCCAGAGCACCATATTAATAAGGTAAAAAAAAGGAGGGCGGGGGGGAAGCTCCTTTTGTCTAATTTTTCCAAAACTGCTGATTAAAATATATGAGATCACTGGGATTTATATAGGCAAATTTGGCAGCTCCTTTATATTTACTGAAACTGTGACATAAATCAAAACTGAGACTCTCTCCAAGAAAGCATTATTTGTTATCAGAGTAAGTATGTGTTAGTGACTCACACATGAATAAGGTACTTCTGTTACAGCTGTTTATTAGAGAGTTTTCTTGGCTTCCATTTCTCGCTCTGCCACTGCTTTGCTTCATAACCTTAGGGAAGCCTCTGTGATTTGATTAATTCACATGATGTGCATGTGTATATGTCTGTACATACATACGTACATATATAACTATATATATAATAATTTCCTGCTAAAAGAATATTTCAAAATCCTGTAAAAGACAAAAAGAAGATGACAGAGAGACACTGCTTGTTAGCGTACCTTCTTTATTCAACTATACACATAAGCCAGAGCTGCTCAAGAAACATCCAGGCAGGTAGGGAGTTACCATCCATGGGTCAACCCGAGTTTTTAGGTGAAGGTAGCTCAGAAGCAGCAACCATCTATCATAGCTCCCCCTCTCACCACCACCCTCAAAACTACTTATTCACAATAACAACAAGAAGGTATTGTTTCTTCATTAACCCAGCAGTTCTTGCCCAGTTAGAGAAAGAATTTGAAAAACTATGTGTTGTTACAGTGCCATCTGGTGATTCCCTTATACAAGCGGGTGAAGCTCTCTCATCAGGCGCTCCAGCAGCATTATTACTGTTCTGCATTACTTAGCATACTTCCTTAGGCATCTTGTCATGCGTGGGTTTTTTTTTTTTAACTCTTTAGCATTTCAATGCGTAGGAAACTTCAACAAACAGCAATCAAAACATTTTCCAAATGTACTTTTAATCAAGTTTATCAGTAGCAGTTTGATTTTAAGAAATGGAAGGCAAAGCAGTACTAAAGAGAGTGTTTCCTAATCATTCATAATCCATCAGGAGGCTGATTGTGCTGGTGCTGCACCCCTGGACAAAGGCACGCGCTCTTCTTCGTACCCAGAAAGTGCTATAGGTATGTCGTTAGCATCACATATGCATTTCCGTGGCACTTGGCTTTTTCAAGGTGGTAAGCGAACATTATCAGCTGCCGCTCCTCAGGGAGTTACGGAAGCCTTGTCCCTGTGTTACTTATGGGAAAATGAGTTGGAGGCGCTTATTTGAGATGAGTCTTGAACAGAGCTGGGTTTAGAGCCATGCATGCCCATTTCTTTTCTCCTGCCTGAGAGCAGGATGTGTTGTCCCTCAGGGTGTGCTCGTTTTGTGGCATAATGTGGTGGTGTGATGCTGCTTTGGGGCTTGGCATGCCTCTGTCGTTGGCTTTTCTGGTCACTTTGCCCATTTCCCCCTCTCCAAAGTAGGAAGAATGATTACTTTGTTCCTCTGTAGGAGCTGAGTATTTGTCTATCTTTTTGTTTAATAGACAGTTTCCCCTGACCTGGGGGTCATTTGAGGCTGGTCTTATGTGCAGCATGTAGTCCTCATGCAAATGTGGAGTAGCTACTAGTAAAATTTAGCACTAAATGAGCTTGTGAAGCTTCAGATCCTTGTCTGAGATGTTCACATAACCACAGTGACTGTTTCCTTCACTTTAAAATAGATCAAAACAAAACAAAAAATCCTGTTGCAGGCAGAAAACCAGTTTGCCCTCTAAAAACATTGGGTGTGTTTTATTAATTGAGGTAGAGGCATATAAAATTCCAAATGCTGAGTTTAATTAATTATTGAAAAGCAGTAACAAACTCCTCATTTCCCTTCCGTCTTTTGGTAATCTATAGGGGAAGGAGGCCATTTCTCTCTCACGCTTGCTCACTTATCCCAGAGGAAATGCAGTTCCCTCCTCTTTCATTCAGGTGTTAGCCTGTGTCTCCTCCAAAAAGTAACAGCTCTCTCTGTCCTAAATGTCTGCAGCGCCAGCTCACTTTCCTCACATTCAGCTCGGTTCCAGCCTGCTGCAAACAGGGACTTGAGGCACGAGGTGTTTCTGGTCTTTTCCCAAATCCTTCTGAAAAGTCAATCAATGTCCACTCTTTAAAGAGTCTACAGGTGAGGGTATTGCAGCTCAGGGTGGCAATTCCCACTATTCCAGGGAAATGGCATACAGTTGAAAATACTGTTTGTATTGTTGCGATCAGTAATAATCAAAGGGCGTTTTTAGAAACACATTCCCAAGATCTAATAAAAATATATGGTATATGTGCTTCAAAAAGTGAAGAAAGCAGTCACAAGCAAAGAAGGTGTGATATCTACGGGCAGGGCCAACTCCGAGAAGAGTTTGCTGTTTAACTGGCCAAGTTAAACAAGATACAATTAGGGCTAACCTGGTCCCCTAGGATTCATAAAGCCTTACTTGGAAGTTTTGGGGAGATGGTGGGGAAGCAGTGGCTTTAATTGTATCTTGTTTAACTTGGCCACTTTAATCACTTACACTTCTCTGACTTGGCTTCTTTCATAGGGGTCACACCTTTGAACAGCTGACTAGCCTTTCTTTTTTTCCCTAACATAACTTTTTCTGTATATTAACTGCTCTGAATCAGATAGAAACCATATTTGTACAGGGGGGAGGAGTTTTAATTTATTATATAACCAGATATGAATAATATTGTTAATAGAATGGCTCAGGTTCTCTGCAGCTTAAATTCTGGAGAACAAAACGCGGCTCTGCAGGTCAACACCAGCCAAGAAGCAACTCCGCTGATCATGTGGAGACTCATTGCATACTTCTGCTCTACCCAGGGGCAAAAGCCACTTTCCATACATTCTAGGCTACCGGCTGCTCAAGTCAGTCAGTAACCAAAATTACTGATGCATTAACTTTTCCACCAGCAGGAGACTGTGGCAATCCATATGTGTGATAGAAGGTGATCGCTATGGGCTTCCTACATGTGCCTACTTGTTAGATACAGCTGAGACGGTTAACACTGGAAAAGCAGAGCTGGGTGTCAAAATCCAAAAACATTTAGGCCAGTCCTCCAAATGCACTTCACTGTGGCTGCCCTGCCACACTGTGAATTTCTCCGTGTACCTGTGCTGCTGAAGGGCTTCAACTATCCAGAGGTACCAGGTCTTCCGCAATGCTCTTCACAGAGTTTTCCTGATTAAACCACCTCCTGTTTCTACTTACAACAACTGCATATATTTTGGGAGATGGGGTCTGAACAGCCTAAGCCGTGGGGGAGAATGAAAGCATGAGACTTTTGGCTAACCTTTTCCTAGGGCAATGTCTTCACCACTGGAGGCCAGAGAAATGTTTGTCAGGGAAGACTTTGAGCACAGCTGATCCTGCCTCGGGGCAGGGCTCTGGACAAAGGTCTCTTGAGCGTCATGAAACTGCGGTTCTAAGATTTCTGGACAGAAATATTTTGACTTGGGACTTTCTTTGTCCAGTCTTTCCTTCCAAAGGAAAACTTTGATAAATTCAATCTTTCTTTGTAAGGAAATTAGTCATAAGAAAACTTCAGTTTTTCTAACTGGTGCTGTTTTATAAGGGAATAACAAATCTCATTGCGAGACCAGGGATCAAATTTACCAATTCCTCATGCCAGGTACCTGGTTTGGGCCCTTTAAGGTTTAGGGTGTCATTTAAGGCTATAGCTAAGCTGACCTAATCACCTATGAGCCGCTCAAAGGGGCACTGTTACTCCTCCCTTACCTCTCTTGTCCCTGGCTACCCATCCCCTCCCATCTGGCTCTGTCTGAGCCTGCAGCGAGCCACCTCAGAGGGCTGAACCAGCACTCTTCTGAACCTCTCTTCTTGCAGCACAGTTAGTTTTCTCCCAGCTGAGCCCCTTAAACCAGCTCACCGTGAGGTCAAAAGAAAGAAAAGCCAGCAGCCTGCAGATATGAGCAAAGGGGAGGATGGAGAGGGGAATGCAATTCCATGGGCTGCTGTAACATAGAATAGGGCACTTCATTAAGTCTATTAGATAAATTGGGCCCTGACCATTTGGCAAAATCTGCACGCAAAGGTCTCAGTCCCGCAGGGCATAAAGCAAGGCTGGGCTATCTCCCCCCAGCCTTGCTGAATGCCCATCCATTTATTCCTGGCTGTGGCACAAACCATAGGGCAGAGGCAGTTTGGGATTGAAAAAAGTGGCGTGTTTGTTCTCCTCTCAAGAGTGGCTTTTTTGTAACATGCAGCGTGTCGGTCATGTGAGCCAAATAGCCAAAGGTAAAAGAATTTACAAGCACCGCTGATGGAACTGTGTTTATAAAAACAGAGTGTCTCTGGATTTTTCATTTTCTCTTCTTTTTTTGCTTGGGGGGAAAAAAAAGTAGTAGAAGGAATTTAAATATGAAGCCGTAGAGATTGTGAAATTTAGCACTCAAAAGTGTTCCAAAAGTTAAAATTTCTCCCACAATGGTAAGTTGGCTATGTGATACACAGGGAGTATTTGCTATCATTTCCTTAGGTTTTGATGGGCAGGTATGGTTTTGGGTAGATTTGTCATTCCCAACAGTCTTGCTAGAAGGATGTGTGTGGGCAGAAGTGTTGCAATGAAAATGAAAGGCCAATATGCTTATAATATGTGTATACAACACACACTTTGCCGCCGAGCCACCTAGTGAAACAGGGTTTCATGCAATTCTCCTAGATGTGCCTAGATAATTCAAGCCAGTATTTTTATACCACGCTTATTCTCGGGAAGGGGAGTGCTCGGCGGCAGGCCCCATTTTTGTTGGACTCAAAGCCGTAGCTCTCAGCTCCTTCTATTGTTCCTCTTGTCAGTGGCAAACTTTGGAACCCCAACTTAGAAAGGAGAAGAAAAGCACCCAGCTGAAAGCTCCTGCTCAGTGGCTGGGAAGGGGGGAGGATGGGGAGGAGAGGGCTTTGAGTCGTCTAGTGGTGTTTATCTCTGCTTTTTCTTTTTTTTTTTTTTTTTTTGTTCTTCTGGTTCAGTGTAGCATGAAGCGGGACGAAGGGAGAGGAGACGGGAAAGCAGCGGAGGGGTGCGGGGGTCACAGAGGCATCCTTCCTGTGCACCATTGCCGCCCACTCCGGAAGGGCCTTATCTCACCGGCCCTGGATCAATTTGACTAATCTATTTTATCTCGCCATCTAATCTATCTGTTTCTGCTGAGCTATCCATCTGCCTCATGGTATTGATCCCAACAGTTTCGTAATTGTATTTATAAAATGCCCTTTCATCCTCCTGGGGAAGGGGGGTTTTGTGTAAAGGCAGATGGGGGGGTAAGGGGTGGAAATCGCACACTCCGCTGCTCCTGATGGCAAAGCCCCCAGCACCTGCTACAAGCCCTCCAGCCCTCCATTTCTTCCTCCTTGTGCAGCCCTTCCTCATCCCCCCAGCTTCAAAGCGCTGGAGATGAACAGGTACACAGGCCAGGGGAGCACAGGGCAGCATGCGGTGGCTGAGGGATGACTTCCAGGAGCAAAGCCATTTGCATAAAATGGAGCGGTGTCCATCTCCAGCCTGTTGCAGAGGAGCTTGTTCCAAGCCGAAATACATCTGTTTCCAACAGTTAGCTAGAGCAGGCTGAGACTGCTAGATCATCTGAGGGGGGAAAAATGGGTAAGGGAAGAAAGTAGAAATTTGTGATTTGGAAGGAAAGGGCTTTTTGTCCCCACACAAAGTCAAATTTAATTCAGAGATGAGCAATGACAACTCCCAAGTGTAAACAGATCCTTAGAGATGCTCACAGACATCCGCTGGATAAATATCTGCGCAGCAACGGAGCCTCCTCCTGACTGCGGGAACCGGCTGCCACGCGAAGTCCTCAGCAGTTTGCTGTGGTCATTTCTGTTTGTCCCTGTTTAGGCAGGAACCCATTCTATGAACGGGGCTGGGCATTTTCTTAGCTGCATCTTATTTAGAAATCAAGCCTTATTTCAGTCGTAAATATATCTACATTGGCCTCCACACTTTAATAATGGAAAACACTATATACCAGCAAAGTTTCCTGCATGATGAATGTGTGCGTGTGTGTGTGTCCGTGCATCCGTGTCTATGTCTTCTCCTCATTTTCCATCTCTGGAACGTATCACGTCTCACCTCTGAGATATGCGGGGAGAGTAAAGGACACTGGGGTCACACTGGTCTCTGTTTACAGACTTCCTTCCAACTTCTTCATAAGCAGGAAGTGGTTTGTGATTAGCCTCATTTTTTTCATATCAGTGTAATGCTTTTATCATGTATTCATTGTGCATGAATAATTAGCTAAACAGTGCAGACCTATCGCTTCCACTCAGTGGTATTGCCCTGCGCAAAGCGCAGTAACTTCTGAACTGCACGTGGATAGGCGGCGGGACAGCAGGGAACGTTGCAGGCATCGGTGGGCAAAACCCAAATGGTTCCCAGTTCGGAGCACTGTGAAGGGCTGGGATGCAAGAGCATCAGGCTGCCTCGTGCAGCAGAGCATGTTTGCCACCCTCTGCTGCTGCTTGCTTACTAGCAGAGGAAGAGGTTTAATTTGCTGCATTAGGAAATAGCCGTTGAATCTAGGCTGCAGCCAGGCAGTGTCTATATGAGACTCTGCTGAGCAGTGTAACAGCTAGCTTGGGATCTGAAATATCTTAGTTATTGCAGCAAGGGATCCTGAGCAAGCTAAAAACACTTTCATTGAGCATAACACCTAAAAGCCCCTTTTAAATGCTGGCAAATCCCTTTGCTCATGGAAAGATTATATACCCATTAAGCAGCCTGTTACCCCTCTCCCCACTCTTGCCAGAACCACAGAAGCTGGCAGCCAGTGCAGAGCCAGACCTCCTGGCTATGGGTCGGGGGGCTGGTGCTGAAGGGGTATCTCCAGCCCCGTAGAAGAGGGTCACATCTCTGCATCTTTTTATGACTCAGTCCATCCTCAGTTATCTGCCTTTCATTAGTGAGGGTAAAAGTAAGATTCCATTTAAAAACATTATTAAAATGTGCTAGTTGTCTTAAACTGGCATTTATAATGCAATTTTGTAAAGTTTTATATTGACAGCACGACACTTTAAAAGGCCCTTTCTGATTAACAAGGCTCAGAATTGCTCCCCTGGTTATGTTTTAAGAGAGAATAAAATGCTATGGATCTTGAAACAGCTGAAATCATAATTTCCCAATATTATCAGCGGCCTTGTTGTTCTGAAAAAGTGGAGGCTGTGATCAGCAGACCCCTGTCAGCTTTCCCTGGTGACTCAGCAGAGACTGACGGCTGCTCCGCTCCGCAGTGGGGTACAGCTGACGGGGTGGGACCGCGGCCAAATTATGCTTTGGCTGTTCCTGCTCTTGTCTGAGCAGCAGGGACCACAGCAGTGCCAGGCCCCCACCTGAGCCATGTCTCGCATGTCCATGCACGCACCGCCTTTGCCATCCCCAAGAAGTTCAGCAACCTCCGTGAGGTGGGAATCAGTGTTTGCATTCCTGCACCCACGGACAGCCGTGCTTTTTACTTTCTTTCAGTTCTTACTATCTCCCTAGGCGAAAACAGATCGGATGTGCTCTACGTTCACTGAAGACTTCCCCTTGCCCCACGTTCTGTCTGTTCACCCACAAACAGCAATGCGAGACCCTCAGGACACCTGAGCGGAGCTCAAGCTCTCCGCACAGCAGCGTAACAGTGAAACAACAGATTTAATGGCCAAGTGGAAGAGCAGATGCAGGCAAAAATACCTCATTATGTGGGCTGTGCAAAGGAATTGGCGACATGGATGCTGGGCTCTTTTCAGAGCAGCTTCTGAGTGTGACGTGAATCGTGTCTCTGCAGGAACATCATGGAAAAGGTGATTATTTCTCATTTTGTTACTTAGAGGTAGGTGCCGTCCCTTTATCCAAATCACACCCTTCTCTGTGCCACACATAGTAAAAACTGGCAAGAACATTGTAAGTCTTCTCGCTGTCATAGCCATGTATTTACCTGGCACTTTAACTGCAGGTTTCTCTTCTGTTTTGCCTGAAGTTGATTTTACTGGTTTGGTTCACTTGACCATCATCAGCACATTCCTTAGGGACTAGCAGCATATCATCGTGATCACGCTGGCTCACCTGGAGGAAGGCTTTGGGAGCAGAGCACTGAAATACATAAAGCGGCGTCTGCTCTTTTACTTAGGCAATAAATCTATTGCTTTATTATTGCTGTTGGGAAACTCAGAGCCAAATTCTTTGCTGGCAAAACATTGACTTCGGTGGAGTTCAGCCAGCAGAGAGTTTAGCTTCCTGTTTTTGCTCCAATTCAAAGAGTGTGCTCAGCCCGATTCTTGTTGTTGTTTTGCTTTTTAGCTGTTTTAATTTAAAATAATTATGTGTTGTGGGTAGATTGGTTTTTTTTTTTTTTGGTAATTTCTTCTTGATACGTCATGTTGTTTGTAGCAGTCAGAAACAAAAAAATGATGCTGTTGCTACGTATCCTCTCCTTTGTTCAGGAGTTATGAAACTTGAGGTCTCATCCAAAGGCAAGACTCAGGCTGGGCTGAGCGCGGCTTGGCGTGACCTGCTGCCCAGGTAGGCGGCAGCGCTGCCGGCGGGTGCCTTCAGCCTGGGGACCCGGGGATGAGTCTGCACCTAGCTCTTGCAGGAGAGTCTGGGTGCTCAGCTGGGTTTTCTGGTAACACAGCAGCTCCCTCGTAACCCTCGCCTCAGCCCCTCAGAGAGTCGCAGAAATGTAACTTGCAACTTGTCCAGGCAAGTCCCGTACCTCAAGGTACCTGGCATTAAGACACTAAGTTGTTTGCTCTGAGGGCTATTATTAAGTCTCTCTTTGTAGAGGGGCTGGCACCAGAGGGCCCCAGCTTAGTTGGGGCCTGTAGCTATTCCTGCAGTATAAATGTTATTTATACAGTGCAATTAAGCTGAGGCTTAATGTAAACTGCTGCCAGCACTGGGGTATATACCAAAGTGAAAGGACGTCTTGTGAGACATTTTGGAGAACCAAAAGCACAAAGTTTTAAACACCTGTTAAACAAAGAGACAGCTTTCTGGGAGAGGTGAAGCAATCCAAATAGCAAGTGATCTGGTTTCGGTTTCGAGAAGTAGCACTCTCCTGAGCAAACTAATTAAACACAGGTGCAAGCCAGAGACAGGAGCGTGGCCATCTTGTCTTGTGCGCTCCTGGCCAGTGGCAATGCTGCAGGCTCCCCTCTTCCTAATCCTTGCATAACGGGCTTAGAGAGAACAGCTCGCTGTGTTTTAGCATACCAACATCAACGTAGTCAACACTGTAAATGCATGTCAGGGAAGGACTAAAGCAAACACACATAAACATCACACCCTGCTATTTGTAGAGTTCTTGTGTCACACTTGGGGCTGGATTCCCCTGGGGCTTTCCCCACTCCCCCCACCCAGAGAAAGGACTCAAAGGAGCGGGCTTTGCCTCTGTAGAGGCCCTGAGCACCAGCTAAACTGCTGGGCTTCTCCATCTTCCCATCTTTTGGAACAAGCAAACAGCTGGAATCCCATGACACAGGCCGCATGAACTTTTGGAGTATGTTTTCACTGGTGCAGCATTGATTTTACTAGGATCAATATAAATATTACTTTAGCTTGCAACTGCTAATTATATCAACATAAACTTAATTTATAGTGATGATCACAGTCCTAATGCTGTGCTGCTGCCAACCCTCACAACTGATGCTTTGAGACATCATGTAAACCCAGCCATTAGCAATCAAGTAAATGCTCCCATTACACAGTACTGGTACTGGCTAAAGAACTTTTTAATTGACTTCTTACAATTTATGGCAGATGGTGCAGACTGTATGCTTAAATTCAGGATTCTTTTTCACGTTTTCTATCTGCTGCTGCTTGAATAGATGCTGGTCTTGCACTATATAATGCAACATTACGTGCTTGAAATTGAAAAGACTGAGGTTGTTTTGCTTGGAAAGAAGATAAACAAGAAGGCTCAAAATAAAAGTCTGTGAAAGAATGAACAGCATATAAGTTGAATGGGAGCATCTCTTCCCCATCCGCTAAAATAAAAATGCTGAAATAGTCATTGAAATCAGAAGGTGGTAAATTCAAAAGTGGTAAAAGCATTTTTCCCCATAAACAGAATGTGAAAACTTGGTTACCAGAGAAAATCACTAAGGCCAAGAATGCAGCAACTTTCAGATAGGGATTGCACATTTATATGCAAAAGACTATCAAGAGGTTATACTTAAAGCTAATGCTCCCAGGAAGGAATATAAAGCTTTAGGGTCCCATGACTTAAACTGCTCTCTAACAAGCAGGAGTTAGGACGACATCTTCACAGAGGCTGGATTAGACAATAAGGATTTCCTTCTCCCTTTCCACTGATGCATCTAGCAACAGCCATAAGGAGAATTAAAAAAAAAAATATCAAATGGCTTTTAGTCCTGGGAGTTTCTAGGTTTCAGATAAGGTACTGGAATTTCAGATGCTCCACTATTGAATGAAAGCTAAGAAAAGCTTATTGTATGGGGGATTTCCAGTGTCCCTGTCCACAAAGAAACTTCCAGAGGTATCAATGAAATAGGGTTCTTGAGTTGCACAGAAAATATGGCAGTGAGCCAGAAGGCAAATTATTATAATAAACTTGGGATTTGAAGGCTGGGGGACAGTAAAATAGCATCTAGGCTACCATGGGTTAGAGGCAGCAGTAAAGACTGAGTAGAGCAGGGAAAAATCCAAGTGGATGAGACAAACAGCAGGATTTGTGGGGTTTTATTTCCCAAATAAATCACAGTGACAAAGTTTCACACCTTTGAGCAGCACTTGGAACACAAAGTGCCTGCATAGTCATGCACCAAACTGATGGAGCTTCTGGTTTGTTTTTAATGGTAGGTATTTGTATGTCTGTAGATATGTGTGTGTGTGTGTGTGTGTTCCTTAACTAGAAAATGTATATATTTATATTTATATATACATAAGTATCTATATTAATTATGTGTATTTTTATTGTTTATATGGCATCACTTACATGATGCATAGTCATCACATCAAAAGGTAACTTACTCTGCCTAGACCAGTACTTAAAATAGTACTTAAATACATTTTTTGAAAGCACACTGTATCCTAGCCGAGACACATCCATAGCTGTCAATATATGAGACATTTTTCAAAGGAAAACTCTCCAAATACGCCAGTGGGCTTAAGGTCAACAGGTTTCAGAAACTGCAGGTGACATTTCTAAATATTGTGTAACTCTGAAGTACTGGAGCAGAGGTAGGTAACATCTTCTTGTGAGATGGGCACAGGCATCTTCTTGTGAGATGGGCACAGGGGAAGGACTCTGTCCCCACCAGGGATCTCCTGCACAGAACTCAGCTTTCCCTTTTATAAAGGGATGTTATAAAATGTGCGCTTAAAAAAGAAGCAATGAATATGAAAGCATCCTTGCTAAGGAGCCCTCTCAGATTAGCATAAATCTTGATTCCCTGTTAAGATTTATTTCACCAGCTTATAGGGTGTTTATTGATCTATATTTAGTTTTGTAGAGGACTCTGCTAACCACGGTTTCATCTACAATTGAGGATTCAGATGGATTGATTAGAAATGTATCCAGATGAAGCTGTTCGCTTTGCATGGTTTTGTCTGCATCCCCATCACACAAAATAGTCTGTGCGCTAAATGGCAGCTAGATCTCGAGATGATTCTGTTTTGGCAGATTTTCAAAAAGGTTTCTGTGTTTTGCCTACCTGATTTGCCGTCTGTTGAATCTGATGACATTTGTTAGCATGCAGCTGGGGGAATTTAAAAAAGTGCAATTACAAGCACGCGTGCTGTTCTCAGGTGGTTGTGTGTGTATGCGTGCTGCGGATACAAGCTGAATTCCTCCAGAGGTGTTCTCCCCAGTCTTGCTGACTGGGACACTCAAGTACGTAAGCACGTGGCTAGCTTTTAATGTATGATTTACTCCCAATTTAATCGTACTTGCACTGGTGTTCCGCTAGTATTCTGTGCTTGGGTTTAGAGCTGAAGATTGCTGCCATGGGTAGGGCAGACTCAAAAATGCAATCATTTTCTGCATAGCAGGATGAACTTTATGCTTCGGTTATCTGATTTCCATGTTCCGTCACCTGTTGTTTTTTAGGTCTAAATACCCTCTCCTGGCAAAAAAAGTTCAAATGAGAAGGAAGTAATCATTGTAACGAATCATAGTAAGCAACATAGGGATTTTAACTCCTTCCGAGTAGGTTTAGCAATGTTCAACAGCCCATTTAATGGCATAAGATGTTTGCCATTATAGTAAATTTCCTGTTCTGCAGACATAAATCTCCACTTGTGTGCAAAGCGACAAGGTTAAATAGCTCTTCAGATCATTTTGCATTAAGCAATATGCTGGCAAGCGGATTAGAAGTATCGTGCATGCAAAGACTAAGACAATAGTGTTGAGAAGAAAATATTGTTTTGAAGTCAGATCACAGGTGTCTTAGCCCTTCCTAGCACCTGGCCTATGAACCCACAGTTTTGTGCAACTTGTGGGTTTGCCCCTGGAAATAACGGTGGTAGCCATATTTTGATAAGCTTGAAAGGGATCCAACACTCACCTTTTTGTCATCTTTGTGTTCCTTGATCAGTCTAATGACCTGCCTAAAAGCTAAAGCTATAAAATTTTGTCGCATCCCCTAGTTGTGCTTAGCCATTGCTTGGATAAGAAAGTGTAATGGACATAAATGTCCCTCCTGCTAGGCAGCCACTTCAGAGTAATATGGGCTACAGATTTACTCTGTGCAACTGAATGATTAAATTATGAGTGAGACATTCTGTTGCAAAAAAGAGCAGCACCCTCAAGGCTTTAGGCTGATACATTCACCATAGAAACACGAAGAGAGAAAAATATTTGTTTCATTAAAATTAAGACTGTTTTTCACCACGACATAACCTTAAAATGGAGAAATTCGCTCGTTAAAATAGAACAATTTAAGAACAGTTAGTTCCACAGCATGATGCACCCCACAATATTATGCCAAATTATAGGTTAAGAAATGTTGCAATTGCAATGGCTTAAAAAGCTTTAGCGTAAAGATTAATTCCTGACTTTCCTTGTCTTCATTCAGAAGCTCTGAAAGGTTACAGCTGAGTCAAACAAAGCCCTTAGATGCAGGATAATACAGATGAAATACAATAGCTAAGATAGTGTGACAAGAAGATATCGCCCCAAAACTGGCTGCTGCTTTTCTCTCTTTTTTTTTTTTAATAACCTACAAAAATTGAATTGAACTGCAATTGAATTGATCTGGGAATTAAAAAGATAAATTTGGAAGTGTCCAGTGGACCTGCAGCCCAGTGTGAAAGAGAAGTATTTTTAATATTCATAAGGAAACACTGAAAGTAGACTCTACAAATTGCAAAGCCTTTCTCTTCTCATCCAGCAGTGATCCTCCTGCACACTGAATCTGGAGGAACAGAGTAGGTTCTCATACGGCTTTCACGGGAACGAGCGCAGCGCCATTCTGGTATTAAATGAGCCATACCACAATTTAACCGATTCATAAGGAATTTTCACAGGAGAGGATCTGAGAGCTGTGGGATGATGAGCACTAAAAGACGTTGGGAGAGGCATTTTCTGGGGTCACTGACGCAGCCTCACCAGACCGGTGAGTTCGTGAGACAGAGGTCAGCTTAGGTTGACTGCTCCTCCTTCTTGCCTGCTGTTTTTACTGACCTGAAGTTCCTCCTAGCAATAAAAAGACTGAAAGCCTGGAAACGAGGTGGGGGTCATTAGCACCATGTGATCTGTCGGCTCTTCAGACCCCATCAGTGAATGGCCTTCAGACCATGACTTGGGACTTGCAAGGGGACCAGAGGGAAAGGAAGCCAAAGCTCTGTTTGTACAAAAACCTCGCACCACTTTCAAGAAATCAGTTTAACATGGATCTAGTTAAACCAGCACAAACATCTTAATTAGATGCACATAAACCAATTTAATCCTTTGTTTAAATCAGTTTACAGTGATTTATCAATGCAAGCTAAAAACAGTGCGTGTAAGGATTACACTGGTTTAAATGTCTACATTAGAGGTATGCACCAATTTAATTAGATTGATTTTAAATAGATTTGATTATGTAAATGAAACTTTCCATAATTTCATTGGCTTATTGATGTGGTAGTCAATTAAGCAGGAAAGGTATGTGGAAAGAAAGAAAGGTCTTGTTTTAGATTAAAAAGGGGTTCATGAATAATTTATTCTGTTTATTCTGTTTATAGATATTTGATAAAAATACTGACTATTTTGATTTAAAGTCCTCTTTTCTTTACAAATTTAATGAAATTATTTTCATGCCAGTTAGATACATTATATCAATATTAAGGGCAGGCCTTGTGTTTTTATGTCAAGGTGGCTAATTTCAGACAGCTATCACAATGTAAATACCTAGAGGTGACAAGCACAAGTAGCCAAGGTCAGTCTGAGTGCAGGCAAAAAATTGCTACTCTACTCACAGTGTGAGTACAAGACAAGGCAGATACAGGCAGATGGTGGAGCCCACACAAACCATTGCACAGTATTGGTTGGCAGAGATCTCAACTGTAGTCTAACAGTTACTGGGTTTTGTATAAATGTCGTGATAAAGGAAGTGCATTAAGGATTAGAAGGGGGCTAATGAGATGTCAGTGTGGAGACTTTTTGACTTCTGGAAGGAGTGCTGGTTTGAAAATTTACAGTCTTTTGATACTGAGCATGAGACATTAGTGCGAGGATGGTCAGCTTGAACATTTAAGACAGACAGCCCATACTCTGTACAATAGGGAGATGGAAAACAGTGGAAAGAAAAAGGGATGGGATCAAAATAATGGGCAAGGATCATTGGTTCTCTAGGAACATCCTGTGTGAATAAGAGTGAGGAGGCCAGATAAAAGGGTGTTGCAGTGATGCAGATGCAGGAGAATGAGAATTTTAGCCGTGTGGCAAGACACAGAGATGCCATGCAAAGACGATCTACGTGACTCCTCCATAGGCAGGAAATAAGGATATAGAGGGAGATGTGTGCTGAACACCATGCCCAGAGAGCAGCATACAGGTCTGAGCAGAGGCTAACACGGCGCTAACTCCGATGAACCAAAAGAGGCTATCAAATGACTTTAGGAACCTTTTTTTTTAATGCAGTTGAGTTTGAAACGATAGCTAAGAGAGGTATGTGAGGCAGGCTGGCTATGGCTGTGACGTTGGCAGAATGGGACAAGAGATACCAACCTGTGAGTTGCCCTCAATCATGTGATTTATGGATGGCTTATGGGTCAAGGAAGCTCAAGATGGAGCAGTGTCCTGACCTTTGGCCAAGACGAGGTAGTTAGAAACTCTGGCAAGAAAGGTTTATGTTGAGTGCAAGTCACGAGAGCATCCAAGATGCAATTAGAAGAAAACAGCTCCAGACAGTGGTTGGCTGGATGTGTAGGTGACTGTATTTCGGCAGGGGAGGAGAAAGGGGCCCTACTCGAAGAGGCAAGAGCAGTCAAGAGTCAAGGTGCTCTCTAAGGTGGGGTTACTGGACATCTTTCTGCAGCGAGAGGAATGAGCCAGGAATCAGTGAGAAGTTAGACCAGATGGATGGAGGGGCTAGAGGGGAGGATGAAACACTCCTGTGTTTTAGAAGGACAAGAGGTTGCAGAGGAGGAGGCAGAAGGGAAGGTCAGATAGTTGAAAAGCCACTGTGTTTTCACCGCTTTGCTCCAGGGAGGCTGGAGTGAGATGCTGAATGGCAAGAAAAAGGCAAGCAGGAGGAAGGGAGGGTTTGAGAGGTGGGTCAAGACGTGAGATGAAGAAGCAGCTGGCACTGTGCACCATCCAGTCAAGCTAAAGCAGTGGAGTGATCTAGCTGGGAAGATCACTGATGTTAACAGAAGGGAGGGTGTGTCGGGGCTTTGGGGGAGGGACGTGCCAGAGTCACTTAGAAGGAAGCTTGGGGCAGGGGGAGGGGGCAATGGCAAGGGTATGAGCAGTAGCTGGGGGTGGCAGGCGGCCACAGGATGGGGGGTGTTAGGTCTGGACTTGACACAAATGGGGAGGAAGGCACGAATAGATACTGTGAATTTGCAGTGGTGGGAGGGAAGGGGGAGAAGCACACGACAGGTTTGTGGGAACTGCTGGTGGGTCAGGGTGAGAGGGGGCTCTGCCAAAATAAGGGCTGGCACGTGGACAAGGCTGCGAGGAAAGCAGTCACAAATTTGAAGCTGATGTCTGTGGCCATGGATCTTTCCTCTCCCCTGCCTGTGTGGAGATGCTAACCCAGTGTGATTAAATTATTTCAGATTTCCTTAATTTGGAGGCAGTTTCCTCTTCCTTGGCAACAGTGTGCACAGTCATCTCTCCAATTGCAGCAGGAGGGCTGTCACACTCCGCAGGCATGGAGCTTGCACCCTTTCGAAACACAACGGTGCTCCAGGATCAAAGCTTGCAAGGGTCCTTTTCAATTAGTATCACTTTATAGTTTGGGGGTCTGTCTCCACATCTCTAGCTTTAGCCAGTTGTAAATAAAGACCTTGGAAACCTGTATTAGGTGTAAACATGATTATTCTGTAAAACAAAAGGTCTGAGAGGTGTGAACTGCTTTATAGGATCCCAGAAGTGGCTAAGCCTGACACTTAAAATGGCAATTTAAAAGTTAACATTGGTATCGTTCAAAGCCGGAGCTGAAGGCTCCAGTGACAGTATGTACCCCACAGCTTTGTGCTGCCATCCCAGGAGATAAAGCCCCATATTTAATGGCTCCAGCCCAGCTGTCACAACCTCCATCTTCTTCCCAACTGCTCCTGCACGTACAGTCTGTCACGACGCCTGTGGCATGCCGAAAACAGGGTGACAGCCGAGCCCTGTAGCAGGCAGCAGGAGAGGAAGAGCACTAAACCAATTGTGTTCCACAGGCAAAGGCCAGTTGCAGCCAAAGCTGCGCGGGGACCTGGGATCCAGAGGAGCTGCACGGGACGGCCCTGGCTGCGGCTGCCTCCCTCTGCCGGGGTCAGGGCTGGACCCGCAGGCAGGGGACGGGGCAGAGCAGTGTCACCCGCTGCCGAGCCGCGGGCGGTGGCAGCTTCTTGTTTGTTTTCAACGGGAGTTTCGTTTTCCTTCTTTGCTCCTCTTTCCTCCTCGTGTTTAGATGCTGTTTTTTCACATGTGCCTCTGTTAATGCTATATTTAGGGCTTGTTTTCTAATTTGGCACTGCTTAGCCTCTCTCAGATAGATTTTCCTGCGGTTTTTTTATTTTTATTTTAAGCGTGTGATACCTTTAAACGTGTAAATATCCGGCCTAATTGGAATGCCTAAACAGTCACTTTCCAAACTGCCAACATGTTAAAATCTGTTGGTGTGTGCAATCCTGAAGTTACCATGGTGACCGCCTCCATCGCCAGGGAGACATGCCAGATCCCCTTCAGCTTGTGGAGGACATCCCTCGGACCTAAACTTTAGGGACCGTGTTTATTTCCAGCTCCTGAGGCCCAGCTTGCTGGGCTATAGCTGCATCCCGCTGGTGAACGGGAAGGGGAGGGAGCCCTGGCCTGCTCCCAGGCTGGGAAGGATGCTCGTACCCCCAGGTCCTGCTGCACAGGTGGTTCAATCTGAGCATCCCAAGGGTGGCATTGCTGTCCATCGCCCTGGCTGGGGCAGGATGCAAGTGGGAGTCTCATGGGATAATGAGATATATCTGAATTTTGGTCGCAAATGGATGGGAACCACCTCCAGTACGTGAGAAGGTCCATCCCTGTGTGTTAGTGGGTGCTGGACAACAGCACCATGCAATGGGGAGAGTCTCTAATTGCTGCCTGGGAGATGCTGTGTCCATCACCACTGGGGCTGCCAGGGAGGCTGCAAAGGGTCACAGGGTACGCCTCACCATGGCTGGTCCACCTCCAGTATGAAAGGACGATCCTCTGAAAAACCTGAGTACGTTGTGGGAGAGACACTGTTAATAAATACCACTTTATAACAAATGATGATCACCTTTTTAACCTTCAGTTTGTTCTCCAAGGTAGCTCCTTCTAGAGCAGTTTCCACTGCTCTAGAAAAGTCATTTTTTTCTTTGCCCCACAAACTATATGCTACAATAAGGGTGTATGTGTGGGGTTTGTAATTTTTTCCTTTTGTGGTAAAGTATTATGTGAAGAAGATGATATTCGCAGTTCCTTTTTCACATCCTTTTGTCCTTCTTTAGTCTCAGGGTTTCTACCCCCAAAGGGTCCACAACTCTATTGCAAGAAAACATTTGGAAAGGGGCTCGAGCATGTGCTGAGAGTTTCCTGGACTGAGGCTTCCATCAAAAACACACAGGGACGGACTCAGAGCTGACATCCACAGTTTGCCGCAGCTTCCTGGGTATGGGAATTTGTTTTCATTTTACATTTGAATGAAATCCAAGAAAAGCAATGTGGCTATGCAGAAAGGTTTGCCTTTTGTCTTGTTGCTTCTGTGAAAGTTGTCTGGGCTTTCCATAGAGAGTGAACAGTTTTTTATGATTACAGTGTCCAACATCAGACAAAATATATAAAAACTTTGTGCTTCTAATAGCTTTGGTACTCCCACCATCTCTGACAATTGCAATCCATTTAATCATTAGGTTTATTTTTTTAATATATATATTTATTTATTTATATATACGTGTATGTATATGTATATACGGCCCCTCATTTTTACAGCTGGACAGATATAGTATCAGTCATCGTGAAAGTATGCTCCAGCAACAATCACTCGTTGCTCCTGTTTAATATCCTGTCCAGATCAGTTTTACGAACAACAGCATTCAAAAACCACGTCAAAAAGCCTCCCTGCAAACGCATGCATTTGCTTAAAATTCATAAATACTTGTTTAGAAAATAAATAACTGGCTGGTTTTAAAGTTTGAGTTTGAGTTCTGCTATTTAAAGAAAACCCAAGCCTGCACTCTGAACTTTTCAGGTTTGCATGAGTCAAGTTTAACTCTGCAAGAACGAGGGTTCGAAACTTAATGATCACCAATATTCATGTGAAGAAGAACGACTCAAGCCATGAGTGCTAAGAGCTGTTTGCTCTTGTTCATTATGGGCAACTCCTGATAAAATGTTGGGGTGACAGTGAGCCAGGGTCCAGCTGAACAGGAGGACTGCAACCCCTTCAGCATCTCAGCAACTCGGGAAATGCTTTTTTCATGCTTCTTGTACCAGTGCATTTCCGTTAGTCTACTTTAAGGGATGTTTTCTACCTCAAAAGTCAACAATGATCTGTAATAATTAACTTATGCTAAGGATTATGGCAGGTTCTTGACAAATTAGCTCTCTTTAACTACAGTCACATCAATATACACTGGTACCATGTAAGGAGGAGCATGTAAGCTCTGTCCCTTGCAGCCTGACCAGCTCTGGTCTACCTTTTGACTCCAGCACCAAGGGAGAAATCTGTACTGGGTTTCAAAGGACCCTCTCAGCTGCTGTGAAAGCATTGTCTAAGGGTCACAGGAAAAGACAGCTTTTCTCTTCATGAGATGATGGGTTGGCCATTTTATCTCTTCCTCTCTTCTTCATAGTCTCAGGTGCCTTCACAGCTAGCAAGCTCTCTCTTGCACTGTCCTTTTGGTGGTTTATCAGAGGTCTGTCTTCTCAGGTCGTGTAGCCTTAATAAGCATTGCTTAAAAATTTTATTCAAAATTCACTAAAGATGCCACATCAGTTGGGAAATGCAGTGCACTGTTTTCCTAAGGAGATCCCCAAAGTTTCACCTGCCCCCTGGGATAAGGAGATGCTTCCAGAGTAACAGGGAGGCCTTAGGGACAGGACGTAGGATGTGCTTTATTCTCCTCTACTCCCAAATACCTGTTCTTATTTCCTTCAGGGTTAGACCTGCAGTTCCTGGCTGCTGCAAATCAGGGTAGTTTGGAAGTCTTTCAGCTAATGAAGGGAAAAAATCAGCTGTAATTCAATTAAAGAAGAAAGAGATGAAAAGAGCAAAGATGTTTTTCCCCCTTCACTAGGAATGATAATTTTAACTATAGTTAATCTAATCCTAAATATTTTAGTAAATGAGCTGCATGAGCTTAATACGCTGCTCTTTCCTGTTCCAGTTAGTTTATTGCCTGCACAGCCATGCAAAGGGTCTCACTCTGAAATGGGCATCTCTGTTTTAGAAGGAGCTGGTTTTTGCCCTCTCTGTTTAGTCTTGATCTCCCTGACATAGGCAGCCTGTAGGGAGGAAACTGCCAGCTGCCTGGCTTCTATGAAAAAAAAAGAGACTTGGCTTCTCGATTCCTAGTGTCTTCTCCTTGAGCTCCAAAAGCAAGAAGGATTGCATGGTTATCTAAGCCCAAACATGCCCACAGATAGTTTTATTTGTCTACCCATTACCAGTCATCCAATGAACAGATTTATTTTCTATTCTAGCCCTTTTACTTCCCTGAAGATTTTCATTCTGGGGGGGAAATGGAGCATTTTTTTCTCTGAATACAAGTTTCAATCAAAAAAGGAGAAGACAGTGCCCTTCAAAACCCTGGGAACGTGTCAGGGATGCTATGCAGTCATGACACATCCTTTTCAATCCCATGCAGGTGTTGGGATCCTGGGCTCCCTGCAGTCCCAGCTCAGCCCAAACCCAGCACATCTCCTTTAGGCAGAGCTGTGCTTGTGCCTGTCTATCACATCAATGTAAAGCTCTGCCAGAGACCCATGTAGGGGCATACTATGGGTAATGGTGTTCTGTGTGACCTCAATTGACCCAAAGCTCAGCACTGCGCTTTTCTTCTCCTGCCCCTCGGGTTTCTTCTCCCACCTATTTGGGCTCTGAGTTGCCCAAGGTGGAGGTTCCTCTCCCAGGCATACAGAGTGCTCTGCATAGAGGAGGCTCAGTACCACAAGGAAAAAATTATTGCAGTGGAGAAGGAGCATCTGTAAGCCTAGTCAGAATGAATACTGCTTATTTTCCTCTGAAAAAAAAATCCAACATCAAAGGATTTTAATAGTGTTTAAGTAATGCTTTTTTAAATGCGGAGATACTTGTTTTCTCACTCATTTGTAACAAAACCTATTACATGTACGACAGTGCAATCTATCATAAACGCAATGAAACATGTAAGGTGGGAGGAGGAACTCATGACATGTTTTTAATAGACATTTCTTCCCTTCCCCCTCCAAACTGAAGGTATTTGTTATGACTTTTACTTAAAATGGGGAAAGGGGAGAGGGAGGGGAGTGTGTTCTGAATTCACTGGAGAAGAAGGAAGATTTGTTTTGTTTTATTTTATTTTAGTAGCTCCAGGCTGTCTTTGAGTAACTGGGTATTATAGTCCTGGTGCATCTCTAATTAATAAGATCAACTGCCCCTGAATTTTCTTTTACAAACTAATTTAGATATGTCAAGGCTGCAATTATTTTGAGAAAGATCTGACTCTTTGCTTATTCATCTTTCCTCCTACTGCCTTAGAAAATAAAACTGTCATCTTAAATGCCCTTTGAAGTCTGTTTTAGGTACTTGATTGAAAATTAAATACTGCCCTGCTGCTGTTAAAGTGGTCAAGGTTCCTGTTCTTTCTTTTTTCCCCCTACCGTGCGATTTGCAAAGGACAATGAACCCTGAGATCTGGCTTATTTCCAAATACAACCTAGCATTGCTGTGGTGCTGGGCCCCTGCCACTGGCTGTGATGGACATCGTGGGTGATATGGCGGCACCATTGGGGTCGATGGCAGAGCACCCAGCTCGGCTGCACCTGGGGTGGGAGGGGTCCGACCCCACGAGGTGCCGAGTGTCCTCCGGCCCCGGCTGACTTCTCAACCTCATGCAATTGAGCTCTCCCTTAATCCCAGAGAGCCCTTAGGTTTATGGCGAATGTCTCTGAAAACTCATAAGATCAAACCGTTTATTGGCGCGAGTGGTTTACTTTTATTTGGCAGCGTTTGCGGAGCCCGGGCAGCAAGGGGGTGCTGGTTGTCAGCCCAGGCTTGTGTTATAAAAGTTATTGCATGTCAGGTGCCTCCCAAAATCCTACTCCAATAATCCCTGCTTGCTGGGAGCTGCCAGAAAGAAATGAGGGAGGGGAGAGGAGAGGGAGGGAGAATTTGGGCTCCCACTTGTTAAATCCAACTGGTCAAGCTTTCATCTTCTGGCTGAGGCTGTGCAGCTGGAATAGTCCCCTCGGGATGCTAACGCAACAGGCCTGGCCTAGGCTACACGCTTGTGCCTCGTAGGGATGGAGCAACAAGGCAGGGCAGTGGTTCCCTAATCAACACAAGGAATGGGATCACCTAGCGGAGAGAAGGAGAGAAAAGCTACCCATGCCTGGGTTTTACAAGAAGAGCTAGTTCTTGTTACAAAACAAGCTGAATCCCTTTAAATGAGGAAAACCTGCCTGGTTGTGGTTTTGTTTTGCTCAGGCTGGGTTTCCTATTCAGGCAGCATGACCGCACAGCGCCCTGCCCGCCCGCACCCTGCCTGCCATCTGGGGCAAAACGTTTGTCCCCTTCCTCATTGTCCCTTCCCTCCCAAATTCAAGCAGGATCAGCAAAAGGCCTGGCAGGAGGGACACTGACAGGCAGGCAATTCTTGGATGCCGCATTGAGCATCCTCCACCCTAACCCCTGCCTGGTGCGGTTTATGACTTAGACTTTATTTTCTGTTGACAAACGAAGACTTTTCTGGAAAGCAAGTTTTTTTCAGAAGCTGACAGAGCCTGACTGGAGCGTAGCAAGCTCTCAGCAGAGCTTTAACTGCACCAGTTCATTTACTTGGAGGTCTCAAGCTAGCATTACATTCAAAGTGATGATAAATGCCGTCTGGCTGGAGCAGCGAGATGGGAATTTCTAGCCCAGTCCCGTCTAGACCAGGGTTTGTTATGGAGAGAAAGTCACAAAGAGGGGACTGTGGGATTGCTCTGCACGGTGGTGCTGTCGTGGGGGGACCCTGGGCACATCTAAAGTGCAAGCCTGGTGTCCGGCCCCTGCTAAAGCTGCGGGAAATAACTGGAGACCTGTCTTTCAGCAGATTCCGGGAAGCTCGTAACCTGAACGCACGTGGGCTGCTGGTAGCCAGATACTAAAACACACCAGATTTCGTTTTTCTTCTTCAGACCCAGGAGTTTCAAGGCTGCATTAAGGTGGAGAGGAAGGACATAGCTGTAAGAAAAACATGTTTTCTCTTTGAGCCCAGATTGGTGTTTTACCTGTGTCCAGCTCTATATAACAGAGCGGGAGAAATAGATATGAAGTTAATATCATATACATGTATATTTGCATAGCCGTGTATACATATGCTACCTATGTAACATCCATGCTCATACAGAGCAGAGTTAAACGTAAGGCACGCGCTGTAAAATGTGTTACCAATGCAGATGGCACGGTGAGCGGTTTCCTATACCCTGATCATAGCAACCACACGCTATGTGGAGAAACTTAACATTTAAAGTATGCTGACAGCGCTTGGCTCTGGAAGACTAGACAGCAAAGCCCTTGCAGGATGCTGTTGCGCATTTAGCTGTCGAGCCTGTCTGTCATCATCATCATTTACTTTCACTTGAAATTTTGTCCCTTTGTGCTCCACATTTCGAACAAACAGCATGAGAGTATCGATAGTGTTTTGTCATGATCACATTCCATAGCTGAAACTGTGTTTTAAATACAGAAGGAGACAGACAAGGAAAATATTAGTATGTAATGTGTGAAGACCACCTTCAGGCATATCCACCCTCCCATTCCACACTTTCACACTAACTCTAGTGCTGTCCGTTGCAAGGTGCCGCGATACCACATTTCATTGAAGTCAAAGTTTTGCCAAATGAAACACAAGCCTCTTCAGATCCATTTTCACCAGTATTTGTTTCCAATTATAAGAACATAGCTACTCTATTGAACATACTAGCCTATCATTTTTTCTCAGTGAAGCTAATATTTTTATGCCTCAATGCGAATAGAAAATAATGACTTATTTATAAGCAATTTTCAATGTGAAAAACTCCCCATTAGTTTGAAACATTATTTTTCCCCCTTTCTGACTATGATTTTAGGAACTTGAACTCTAGCAATGTGGCATTTTCCTATCCTTGCACATGGTGGTTTGCCTGTTGGATGGTTACAGAGCAGGATCTCTCACAAGGGTGGGTTGCTGACACAGACCTGCCCAATGCTAGAATGAAAATGGCCTTGCAGTTTATGTTACAGGACATTGCTTTCAGTCATTTGAAGCTTTCAGTAAGTATTTTCCATTCTGACAGAAGCTTTTCTGTGTTGATCCAAAACGTTCTGTTTTTCGCTAGGAAAGGGTGAGAAAAAGCATGCCAATCGGGGTGAAATTTTTCTTTTCTAACCTGTTTGTCTCCTCTGTTCACCCTCCCCCTCTTTTTTTCATAGGGAACTTATTTTCATGCACTAATATACATGCCTTAACAGCTACACTACAAATAGTGCAAGGAAGCTGAAACTGCTAGGAGAATCTCAGCCTTTTCATTTCCTGAAGTATATTTAATTTTAGGAACATCACTGGTGCTTTTGCATTTAATGTATCTGCTTTGAAAAGGAGCATCCAAACTTTTTGTTCTGTAAAACAATGTGTTCATCAAGGCTGCCATGGATCACAAATATGTGCACACACACACACGCACATCCCTCTTAACTTTGCATTTAGGCTCACTGTGATTGAAAGTGAATCATCTAAAGTGACATTCTTTAAAGACCTTAACAGCTCAGCAACTGCCATAGAAACAGGGAGCCTCTAGACAGAGGAGAGTTTCCGACCACGTGCGCCTTCTAGGCCTGTAGGAAGAAGCACACACTTTGCTCAGGGCTAGATCTTGAAATGAGCTGGGCCACCATCCAGCCAAGTACTGTAAGCCCATGCTTGATTTGCCTTCAGGCAAAAAGGGGGTGCTTAAAGCCTCATGTGAAGGGCTCTTATGAATGTCACTTTATTTTTATTGTAGTCAGGTAAATCACTCCTGAGCACAGTTACTCCCCTGCTTGGAGAGACGGGCTCCCCATACTTCTCGTGTCTAAAAATAATACATAATTAAATATATGTGTGTGTTCCCATAATCTGTGTCTTAGGCTGTTATGTATATTATCTTTGTACATCAGACCACGCAAGTTATTTTTAAGTCCAAATTTTTCTTCTCTTTATCCCATTCCAAAAACAATAAACAAAGCTCGTGAGGAGAAGGAAAAATAACAGATAACCTCCCTATAAACACATGGGTATCATTCTGCCTGGATTCCTCTCCTGCCTAGCAGCCACCCCAGAGCTCACCTCCTCTCGCACCTCATGGCATGTCCACTGAATGAGGTTTTGTCTTCCAGTAGGAACCAGCAGGTGCTTGTATGTGTTATTCTGCCCTACCTTGTGCAAGGCTTTGTTCGGCTGAAAGCGTTTTTAAAACCACTGCGACACTTTCTGACCATGTGGTCCAGCTAAGGTCACAGCCATGCCACGTAGGATGCCCATACAATGGATGTGGTGTTCCTGCTGCCAGCTCTCACCTCTCAGGGTTGGTACTGGAAACCCCAGGTGGAGGGTTATGAGACAAATGTTTCACCTTAAGAAACAAAAAAAAAAAATGTGGGGAAAAAATTGAGACACAGTCTGGACCCACTGCCTTGGAGGAGCCGAGCACCCAGTAAGAACCCAGCAAGCTGCACCAAGTTCCCGTCTTGTCTGAGAAAGGTGCGGGTTTTAAGCTGTATTTAGCAGATGTTGGCTACGGCATTGCTGTGAGATGCATGCAGGACAAAAATAGTGGTGATCGTATTTCCTCCTGTTTGCCTCGTAGGTGGGGAGATGTGGGAAGATTTCTCTCTCTGCTGGGGTCGCAGCAGTGCAATGTTTGTTGTCTTCTGCCTACTGTCATGTGCCCCATAAAAGCCAAAAGAGGCCTTCTCTCTATTGAAAGAAGTACTTGGCATATTTGGAGCACATGCTGACACCAGTTGCTTTTCAAAGGCTCTGTAAATTCCAGCTCACTCTTCTATCCCATTTTCCATTCAGAGACACAGCAAGGGGCATTTGGCAGACCATGAAATAAAACTGCATGTGCTGTAATCCTTTTCAGGGTGAGGCTCAAGCTCTCGCTCCCTCTCCTCCCTCCCTCTCCTCCCTTTCACTCCCAGTCTCTTTCTATACAAGTGTGACCAACTACAGGAACACCTTGCTTGGATTAGACAAGGTCATGGAAAATGCTTGGAAAATCTAGGGCTTGTTACGAGCTCAACGAGCAGCGATACTGACCTTACTAGTTTTACTAGCACAGGGGTTTAATTCCACCCTACGATGAGCTGTCTTCTGCTTTCTCCCCTTCCTTCTGTTGCTAGCCAAGGTTAACTCTTTGCAGGCTTAGGAAAGGTTGGCTACTTTGTCAGCCATAACAGAAAAATACACAGTGTCTAAATCACTGTATTATACTTGCGGACAGGCAAAAAAGGCAGCTCTGTGATTTGTGACTGAGCTCAGCCAGGTTTGTGGTAGATGTGCTGAGCGCTTCAGTGCATTCCTGGATTAATTTGATATTCCCTTTTTGGCACTGAAAGAGCCGGGTGCCCCACTTGGAAGATAAACCATGAGAGCAAAGAGCACGTTTCTCAGCTTCAGTGTCTATCAGGTCTTACCCTGCAAGGGGACCTTTGGAGTGCACCGGTGCAAAAGTGCTGCAGAATGAGGCAGATGAAGTGATCCTCAGGAAAATCAAAGGAATGGAGAGAGAGACTTCATGCCGATAGCTCGTGAGCTTTAGGGACCAAACCTACTTAGTTATTTTAAATTGGCTTTGTTCCGTTGACTTGGTTTCTCACTTAGGCATAGCTTCATGTGTTTCTGGGTCCTTTAATTTTAGGCCTCTGAGAAGAAAAAAACATACCTGATTTCCCAGTGTCTATTTTTCTCTGCAAGGTTATGGTCAGTTCTGCCGGCTGACAGCTTGCTCTCCCCTCCTTTCCCTGCCTCTCCCCTCCTGCCCGCCTCCAGCCACTTGCTCCTGTTCCCCTTCTCAGCTGAAATGCAGGCAAAATGGGTACTGGAGGCACCAGGCAGGAGAGGGACAGGCTTCCCCATGTGGTACTGGTGAGGTGTTGTGTTGGGTCATCCCATCGGAGCCATCCCCTACAACGTTAATGATTTATCACTGAATAAGCATTTGTGTTCACTGAGCCCACCCATGAATGAAGTACTGTTGTGCAGGGTGATGGAGAAGGTCCGTGCACCAGAGAGCTGACATCAGGAGGCCAGAGGTGGCTGCAGGCTCACTGGTGGGTAGAAATCATCCATGGGTGGATCAGCTGCCAAGGGATGCACTGTAACACAACCAGGGCAGCCAGGAGGTGAAGGCACAGATCAAAAGAAAATGCAGAAATGCCTGTGAGGAAAGGGAAGACTCAGGAGGGAAGGATGAGTTAATTACCTTAATACCAACCAAGTTGTATTAGAAGGGGCGCTATTATTTTGAGTAAGTAGCTTTCCAGTATATGACCCTGGCAAGACTTCCTAGCTTTATTTCTCTAAACTGAATTAAAAAATCCATTCTCTATTTGCTTTCAGCAGCTTGGAGAGAATTCATATCTAGATGCAAACCTCATGGCTTTGTCCAGTCCTTTCTGTCTCTCTATCCATTTATTTAGTTTCCAATTTATAGCTTTCAGATGTGGGCAAGGGATAAGGCAAAGTTGTTTTGTTAACTTAGGCCTGTTTTAGCTGTCTTCCTGTAGAATAATCTTCAAATATATATTTGTGCATATTTGTTTTGGTTTAGAAACTTATAGAAATAAGTTATCAAACATGAATACATTCATGAAAATAAGTCATATTTCTCCACATACCTCTAAACCGGTCTCTTTGTACCCAGAAGAAATATAGTTTTCCACTGTCCTGATTTTTAACCCAGTGACATTAGAGAAGCACAGAAGGAACAGTGATGAGCCCCAAGGTGTGTTTACTTAATGTCTTTGGAGATGCAGTCAATCCATGCCTACTGGTGTCTCCTGTAATGCAGAGGACCTGTGGGGAAAGGGGAAGTAAAATGCTGATCTCAGCAAATTTAGTACAAATTTGGGCAAAGGATCAAAGATTCGGTTTTTATGGAAGCCAGTTGATCAATCCTTATCTTTCATGTAGCAGATCTCCTTTTTTCCTTTTTTTCCCCTTTTTTTTGTCATTGTTGTTAAAAACATTAAATAGAAAATAAATGCTTTATCACCAGCCAGAGCATGATTTCCACCAGCACATGAAGGTTTCTTTGCCTGGTCTTTTCTAACAACCAGTAAATATCCAAACACATCGTTGTGCCAGATAAAAGAACAAAGTAATAATACTGTATGAAATCAGCCCGGGCAGCTAGCTAATGAGTTGGCTTTCTTTTCTTTCAGAACTACGGGTATCAAATTCAGTTCTGCGCTGGTATTTACTGTCAAGTGGTCTACTTCAGATTTTAATGATCTCTTGAGACCCTGGCCTGACCCAAAGTGTTGTTACAACTTGGCCCACCCCAGTATAATAAACTATAAACCTGTCACATGTGCCCCTCATTCAGTAATTAGAAACGTCCTAAGACCAGTGTTAAGTACTGTGCCTAAAAACAGGCTGAGCAAATGCCAATTTACAAGGGATTCATGGTCAAGGTGCTGAGTGAATTGCTGGCTGAAGAGGCAGACCACAAAAAAAGAAATGAAAAGAAACCTTGCTAAGCTCTCTTTGGGAAAATTGCAGCGGCCTCCCCTCTGCATAATCAACAGCTGCAGGAGCAAAAGCATTGCTCATCTGTTTTCCTACCAAGTGGAAAATATATACTGGATGCATCATGGAAATGGAGAAGATATATAGGGGTATAATGATGCTATAGATAGAAAACATTTATAAATGGCTAGTTGGATGTAACTTTTCAGGCAAAGAACCAGGGAAATAAGAGATTGTTGCAGAGAAGTGCCAAAATATGCTTAAAAAATTGAGGAGTAATGAATATGCACTCTTGTGACTATACATTATGAATGTAGAATTAATTTATATTGCATTTCAGCAATGTTATACCCTACTCCACACTTAATTATACTAGATAAATACCTGGAGTGAGGAACGCGTTGCTGACACTTGCAGCTGAGGAAGTCTTTTGTCATAAAAATAAGGACTAAATTTTTGCAAGGTGGAGACAGCTTCAAGTATTTTCATAGTTAACCCAATCTCTACTGCTATTTCTAAGTGGAAGATTAACACCCTATGGTTCCAGAGAAGACCTTGACACTTATACCCTGCCTCACATTGGTGAGAACAACATCAGTTAGCAACGCTGCACCTTTTTTACCCTGGGCAACTAAGCCAGGTCCACACGTTTTGGTTGGACCAGGGTATTTGTTTTGTTTCCTTTCTGTTACTTTTTAATGCCTCTTCAAGCCATGGAGACATCCTTCTGTGTTGCGGTGGCAGCATGTACAGCCTGGCGGCAATGCGGGGGGAAGCTGCTCCTCTTCCTCCCCGCTGCCACGACTCACGTGCATGAGCCTCTGCCAGGTGCTCTAGCATAAAAGCAGTCCCCAAAACTTGTAAATGTTTGAGTAGAACTGCTTTCTCATTTTATATCCTCATTTCAGTAGGCTCCCTGGTCCCCCAGGGGCGGGATACCCCAGGTAATGGAAAACCTTCAATAATATCAACAGTACAGCTCTTATCCAGGAACGCAAGTGGATGTGTTTGCAGGGCCTCTCGCAAGCTATCATGTCTCTTGGCAGTAGAGAGTTAACTGCATTTGCAGTATCATTAACCCCACTAATTCTTTAGCAAAAAAAACCCAAAATGCCCTGGCAGAGAGCAAAAGGCACTGGTTTAAATATATTTATTAAATCCTTACAATCTAACAGATCGAGAAAAAGTCCTTTTGTGTATCTTTATACCTTATAAAGACACGTAAGCATCTCGCACATGTAATTTATTATTCCTTTTTAGGTCGCCTCTGGGAGCAAGGGAGGCGGGTGTAGGCACAGCATTCCCCTGCATTTGGTGGTGCAGACCTCCGAGAGGGCTTGGGGCAGGCTCTTGAGCAGGGGGAAGGAAGCAATTGGAGGGAAAAAGGCAGTTTTTAAGGCCTTCACCGGCAGTCGTCCCCCGGCTCAGTGAGTGACGTGTGATGCAGAGCAGGGCCGTCGCGTCTTTCCATCATTCTGCCACGCAGCTTCGGGGCAGGGGGGGAAAGCCTCTGCAAGCCTTCAGCAAGGAGACCCAGTTTTGCATCATTTGTCAAGCTGCGGCATACACCGCTGCTCCGAAACCCTGCCAGCATGCCTGGCCACACCAGTGTTGTGGAAAACTTGGAAACTGCAGAAAGACTGTTTGTTCTCATTGCCCTGGAAAGTGGAGCCCATAGGAAGAGGCTGCTGTTTTCCAAAGTAATCCTGTTAGGAGCAGTTACCAAAAATGGAAGATAAAATAAGCATGTGATAAGATTCATGTAAATCTCAGATGACTATTTGGGGATGCAGCAAAAGGGCTGACTAAATACATTAAAATATTTTTCTCTTAGTAGCAGATAGATTATGGTTTGTGTAAAAAAATAAAATCACCACGTGCAAGTTTTAAGTGTGCAGTAGATAAAAAACAGCTCTGAAACCTGGTATGTAAACCATTTTGTTGTGTTCTTGGGCCCGTTGTGCATCTCCATCATGCTGGCACTGGTGGGACAGGTTTGATCCTGCAGACATGGGATCAGAAACCTTTCTTAAGCTTCCAGACATTTTTCTGGGGCCTCTTGGTGACAATTTTCTGGAAGAGTCTTTCACAAAAGAGCTTGTAAGCTGATATAAAGATGAGCTGGTGGTTTCTCCTATCGGGAATGCCTGCTGTAGAAATGTTTAGAGCTAGGTTTTGATGTGATTTGATTTTAACATGTCACTTGATTTGGAACTGGTATCTTTTATATGATCAAACTGCATTCATTTTGTCATAATTCTACGAATAATGTTAGCATTAATATCCATCAGATTAGTAACTGCCCAGGATAGTACTTAATCCATTTTTAATTTGAATGAGGGGATTTAAAAAACTCTAAGAACATTTTACACCATTGCCCTCTGGGCTGGGTCCCTTTCCCAAGGACATCATTCAGAGTGGTATCAGAGCCTAAAAAGGTCACTGACAGGACAGCTCTTGTCTATTGGACGACACTGAGTTGGCACACAGAGATGCCAAGGTTTAGCTGACTGAAAAGAGGGCAGACACGGTAATGGAGAATGAATGGTTGCATTGAAACAACCCCGACTCAGTCTGCATCTGGCATCTCTCTGAAGCAGCCAGCCTCAGGAGTTTGCTTGCAGCTCTATCCAGATAACCCACTGAGAAGCCTATAAACTCAGCAGTCTCTTCATGGGGAAACAACCTCAGGTATCTCGTTCCAGGATCGCTGGAAACCCAGCACGGCTGGAGGACAACCCTACAAGGCGAGCTTATGTTTCCTGCCTTTCTCCATATTGCCTCTTTACCCATTAGCTATGTGTGTCTCCAAGTCTAACCGCATGCCATCCTTCTCAGGTAGAAATCATTTGCAGGAATACTCTGTCAGAGAAGTACTGTGTTATTCCTCAGGTTTAAATGCTCCAGAGTTGGAATTAGGTGCTTTATCATCAAGTAGGTCAGACGTGTCCCTAGCCCATGGATCCAAATGATAAGCTGGATACGAAAAGGAAGCAGGGGGTTACACGAAACGTGGTTTTAATGGATGTTTAGATTGGCTGTAAATGTGCAAGTGCGTGTTTGTTTAGAGTTACCAGGATATGAATCAAAGAAATAAAAATAGCAATGCATTAAGGCTTAGAGAACCTCTTGGGAAGAAGCAAATTAATATTTTTAATGTAAATATTTTGACCCAACCTATTAGTCATGTTCTTGTGCTACAGTGTGAGAGAGCTGAGTTTGATGTGGCAACTTGTCTCCTGTTTTCTGCAGGAACAGCACGTTGTGCTTCATCCACCAGCACCTTGTCTGACTGATTAAGTAGTGCTATTTTCCCGGTGACAAATATTTGTCAAAAACTTGTACTTTTCAGAACACACATGCATCTTCAAACTTTCCAGTATTAAGCAGTATATCAGTCTCTCCCTGGGTTATCATGTTACTCTGTTAAAAAAACAAAAAACAAAAAAACAAAAAACAAAACAAAACCAACTATTTTTTATTCCAGATTTTCTGTTACTGGTGTGTGGCACTGCCTTCAGTCAATCAGTGAATTCCCAGTCTCGGCTCTTCTTTTAAGACCTTTACAACTGTGAGAAATTGCTGGAGACATTAAGAATACCTCTTCATTAAATCAGTGAGTTTCCTCTTCACTTTCTCTCTACTCCATATAATTCCCACAGACTTATTTAGCTCAGATTTTTGAACAGGGGTGATGTTTAAAAAGTTTAATAAATGACTAATAGATGTCAGCACATTACAGTCATGAGAAGCATATTATAGATTGTTAAAAACCATTGCCATTCAAAGATGTCAACATAGTTCTCTGTCAATTTTTGAGATACTGTACCATTCCAACATCTTCCTAAGATATTTACGAATATAAAACTAATACTAAACATGAACTATATTTGAAATGATTTATTAAATTGTTAGAACTGATGATAATTGGAACAATTAGCTGTGCTAACATATGTACATCAAGAGAGATGATTGATTGCAACAACTTTGCTTGTTTGGCTCTGGCTAGCTTTTCTCAAGAGTGCTGTTAAGTTAGAGGAATCACCTAGAGTTTGTGCAGGGGTAGCCCCTAGTCATGGTATTAAAACGTTATAGTTGGGGAAAGAGTGAGTTTACTGGTTTCGTGCCTGCTCCTGGATCCCCAGGGAGAACTGAGGTCCAGTCTGAGTGTTGTTCCCTCCTGCTTCATCCTTCCTTTACTACTTGTGATGACTACAGCTCACTTTGGGTAGCACAGGCCTTGAAGCATGCTATCCTGCTTACTTTAATTTTAAAAAGTCTGTTCAATCAGTACACCAGTGTCTGCGCTGGGCTTCTTATGTCTATGGAAGCAGTTCAGGCTGTGGATGATGTCTTTCTGTGAGCCGTGTTGCGTTGGCAATGCACAATGGCAAGAGGTGGAAGCTCCTTGAACAATTATTATAACCATGAGCATTACAGCTTAGACTTAAAATCTGGGGCTGTAAAAGAGGCATTGCTGGGGTGTGGTGGCCCCAATTGTTGGAATTTCCTTTTTTCCATTGGTCTGGAAAAAAGTATGAGCCCATGATATGAAGCCTGTCTGCTTCCTCCATTTCTGACTTACAGAACAGCTATTGTGGGGAACGTAAAGAGTTTTCTTCCAAGGAAATAGTCTGAAGAGGTCTATAATACTTGTAGATTTACATTTTTTATATGTCCCCAGATATGCTGTAAAGAATACATTTTATAAATGCTAGGATAAATAATGGAATTGCGAACAAAAAAAGCATTGCATGTCGCAGCTGCATGCTTTGCCAACCTTTGTCTTGAATGACCCATTCAAGGAGAAATGAAGTAAAGGCTCCTTTGCCTGGGCTCACTTCCAGTCATTTGGCATTTTAACTATATTTAGGCCAATGCTCTTTCTGAAAGTTTTAATTCTTACAGGATTTATAGACAAAGAAACAACAGTAAGAAGGAGAATAATACAGTAGCTATATTTGCCAACAGAGTGCTACCAAAATTTTTGCCCCTTTAATTTCTTTGAGGTCTTTCTAATTTTCCTTAAGTCTTTCTTGGGTGCCTATCAATGTTTGGGAAAAGGTCATATTTCTGTATTTATTGAGAATCTTGCTGTAGTATAAAAGATTTTTTATTTCCACTGCCTACTCCTGACTGGCTGTTAGTTGACTGAGTAACAGTACACTGACTCTGCCTCCTTCTGCCCCTTTTTAACTCTTTCTCAGAGATGCACAAAATTACCTATTTAACTTAATTTGTGCGAGCTTAGTTTTTCAGCTAAGAGGTTAGTGAACTGCACAGTAAAAGTACTGGTATTGAAAATGAGATTGGAGATTTCCATGGGATAAAGGATGAAGCAGTTGGAGATCGAGCCACATCATATGGGAAGACAAGGAAAAAACAAGAAAGTTTCAATACTGGGCTACTATAGATCATCATTGACCAGTTCAGGAAGTCAAATGTGTCACTTAGCTCCAGCCACTATATCAAATCACATGAATTTTACCACAGCTCTGAAATCTCCTTCCCAGATTGCCTCTCTGTCTTATACTGTCCCCCGAAGACTTCACCTGTCTTTGAGGTGACATGCCGATTTCCCACTGGAGTTATTCAAATGAAATCACGTCACGGTGACACCAGCACAATTAAATCATAAATAAAGACCACGACATGTATTTCCAAAAGCTATTATGAAATATATATAGACATATAATGTGCATTAGATTGTTATTTAAAAGGGTTTTTTTTAAAGCTCAATTTAAGTCAAAGTAGATTGCCCATATTTACTACCCTTCCTTTCTAATCTCAGGGTTTAGCAAACATGAGCCTGTGTTACTTGCTCTATTATATAAATAGGAAGACTGAGACATTAAATGTGACTTTCTCCTGGTCAGAGAGCAGGGGGGCATGGGAATGTTTCAGATCTCAAGCTCCTCAACTCCTCTATCCTCTCCATTGCATTGACATGTCTCCATAATTCCTTATTTAGCTATAGGCTAGAGGTGACCAGGGCAATCCTTTACTAAATCTAGAATACTACCAATTCTATTCTCACTAGGGCTGTTCTTCAGCTCTTACAGGCATCCTTCCTGTCCATTACCTTCCCAAAAGCACCTGGACTAATTGGAGGTTTTACTGTATCTGAAGCAGATTCTATTAAAATTAGACATGAAATGGAGTTTGTAGGAACACAGTTACTGGCATTAATGGGCATTAATTCGGGGGGGCTAGAGGCAGCCAAACCACACACCGTGCCCAGCTCAGTAAAGAGCAGCACATGGCAGAAAAGGGAGGGGAAAAGCACTTGCATAGATCTTCTCCTGGGGAATTAGGAGTCTGCATGGGACATCAGCTGGTTCCAGATCCTCAGGAAAGGGCTTGAGCTTTATTTATTGCCATGTAAATGGTGTAGAATAATCCCGTGCCAGATGCCATCTTTTCCTACCACATTTTGAACAGGAGCTGGGCTGCGTTACTGCAGTTTGAGAACGAATGCCTCTGAAGGAAGAGCTAGGATTTGCACCCTAGCGCAGTCTCAAGGCACACAGCAAGTGCGGCAGCTTGTGACGATGACATCACGGGAGGGGAGAGTTACTGACATAGACATATGAAAGTTTGGGCTCTAGACTTACTGTTTGTGAAGCTTATCTTTGTTTTCTAATTCAGCTGATTATCTTTTCAAGAGTATTTCATTTCTTAGGCAAACTTTAATTTATTACATTTTTTCTCTATCTCTGGGTAGTGAATCATAAGGAACCAACCAGATTAAAGTTATCACACAAATAAGGAAAAAAAATTACCCATCTGGTGATGACCTGGAGATACGATTCCTAACTGGCCCAGAGGAATTGAGACTCTGAGTCCATGGAGTCTTAACAAGGGGGTAAGTGGGGACATGGAGAACAACAGCTGAGACTGCATGGGCTCATGTTAGCCTGGAGCATGTTGTGTGTCAGCAACATCAACAGACAGCACAGGAATTCAGCGCATTTTGGCTCCAATCCTGCAAGGGCTTAGGCCTGCACTTAAGACGCACAGAGGAAGGCTAATGAAGCTTGGAGTATGCAAAAGACTTTATGGAAGAGAGGCATTTTTTTCGCCCAGAAACAGGCTTTACAGCACAAATTTTTGTGCCTCAATATCAAGCAGCAGCAGAGTTAAATGGAATCATATTAATAAGCACAGATAATCCCATCATCCAGGGATGGGCTGACAGCAAAGCAGCTCCAAACACACACAGCCGAGCGAAATTTTCCTGCAATTAACTGGATTTGATTAAATTTCTCATTTAGTGGCTGGAGGAAAAGAAACAGACCAAAGACAGTGAGTAACTTTCTTGCTAACCTGGAGCTTTGAGTAATAGCTGTGGATGTGGGAAACCGGGTTCCCCACTGTATTAAATGGGAAAAGTGTTGCTCTGAACATAGCAGCGCAAGCGCAAGAACCCAGTTTCTCACGACCTTTCTCCTTGTCCTGACCTCCTCCTTTTCTGAAAGAGAAGATGAAAATTTTGACCCCCAAATGGCTGTTCTGACGCTGTTACATTTCCATAAAAAAAGTTGAAACCTCTTTATTTTTGTTCCCAGGAAGGATGAAAACCAATTTCAAGGCCTTGAAAGCTACTGGGAAATGGAGCTGTCAATCTCCAGACAGCTTTAGATTATGATCTGTGAACTCAGATAGGGGCACGTAGCCACCAATACCGTCCTTGTCCTTCCTTACGCGGGGCTATGCTATACTCAGAAACACTGAATCTTGATTAAAATTGCTTACAGCCAGGTCCTGAAAAATCCCTAAGTGAGTGAAACAAGCAGTTGCTTTTATCATCTTGCTAAAATTGTGCGCGACACAGGGAGGCTTACGTGGGTACTAAATATGGCATAGACTTGCCATTAGATAAATCCTGAACTAGTTTTATACTGTCTTGTCTTAAATGATACAAATTGAGCCTGGTTTCAGCTTCATTTCTCATCTGTATCATCAAACTATGTTACCTGCTGAAAACTGGATTTGTTTTATACCAGTGACTTGAGTCCTTTTTAGTGTCACGTTGAATAAAAAACTGAAAAGAGCAAAGGAATTTTCCATAAAAACTCCACAACGTTTTTCAAGCATTCCAGTTGCAACATATAGATCGGCTTTTTCAAAACCCACTGAAAGTCTCAGTGAGTTCTGTCTTGCATAGTTTTCCATCATGGGTAACACCAGTGATGTAACAACAGTGAGAGTTGACAACATCTGCTAGATCACCTGGTTTTGGTCAGATTTGCACATTGCAGTGTTTAGTGTAAGCTTTTGTTTACGGGGGTCCTGCTGTCTTTCCAACAAGTAGCAGTTTCCTCTATGTGACAACAGCTCAGGCGTCACGATCTCAGCGTCAGTGTGTTTACTTCCTGAAATCTTGGAAAATCTCGACACGCAAACTTGGTTTATGTTGAACTGATTTACAGTACCTCAACCAATGAGAATGAAGGGAAGCAGTATCACAGCTCGGTCTTGCATGCACATATAAACACATAAACTCAAGTACATATACACGTGTATGCATATACACGCATGAGCACACCCAGCCACAGTTTCTTAACATCAGTATGACTTTTTCTCTGGTTTGTATCACATATATATAGACCATTTCTAAAACCATTATAGGATAACATAACCTGCAGATGACAAAAAACCTGCTTTTCTTTCCCTTTTGGTTTCTCATGTGTCCCAGTAAACCAAAACCCAAAACACATACAAAACTAGCCACACTGTAATTTACAGCTAAAATGCCAGTCTAAGCCAGCCCTTCCGACTGCACATGAGTGAAACTCAGAGGGGATCGTGCCACCTGCTTTTCCCCCTGCCACAATAACTAGCGCACCACTTTTGGAGGTTCCCCAGGCCAAGGGGAGGTTTGCTCCTGCGTTAGCTTAGCTGGGCACTGACAAGTGCTCCAGGGGTACCCTGGTTACTTCAGCTTCGATCCCCACCATCTCAGCAAGCAACTGAGCTCTCCAGAAGGACACAAGTTCACTTGCTAGGCCAGGGTGTTCCAGGCATCCATCGACAGCGCTGCAGGGCAAATTGCCTGCAGCCAGTGCTGCACATTTCAGGTCCCTGCTTCGTTATCTGTCTTTCCTGCCTGGCTGCTTTAATCATCAGCTAATAATTCTCAGAGTTCACCTTGTTACAACCGACCAAGCAGCCAGGCAGCATGCTGCTAACACCCAGCTGCTTCTAGACCAAAATCTGGCAACATCTGCTGCCTCCCAGCTGCTGGCACGCTGCTGGGACTGCTCCTGCTTGCTAGCAGCCCCCTAAATTTGCAGTGAAAGAAACACCTTCTCTGTCCCTCTTGACAGTAGGTGGGGGCACTTCAGCAGTATGGAGATGGAAGTTATTCTACCACTGAAATGCCCCTAGACTGGAAAGAGCTATACTGGCAAGGATGTGCCTTTTTTCCCCATAACATTATGGGCAATACTTGCCCGTACAGGCAATGTTGCCCGTACAGGCAATATAAGCTAAAAGCATAGTTTCTCATTTGTTTGTTTGTTTTCCTTAATTGCTGTATAGCAGCTCCCTGTCCATTAAAGAAGGTACCATTATCCTTTCTTCACAGCCAAGGATTTACAATGCACGGATTTAGAGAGGAATCCGGGCCATGCTGAAATCCACAGATGAACTCCCAGGCCTGACCTTGGCAGGGCTGGGATTTCACCTAAAATGACTTGTGTGATACATCATGCAGAAAGGCTGTGGCGTATTATGGGATTAAACACCAGATGGGGGAAAAAGCCCATTTAAAACATTTGTCTTTTTTGAAAAAAATACTCACTTTACACAAATAAAAGGCTTAATCTTAATTTTGGTTCTAATTTGTCAACATACTTCTTCAAGATCAATTCAGAATAAAGCGGATATTTTGTTACATTTTGCTATGAGATTCTTTGTCTGAATCTGTTTTTCTGAATTCTATGCCGCATTGTTATTGTGAGAAACACCTGAACTTCCTCTTGCTTTCCTGAGTGAATGTAAGGAAAATGGGGTTGAAAAGGTCAGAACAAAAAGTCACCTCAGCTTTTCAACGTGAAGTACTCGACTTCACTACATCCAAAATGAAATCATTCAGACTTCCTGCACCGCAAAAAATTCTCAGTATTTGTGCACTCCTAATTTGGAGGTGACAAAATTCCCAATCACACTTTTTTCACCTTCTTCCCCAGAAAGACAGAATTTCTGTTTTTCAGCCAGCTCTGGCAATGCGTCCCTATCCGCTGTCTGCAAAGCACCATCCTCGCATTGCCACCCCGTGCTCAGAGGCAGATGGAAGATCCCCTCGCTGTTCCACCTGGTTACTGGCTGGCTCTGGACTCACCTCTCATGAACTGCCTGGCTGATGCCCACCGTTTGCGATGATACACCAGTCAAACACAGTGACGGGGACTTGGGTTAGACTGGTTTGGGTAGCTGGCACAGCCAGGCTCATCTCACCCCTGGAAGGTAAGGAAGGAGGCGCGGCAGGCTGTGTTTCTGGATGAAGAGGTACGACCATTATTCCTTCGGGGGTAAACCCGGGCTAACAACTTATTTCATATCAGTTAGTGCCAATCACTCGCGGCGTCTGAGGAGCTGAGAGAGCTCTGCTGCTGTGGGCCTGCATAGTATTCAGGCGGCTGACCTTGAGGTGAAAATCTCTCTATCCCATTATACACCCCCTGAGACACCCAGGCCCCCTCTACTTTGTTTTCTCTGCTCCCTGTCATTTATTTTCATCTCTCATTTTAATCTTCTTAGCATGACATGTGTGCCTGTTGAAGAAATGCTTTCTATGCAATCTAGCAAGTACGCTAGTATGGTATGTTCATCTCCACATTTGGGTATCAGTGGTGTTTTTTGGCTATTCATCAAGCATTTCTGTTTCAGTAAAGTTTATCTTTCAGAGTTTCATATAATCACATTAGCATGGCAGATGTTAAATAGAAGTGGGGAAAGGGTGCTGAGAGGGACTGGGGGAAGAGAGAACAGCTCTGTGGAAATGGCTGAGCAATTTTTTTGCAAGGAAAAGGTGACTAGGGACAGAAGACGATCACCAGATTTGTTTCCATACCAAGGCTGAGAAATAAATAATCCAAGCTAAGGATGAGTGACTCTAGCCCTGCCAAATTTTGGATTCAAATATTCTGCAGAAATGGCTCAGAAATTGTACTTTGCAGGTAAATGGGGGGGAAACCCTCAGGGCTCCGTTATAAGAATGCAGAGCAGCTGGGATGAATGAACCTCGTCAGTATAAAAGGCCTACTCAGCATGACCTTCATTCTTGTAGGGTAGGTCTGTGTTAGGGCTTTCTGGGCTACTGATGTCCCTCAGTGAGACTTCTCACTGCAGCTGGCTTTGTACAGAGTGGCCTGCAGAAAGCAAGGTGCTCCTGGGGCTGTCGGTGGCAGAAGCCCAAAGGCCTGGGTGCAGCAAGGCTGAGATCGCTCTGCCACCTTGTACATTAAACTAAAAGACCCTTTTGTTCTTTTTTTTGTGCCTGAAGGGATCAGCTTTGTTCAAGGTGAGGAATGTCAGCTCTGATTCCTCTTGTATCAGTCTGTCTGCATCTCATTAAGTTTATATGTAAAGTTTGGGTTTTAAATAAACAGCAGTACACCCCTATTTCATATCAAGTCATGTATCTGAATATATATATATATGTTTTGGCCTGACTCTGCCCCACAGTGGCTCTGAATGCCAGCCCTTTGCCATTCCTGCTATGAGAGACACCTCAGGTTTGAAGCAGCACATGGTACACCCTAGCATCCTGCTGCTTGCAGGTTGTAGCTAGCAATGCCATCTTAATGCAACTCCTAGACTGCTCTTCTGTCATCTCTCTCCCTTATTTCCAGTAGTTTCTGATTTGGGAGGAGCTCCAACTGAGAAGGGTTTTGTGGGGGATGAGTCTGAGAGGGGCAGGCAGACAATCAAGATGGGGGTGGGGGGAGCGTGATGTTAGCAGGGGGCTGGTAGGAGCAGAACTTTGTGCCCTGGGGCACCAGAAATGGAAAGACAGACAGAAGCACCCAAAAAGAGAGGAAAAATATAAAATGCTAAAGGAAATTGGGACTGAAAAGGAGGGGAAGGGCTGCAGTTGGGAGTCCCGCCAAATGGCTGCAGTTGAAGTTGCATGGTTGGTGGTGCTCTGAGGCCAGCAAGGACCTTGGCCCAGAAGCACGATGATCTCCATCTCATGCAGCCTGAAGCTGGTAACCACATAACATGGAAACTGAGCCACAGCTGCAAGAATTCAAATATGCAGAGTTTGGTATTATTTTTCTTGTGCAGATAGATTATTCTGCCTAGAAAATATGTTTTTCCTAACTAAGCAATGATTTTTTTGTGTTAAATAATGTCTTATCCTGGCTCCTAGTGCCAAAGATAGCACAGGATGAATACACCTTTAGGTACAGCAAGAATCAGGATAGTAAAGAAGGCAAGGAAATATTGAACAGTCCTGAATCCTGGTTACTCTCTCTGCATCATTTCCAAGTGGGAGGGGCAGGTTTGCCCCTGGGCTCAGTCTATGAAGTCGAGATGAAAAATTTTATGATATGAATCTGAAAAATCTTTTCCAGACTTTCTTACTAGTGTGGTAAGTTTTTGTTTGTTTGATTGTTTTTTTTAATGTGGCCAGCATTGGAAATGTTATATGCCTGCGTACAAAATCACACAAGTCAAAGGCAGGGTAATGAAAGCCACACTTTCACCAAGCTGATGAGATAAAAAGCAAGGAGGAGCATGTTAATACAGCCACAGGAGTTTTGACTTGGATATCCCCTCAGTAATCAGCATCTAGCAAGTCTGAGTTTCATCTCCCTGGGTGTTAAGAATAAACATCAAATGTTGTGGACAACCACAAAAGCCTTTTAACATAGGTTTAACTACTAAGCCCAGAAAGATGTTTTGGCTCTGAAAAGAAGGTAATAAGCAGCACTTCAGCTGAAATAGGTTGTTCCATAGCTGAGAAGAAGCATGCACAAAACCTTTTTTATTCAGTTAGGAAGAATATTAGCATAATGGATGTTGTTATTTTTATATCGTGCATTTAGATTAGTACTGAAGAAAATACTTAAATAACTTTAGGTCATTTGCAATGAGGAAAGCACTTATGCACATTATATAACTTTATGCAGGTATTAAAAACATCTCAGGTCTCTAGAGCATTTACTGAATCAAACTCAGTATTTATTAGTAAATTGTATGAAAAGCCACTTTCATATATACACAGCTTGAGTTCTCTAAAACCAAATGTGAACTAGAAATATTTCCATGACTCTTGCATTTAATTGCATGATAGAGAAAGAACGAACGGTTGGAAAGAGAATAAAAACAGTCCCCTGTAGCATATTATTAGCTTTTGAGCCCAAAAAAGGAGATTATGGGCAATAAATAGAACAGGACAGTCTCATGTACTTATTACACCAAGAAATGGAAAACCAACATGAAAGAGAAAAATGTGGGGGTTTTAAACCTTTGTCTTGGGAAGTTTTAGTTGGTTATCCAGTTAGCTATCTGAAAAATGTCTTAAGTTAGGCTTCTGTCCAATCTTCGATGCACCCTTGAGCAGGATGAAGGAATAGTTGAAGTGTAGCAGTATCGTTTACAATAATAAAGGACCACTACGCCTGGCACTTCAGAAACTCAGTTCCCCTCCCTCTTGAGCAGTTCTCCATCTTAAGTAACAACCTATTAAGTGTTATTTGTAATGCGAGTCAAGGCATTTCTACGTACTGCTTGATTTTGATCTTTGCAACTTCCACTTCAGTTTTCGAGGGAAAACATTCATGTAAAATGGTGCCCTTTGACAGATGCAGGGCATGATTCTCCTACATCCCTTGAATCAGGCAGAATAATACCTGTTACAGTGTTATTCTAAAGAATATGAACTTCAATATCAGCACTGACCAGCCTGGAGGAAAGTGGAGACCTGAGAGTATAGGGAGTTGTCTAAGCAAAGGCAAGTACATGCATTTGATCTTATTTACAAAGCAGAGAGCTCAGACTGCCCTTGCTATAAAACCATCAGTTGGGGGAGTTGGCCAAGCTTTCTTGGTTCCCCTCAAATTATTTTTCAATGTTGGAAACGTGTGTGCATACATGTACTAGCCTTTTAAGTCTCCTTGAAAAGGGGAAATTTTGGGTACACTGCTGAGTCACTCTGTGCCTTTTTGGTTAAAAGAAAAAAACACCAAACTTTTAAGGTAAATAAAGAAGCAGGTCATCCTGTGTGCTTGTGTGGCTCTGAGCACGGTGGGGTCACAATTCAGAATGAGGTGAGGGCAACACGAATTACAGCCAGAAGAGCCAGAGTCGGTGAGCAAAGTTGCTTCCACTTTACCTGTATGCTCATGTATTTGTCGCAAAACATATGGCCCGATTCCTCGCTTGTGCTTATATGAGAAGTCTCCATAGTAAACAGAACAATACCAGAGGAAGCAAGGAAACAAACTGGCCTATTTATAATTGCTCTGCTACCAATATACTCTTTAATAGCTTGCCCAGATTAAACATAATTGTGTATACTCTCTGGAAGAGTGGTTCTGAATCCTGTACCTATAATTTTGTCTCTTGTCAGAAGATGCTTTTATAATGCAATCTGTATTTATAACTGGATTCTACACATCCTATTACATGGATACTTTAATATTAATTACTTTGACCCCTGTTTGACTACTGGATAAAGGGACAGGGGGCTTTTTCCAAGAAGATAATTCTTCTCATTTTTCCAGAGAAATGACTCTTGGTTTAATTTTGTTTCTCTCCAATCACTGCAGCACTTGTCTTGTTCCAGGGTCCTTTTATAAGAGGAAATGATCTTTCTGTGTGAAAAAGACTTCCTCTCTATCAATGGACAGAAAAGAAACTCTGGTATGCTGAAAAACAGCAAAGACCCAGGTTCCTGCAAGTACCCTGCCAAGCTGCGGTCAGCTGCCAAACACCACAACTGCCTGGCCTTACCTCGGGGCAGGCAGGGGAAGGAGGTTGCACGGTGCCTCTTTCTGCAGAGGATTTAACCACCATCAGCGTGCAATGCGTGTCGACGTTTAACGTGGAGCAGCATCTGGAGCTAAGTGTGACTGCAGATGAGGCAGAGGAGGCCACTTCACACCATGCCAGGAGACCCGCTCCCTGCTTCTTCTGCAGCAGGTCAGAGAGGCAACTGCCTTGCTGAAACCCTGGGCCTTCCCTGCGTTACCATTCCCCTTCCCACCTTCTTTCTGCCTTGCCTAATTACTGTGTGAGCTCTTCAGGGCAGTCTCTGCCGCCGTGTACCCAGCACAGTGGGGCTAAGATGTGGGTTAGGGCCCTGGGGCACTAAATGCAGTGGAAGTCATTAATAGGTCAAGAAAAGAAATGTTGAGGCATGTGGTAAGGATGGAGAATGAGCAAAACCCTGAAAATTCCCAAATGTTTACTGGCCTGTTCTTTGAAATCTAATATCTTGGCTCAGCTCTTTGATGTTGCTTCTTTTTCCTGACAGAGGATCGGTGGTTTTGGCCAGCCCCTCTGCTTCTCTCTTCTCTTCCCCTCTCTCCTTATCCACTGACAAATCCTCTGGATGGGACAGGGTTTCAGCTTGCAAGCGGAAGTCTCATCTCCAGCATGGAAACTGGGCTGTCCACTTCTCCACTGTAATCCTCTGGCCCACCAGCCCAGAGGATTACAGTGGAGCAAACACATTATTTTGTCAATAAAGCGTTAGCTTTATTGTAATGTCAGTGATTCCCATATTGGATGCAAGCACTTACCAAAAACAGCAAACAAAAAACCGTGTAGCTAAAACCTTTACAAAGACGGCATCAGGCAGAGGCTTCTCTAACCTGACTCGAAGTGGAGACGGGGAAGATGCTGCATTGCAATGACTGTGTTACGTGCTGCATAAACAGGCGCTCATCTGCTGGTACCCATGAGGGAACTAATGTTCCCTTATTCCCCCATCCCTCCACTGCCAGCTAATCTGTGCCTGCCCTCTAATTTCCTGGCAACTGTTCTAATGTACAGGCTAATAATGTTTGCAGCAATCCTGGGAGACGCCAGTGTGCAGGCTAGCTATGGGGTTATAGGATCCAAAGGAGGATTAATTAGGGGAATTGTGGCATCTGGAAGCGGGGAGCTTTTGAGAAGCCCTTCATCCAGGTGGTGTGAGCAGGAGTTCAGATAAGCACCCAAATATTTCTGTGAAGAACTGGAATGCCATCCCTAATTGAAGTTCAACCACTACTAAGTCCCCTTGATAATTTCTCCTCCTTTCTTCCTCAGACTATCTCTTTTGTTGTTATTTCCAACTATAACTTAATGAAAACACATTTGAAAGTAAAATGATGGATTTCTCAGGGACTCTGACCCTTAGGGGCAGTCATGGAGATACTGCAGAAGGAGATGAGTACACAAGCTCCTGTTAATTAGAGCAGAGTGAATGATTCATAGGAAATAATTTATTCAATTAATTTAGCCTCTCTTTCTTTTGCAAATTACCTATGAAAAGTTTACAATTTTATTGCATTCAGCTGCTAGACAGCAAATGATTTCTCTGCATGTAGTTGACCCCCACGCTGTTTGAAATGTAAAGTCTGGCTTTTAGTTTTCCAGTGGACAGAGGTACTGGAGTTAGTGTCCTTCCTTGATTAAACAACCGGCTTTTAACATGCGCCTCAAAAAACTGATGTTCATTGTTACAAATGTAGAGGTGACCTTCCATGAATATTATTAACCACGGCGTAGAAATAGTTCTGCTGGTGAACCCATTTGCTAGAAAAATGATCTGGAAAGTCTGTCCAGCGCTTCCCCTCCTGTGTCCGACATGGCGTGTATTTGTGAGCCTTCCCCTCTGGCGTGCTTGGGGAATTTCCACTCTTTCTCCTTCACCAGACCTGTGCAGAGTCCTTTGCTTAAGCTTATCTCCACATTGAGGCAACCTCTCCGGAATATCAATTGTCTGATCAAAGCAGCCATGAAGCATAGTTGTTAAAGTCAAAGTCATAAAATTCATTGCCAATAATCTGATGCCTACTTGCTAAAGTCCTTGTCAGCAAGGTGGATATTTATTCATCAGGAAGCATTCATGATGCTTACCATTTTTACAGTACAGATTAGAGAATACTTCACAAGCAGCACAAAATCCTAAATCGTACCTGTAATGCCCCTCCACCACCAAGCAGCAAACAGCCCTGCTCCCTAGCCTTGCAGCATTTCCCTTTGTCTGACTTCCACACCTAGGGTAAATTAAATTCACGCAGAACTTGGGTATGGGCAACTGAATTCGCATATCTGCCTGTCCAGGTTTAGGGCAGGGTCATTGCCTCCAGTGGACTTCTGCTGCCCTGAGAAGAGGGACGCGTGGCAAGCCTGACCCATGGCGGGCAGGCTTTTCTTGAGATGCATCCGAGTGCGTGGGTTGTAACTCTGCGCTAAAGCTAACATTAGTTTCGGTAACAGCTTTTCTCACTCCATCATGAAAAAATATTTTTAAAGACCAAACGGTACTGCGTGAAAATGAATGCACGGCAGCATTCTTGTAACAGGTGCGCAATATTTCAGTAATAGGCTTGTGGGATGTTTATTCACTTGCCAAATTCATTTATCAGGTATTGGATTCAAAGGATTTCCCAACAGGATATCTGCAGAGATTAGTGAGCTAGGCAAATGTGCTTTGAACAAATGCATCCTTTCATCAGGCAGTCATTTGGATAATTCCAGCATCAACATGCTCGCTGCTGGAATGGGTCAGCTGGTAATTGCATTACCCACTTTTCCGGCAGTCATATGTATCTATCCCTTTAGATCCTACAAGGGCAAGGTTTGGCCTGTGACCTGTTAGTCAAGAGGCACCTGCCCATCCTTGCCCGTACATGTGCAGTTTCAGCTAGCCCAGTGTGGCCCAAAGTAACCTTTCTTGCCTGGAAAGAGCTGCTGTATCAAAAAAAAACAAAAATGTGCTGCAAGACTTTGTCAGCACAGGTTGACAATACTTCGTTTTGAAAAACAACTGAAGAAAAATTGCCTTGACGATGTAAGAACATTCTATTTCAAAGTATTTTAGAATAAAGTACTCCTTATTTTCATTTTCTTGTCCTTTAGAAGGTATTTTTATTTTGGTTTTTAAAGTTGAAAGTAAAATGAAACGTACTTTTAGCAGAAGAAATTTGTCATTGGATTTGAATTTTTTTCTCCTGGAAATTTTTCTTAGGAGAAATTTTGAATGGATTGTCATTTTGATGGAGGACAGAAATTAATATTAAAATAAGAGGAATTTCCATGGTTTGAAAAGTTCTGCAGTTCAGCTTTAAGATAGCAATTAATGCAACAGATATATTGGAACCCATGTTTTATTAGCAGATTAACAAAGAAATAGCAAAAGTTTTGTTAGTCTTGTTCCAACAACTAAATGGCTCATTCCTTTTCTTATCTGCTGTATCCTATAAAATTTCTGGTCTTAAATGCTGCAGTGACTAATCATGGAAGAACTAATCAGCTTGGTTTATTAAATGGCCAGTTATCTCTTAATAAATGAAGTTTTCTCTTTTTAGAAAGATCAGCTGCCTGCTCTGTGAAAATGAGGCTCTATTTGAGATACCTGAAGTGGAGAACCATCATTCTTTCATTGATTTTTGAAAATGTGGGTCACCACACATAAGGTACCAAGCTTAAATCTTGTGATGACTTAAACGTAGTTTTTCTGTGCCTTGAGCTGTAGAAGTACAAACAAAATGGAGGATTTAAGGGTTAGCACATGGTTTTTCAACCTGCTGTTTGCTTTGCCATCTTTTTTGAGCCTTTTTTATTGTGGAGGGCTGAAAGACCATTTAATGAATGAGTTTTGGAGTACACCAGGGCTTTTGCCATGATAGCAGGAACAGGTAGGACATCACCACCTCATCTTTCCCCGCCAGTTGGCCTGCATAGGGCCACAATGTCTTGGTGCATCCCACCACAATTTGCCCTGGTGTCCCCAGGCTGGGCTCTGCTGGGGAACAGGACCTCACACCCAGCCATGGACAACCAGCTGGAGGCAGTGGGGAAGGATGCTGGCAGATGTCCTGCTCACCATCGTGACCAGGCTCCTCTGGATGGCTCTGGTGTGGAAATGCCTGCATGCAGGAGCCCTTGGGCAGCGAGGAAAGGAAAGCCAGAGCGCGCTGCTGCTTTCTATCAAGGAGAGTTTAAAAGCGACTTGCCGGCTGACAGAAGCAGCAGCTGCAACAAAATTTCCCGCCCCCCTCCCTTTTTTTTTTTCGACAGCAACGTTTTAATCAACTTGGGCTGAACATGAAAGTCTGAGTGGGAGGAATAGCTGGGGAGGGGAGGAGGAGTGGAGGAATGGCTGGCTGCTGGCATGTGTCTGAGCTAAGGGACGCGCTCTGCCTAGGAGGACAGTTAACCTACACAAAATGTTCTGGCTTCTTGCCTGTATCAGCCACATCATGCTGCTCCAGCCTTTAGTGCCAGATCCCCGAGATGGTGACTGTCACTCTGACAGAGGGAGAGAGAAGACAGAAAGATAGAAAAATGGGGGGGGGGGGAACCCAAACCACCAAACCCAACACCACAAGCCAGTAATAAGCTTGCCGTCAAGCCCAGGTCAAGCAGCAGTATTTTTGGGCATGAGCACTGGTGGAAAGGTAGCGAGCCAGCTGTGTGCTTCTGCAGAATAAATCAAGGCCAGGCTGAAGGCCTTGGAGAGTAAAGTCAGCAGAGCCCCACAGAAATGGCTCTGAATGTGTAACATTTAATAGGGAACCTGAACTTGTGCAGTCTAGCCACAAGCAAACCAAGACCAGGGCTGGGATTTTTTTTTCATCTGTTAAATCCAGGTGGAAGAAACATATTGATCTCTAGAAAAGAAAAATTCATAGTCGGAAATGCTTTGATAACACATTTGTCTATACCCATAGACTTTCTTATACAAGCGATATTATGATAGCTAGTTTACCAAAACTGCCCATGGCCTTGGGTCAAATCTCCTGGTCTCCTTAGGCCAGGACTTTTGCCACCTCCTCTCTTACAAATTTCGTCTTCTGGAGAAGGCTGTTAGCTCCCACAAATAAGCAGCTCCCTCTCCAAATTATTCTGGAAAACCAAGTGGTTGCTCTCTGCCCCCACACTTTGCATGTGGGAGTTGACAGACCCATGTCATTACCCAGTCTGCAAAAGATCTTTTAACAACACAACTGCCATTCCCAGGTTACTCTGCATAGCTCTCATGGACTTCTCCAGCACCAGTGAATTAGCCGGGCATCGTCAGCGCAGAGGAAAAATGTCCTCCTTTGGCTGCAAATGGCCACAAATATCTTCTCAGCCTCCATGCTTGAGTTTGGAGCTGGCGGCTCCCCCAGCAAAGGCGGCTCAGGGGAGCACAGAGGAGGGACAGCAGCTTCTCGAAGCACAGGGGGAGTTGCAGCTGATCCTACAGTGAGTGTTCAGATGTGAAGCGACTGCTGCAAAGCACATCTTAATAGGTAAAAGCTGTCTGCAACTTCACTTTGAGACCTGGCTGTTGATCTCATAGCTTGCACTCAAATTGTGCTTTCAAGCTGTTCTCCGAAACCACTTATCTACTTCAAAAATATTTTTAATGGAACCTGAGATCCTCCAGTAGCTTGAGTTCTAAGGAAAAGCACCAAATATAACAAGATTCACATCAGAATAACACATTATTCCAGGATATTTGAAGATGAGGGAAGATGTCTAAGGTCATTTGAATGAAAGGACTCAAGGTGAGGAGGCTTGAGGATCATTTCATTTATTTTATTTAGACTTACCACAGAAAACGAAAAGCATCTAGGGACCATTAATGTGATTTTTACATCTGCAAAAGCCACAAATCAAGAAATTCGTTGGAAGCGAATAGACAAACAGTTGATTTAAAGTATACATTAGGGGAGTACAGAACCACAGCTGCTCTTATTGCAGCTGCCACCCAAGGTACGTGTTTTTCCTTGAGCCAGCCTGTCACACAAGGACCATGCTAGATGCCTTGCAAAAACCCTCTTGGTGCCTCCCTCTCCTGTGCCGGCAGCCTCTGAAGGGCAGAGAGAGAGAGAGGGTGGACAGGGGGCTGGTTACAGCAAACACCTTCCAGCTGGTAGGAAGCTTTCATCTGCTCCAAATGGATGGTAGGGCTGCTTAAATAAGCTGTGTATTTATCTAACATATCCTCAGAGAATTATAAAAGTGACACTGCTGTACCTCAGTGGAAAGGCAGCAGAAGTTGAAAAAGTAAACAGAAAAGCCTGGTGGATGGATTTATAAAAGCTTCAGCCCTTTCTGCTTTCTTACTGTAGATCCACTGCTGTCTCGCTGGATGTGAAACGCATGTGACAATCATTTGGCATGCAGATATATCTGTGGTTGTTCAGGTGCCAAGTTAACACCTAGCGTTATATGGGACATAAAAGAAAAGTGGGGGAAAAAAGTAATTTTTGTGCTTTTTGCCACTCGTTTGGGGTTAAGGTATAAAGAATCATGAAAGGTTTTGTTTTCAGGGCCCTGTTTTCTTCCCACCTCTCTACCGTTAGCAATATTATCTGTGTCAATTTTGTTGTTCAGCTGTCTCTGGTGGAAAACTTCTTGCAGGCATCAACAGTAAAGGTCCTTCAGGTTTTACCTGGATGTTTTAGCTCTTGAACAAAGGCTCTTTTCTCTCATATCCCTTAATAAAAAATACTTCACAAAACCCTGGAGCTTCTAATAACTGTATAGATATTAGAATAGGTGGAAGATTTTAACAGAACAGGGGGGATGCTCCTCGATGCATCCTTCACTGTGGGAGTGCTATATGCAGCTCACCCAGCAGTCCTCTCTGTCCACTTACACCGAAAAAGCCTTTAGAAATGGAGCAGGCTGGGGTTCCCCGGGTTGTAGTACGGAGATGTGCTCAGCCAGTGGTCTCCCTATAGCCCACCTCTGTAACCAAAGGTAGAGGTGGAGAGGTCTGTAGAAAGGTGGTAGCGGTTGGGAATGGCAGTCATTGCACCCACTTTGGTCCATCAAACTCAATCCATGACTCAGGCATCAAGCCCAAAACAGTGACCCAGCTCCAGCTGGTCAGTGGAGAGAAGCTGCTCATCCTGACATGGACACGTGTCCCTCTTGTGTTAAATACCCACCTTAGAGTGGCGTGACTCACTCCCCACAGGTTGCCCTCACCCTGCACATTGTGCCAGCCTAACCAGCTGGCGCTGACTAATTGCTTAATTTTAAGGTGGATAAAGTTTTAGACAGTAGGATAAATCCCATCTCTGGTTTCTGAACAGCCAAAGCAACAATCAGTTGTTAAATAATGAGGGGTTTGTCACACTGGCTTTCTAGAAAGTCCTGTGGTCAAAGCAGACTCCAGCAATTAGCTTCCCTCAAGTCTCCCTGACAAAAAACATAGTGTATCATAGCATTTGAGGGTTAACGTTGGCCTTCCAGAAAGAGGTACCAATGCAAAATAAACTTGTGTGAAATCTTGATAATTGGGTTCAGCACTTACTAAGTTAAAGTTAGACATTGGAACAATCTGCATTTTGAACAGGACGCGTTTAGGTGTGGCATAAGTGTGAATATCCCGTGAAAGGTGGTACACCTCCTTCAGCTGATGAGGCATATAAGATCTGAATTGCCCTCAGAAGTGTATGTAGCCATCCACAGAGCAGCTTTTAGACAAGCATCACTTGAGGACGTGTCTCATTAAGACACTAGATGTGTCTGAAGGAGGTTACAGGATCCTTGTAAAGCAGAACAGAGCAAAACACTGCCCTCATTCTGTGTGAGACGGCATCGCTCATGCTCATCAGGCATCCTCAGCATAATTCCTGGGAAATGCTGCTGTTACGCAGCTAGTAACACCAGTCTTATACAGGGACCCTTTCTGGTGTGGGGAGGAGGGAATGATATATGTACTTTTCAGCCTAAAAAGAGGAAAAATTATGAGCTCAGTTTTACCTGTGCAAACTGAGAACCAGGTTACGCAAGCAGCTTCACTGACATCAGGAAGGCAAGACTATCTTTTTCCTATAGCCCCAAAGAAGTAAAGCACCCTTGTTCAAGAAGGACCCCAGAGCATGAATGTGTGTCTGCTGAACATGTGTGCTGGGGCTCAGGTTCACATCAAGCAGGGATCTCTGTCTGAGGGTGGCTTTGGACCACATTTAGAGGCTTTACTCTACAGAAGGCAGGAGCTACTATTATGAAGCAGGGGTTTCATCTACTTGTTAGTGTGTCATCTATGATGTTTCATTTGTGATTTCATGGTCATCTTAAAGGCACGTTTCTTGGTGGTCATTACAAAATGAGCTGGGGTCTGAGTCCACTTCTAAGCCTTAAAGACCACCAGTGACCAGATCTGTAACCTCCTTTCAGGTCTCACTGGCTGTTCCTCCCAGAGAGGAGGGATATTTTCAGCATCCCTGGTTCAGTCTTCAAGAAGAACGAACAAAATAAGCATCAACATTTTTGGCTCATCCCTTCCAGGTCCACATTGTGGATGCACCTCTTGAGAGGGTCCTGTATTTCCTTTGGAATCCTGATACACAGCAAGAGGCAGAAGAAATGTTTGCAAGGCAAATGCTTTCTGATGGGCCTTCCCCAAACTCACTAGTTACAAGCCATTTGTATGGAAATGACACTACAATTACTATCCTAGAGCTGTATCCAACCTCAGCTTCTGCCAGCAGAAGATACGGGGTACCAGATGGCAGAAATCCTACCCGAGCACCAAGTGGTTTAAACTGCTCTTTTTGCTAGGAATTTAAATGGTCCATATGCTGAAAGTATAATGCTCGGCTGCACCCTGGCTGCCTAGCAGAGGTCTCTGCTGTCTGGACTAAAGAGGACGAGCAATTAGCTTGTCGCAGCTAGGAGCTTGTATCCACTTTTACATCCCAACGTCAGACTGTGCTACAGTCATACACGTGTTAAAATGTCTGGTCGTGCATCTGGAGGAGGATGGTGGTGCCTGCATTTACAGTCTGACTGTCAAATTGGGGGTGTTGTGACAGAAGCTTGAGAGAAAAGCGAAGACTGAGTGTGGTCTGGGTGTCCAGTCTCTCCTTTTTCTCAGCTATCTGCTTCTGGGATCGGCTGGTGAAACCCCAAGCTAAGGGATTCAAAAGGCAGAGTTTGTCATGTATTTCAGAGGAGTGCAAATGCTGTGTCTCACCAGACCCTGGAAATCGGAGGCTGCAAATTCCCCCCTGGAGAGCTGCTTTGCAGCAAGCTGCACGGTGCCTGGAGCAGAAGGTCATCAGCTCTGGTTACATGTTGCTCTCCACAGGGCAGCTAGAACAGCCCTTCTCTTTCATCATCTAGGTGATTTCATCTGGTTGCTAGAAAGGGCTTGCTTCTCCCATGAGAAGATCCTTTACTCCAGGCACCCCTCATAAGTCATCTTCCAAAAATTTGCTGTCAGCCTGGCTGGCTGAGGCTGTACCTGCTTCAGGGCAGTAATGCCCTTTTTTTGTGTGAAAAGGTGACAGAGCACAGTGCTTCAAATGAAAAAATGCCCCGCCTTGTGCAGAAATGTTATCCCTTCTCCTGATTCATAGCCTCTTCTCTGATTCATCCAGTCTCCCCGTACCTTTTGTGTTGGAATCGGACTCCAGAGAGATGGCTCGGAGGGCTACGCTAAAGTAAGCCCTGGAGAAAATTCCTTTCCTGGTCAGCTCACTCTGAATTACTCCTCTGCTTAAAATGTACTCTCGCTGTCCTGGCTCACTGCCTCTAGATTTATTACGTAACTTTTGCTTAATTCAAATTATGTTTTCTCTTTACTGGCCCGGTTGCCTGAAAGATCTGCTTCACCCTGAATCTGGTGACACTGTTGTTCATTATTCACTTCTTCTCTCTCCAGTTCTGGCACTATCAACCAATGTTGGTATCTCGCCTCTGACGTCCTTATCTAAATCACTTACATACATTCAATGCATTTAAAAGAAAGGGAGGTCAGGTTTTTAGAAATCTTGCAAGGTCATTGCAAATAAGGCTAAGACATCATTTGTTTTTTGCTTGTCCTTTTCATATGGAAAATTGTGTTTTGATATTCATAAGGAGACTTTTATTAGCAAATGTAAGAGTGCCTTGAAACAGATATTTTAATCATGCATGTAATTTTTTATGATTGTGACTATTAGTATTTAGCGTGCCTGTTATCCTTGATGTTTTTTTGCCCAGGAGGTCTCCAGATGAACAAAGCGGCACATACTTTAGTAAATTATTCTCTCTGTATCTGTGAGTTACTGACCCTTTTAAAAACACTTTTTGCTAATATACATATATATATATAAAAATAAATAATACAGTGTTGTTTCTAATGGGAATAGACAACAAGCATTTCCTAGTGAAAATGGCTCTTTCTAGCTGTTCCTCTCAGCCCTATGTCAGACCTAGATAACTTCTAGGGGGCTCCAAGCCTGTAATAGGAACCCAGAGCTCCTTGGAGGCAATGCTTCAAGCACTGCTGTTACGGTGAGCGTTAAATCAATCTTCTAAAAGGTTTCAGGCTTGTGAAGTGCTCCATAACAAGTATTTTGGCCTAGGTCCTCCAAAGCATCTGAATCCCAGACACTGCTTCCACAGCAGTGGGGCACTGGGGTGGCATCTCCTCATATGGTGGTGCAGGTGAAGGCAGCTTGAGCCTGAGCAGAGATTGGAGCAGCCTCATGCTGCATAGACATCACCCCATGAAACCCTTGCCACCACCCCAGTGCAGGAGCACACTGGGCTATTTGGTGCCCCAGCAGGAGCACATTGCCAGAGGAGAAAGCCTCTCTGCCTGGGTGAGGAGGAACCAGTGGTCGTTTACTGCCAGAAAGCCCCTTAGGTACTGGCAGGTGGCCATAAATGGAAGTTGTCTATAGGCTGCTTTTAAACTCTGCCTGAGCACCTGCCCTGTGTGCAGCTGGCTCTTCTGGAATTGGCTGGGTGCTCCTCAGCTGTGGCCCCCCCCATGTTTCAGAGGTGGGGAGACATGGTTCACGGGTTCAGTCCAGGCTCACAAACTCTTCAATTCCCCCCAAGGCAGTTCACAGGAATCATAAAACCTTGAACTGCAGAAGTCTCAACCCCTCCTATTATGTATGAACTTGTTTCCAGTCTTTCACTGGGCTGCAGGGCAAGTTTGTTCATTTCAGCAAAAATGATTTCTCTTCCCAAATACAGCAAATTGTACGCAATCCTTAATGGTTGATACGAATCCATTTTCACAGGTATCAGGTCTTACATCTCTGCAAGTTGACTCCATTTTCACAAAATAAGTAGATAAAAGGGTTGAGGTTTGGAAACCTCCAAAGAAAATAAGTATCACACAATGGGGGGAGATGAAAACCTTTCTCACCTATAGCATGCACTGAGCTGGTATCCCCATGGCTCGTGTTACTGTACATCTCCTCACACTATGTCTCTGAAGTAAGGTAGTGCTGTCATTCTCACTGGATACACGGGGTTGTTTGATGATGGACAGATGGGAAATCTGTAAGAAAGCTAGAAAATAATCTAGATTTCATGAGTTCTGGACTAGGAAAAGCAAGTTAGGTGGTTAAACAGTGTTATGGATTAGAGGATAAGTCACCAGAGTAGGAGACCGAAGTGTGTTTTATCAGGGATTTATTGCATTTACTCTTTCTCAGCTTGCAGTGGTGAAAGAAAAATGTCAACAATTGACAAATAAATTAAACTGATCCAATAGCTATTAACATTTTATACTCCTCAGGTGGCACTAGTCACAAAATAACCCTTGAGTAATACATGTGCTAAATATCAACAGTAAGTTTCAGTATTTGTCATCAAATGTGCTTTAATACTGAAGCTACCCATGCACAGAAAAATAGAAGGAGCAAGTAATGTTTGTAGACAGCAAGAAGACTAGAGATACCATGCTAAATACAAGAACAACCCTTCAGAAAACCACTCTGGTTATTAGTAAAAGAAAACTATTAGAAGTAAAATAAATATTGAAATGAGAAAACTAGAAAAGATAAATTATTGCATGCTAAATACTAAATGTAAAACTAAATGAAGCAGGACAAAAAGATTTTCAGGAGATCTTTGCCAAGGACATAAAATGTACCAGTGATGATAATGGCAGCAGAATCAGCAATAACAAATGCAACCACCTTTGATACAGGAAAAGAGTCAATGAAACCATCAAGAAGCAAAAGAATTATTCAAGAGAGGCAAGGTCATTATGGAAAGAGGAAAGGAATTATTGGTCTTACTATTCACTACCTGTGAGACAGGGTCTCACACCAGAACTGTATTTGATGCTGAGGAGCCTAAGGATCTATCTAAACCAGAAGTGTCAATAGAAGGTATTGCTGGACAAATCACAAGAACAAGACAGAGGTCATTGAAGAGTTATAAGGGAATTCAGATATGAAATTATTCAACAACTAATTGTGGTATGTAACCTATCACGTTTTCCCCAGAATAACGTACAGTGGCAAATGTGTCACCAGTCTTTAGTAATGACTGTAGGCATCACTGGGACCTACAGATCAGTAAATCTCCATTAAAGACAAAAGTCAAACGTGTAGAAACAATCATAAACAGAATTCTTACACACAAAAATACACATATTGCTGGAGAAGAACTGCACAGATTTTGTGAAGTCTTACCTTTAAAACATATCAGAGAGACTCGGAGGAGCTAGCAACTACCTGAATAAATGTGATCCAACTGGTAAGTAATGAACTTATATTTCACAATGCTTTTGGCAAGATCTGTCACCACAGGTTTTTAAGGAAGGGAGGCTCTCGTGAAGTCCACAGAGCAAGGGACATGGCAGGGAGGGAAATTACCAGGCAGCAAAATTCTTGCTCTTGCTCTATCTATTTGTGTGTTTTCCAGCAAAGCTGGTGAATCATGAAGTGACAATTTCTGTAGAAAAGATAAAATTACTCAGGATAATAAAATATGAGACAACTTTTGAATCAAAGAATATGAAAGAAGTCTACAAATTTGAGAGTGATGTGGAGCAGGCGAATGGGGAATGAAGATTCATTATTTCTGTCAGTACAAGACCCATGAGATACCCAATGAAAACTATGAAGCAGCAAGACTGAAATAAACAAAAGCATTTTTTTCCATAATATAGATGAACTCTTAAACTGTGGGACTCTTTGCCACTGAACATTGCAGATGTCAACTAAAAACAGGGTCAAAAACAGATTAGGCAACTCAGGACTATCAGTGACTAAGACATGCTGGCCTGAATTAATTTCAGGTCAGACTCAGTATGGCAGTTTCAATACCCTGTGGAAAAAAAAAGTCTTTTTGCTGATGGCACAAAATGGTATTTCTTGTATTAAAGTATTCTTACATTTAAAATGCATCCTTGGATGGTGAAGTGAGCTGTCAGAGTTTTGTTCTTGGCACAGTTGGTCAGAAAAATTGCAAAAGAACTATATTGCCATCAGAATCAAAACACTTTGCAAAACAGAATTGCTTTTGGCAGACTCCTGGAAGAAAATCAGTGGAAAAAGTACTGACAATGTAGTGTTGAAACATCCCATTCTATTTTTTATTTTGAAACAACTTTCTGCCTTGATTTTTTTTTTACTTTGTATTAGCTTTTTTGCTACAAGATAATATTAACTTCAAAAAGTCAAAGTCAAAACAGAATGTTTCAGTTTCCATTACAACAAAACCTGTCAATCAACTTGAAATACGTTGAGGTTTTTTTACTTCCCCTTTACTGACAATTTCAGACTTTGAGGGTTTCATTGCAATTCAGAAAAAAGTCAACTTTTGAAACTTGAAAGACCTTTAAAAAACAGGAGTCTTGTTCTTTAAAACTTGGGCAAAATCGCTCTATTTTCTTTCTCTTTCAGTTTGTTTAGCTGAAAAGTGGTAATAATGTTGCAGATCCATCTTTGCAAAGCCCTTTCAGACTGAGCACCAAAGAATCACACATTTCTGTGCCTGGTGCTAACACTGCGTGATCTCAAGCACCATCCCAATCCCACTGCTTTCAGCTGTGTCCCTCTTTCCCCAAGTCATTTGTTCACAAATGTCGAGGGTACAGCATATGGCATATTTCTTCTATGAGAACTGCCCATGACGTGTTTTGAGCCTTTCTTTTTCCCCTCTCCTTTTTTTTCTGTCCTTGTCTAATATTTTTGGTTTGCCTTTTTATTTCTGCAAACTGGGACTTGTTCTCTTCTGAGATGGGGGGAGGCGTTACTGTCCTGGGGGCTATTGGATTTTCCCTTGTCCAAGATCTTTTTATGGTTAGTGGCTTACTGAGTGAGGCATGCAAACTCTTGACAGTCTGAGCAGAGCTGAATCAACTTTGGCAGGACAGTATGAGGAAGCTTACAGTGCCGCTGCTTGTGCTATAAATACAAAACTAAAAGGAAGATCTCATTCCCTAAACTATGCACATTACGTCCTCAAATTGGGGACTCAAACATGCTTTGTGCTGTACATTAGCCATCTGCACCAGAGGGAATGTCTTCCTCATTTGTTCCCAGGATGGAGGCATCAGGATTGCTATGAGATAGCGTGAGGCTGGAAGAGTTTTCTGGGTCCTGGAATGCCAATAAGCACTTCAAACATCTTTCTTGGCTTCTGGAGTCCCTACATCCAGCACCCCAGAGCGTGATTTCTTTTTATAAAAAGAAAGCCTGTGCTATTTTTCATACCAATCACATGCTGTTCTAAATGGCTTAAAAGTTTCAAGGACTCCAAATGCTGAAAAACATCTGTATGCTGATGTGAGCAGCATGTGTAAGGATGATTTAAATCTAGTTTTTATCCTATTTAGCTCCCAGTGGCTTTTATGTTTTCCATAAATGGCTGAGAAAAGTTCTTGGCTGGAAAGAGCCATAAAAACATGTAATAAATTCTTTGTAGTCTCAACATGAGCAATTTATCATATTTTTGTTTGTTTGTTTTCTGGGATTTTGTTTGCTTTCTGTGACTTTGACATGTCTTGGATCTCTGATGAGTCTCTCGTTCCTCACTACACACTGATCCACACTGATAAACTGTCCTTTATGCTTTGGTTTCAAGGTAGTGACCCACAACCAGAACAGAACATCCATTGCCTGGGATGGCCACAAAGACAACCACCACCTATGTCCAACTGAAATGTGAGTCTTCCTAAAAATCTCTCCTGTAGGAGAATTATTCTCAGCAACCCAGAGGCCACAAGAGGCAGTAGGACTCCTTAGCAAGAGCTTGGCAGATTACAAGTAGAAGTTTTGGGTTTTGACTCTGCCCTGCTGCTAACTTGGGAAAGAGCTCTGTGGCACCCCACCCAGCCCAGCAGAACTGCTGACAGAGGATTTCAGGTCCTCCTGAACAGATCGTAGTGCATGTATTCACATCACATCTCCAGAGTCAGATTTAGTGATAATTTGACTCAAACTAATATCTACATAAGGGGATTTTGCAAATGTATAATTTCCAAAGGGCACATCTACTAATATTCTATTATAATTTCTGAACTCCATTTCTTTCATTAAGGAGCTAATTTTGTTCCCGAGAGGATCATTAGCTTTTACCCATTTTGATTAATTTAATTCATATTACCAATAGCTACCTAAGGCTTTATGAACTGGATGGGAACTTTTAGCTTTTGCTTTAACACAGTCTCTCACCATGAGAAATCTTGTCACCTCTAATTGCATTTAAAGGAATTTAAATTCACTTTCTTTGACATTTTTTTCCAGATCTATACTGAGTAAAGTGCACGTTACGCTCTTCACAATGCTCTCATTCTGCCTTCATAAAAACGTTAAGTGGGGAGGGCTCTTTGTCCAGGGTTATCCCGAAATCATTCTCAAGAGGCTTAATCCCAAGAGGTATGGGATTTCCTCAGCTCCCACTGAGCTACAGAGGAGCACTACAGATTTTCTTCTCCTTATATCTGTTGCAGCGGAGTTCAGCCTTGGGCTCTTCTCCTCCACTAGTCTCTCTGGGGTTCTTTACAGCTATCTTGAGATATTTGTGCACAGGAGAGAGGAAGTGGCCAAAGGAATTACCTTTCACCCATCATGGACACAGGGATGAGGTAATGACAGCAAAGAAGGGACCAAGGGGTGCTTGGTGTACAGCGTACAGCTCTTGGGACCACACCCACACTTTTACAGAAGTAGGACCAGATGCTGTTAGTCAAAGGGCCAAAGTGGGCTTCTTGGATATCTCTGGTGGCTACCGCTCTCTCTACAGCCCCTGTCAAGCAAAAGCCAGCATACTTTCTCTTTCCCCACTGTCACGTCTAAGCTCCAAGCACTGTCTATAACCGTAAATATATCCATTACCAGCAATTTAGGAAAATATAAGATATTAGGAAAAACTTCTTCACTGAAAGGGTAGTCAGGCACTGGAACAGGCTGCCCAGGGAAGTAGTTGAGTCTCCATCCCTGGAGATATTTAAAAGACGGGTAGATGTAGTGCTTAGGGGCATGGTTTAGTGGTGGACTTGGCAGTGCTAGGTTAACGGTTGGACTCGATGATCTTAAAGGTCCTTTCCAACCTAAACAATTCTATGATTCTATGATTCTAATTTCTTCTCAGATCCTGATGGAGATGTGATAGCAAAGTGCAAGTGCATGTTCCTGCATTCCCCATTTCTTTCCATTTTTGCTTCAACAGTTTGGATTTGTGTTCTTTAATTTTCATTTCTATTGACTGTCAATGGGAATTCATCCTAGCTGGATGAAAAAATCACCCTCCTCAGGCCTAAAATGCCACTCTACATGTTCCTAATTGCCTTGTTATTTTTGGATGCTTAACTTCAGCCGTGGGGATTGTAGTTGATCCTGCAATTCCCTGATATTATCATTAAAACTGGTGAGTTGTGATCACAGGTAAAACCACATGGTATAGGAAACAGGCTTTCAAAGCCCTTTACAGTGGCAACTATAAATGGCAGAAACATGGTGAATGTTTTGCATGGGCGAAGTACGAGCAGAATCTGCATTCTCCAAATGGCACATCCTTGGAGACCACACAGTCACTATTTAGAGACCTTGAACGGTCACCAAATCCAGCAGAAACTGTGGGCACTATAAATAGTGCTGGGACTGACGTGGCAGAGCTAGAGCTGAGCCATAGTACTGCAAAACCTCTGCAGTAAAGGCAGAGATGTAAAAAAAATGGGTCTGGATGGAGAGTTTGGTCCATACCATTGAAGGTAAGGTTGTTAGAACCACTATTATGTGAATTCCCTTACTGCATGCATGTTTTGCAGTGCATAAGCGGGAGGCAGCCTGCAAAGCCTTACCTTGTTTTGTGCTGATGGTGAGCTGGAGACAACACTGAATAACAGTGGAGAGAGGACCTCATTCTGAAGCTGCCGGCTGCCCTGTACATACAGCACAAAGGCAGTAAACACCTTATCTCACTAGCCTATAAATCTTTGTTGACCATCTCTGTATGTGTCTCCATAACAATATTTGATCTAATAGCCTTTTTAAAAATTTCCCTTCATTTTCCAGTGTAACCCCCCAGTGAATCATTAATGTAACAAGATAAAGATCTCTAGCTAAGGAATTATTCTTATTATAAAGTTCCCAAGTTCTAGTAGCAAACCTCTCCAGGGTATATATTAAACCAAAAAGGTCCCACATAATCATTTAAATCTACAAAACTCAATTCATTTCTGACTCCCTCCAGGCACTTGTTTTATAGTGATTTAATAAAGGGGAGTTGTGGCTGTTAAATGATAAAGTCTCCAAAGGGGACGTGGGAACTCTGCACACTAGTCCCCAACATTTGCTGGGAAGCTTTATTGCTCCATCTTGCCTGCATCCCTTTTGAAAAGGAAACCTTTCAAAGTCCTGCAAAATGAATAGATGATTCTGTTTTTAAAGAAAAGCAAAGTCCATAAAAGTTTCCTTCATAAATGTACTGCTCAAGGATATAGGTTACAAAAAGATTAAGCACGTAATTGTTCCAGAAATTATGTGTACGCTTTCACCAAATCACTGAAACTGAAGATGGAGCAAATGCACGTCTGCTCTACTTCCTTGCTTGTGCGGGAATGTTCCCTGCGATGCTTTTCCCGCTACTTCCTCCAGTCTAGTTCTAAATTACCTGTGAAATTATCATTGGTGCAATTCTGCCACGCGATAATGCACATAGATTCCCTGGCAGACAGTGTCTGATGGGTTTTTTTTTTTCCACAGCCTTGAAAATAGAGAGGTAGGGATAATAAAACACTAGCTTTCCTGATTGCATCAAAAGCATAACTGCAGGTATATCGGTATCATCCACTAAACCGCACTCAAGAGACATCAGAAGCTTTTTTTACATTTGGAAAATATGTTTACATGAGGTGGTGTCTTAGGAAAACTAGTTGTTTACCTGACATTAAACATAACTTCCTACCTAAGGCAGACACAGGGCTAGGTCAAGCTTGGTAATACCACGGCTAGTTACAATTCACCTGAGAAACCCCAGGGTTAATCTTCATCAGCTAATACAGGTTTTATAGTATCCATTTTTGTCCATGTTAAGAGAATATTTACATTCATTTTCAACTGTGCAGGTAACTACTGTATTTTGCAACATGCTGTATTTACCTTGTAAAAATGAGGCACAAAAGAGAAAATTGGAGCTTCCTTCCAAAATGCAAAAAATAACCTTTCTGAGGTGGATCCACAGAGACCAGCGGAGAGCCAGCTTTATTTCCAAGGAAGACAATTCAATTTGTCCTCCAGCACCCACACCTTGATGCAGTAAGGTTTTTTTGGGGATGCCACTGGGACTGAATGTTTTTTTCGGCCAAAGGCAGGCTTTGTGAGAATGTTTAAAGAAATCAATATGTGAGGTTTGTCTAAGGTTACATGTTTGTTAATGTTTTATTGATTATGCTGTTGGTTGTAAATTATGTAACTTAATAAAGCTGGGGACTCTTTCTAATAAAGACAAAGAGGTTATTCCATTAGCTGGCAACTTAAGGCAAAGAAACTTAATAATATAGCACATTATAAGACCACAGCCCAGAGACTGACAAATCCAATTCATCATGGAAGTGGCTGTGATGTTGCAGACACTGGGCTATGTCCTCATGCAATTAGGCAGCACAGGTCAAGTTTAAACGAGGGTGAAGTCTGTTTTCTGAAGCAGTGACGTGGCCATAAAAAGCAGATGAGAACAGTGAAGTGGCCCAAAAGGACACCCGCAGCTGTTCTGGAGCCTGGGGCACACCCTGGGCACCGTGCGCATGGTCAAGATGGCACTTGCGCCATCGCAGCCTTGTCGCCTGCTCGTGGTGTTAGCTGAGACTTCTTTTCAACATTAGTTTTCCCTAAAACTGCTTCCCACATCTCTTTGGAGATGAACGTGGTTTGATTTGTTTTATTTTATTTTAAAGAAAGCCCACATAACCCAGAAAAAAAGAATCCTGAAAATGGTTTTAAAAGTAAATGAAACAGTGAATTTCCAAGTGACTGAAGATTGCGTCTCCACAATACAATTGCATTTCCACGGCTGTGGAGGACAGATACTGCAGCTTGCCTTGGCACATGTGGGATTAACAAGTGGCTGGTTGCAGAAGTGGATCTAATATTTGACTTGACCACAGTGCCAGGCATGGGAGTCTTTCTGAGAACAGAAAAAAGCATCCCATGTCAGAGGATGAGGGAGCACCTCCTCCAGCTGCCTCAGCAACCTGCTGCTTTTTATTTAGCTGGGAGCAGAGGCTCCAAATCCTGTCTCCTGAGCGGTGCCCAGCCCTAGCCCCCTCACCCATCCACACACACCCAGCCAGCGCCCTCTCGGATCCAGGTGCAGTAATTAAACGCACGTGTCAGCAAGGCCACCCGGACCACTCTTTGGGTGCTTGAAGCACTGTCAGTCCACATGGGGCACGGTGGGCACCGGGATTTCTAGTTAATGCAAGCAGGGAGGTGGAGGAGCAGGTCTGCTGCTGGCAGAGGCTCCTCTTCAGACCTTGTTTTGGCTCCTGGACTGTCAGCACAACCATTAACTGATAACGCAGAAACCATCCGTCAGGCCACATGGGTCCCCTCGTCAGGAAGCACCAGCTGTTGTCGGGAGAAAACACCTGGAATAATCTGTCTCTTGGGTCGATGAATTCAAGCAGCTAAAATGGATGTACTCAAGATCGCCTGCTACGTTTTGCAAATGTAGGGTTTTCCAGCTCCTGCCATTAGGAACTTTTCAGTTTCTCATCTTTCTAATTAAACCCCTTATTTTCTTGAGAAATTCAGAGGTTGGGGCCAGATTCTGCTTGTGGTTACATCTGCCTGAAGTCAAGACAGTTAGTAGGTGCTGCATGCAAGGAGTAACTACAGCATTATGGATCTGAAGCTGTGAATTAATCCCACAGGAAGGCACATTTACATCATTGCGAATATAAGGGGAATGGCATAACAAAACTGGCTCTGTCTATTTGGGCTTGTTTAGCGATGAATGTGTCCTGCCCTACCATATGCATTGGTACAAGCCCACTAAGCTTGTAACCAGCATCCTAAACAGAAGTCCATCCCCACAACTAATATCTTACTCTTTCACTAAAATCACTGCCATCTGAATCCTGGAAGAGTAACAAAAGCCTCACAGCCCAAGTATTAATTCAGAAAAAAACCTAAAGCTTAAAGGAAATGCCAAAATAAATTTTGAAAAAAATCCTCAGGGACACCGATCCACTTCTATATGGCTCCGTAGTGAGGAAGAGACCGGGTCATGCTAGTACAAGAGCGACCATGCAGCATGTTTTGAATGAGGCATGTCTCTCGGAGTGAGCTTGTGTGCCAGCGGTAATAGACTTTATTTTAAAACTGAGCAGTCAGTGAAATGATGGACGGATGGTGCTCTGCAGGGCACAAAATGAGCTTGCAAGCATACGACCCACATAGCAGTGAATTATTCTGACTTGACCGTTACCCACAGGTAATGAAGCTAATGAGCTAATGAGGCGCTGCCAACCCAGTGTTGGTCTCGAGTGGGAGGTGTTGGCCTGAACCCATTCCCGTTGCAGTGAATGATGAGTTGCTCAGCTGTTAGCGCAGGAGCAGCCTCAAAGTCTTCATTTGTCTGGCTGTGAGTTAAATTTTGTAGGGGGTACGAATAATGGTGGAGAGGAATGATTAAACACTTTCAAATTTAAGGTCATGTTTGCAAGCTGAATTACTGCTGTAAGGACAGAAATCTCTCAGGTGATGGGTGTTTCTGCCACGTTGCCATTACCCTGAATTGCACTGTCAGTGCTGCCAATTTAACCCTGACCCCGGCCCCCATCTTGTTCCCAGCTTTCTCTGGTTTCTGTCTCAAGCAAGCTGGAGAGGAGAAGGGAAACCAGAAAAGCTGCTACAGCATCAGGATGAGCACGTAGCTTATCCAGGTGAGTTGTACTCAGTCATTAGATTTTCCCATCTTTCCTTTGTCTTGCAACCTCATGTTCACATCTAATTATGATCTGACAGGGCAAGTGCTTGATATCATTTTAATATTTATTCCTGTGAATAACCCCTCTAAAATGAAAGAATTAGTGTTTGCATGATCAAAGCCACTGTAAACTCTGTGTTCTCTGAGGTGGCAAGTGTGTTTTATATTTGTTCCCCAAGCTGCTTTGAACACTGTGGCCACTGCAAAAATAACACATAACAATGAGTTTGCAATAACAATGCTTAATAATACTTCACTGATGAGAAGGGAAAATGTCTGATTCAATCATAATTTTGTTATGTGGGTTTTTTTTTCTTTATGAGATTGTTAAATAAGCATGAATGAGTATAGTACCCTGGGTTTTATTGGAGGCATAAGCATCAGACTCATTCACAAAATGCTCCCCATTATTGCATGTAATTGAAAAACAAAAGAAAATAGTCTCTTTGGGAGTTTAACATATATGATTGCTTTTAAAGATCCAAAGCTGTGGGAGATAGGCAGTATTAATTCTGTGCCTGCTCTTTTTAACTTGTGTTATTTTTTAATCCTTTCAATAACTCAAGACTCAACATTCCTAGTTAAATGCCCTTTTTTTTTTTTTTTTTAATTAATGCTTACAGTCCAATGTCAGGTCACTTTCTCTAAGCGTGACTTGGATACTTAACTTTATTGCTCATTGATTTATGTGATGGTGGGACCCAGCATTATCAATCATTGCACTAGATACTCTACAGACTTCTGACAAAGATGATGGCCCAATCTACATGATCAGCAACAACAGTTGGGCAAAAGCAGTAAACAGCAGCACCTGGGGAGGGAGGGACATGGGAGGGAATGCGAGGCCAAGAGGACAAGTTCAGATGTGGTGGAGTTTTGCAGAAACCACTGCCCCATGTTCCTAGCATAACTTCTTGTCTGTTGCATACAGCTTCTTAAAAATATAAATCACTACAAACTGATAGAGAAGTAAAACTAACACTGGACAAGGTGGTGAAGGACAAAGCAGGCTCTTGATGGGAATGGTATTTCATTAAATGGTCTGTGGTAGGAAAACATTTGGAAATTCCTCTCGAGGTTTCTCCTCCACTTCAGTTCTTTTGTTCCTGGGAGAAGTTATCTTGCTGCCTTTCCTGATTTTTAGTGATTCAAAGGACAAATATGTGCTGAGGTAGCAACTGGGCACTGGCTGGGGCACGCAGAGGCCCCAGTGCAAGGGGTGCCATACAAATGTACTGAGAAGGTCTTGCCCTTTCTGGTATCTGCAGGGGGTGCCGGCGGCAATGCTCCTTTCATGCCTTGGCATAGAGTAGTGCTCACCCCCTGCCACGACAAAGCCAGGGAAGTTTCTCCTTGCCACCCTCGCAGCATCTGGAAACAGCACAGAGTGGGAGAAGGTGGGAGGAGAGAAAAGATGTTATTGAAGATCATAGGTCAGGTTCTGGGAAACTCTTTAAACTTACCCCAATTTTGTCTACTTAGCATTTCATCAAAATGCAGCCATGTTTTAAACAAATCACTGAAGCCTGTCTCTCCAGTGAAGCCCATTACGTTTTGTGCTGCACAACTTTGATCTCACAGAACAGTCTCTTTATATTAAGTAATAAGGCATCATTTGGTTTGCATTTCATCCATTCTTTATCTCATTTACATTCAGGTAATTGCTTCCACATGCTCTTTAGTAAGAGAAAAATCCAACTGCAGTTCAGGCATGTTTACGTTTATGGGTGGATTGAGTATGTCAAGTGTCGACGTTTTATTTTACTTTTTTTTTCTCCAAAATGACCAATCCTCAAAGACTGCTTTGGAGGGGGGAGGAGAAGGAGAGTCAGTAATTCATGTTTCAAAATTTTCCAAAATTGCTCCCAACTGAGATGTTTTTCAAAGCCCTAATTTACCATACACAAAGCTTTAACACTTGCCATACCATCATGTTTATGTCAGAGTAGGCCTCCCATGCGTTTAGTGGTGTGTCGCTATTTAATAGGGCAAAAGCTTTAACTCTTTCGATGTTATGAGCTGTAAATAAGCTAAGCCTGTGAGTATTTCTTCAAAGTGCAGCAAAGCTGTATTTTGTCTTTCCTGGGAATTTGGGGTGAGTAGCTCCACTGTCTCCTGTGCTGCTAGCAGAAAGTAGTTTGCCAACTACAGCATGAATTGAGAAGCCTGAGAGAATAGCACTGTGAACCTATTAATGCTAAAATACAGTGATTTTTTTTTTTCTTTTTTGCATGAAAGCTTTGTTGAGAAGGAGTAGCAACAAAGTATGGGCTGTACTGGAAGATGTAGAACAGACCCGTGTTCTGTGTACTATATAAAGATTAATCTTCATACACCGACAGTTGTTGTCAGCAGAGTTGACATTTTTTTTTTTCCTTTTGCTAATGTTAATGGAAATGTACTAGCACAATCTACCAGAGACACTTACAGCTGTTAAGATGGAGTGAAATGGAAAGAAGCTGTGAGAAGACAAACCCAGGAGATTTGACACCTGTTTAGGTGACAGGAAGCATGAACCAAAGGGAAAATCTCTTATTCTAGGGTCAGGGCAAACTTTGCCAAATTCTGTTGTTTAGGAACTGTAGTAAATGTTGTAGGAGCATTGCTTGTCTTTTTTTACTGATGTTGGGTGGGTTTTTCAGGGGGAAGGGGAGGGAGTGGGTTTTTGTTTCTCCAAGGGAAGGAGCACTTTAACCAGTCCCTCTTTTAAGCAGTGTATAGTGAGCCAGTCACAATGGCCTGGATCTTAATCCACTTGACTGTATTTGTATAGTAAGTAGGGCAGAGGGCCTGGCAACCTGGTTTGCTTGTAGACACTGCTCTGTGCACTTAACAAAAATGCTACCGTAGCATGCAAATCTCTCGTTTCTGCTTGGGCACCAAGCGGCCTCCAAAAAGTCCCACATAGATCATCTGTTTATCCTGGGCACTTATCGTAATGTAGGAGCACTTCATAGTACTTAACATAGGCTTCCTACTACTATCCCTAGAAAGTAAGACAGAGATAAGAAGTTCCTCAGTGACTTAGGTCCTGTGAAACGGAGGTCTAGAGGGGCCAGTGTCTTGCAGCCTAGCAGAAAGGTCCCAGCACCTGATTTGGGATCGCAATTTTTAGCAAGTTACAGGCACAGGTGCAAGCCCAAGGATGGGAGCTGTGTGAGACAGTATGGAGGATGGGGACCTGCCTCTCCCAGCCAGGAGAGCAGTTTGGCTCCAGCTCCCCCAGCAGTGACCCTCCCACTGAACTGCCCCACCAGGCAGCAGTTCCTGAGCCCTGATGTCTGCAAGGACAATGGTTGCATAGAGCATCCCAGTGTGGGAAACGTATCTTTGCCTTGTGAACAGGAGGCTGGCTCATTCGCCACGTTGTGCCACAGGTTTGGAATTTTTTATTTATTTATCTCTTATCCATATGTAAAACCTAGCATAGCTGAGTGCTGCACAGACCAGAAAACGATGAGACCATATGCTTGGCTGCATGAGCCGGTGTGTGTGTCTGCAGTCACTTGCCCATTGCTGTCATATAGTTCTGAGATCCAGGGATGAGATGCAGACAAAAATTTTCTTTATGAAATGTCACATACTATGAACACTTCCAAAATTCAAGTGCAGATGTGTTGGAGACTATGAATTTCTGCAAGGGCTACTAGAAGAAGTATTTCATATTGAGAAACACCAGAACACAGAGAAGAGTCTCTGATAGTGTTCCATGTATCCTTGTGCATTTGTCCTTGAGTGAAGAGGTAAAGTTAAAAAAATCAAGTTTGTTTTAAAAAGTACTGCATTTTCGACCTGCATTTTTATTAGCCTTTAACCAATGGACAAGCACTGGTTATCCACTTTTGAGGCACACAATTGTCTATTGTTTTTCTTATATCTCACAGCTACTTTTCATACTGTAGTCTACAAATTTTTTGTGAGATACTTTTGGTCATTACTGGCAGAGGGCAGATGTCTTAGAGTGGTCCATTCATACTGTGATGGACATCTTGAAGAGTAGTGATAAATAATTGTTCTCAGACTATGAAGAGTATAGATTCATGGGATAACTGAGGTGGAAAGGGACCTCAGGAGGTGAGCTACGGGATCAGACCAGGTTGCTTAGGGCTTTATCCAGTTAGGTCTTGAAAACCTTCAAGGATGGAGACTGCACAGCCTCTGTGAGCAACCTGTTCCACTGCTCAGCTGTCTTCATGGAGAAAATGACATTCCCTTTTGAACTGCTTTAGTTTCAACTTATGCTCATTGCCTTTCATCTTCCCACCATGCATCACTCTGAAGAGCTTGGCTCTGTCTTCTTGGTAGCCTCTTCATAGGTACTGGGGGGGGACACTGCTTTTAGGTCTCCCCAAACCCATCTCTTCTCCAGGCTGAACAAGCCCCAGTCCCTCAGCCTCTCCTCACAGGGCAAGCACTCCAGCCCTGGCTGCCTTGGCAGCAGTTTTGGGGGCCCAGAACTGGACAAGGTATCTAGGTGTGGTCTAAGGAGTGCTGAGTAAGGGGATCTACTCAATCTGCTGGCTGCGTTCCTGTTCACATAGCCCCAGATGCTGCTGGCCTTCCAGACCTCTTGTGCTCAGTACGTACCTGCAAGGTTATTTCGGCAGTAACGAGCTCAGCACACTCTCCGTTTGGGGAGCTGACGCAGCCCCATCAGCTTGGTTGCCCACCTGAACACCAGCAGCCCCATCGCAAGAGAGGTGTGCTAGCTGGTGCTAACGAAGGGAAGGGGTTAATTTCTCCTGGCTTGTACATAACCCTACACTTCCAGCTCAGTAGATGGAAGGAATGTGATTAAATCAGTGTTGATACCAAGTCTGAGAACAGATGTGAGAGTGAATTGGCAGAGCTGGAATTCAGACGGGATGAAAATAGCAAAAGGGAGTGGGTGGAAACTGTCACACATTTGTGTTACAGGTGCTTGGTCTAGACCCCAGCATTTGCAGAGACTCCTGTATTTTTCTTCTTACCAACTCTCATTAGTCCAGTTTCTCTTGTCAGCAGGGCCTTTTTCCCTTAACGTTAATGTCCAGCAGTTCAAGCCTCCTCTGCCCTGAAGGGCAACTGCGGTAAAAAGTTCCTTTCAGCTCCAAGTAGGCAATAAGGTGTAAATATTGCCAGTTTCCCTGCCTCTCATGCAAGACAACACTTGAACTCATTTGCTCCCATTTATAGATAGGGAAAACTGAGGCACACAGTGCAAAAGTTTTTAGAAACAACCAAACAAAAGAACCCCAGCCGCTACAGGCTGTTCTTACTCCCTTCACAGAAGCAACTTGAAAGACTCTGCAGAGAGCAAAGCCCATGTTTGCATAGGACTTGCGCAGTCCGTGTTTCCCTTAGGAGCAGTCTCTCCTCTTAGTTGTTGCCCCTTGCCTTCAATCTGTCCATGGGGTTGGGTTTATTGGTTTTGGTTGTTTTTTTTAGGTTTGTGGGTTTGGGGTTTTTTTTTGCACTGGCTGTGATGTCTGTCTTGTAACAGAGCAAATGCTTAAAATCAGCCCAGGCTGCCCATTTGCAGCGTAACAGATGCACTTGTAACTCAGCCACAGGGACGCAGCAAGCTTTTCCATCAAAGGGTTGGAAGACTCATATGGCTTGTACGTAAAATGAAGCCTTCAAAGGACCCACCACTCCTTGCAGCGACCCGTGTTGGTCTTGCCACCACCCATTCCCTTGGTAGATTTTTCAGGATTTACATCACTGCTCCGGAAAGTTAACGGCACTCTTTTCACAGCTTTACACAGAAGTAATATCAGCCGTAGTCAGCAAAAAGCAGAGTACTGCAAACACAGGTCTTGGCAGCAAAGTGAAGAGAGAACAGACCATCAACTGAAAAATTTGGTCTTGTGTTTATTTGTAACTCTTTACTCTCACCAGCAGTTTGTTCCACAAATGACTAAGAATTAGGGGTTTCACTGATATTTACTTAAAAAGGAGGTATGGGAAAAGCACTTCCAATTTACCTTTAACTATGTAGCTGTAACATAGTGTTACAGCATTGTCTTCGCCTACAGAGATGAGGAAAATCAACTGCAATTCCCAAGGGGCAGACGTATTGGTTGAGAAGGTCATGAAATACTTGCAGTTGTTCAATGGACTTGGAACCAGATCCCCTCTGCACTGCATCGCTGCTCGGCTCCGTGCTGAGAGGGGGAAGAGAGGGGAACGCGTGCACCGGGGAAATGTGCTTTATGCTCTCTAAAACACCCTCATCAAGGGCAGAAGAAAGAGGGGAGCAAGACATTCAGCATGCCCAAAGAGCCATACGCTGTTTGTATCATTCATGGGCACATACCAAGGGTTACTTTGGTCCACGTTGTTGAATACAAGCGTGCTTGTAGCTCTGGCTCAGGAGAAATAGGTTGAAAGCTGTTTAGCCTTTACAGGAAATATTACTGTTGCAATGCTGTCAAGGTCACTGTCAGCCTGGGTTATCTGCTGTGTAAGTGCTAGCCACACAAATCAGGCTTAGCTAAGGGCTATAATTCATACACTCAGCATTTTGTGGATTATGTTCTTTAGCTTTCCCTCATTGCCATTTTGGATATTCATTTAGCTCCAGACTGTTGCAATTTCTCTTTAGGGTAATTTCCCCGTGTGGTGTGGTGTTTCTCTGTATATTCCTTAATAACAGGCATACAAACTCGCTCTGTATGAGTAATTTTATGTATAATGCTTATTGTTATCTTTGAATGCAGATGGTTCACGTTTGAACAAAACAATAGAAAAATTCAGGTTACAGAGGGGGAAAAAAAAATCAATGAAAAAGTTACAAAACCCACAAGAAATTACCAAGGAAGACCCTCTGGTTAAGGCACCCAGAGGAGAGTCAGAAGACCTTGGACCTCTTCCCAGTTCTGATCCAGACTTCTTCAGGAGCTTTCTGATTTTCTTAGCTTTTATTTGTAAAACAAAGGTTATGGTATTTCCCACCTCGTGGATTTATTGAGATTAACTGAATTCCTGATTCTAAAAAGTATTGTAAGAAAGTATTACAAAGAATAGTTCTAGCATACACATACGCTTTTATACTATCTTACAAAACTACAGGCATCGATAATCAGAAGAGTGGTGGAAAATAAAACAAATTTTTTCTGTCCAACAAAGCAATTAAGCTGTATAATCAGAACAGCCTCTCAGTTGTGCAATCCACAACATGTTCCCTTTAATAATGAAGTGTTAAAGGCTAAAGAACATGTGCATGTGCTCATCCCCTGTATGCCGGGCTAGTTGAGGCACTAATTTTGAAATATTAATAGGTCCATATTGCAAGGAAGGGACTGTCTCTTCTGAGATACTATGTTGAAAAATGTGTAGCTCATTCTTTAAGATTTTCAGCCAACACGTGATTTTTTTTTTTTTTTTCCTTTCCTGTTAGTATTGAAGTTGCTGTAATATATTAGCTTTTATCCTTCAGTTGTCTGGTTCTCATTTATAATACTTCTAGCTAATGTTAGTTTTTGTCCTACAATGCCACAACAGTTTCTTTACATCCTTTACACCCCAGATGTGCAGGCACCTTCATCACTTTAGGACATTGCCTGTTTCTCTCCAGCTCTGTGATTCAGTCAAGCATCTTGGCATAAGACTTTCTCACTGCTTACTCCTTCTAAACTCTTTAACGCATTTAAGTGGCCTTGAACGTGATCACTTCTACTGCACAGCTGGGCCTACAGCAAATCCCCAGAATCAACCAGCCCGAAACTTCTGAGCCTGAAATTTGACTCCCAGTGTTGTTGCATCAGGCCCAATCTTCTGTGTTGCAGACAGTTTGGCTCGGGGAAAAAATAATGGGCATAGTTGTTTACACAAAGTCCCTTTTTTCATTCTCTCCTATCTGATCTGATCCTATTTACACATCTGAAGAAATAATTTTAAAAGTGTTGCAGCCTTTGCTGCTGATTAATTATCAGCCCCTTTTAATTGAATTTTCCCTTCCTTCCTCTTGTCCGCTCTCCTAAAAAGAATTTAGTAATAATAAAAAAAATAAAGTAAAACCTATGACTGCCAGGTATTAAGCCTTTCTGACCAAATGGAGAAACTTGATGTACCCTAGGTCAGTTATTATACGTGCACGTTTAGTTCATATTATTGCCACCTAAATGTACAGGTCACCTGTGATGGTATGCCATATTTAAAAGTGAGCATGGATAGACTGAAATACCCTTGTATTTTCCTTAATGACTTGCCTATCCGTACAGAACAGGTGTTTTAGAATGTACTTTGGACAGAAAGTAAAGTTTTGAGGAAAATTTAAATTATCTGAGTTTCGTAGAAATGCATAAAATTATCCATTGCTTAATCAATTATACATACATACATGTGCTCTCCCACAGAAGAGGCTGGATCAGGCATCTACATTATTTGGTGTAAGTATGTCGGTTGTAAAATAAAATGCAATTGATACAGAGTATTTCTGGGTTTATTTGCCATATGTGACACACAAAAACAAAGGGTAGGTTACCTCTGAATTTTTATTTCAAGTATGTTACACACATTTATATGTAAAAATTGATTATAAAAAAGCAAATGTGGCATTAATTTACTATGCTCTAAGTAAATTGCATATCCCTTTTAACCATTCTTCTGGTCAGGAGTCCCTTGGACTCCATCAATGGAGACATCCACCCTGCTCACAGAGGCACTACTGAGTGATGCACAGTGCTTTCCTTCCATCAGCACTTCAAAATTAGTCAAAGGATTACAGAAAGAGCATCCTTGTCACAGCCTGGAATTCCAAACTGTATTAAAAATCCTAATGTTGCAGTTTAACTCCTGAAGGATATATTTTTTTTTAATTAAGATTTTGTTCTTAAATGCTTGCAAATTCTCATGTTTTGGCTCAAATTCTCATGTTGTGGCAAGAACACCCACAGTCACTCTAGACTCCTCTTGCTTCACCTTCTGCACCAGCAGCCCGATAAAGGAGGTTCCTTGATTTCAGGCTCCAGAATCTCTCTTGCTTTCTATGGTCCAAGAGGACAAGCCTTCTCTCCATTATATTGGGTGCCTGAGTTCAGCTTTTCTCATGTCCTTGTTTCACATATACTACACACTGTCAGCACCAAAAGCAGGTGCTTGTATGCCCTATCCTCCATTCCTATCTCTCACGGCTGACTTAATACATCCCAAAGATACGGATCGTTGATTTCTTCCAAGCCATGGCTTTGGCCATCACTTGTGTAACTTGGCTGACGTGGGTGTTGCATACATTTGGCTTCATGTTTTATAAACCACAAAAATAAGTCATCTTTACATGTCCTTAATATCACAGGCTGCTTCATTCTTACTTTCAATGCCTTAAGGTTAACAGTCTCATTGAAACTTCCTACGGAGATGCCTCTGGGAAATAACTGACTGACCCGTTGTGCAAATGCATCCCTGCTTCTCTTGCAGAGATAGAAAGTTCATCTTGGTCCAGAAAGATTTCCAGAATATTTTCTCCCTTCTTACATTTCAGCCCGTCACTCTCAGATTTAAAAAAAAATGTTGATTTGATTCACCCAGGACAAGGGAATGAGGTTACCATTTCAGCTTAGCTGAACATCACATGACAAGTTACACCCTTTTGCAGCAAAGGAACTCCATCCAGTATCAGGCTCAAAGCATGGAACAGACAGCCCTGCACACTTCTCTTTCCATACTGCAGCACCTGTTGTGTTTGCTTTTGAAAGAGGAGAGCTATTCAGTGAAGAGCTTAACCCCCTGGCTTCGTGCTGCCATGGCCTCCCTATAATCTGGCCTTCATATCACAGGCCTGTTCTTCCTCAGAACAAGAGGGCTGCACAGCAGAGTGAAATAAAGTTGATGCCAGCTTCATAATTGCATTGTAACACCGTTGTGTAGCTGTAACGGTATTTCTTAGCCGCCTGACTCCCAAAAGTTACTGTAGCGCATAACAGTGCTTTTTGAAGGCTTGTCCAGCACAAGCAGATCGCTGACCGGTTACCTATACTTTCAGGCTGTTCTGAAGAGGCCGTATATTAGCGTTTATTTCCTCTTCATACCACTCGGCCATCCAGCTCGTGTCATGTTTATTGATGAGCCCACGGTGCCGCCAACGTCAACTTAGACAGAACTTGAAGTAAGCTCATTTTTGCAAGTGCTGTTGCTGTTTAAATCCTGCAAAGTTGTCATTTCATGTACATTGATGAGGGTGAGCATGTGTTTCATACCTGGTCTGGATTTTTGATAACTGGGAGACATACTCTCTTTCCTTAGACATGTCTAAAAGAGAAAACAGAAAGGGAAAGCTTAAAACTGAGAATTTCTATGAAAGGCAATTTTTTTAAAAGTTTGAAAGTTTTGCTTTTTCTCCTCGCTAACCATAGCTCATTACACCTTTTCCATTTGTTTGTCACCAGAAGCACACAGTACAAAGAAAAGCTACTGTTTCTTGCTCAATCAAGGAGCTTTATAGAACAAAAGACGTAGTCACAGAAGGAAATTTATATTTAATTCAAGTTTTCATATGAACAGGCCTTGCATCAAGCTCTTGCAAGTGTGTTTCTACCTGCCTTCAATACAGGCCAGTGCCTGAAATATTTTCATCACGTTGCAAAGTAAAGCCCCAGTCCTGCCAACCAGTCTTAAACCTAATGTCGCTGTTGAGTTTAGTGGAGATAGGGCACAAGCTCCACTAAAGGAGAGGACAAGGCAACCTGTAAGAACTTAACAGGCATTTTAAATAATGAAGCTCACTTGTGAGATCGGGGCAATATTAAATCTTGATGAAAGCTAGGTTGATATCTGAGACTGGACCTCACCCAAGAGTACGATACACATAATTCCACCAGAGTGGTTATCTTCACTACACGGCTGGTTGTTTTTTTTTAACTGCACCACTAAAACTGGGACTTTTTTTAAATATGGGAAGGAGAGCTTTCTGTAGAGATCTGAAATGCTTTCAGGACACTGAGCACAACAGGGGCATCTGTCTCTTCTGAGTGATATCCTTGCTTTCATACTTTCATCCTAACAAATTCCTACAAGATTTATCTTGTCAAACTTTAGTCTGAATGGCACAAATTACTGGCAGGATTGTCAATCTAAAAAAGAGACAGGCATAAATTTAATTGCTCCCTGAAGATACATGAAAAGCTACATTTAGCTGCAGCTAATTAGATATTCTCCAAGAAACAGTTATGATTCATCTGCTGAGGAGCAAAACAAGAAGGCAAATATGAAATAGGCAGCAAAAGTTAAATTTGACCTCCCAAAATGCTGGGGTTGGTTTTGTTTTGGTTTTATTTAGAAATCCAGCCAGTGTTGCACTGTACTGAGACCCGAGGCTCATGCCACCTTTAAGCCATGAGGCACAGACTTTCTGGTTTTTCTGCATGAGGGGGTGACTTCACTGCTACCGCAGACAGAACATAGTTTTGCCTCTGTGAACTGAGCTTCCCAAATACCTCCTCTCCCCACCTTTCCCAGAACTACCTGCCAGCATTAAGGGTATGGACAAAAACCCAAGGAGGTTCTTTTCCAAGGATCTTAAAATGCCTGTTTACCAAGAAAGACACAAAAATGCGCATCTGAAGTGGGGTTGTCACCAATTTACAGGTATGGAAACCGAGGCAAAAAAATACGTGGACTTGAACTTGTCCATCATGCCACCCACAAAGCAATGTCATAGGTGGGGAAGGGATCCCAGGGCCCTGTGCTGCCTTCGCAGGCAAATGCTGTTCCCAAGTACCAAACCAGAAGAGCTGTTGATGTGCCCTTAAACTGAAGAGTAGCTTGCACTCAGAGTAACTGGAAGCAGAAATGGGCAGTGGGGTGCAGGAAAATAACTGTCTGGTTTGAGTTAGATCGGGGTGCAGTGAAATGTTTTATCTCTTTGGGACTCCACCCTGTGTTCCTCGTGCACCTGAGTTTCCTCTGGCTTTGAAAATACTGTGTGAGTATTTAAAGGATTTGATCATAAATTAAGTATGAACGCCAACTTCTGACCGGCTGTGTTAAGGTAGTGCTAGCAGAGAAAATGAGAGGGGTTTTTTTGTTGGTTTTGCTTGGTTTGTTTATGAGAAAGAGAACTACTTACACAGGTAAAAAAGATGAGCAGCAAGTAAAAAATCCCAAGGCAAGTCAGCATGAAAAGCTCAGCTTTGTATTTTTTTAATTTTTCGTCTTCTATTCCAGGGCAACCTAAAATGTAAAGCAAGGTGTTACATTGTTCTGGTGTTTGTAAAATATTTTTAAACTGTTACCTTCATGAAATGCCATGCAGAGCATGGGACAGTCAAGAGTCTCTACTGTACCTGTTACTTTTAATGTGACTGTGCTGCTCAGATTGCGTTGTCCACTCTGTTCCCCCAAAGTGCACTTATATGTCCCACTGTTTCGGCTGGTTGTGTTTTTGATCCTCAGTGAAAAGAAGGTGTCATTGGAGAGCTCCAGGGACCCCCCAAGTTCTTTTGGATAATGAGATTCCACATCAAGGACTTTCCATGCTATTCCTTTGCCATCTCCAGCCATCTGGAAAGCATAAATATATTTCTCATCTTGGGCAACAGTGTCATCCTGAGTTTTAGGGGAAAGAGAGTTTTAAAGCTGGCTTATAGCTGAAAACGCCAAGGCTGAAGAGAGGCGGGGGGGAACCTCAAAAGCATCTAACACATTCATGCTCACAATCAAAAAGTATTTGCTTTTTTGCCTAAATAGATGCTATATTTATAAATAGACACTATAGAGCTATGCTGTAATAGCTTCTTAATCTGCCTCACCTGGACACAATCCTGGTAGAGATGTGACATGATAAAAGGCAGCGGTAGAGTTAGCTCTCAAAGTGTCTACGCAGAGGCCCCAAAAGAGTTCAGACAGAGAGACAGAGTCCACGGCGATGGAGCTGAGGCAGCAAGAGGCAGCCCTACCTGGCTGCTTAGCGGTGGCTCTGGGGACCAGAGGTCCCCAGGAGAGCGTGGCAGCAGACGGGTAGGCTCCACTGCTGCCTGCGCTAACCCTGCCAGCACACCTTCTGCCATGCAGTTGTGGGAATTAAACCTGCCTACCCAGCAGACACGCCGCAGCACGTCGGGTCTGCCAGCACGGGCTGGCATCCTCCCAGCGACCCGGCAGCCCAGAGCTCCTTGTGGGAATGCAGCCCTGGAAACTGCACTTCCCTGTGCCAGTTTCTGTGCAGCTGACCCCTGAAACCATGGTGCCTCTCTGGAGGAATGGGGGTTTCCCCCCCTCCCCTCCCCTTCCCTCTTTGTTGGAACCAAAGAACAAAAAATTGTTTCGACTCCTTCAGATTCGGTTGCGTGAAGGTCACAAGCAGGTTCTGGTGCATTTGGGGAGCATTTGTATGTTGAATTTCTTAATTGTAACCAGAAGAGCTACATTCCTTGGCATTGCTGAGAAGCTGCTGGAGGAATGAAGTGTATTCCCAGAACAGTTTGTACTGCAGGGCGATAGGATGCACTGAAAATGACAATTGGCTGGGAACCACAAAGAAGAGAGAAATCACTAACTTGATTTGAAAGATGGGAGAAGGGTTTGAATTAGCCCATGTCCATTCTTATTCATCGATGTTGCTCCCTGGGATTCAAGGCAGCGTGCCCTCCGTGAAGGTTTCCTGAGTAATGAATTCAGTCTTTCTGTGGACCAGCAGAGCCAGAGCCACCTCATACAGTCCAAGGCTCAGCTTTTCAGCCAAACCTATAACTAATGTAAGCCAAGGCTTTTTTATTATTATTATTTTATTTTAATAGACACATTTTTGGGTTGCATATTAGTGCTTACTTTCTATCAGTATAGCTACTGCATCAGGGTATAACAGTTACACTGTAAGTTATTAAAATTAACACAATTTTCTCATACTGAGGCTAGGAGTATCTGGTTTCCCTTTCATGTATTTGCATGAGGAAAGCTTACTCGGGAGTCCGGAGAGAAATATGGGCCTGATGCTCCATTATACTGTGCTACTTTTGTGGCCCTAAAATGGTGTCAAACAAGCTGCAAGTTGGGGAACTTTTCAGGAACTGGGGAATCAGACTAAAGCACAAGATTTTCATAACTGTAAAGATCCTTTCTCAGAAAGGTTTGGGTTTTTTTAGTGCATCAACTGAAACAGAGAGTAGTAATTCCCTGGGACTTTCCACACTTTACTCAGCAAGAGGGAAGAAAGTACCTTCTTCCTCTTAATCCCCCAGTAAATTTACCCCAGCTTCTCTGTCTTATTATGCTCAGCCCCAAGCAGCTATGAGACAAGCACTATCTATGGTGGTTTTCAGGCTGGAGGGACTTCACTGTGCTACAGGGATTTAGACATTTTCAGGCCCTGCACATTGTCGGAAGTGTGGCCAGAGGAATTCCAATACCCAGGCTGGGCTCAGCTCTGGTTACAAGTGGGTCAATAGCAGTTAAGCGGATAGAGTTGACCTCCCTCAGATCTAATTTTTGCCACTCTCCCTTCCCTTACCACCCCCTTCCTCAGTGAAATTTAAAACTGCCCAAAGGGCAATAAAGAGAACCAGCCTGGCTGCCCTTCACGTTGCCCTAAAATGCAGATAGGAGATCTGAGCTACACACAGAAAATTAGTTTTGTATTTTTCCTTTTCTTTTTTAATTCATTGGTAGAATAAATAATTGTTGTCTTGGGTGGTATGGTGCTGTGATTCTTGTGGCTGAGACCTGGGAATCAGAAAACACTTTGATCTTTCTGTATGCAATTGTAATCACCACTGCTAATGTAAGGGAGAAGTAAATTAAAAGTCCATGTATCCTATGCCTGACCACGCGCTTATTCCCAGTGAGATTTTTGGTAAATGATTTAACTTCCCTATTTTATCGGGACACTGAGGGATAGGATTGATTATTGCCTCCAAAGCTTTTCAAGGTGCTCAGTTGCTGTCACAAGCACAGCGACAGTGACCGTGGAGACAAGCGAGTCAGAACTTTGCCTTGCACAGACTTGTTCTGTCCATGGAGCTGCAGGAATAGCCTTTTCCCAAAACAGAAGAAAAAGTTACTTTGTGACCTAAACTGGCTCCCTCGCTTGGGGAGAAACCAGTAGCGATCCGGATGGGGGTCGCGAACCTTTGCATTTGGGGAGGATGAGGAACAGTTCATATGTGTGGGTTTAATTTAGGGTTTGCATGCCTCTCTTTCTCCATTAAATCTCGCCTTTCCTGAAGAGCGCAGGCAGGCAAGGCAGTCTATGGTTGGTGCTGGTGTGCCCAGCAGCCTCCCCACATTTTTTAGGCTACAGAGACATCTGGTGGCATTTTTCCAGCCTCTACACGCAGCACATCCATCCCTACTCAGAGGTCACAGCAACCCTTTCTCTAATGCCTGAACCTTTTTCCACTGCAATCTTATCTCCTATTATCTTATAAAAAAAAATCAACCCCTCCCTTTTTAAATTCTCTAAGTAGCAAGGAAACATCTGAGCAAATTTGCAGAGTGTGTCCCCATATCCCAGCCGTGTGAAAGGAAGTCCATGAGATGTTCAGTAAGGTCATCATTCTGCCTCTTGCTCTATTCAAGCTAACCTTTTTTCCCCCAAAACCTAATTAAAATTACGAAAATGCCACTTTGTTTGCCACCTCCTGTGAATTACTTGGCAGACTCTCACTAGACAGATCATTTCGCAGCTCAAGCTCCTATGATAATCCAGAGCTAATTCATGCCAAGTCTCCTCCAGGTGATACCACAGCCCAAGGTAAATGCTAGGGGTTTTACCTAATTAATTCCACACAAGCTTAGAGGGATCGAAGAGAGTGCTGTCGGTGGCAGCAATCCACTTGTGTAGGGACCATCATCTTCTTTAATCAGCAACAAAATATTTTCCGCCCACGTTTTGTTTGCGCTTCGTTTCCCTTCCACCTTGCTGGCAAGCAAGCTGCAGCATGCCAGCTCCCCCTGCTCCCCACCTCCCAAGGGAAGAGAAAAGGGACGTGGCCTTTTTCTGCTCCCATGCTTACTGTTAAAGGCTTTACCAAAATTCAAAAGGCAAATCATGCCTCGTGCAGGGGACTGGTAGAAACGCTGCTGAATCTATTTGCGTAAAAAGGGTCTTGTTGCCATGCTGGCTGCTGGGGGTTACTGAAGCAAGAATTTTGCTGGGGAACGGGGACCTGCAGGCTGGCAGCATCATTCCACCTATCTGCATAAAACTACCCATTAAGAAAATTAAACAACAAAAGAAATGTGAGTTTATGTTTATTGTCACATATACATTGGCCAGCGGCAATGTCTGTGACAGGCTTTTTCAGAAATCAGCTGGGGGGCTAAGTCTGTTGTTTTCCATCACCTCCACAGCAATGAGAGGAAATGCTACCTCCAGGGGCTGATGCTGTCCAACACCTTCATTAACGACCTGGATGATGGGGCAGAGCACATGCTCGCAAGTTTTCAGATGATACGAAGCTGGGAGGAGTGGCTGATACGCCAGAGGGTCGTGCTGCCACCCAGAGGGACCTCGGCAGGCTGGGGACACGGGCTGAGAGGAACCTCATGAAGTTCAGCAAATGGAAATGCCAAGTCCTGCCCCTGGGAGGAATAACCTCAGGCACCAGGGCAGGCTGGGGCCAACCTGCTGGAAAGGCCCTGAGGGTCCTGGTGGACACCAAGTTGACCATGAGCCAGCGATGAGCCCTTGTGGCAAAGGCGGCCAACAGCCTCCTGGGCTGCAGTAGGCAGAGCATCTCCAGCAGGTGGAGGGAGGTGATCCTTCCCCTCTGCTCAGCACTGGCGAGACACACCTGGAGTGCTGGGTCCAGTGCTGGGCTCCCCAGTACAAGAGAGGCATGGACTTACTGGAGAGAGTCCAGCAAAGGGCCACAGAGATGATTAAAGGTTTGGAGCATCTGACACATGAGGAGCGGCTGGGAGAGCTGGGACTGTTCAGCCTGGGGGAGACCAGGCTCAGCGGCATCTTATCAATATGTACCTGATTGCCAGGGGGATAAAGAAGCTGAAGCCAGACTTTTCTCAGTGGCCTCCAGAGACAAGACAAGAGGCAATGAGCACAAAATGAAATTCAGGAAATTCCACTTAAACATAAGAAAAACCTTTTTTACTGTGGCGGTGGTTGAACACCAGAATGGGCTGCCCAGAGAGGGTGGGGAATCTCCATCCTTGGAGATACTCAAAACACGACTGGACACAGCCCTGAGCAACCAGCTCTAGTTGCCTTATTTTAGTCCATTTAATTGAAAGTTATTCTAGTTCCCAAAAGCTTGGAAACATTTGGTCTAAAGAGGTTGCGATTTTCCCACATGTATTCTCTAGTCAATTGACTGATTCCTATTAAGTTTCTCCTAGCCCGGAGCTTTTTGGTAAGAATAGTGCTGGTGATACAGTGGATATTAAAATGGGATAGGTTTGATTGATTGAAAATACTGCTGAGCTGATACATTTCTGTTCTCTGACTGGATGAATTATGAGAAATAGGTAGAATAATTAGGCCTCCAAAATTTAAGTGCTCTTCAGCAAATATTTCTTTTTCAGAGAACTGAAAACAAGGTAGAAGAAGGAGGAGGAACGCTTTTCTCGGTCCTAGCTGGCTGAGTTTTAGCTGCAGTTTTGAAAACTGCTACAGCACGACATGGTAGTGCCACTAAACAAAGGCAATTCACACGTGCTGTAGCACTTACACCCAACTAATCAATTAAAACTTAATTTTATCATGTATATGTGAGAGCGAGCAGTTGTTAAGTTAACTCACGTTCTCTGCTCTCATTAAATACCTTTTCTCATCGAACTTTTCCCAGACTAAGGCGGTATGTTGGCTCCCAGGTAAATCAAAGTGCCAACATAATCCACTTTTCCCATAAAAGCAAATTTTTATTTCAAACCAAATGGTTCAGGTCCAAAACTGATGTCAGTTTAAAGGTGGAATGTATTAACATTAATTTATTTTCTTCTGAGGGTGGGATGATTGTAAAAATGGTTTTGTTTAAAATTATACCAGGAATAATGGCCAAGTTGAAATGTCTGACTGCTAAAGAGATCTAGAAACTATATACAGCCACAAGGAATTTATTTTCTGAAGTAAGACATCTAGAATTCTGGCAATGCCCAATAGCCAACATATAATGAATCACAACTGAGCTGAAACCGCTTAATAGGTGTATTTTTCAGCACAAAAACACTTTCACATTTGATTAGTGCTGAAGGTGCATCCATATGGTTCCTATACAGTGTCATGTAGACACCAATGTTAAATTTGAAAAACCAGACATAAATTGTGGGCACATGTGAATGAACTCTGACTGTGCTTGAGAAGGGAAACAAAAAAGAAGAAAAGAAAAACCAAAACCCAACCCCAAAACAACAGCAAAGGAACTGCATGTGACACATGAGCCAGCTGGAAAAGCCCTCTGACTCAGTCACACAGCCTCTTTATTGTTTTTTTTTTTTAGCTAAGGGCATCCAGCTTTAGCTCATGTCAGGCAAAAGAATTGTTTTGGTCATGAAATCATTTCCACTGCTCCCTTCCTGTCTAAATCATGAATGTGTCGGAGCTACTCAGAGCTGAATAGATGTCTGAGGAGCATTTGACTGCATTTCTTCACGTATGTTAGAAGTTAGACTGAAGTAATTTAGCAACTATTTACCTATGTTAATAGATAACATCTATGCACATTTAGCAAAAGTAATTTCATTTGAAGGAAGGTGCAATTAATATTACGTGTCTGTAAGGTTTATTCTTATTTTGTAATATGACTTCCCCCTCTAATTCTGCCACAATTTTATATTTTTCAGGGAAGCATTGTAAAGTTAACAGACTTCTCTCCACTGAAGTACAGCCTTCTTTCCTCTTCCTCAAGATTCGTTTTAGATTAAGACTTTTCTAGCTATCACATGAACAAAATAGTGAAATATCTACTGGGACTTCATTTGTGTGTGTATAAACTTGGTTTTCAAACTGGATATAAAGTGATAATTATGAGGTTTTATGAAGTGGTTCTCATTTTGAATGTACTACACAAAGAGAAACTGTTCAGTTTTCAATAGCCCTATGAGGCAGAAAGGCAAGTAAAGTTTCATTACCCAGATTCTTATTTCATAGGTGGGCCATAGATATTCAAACCAACATTTCCATACACAATTCCCAGTGCCTGGGTGCTTATGCAAAAATAACCTAGTTTTCAGTTCTCACTTGGCAAACTTCCACACTGCTCATATATGGTTTTATGGCATGTAGGTTGCCCAGCACTCCTAAAAATGGACCTCATTTAAAGGGTACCCTCACTATGAAAACTTTGCCCTAGTTTTCTCACAGCCAAATAGTGAATGGGATGAGAGCTGCACCAGGCTGGAAGAGGACTAGGTGCTCTATCTTCTCCCTGGCCTGCCTACTTCAAGCATTTCTAAGTAAAAATCATTTTGTCTGAGCTGACTATCTGTGGTCCTGATTCTGCACAGAGCTACTTACACACGTGACTTCATGCATGCAAACAACTTAATTAGTTCGAAGGATACTGGGTGCACGACGGGTTAAACACATGCATGCCTTTTTGCAGTATGAGACATTAGCAAAAGCGAAGGAACTGTTGAATGCAATCCTTCCTTTTTACATCCAGTTGGATTTTGACACCAGAATATTAACTCCTTTAAACAATTATTTCTCCATGCAAGACTGAAAAGGCAAGTACTTTTAAATAGCATCCTTTTTTTTTTCCAAGTAGATCATAGCAAACTATTTAAAAGTACTCCTTAATTGGTCAGAGCATGCAGAGGTGCCAGTAGGCAGGAGGGTGTTGTTCGCCGAGCATTCACCCTGCACAAACAGCTGCACGTGTGGCATCGTAACCATTGTCGCCATCATTTTTTTAAAGCAGCAGAAGCAAAGGTTAATTGCTTGCATTTACTGCACAGTTCAAAGTGACCTCATACAAAAGATTTAGCCTAACAGCTGCTTGAACTTTACAGTCTGAAATTTCATGCCATTTGTTGGAATTACCTTTTAATTAGCCCTTTGGGGGGGTCTACGTGGTGTTTATTGATTAAACTTTCAGTAGTTGTTTTTTAAATAACAGATTAATTCTCTACGTTGGGTAGCCCAGTCACACTCTGCCATTCCCCCACCCTCCTTTTGTGGTGTTGGGTGGAGACAGAGGCATGCGGCTGAGGAGAGGAGAGTGCTTCAAGCTGCTGCCTATTTAGCTAGCCCCACCAGTAGAAGAAGTATTGCTTCTTCAGCACACAACACTGAGCCAAAATTACTTTTTCCTGTGAGAGTCAGGCTTTTTAGCTTTGGTGCTGTGCTTTTCCTAATATGGCTGCGACCGTGGCTTGGGCTAGCATCACCGAGAGTGGCATTAACTGCCTGTCCCCACTTCCCTCCTCTCTCCTGGGATGAGTAACCAGAAGACTGCAGTACCATGGCTGCTGTCATCAACCCCTGAGGATAGTGGTGAGAGCTGAAGATAGCTACATTTTGTTGCTTACAGTTTCGGCAGTGCCAGCAGAGGAAAAAAGCATGAGGCCCTGTCACACTGGGCACTGGACAAACAGTCTTTTCCTGAGCAAAATGGATGAAGCAGGAAGAGCAAGGAGACCATGGAGGGAGAGGAGATTGGCAGGACAGGGCAGGGGAGGTGCAGTGGGAGTCTGGACTGTAACAGCCTGACTGCTGCAAAGGGCAGCGGCACTAGTGAGGGCTGCCGAGGAAGGGGCACACACAAAAGGCATCATCAAATATCACCCTCCCCTGCACGTGCAGTCATTTTGTGCCCAGGTGGAACTGTAAAGAGCTACGACACAGAATTCGGTCTACAGGGTTTCCTTACACTCTTTCATCAGGGCAATGGCTTTTGGCTCCTGTTTGCTGCCTGGCCCTCCCAGCTGCCACTGAACTCAGAAGGATGTGCTTCTGGAGGATCCCCACACTTCAGCCTGCTGAAACTGTTTTCATTTTTGTTGACTTGCAACACTGGGTTGGGGAAGAATTTTCAGGAATCCAGTCATCCTCTCCATTTATTCCTCCCCCACCTCTTATCACTTCTGCTCAACTCCTCCAGGTCCACCAGATTGCATGGTTTGCCTGCAATGAGCTCCCTGCCCTGTCTGGACTCTGTGGGAAATATGGGGCCTTAAATAATTATCATGTATCTGTATGAAAAATACATGTCTTTATCCAGGTTTTGAAGAAGAAAGCAAAAAAGACTAAGTTGACACCTATCCCAGCTCCCATAATAATGTTCAACCAAATTAATTATTCCCTCCTCTGTCTCCCACCCACACTTAGTTCAGCATTTTGGAAAAAGAAGGTGACTATAGATGCTGCACTTGCTGATGGGCTGGTAGCCAGATGTTCAAAACGGATCTTCCAGAGTTAGGTACCTTTGGGTTGCAGTTGTCATCTAGTCAGTAGGCAGATGCCCATTGTTGTACCAGCACTGAAACTCAGATGCATTGCAAATTTCAACCACAGAAGCCTTAATAACACTCTTTGTTGGTTTACTGTAGGGAATAATTTTAAAACTGTATCTGACCAAACTGCTGGGGAAGCCAAGGCTGCGGCTTTATGTTCTGGCAGAGATAAATTAACAGTTTTTACCCACCAAAAATAGTGTTTTTTCCCTTCCACTGCTCTCCCATCACATGGGAAAGTAATTCAACTCTGTAACCTGTAAAATCTTATTTGCAGATCGATTTTCCACTATTACAACAAGCAACAACAAGCTGGCTTAACAGACAACCAGAGGACTACCAGGACTGACCCATGGTAAGCAGCAGAAGTGCACATCTGGGGGTAAGGAATGGGGGAGAACAAAACCTTCCTTTTTTTCCTCTTAATTTGGCTCACACCATAAGCTGAAACTATGCACTGAGATGCAAATACACGGTGCCATACAGCAAGTCAACAGCCACTTCTTCAACCACTGTGCAACTCTGCCTCTCTTTCTATGAGAAATTTCATCTTGAAAGTTTTGAACAGGACTTTCTGCTCATTAGCCAACTGATCCCTGTAGCCAGCCCTCCTGGAAAGAGGTGGTCAGCAGGGCTTTGGAGATGGGAATTCTGAACCAGGGCAGCCAAGACTAGACTTTTACTTTGTGACTGCAAAGAGATAACTCAGAATTTCTAGCTCTCCATCAGCCTTCTGCATACCTTGCCCTTATGCCCACCTCTACTAGCCAAATCTTCCTAAAGAATAGCAAGTACTTGTCTAGTTCTTCTATTTCAAAGAAAAAATCAGCTCCTGTTGGGGGGGAGATTAACCAAGGCACAGCATCACTGATGTTGCAAGGTTTAAATGCCAGTTTTTGCTCTGAAAAAAATCCTGGAAAGACTCCTCTTTGGAGTGGTGCATGTAGATGGGGCACCACGTGAATTCTGATCCCTGGAAGCCAGCAATAGTTAGATAGAAAAGCAGGCCAAGAGCAATTCAGGGATCACGCCCAAATAGTCTGTCTATGATGACACGGAAAATGCCTGTTCTCCATGATCAGCTCAAATGTTTTTATTGCTGCCTTATCTCTGCTGCACTGAAAGGTGGATGCCTCTTCATAAAATAACCCATTTTGTACAAGACAAGCCAGTATCAGGTAGGAAAGCAAAGCAGACTGCTCAAGTAACTTAGGCTTTTTTCTTACTTTATACCAAGATGCTGTCTGGTAGGTGATTGAGGAGTCCCGAAGAACTTTACAGGGCAGCAGCACTTCTTCAGCACATCTCACGGCAACATCTGGAACCGCCACAGAAACCCCACCGATCAAGCACCAAACTGCAAAGCACAGGTACACATCGCCTTTAAAAGAGATTGCCTAGGTAATCCTCCCTGTCTTCCCAAAACACACCTCCACAAAATAAATGTGAAAGACCAGAATGAAAAAAGCAAGGCTCCCCACTTACCATTGCACAGGATGATGAGCAGAGCATAGACTACCGAAGACATGGTTTTTGTTGCTTCAAATCACAGAGCAGCAACAGCGTGCCTCTTCACAGGACGGACTGTGAGAGCAGAGTGAAACTGCTACTGCTTCTAGAGTGATATTTCTGGAGGCAGACTGGGGAATCCCCCAGATGGCCTATCTTGAGTCTCCGTCACAGGGAAAATCCCTACGTGTAGGAGCCAGTGCTCCTCCCATTACATCTGTTAGGTCACTCCCATTTCTGCAACTGCCTGCGCTGGTAGCACCTCACCTCCCTTTTTTTCTTTTTCTTTTTTTCCCCCTGTGTGTTTATCTGAACAGAAATAAGGTTGATTGTGGGGCACTGTGAGTCAGCGCGAAGGGCATCAAAATCAGCACTGAAAGAATCTCTCTCTTGAGTGACAAAATGCAGGGGAAAGGGTTTGTCAGCCACCCAACATCCCCTCTCAACCTTCTCTCGGCAGGTCTAACAGAACAGTGTCTGTGCAAAGGTTGCCATATGAAGTGACATTTCTGAAACCACATTTAAGCCCTCAGGTCGTAACACCACGAGGACACTGTGACTTGGGTCTAAGGGCTAAGCAGGAATTTACAGCATGACTGAGCAATACAAACTATATTTCTATAGTGTTACATGTGTAACTCCCCATGAAAGCACTCATGACATAGAAGCAGCACTTCTTAGTTTATTTTGTCGTTTTCAAGACAGGCAGGGGCAGCTGGAGTGACATAATTCTACCAAATTATATGCTGGAAAAGTTCCTCATTAAAAAAAATCAAGGCAGCTCCCAGAAGAAGAATCATTTGGACACCCCCTCTAGATATCTGAAACGGGGGGGGGGGGGGGGGGGGGGGGGGGGGGGGGGGGGGGGGGGGGGGCAGAAAAAAGAAAAAAAAGTCCTTTCCTTGTGATCTGTAAGAGCTGTTTCCCCCTGGAGAATTTTTGAGGAAGTCTGAGGTTGATCACAGAAGCATTTACAAATCACGAAACTCAGAAAGTTGCTGACGTGTTATTTTTGGAAAAGAGTTCTGGCTGCTGTCTTTAGGCTACTGAGATCATGATGGAGAGAAGCCATTTAGGAGGCCTGTTTTAGAGTTTTGATGGGTGAAGAGTCTATGGCCAGCCCCTTTTGAAAACCAGGTTCCTGGAAGCCACATTAGGCTGGGCACCCTAAAGCCCAATCACCTCTATAAAGTTTTGTGAGGAGAAGTCAGTTTGACAAGTCCTCGGCATGCAAAAGTCCAACTCAGAGAGGTAAATGCCGTGGGTGGGTAACACTTTCAGAAACTCCCATCTGTTCTGTGAGGGAAGTCAGACAGCAATTTCACCAGGGGCCTCACTGTTGAAATAGGCTACCTATTTTTAAAGATTTTTGCTTCTATCTTCATTGACCGACATAGTGAATATAACAGGCTCTAACTTTATTTTTCTCTTAGTGTTTTCCGGTTTCAAGGACCTCAATCCATTACTTAGAAGATAGGTACAAGTAAAGTGTAAATCCCAGTGGATCTCTCCAGAGGGAGAGAAAATCCTGAACTCTGTTAGAGTCCTTGAGAAGACAGAACTGAGGGGGGTTGCTGAAGGAAATCTCAGAGAGAAGAGGGCTCCAGTCAATATATTTCACATCTGTTCTTCACTAAAGTGATGGCTCTCCTGCTCCCACGAGTCGTCACACATCAAGCCCACCTCCAAGAAGGGCACTCAGCTTTCACTCAAGTGCCTCTTTCTGTGAGTCCTGCAGAGCTACATATTTACCCTTCATAAACCAGTCAAGAGGCAAAAACCTTCTCTACCTCCCTTTTCATTGTGGGGAAACCCCCAGTGAGCAAACCACAGTAAGCTCCTGCCCCTGCTGTGGGTCAGCCCACAGCAATCTTTCCCAAAACGGCCTGACCAGATGTAGTCTGGAGGGGCTGCGGCATGCCTAAGGCTGAGGTCACAAGTTTGCCCACACAGAAGTGCACTGAGGGTAAGCATAAAGGGTCAGGCTTCAGTTTGATCTGGGAAATGTACATGCCACACACGCTTGCCAAGGTGATGTTAAACAACATTCTTCCTCAGTTAATTAAAATACAGGAGTTAGGACTCTGAAAAACACGTGATTTTTCCTTCTAGGACCAGCATAGCTTCAAGAAAAACAGCCGTTTTCCTCCAGAAGTATTTGTAAGCTCAACTGCTGTTCCACAGCACAGCATGTGAAGCAAGAGAGGAAGATATGAAAAACAAAAACTGAAACTCCCTTTGCTGGGGGAGGAGAAATCATTTTGCTTCTAAACTTTCCCTGGTTGGGATTTTTTCTTCAGGGAAACTTTGAAGAGGGCTGTACTTTCCGTCCTAACTTTTAATACCCTTTATATGGTTCAAAGAGCAAGCCTATTATCTCCAGAGCCCTGGAAGCTGCTTAGAGTTTCACTCCAGTCCTGAGCAGTGGAAGCAATGGGAGCTCAGTGGGACAGGTTTGGGTGTGGGAGTGAAGAAGCAGTGACTGCCTGTCAGCCTTCTCCGTGAGAAACAGATCCACAGCTTTGCAGGGCCCTCAGGAACTGCAGAAGCTGCACAGTTATGTGAATAAGTGGAAGTTTCATATTGTTCTGTGGACCTAATGAGACCTGCTTTCCTACAGGTGTGTCCTATTGCCTCTTTCTCTCCTTCCCTTGCCCATACCACTCGCTACACCAACCGTAAGCCCTCAATCTCACTGAGCAAGAAGCACCATCTGCTCTGGTGAGTCGAGCCGCACATGACGACTGACATTAGCAAGCAGCGTGTAAAACGGCTGTGTTCTGCCTACCTTTCCCTTAGCAAGGGCACTCATTTGGATCTCCTTCTTTGACCCAGATGCTGATTTTCATGAATTTCATAGGCACTTAATTCTCTTTGAGCCCCGATCCCTCTGTCAGTTTGATAGAAAGCAGGTTCAGAACATACTGGCTGATAGACAGCCAGATGGTATGATCACAGAAATTTCATTCTCTGTGGGAAATGAGGCTAGAAGCACAAGGATGTGGGATGGATTCATGGGATAAGGTTAAAGAGTCAAGACTGTATATTTTTTTCAGTGTTGATAGAGCCTTGAGAATGCTGTTCGTGGAATCGTATCCTTTTTCCTTGAACCAGGTAGGAACTGGCTCCTTCAGATAGTTGGGTAATGGATTTTTCTTTTTTTTTTCCCAGTGTGTGGCTGCAAAAGATATGTAAGATTCCTTCTTATTTCATGTATTTGCCTCTGAGTGCCAGCGTTCATCAGGAAGCACAGAGTTTAAAAAAAACCAAAACCTTAGGTCTCTACAAGGAGTACAGAGGTCTCCACAATGAAGAATCAAAGGTTAAGACAGAGGTGTCAAAACAGTATTTAGCATTTCTGGCAAAGCACAGATTTTTCTGTATTGGGATATGATTATCAAATAGCCATTGTTCCACTTCATTTAGGTTCCTGCTTGGAATAAGGTCCATCCATATGCCTCATGTCTATTGTGAAGCCACTGGTGAGGGGGGGTTGTTTGTTTATTTTTATTATTATTAATCTCCTGTGCAGCAATAAAAACTCTCTGCTTCAGTTCAACTGACTAAACGAGGAAGGTTTTTGTTTTACGTTTTAGTAGACAACCGTTTTTTAAATAGTATACTGTGTGTACCATGGCACTGTCAGCCAAAGGAACAGTGGCAGAAGAATCCACAGCCACAAATGTAGAGTAGTCATGTATTTTGAGGGGCCCAGCAGAGCTGCAGTTAGTGTTTACTTTCCTGTCATGCTAGGATCTTGACGCTCACCACACCAATAATTAAAGCAACTGAGAGTTTCCAGATTGCAGCTAATGAGAGGTATTTAGATTATTCACAAACTGGAGTTAGGGAAGTTCAAGGACAAAGTTCTCTTCTCTGCCCCTTCATGGCAGGTGTTGGGTCAGGGTCTGCCTTCACTGTTTAAACAGTGGCAATTCAGCAATACTGAGAAACCAAAACACTGGAACTGTGACCTGCTGGGCAGCACAGAGCTTTGTGCTACAGTCTCCCATTGCCAGCTCAATAAATAACACCCAATTAATTATACATAAACAGCCACTCCTCTGAAATGCCTGGACTTTGGCGTGAGCTGTTTGAGATATGCCAGCCCTCTTTGTCAAATTAGTGATTAAGCATACTCACATAGAAATTGAAACGTGACCCAAAATACAGACTCAAAATGGAGGTATCCAAAATCAGAAGCCTCTTTAGAAACTGTTGGCCTGGGAGTTTAGGAATTGCCTTTAAGCAAACGGGAGCAAGAATTTATCCCATGTCTATACGTGCAACTGTAAGAATTGGAATAAGGCTGTACTGAAGCTCCACCTAGTCCAGCATCCTGTCTCCAACAGCAGGCAGTGAGTTATTGGGTAGCCAAGCAGGCCAAGCTGCTGCATTCAAACTGCAGTGTCCACTGGAGGTGCACACTGAAATCTCATTTTTAACAGGTCCCTGGTTCCTCTTTTATCATCAGCGTGCTAAATGGTGCTGGCGTTGCCAGGACTAGGGACATCTTGGACCACAGTTTGCAGATTGCGGTGGACTCTTCATTGCTCACCCACCATGTGGGGTCATCCATGCTGCCTTCTCCAGAAGGTAAGGAGCAGATTATTGTCTGCTGTCTCTACTGAATTCTGCAACAGTAGTCCCCATGTAGCCCCAGCCTTATAGAATCATAGAATCATAGAATTGTTAAGGTTGGAAAAGACCCTTAAGATCATCGAGTCCAACCATTAACCTAGCACTGCCAAGTCCACCACTACACCATGTCCTCAAGCACCATGCAGAGCTCCTTCTTGGACCTTGCATCTCCTTACCACACCCGGCCAGGCACTGTTTTAGTAGCGACCTAATGTTCAGCTGGTCTGCGCCCAAATCGTGCTGTGGAAATACTCCTCCTGGTGCTCCTCTCTCCTTTTTCTTGCCTGTACATCCTCCCTAGACATGCATGCTATGGGACTTCTTACATTGGAAGAGAATGAAGGATCCCAGTAGGTCACCTTGTACTCCTAGCTGATCCCATGGCCCACCAGGAATGTTAAGTCAGGAAATCCTCCTGGGAGCAGCCCATGCTAACAGCAGGTCTCACAGTGTGCCCTGACCATCATGTGTCACGTGGGCACCCTACCATGCACGCAGACCAACTGTGCCAAGTTGCAGCCCCTCTCCTGGTACCTCCAAGACCTCTTGTTGTGGGGTGGTTTTTTTTATACCTTCCCTATCTGAGGTCCCACTGAGTCATGGGACTTCCTGATCAACTTCCCCCACCATCCCCAGCAGCAGAAAGAGGAAGCCTGGTGACGGGGTCCTGGTGACTGCAGGGCCTATATCCATTCCCTTTTCTTCTCAGGTCTCCCAGCACGGCACCAGTGGGCACAGTCCACTGGCTCCTCAGATGCCTTCAGGGTGGTGTGCCCTGCATCCCGCTCTGGTTCCCTATCTGTACATTCCTGACCCTTTGACCTTGATCTTCCTCTCTTCTCTCCTTTGTTGTCCCCCGCAATCATTTGGCTTTCCCCAGGTCTTTCAAAGAGCATAAGATCAGCACAGGCATATACTGACACTTCAGTGGAATACTTGTCTAGCCTGAAAAGAGTTAAGGCAATTCACCCCTGCTATGTGTAATAACTTTGTGCCTTCACCAAATTGTCTTCTCACCATATGCCCTCTTTTCCAGTTCATTTATAAATAGGTTAAACAGCAGGAGCCCAGGAACAAAACCCCCTCAAACATCACTGGAGACCTCCCTCAAATGTGAACGCTGGCCATTTATCCTCCTCTTTTAATAGGTTATTTACATGGAGACTTTTTCTCTTGTCCCATGGTGCCTTAATTTCTTTCAGAGCCATTACTGATGGACCTTTATGTCTTTGGAAATTGTTGCTGGGATTCTATATGGCTGACCTTGTTGCGGTTTTCATTTAACTTGCCAGAGTTTATGATCCTTTCCATTTTCCATTCTTGGACACAACTTCTATTTTCTGAAGAAAGTCTTCTGCTTCTAATAAATTCCTTTATCCTGCTGTTAGCCATGTCAGCTCTTCTTTTGGTCTTTCCAAAGTCTTTGTCCGTACACAGAGGCTTAGAGCAAATATACTGCTACATGTTATGTTTAAATAGTCACCATGCAAACATTTTAGCCTTCAGGCATCCATTTTAGTTTCTTTTTAACAAGGTTCCTTGTTCCTATGCAATTCTATTGTACTGGGGGGGGCGGGGGGTTGGCTTTTGTTCCCTAGGCAAGAATGTTGAGCAGGGGCATTTTGAACTAGGTTCTGCATGTTGCTCAGGGATAATATAAATGTTTCTTCTTCTTTTGTAGGCTCTTTCATGCAGCAACACTATTTTCTTTTTCTGCCACATCAATCCCTGATGTGACATTTGCCCAATATGCAGGTGGGAAATTGATATCTCCCATTACTGTTGTGTTTCTTGCCCTGTCAGCAACTCTGATCTCCCTCAGCATGTAATAGATATAGACATTTGGTCTAACCCTGATATGGCATATTTCTGACTTAGGCCAGGAATGTCAGGCTATATCGGTTTTGAGCTGCTTGTACACACAATTAGCTTGTTACTTTGATTTGGCACAAAGCTTTCGCTAATACATGTTACTGCTTCTCTACTGCTGCTGCTTCCTCTGTCTTTTTTTATACTTTGTACCCTGATTCTAGGACATCTGATCAATTGCCTTCTTCCCATCAAGTTTGTGATACACATAGTATGAGATCATCCCTGTTTAAAGTCAGGCACTTTTGTTTCCCCATCTTGTTTGTTAGACTTCTAGCATTTATAAAGCAGCATCTTTTCTTTTTCTCTCTCTATATTATGGGATTCTTTTTGTTTGATTATTCTTCATTCTTTCTTTTTAAGTTTCACCAAATTATTATTATTCACTGGAGGATAAAGTTTTCCTGACTTCCTGCTCTGAGTACGTGCCATCCTGAATCATGTTTTAGCACTTGTCAGCTTCTCCCTTCCTTCAATTTTAAAAAAATCTCTTAACACCTTTTTAAGTGCTATCACTGGTTTCATTTTAGTTTACCTGAATCTGACTACATACATTCTGAAAGTTTTCCCATTTTCTAACAAGTTCAAATCCTTTGTCTTCAATCATTTCCTAGCCACTCGTTGAGAATTTGTTTCTCAGTTCAGCCCTGCTCATGGTATTGGAGGCATTCCAGCTGAAGCTACTATGGAGCCCCTGGCCTCCAGCTTACCATCTGACTGCAAGCATTTTGCCTCCAGAAACCCTCTCCTTCCTTCCCGAGGTCGCTGCTCCATACACTGTGTCCAAAGCCCCCTCAAGTCTTCCCCAAGAGCCTGCCCAGATATTCCACACCATCCAGCAAGCAGATATTGCATCCAGCAGTCTAATCACCATGCAGTCCTTTCTGGTATCACAAAACTGCGTGGATGTATGCCTGATAGAGCATCAGTGTCCCTCTACCACTGTATCTTCCTGAAAACTGGGATCTGAAGAGTAATCTTAGTGCAAAAGTGTATGTGGCCTCAAGCTGTGAGATCACTTCTGCCCCCTCAGGAAGACTCCCAGCCACAAAGCCTTCCCCCACCTCAGCAGCATGGGGACTATATAAGCCTGGAGATAGAACTGCTCAGTGATGATCCTAAAGAGATTGTCAGTGCATCTGTCTGTTACCCTGAAATCTTTTAGTTCAGGAGCCATAGCCTCAAGGACTTGGATGCTGAGCTAATTGCACTGGATATGTATAGTCATTACCTATGAACTGAGTAGATAATGATTTATAGTGCTCAGTGGAGCAAACTTGCCCACTCACTCTTTAAATAGCCAGCTACTGCTTTAGTTTGCTTAAGATTAGGAGAGGTCTGATGGGCTCTGTCCCCAGCTCCAGGCACAGATCCCTGAAGGAGGAGACATTCAGATACCTAAAACAAGGACACAAGCAAACTACCCCTCTGGCAGATCTCCTTTTGCATCACCCAGCACCGCCTGTTTGGACTTGCTGTGATCCCATGGTGAATCTTTGATTTCTCTCTTACTCCTTGTCACTCACATCCAGAGAGGGGAAAGTGAGAACAAAAAGCACAGTATAAGGGATGCTGAAATAAATAGCTGTTGTTAACTATGTACTGTTACATTACTTTGCCCTCATGTACACTTTGGATCTTCCTTTTTTTTAGATTGGAAGGATATTTTACAAATATTTCAGTTCAACTGCCCTGACCAGAGGCATTCCACACAAGTCAGAAATGGTGACTTGGAAACAAGAGACCTTATACTAAAAGCACTGCTGGGGTTGAAGTATGTTCAGTCTTTTTGGTTACGTTTCTTCTATATACTGACATTTGGTCCTTCATTCTCCTTTAGCTTTCAAAGCAAAGATCTATCATCTGAGAGCTCCACAGTCATGGAAGACAACAAGGCCCAGGAGGCAATAGCAAAATGGAGAGCAGCAACACCCAACAAGGTCTGTGAAGCACCAGGTGTGTAGTCACCACTGGAACAGCAGCTTCATGGGAGGTAGCCTAGGATGGAGCCCAGCCTGCCTGGAGACAAGGGACAAAGACAACTAGACAAGGGAGCATGCTTATCTGAGTTCCTATAAAGTCCCTGGGAACCACTTTCTTCAAAACAGTGGGATACCAGGCTCTCCCACAGCCTCCCTCATTACTTCAGCCCAGGGCTCTGCACACGAGCTGTCATCAGCAAAACCTACATTAACTGTGCTGATGCACAAGAGAGATGGAAAGGGGAACCACTGTTTCTTGAGGGGGAGGCTGAGGAAACAGGTGACGCGTGGTGGGAGGATGAGCAGTGAGAAATGGAGAAATGAAAAATAGAAAGTTTTCGCTAGAGCTGTGACAAATATAGCTCTTTTAAGTGTAATGGAACTAGACGGCAGAGTGGGCAGAGACAACTTGGTGGCCTTTTAAAAGAGGAAGGAGTGACAAATATGTGAAGATACTAAACTGACCTATGTCCTGAGGGCTCTGACTCTCAAGCTCTGGGGGTTCACACTGAGGTGACTTCAAGAAGCTACTGGTCCAAGTTGCCCACCCATTGCCACAGGTTATTGCCCCATCACTGACTTGTCAGAAATAGTGGTGTGCCCACACCATAGGCACCAGACTGATATACTGACATAAACTGAGGTAACTGTGGCTAATTCAGTTCACTAGGATGTGGACTGTGGTGGCCAAGGGATCTCCTTCTTGATCCCTATCAGGTTTAGTTGAATAGGTGATCAGCTGAGGTCAGAAACCTCCTGAGCCATTACAGCCTAACCTAACAAGCACCAAGAGAGCCTTGATACCATTTTAGCCAATTTGCTTGTCTTTAGACCTCCTTTTCTCTGCCTTTCACAAACTCTTTTGTTGCCCTAGCTTGCAGAAGGCATTGGAGAAGGTTTACAAAAGCCCTGTAAGCTTGTTCTTTTGTTCTGTTGTCTTTCCTCTAGGGAGCTGAGTGCCAGACTGAGTAGCACAGGTGGGATGGAATCCCTTGACATGGTTCAAAGAGCAGCACTGGTACCTGTATAGCACGGCTGTCAGGGTGCAGTGAGGGCTGGAGAGAAATCCCAGGGTGGCAGGGCAGGGTCTGGCAGCCAGGGCCTGTCTGACCACCCTGGCCAAGGTAGCCTGGGCAGAGGCAGCCCCAGCCCCGGGCATCCAGCACCTCCATGGAGATGGGCATGGGCCCATGGCCAGGCAGGGCAGGGCTGTGGGGAGCTGGAGACTGGCCCTGCTGCAGCATCACTGGGGCAGGGATTCACAGCCCTATGGGGCTGAAATGGGGTCCCAGGCTGTGGGCAGGGTGGGAGTGGAGCCCTAGGGGGTTGAAATGGAGTTCTGGTCTCTGGGCAGGGTGGGGGGAGCCCTAGGGCAGCTGGGGCAGGGACAGGCAGGACACCCTGGTGGTGCCCTCAGGGCCCTGACAATGTCATTGACCAAGACCAACACTTTTGATCATCTCTGCTTATATTAAGGAACTACAGAGAAAAACTTACTTCAGCAAATGAGTTGCAAACCCAAGCTTATTGCACTATAATCAAAATTCATTATTGCTATCTTGGTCGTGTGGTCTGATAACCACAGTGCAAATTACCACTGCAGAGCCAAAAAGATGCCAGCCTTACGCTTGGTCCCAGCTTTGCACTGCTTCTGGAGATTTGGTTTAGCTCTGACTACAGCGATCCCTGCACATGCTAGGAGGAGCTGCTAACAAATGGCAAGTAGTCCCATGAGAATCACAACTAATGGCTCCTGCTCAGTTAGATAATCAACCATTTAATAAAGGGTGAGCTTCTACCTCCTCCCTTCCATGGGGAGCATTAATGCATTATTTTCCCCCTCCTTAGCCACTTCTTTCCACAAAACTGGTAGGAATTTAATATTTTTGAAACCACTCTTCCTCTATTAATCTTAGCTGAAATTGCCCAGTGGATTCAAAAGTTATTAGGAATAGCTAGATGGTTGTATGGATGTTAACAGAGACAGACACAAAACATTATTGTATTAAGAAAGCACTCGAGTTTATAGCAACACAGATTTTTTTAAATCACATTAATATCCAGCAGATAGCTACTAGTATGAGGATTGTGTTTCATTTCCACACGAGTCTGCCTCACTAACAGCCTGAGAAGCTAAAGGAGCTCAGAAAGAAGTGGCCATTGCTTAGACTTCATGCCTTGATGGTCTTCTCTGGGAAGGAGTGGTTGCATGGTCAGGACTTGGCAGGAGGGCTTGCATAAACACTCTTCAGAGACTAAGAGTTTTGCTTTGCACACCTGATTTCCAGATCTTTCAAAGCTGCAGTTATCATCTTTCTCCCCTCCAACATTTTAGAAATTAAACCCCCTCTCACTCTGTCCAGTTCCTATGTTAGCTTTTCCCTTCTTGTACCGTGAGACTTGAAGGAGCTGAGGTTGCTGCTCTTAGTGACGCTGAGCTTCTCAATAGCTAAAAAGTCTTACTGCTTTATGTGAGTATTTGTTTCTCAGGGAAGTTCAAGCTTTAGATATAAACATTTGTGAGTAATTTCTCCTTAGGACTATTTAAAATATAATGAGATCTACATTTTATATTGATTTGAGCCTTGGTTTGCTAGTTCATGTATTTGTGAAAAAGAACAGATGCTGCTTGAATGTTTCCTATGAGGCAGATTGAACATCCTCTAGAGAGCACACCTGAGCCAAAGGTCAATCTTTCTCAGCAAGCCAGCCAGCGACAAACTGCTCCATGGTTTCTCAATTTTGGTAATGAAGTAGACTGTAAAGAAATAATTTTTATTTATTTTTATTCAAACTTTTACAAACTACTGAAATACATGTTTTGAAAATTTTTGCTTTAGTGGCCTACAGAGGATAGCATCTGGTTTTCTACCTACAGTATTATTTAATTTGGAAAATTCCAAGTCTTCCAATAAATTGCTCTGGCAGCTTTCACTGCAGAATTACAAGTTGAGTGGTTTCCACTACCAGCCATGCCTACAGTTCTGCCCTTCTGAGAAGTATATTTCTTGCAAGACTTAAGCTTCTTTCCAATTAAAGTCTGAAATGGCTTTGTCACATCTGTGGGCCACTGTACTCTTATTGTAAAGCACCTCATTTCACTGATCTCACTGTCATTGAGACATAAATGAGACATTGAGACACACCACATAAAATGATGGTGTTTATGCCCAGGACAAGGACTCTGTTTCTTCCATGGGAGGCTTGGTTACTTCAGAGAGTTGTGCCAATTATGTCAGGGAAAAATCCTCTCTTCAAAACTCTCCATGCCAGCCCTAAGCAGAGCAGTAAAAGCAGATTGGTGAAAGAAAAGCTGTGATCTGGCACTATGTATGGCTAGGAAGAATTACTGAAAAGCTCATCATGTTCTCTCCTCACCCTCTGAATCGGTCTGGGTATTGCAGTTTAGTCTATTTGAAAAGCAGAAGAGAAATCAATGTTGCATAAGTGTTCAAAATGTCAAAGCCACCCAAACAAGCAGTGGATGTGTCATTTGTTTGTGATGATCTCCACTTACAAATTATTCTGTAAGCTGTATCTTAAGCAAAAACTCTAGTTTGTTCATTTTCAGAAAGGGACTGGGCAGTTTGGGGGGGGATGAAGGGAGACAGTAATACTATTTTTCAGGAAGAGCTTTTTATTGCTATTCATCCAAAGACAGAGCAAGTGTTAGCTGGTCAGTTTGAGTGATTTTCTTAAATGAAGGTGGGAAATAAGAAGTCACAGGAAGCCTGGCCATGTTTCCAGGAGAAAACAGAGCATTTGTCTCCTATGCATCTAAAGTGGCCAACCAAAATGGCAACTTCCCTCACCAAAAAAGCAGAATTATATGAATTTTAAAATACCACAAGCATTTTAGTACATAGCTACATATGCCATGGAGACTGAGACATTTCCTACTGACAGTGGAAGCAGAATGTTTATGTTATAAATTATTCTTGATGGCTCTGAATGATAAATGTCAAAACCAAGCGATCCTAGAGGGAAATCTATTCTAGCAGAATTCTACATCTGCTCTGAAAAGCATATTCAGCCTGAAGAAGTTGATGGAACTGATATTTTTCAGAAGCCCTTGGTTTTCTCCTTTCATCTACAGTTTCTAAATACAGATCTTTAATATTTTTCCCACGCGTTTGGAAGATCTGAATTTCTCCTGAGATGACTTCCTAACTTTTGCAACCACCACTTCACCCTCTTTACTTATCTGTCCTGATATTTTACCTTTCTAAAGTTTTGAATCAAGGAGTTATCTTTGTGAAATGTCCGGTCAAGCAGTTATAGATTACAAAAGCTCACGTTTGGGGCTCTTTATCTGGTAGAGATGAGAGGTGAAAGGGACCAGGAAGTCAGTGAAAAGGGCCTAAGTATCTCTAATCTCCTCTACTCTCCTTTATTCTCTCCTTAGGATTTGCTGCACTTCAGAATGAGTATTACAGAGATTTTTTTTTTCTTTCTTTTCTGAAGATTTCACTAGTTATAGTTGCTCTAGGACTCCCCAAGATGATATTTGAGTATAAATAATTTCTAAATTTTTGTTACAAATTGATGCAAGAGAGAGCAGTGAGAACAATACTGGGATCTTAGTCTAAATTCTGCTCAGTTTCTGCTTCTCAGTTACTCTGGATATAAAATGTGAAAAAATATAGAAGTGGATAAACTGATTTTGTTTCAGAAGTAAGTGTTTCATTGTCCAGTGTAGGAGCAGATACTCCACCTACACAAAAGAACAGTTGTGAATCTGCACCGATTGTTGAATCTTCAACTGGGATTTTATTTTTCACCAGTTTTCATTTCCACATTTCATTTCCTTCCTATCCCTGTGTGCTGTGTAGCCAAATCTCTGTGTGACCAAAAGGAACGATACGTGAGTCGTGTTGATGAAGAAAGAAAAGGGGAGATGAGGTGGGGGCCCTGGATCCAGATTATCCACCAGCAAAGCGCCCCAGCAGCCTTGGCACTGCGCCACACGCACTTGCCGCTCCTGAGTTAGTTGGTTTAGTTGAAGAGGCCTGAGCTGTGCTTCCACCGTCAAAGGTCAAGATCACTGATGGTGCAAGTGGTCCCTCTGCAGACTCTAATGAAAGTAAGGCTACAGGCTGCCTTGCATTCTCCAGGGATTCAGGTAGAGGTAGTTAACTTGTTGGAAACGCACCTTTGTTTTTTTTTGTAGTGGAAAAAACGGCACTAAGTGACAGGATGGGAGATGTCTGGGTGTGTTGGAGGATTCCTTTTTCTTTAAGCGGAGCGGGAAAAAAGACATGCAGAATTTCTATTTTGATGAACTAACTCTAGGTGGCAACAACACGCTGCGTAGCCTTACCACAGGCTAGTCAGGCAAAGACTATTTAACGGTGCTTACACCGAGGCAAAAAAAATGATAGCATTTTCAGTACTGCTTCTAGAAAATTTTCCAGCTGATTGTACCAGCTGCACATTGCTAGAAACGTTTCCAGATTCTGTCAGTTTTCATTGTAATAGAGGACCTGGTTTTCAACATGTATTTTGAAGAAGATGCTGCATGTTTCATTTTGTAGGCATAATACTGCAGGTGTGCAGAGGAAAATTAGCAAACTATTCTCTTGTGGTTATCCTGCTTGGATGGGCAATCTCAGGAAGCGCATGTATAATCCTGATTTGTAATGATGCCCATAAAAGTGCACAGATGGGTATGTGCAATTGCGGTTCTGTAGCATTCACCAACGACGCTCTTGAAATGCCACTTCATCACCTCGTCAAAAAAACAGCCACACAGATACCTGTGAAATACTTGCCACATCTTCTGTGTAGAACACTGTATTATCTGCCAAGAGATTTGTAATGCCCTATTTCATTCCCTCTTTGCTACGCATCCAGCTTCCTGGGCTTAGCAGTAAATAAGCAAACGCTTGCACGATATAAAATATTTAGAAGTACGATGAACTGCAGTGTTTTTGCATTTTACTCAAAAGTCAGTTTTACTGTTAACTTCACTGACCCTTGAAATATTTAAATCTGTTATTGATGTGTTCATAGGCAGAGGGAGAAAGCAGAGAAAAAAATGCTAGTTTTGATTACCTGTTGCAGCAAAGAACTGTCATTGTAACCATCCTATATACTAATAATGACCACAGAAAAATCTTTCAAGTGTGATGACATCATGTCTGTAGCAAGGCCAAAGTGTCTGATGGCATCTACAGGATATGATAAACTTCTTTATTACTCTGTCAAAGTGACAAATCTATGCAGCCCTGTGATTAAATCAGTTGTTTTGTATAATTGACCCATTCACCTGCATGTTGTCAATTAATCTCCTCTGGGTCTATTTCCAGTATTTCAAACGTCTAAGCTGCTTTCAAAGAGAAGAACTGTCCTTTAAAATGTAAAAATTTATCACCTGAAAGCAATTTCTTCCTTTCTTACGGAAGTGTGGAATTTCCCTTTAAATGATACTGAATCAGGTTTCCAGAGTTGCAGTATTCTAAATCAATATCTTATAATCCTCTATAAACCTGGTAGACTGATTTTTTAAATAAATATGTGTAAATTAATCAGGATTTATTCCTACTAAGAATATATAAACCTATCCGGGATAAGAGTGCCCTAAAAAGGAAAAACAAAATTCAGTAACCCTTTAAGGTACTTTGTGTCAAGGTACTTTGTGTAACACTTATTTTTATTAGTTTTTCTTCCTTTCAATTAATCAGTAACTTTAGTACACATTTTTCAAAAAGTGGGGACATGATGGCAAAAGTAATGGAAACACAGTTGGAAAAACTGGTTATATCTATGACATATTGTCCAAATACTTACCATAATATATTGTTTTTCAAAATTCCTTGTGTTAAAAAGGCATATATGTGTAAAAACAATGCTGCTAATCATGGTGGGTGTTTTCAGTTGTATTCCGAGATACCCACACTTCATATCAAGGTCCTAGGACCCTTACTCAGAGACATGTACCCGAGAGCTGAGGTGTGAGAGTTGAGTACACCAGCACTGAAGACTCATCTTGGACAGACCATGAGATCTTTCTCAACTTGTCTCCCACACAGCTTGAGGAGACTCTTGATAAAGTATCATCATGTATAGCTATCATAACACCCATCCCATACTATCTGCGGTAACCCTCAAATGCAAAAAGTGACACTTTCATTACAACTACTGTGGCTACTTTCAGGAGTCATTCACCTTGTGGCATCTGAAGTAGACAAGGCTTCCCACATCTGTTTGTCTCCCCACAGGTGTCCCATGTGTCACCTCTGCTTTCAGATGCTAGTAGCCCTCATTTCCCTCATATGCCCTGCATGCTCATAACTTACTTTCTGCTTCCCATACAAGGTGTCCAATTCTCCCCATTCTCACGCCAGAGCAGGCTCATCTCACACTCCTCAGAGGTGGTATTTTCACGCCACTTTCCACATCTTTTCCCAAAAAGCTTAGCCTGCACTAATAGTCTCTGCACTGGTTTTTCACCCAGTCAGGCTTCTCCTATCAGGCCACTACCTGGTTCTGTTCCCTTTCTCCCCCCTCCACACCAATGCTTCTGTTGATCCTTTCAAATGTTAAGCTGTGGTTTTTCTCTTTCTCCTTCACGCCAGATCTGTGTTGCACTGCAGGACTCCATACCAGAAATCCACATTTCCTCCATGCCGGAAGCTTTGTGTGCCCCTTCTAATTTTTGTCCCTCCTCCTATTTCTTACTTCTTTCTTCTTTTCTTTCTCTTTCAAAGTGTCAACCTTTTGAACACAACTGAGTTATTGGGCCAAAATAAAATGAGTAATGTATTGAGACTAACATGTCTTTCTGCCATCAACTAGCTCTTTGATCAACAGGAGTTTAGCAAGTGCATTGCAAATGCTAGCTGTCCCTACTGCAAATGTGGGGAAAAGCATTGCTTGCTGAGAGCCCAGTGGGTTTCCAGATACAGCTGGATAGGACATATGCTAGCAGCTCACCACGGTCTTATTCAGTATTGACATGGGCAAAATCAATGTGACTACAGGCAGTGAGAATTAAAGCGGTAGGGACTGATAGCTGCTAAATCATGTGTTCTTTAACTCTTTAGTATAAAACTCTGTGGGGGTCTGTATCACCATTCTTTACCCTTTGGGCATCCCTCCACCCTAGTTTTCATCCATGTCAATGAAGTTTTCCCACTGATGACTGAAATGTTCCCTGAAACTTCCGAACCAGTTCAGTAATCAAAAGCTACCACATCACACCTAAGCTTAAAGTGCCATGAAGCTGTAAAAAATAGCCTTGTCTGTTCAACCAGCCATTGAAACATGAAAACCATAAGTGACATGTCAGATGCCAAGTTATGTTTTAAGATGAGGCATCATGTAATAAAAACAGTTTTCAGAACATTCTGTTATTTGTTTTGTTTTGTTTTGTTTTGTTTTTTCCTCAAATAGGGTCAGACATTACTTTGTACCGATTAAAGCATCTTATTTTCTAGATGAAACTGTCTCACGTTTGCAGTGAAACAGTTTGTCACTGTTTGGGTGCAATATGAAATATCATTCTCTACAGTACTACCAGCAGTTCCAGATAATCAACAAGGGAAACAATAAAACATTCAAAACAAAACCAAATGTCCATGTGTCCCATAAGCGTAGATTGCATATTTTTGACCCACCTAAAGGAAGTCACTCCATTCCCTGTTTATACTCAAGAGCTGTATCCATTCCAAAATAAGTTTTGTTGGCAAAATAGTTACCACATTTTCAGGAGCACTACCTCCTACCAGGTTTACCCGAATTTTATTTGGCAGAGCACCGAATGGAATGGAATGGAATAGAAATGGAATAGAAATGGAATGGAATAGGAATGGAATAGGAATGGGATGGGATGGGATGGGATAGGATAGGATAGGATAGGATAGGATAGGATAGGATAGGATAGGATAGGATAGGATAGGATAGGATAGCTGTCGGTGGCAATGGCACAAGCTCCAGAGGAGATATTTGGCTGTTTGCATGTGATTCTCTTTCAAACAGCTACTCTATATTTCCTTCCATATTACAAGTTTCCACTGTGATTTACAATACTAAATACAACCCTAGTTATTACAAAGGAGTTGGAAAGTAAAGCCTCTGTGTAGTCGATCTATACTGTACTCTCTCCACAAGCTGTAGAAGAGTGAAGACCTAAACCAACCTTAGTAGGCTTTTATTGATTATACAAATAAGAACAGATTTTATGTTTTGTGCTTATCAGGTAAATCTGGAAATGATGAAAAGTGGAGTAAAGGAAGACTCCAAATTAACTGTAGACTGTACCAGTTGACTTCTTTTATTGATAAATAGTATGTCAAAACTGTATTTTTTTTTCCTAACCAAAGCCTACCTTTCTGAAACTCTTCCCTTGTCCTCAAATTCACTTCAAATCTTACTGCCTCTTCAAAAATTTTGTTCTGTGTTCACTTTTCACTTAGATTCTCCAATTGACTTTTACCATAAGACAATTTAAGGATTTTTTTCCACAAGGCAAGCAACATTTAATGTAAGAGTTAAATTTATTATATGCAAAACTGGTTTTAGGACAGTGATCATTAATTAATGACAAATCATTGATTCAGATATTGAAATTACTGTTGGGGCTTACAGAACTTAGTGATGCAGGAGCATTTATTCAACATTATTCTGCCTGCAGTGGCCTTCTTACTATATGCATCATTAACTCCTTTATGTGCAGTTAACCAATGAACAAGGAAAGAATAAATTCAAAGTAAAGAGGAAGTTGACAGGAAAAGCTATAGTGTCTTTCTTTGGCTTCTCAGGTTTCGTTTTTTAAACCTAAAAGCTGCAGTATTTGGTTTTCTTGGTTTCATTTTTTTAAGCTTTAAGAAGCAGCAAACTGTGATTAGACAGGCTGTAAGTTCTGATATTCTTTCACATTACCCTACCAACTCCTTTGTATCACACAGAATATGTATTTCCTCTGGGAACTAGTATACCTCAAGAAATCTAAGATGCTAGCACATAATGTGAATTCTACCAATTTCATGCCACTGATAGCCACAGAATCACATCCCAGGGAAAGCTGAGCTCCCATTAGATTGGTATTTTCTTGCTTACTGTTGTTTGGGACAGGGATTGGAGGTGTAACGGTTCATGAACATTTTTATGGAAATTCATCCTGGTTAAAAACCAACCAACCAACCAAACAGAACAAATATTATATAGATAGTATTGATAGCAAATGACTACTGAAGTGCAATTGTTAGACTTTTCTGCAGTTGCTTGAGCTGTGCCATCGTGTTTCATGATGTGGATGGGAAATGCAAAGGGAAACAGCCACTGCTGGTACCAAATTACTGCACAGACTCCAGCTGTGAGCCAGTAATTTTTTTTTTAATGTGAGCCAAGAAAAGATGAGCACATTCTGAATCTGTTAAAGTGTAGTACAGGTTGGTCAATCTACTTGAACAATCTCAGGCTTTTTTAATGCACAAATAGCATGGAAAAATAGTGATTCCTGTGAACTGAACAGATAGCTTCAGCCTGAGGACTTGTTTGGATGACGTAGCTTATAAGAGAGTAAGAGGGTAATAGGGTAGTAGTGCTCTGCAGTACTGGCATCATAACTTACCATCAAATATAAGCATGATTCAAGTTTATATATAAGTAATGACTGTGTGAAGTATAAGTAGTTTTCAGTTGGCTGAACATCTTGGGATATGTGTGGTCTTGTCACATTATTATCTTTCCCAAGACATATGAAGTCCCTACTTTTTTTGCCAGGCACCTTTAGTATGTTGTCCTTAATTCCCACTATATGAAAAATTTATATATAAAATGGGTTTATCTAATTTATTATGGCCAAAAGTAATAATAATGATAATTTTTTTTAAAATCCTAATGTCTCCTTTAAGATTTTGGAGTTTTGTATAACTAATGACTGGAAGGCTTGAGGTGAAAATTTCAAAAGTAACTCATTGACAGGGGATCATGACATATTAAATAAATAGAAATAGCCTGTTTCCAAAGTACCTAGCTTCTGTTGGTTTTCACCTAGTAAGTGTGCATGTATTTGAAGAAGCATTAAGGGTCACATATTCAACCTACCTCTGAGCTGGGTTAAGTATGAACTACACAGTGGGTTACTAGCTTCAGTAGTCAAAAGGTTTTCAGGTGGGAATCAGATGGTGCTTGGCAGGACGACTTAGACCATGGACCATGCAAATACAGGATGATGCCTGTCACATGGACGTGTCTTCAGTTACCTGAGTCCCTAAAGGCCAGATTTGCAAATGAGTTTAAAAAGAAGGGTTTTCAGTTTCCCAGCAATGTAGTCCTTGGTGATCTGTGGAAAGACAAACATCTAGTGCTTTGCAGTTGGAGAGGATGTTCACTCAGGCACAAATGGGTGTCTCTGGTGGGGGGGCATTAGTCCCTCCTGGATGAGAAAGTGAATCTGCATATCAGATGAGAACCAATATTGTCTGTTGTCATATCTTCTCCCCCTAAGCACCAGCAGTAGACACTTCAGAAGAAGTTTCAAGAAACTCAATAATTTGCCCAAAGAGGAGTTTCTGTTAATGCTCCTCGCTCATTCTAACTCTGGCTTAATGATAGGCTTATGCATTGAAATATAAAGGCTTCAATCCCTTTACACGTTTTATACAATCTAATCCTTTCTTTAAATTTTATCTCATGTAACAGTGAATGCTTTCACTCTAACAGCTAATATTTCCTTTCATCACTTTCAAATGTGTATCTTTTTAATTCCACTGGATGAACTCTTGTTCTTAAATTATGAAAAAAAGGCAACTAGAAATGCAGGATTTATCTTCTTTGTGCCATTCATTATTTTTTGTAAAGCTCCATCATGTCCTTTCTTCATGCCATTCCTAAACATGTCTAATATTTGCCATTTCTCCAGATACAAATTTTTCTCTCTCAGCCTCTAATCATTTTCATTGCTTGTCTCCAGATGCTCCCTGTATCTGCTATATCTGTTTTGCAGTCGAGTTCCCAGAACTGAACAAAGTATTCAAGATGCAGCAAATAAATAACTGATCTGTGGGAATTACAGTATTTCCAGTCTGACTTTTATTTCCCACTAGCATTTTGTTCAACACTGCTGTCCACTGAGCTTTCCACAGTAATGCCAGGATCTTTTTTTCTAAGCAGTTGCACTCAATTAAGATCCCAGTAGGCTGTGTGAATAACACAAAAACGCCATCCAGAGTTATGCTTTCCTAGCATTAATCCCTTTGGCCACTGTGGTGTTTATTCAGCTACTTAGGCTAGGCTTCTCTTCACTATCTCTGAGGCTTTTCTACAGTAAGCAAAATTAAATAATGGTATGCGTTCTGTATGTTGCCACATCATGTTACCCCTTTCCAGATCAATAATATTTTTAACGTGCCCTTTTAACTCATGCGTTTCCTTGAGACGCCACGTTGTCACAGGAGGCCTGTAACTGCGTACACTTGGGATATATCTGCGCTGCCCCACACAGCGAGTACAAACACAGTCAAGCATGTCTATAATGGTATAGCACCACACTTCAACTCATATATTGCCTGTTTCTCTGCAGGCTACTTCACAGCCTCGCTTTGAGTAACTGTGGTATCTCAGCACGGCACTACATGGTGAAGGGCAGGCATGAGCCTGGTCTTGTTGAAAGTCAACCAGATAGTAGTGATATTTGCTTCCTGACAGTTTTGAACGCTCAACAGTGCTTTCTGTCCCACCGCAAGTTTGGATAGGAGCCTTTATAAACCCCTGCTAATTATTTTGTTAAATGATCAGCTGCAAGCCTGAGTATATTTACACATACTTGATTTTCCTTACGCCAGTATGTCCCCAACGTAGTAAAAAAAAGGTATAGAAATAGAAAAGCTGGGAATCCAAGCACGTACCCCAGATATCATGTATCTGGTAACTACAGTGCTCCCTCTGAAGCCTTCCTCCCCTCAACAACCTTTTTGTGTCCCTCACCCCTAAAAACCACTTCCAGCCACTGCCGCTGCTGCGGGGGCCCTACCCAGCCTGAGGCGCCTGTGAGAAGCAGCTGGCAGAGCTGGGGAGGGCCTGTGTCCATTCGGCACTCTGGTCCTGTTTGTACTGCTGTAGCTTTGTCTCTGCAGGACATCCAAAAATCTCAAGCAAAGGCTTAAAATACACATTTCTGCCCAAGGGAAAAAAAAAAGAAAAAAAAGAGGTATGTCTGAGGAAACACAATTGAAAGATAGCCCTGGGGAAAGCAGATTTTCCTTTTACAAAGCCAGAACCTGGGAGTTCATCACCTATTTTAGCATATGCATGTTTTAGTGCTTCCTTCAATTATCATTCCAACTCATTTTCCTGGTTCTGAAGTCTCTAATTTCCAAAAGGACTGCTAGCCTATAGATGCAGAAAAATGGTTTTGCACTGTCTCCTGACAGAATTATTATTACAATTATTAGGTTACTTAAAATTTATATTACACATATCTAAAAGGCTGCAGTTAAATTAGGCCCCACTGCGCTCGCCACTACCCAAATGTGTAACTAATGGCATTCCAGACCCTCAGGAAAAACATTTAATTCTAAGGTAAACTCCTCGGGGCAGAAATTACCTACATTTTCATTCTGTGGGAAAACAGTGCCTGGCGCTGGTGCAGCCTAGAGGCTGCACCACAATCCTAATAATAATAGTAGTAATGATAATTAATATCGGTATTAAATATTCTTACTTCAATTTCACCTCAGCTTACCCCCCTCTTTTGTTTTAATATGATGTGCTAAGAATGTGTTTCATTCCTTCAGTTGAAGCATTCTTTATTTAATGTTTCAGTGCTGGTCTAAGGATACTTTGCCCTGCTTACAGGGAACAAATAGTCCAATAGAATAAGTGTTTGGTGGGATGAATGGTGTTTGGAGTGAGGACAAATGGTAAAAGAGAGGGACACCATCAAAAGCTGTTCTCCTGCTCCACGTGAATGTTAACACTTGTTCAATGTTCCACGATGAACTCCTTCAGTACACTGAGTTACTGGAAAAAATCCTCCACGCTGAGAAGGATGCACATGTCACTGCTGAGTCAGAAGCTGGCAATGGTCATATCAGCACACAGTTTTTTAAATGTTCTTTTTTTTTGTCACCCTCCCCCAAGGAAGTATGAGTTCCCTAAAAAATGTTGCCAGAAGGCATTCCAGTTGTAGATTTTAAATGCATTGTCCTTAACCCAAACTGGGAGAAATAGGGACAAAATGTCAAAACAAAAAGGCAGGATAGCTTAGTGTTAAAATGTTACAAAATGCGATGCTGATTTAATACTGATTTGTTACTGCAATGCAAGAGTTTAATATTTTTTATGTTTCGTTCCCCTCACTATAACTATAGAAATACCGTGACTGCAAACTGCCCGAGCATCAACTTGGCATGTTTGCAGTTAGTGCCCTACTTTGTAAATGCTATTACAAAAGTCAGGATCCAAATGACATTAAGCTAGTTAAAATTAAATACATTTCAAGCTGAGTTTTAAAAAAAAAAACAGTAAAACACTTTACAAGCACTATAACGGTGAACTGGCTAAGGCTCTGTCCAAAAGGTACAGGTGATATCCATCTACAAAAATGGCTTATCTCTGTCAGTAAAATATCATCATAACCTTGATAGGAAAAGTAATCTAGAAGGCACAGATACCTGCACAATACCAAGACGCATCTGATTGTGCCTGCCTGCAAGTCTTTCAAGATATCACCCAATTGTCTCAATTACACCTTCTGGAAATGCTATTCTTTACCATCGGCCTAGGGAGAGAAACATGTTTAGAAGTCTGTGTGTAAAACTGCATTGAAGATTAAAAGCCCCAGGAACACACAAAATAATAGCAGTACTCAGGTGCTTTGTATCAATGAAGACCAGAGAGTAAGTCTTTCCCATCATTTTTCTAGCCCTTCCTGTGCTTCCACCTGGGAGAAAGTGCTATGAAATTCTTTTGTAAGAAAGATGAATAGGCATCATAGCAACAGCATTGTGTTTCTTGCTGTCAAAACAATGACCGTTTCTTTTAGCAACATTTGTGTTGCTAAACTCTCTCTTTTCTAAATACATCTTAAGTTAAAAAGCATCCTTACTCTTCCAAAAGGTTCTAGAAAATTAATTGCTTTCCAGCTTTCAGTTTTTTTAAAGAACTGTATTTATTATGAATGTTGTTACTCCATTTGATTAAAAGGATGAAAGCATTCTTTTATATGCAGGAAAAATGAGCAGAATTTCTCTTATGCTACAGGACGCAGCTTGTGGCAGATCTTTCACTTCTCTAATGTTACTCTTTCCACCTCAGAGCAAGCAAATTCACTATAAGGTAAAACAAAAAACTTAATTCAGCTCTGCTATGCTCTGACTGGATTTATCTTTTTTTTTAACTCTCAAATTAGTATTTAGCATGCAAATTAGATAAATACATGGTGACCCCCTGTCTTTCATACCCAACCTTCTGTCTCCCTCATTGCTGTCATTGTCATTTGGCCGTGTTACAGTCTGCCAGCAGTTCTGCTGTAAGCCGTGCTGTTTTGTGAAGAGCGCCTGTTGGGGGGTCTTTCTTGTCTTTGGCAAACTCTTCCTAAAGAGTATTTTCTGCAGCATGCCAGCAGCTCTTGGCACAGATTTGTCAGCTCACAGTGACTTGCAGTGCTGATACTTAATAGTCATCCCCTGTAGCTTAGCAGTGGCAGTAGCTGAGATGGAGAATGCAGCCTCTGATTTGCACCTTGCATGTTGGGTTTCTTCTGTTTGGCAAACTTGGAAGGCCAATTTAATCAATATAAACTAGGGAAAGAGAAAAGGAGAGATCCATCTTGCACTTTGAAGGATGTTTTACCAACTTTACTACTACTGAGAGAGAGAATAAGAATGTTTTGGGGAGAGAAATTAGAAGATAATAGATTCAACAAGCCAATACCACTGAGCCTTCAGTGGATGAGGAGGAAAGGAAGAAGAAAGGAGGGACTGCCTCAGCTTTTGTCAGTTGTGCCAAGTATGGAGAAGGACGTGAAGATGGGCATCCGTGATACGCCGTAGGCTGTTGCTGTAGGAAAGCACGCCATCCCCCAGACTCAGGATAATGCAAGGGAGACCCTGAATCTCCTAAGGGTCAGGATGCAATGGTATCTCCCACCCACCTGGCCGCTTCACCCTGCTCCATTCTCAGCCTTTCCCTCCTCTCTCTTCCCACCACCTGCGTTTCCCTTCCTGTCTGCTGCCTGCACAGCACCCAGGACAACGTGCCCTACTCCTCCTTGTCCCTCAGGGCCTGCTGCACCAAACAAAATGCACCGCAGCACACAAAAACTGCACCGCGCCCTTGGGTCTTGCTTCAGCGACCACCAGCCGCTGTCCGGAGGCGTCCCAGCAGCAAGTTCCTCCACAAAAGCAGTTCCTCACCAGAGGATGTGGAGCTAAATCACTTTTACAAAATGAAATGCTGTTGCTAAAAAAGTTTGGTCCTGGGTTTGCGGTTTTTTTTTTTGTGGCAATGCTCCGGGACCAAGCGGGCTGCAAAGGCAGGGGGGCAGGAGCGGGAGTTCAGGCCAACCCCCGCCATTTTGTGGTGTGGGTGCTCCCTGGGCCCCCGCTGCCCCGGGGTCCGCTGTCGGAGCGGGCGAGCCCGGGAGGGAGTGTGAGTGTACCCCTGTGTGTGTTTTGGGGGGCGGTCTCCCCGAGGAGGCGGCAGACCTCTGCTCTGAGCGGCTGGGCCCCATCCTGGCCCGGGGAAGCAGGTTGAGGTGAGGGCGGCGGGGCGCCTTCCCGCCCCCAGGGCCGGGCTGGGCGGTGCCGGGGGCCGGCTGCAGGCGGAGGAGGAGGAGGAGGAAGAGGCCAGGATATTCGTGAATGAACGGCTCCCTCCTCACCCCACACCTCCGCCCGGCTCCCGGCTCCCGCCTCCCTCCCGCCACTCGCCGGTGTCGCTTCGAGGCGCAGCCAGTTTCTATAGCGACGGCGCTGGTCCGCGGCTCTTCCGAGTAGTAACAAAGCCGGCTTCCCGCTGCCGGGCCGGGGCTGAGGGGGGACGAGGCTCCCTCTCCCGAAGACACCCCGCCTGCCTGCGGCGCCCCAGACAGGTACGGAGCGAGGGGCTCCCCGGCGGCCGCGGCGCCCCCGGCCGCCGGGTGAGGGCTGCGGGAGAGGCTCCCCCGCGGACCAGGCGGCGGCGGGCGTCGCCTGAGGCGCGGCCCGGGGCGGCTGAGGGGCGGCAGGCGTCGCCTGAGGGGCGGCGGCGGGCGGCTGAGGGGGAGAGGGGGACGCGTCCGTCCTTCCCTCCGCGTCTGTGGCAACCGATGGGAGGCGGGGAGGGGTGCCGCGGGTGCGCCCGAGGCGGCCCCGCTCCGACTTCGCCTCGGCAGGGCCGGGGGCAGCGGGGCGGTTCAGCTCCCGGGTAAGCCCCGCTCGCCGGGGCGGGGCGGGCCGGGCCCGGCGGGGCAGCTCGCCTCGCCTCGCCCCCCGGGCGGCGGCCTCAGGGGAGCGGTACGGGAGGGCTCCAGGCTGCAACCGGTGGGCTTGGCTGTCCCTCTCCGCCGGGGGCAGCGCTTCCCCTCCTCAATTAAGATTACCCTTGATAATAGTAATTTTGTTGTTGTTGTTGTTGTTATAAAAATACGCTTTGCCCCCCTGGAAATCTTGGGGTTACAAAGTTTGATTTGTTCAGCTTTATAAAGTAATGTTGAATAGGATGAGGGCTTTAAAATGCGATACTTATTAAAAAAAAATTCTAAAGCGTTGGTATTGAAGAATAATCAAGAAATTACTGCTTGTTTTTAGGAGTAAGCGTACCAGAAGGTTTAATGTGAAATGAGTCTGTAGCTTTCAGAGTCAGCCTAGCTCATCAGAAGACAGAGGTAAGGTGAGATGGTAGAGATGATAAAACCTAATGCGTTTGCTTATCTCGGGCAACCAAGGCTAGTCAAGAAGTAGCCACCCTTGGCTCTTGAGGTACTAATGTCAGAGGGTTGATGGGAAGGTCATTAGGACAGTTGCCTGAGCACTGTTTGTAGTGGTCGTATGAATAACGTCTGAATTGTAGTGGCTGTGTGAATAACCATGCATTTCAGCAGAAGTTTAAAATTCAGAGCAACTTCCCAGTGATAACAGGACGGCTGACCTTGCATGATGAGGTCCTAAGGAGCAGCCATTATGGTTTGTTGCTGAGTGATTTAGGAAATAAACTAGTTGATGGGCCAAGGCAAAATTGTATGGTGACATGTATGCAGCCAGCAGGATGCTCTAGATGGGAATCTTCTTGGATGTGAACAAGAAAAAAAAAAAAAAAAAGGAAGTATTATGTGAGATGAGAAGAGTGTGGCTATCATAGTTTTTGAGTGGGTGGACGAGAATTGAAATTTTAAGTAATATGTAATCTAAATATCAGATTATTTGAGTTTTAAAACACTATGCATGAGGAAATATCAGGGTATCAAAACCCAAAGGCTGAGTGTTGACTGGAAGAAGTTTGAGAGGTATATATAAATAATGACTGTTAAATGAAAAGTGGAGCTACCAATACCATTTAAGTAAATGATGTGAAAATATTTTATAGGTTGGAAAGAGAAGATACAGCTCTCTTCAGCAAACATGAATATAAGTGGCATATAAAATGGAGACAGGCTTCTCTTGCAAGAGATGTATAAGTGAAATTAAGTTCTAAATGAGAGTTAATCAAGGTTAAACATTTCTCAATATAAAATTTAAATGAGAAATATCATAACAATAGGTACAGTGGAATTCAGATCTAGTTTGTTAAAAACAACAAAAAAAAAAGTGGAATGTCTTACTTACGTTGATTGCAGTGTTTTGCCCAGTGTTTATAAGTATTTGTCCTTTGCTTCTTTCAGAAATGTCACAACAGTTGTTTTGTTGAAAAAGTTATAACCTTCTGAATGACCTGTTTTTCATGCAACACTGAAAAGCAAACTCTTGAATTTATTAAATGTGTAAAAATGGAGACCTCAGATTAGTTTAGCATGATGGAAAATAGCATTTCAAGACCGTACTCTGGGCTATCTGAAATTGAATGCACCTAGCAGGAAATAAAAGGTCAGCTGTGTATACTAAAGACCTGGGGACTTCTATTCCCTTAGCTGCATGGCAGAGAATGAGAAACATCAGAACTCAATACAATCTTGCCCTAAAAGCTAAAGGGATAGGCAAAATATTTATGGTTACGCTGCCATGTGACATTTCAGTCCTGAAATTGTTCCATGTGGAACAGTTGCAAACTCCGCTTGATGAAGTTTATCAGAAGAAAAAACAATGCAGTAGCTGAGGCAGTACCAGGAAAGAACAAGATGGCTTGCTGTAGATATGTCCCATAGCATAGCCTGACATGTATAAGGGCTTCTAATGGTTTAAACAGTTCTACCACTTAGATCAGTCTCTCAGAGTGTCATTTCACACCTTTCTGATGCTCCTCAGTCCAGACTAGGTTTATAGGAAGCCTGTTCTCAAATTGTCATGAAAGCATCCTCTAAAGCTGTGCGCTCTGTACAGCCATATAAGGCCACTGCAGGAGTCTGCTCACCAGTATTCCTCTCGCTTTAATCAGTATGAATTTAACATGTTTGTCTATATCCTAGGTTTGATGACTCTCTGTTAAATGTTTTTCTGGAGATGTATGTGTGCTTGCTGTAGCCAGCAGCTATTTCAAGTATACAGGGACACTTATCACCTGCTGTCTAGAGGCTGTGATTTCAGTCCTTGCAGCAAGGTTGCTAAGGAGTATTAGGGATCCTTGGAGAGCAAACCTCGGGAAATTCCCCTGTGGCCTTTGCACGCATTGTCTGCTGAAGCGCTTCCTATCCAATATAAACTACTGTTCTGACAGTAATATAGTATGGGCAGGTGTGTACCTTAGAGCAGTGTAACATGATAATTGTGACTTTCTAGTATAAAGCAAACATTTGCAAGTGTGAGGGTGCTGTAGTAAGCTGCAAAGAGCTCAGGCCTACTGAAAACGTACTTTAGGCTTCAAGTTCATTTGCAAAGACACATAAAAAAGTACAAGATGTGCAGCTTTTAACCTACTACAGCTCTACAATCTTCTAAACCCAGTCCTCTGTGGTTTCATTCAGCTTGGTTTTGCTGCAGAGACGATGCAGCACAGCATTTTAGGCACAATAAATACCATAATTAAGCATACCTTTCCTTTTCCCATTTTATCTTTTTCATTTATAGACAGATGAATCCAATTTTTCAGATCTGATGGTGGCTTACAGCTAAATTATTTTGAAATGAGGGGATGTTCATGTGAGGGTTTAACTGTGATAAATTTCCAAATGGATGGAAGTCTTTATTAAGTCTCCAGACAGAAGTCTTTATTAACTCTTCAGACAAGATCTATGCAAACATTCAGTAGAAGTTTAAATTACACAGCAGCAATTTAAATTTAGTCCAGGTATTGTGAAAACCCAACATGCTCCACCATCTCCAGAGTGTTGAGCGGAGACTTAAAATTCATTAAGGGTTTGCCTGATGTCTCTTGCCATTTCCAGGAAATTTAGCCAAAGTGTAACAAAGTTGTGGTTCTCTGAAAGACTCAGGTTCACAAGTGTTTTCTAGATATGTATTGCATTTTGAAAGTAGCATCTATAAAGATTACTACTGCTGGTGCTGCCACATTCAGAAATTGGGGGAGGGATGGGGATGGACTGTCTTATCTCTCAGCTTTCCTGCCTCAGTTAGGAGTTGCCCGAGTTATTAGCAGCAATGGCAGCCTGGCAGAAAGAAAAGGGTGACAATCCGGGCTTGAGAATGGCTATAGGGAAATCTGAAAAAACCTGAAGGTGTATGGGACTGTGGCGAGGAACAAGGTGGGGTTTGATGTGCAGCCCGTAGTGGAGATGTAGCCCTGGAGTCAAGGGGTATGGTGGAGAGACTTACCTGGGACTGGTATGAGGAGTCAGGTTGAGATGGGGCTGGGACTAGGACAGGCTGGTGGAGACCTGGCCAGGAAAATCTGTAGTACTGTGTGTACTCCAATTCCTCCCAGCGGATGGCCCAGTTAGGGGATGAAGGCTTCTTTTAGGCCCCCTTTTGTAAGCCTTCAAGGCTTCATCAGTAGTATCTGTGGCAAAAGGTGGTGGTCAGGAAACCCAAACCTTTCCATAATAGTTTTGGGGCAGGTGGTGTTCCAGGCAGGGGAACTCATCTTGGCAGGCAGTTCATGGCAAAGAAAGAAAACTCCAGTTTCAGATGATAGATGGATAGCCAGTCTGTAAATCTCAGGCAGGAGATGTCCTCCTGTGAACAGAAAGGAAATATTCCCCCCGTGGTGACTCACAAGCAGTGACCTGATCAGAGTCTGCTTGAAAAAGGATCTGACCTTGAAGCTTCTACTGCAGAATAGCTTTATGTGAAAGTAAGGCTTGACCCCTGAGGAGCTACCCTGTAGGTGTTTACTAAGAACCTGCAGAAGCCATTTGCCTCCTAATATATGATGGGGGATCTGGAGTATCTCCACAGTCATATTCTGTGGTGGAAACAAACCTACTCAAACCTCAAGCTGATACTGGCCTTTTACTCTTTAAACAATTCCTACAAGTAACTCTCAAAAAAGCTGGAAAAGGCCTGCCAGTGCTTCTACCACTATTGAAAATATTTAGCTTATTTAACTAGAATTTTATAAACACCTTAAACAGAAATTCTGGGTAGTGTTTGAATCACCCTTTGTCCAGGTGGAGTGTTGTATAACATGTGTGTGTAATGAGGGCTTTTATCTTCCTGTATCTTTTTCAGTTCACTGAATTACACTCAGATGCTGTTAAAGTGACAGCCAAATGAAAGTCGACGAAGAAAGAAACTGTGCTGTGTTTGGTGCTAGCTTTAAATAGTGTACAATGAGTGAGTTGTGGGGCCACAAATTAAACAATGAGAATAAAACAAAGCATTCACTAAAAAACCACCAACTGTCTCACATGCTCAATGAAGCTTCCTGTGGAAGAAAATGATGTGTGATTGTATGATTAAAACTGTATTGTAATACATACATTCAATAGAAAGCTGATGTTTTGTAACACTCTAGTACTTGGCTTTGCTTTCAGTGTATTACAGACATTTTACTGTGTCTGCTGAATCAAAGAGCACTTTTGTACCTGATGCTTTATTCCTGTAATCAAGTTGCCTCTCATTCTCTGATAAGCTAAACAGATTGAGCTCTTCAAAGCCTTCATTGGAAGGAGTTTTATTCAGCTCCTGAATAATTTTTTTTGTGACTGATCTCACTGTTTCTGTGAGAAACTGTCCAATCGTGCAGTATGCTTTATAGAATGTGAACATCAGAACTGTGCAAAATATCTTAGTTTGACTCGCACCAAAATATAAATGGTAATGGTATCTAGAGGTAAAAACCAGCTGTGTTCCCCTCCTCACCCATCCCATGTTGCTAAATCCATGTTGCTAAGATCTCGTACCCAGTTATTTGTCCTCTGTGACTTCTATATTCTTTGAGATTATTTGTTTTCCATTAGATAGTTCCCCACTCTCAAGGACTGGTTTGATAATTCTGGACTCTGTATCTGATTGTATTCAGGTGCATTTTGTTTGAATGAGCCTGATTTGCCAAATAATCCTGTCCTCTTAATTATTTACTGTTCTGCCAAGTTTTTGTGCAATCCGTACAATTTATCAGAAGTTATATTTCCTTCGAGTCCACTGGTGAAAACACTTATTAGCCTAGTCCTCAGCCCACCCTTTAAAACATGCCTATGTGATGATCCCTTCTGGCAGGCGTTAGTGGAGAAATGTCCGTGAATTTTTAATCTACATGCTTCATTCACAGTGTGAGTTAGGTACCCAGCTTATGGGCATAGTCATACCTTTCTCTATAGCAGTATGATACAGTAACAATGCAACTAGAAAGTACTTTAATGTTAAAGAGAAATGCTATTTTCTTTTATTAATTCCTCATTTTGTTTTTATCGCTTGAGCAAAGTTGTTGTTAGGTGGAAGTGCTCTCTGCATTTTTGAATATTCTAACGTATTTCTCCTTTCTGTTCCCTCCATGGCAGATGTGAAATTGTCTTATCCTCCCTATAGGTCTCTGAGATAAGTCCTTGATGTTTGTGCTATTAAGTTCAAGGTTGACACCTTGAATAACGCTTGTTAAGTAAATGGAAATGAAATATTATCTTACTAGTCAGATCTATCTAAAAAGACCAAAAAGGAGAGTGCCTTCTGACTGTATAGCTTATGTTATTCTTCATTGACCATTAGGTGGTATTTTACACTTGAGAAGACAGGCATGGGTACTTGCTCATTTAAAGATCAGCTAACAATGAAAAATTTCATTTCTGGCCTTTTCCATCTTCTAAAAACTAGGAACAAGTATCTATCCAGTAAGATAAAACTGCCCTCTTTATATGATAAGTTTCTCTTAGCCTGAAATATTAACACCGTAATCGTAAAATACCATGTCTCCCACAGGACAAAGGGAGAACAGAGAACATACCACCGATGAATCATCTGTGTTTTGTTATCAGTCATTCAGACACGTTGGTGATGGATGGATGAATAGATCGAGCCCAGAGCTGTAAGCCAGCTTGGCAGCTGGCAGGTAAGTCCCTGGAAGCTCACCAAAATGCTTTCTCAAGCATCACATCTCTGTTTTACATGTTTTATTTTGCCAAATCATATCCTAGAATATAAAGTATCTTCTTAAGACAATAGGATCACACTTAAGCATACGTCTACTTTCAGTGGAACTTAAGCATGTACATACTTGTACATATAGCGATCTGGAGAAGGATGCTTTCTTGGATGGGAAAATAGAGAAACAGCTCTTACAAGACTTACAAGGCTGAAAATTAATGATGTGCAGGTGATGTAAAAACAAAGTAATAATATTGCTTATCAATGGATAACACAATAATCCCAAATGAACTAAGTTTCCAGTAAATCTTATGTCATCTGTCTCTTAAGAATAAATGAAGCTCTCTTGTATGACGGCTTTGCCCGTCTGTGCCATCTGACACACAAGTTAAAGCATTTTATAACCCTGGAATGGAGAAACATTGACTGCAGTGGCGTGCTATCTCCCAAGATAGGTTGTCCCACAGTAGTGTGCCGTGCTTATGGATCTGGCAACATTTGCATTATGAAGCTTCTTTTTATGAATTTATTGTAACATGGCCAAAACATTTGCTTCATGCTGAGTGTGGTTTTTTAGGGACTGAGGATAATTTTCAGTGTGTTCATCAGTGTAAATATTAGGCTTCATTAACACATGTTGACGTAGTCTTATTAAAATATGAATTCTCATTGACTTTGGGAGAGGGAGGAGGGAGGCATGTCACGATAACACGCAGAAAGAAACTTTCTGGGGTTCTTCTTTTAATGCAGCTTTGTTATTCAGATATGGCTATGAATAAGCTGAACAGTCTTCTGAACTTCATTCCCTGTTAAAAATTAAGTCGTCTGCCTATTTTTCTGTTACAGTAAAATTATTCATAAAAAGAAATGTCACTAGTGCCAGTCTTGTAATTGGTTTTTAGTTTTAATAACATTAATATGATGCTTGACTCACTGTTTGTCATGTATATAGATAGCTCATATAGTGTGTGTGTATTTGAAATTCTGTAGGTCTCTTGAGAGGATAACAGCTTTTCTGTAGTTCTAGTCCACACGCACACTCGCACATGTGCACACACACATATTTATATATGCTACCCTCTCAAGAGATATATAATATTTTAAATTATGCAAATATGCACACATGTATATTTATATTTGCCAGATAGATCAAGGGTGTAAATTGACATCACAGATCCATGTGTGGAAGTTGCCTGCATACAGTGCTGTAAATCGCTGTACAAACAAGTTCATCCCTGTCACCTTTTGTTTGCCTGTTGCTCAAGGAAGAGAAACAATTTCACACAATGTGATCAGTAAAGAGCAGCTGCGGACATAATTCTGTGCAGGTGTCCAAAAAAGAAGTATCTATCCACTGACTGTAAAATAGTAACAAACAATCCTGCTGCATATTTGATGCCTCCTCCTCTTTACTGCTTCACTCTGCACCTCTTTCAATAGCAGTGTTGGGTCTTTATATGTAGTTCTGTCACACCTTTTTTTCATTTATGATCTTGTCTCTGTGAGTACAGAAAAGCCAGCATCATTGAAACAGATACTTTTTTAAAAGGTGTTTCAAAGAGTTATCCTAGATGTTTTATTTTGCTGCTCACACACTAGCAACCAAAGCACTGATAAAGAGCAAAAAGAAGCATGAGATAATGCTATGACAAATAATAACTCCTGGGAAACGAAAAAAAGAAAATATACAGTAATCAGCACATGACTGTCTGTATTGAAAAGTAAGGTTAATATCATCCCATTACTTCTGGCCCAGAGCTGTTTTGATCATGTTTGAAGACTTACATTTATCTTGGGACGTTTGGAGAATTGACAGGGGGCGGCTTCAATCAACATTTGCTTTGATGTTGGTATATGCATAAAATTAAAATTCAAGTGCATATGTGTGTGTTAGAGTAATGCACATAGCTGATGGATTAGATTCATTATTTGTTGTTAAAACGTTAGCAATATCTTTGATGGACAGGATGCAATACAGCTTTTGCTGTGCAGAATTTAAAGTCTAAACAGACAGAAGTGCAGCAGGTAGGGTATGTCAGAAAATTCCAGAGAAAGAGATGAATATTATTTGGCATCACTCTTTAGTAAAAAATGCATTGGAATGGTTTGCTGGGTTTTGTGGGGGTTTTTGTTTGGTTTGGTTTTGGTTTTTTTACAGTAGGAAAGATGGAAGATATGGGTCTTTGGGGAAGAAATATGAATTAGGAGTGGGATTTCTGGACTGGCATGTGGATGGGAATGAATTTCTAGCCTGACAGCACGCCTGTTAAAATACCTAGCTTGGCACTACCAGTACACACTGCAAAGTTTAGATCGAATTTTCTAGAGAATACACTGAAGAAGTGTGGAGTGCTCAGATAATAGGCAAAGTCTGAAAGACTTGTAGGAAAAAAAAAAATCAAACTGAACACATGTATTGCAAGATCATATTGTTCTGAAAGAAGAAACAAATCTTGGGAAAGCAATTTCATCAGCATTCATAGCACTAAGCAGTGGCACAGTTCCTGTGAAGCCTGCTCCAGAAATGACGTCATTTGTCCACCGTGACATGCTAGGCCACTCAGACTGGCACACAAACACTGAGCAGCTGCCCCACACAAACCCAGTTGCATATCTCTAGCAAAAGAAAGACTCTAGTCAGAGGTTTGAATGGTTATTCACCCATCTGCAAAAAGAAATGCGGTGTGCCAGGCAGCAAACAGCAAGCATCATACATTCACTGATGAGCAAAGTTATAATGGGAAAACCACAGGGAATTGTGTTGATAGGAAATGGGCAAATATCGGGGGTCTGTTCCATTAAACGCGCTGGTTCCAGCGAGGACATTGACAAAGCTCGCTTCCTGTGTACAGCTCCAGATGTCCATGAAACTTCTTCTTCCCAATTTTTTTCTGTCACCTAAGCAAAGAATGGCGCTGCCACTGACACACCAGAGATGGTCCTTGCTCTGCTGGAGGTCTGAGAGGAAGGGAACTGATGTGGTATAGCACTGCTCTGCCAGTGCCAGCTGCCCTGGAAAGACTGAGGTTAAAAGTTGTGGCCATTGCATTCCTGCAGCTGGCTTTTAGGCTCTGGGATATGACAGGCAAGATATGCACAGGTCACACGAGTTTTAGAGTTTCTCTTAGTTACATTTGGAACCAAAATGGTCTGTTGTTAAGCAACAGAAAAGTATAGAGACATCTTTGATCCCCTGCCTAGACAGAGTGAATTAGCTAAATGGTGAATATCTCACATTGTGCAATCATTATTGTTCATCATTGTGACAGGCCGGAAAGAGCAAACATAATAATTAATAGGAGGCATTGTGATAATGGCATTGTGTCCCAGCTTTAAATTGTTTAAACCGAGCTTCTGTTTTATTTAAGTAAGTCCCTAATAATTCTGTTAAACCTTCAGTCTTGAATCAGCATTTAAAATAGAGACATCTTGTGTCCTCTGGCTGAAGTGGACTTAGAAGCGGGGAATGTCTGTGTTTGTATGTGTGTGTTACTCTTTCTCCCACCATCAATATCCCTTTAGAGTGCTGATTGTAGAGCACAGCTATAACTGAATATTTTTCTCGAAACATCAGATAAAATTACCTAGCTAAACATTATTGTACACATATGCTATTTGTAGATGAAAACATTAACTTATCAATATAATATTCAAATAAATATATTGAGCTACTTTTCTTCTGCATTTTCAGAAATGCAGTATTTTATTCCAGTTGAACAACAGCCACTAGCAACAGTATTCTACCTGATGCGGTTTCTTTTATGAGGAGATAGCAGTGCTCATTTTCAATGTGAAAATCGCAATTTCATTTTTTATCCTTGAAGTATCACATATCTCTCTATTTTCCCTAATAGATAGTAATGTATTTAGAAGCATGGAAGCATAGTATGTGAGGCAACACACTCCCTCCTCTGTAACCCTTCCCGGAAAATACACTGTATGTTAGACCTGCTTTTGAAAATCAGAATCATCAAAAAAGTAATATATTATAAAGAAAATTATCTGAAAATGTGACCGTTCATGTAAAAATATATACATATAAAATTTATCTTTATTTGATAGCACAGTTCATGCATGATTCAAATAAAAGTAATCAACAGTCAGTCTTGTTTGTATATTTCTTTTAATGTTTGTTCACAGTGCCATGAATGTGTAATGTATAGAAGCCCATGGATGAAGACAGGCATATGGAAATCACGTTAAGTGCCTTTGCTAAAACCGAGGACACTCCCTTAGTGGCCAGCCTCATGTTAGAGGTAGAGAGGAGATTGCCACCCTCAGGGATGACTAGACCCCAAGCTATGCCCCAGTTGGCAACTCCATATAGGTAAGGGGTAAAACGTCATCTGCCAAACAGACTCAGGGAGAATTTAACAAATCTTATAGCAGTAGCCAACATTTCCAAGCAGGTATGCTCTTAGTTAGGAGTTATGAAAGCCAAGGGGGTATTAAGCTAACTTTGTTTCTCCAGAGCAGCACTGTGATCTGTACTGACCATAGGCGGTAGATGTCAATGCTTGTCAAACCTCTCATATACTCTACTCAACTTACTGTCCCTTGTGTGGTTGTGAAGACCTTTCTCATCATCTTGTGTTTGCTTTGTGTGTGGGGAAGCAATGTGCATGGTATGAGGTTGCCTTGGACCTGTCTCCTGAATCAGTGAAAGAGCCAAGGGGGACATGAGTGAATTCTTTACTGTGAGTCAGGTTTTGAAACAGGTGCCCAGAGGGGTTGCAGACCCTCCATCATCACTGGAGACATTCAAAACTAAAATGGACAAGGCCCTGAGCAAATATAACTTCAGACCTGTCTTTACTTTTATTGAGAATTGCAATGGGAACCTTGATTGGTGTGAATGCGATTGCGTGGGTGTGGAAGCACCAAAGTAACAAGGGAGAAGGGCTATAAGAATGGCTGTTGATGGCACCCAGATTAGGAGGTCATCAACATAACAGCACACCTCTGCGTGCAGCTTCTCAAGACACCCACATCAGGAGACAGGTCAGTGAGTAAATCCTGATGACTCACAGAGGTGGGACAGGATGAAGAGATTGTTTGCTGTTGGTGCCTAAAGACAACAGAAAAGGACATCCAGCAGCAGGCCATGGTTGCCAACCTAAAAAGAAACCAGAAGTTAGGATGAGGACTGGATAGCTGGCATCCCTTGCCCACCATGTCGTTGCAAGGAATGTATCTCCATTATGAACGCTGGACAGACTATTTGGTTATGTATGCCTTGGTGCTTGTGAGTACATGAGTGAGATCAGCACCCTTCCATTCTGCAAGATCTCACACTGAGATCTACTAAACCGCTGGTACACAGTGTTGCAATATTGTTTTCTAGACTTTTCAGGAAGTGAGGTTTGTACAAGATGACCTCCAGAGGTTCCTTCCAATCTAAAATCTGTGATTCTGTCACTTGAATGCAGGAGTCAGTGGAGTATGTTCCATGGTCTCCACTGCATGGGAGGTAAGATTAGTATAGTTTTATGGTCCTTTCTTAAGGCTTACATTTTTGTCGTCATTTGTTCCAACTACCCATGTCCTCACAGGTAAGGATTAAAGTTTTTTGTTTTCTTTTTTAAAAATGGATTTGAGTCACCCAGGTACAAGGAAAAAAAAAAAGTGGAAGCATTTTCAGAGCCTAAAAGTTAGTTTTGTATTCCCAAGGGGGGTTATTTTGACCATCTGTTAAATAATCTTGCACTTGAAAAAATTCCATTCAGTAGATCTTTTTGATGAAAAGGCTGTAAACCTCTGAACTTCAGGGAGCTGGGATTCAAATGTCATCTCAGTTGTTGACTGAGACAGGATCAATCACAAACAACGAGGATTATGTATCCACTTTAAAAAAACCACAGTGCCCAAACTGAACTCCCCAATTTGGAGACCTCATCTTGTAATGTTCTTCACTGTGCTGAGCTGACTGTATGAGGATGGAGCCACAAATAATCTCTCTCATTCATCTCTACTGTAATGTTGCTGTATATCTAGAATGACGGCATGTTACTCAAAATCATGCATGTCTGTCAGCTCCACTGCAAACTAGGAGTTGTGCTTGTTGGCTTGCTTGTTGTCTGAGAAAATACTGTTTCTTTGAAAACACTAAAGGATCTGCTATGAACCCCATCAGCCACTCTTTGTCCAGCCTTTACCCTTAATAGAATTTCCTGTTAAATAACCAAGCCATTTGTCATGTTGGTTGTCTGACAACTCGAGAGTAAATGTTGTGAATGCATCTCTTCTCTGCATCACTGTCCTCCCTCCCCCAGTCTCTCCTGTTGTTTGGTTTTGGTTTTTTTAATAGCTACTAACACTTTTGATTGCCCTTGATAGTGAGAGGATTTGGTTATACAACAAAATAAAACAGTTTTCTCCTGAATTTTGCTTTGGCTGGTTCTCTAACATTTCACTGTAGCTGTTTTACTGGTATCTCCAGTATCAAAATGAATTCCATGTTTTGTTCCTACGTCCTCTCCTGCTTTGTCATTCTGTTACTATTTATCACATTCATTCTCATCAGCATGGTGAGCAACAGAAGCCATATCTCATCTCTCCATTTCTTTTCATATTCAGATCAGTACCAAATTTTTCTATCATCTATTCTTGTGTAACACACAAAATTTTCCTCACTGTCCACCTCTGCCTATGTCTTAATACTTTCTTACTTTGATTCCTGTATCTTGTAACATATAACCTGTAACCTACTCTCTACTATCTGACGACACTTCCATTGCTTCCCCTCCCCTCATCTAAACCCCTTGTATCTTTTTTGACCATCTTCCTAAACCATCTAATTCTGCGTCTTTGAAACTCCCCACAAATTCACCTTGCGTATCAACTCAGACTTGTTTTTATTACATTCAGACCTTCTCCCCCTGTATATGCTTTCCGCTGTGTTCCTTAGAATGCCAATTTAGAAACCTTTTTTTCCTAAATTTTCTTCAATTGCACTTACCTCCCTCTGTTCACGCTACACATAAAACTCTTTCAGATTCAACATACCGCTCCCCTCTCTTCTCTGATTCAAAACTCTCTTCTGTAAGGATCCCAAGAATCTGGGATAGCAATCTTGTAAATTGTATTCTGTGCTCAGTTACACTCATGAAACACCAGTAATTCGATGGAATTGAGCTCAGTGGCTTTGCACAGGTATAAGCAAGAGTAAGATTTACTGCAGAGTACTTAGAAAAGATAGTGGGCATTTACTTTGAAGGTCCTTTTTTGTTCCACTTAGATCTAGCGCTTAATGATGATGTTATTATAGTCTTTAAAGACCATTATAATGCATAGTGCTGAGTTTCCTTTTCTGAGTAGCTAAGTTAAAATCTTACCAAGTGAAATGGTTAAGGATTGCTATTGACGGTGAGTGAGATCTAAAGTTCTTTCAGAACCTCTGGTGTAATAAGCCGGTGGTTCCACCTGGTATGTTCACAGAATACGAGACACATCTGAGGCTGTAATGTCTCACTGGGACATGATACCAAGTCTGTGTGAGTGTATCAAATACTTCATTCACATAATGTTCGATCACTAAGTCCTTCAGACTTGTGACAGCCCCACTGGCAGGATATCAATTCATGTATTCATAAACACTGTCCTTGAGATCTTGTCTCCTCCTTTCTGCACAACCCAGTGTATTAAAAGAAGTTTATCTTTTTGGGTAGGAAACAGTATCCTGCAGTTTTTATGAATTACTAGATTGCCATCATAGTTCTTTACTGATGATGTTCCCTGGTTGGAGTTGTATATTGTGAAGCACAGTTGTTTCCAAGATTTAATAATGTGACAATTAAAAACAAATATTTTTTTTTCAATAACAGAGCCAAGGAGAAATTAATGGTTGTTTGTGTCAGTCTCCTAGTCAATTCAGTCTGACTTTTGCCTTAGCAGGGATTACAGATTTAGGAACTGAATAAATGAGGCAGTAACAAATTTTAGAAACATCAAAAATGTTTTTATTCTGTGAAACAGAAACCAAGAAAACTATACGGTATTCTTCTAGTGCTTAATTCTACGAGCTTTCTCCATGTTACCCCAATAAATAGGAATTTTGTCTGAGAAAGGCATGCATGTATGTCCTAAGAAAATGTTTGCATCCAAGATTTAATTTCTGCTGTCATTTTCCAAGCTAATCTCAGTAAGAAGATTTGATGAACGAATCCCTCAAGTTAAGTTTTTCTTAACACAGCTTTAGAACTACATAAGGAAAGCAACAGGAAGAAGACTTTTTTCCCAAGCAAAAGGCTTTTTTAAGACAAAAGCCGATGTGATTTGTTCACGCTATATTTGCAAGCATTGCATCTTGTTTGGTTGAATCATTCTTGATTTACACAAGAGGATCTAGTTTACAGTATCTCTGTCTAATGAATTATCAATATGCCCTATTGCCATTTTGCTAATCAAAAGGCTTTTAACCACTCTGGCCTAAAAGTAAAGAATACTTTTATTGCTGTACTATACCATAAATTGCATCACTGAAAATGCTGTACAGAGCTTTTTATTTTATGCAGTTGACTAGGATCATTGAAAGCTAGAGATTTGGGCATAGACAGTGTGATATTCTGTCACCATTTGCTGTAGAAAAGCAATGCTTCATTAACAAGGCAAAATTGCCACTAGGACTGGCTGAAGTAAGTCAGAAATTTCAGTGTGAATCATTCGGTCAAAAGAATTGCACCAAGGGGAAGGCATGTTCTGGCAGTCCTTTCCCAGATACTCTTATTCAATCCAGTGGGACTACACAGATAGCTCTCATTTATCTGAATATATGCAGTGCATTTGGTACAGGAAAGCATCTTTGTCCTTAGAAATCAATCTTTCATGTATATGTAGAATTTTTTGGTTGTTTGTTTAAAGTTATAACTGTTAGCATGTTCAACTAATCTGTGATCTGCAAACTTCTGTTTGAATTCCATGCTTACAGTTTGGTCGTTTGACTTGATCTGGTATGTAAAGCTGTGGTTGTTGCTGTGTGATGGGCTTTTTGCAGCAGTCATTTGGTCTGGTGTATCCACTCAACGTAAAATTCACTATCTGAGCAGCTGCTTCTCCCTCAATCCACACTTGTCTAATGATCCATCCATATAGCAGCGTTCTGTGAAGGCCCTTCAGAAACAGGAGTCTTTCAGGGGAAAAATCACGAAAGTTAAAATTTTTTCCAACCTTCTACTGCAAACCTTGTTGCTTCAAACATGCAAGACATTAATGAGCATGACAAAACTTTAGAACGCATCTGTATGGAGGAACACAGCCAGACATGATGTGAATAGCAACATTTGCATAAAGTTTTGAGTAAGTGGAGATGAAAGTCTCCATTTTCTGTGGTTACTGATCCTCTGAGATACCCAGTTCAAACTGAGACACATCTAAGTTTGGAAACTCTGAGAATGAAAGGTAAAACTTCTACTGTCTTCTAGGATATCTCCTATCACATTTCAAAATGCAGTCTTCTGTAGCTTAACACCGTACAGTGACTGGTTACAGATTGGCAAGATACTGGCACAGGTTGTATTGGCACATACTTCAGCATATTAGCACAGGATGATGGAGTGGGAAATGGTACCTAAGTTTGGCTGAATCTCCTACAAACCAGATTAACTTGGCTCATCCCGAACTACATGTTTTTATAGCTAGGTTGCTTCCAGTACCAGATCTGGCTCAGTTTTATCAACACTGCACTGCAGTTTAAAGTCTAGATGTACTCACTGTTGCAAAATATATCCACCACAACTAATGGGAAATGCCCTTCAGGGTGCACTTTCTTAGGGTGCACTTTCTGAGAGAGCCCTCCAGAAGCAGAGAAGGACAAATACAAGCTCAGAAGTCCTCAAGGAATACTGTAATCATTTGATTCTGGAGAAGAGACTAGAACTGTATTTTACTCAATTTCACAGAGAGCTCCTTGTGTCAAGAAGCCAAGCCCAAGGAAAAAGGAATATTTTAACTTGCTACAAATTATGCGGTCTGTGTTTGCAGAGATGTGAAAAAGTCATAGATTCACAGTGGATGCTATGCTGCCATTTGCACTGATTATTAGTGCAATACTTGTAACTTTATAAACTGTGGTCTAGTAGGCTAACAAACAGCACTATGCTGTATTGGTGCTTCAAGCATGGATCTTTCCTTGGAAAAGTAATAGCATAGGAAAAAACTAATGCTTCTTAGCATCCAAATAGATAGTACATTTCTATAGTCTTTTTTTCCTAGATCTTCGGTTCTTTGCAAATTGTATGCATTCAGCACACTGGAAATGAAGCCATAGTGAAATATGTGTTATCCTTTAGTGTCTAGTAAATAAGGTCACTTACTAACTCATCTTTCTAGTATCCCTTTTTGGGAAAGAGACTTATCTAGTAGAACATTCAGAAGCCTCCTATTCACTTACTTAAGTAAAAGCAGAGCAAAGGAGATTCATTGTTTAAAATACTTTAAAGAAAACTGTCATTTAAAACATCTGGTATTTTAAGATGCTCTTGGTTATGTTTCTGTTCTACTAACTAAGAAAAAAATTTTTGATAGAAGGCAAGAAATGTTTTTCATTTCCTGCTTTATTCCATAAGCCTCAGCCAAGCTGCTCATTTGTGATACTGTATAGAAAACCTGATATCCTTGGGAATACTAACTGAAAAGCTGCTGTGTGTTGATGTTGGGATTTATATTAAGTGAAATCCAGAACTTGTTAGTGTTCTATTTTCTAGTTTTTCTAGCCTTGTACTATATGTTGCAGAACACTTAAACTAAAATCCCCATTCATTATTACTAGTTAAGAAAATACTAATATCTGGTCTTAGTTATTAATTTACACTAAACCAGGTAAATAGTTAAGTGTAATGAGACTCTATGGATTTTATTGCTTCTTAAACCTTTAACATTCCCTTTTATGTTTTTTCTGTCTGGTTTGGGGGATTTTTTTCTAATTAGTTTAATAGGCAAGCCGTGTTTCTGAATATGTCTTGATTGCTTCCAAAATTTCTGAGGCAATGCTTTCCTTTCCTGGATTTTGTATTTTAAATATGCTCAACTGGCACACTTCAAACATTTTGATTTAGTTTAACTTTTCAACTGTTATAGCTACAAATTACATAAAAATGCTGTAGCTCTGCTCAAAGCAAAGATACCTTCATAGATTCATACCCTCCATTGAGTTCATGAGAGTTGACCCGTGTCACTGTTTTGGATGCTGGAAAATTTGGAAAGTTCAGGTTGTCCTTGCCCCAAAATAGAATTAGGCAACTCTTGCTGAAACACATTTTCCAACTGTTTTGCGGATTTGTATTGATTAGATTTAACTTGATTGGATTAGCTGCCATTGTGGCAGCATATTTTTATTAGAAACACATGTGAGGGAGATACACTGTGTACTTAACTGAATTGTGATACACGCTATGGATAAATTGCCTGCTTGTTTCTGCTCCTCTTATCCAGTCTGAAGGGCATCCCAGGCCTGAACATGCTCCCAGGAGTAGCACTGGTCTCGAGGCAACCCCTGGTGACCATGGTGCCTTCAGAAATACGCAGAGAATCTCATATTTCAGCTTATCCTCAGCAGATTCCTGTGTACTTCAGGATTGATGTAGGATGGGATGACATATCCATAGTAAGTAGAGCCAATTTTTCTTTTGACCACTGAGGAAAATCTGACCCAAAGTCTGAGGTCTGGTGAGGGCTAGCTCTTCAAAGCTAACTCTCAAGGAGACATTGAGACTACCAACAGAGAGGATTTCTTGTGGGAAAGCAATCGTACCAAACCAGTTCCTTACAGAGTGTAGTCTCTGTATTATTGTTGATAAGAGTCTCAGCCCATAAGGACTCTGTCCTTCGCTTGAAATACTCCATCCAGTAGCACTGAAACTCTTTCACTGACAGTTCACAATGGGTAAAAAAATACCACATTTCACTGCTAAATAACATGTTAAAAGCAGAGCAATTCATATCAATCTCCCTGAAGTTTAAGTCCTTTATAAACATTAATCTGAGTTAAGCAAATCTCACCAGCAGAACACTCCAGTGATTCTGAGACTAATGGTGTAGCACTTTGTGGAGCTCTGACAGTCCCAGATCTTTCACAGTAGTTACAACGATTCCTCCAGACTAATAGTTAAAACTGCTCTTGTTTAAGACGATTCCTGTATTCCTTAATGGCATAAAATAAAAGCTGTGCATATCATTTGACATAAATTAATTTAACTCCTTTCATCTATTTTTTTAAATAGCTGCCATTTTATTTCATGTACCTGTGTCTAGAATGATGGCTGTGCATGCAGTAACTGTTCTTTGTAGTTTTGTAGTTTATTTGCATGCAGCAGCCATGCAACTGTGAAGCCCTGCTAAACAGAAGTAGAGTTGCTGTGATGCTTCTTGTGGAATTATTGTAATGCTGCTTCATTTTCAGCAGAAGCACTCAAATAAAAAAAATAAAAATTAACTACTAACAGATAATTTTCTTCTGTATTTTCTTAAGACCATAGAGGTCATAGATTGTAATTTGCTTATAGTTAGTATAAAAACCTAACAAGAAATTTTTCTTTTTTATTATTTAAGGGATCTTTCATTGCCAAAGAAAAATACTTCTGAAAGTTATCTAAAAATAAGGCTGTTTGGTGCAGGGTAATAATAACAAGTGCTTGAAAAAAAATATGCAGTTAAAAACAAATTTGGTACACTTCTAAAATTATTTCCCTTGTGTATAAATCAGGCTGAATGAACTTTTTCCTGCAAATATTTTGTAAGAGGGCAATACATGTTACAGTCAAAGTTAATGTCTCCTCATTGACACTTGCCTGTTGGGATCATTCCGTTCCCATGAATGCAGTTGAAGACACACAACTTACCTTTACCGTATGTCAACAAGATCTACTAATACTTTTTTTTTTAATAACATCTGGGGGTTTTTGTGTTTACTCTGTTTTAAATACACTGATAAGATTTTTAAACAAAATTTTTCTTAGTTACATTATTGCAATTCTAGTTATATATATTAACGTCAAGTGAGGACGGAATATATCAACTATTGCTATATTGCGAAAATAAAAATAATTTTGATCCCAGCAGTAACTATTTTTAGATGTGTGCATTAAGTGAACTAAATTAAATACTACAATTACAGTTTAGTATATCCAGGTTGAAGTATTGTTTCCTTAGACCCCTCCCTTTTCAAGCTGTTGGGACTCTCTGCAACATGAGCTAGATTAGATTTTCATTGCCAACTTTTCAGAAAGGATATGCTGGTGGAAGACCAGGTCTGGAAAAATTGTTTTTAAGTGAAAAATCTGTATTGGATTTGGATTATTTTGACATATGGTTGTCAAACATTATGTGACTGAAATAACTGCAGTTGTTTTTTACTGTTTTCTTTTCTGCATGGGATAACATGCGAATTCTGAGTAGTAGTTAAAGCAGAAAACTTTGTTACCAAATATGTGTAAACGATACGTAAACTTCAGTATCAGTACTGCCCTGTATAATCGTCCACCTTTTTTATTTTCTGTTTGCACTAATCTATTGAGATAAAATAGACAATATAGTAAAATTTTTATACATAGTCATATCCTCAAAAATGTCTGAAACAGAATGAAGCAAGTTAAACATACTTAAGTATTAGATGGATTGCTCTTAATGACAATAGAAAAAGCAAGAAGTATAGCTTCCTTTCTAGTCTATTCTGGCATTATTTTCAGCTCCATTAGGACAAAGCTAATGCAACACTTACTTTCTATTTAAATCTTATTTTGAAGGTTAACTGGAACTTATTATAATGCATTAAAATGATTCCCCTGTGTGAAGAGGAATTTGTCACTGAATGATTTAATCAAGATTAATTTTCTGCAATTTTGTTTCACCTGGTCCCTCCCAAATTATATAACATAGAAAATAATGTCCAAAGAAAAAGAATTCTGTCACATTTTGGGGATCTTACATTTTGTGTATGCCACTTAATATCTTCCAGTACAACAGTCACTTTTAGTAAAAAAGAAAAAGTTATTTTCTTGTATGTCGGGACTTATTTTAATTACTTACATTCAAGCATACAATAGCGAGCAAAATAAGGGAGGTAAACTTCTATGGTGTTATCTTCATGTATTCTGAAACCTAATACAAAATCATATTGACTTTTAATAATGCGTAATTTAAAGATAAATGCTAGACATCTGTAGGTCATATGATTAAACATTTATGCCTATATCAAGAAATACTGGGAAGCTCTTTATTTATTTATCATTTTGTATCTTTCCAAGTCATATTCTAGAATCAATGTCCTACAGTCTGTTCAGTTCTCAGAAGAAACTGTCTAAAGGACACAAACAGTAAAGCAGAGAAACAGAACTCCATCTTATTTGAGAAAGTTGCCAAAACCCACCCCTGCTACCAAAGAGGAGAATGTCTAACCTTTCCCAAAAATAATAGTCATGAGTTCTATCGTGAAATATATTCTTATTGGAGTAGACCATTTCTTGGTTTCACAGTCATAAAGGAAAAGCCATTGGCAGTGAGAAAACAGTACAAGAGAAAATGCTAAAACAGCCAAGTAAGTAGGTTGTGAAACAATTAAAAATCATTTTAAAAGGAACTAATTCTGTTTAACTAGCGTATTTCCAAAACTAAATGTTACCATTTTAGATAAAAATTTCAAGCTATCTCTTTTTACTTATTGATTTAGTGTAATTAATAGTCTGTTTAAATCAAGACAGCTATTAAGAGATCAGATCCTTTGTCCTTTATTAGTTTTATTCTTAAAACAGCTACAAAGCAACCCACAACCGTATGTCACATTAAGTAGTCATTCAGCATATTGCTATATAAATAGCTCATGAATTATATATGAGGGAAAAATCCTTCTTAAGAAATGTTGGAAGAGATTTTGCTTGTGTCTACAAGCCTAGCCAATAAAACATTTTTTTCTACATCATAGTCAGTTTTAAGATTCATATCAATACTGTAGTAGCCTCTAGCTAGAAAGAAAGGCATTGAAGATACTAGGGTTTCAATAAGGCATTCACTGTTTATTCATACCATTTTCCACTACTACTTGACACATAATGTGAGTTATTGGAATAACAAAAAAGCATTGCAAATGATCTTGTTAAGGGGAAATGGAGTCTGATGATATTGAATATGCATGTGTAAAGGATGTAGAAAGTACCCTAAGAGCCAGTGTCACAATATTGAATAAAGCGAACCCTGTCTTAGATGAAAATATTCCTTCTTACTTACCGGGGGGGAAATAATAATAATAAAAAGAACAATAACTGTTGATTTTTTTTTTTAATATAAGATGGCACATTAATATTACATGACTTCTCATTCTAAATTATCAGAGGCCTATGAACTCTACTTTGAATATTGAAAGCTATGATTTTCTGTATTTTTGTGATATTAGTGTAGAGGATTGAGAGAGATTAGGCAAGGGCTCTAAATATTGTAATAATAACTTCTGATAAAAATCCTCCTATTTGATATTAGTCCCTTGTAAAGCAGTCAATAATACACACGTATGCTATATATGTTGCAGGGTTTCTCATTTGTGCATAGTTATTTCAGAAATAACCTCATTACCTATGCCATTGAAAACTATGTTTTTGTGAAAAGGATTGAGGCATTTTTCATAGCAGTTTGTACAGCTGCCCATAAACCAAGCCTGGATCAGTACGTCCCATTCTGTAACTCTTGTGCAAAGTCTCGCATTGATTAGAGTTGACAGGGAAATGCCCATTGTTAAAATCCATCCAATGTTAGCAGAAATGTGGCATGAAGCAGGTTGAACATGTGATGGCTGCTGGCACTTTGAACGTAGTCTATTCAAATGTCAGATTAGTAAAGCAGTTTGAGGGTTTTTTTTGCATTGTGCTTAGCACAAGCCGGAAAAATCTAGTGTGATGGTCATTTCCTGCTGAGTCAGAATGCAGCAAAGCTGCTCGAATGTGAATGCTGTGGTCCACAGGAGATGGCTGCTTTCTGGTCTGTGCTGGAGAAGAGACTGCAGTTTGTTTGGAAAAGTAGAAGTGATTAAAGAGCTTCTAAGAGATTTGTGAAGGAAAGTATTTCGATATTTCTTTAAAACTCTTCTTTCAAAGCACAGTTTATCTCTTTAGCTGCTTTGCTTTTGGGTTTTTTTTTTTTTTGAGAGAGAATTGCTAACATTTGTGAATATGTGGTTGCTAGAAGAGAGAGCACTTCAGAGTGTTTAGCACATAATATTGAAAGAGGCTTAAAATCAACAACAGATCTGTAAAGATAACTCTGGATTATTTTACAGAAGTAATTTTAGTAAATGGGATTTACCCAATATATTTCTCTAAACAGAAATCTTAACATATGGGTATTTCCATCCAAACTAGAGAAGTTGGACTACTTCCTCTCTTTCAGAGAAAACAGACTGAAAAGTCTCCCAGCTGTATTCCTGCTGTACTAATTCTGTTTCCCTCCTTTCCACCAGTTTTTGCCCGTGTGGAGAGTAGGCATTTCTTGTGTTCCCTGCAAGTGAACCTTTGCAAGAAGTTCTTTTTCTTGGAAAGTAAGTTTCGCTATGTTTAATTATCTTGCTATATTTTTTTGCTTCTCTTATTCCCTAAATACACTTGGCTTGCATTTACAGGAAACTTTAAAAACCTTTGAAAATATCGCATATTGCGTAGCTCCATGGATGATACCTCATGGAAGACAGTTACTGACTTCATGTATTCGTTTTAGGTTACATGTGAAATATTGGCAAATTCCCTTCACAGAAAAAAAGTGTAAGAGATGAATGATAAAAGGTTGGTTTGATAAACTGGGCAAGGATGATCTTTCATTAGGGAGGAGAAGCACAAATTTCACATCTACTTTGCCCTGTCAGCATGACTGAGCTCCAATATTGAGAGTTTCATCTACAACTAATTGCTTCTGGCCTCTCATAAGAACACTTTGTCTACGCAGCGTTTGATGGATGAGTGCAAAGAGGGGCCATAACATGTTGCACAACCCATTCACTTTTCTTCCCACGCGTGGGATGAAAGCCTGCAATCTGCAGTCTGCAACCCAGCAGTGATGAGTAGAAAACTGATGAATGGACGGTGGCCTATTTGAGCTGGTGTAGTCCACTGCACTCTGTCCAGCCATGCCTGGGGTCACACAAAAGAGCTTGCTATTAGTTATCCAGTCTGGTTCTGTGCGTGGCCTCCTCTTGCTCTCAAGGGAGGATATTCCCCTTGCTTCTGGGAGTGCCCTCCAGCAGTCAGCTGGAGCACTTTGGGGACTGCTGGCAGTCTTCTGCCATCCAGAAGATGCCTCTCTGTGTTCAGCTTTTCCCCCTTTCTAGTAAAATGGTCAGGTAGAGGAGTCTGCAAGGTACAGGACAGGTGGAACCAGGAAGGGGAAGAGAGGGAGTCAGCTGAAGGAGCAGCAGGAACAGGACGTGAACAGGAATGATGGGTTCACTCCTGCAGTGCTTAGACAACTGCTTGTCGTAGTATAACAGATGTGCTTGTTCTTGGATAAACTGCAATGGACGCTGTTATCATTGTACGTGTCTAGTAGTTTATATTTTGTTCGGAAAGCTGCTATGTGCTGCGTAATAGACACAGGAATGAAAAGTTCTGCAATTGGATTGTGTTGATCCCATCAGATAGGTTCTGTGGAAGACAGAATAGCAGGTGTCTAGGCTTTCTTGTAAAAAGGAATTCATATATTAAATAAAAGAATTATTACCTAGGAGAGATGTTTAGTTACATAAGCAACTGTTAGCCTGATTGCTTATTCAGTAAGGGACAAAGCTTCTCAAACAGACCACATAAAGTGAGTTCATGATACTGAAACATAGAATCATAGAATGATTTGGGTTGGAAGGAATCTCCAGCAAGGGTCCAGTCCCCTTTACTGAAAGCAGGGCCAAATTCCAAGGTAGAGTGGCCTGACCAGGGTTCTATGCAGTCAAGTTTTCAATATCTGTAAAGTTGGAGATTTCATTTCCACCTCTCTTGGCACCTGTTCCAGTGTTTGAACACCTTTGTGACCTTGTGACATTTCTTGAGCCAACCAGAGGAGGTGCCCCACTGGACCTGCTGTTCACAAACAGAGAAGGCCTGGTGGGTGATGTGGTGGTCGGAGGCTGTCTTGGGCACAGTGACCATGAAATGGTAGAGTTTTCAGTTCTTGGAGAAGTAAGGAGGGGAGCCAGCAAAACCGCTACCCTGAATTTCAGAAGGGCAGACTTTGGCTTGTTTAGGAGTTTGGTTAACAGAGTCCCTTGGGAGGCAGTCCTGAAGGGCAAAGGAGTCCAGGAAGGCTGGATGTTATTCAAGAGGGAAGTCTTAAAGGCACAGGAGCAGGCCGTCCCCATGTGCCGCAAGTTGAGCAGGTCGGGGAGAAGACTGGCCTGGCTGAACAGAGAGCTCTGTCTGGAACTCAGGAAGAAAAGGAGAGCCTACCACCATTGGAAGAAGGGGCAGGTGACTAAGGAGGACTACAAGGATGCTGTGAGGTTATGCAGGAAAATGATTAGAAAGGTGAAGGCCCAGCTAGAACTTAAACTGGCCACCACCGTCAAAGATAACAAAAAATGTTTCTACAAGTATATCAGCGACAAAAGGAGGGCCAAGGAGAATCACGAAGGATGAGGAGAAGGCTGAGGTACTCAATGCCTTCTTTGCCTCAGTCTTTAATAGTCGGACTGATCATCCTCAAGGTTTTCATGCCCCTGAGCTGGGAGACGGAGATAGGACACAGAATGTAGTCCCAGTTGTCGAAGAGGTGGCAGTCACCGACCTGCTCCTCCACCTGAATGCCCACAAGTGTATGGGGCCAGACGGGATCCACCCGAGGATACTGAGGGAGCTGGCAGAGGAGCTTGCCAAGCCACTCTCCATCATTTATCAGCAGTCCTGGTCAACCGGGGAGGTCCCAGATGACTGGAAGTTAGCTAATGTGACACCCCACTACAAGAAGGGTCAGAAGGAGGATCCAGGGAACTACAGACCTGTCAGCCTGACCTTGGTGCCGGGGAAGGTCATGGAACAGATCATCTTGAGTGCCATTATGCGGCACGTGCAGGACAACCAGGGGATCAGGCTCAGCCAGCATGGGTTTATGAAAGGCAGGTCCTGCTTGACTAACCTGATCTCCTTCTATGACAAGGTGACCCGCTTAGTGGATGAGGGGAAGGCTGTGGATGTTGTCTACTTGGACTTTAGTAAGGCCTTTGACACCGTCTCCCACAGCATTCTCCTGCAGAAGCTGGCTGCTCACGGCTTGGACAAGTGTACTCTGCGCTGGGTTAAAAACTGGCTGGACGGCCGAGCCCAGAGAGTGGTGGTGAATGGAGCCAAATCCAGTTGGCGGTCAGTCACAAGTGGTGTTCCCCAGGGCTCAGTGTTGGGACCGGTCCTGTTTAATATCTTTATTGATGATCTGGATGAGGGGATTGAGTGCACCCTCAGTAAGTTTGCAGATGACACCAAGTTGGGTGGAAGTGTTGATCTGCTGGAGGGTAGGAAGGCCCTACAGAGGGACCTGGACAGGCTGGATCGTTGGGCCAGGGCCAACTGTATGAGATTCAACAAGGCCAAGTGCCGGGTCCTGCACTTGGGTCACAACAACCCCAGGCAAAGCTACAGGCTTGGGGAGGAGTGGCTGGAAAGCAGCCTGGCTGAAAAGGACCTGGGGGTGTTGGTTGACAGCCACCTAAACGTGAGCCAGCAGTGTGCCCAGGTGGCCAAGAGGGCCAATGGCATCCTGGCTTGTATCAGGAATAGCGTGGCCAGCAGGACCAGGGAGGTGATAGTGCCCCTGTATTCGGCACTGGTGAGGCTGCACCTTGAGTACTGTGTCCAGTTTTGGGCCCCTCACTTCAAGAAGGACATTGAGGTGCTGGAGCGTGTCCAGAGAAGAGCAACGAGGTTGGTGAAGGGTCTAGAGCACAAGTCTTATGAGGAGTGGCTGAGGGAGCTGGGGTTGTTTAGTTTGGAGAAGAGGAGGCTGAGGGGAGACCTTATTGCTCTCTACAGCTACCTGAAAGGAGGTTGTAGCGAGGTGGGGGTCGGTCTCTTCTCCCAACTAACAAGTGACAGGACGAGAGGAAATGGCCTCAAGCTGCGCCAGGGGAAGTTTAGATTGGATATTAGGAAAAACTTCTTTACTGAAAGAGTAGTCAGGCACTGGAACAGGCTGCCCAGGGAAGTGGTTGAGTCCCCATCCCTGGAGGTATTTAAAAGACGGGTAGACGTGGTGCTTGAGGACACGGTTTAGTGGTGGACTTGGCAGTGCTAGGTTAACGGTTGGACTCGATGATCTTCAGGGTCTTTTCTAACCTTAACAATTCTATGATTCTATGATTTTTTTTTTCCTAATACCTAATTGAACTTTCCCTAGTTACAACTTGCGTCTGTTGGTATCTAACAAGCAGGTGAGCCACCTCTATCTAAAAATAAATAAGCTCAAGTGGAAAACTGGACATAAGGAGGAGTTTAAAGTAATGAAAAATATCAGAATTAATAAAAATAAACACAGTGCTTTAAAAATAGACATGGGACCTCACTTTGATCTCAAGTCAATAGCAATTTTGTACTTGAAGTGAAAAAGGTTGGACTCAACATAGTATTTGCACTCAGGAGTTTTTACTTGACTGCCCTCTGGATGTCAAGGTCAGAAAGAACATGCAGATTGCAGCCCAACATTTGAAAAAGCCCAAACATTAATGAAGTATTGCAGCATAAAATAGGGACATACCTTCTCATGGCATCATAAAAAAGTGGCTCAAAGAGAAGAGGACGAAATGCGAACACACAGACACAATCCCTTTTTTCTGCATAGTATTGCAGCTTCTCTTGCTTTCAACACACAGCAAGCAGAAATATGTGAACTGCCACCTTTTTGGTGGGGGACCAGGATTCAGAGGGGCAGCAGTTAATCTGTTCCTTACTTTAATTCCTTATTCTACCTGCTTCCAGTAAGTACCCACCTGGGAGACATGCAAAAGACAAGCTAGAAAATCTTTGACACAGAGTAGAAGTTGCTTGAAAGGAGTAGCTGGCCATATTTCTCAAGAAATAGGGCTAATTTGAAGTCAAATTTCTTTAAAATCCTCCGTTTTCTTATATTTATAGCAAGTCTCTGATTGGAGAACTTTTTAGTATATGTAGTGTATATAATAGCAGAGCAGCATTAATTAAGCTCAAAAAAGTGTCAGTTCTCCGCAGAGAAAAAATGAGCAGGAAAGTGAGTATTGAGAAGGAAAAATAGAAGGTTCCCTAAGAAATCAGGAAAGCAAAAAACACAGAGGAAGCATCTAAAACCGCCGTAGACCTGAGAAGGTAAAAAATGTATGAATAGCATTAATAGGAATTAGTGATTATATTTTAATTTTCAAAGGAAAAGATGTATAAATGAATAGTAGTAAGCAGTAATCACACTAGAACACATAAGGAGAAATTCAACATCTAAACTCAGTCAAAGAAAAAACAATCAATGATGTTTTATTACTGATGGATATGTTTTGAAGAGACTGTGAAGAGAGAAAGATGCTGAAAGTAGCTCTGTCTTGTACAGTACATTAAAAAAAAAGTTTGAAAATAATTTGTAGAATAGCTTATGACAGAAACTACAATAGGAGGATCATTGTGTTCTGGAAATGAAGATAATGGTCCCAATTTAGCAACTGGGACATTGCTAGTCCCAGGGACTTGTTACTCCTTGTATTAATGCTAAATTTGGCCATTTAAAGGGGATAGAATCAGGAAAATACTTTCAATTTGAAAACTGATTCAGGCAGAAGTGATCCATGTCTGAATAGAATTGGTTGGAAAGTGGGCTGGTTTTTGTGAAAACCTGGAAATATTCACTAGGAGGATAAACACTAAAATACAAAGATTTTCTCGTTGGGAGTTTTCAGAGAAAGGTCACAATTTTCCATGAGAATCAGACACATTTTCTGGAAGATCTTTAGTTAATCAGAAATCTAGATTTATGTCATAGGACAACGTTTGCCAGCCTTAGCTGGGAAGCGTGAACATGTTAGTAATCCTAATTCACCTCAGGTACAAAAGATGAATGATACTCAGGATGTAAAAGTTCAAAACCATGGCTTGTTTTGTTTGGATTTTTAACTTTACAGCGGTGCTTTGCCTTCCTGTAGGCTGGCATTTCACTTTTTTAGGCCCATTTTGTGGTTTCTTCATCCTTTGGAAAGTTAGCATCTCATGACATTTATATATGCCTAAAAGTCACTTAGAAGATGATATTTGGAATGAAATAAAAAGTGTAGTAGAAATGAATAAGGAAGCACACAGTGTAACGAAGGATAAAGGATAGGTTATAAGATCTGTAAAAGATGTACTTTTTGTCTCTTGTAAGATGTTTAGCTTGTACACTCTGAAAATTATGGATCAACCTTCTCATGTTTGCCTTGCCTAACGGAACACACCACAAATATAGTTACAGTACAAATAATAAAAACAACAGTAAGGCAGAGATGAAAACTTTTAAAGCACTAAAGAAGTAAGTTGGAAGAGGCAGGAAAAAAGTTAAGAAAATTGAATGGGGAGGGGGCCATGTCTGTTATAAGTTCTTAGAGAAATATGGGGTTTTTTCTTCACTATGTTGTTATGTTTTTCTCATTACTGCATTGTCTGAAGTATAACATCTTTGTTTTAAAATCCAGGAGGTGAGTTTTAGAAATTATGTTACTTATGGAAGCTATATTGTGCAGAAAGTTAAGAGAGAGAACAGAAAATCCTTAAAGCACAGTAGGAACAAGAGGTCCATGAAAGAGACTTTACTGTACCTGATGGTTGGCAGGTAGAATGTATTGACAGAAGGAGCACATTGCTTAAAAGAGAGAACTTCCTGCTTTGTGCTCAAAAAAAGGACAAAGATCTGAATGCTAGGAGTGAGTAAAAACTTCCCAAGGAAAATGGAAAGGAATCAAACATATACTAAAACTAATAGTCAAGAAACAAGTTTATTGAAATAGGCCACTTTTTTCATATTCCATGTGCCTGATATTTGTTGGTAATGCAAGAGGCAGCTGGACACAAGTGCTGACCCCCATCATTTGACTGTGGCAAGTGGCTTGCTACTCTAGCAGTGAAGGAATGAGTTTGGCAGCCTGTAAAATGCAATGCTGCACCCATCTCTGTGAGCAAGCACATGCCTGAATCTGGAAGAAGTTTTTATCTTCTGGCAGACAGAGCTGGTTTTGTAAATGCTGGTAATTATTGGTCCCCAGAGTACAGTCCCGGTTAATGTTTTGTTTATAATACATGGACTGTTTCCTGAAGTCGTGAAAATGCATGGTTACAAAATATGACAATACATTTGTTTAAGTGAGGCTGATGGGTCTGGTGGCAAAAACACTGCGCAGAATGGGAGTGGAGCAGCGCAAGCATGCCATGGGCCTCTCCTTAGCTGAGGTGTGAAACAGCTGTCACAGCCGTGAATCACTTGAAAGCCAGTGCATCTGGCAGATGCCCTTGAGAGACACATTAGCCTTCACCCCAGCATCCACACATTAAAGGAGACATTTGTTGCAAGCTAAGGAACCCTCATTTTCATAATGTGTGTTCAGCAATTAGGTGGAGACAGAGAAATGAACAAGCAGCAAAATTAATAAAACCTGATCTTTTCCAAATTTGACCTAGTTCCCCACATAACTCTTTACAATAACCCTAGCCCTCTTCCATACCCACTCCACTCCCCAAAACTCTTTATTTCCCCAATGTATCACCATTTCCCCCTGTGTTTCCCTCCTCTCTGGCTGAGCAACAGGCAGCATGCTGCCTGTTCAGAGCAGAGGCTGGGTGTGTGCTGGCTGACCATCGCCCTCCAGAATAAATGGTAGTTAGTATAAATACCTCTCCCTCTCCTCAGCTGTCAGTGTTCACTACTTTTTTAAAAACTTAGTTATCTTCAGTACCACTGCCCCTCTGCCAATTTGTTTGAAACTGGACAGCAGGTTCACAAGTTACTAAGAAAGACAAAAAGCTCCAGGGGTCAGGTCTCATTTCCTTCAGAAACCAGGGTTTAAACAAACGGTCACAGATCAGTGATTAGATTGCAGCTTCTGCTAAGAACTTCACAGGCTGAGCCAGTCAAAGTTACAAATCTAAAACAAATGAGTGCAGCATGACACTAAGTTTTATCAGCATGACTGCTATGTAGGCCCCATACGCCACAGAAAAAAACTACCTTAGAAGTATTTTTAGCAAAGGAAGCTAAGCTTGTTAAAAGCAGAACTTGCATATTTCACCTGCTACAGCTTTTTCTTTTCTTTTCTTCCACAAAAATTCCACGCCGTCTTTTTCAGATGGATGCCTGGCTCAGAGTAAAGGACATGCAGTACACAATCCCTAGCAGAAGCTGAAAATGGATGACGCCTACTGATGCTTTTCGGCAATGTCATCTCCTCTTTTCCTATTTGAGATGGGTGATATGATCATCAGGAAAAAGTTCTAAAATAAGCCTGAGTGACCTCTTTGTCCCTTGACTCCTCTTTCCACAAGTCTAAAAACCACCAGAAGAAATGACCAGTCAACAACCAGAGGAGTCTGTGGAGACCCAGAGCTCAGATGAGCTTGAGTGCAAGATCTGTTACAACCGCTATAACCTGCGACAGAGAAAACCAAAAGTGCTGGAGTGTTGTCACAGAGTATGTGCCAAATGCCTTTGCAAGATCATAGACTTCGGTGATTCTCCACAAGGAGTCATAGTATGCCCGTTCTGCAGGTTTGAAACGTGCCTGCCGGACGATGAGGTTAGTAGTCTTCCTGACGACAACAACATCCTTCTGAATTTAGCTTGTGGGGGAAAGGGAAAGAAGTGCCTACCAGACAACCCAACAGAACTGTTGCTGACTCCCAAAAGGTTGGCATCTCTGGTTAGCCCTTCTCACACCTCTTCTAATTGCCTGGTTATAACAATCATGGAAGTACAAAGAGAAAGTCCCCAGACTCTGAATGCAACCCCTGTGGTGGAATTTTACAGGCCTACAAGTTTTGACTCTGTTGCAACTGTGTCCCACAACTGGACAGTGTGGAACTGCACATCTCTGCTCTTCCAGACCTCAATTCGGGTGCTAGTGTGGTTGCTAGGGTTGCTGTACTTTAGTTCCTTGCCTTTAGGGATTTATTTACTGGTATCTAAGAAAGTCACCCTTGGGGTTGTCTTTGTAAGCCTTGTTCCTTCGAGCCTTGTTATTCTCATGGTTTATGGCTTTTGCCAGTGTGTTTGCCATGAAGTTCTAGACTGCATGTCATCTTGATAACAAATACAGTAAAATAAGATGTATTGCCACATGTGTAGCATAGTTGATTTATCCTGTCTTTGTATTCTTATTTATTCTTATTGTTGTCCATCCCACTAGCAGTGGCCCCATGGTCCTTTTTTTCTACTCAATTTTATTTCCCCTCCCCCCTTTTTTAAGCTAAATAATGGAAATAAAATTTACATGCTGATTTTAAAAGGCTGAGTTGTAGAAAGGGATAAAGCAAAATTGCCAAACTTGGTGCCTGCTGCTGCTGCCACTATTCTAATGAGTAACCCCTTGCTTTCTATTGGCTTGATCATGTCAGTCAAGGCTGCAGGATCCACCCTAGAAGAAATTAGTTTAACAGGCACCTTCCGGGTCAAAGTACAGCATCTCTTCATCCAAAGCATCTCATGCTTCGTAATATCTGTTATTTATCATTCATTATCATTTATAGCAAATGAAGTCACTTTATTAGTTAATATTAGAAGAGGAATAAGACAAGCTACCATTGCTTTTTTCAGTTCTTGTTATAGCAAAAATATTTGCGGGAGGCTAATAGTTGCAGATTTTTTGCATTCTGTGACATGAGGAATCTTTTTTTCACCATGCTAAAAACATGTCTCCAAAACACTTTCCCCAAACAGAAGCCCACTTTACTTGTCGTATAGTTTCAGGTCCCTCTAAGATACTCCTGCTTATGACTACTTCCAGGGACCAAGCCACATGTTTGCTCTTCTCTAGGTGCACTTACTTCAAGTGTGCACATACCTTAGGCTTCCCTTTGATGGTTCAGAGCTCTGCAGACTTCTGTAGCTATGTTCTGTTATGCTTGCCCTCCCTCCCAGCATTTCCACCACCACACCACATTTCTAACCCATTAGGCCTCCTAACAAATTGCCTGACTAGCTTCATGCACACCTACTCTGTGGTAGCTACACTGGAGAATTTGGCTTATGTGACTTTAGCCATCAAGATAGACTTTTATTCCCAACCATTAAGAAATGGGCCTTCAATCACTAATACAAATTTCAGAAAAAATCTGAAATGGTTAACTGGTTTGGTTTTTTGGTTTTTTTTTTTTTCTTTCCGAGTTCACAGAATGAGCATTGTAAGGAGGTACTATGACTGTGGGAAGGCTTCTGTTTAACGCATAGTCCTTCAAAATGTTTAATACCCTGAACTCCCTCTGTCACCATTGTGAGTTGATGGCACTTTAGACGTGGGAATTAGCATGTCTTGATTAGTTGAGTTCAGAGGAATTCCTGATGATTTACCATTCCACAAATAGAATCAGGCCATGTAAGGCTTGCTTGTATGTTGCATGGTTTAGGCTACTTCTTGAACTACTGGAAGAGCACAAAAATAAGAAATATTTAATGTTTATGTGTATAACTAGGTCTAGTCAACACCACAGCTGCAAACTTGTTTTCCTGCACACAGCAGGGTAAAAATTGAAAGGAGGAGTTGAGCAGTGCAAGCATGGGTTTTGGGTCAGGCACAAGATTTAGTAATTTCAAGGCGGCATAAGAGGGAGAGGGGTTTGTTGCGTGAAGACTGAATGTATAGCCTAACAATATATTCTTAGAGCAAACTGACTTTGGTAAGAATGAAAAATGCCAATGGGAAAAGCAGAGTGTAAGTGGTTGTCATGTCTGCCAAGAGGATTTGAAGTCAAGCTGGTCCAGTTTTTGTAGATGGCACAAGTGGTATCTACAGTTTCATACCTATTGCAAACATAGAGAAAAATGTGGAAATGTAAAGGTCCTGCTTTTCTTGACGCTCATTTTATAATTGTGCACATATATATGTGTGTGTATGTACATATAGACACAAGAAGAAAACGTACAGCAAGATTATAGTTTTCAAGTGTATGGAGTTATGGAGCTATGTACTGAACGATTAAAGGAAATGTTTCAGACTTTTCTGTAATGACTTGATAACAATTATAACTAAAATATTTTCAGAATTCCTAGAAATTACTATTCCTAAGTAATTGTTTTTAATGTTTGTGGTAAAGCACATATAGTTAGAAGAGGTATCATCTCCAGTTCTGGTATACTGCAAGGTTTGACTCGTCTATGAACTCATAAATTTTAAGTATCCAACAGCAATCATGTCAAAACCCAAGAAAAATAGAAATCTATGTGGTTTTATAGTACTTCATAACTTTGGGAAAAGATGTATTTGTAGTGTTAGGGATTTATATGTTTTAGGATTTGTTCAGTTTGTTTGAATATAGTGTCTCTAATAAAGGGCTGGCTAATAGAGGACGTAGGTTTTGCAAATGTGTGATATATATGTATTACCTCTGCACAACATGTCTACAGTGCTACCTGTTGTCTTTTCCTTTTGATTTTCAGTTGATTATTTTAGCTCCAGCACCAGGTATTTTGTACTCTGTTTTAAAACAGAGCCTAATCTCGCAGGATTACAGTGGTATCAGTTACACATCACAGCACAAATAAATACACTTGTTATTATACTTCACTACTTTTAAGACTGCCAGCCCATTAAATTTATGCTGTTATTTTAGACTGCGCTGCAATACTACTCCACTCAAAAATGCGAGTGTGCAAAAACATATTGATTGTATAGCTATTCTGCCACTCAGCCAGAGCACATTATTACAGCTTTGGTCTCATAAAAATCCTATATGACTTATAATATGACCATTGAGAATTGCTAGGAGGTCTAAATCTCAATTATTTGTGGAGAAGATATTTGCTGTGTGACTGAGACTGGAAGAACTTCAGATATTACTCTTTCATTATTTTTATTCTCCACCATCCATAAGACTTAGAACTGAAAACTCTCATGTCCTCTGCAGTGGAATAACTCTGCTGAAGTCAGTGTAAATGGGGCGAGAATCAAGCCCTGCATACCTGCCTGCCTGCATTTCCTTCCCTTTCTGTGACTTTTTTCTCTCCTTGGAGACTAATGGCTCCTGTGGTCGTAAAATACTGCCTGCACACCAAGGCATTCCCTTTCAGTAGAATTTTATTCCTGCTTTGCCTGGACATGTGACTCCACCAGGTACAAAGTGTTATAAACTCATTACTACAGGATTAATTTAGTCCAAATGAGATTTTTTTGGTTTTAATTCCTGCTTATCCTGTGGATGCAGACTGTATCCTCACCGGCTGTTCGTTTACAGTATGATATAGCGGTATCCCCTGAGGGCTGGGGCAGGATGATGCAGCGGTAGTTGCTGGGCACAACATGGGAAGGATGTGCTGAGCTGGACCGTCCTCTGAGCGGGACCCAATGAGGGACGAAGCTCTCCTGCAAGCGTGGCCTGAGCCCACAGCCTAAAGGGCAACTAACAGAGAGTGGGTTGCATGGAAAGCAGGGCCTGTGGGTTCATAAACAGAACGTGGGGCCTTGGGGCTGGGGGTGGGCTGTGGCCGAGCAGCTGTGCAAAGCGGAGAGGGGTCTATGCCTGGGACAAAGGGGCTGCGTTTTAAATGAGGAGTTTGGCGTAGAGCTGCTGCAAACAGAGTTTAATGTTTTTCATGCTGACCCTTCTGGGTTTTAAAATTCATTTGGTAATTAAAAGTCATTTGCTACTGCTACTACAGTTGAGTATTTTTACTTTCCAAATGGCAAAGTATTGAACTTTATAATTTAAAGAGATCCTTAGATTTGGGCGTACTCCCTCTATTATGCTAACTAGTTAAAGCTACAATCTTTCAAACAGGATTGACCAAAATAAGGGCTGATGTCTGATTTAGCTGTATTGTGAGCTTTGTCTACTATATTGATTATATGCCTGCAAAACTGTATATGCTAATATAAAACACTTAAAATAGGTGAACTCTTGTCCTGATAACACTATTGGCAAACTTCAAGGTTGCCAGCATTTTACGATGTATCCAAGAATAGACAGTCTTCCCAATGGACTATATTACCTGAAGATACAGATAAGTCCAGCAGCACGCAGCCAAACAGACAAGTACAGTACAGGAAAATACAGCTTTCCAGCTAAATGGCTACACATCGCTTCAGCCAGAGGAAGGGGAACTGAGGAGGTTCACAGGAAGGTGGATGCTGTTGGTTTTGAGGGAGTTCCTTGTTATCAGGGTACAGAACCATTGTTTTTCCTAATTCTAACCCGTTCCAGGGGTAGATTCAACTCACATTTCCCCATTACTTTTCTGCCCATTCTGCTGGGACAAGGCTATATGGAACTGTGGGTAAACAGTATTTTGAAATGAAACAACCTTTTCTACTACACTGAGTTTGTAGCTCAGTCCAGCACAACAAGATTAACACTGGAAAGATGGCAAATTGCAGCCAGGATGCGAGAGTGAACAGGGTGCAGAGAGGAAGTGTCAGTAAGTTGTTAAAATAGTTTTGATGTGAAAGCAAGGAAAACATGTGGCTACATTCTGCCTTGTCTTGGCTGGTTCACAACTAGTGAGAGGCTGTCCGAAGCCTGAGGACCACCATGACTCGACACCCTCCCCTGCATTACCTCTGTGACGGTTCACTTTAGTTGTGCATCTTGATTTCTTGTACAGCAGTTGTATGGCATGATTTCATCTTCCTGCGTGGATGGTGGGTGTAGTGGAAGGTCCACAGTGTTCACTCTTAAACAGGCTCATTTTAACTGTCCTAAAGTTTCTCAGGGTTTTTTTTTCCAGATTTCTTCATATTTCTATAAAAGCAAGACAGTGCGCTTTATTTTAAATAGAGCAGTGCCTTCAAGGATATAAAAAAAATGGGGGGAAGAAGAACCGAGAATTTTAAAATCATTTTAAGATATTCAAAGCGATGGAAAGAGACTGTTCTGAGATCGACTTTTACTTTCATACTAGCAGATTAGATGTTACCCTTTGAGTGACATCAGTAAATACTTAGTGCTGGAGATTCCTGAGGGAGTTTATAAGTCTGCCAGACCTTAGGCACAAACCCTGTACTCCACTGCTTTTCTGTAAAGCACCATTCTGCCTTTTGCATCAGCTCCCCTTGTCAAAAGTTGAACCATCACAGTTTATAAAGAGTTCTGGCACAGAGAATAAATCCCCAGTCTGGGGATGGTAAATCATCTTTTTAGAGACGTGTATGGCAGTAGCAAAGCTTTCACTGCGAGACCTTAAACAAAGAGAAGTCATCTTGCAGTCTGAGTTGCTAGCATAAATTTCATTTTAAATCAAGTTCCATTGTGTTGGGCAACACTACTACTAAAAATCCTTTTATTGTATTTCTGCCTCTTTCTTGTGTTATACAAATGTGGTTTGCATTTTAAAAAATGTATTAAATCATAGAAATCAGATGGGTAGAAAAAAGCCTAATAAGTCATTTTATCTATTTCCTCTGCCCCTGTAGAAATGAATGCTTTGTCTAGTCCGGTTTTAAATATCTCAAGTGATGATGCCACCACCTCTTCCCACAACGGACTTTTCAGCCGTTTAGTAGGCATCTTCGTTAGGAAATGTTTTCTTCATACTAATCCCAATTTTTTCTTCTGCATAATGTAATCCCTTTATTCTGTGCCCACTGTTTTAACTTTTATGAAATCTGGGAAATGTGTCATATTTATCCATTGCCTACTGTAGCTGAATAATTCATAATCCTTGTTGTTCAAGTAATGCAAGAGATGATAAGCAACCAGTTGCTGAACAGCTAATACTTCACTGAGATGGTGTGCCATGTACAAGCACACATTTCCTAGCAAGTCCTGGCTGACACTTCTTTCTACATTAGGGAATGAAAAATGTCAAGTGAAACTGAAGAAATACGTCTTCCCAAGCGCATGTGTGGCAATATTACTGAAATTTCAAGAGGTGCTGAGGCAAACAGCCTACTTCTTTAGATAGAGCTTTTCCTTCTAAAAGTGGATAATTGTAATAAAAGTACGCTTTTAAAAAGCATTTAAATGTCCTTTTCACAAGCAAACCTCTATGTGAGAACCACACTATGTCAAAACTCTTAACTTGTTGAGAGACAAGGCTGGATTGATTGCCACTCACTACAGAACAGTTTTTGCTGACAGCTTAGCTCAGAAGAAAAATTTAATCCAGCATTAAGGAGAAGAGTTTGAAAAGATGCCTTTGCAACTCTGCCACTGGAATCAGATCTGTGCATGAAAAAATGACTCATGTCTTGACAACAGAAACAGTGCATTGCCAATTTAATTACAACATACTAGATAATCCTCTGCTTATTTCAAATGACAAGAAGGAGCAGCGTGACTAAGGAAACCCTAGGTGGACAAATGGACTTCATATGGATTTGCATTCAAAAGATACTTACTTAAAAGAGCAGTACTATGCTTTAGAAGAGAACACTGAGCCTGGGTCAGGTGGACAGTCTGCTGGTTCAAGAAGGGTCTCTCTAACAGTGAGTGGTGGTGGATACATGTAAAAAAATATATGAACAGCCCACGTGGACGGTGAGCTTCCACTATACCTCCTCATTTATGGCAGTCTGCAGTTTGGAGACCTCTTGAGATGGAGGTTATTTCTGTATCTGTGGGTTTGATTCTTGCCAATGGATTTCTGTGAATGCCTTTAAATGTTGTTTTTAACTCATTTATGGTCTTGGCATCTATAAAATCCTGCAGCAGCGAGTTCCATAGTTTAATTATATACTTTGTGGAAAAGGTCTGCTTTGTCTTAAAAACTCCTAAGATACTAGTTACGTGTCCCCTACTTTTTCTGATAGGAAAAGCAGTTCTGAGGTGTCATTGCACATTGTTTCCTCCACACCCCTCAGAACTTCCTCTGTCTCTAGAAATACTAATGTCGTGATTTTATCCCTCATACTTCTCCTCGGCTGCCTCTTTTCCAAGCTGAAGATCCTAGCCAATTTGTTCTCTCCTTAGATAGCAGTCTTCCCATGCTTGACACCATCCATTGCACTTCCCTGAACCTTTTCTACTTCTTTTTTGCTTTGAGGTGGGGCAAAGCCCTCAGAAATAGGTTCTAATTAGTGTCATTTGTTAATAAGTTGTGTGACCATGTAAGACATCTGTACTCCCACGGCCGCTGAAATTGCTTTCTCATTGCTATCATTCCTGACGGTGCATCTGAGGTGTTACGCTTGATTATTGTTAGTTTATATATCATGTATATGGAGGACAAAAACATGTGCATTGATAAACTTGGTAACGTGTATTTATCCCATGCATTCTAATCTGTCTGCTTAAATTGTCCAGTTCACATGGGTGCAGGAGATGGTAGATTCCAGGAGAATATTTAATTTAATCTTGGCATAGACTGTACAGATTTTGGCTCTATTAAGCACATGGCCTGCCATTGCTGGACTGAGCAGCTACTCATCAGCAAGCGCTGTAAGATGCCTTCTCTCTCTGCCATAGTGATATGCCTACCTCACCCACTTGCTGCAGCCATCCCAAACTACAGCTTAGAGCTGTTCATTGCAAGAATACTTCTTTCTACATCTTTTACTTAATCTTTTATTTCCTCAAGGCTTGTGGCCTTTTTCTTGTTCTTTCTTCATTCCAAGAAGAAGAGATGCTGGCAGATTAATAATAATAATAATAATACTGTTTAGAGGGTGAGCCCTTTACATTTGGTCCTTCATATTGCCAGTTAGGGCCAAAGTTAGGGATCTCTGCCTTCAGCTCCCAGGGATGTAAGCAGGGGGCTCAGCAGCTTGCTGTCCTGGGCCCCAGGGAAGGCTCCTTGCAGCCTCTGGAGGACTTCTTCACGTTGATGCTCTTTACATCAATGTTCCATCTTTGTTCCTGCTTCTACTTAGAAAAAATGAGTGACTGTAAAAAAATATTATTGTTGCATTAAAACTAGATAGGGCTCATTTTCTCTCAGCAAAGAATAAAATTCTGAGGCCAAAACTCAGGAATTTTGTGGCACTTCCAGGGTCAGCTGGAAATCTCTGATGACTTTTTTGTTTGTTTTGGTAATGAAAAACACAAAATAAGACCAGGTCAGTGAGGCTGTATAAATCATGCAGGTAGTTAATGAAACTTTGCAAGTAGGTTCTGAAAGTGAAAAAAAAAAATTAAAAAAAAGAAAGAAAAAAGAAAAAAGAGGCTTAATCACACAATAGGGCTTGGGTGGAGAGGGCAAACAGCTGGATGTAACTTGACAAGACAAGAGATTGTAAAAATAATACACGAAGACAGGTAGAATGTGAAAAATATGTGTGCAAGCTCCAGTGAATTATCGACACATTGTAGTGTGTAATTCTTGATCCAACAAACTGAAAAAACAAGAGGTTTAAGCATATATTGCTTTACTTAATACTTTGTCTCCTAAAATCCACTGGTTTTAAATTCCAGATCAGCTTGAGGCTTACCAAATGTAATGTGAGTTTTATGAGAGGAGTTTGACTGCTGTAACTTTGCCTTCTATAGTTGTCATTTAGTTTTATGAAGAAAAGACATAGTGTGGGGACTTCTTTTTGTTTGTTTTTATTTCAGGAGTGGAATGATGAAATACAACATAATCTTGCAGACATAGAAACTATAACATGGTAGCAAATGGCAAAAGTATAACTATTCCTATCTGAAATAATGAAGTACTAATGTAAAAGCAATTGTTTCACTCAATAAAAATTTAATTTTTCAGTAAAGATTTGTCATGATAAGCATATTTCTTAATGCCTGGATTTGGAGCTCTTTCAGATTTCATTCCTGTTATTAATCAGAACAGTTTAAAAAATAGACTGAAGGTAAGTATGTGATAGGATTTCACAGTATTTTAACCAAATAGGACAAAATATTTCTGTTTACTGCATGAGAATGTAAAGTATTTTGTGCGAAGGAAGATTGCAAAAAATTCAACAAAAGCTAGGCAGAATTCTAGATGATCACTCAACCACATGTTTTTAAGATAAAATGACAGCGTGTATGAGGGAGCATTCCAGGCAGCAGCCAGAAGGGACTTTGGAGCATGTATTTTGCATTGGAGTCCTGCATTTTCTGACCTTGCCCACTGGCTGGTATTAAAAACACAGGGCTAATTCCTGAGTTAGAGAAGGATGTTCTTGCCTGGAAGCCCTTAGTACAGGTATCTCTAAAACCTGAGCCCACCAGTGTTTGCCTCTTCTGAAGGCTGCAGGTTGTCCTTCATGTGATTAGAGAGGCGGCGGTGGAGCCTGGTCGCAGGGGACGTGGGTGTTATCTGCACACACGTGAGCACAGGGAAATGCAGCTGCCCGGCAAACACATGCTCCCCCGGCATTAATTATTCCTTCTTTTAGCAGGACTGCAAGGAGCGAGTGTGCTGTGTAACTCTGCTGGCTTCAGGCACAGCTGGACCGTATAGGAGCACAACTCACAGGGTTGTGATGTGTAATCTTGTAGTAGTGGGTAGGATAGGAAGATCTATTCACATTAGCCGGTATGTGGCCACTGGTGTCATTTGCATTTTGAATGGATGAGACTTTGGTATAGTGATGGTTAGATATAAAGCTCATGCAGTGGCTTCTTTATTTTTTAAATTGCAAAACCTCACCTGCCACAATTTGCTTCTTTTTTCTCTGTTAAACTGAGGGATGGCCCAGAACTGGTAAGCTTTCTGATTTCCAGATCTCATGAGCCTCTAAGCTCGTAGATATTTGAACCCTGAGTTGCGGGCTAAACCCACTCTTAGCTGAGAGTAAACCATCCATGGAAAAAGGTGGAGGTGTACTATCTTTCCCTCTTTCTAGTGTAGAAATAAAAGCTCAAATTAAAATTTAGGTATTTGTTTTTTCCACACGAAATTCAAACATGAAGTTTCTTTTCAGCTTCATTTTTAACAGACCAGAATTTCAGATATTTCCTGTTTTTTCCTGACACAGCCTGATGCATAGGTTTAGGAAATCAAGTGCAGTACATAAACAAATGAGAGTTAGTGTGATCTTTGTTTCTTTGTTGAACTGTACTGATAAAAGCACCATAAAAAAAAACTTTGGAGAAGAGGCAGCTTTGTTAGGTATCCAAAGTGCTGAGCTTTTAGGGCTTAGCCAGCATCGCTGGAACCTCCAAAGAGGAAAATAAGTGAAGCTTAGACCTGGATTCTTGATATGTTAGAGCTAAAAGCCAGCTCTTCCCCTCCTCAAATACAGAAAATACCTGGAACTGCTTACACATCACAAAGGGATGCGAACCTGTTCCTCTTGCCATTGACACATCATCAAAAAGGCAAATTATTCGGTGATTAGTTTTGCTAAAGGCACTGGGTTTTGACCTGGGACTGAGCCTCTGGTAGGAGCAGGGTAACGTACCTCAGCATCACCTGGTTGTACATCCCTATAGCAACCGGGTGGGGAGGACCGGGAAGGCTGCGTCTCCCAGGCCTTGAACGATGACGACATTTAGAGATGCTTCATGAAAGATGTTACCTGCCAGCTGCGTCTGCTTGTCTGAAACATAAATCATGGCTGTCTCCTTGACCAAGGAGATAGGGCTGAACCACTTGGTGCCAGACACCTCCGGGAAATCCTATGGAGCAATCTGAGCTGGCTTCAGAGAGAGAATTGGGAGGAAGAGCCTTGTGGGTATCACGGGGTGTGCTTTTTACACAGCGGCAAGGGAAGAAGCCCTGTATTCCCATTAACGTGAAGAGGAACAGAGCATTTCATTCCCAGCATAGCATTGCTTGTGTTTAGCTGGTGTAAGTGGCTCGTGGTGCATGAAGCATTCTCCCCCGCTGCAGCGCTGTGCACTGGTGGTGTAGCACTAACCTGTAGTCATGAGGTTGGGCTCGATGAGAGCTTTCTCCTTAATAGGCCATGTTGCCTGCTGCAACTTTTTCTTCTGCTCTGCACGACTGTTAAAGCTGTAGGGCAGATGCACTCAGGCATCGGCAGCCCCAGCAGCCACCCGTCCTCTCCCCCATGGCCTGCACACGCCTGGCACGGGGCAAGCAACTCCTCGCATCCTTCTTCGCTCTCCTTCCCTGTCCTCCCCCGGCTCCCTCTGCTGCCCCTGCCTGCCTCACTGCTGGGTTTCTTAAGGAAATGTTGCAGCCATGTTCTGCTCCTTCCATTTGACTTCTTGTATTGCTTTGACATATTTCCTCCTGTTCTGCACGAGGCACAACCCCCAGATCACTAGACGAAATACTATACTTAGACCTGATTGACTAATTCAAACAGAATACTTGACACAATTAATTTACTTTGCCTCTCCCTGCTTGCAGAGCACTGTCACAGAGGTCGCTGTTTCCTGAAAATAATTAGTTGCTTGTTTATTTCTTTAAATTGATATCTCTTTGCAGATTCTCTTCAGTGGAGTGATGACAGATGCTTGCAATTTGAACAGTGTTGTGGACTGGAATTGGTTAAAAATTTGGGGTGGTGTATCTTCAGTAGTGTGTGGCACAAATGCTTACAATGCCTACACATTTGTGCATAGATTTTAAATTTGTTTAAGCATGTGTAGGATTGGGGCAAATTTATCTGAAATGTGAATGATTATTCTTAGAGAAAAAAATAATTAGAATTTTGACACATTTGGAGCCCCTAGGTCTCTGGACATCGTAAAGTAAGAAAAGCAAGGTATGCATCCGGTGCCATCTCTGCGGCTGGCTGTCCCAGCAGCCTGTACCACAAGCGCTGCTCTTCCTTGTGAGCTCACCTCCAGGCTACACGACGAACTCTCAAACCTCCTTGCATGCTGGTCAGTGGTGGTTTCTAAACCAGGATAGAGCAAACAGGGTAATGTGTATGGTGTTCCTCCAGCACTTCGCTACTCAGAAGAGTAGGGCAGCGTCTGCGGGGAAGCAAAGGGAAGTGGAGTGGGAGTGGGGGCCCCCAGAGAGGACAGTGATCCGTAACGAGCAGGGAAGGCTGCACGGTGGGGAGGCAAAACTGGGAGGCTAATGTAAACTCAGGACCCATCTTGAACTGGAAAGTCGTCTGGAAAGAGTCTTTTTGCATCAGTCTTCCTTGAGGAAATGTTGGCTGTGAGCAAATGGCTCGTAAAATTAATACCGGTGACAGGTAAAATGGGGCAAGAAAAAGTGAGCCGGTCATTGGTTAGCTTGAAGGCTTTCCAGTCAGGCATGTCAGATGAGTTTTTCCTAGGCTAAAAATCCTGCTAAAGCTGTCTCAGACCTATCAGTGGTCCTCTTCAAAAATTCAGGAAGGATGGGAGAAATAAAGGAGATGAATAAAAGAATAAGGATGGAAGAAGGAAAAAAAACAGGTATGTATGCTTATTTTTTTTAAAGATGGAGTGGGTAGGAGCAGGGAATTACTGACTTGTCAGCTCTCTGCAGGTCTCTGTGGTTCCCTTGATCAAGCCACTTGTATGCTTGAAGGTCTCAAGGAGTAAAGGAGCAGCTTTATCAAGAGCAAATCCTGGCAAGGTAATTTCCTTCTACAGCAAGGTAATGGGCCTTGTCATTAAGGTAGAAACAGTAGATGTCCTATATCTGGGATGTTAGTATGGTTTGTGATACTACCTCATATGAAAAAAAATATATATAATCTCATAAAGAAGACAGATGTGGGAAACTACTGAAAGGTAGCAGAGCTGGATATTTTCACCCAAGATCTTTAAAGGATGACTAAGCAAATGGAGATCAGAATGGGTACTGAGCAGGGTTATCCAGAGTAATATCCTGGTCCAGATCTGGATCCAATATTTGCATTACCCAACCTAGCATTCAGGATGTACATATTGAAGCTGGATGCAGGGCTACCCAGTGCTCCCACCACAATATTGTCTCTGAATTATTGAAAAATTCTATATTCTTTATGCCAAAGGAAAAAGCCAACGTGAAGGTAAAAGCATAAATGGAAAAATCTACTAGAAAAAATACACTGTAGGAGTTGCATGCTCCTGAAAAAACACCTAAGATTTATTTAATAACCAAGTGTTTCAGCAGCAAAAGAAATTTCCTATTGACAAGGGTTTTCTTCAGCTGCTGCCAAGCACAAATCAAGGGATGTTTACTTTGGTGCCTTTGTCTGACAGAGGATTGTTTCTGGCAAGTGCTTTATATTGTATTAAGAAATCAGTCAAAACAAACAAGAATGTGAAAATTACATTTTAAAAGTCATTTAAAGCCACCATGCAGATACTCAGACATTAAAGGACACAGGGAGGGCAGATGTGGTTGGTTTGAAAAAAGTGTATTTGTAAGGATGGCAATATATTTGCCTTTTTTAAGTTCCTGATGTGAGTGAAACTCTTCTGGATCTATTTTTTTTTTTTTTTTTGCATGGGGAATACAGCTCAGTCTTTACAATGGACAATGAATGTTTCCCCCTGCCCCCAGTATGGACATTCCAACCAGTAATGTGCTTGTGCAAAAAATATTGATAGACACCTTATCTGCAGGCAAGTCACAATTAACTCCTCTATTTCCACCATCAAATACCAGAAGGAATAGAGAAAAGGAAAAACTGCAGATCAAAGCAGTGTTGTTAGCATATTTAAAATCCCTTTGAGTTAACAATTTACCTACTGTATGTAGCAGACAGTAAGTTAAAAATACTTCATGTATGTAATTTTTTTCTTTCAACTTTACATAGTCCTTTTAACATATGGCTGTTGAAAGAGACTTTCATGACTATGTTTTCTTCCAGTTGCTTTTTTGTACAACTTTGCCTTTGAATTCCCCAAGCTGACAAAAACTTCAGTAGTTCAGCGTGCCAGAAGCTCCTGCTATTAGTCCCACTACAGCACCTTAATTGCAAACCAGAGATGATGGCTCATGTTCAATGAGCAGAGATACAGGTAGGACCAGTGATCTGTCTGATCTCTGTTACAGCATGAAGTCTTTCAGGGAACACTGCAGGGTATCATGGAGAGAACAAAAATTAAAACTAGCATATCAAGAGTGCAGGTATTGGTACCAAAACCACTCCAGTCCCCATCATTGCAGGACTACCAAATGGAGAAACACTCCCCAGACCAGTGCGGGCCATACGGCTTCCTCGGGTGTGGAAAACTGTACGTTCCCTCTGCTCAGGCACGACACCACACCAAGTTGTGCCTTCCAGTAGTATGTGAAGTGCCTGATGTTACTGAAGTCACTGATGGGTTTTTCTCATTTCTTTTCTCTGGGTGGGGGAATGAATGTATCAGATGCCTGCTGCATCTAATGGGTGAAAATGAAAATCCACCAGCATGCTCTTAAAACATAAACATAACATATAATATTATGAGAATGTTAAAGATGACAAAGTCAAAGAAATGCATCTTGCAGCTGCAGCAGCAAGTGGTGGAGGATGAAGGCGGTGGATGGGAAGGTCCTTTCCCAGAGCAGCTTGTTAGATCCCAGAAGGAGGCGTGAGGGAGGGTCTGCCTCCCAGCCCAGTGAGTCTTGCTCTGGGCAACTTCCATGGTGCTGGAAAAGGGACCTCAACAAACTGGTCTTGGGTAAACTTCCAGTTAGCATAAACCATGGGGTGCATGAATGGTAAACCTGGAAATCCAACACTCAGGATAGTATTTTAAGGAAGGCAGCAGAGAGTAGCAGGAAGGTAAAATTTAGTTTGCTGAGGGGACCTGCTGTATTAGCACAGACCCATCATGACCTAAGGAGGTTTCCCAAGCACTGACAGCTGCTTCCCCACCTGCATCAGGCAGCTGCAGCTCAATGGAGAGACGACACAGGTATGATCGGCTGAAGCCAGGTCATTGCCCACCAGAACGGGGCAACCTCTGAGCCAGCAGCGATGGAAAATGGTAAGTACAAAAGCTGCAGCATGATGCAGCCACGCACACGTCCAAATGGTGTGATGCAAAATGATGCAGTTTAGGATCAGTGACTTGTACCATATGAGCTGAGGCAGTTAATCAGTGAAGGCAGCACTGTAGCTGCACTATCCTCTCTGAAAGCTTCCCACTGCCCAGTCTCATGGGATCTGTCTTAGGTATTCCTCTTCCATGACTTGATCCCAGACAAGAGCTGGACCTTACTGATAATGGGGATCCATGTATACAGTAAATGGTTTTCCCTCTGCTGCCAGCGCTTCAGCCCGTGCTGTCTGGCCAGCTCACCCTGAAACTGCAAGGAGAAACGGAAAAGAGATGGAGACAGATTTGGGTCTTCATGGAGACAGATTTGGGTCCTGTGAGTCTTCACAGGTGAGTCCTCCAGCAGCCGGGATGCAGCTTCTCCTTGTTGAGCACTGCTTTTATCTTTCTAAATTACTTTACTGAATATATCCGCATGTCCTGCCACTTCTCTTAGGCAAAATGGTAGCATTCATTGGTCAGCGGTATTGAAAGCCCATAGCAGAATCTAGAAAGGGTTTGGAAATGAGTATCGCCCTTGAGGGGAAGAACCCCCCAGGGTCAGCATTCCCCTCTGTAATATTGGTTTGAATTTGGGTTTTGCACAGTCTACTACATTAAATAAGCCTGTAGTTGGCCTCCAGCTGTCTTTGCTTTGATGAGCTCCTCTCATGCTTCAAATGTATTGTCCAGCTTATATAAGCACAGTGCCCATCTGTTAACACTGGTATCCCTTGCCATCTTTTTTAAACACAATTAATTAAAAGTTCCATAAAAGGCAGGAAATTCACAGTCTTGTAGACACCCGATCAGCCGTGAATCTTCATAGTAATCTCCCCGTAGGGCCTGACCACACGTGAATAAGAATTGTCTTCCTTTTATTGGATCTGATTTGGAAAGAAGTGTGGTTTACTTTATAACATTCCTGTTAGCGAGGTGACTCTCAACTCTTATTTGCCTTGATTGGAAGGGTTTAAAATGAGGATTGTATCCTTCTGGCTCTAAGTCAGGAAAGTATTCATGTGTGTGCTGCTGTAAGAGATGTGGTCTTAGCACATGCTACTGTCAAGCATATGTTTAGGAAATTTGTTTTTAGAGAGAGGTGAATTTAAGCAGCAGCTTAAGACCCATCTTGAACTGGGACACAATAGATAACATTAATCTGGCCAGATTTCCCTACTGGCATCTAGTTTATCTAAGCCATTTGCACTGCTAGGAGAAGGGAAAAAACATATGATATTAAAACCTTGCTAGCAATGGTGTTTGTACATGTGTCTTCTGTTGCCTTTAGATAGTGTTTGTAACACTGAAATGTTAATTACAGTCTTGTGTAATCTTGAACTAGTAATTACACTTTGGTGGAATCTAACTCTTTAAACTGATTTTTTTTTTATTTTACTAAACTGATGTTGCATAAGCTTGTCATTAGTACTAGTAACTGTTGACATTAAAATTAGCAAGTAAATTTAGCACAATACACTAATGTACACATAGAATGCTTCTTAATGAATCTTTGGGGGATTTTTAGATCATCCCTTTTTTCCCCCTTAAGACTACAGCAGCAATATGAAGCATCTTTACCTTCCACAGGTGCTACCTGCCATCATGCATTCTTAGAGCTTTCTGCTGTGTTTCTGCAGCAGCACAATACAATCTTCACAGTTCAAGCAATAAAACGATGAAGTAAACTGTCATAATATTATGATAAGATAAATCTATCCACCTGGCCACAGTTAGTTTGCCTTTTATAATTCATCATCAAATTTGATATGGAACGTGTAAAAACAAAATGCTTTTGACAAGAGATGGAGATGATCTTGGAGTCCTTTATTAATGTGGATGATGGTAACAAAAGAGGTTTAAATCATTGATATACTGCTGCTCATTACAGAGATCTTTAAAGATAGTAATAGACATGTTTAAGCACTTAGCATTGTCTAATTCAGCTCAAACAGAAATCAACCCATAGATTTCTGTGACTGTCTTAGGTGCTTAGAATGAAAATGGTAGAGAATGAGGAGCTGAACAAAAGGCGGTTACCTAACCTCTCCAAGTCCTAAAAGCCTGTAGATTGCAGGTTATTATAGTGCCTAAATGATAGGGATATTTCTGATAAAAACTTTCTTTTACCTCACTGAAGAGTCACAGATCAAAAAGTAGGGGCTGGAGCACAGGGGATAAAAGCCAATTTAGTCTGTCTGCTTTACTTTATTTTTATGTCTTTGCTTTTTCAAAATGGGTTCTAATTGTTTCTTGAAATGCTCCTGCCTTTAGCTCAATACTTCTGAATTCAGTTTATTTTTAAGAATTTGGTCTGGTTCTTTCACCAGCAAACTCCTGGGATAAAAACAATGCAAGATGCAACAGTGACTTTCTATCTAGAACACATAATCAATATAATTGTTAGAGCAAGGAGAAGAATGTATTTTCCTTTCTAACACAAATGAGAGAATAATAAACAAGAAAAATGCGTCGAGCTAAAAGTGAATAAGAAAGGCAGTTTGAGCTGAGTGTTCTTCTGTGCTTGTAGCTCCCTCAGGAGTGAAGAGGAGGAGATTCATGTTACCAACAGCAGATTCTGGTCCTGTTTTAATGCAACGTCTATAGCAGTTATCACAAATATTTATGAACACTGATTGTGCGGATTGGTTGAATGACAAAATACAGGATTCAAAGGTACAGGTACTTTTTTATTGAAATAAATCACAGTTTGTCTGGAGTACATGCATATGTCACTTGAAAGTACTGACTGCAAGATTTCAGTCATTAGGCATGTTTCTGTGCTCTGTGGTGTCTTTGGAGTTGCAGTGGTGTAACTGAGATGAGGTTACGGTTTCTCTTCAGCACTAGGGAGAAAGCCACTGCTGCCACTAACTTCATTTTATTTCATCAGCTTCAGTTTCTTTGTGATGCCAACATTCCTCACCCGATGACCACCTTCTCAGGAGCTAGACCGATTTTGTCTGCGAGCGGAACACACACATGGGTTTTCAATTATTCAGTGTAAACTGATGAAAAAACTTGTATTGATGCACCCTCCAAGAAGACAGCTCATTGCAGTGGTTTGAACCATTCCCAGACACTCTTCCAAGATGGATTCGTTTGGAGGCAACTTCATCTTGCATTTCAGATTCCCAGTTCTTCTGCCTTTATTTTTGTTTAAATTACTGTCTTTTAAAAATCTTACTGAAATAAATCATATCGCAGAGAACCCAAAGCCAACAGAAACTTCTGCAGTAACAGAGATGGGACTCACAGGAGCACCTGAACTCTGCAGGGAGAGGCAGTGCATGATGAAAGAGCTGGAGCAGAAACACTCTTACTCAAGGAAATGACTGCTAGGAGAAACTGGGGGTATTATCTCGCAGCCCTGTGTAAGAAGATGGAATCAAACTCACATAAACACCTGACAAAAAACAAACAAACAAACAAACAAAAAACCAAAAAAACCCCAAACAAACAAAAAACAGAAAGAAGATGCTACTGATAGGCATGAATTTGAACCGTGGTTATCTGCAGAGCTAACAAAAGCCTGGTTTCTCAAATGGCAAAGAGGAAATGTTTCATATAAAGACCACAGAAAAATCTGTGCAATTAGCTTCTCTGCACAGATGCTACTCAATTGAATTCAAATTAGGGAGTAACAACTCCTGTGCTTGTTACGGTTCATCTGAATTTGAAGTATAAGATTCAAATGTAGATGATCAAACAAAGGCATGCTTTATCTGTTAGATGTATCGAAAGAACTGAGCCTGGGGCTCGAATGCGCACATGGCTTTAAGCCACTTAATGCAACATGGTACTTCTGCTCTCTTTGATGACTTCTTCATCTTTTTTTCATTTTTTTAAGATTTCTTTTTGTATCTTGAGCAATGTACACCACTCATTCATACGGGGGATTGCTCAAATCCCAAGTTCTCCTTCATTTCTGATTTCATTGTGTGAATGGTTTACTCAATGGTTTACTTCCCATTCCGGATGAAGAGGGGCAGCGTTCACCCTCCTGCCATCTATTCCAGCTGTCACTTGAGCACCCCATGAGCCAAGCCTTAAACTCTCCCCTCCTACTCTGTTCTCAACTTGCCAGTCTCAGAAATGGCCAAGCATCTTCCACAAGGAGGTGAGCCACTTTGATTCCTACTGACTTGACAGCTCAGCTGTTTCTCACAAGGTTTTGCATTGAAACAATTCTGGGTACAGAAAGGCATAATGAATGTATTTGTGTTGCAAAGTGTTTTTTCTGAGACATCTGCTGAAAGTACTTTTTAAACATTATAAGTCTAAATCTGTATTTCTGAAGTGTGGAAAAGAATCCTGTTTTCCCCCTAAGTATTCAATTCTTTGTGTAAAAAATGCTGCTCCATTTTTAATAGTCTTAATGGACAAATACCTTTTCCTCCTGATAATTATTCATTGTAAACAGAACTTCCTAGTGCATTGGAGAAGATGAGAAAACAAACATGTACCAGATGTTAGTCACACTATTTAATGCATTATTGGAAGGTACTCGGATATTGTGGCGATGACTTCAGTATAAAAATCTATGCAGAATAGAAACTAGCAACCAAGAAGCTTTTGAGTCGACATGAAAATAGGATTAAATTGTCCAACTGTGCAGCTCTAGTATTCTATTTTCTTGTACGTAATCTGATAGGCTTCTCATTATTCTCCAGACTACTTCATTGGGCCAAATTCATTCTTAGTGTAACCCCATTGACTTCAATAGACTTGTACAAGAGCTTAGTTTGGTCTATTGTATGTGTGTATGTTTTATGCATGCAGCATCATTCCTAGGAGAAGATTACTTAAGGATAAAAATGTTATCTGTGTTTCAAGACATGGTCCATCTTCCAGTTGAGACCCAAGAGAGCAAAATAAAAATGTCAACAAATTAAGAATTGGCAGCCGCCCAGGAAAAGAAGTTAAAAATGCTTTTTAAAGTAGTAATTTTTTTTTTCCATAGTTCCTTGAGAAACATTTTTATGGTGTTGGAGGGAAAGCTGTTTTGTGGGGTTTTTTTGTTTATCCTATATTTAATTCATTTCTGTCTTCATGATTAAAAAGCTTCAGTCAGCTACAGAGACTAATTAGGCTATGCTATAACAAGGATTACTGAACTGTAATTATTATTTATTCAAATCAGTGGAAGAATTACCGAGGCTTACGTTAAAGACAATAGAAGCTAATGGAGGAAGAAGCAAAGGAGGCCAGTAGTGATTTTAACTGCACATTGTCAACCACCCCAGCAGTACAAAAGTAGCCATCTAATTGACACCCTGAAATAAGGGCCTGCTGGTATTTGCTCGTGAGTCATTCATTTCAACCATATTTTTAAACACAAACTCTTTTTAAAGAAATATCCTTGGGAAAAAATTATATGTAGGGTATGAACACTAGTATTACTAGCTCATTGATGAAATAAAGTGCCAGGAAAAAGCTACAGAGACATATTTGCCTGGTATTTTCACTGTATTTAAAATATGGTGGTTTATGCTCATTCTCTGCAAGACTCCAGGCTGCTTGCTTGCTGCAAATGCCCACGACTTTTCATCTGCAGTTTTAACCCACCAGTTACTTCTAAGCTGCACTTCAGGCATTCAAAAAACAATTCCACCTGCATTTTAATTTCACTGAAAAGTTTCAACACTCCCAAAACAAAACAGTGCCCACCTGAACTGCCGTTCTGCCCAAGGACCTCATTCCCCTCATCCCCTTCCCTCCACACGTGCTCCAGCTAATGAACCTGTCAGGGCTGGTGCAATCTACAGGCAAATTATGGTATAGTACTGGGGTTTAATCTAGGCAAAGATCCTGATCTAGAGATAAACTGGCTGAGCAGAACATCAGTATTAACACCCCAGATTTGTCTTGCTCTGATCTAGAATGAAATGCTTCGATTCAGTTGAACAAAAAAGTTTTGATTCTGGTCAATCCAAAAATATTTCCATTTTACTCGGCTGGGTAAAAATTCAGATTTTGTGGAAACTGTCTTTGCATTTAATTGTACTTTCGGGAAATGGGGCCCGATATCACTTAGGACTTTAGGTGCTAGTAGTGAAAAGAGAAGAGGCAGCCATTTAAAGCTGCAACTCCCTTTCTAGTCCTTCCCTGCTCTCCAGCCTCCCAGCTCCCAGACTTGTGTCTCTGCCCCTCTGTTAATGTGATTCCCCCAAACTCACGGGAGGTAAGAAAAGCAGGGCATGAGGAGGCGGGGAGGTTATTTCCCAGCATGTATGTCCCACCTGGGTGGCTGTGGGAGCCAATGATAGGTGTGATTTTGTCATTTTGACAAGGCATGCGTCTTGCCAAGGGATAATCAATATGTAAAATCACCTTATAGAGTTTTTTTTCCTTTTGATACAGAAGAGATATGCTTGTTTTCCTCCTTTGCAGCCTCAGGTCACATGCGTACATGAGGAGGGGCACGTGGCAGGGCACGATCACAGCCTGGGAGGATATCACAAAAGACCTGAGGTGCAGACATGGCTAGGGCATGGATGCACACATAAAGGTTCAACGTGTAGGACCCTGCACGCCTGCAAATTTGAGAGGTGTCACTTGCCACAGGGATCCATGAGCTAAGTCCTTTTCTCTTAATGAAAGCACAGCATCACTTTTGGGCTAGTGAAACCTTGGGGCTCCAGCAGTACTGCTCATCTGCATCACTGCTACTATGAGATTTGAGAGATGAGTCCATTTGCCTTTACCTCCACAAATATGTGTCCATATAGTCCATTTATTAGAACTATGCTGTGTCTTCAATACTAGCCTAACAATCCATAACGATTTCCTTGCTCCCAGCAGTGCGTCACCTTCAGCTCAAACCTGAAGATATAGGTGATAAAAGTTAACATCCAGATGGATGATATGTACTGAAAACACAATTTCGTATTGTTAGTTTCATATAATGTGTCTGATTTTTTGTGTCTGAGCTCCAAAATGCCTCAACAAAGATGCAGTTTTGCTACATAATCTTCTTATTTGTTTTCTAAATCTTTCATTCAGATTTATGCAGATGTTCAGTCTGCAGCTATGCAAAATTTCAGATGGTTGTAGACATAGAAAACATGATCGCAAGTGTTTACATAAGCAAAATCCCTCAGCAATGCTGACTTGAAAACCTGAGCTGACTGTCCCTGCTTCATCTCTGCATAGTCGGCTGATTAGCTTTTGGTTTTTAACTTACCTCTTCAAAGTACAGCAAGTGTACAGCTTGGTTCTTCTGAAGCATTTATGAGTTTATACACAGTAGCTGAAATGGAACTTCAGATGTCATCGCACCGATCCCATCTGTCCTTGAGCCTCCGTAAAAAGAAAGTGCTGATACACACTTCCACGCTCAGAAAAATGCTCCTGGGTCGTACTGGCAGACATTGCTCCGTTTCGACCACTGCTGTTATAAAAGCCCCTTGGAGCAAAGACATCCTTTTTATTTTTGTGCCGTACTTAGCATCGTAATGTCCCGGTCTGTGACTAGGACCCTGAGATGCAGTGGGAATAGAAATAATGTCGTAATAAAAGCACTTGGAAAATTCTGCTCAGCTGGCTTTCTCTTGCAGGAATTTGGCTTTGCTCTTAATGAGGTCATGTGAAAGGAGCATTTATTTATTTATTCATTATTTTTGCATATGTACAAAAGGGTTCTGGAAGTGCACCCTCAGCACCTTTTACACAGCTACAAATTATCTTTATAAAAATAACACTAAACCAAAGTGCAGAGCAGCCACTCAAAATAAGTAGTTAAAAATACACTTGGCAAATGAAAAGCTGGAATCACATTTCTATACCAGTGAGATTCTGCCCCCATCAGAGTCATGTTCAGGGAAAAATGAGGGTCTTTATACTGAACCCATAGAGTCAACAGATATGAGCTCTTTCAGACTGTGAGAACTTGATGAGTTCCAGAGCCTGAAGGCCAGATGTAAACTCCGTGGAAGAACTTGAGATTTCAAGTGACTTTCTTGGCACAGCAAAGAGGGGTGGTATCAGTGTGTGTGAGATTCCCTATATTGCTCTTCTGTGTTCCTATCAATCGATAAATTATATCTATTCTTCCAGCTATTTGTGTCTCCAATATTATATCAAAATAAAAGGACAAGACACACTGGATATGAAATATTGAGATCATTTTCCCATCAACAGCTGTGTATGAAAGTAAAGATACAGCAAAAATTACTGGGTTGTTACGAGGTTAGGGTCTCTCCTAAGACAGAAATGACGGCTATCTGCTCCTGTTGCATTTCAAAGTGTTTCTTTGGATTACAGTTATATGAAAAATCTAAATACTTGATGGAACTAGTTCTGCTGAAAGTTTCAAAATCATCTTCTGGGTGATGTCCTTTGTGAACACAGCATTGTACTCTGGAAAGATGTAACTGCTTAGTCATTCAGGCTGATTAGTTTTGTCAGGCACTGCAAATTGAGTGATCTTCCTTAGGAGTGGTATTTAAGGTTTTTTTGTTTTGTCTTAAGGATAAAGTACCTTTTTACCTTGTTTTTTTTTTAAAAAAATCCACATCTGTCTCACTTACTGGTGTGATTCATCAGATGTCATGAGGTCCATAAGGATGCACTCAGTCTGGATGTCAAAGGAGATGCTCAGAAGGACAACCCAGGCAGAGCCGTAGCTGATGCCGGACACCCCACTGCATCCCCTCAAGGTCAGCGCTGGACAGCTGTGGGCACCACCAGCAGGTATGGTATGGGAGGCAGGGCAACAGCAGCTGGAAGCACTTCATGGGACCAAAACTCCCACACCTGGAACCTGCCCTGGTACCAAATCAGTGCCCAGAAATGGCATTAGGTCCCATTTCAATGGTAAGAAGGGCAAGTCCATAGTTTAAGGAACTGAACTGAAGTTTACGAGATTTAATGGCTGGGTTTGCTGTTCCTTCAGGAGAAAAGCATATAAAGCAAAAAATTTCAAACTTCTTCAGCCATTCACAGTAACCTTAACAAAAGTGAGATAACTTAAACATGTAATGAATTTCTGCTTGCCCTACTGAATTGTAGGAACTTGTCCTTATTAACAAAAATAGATCCAAAAACCAGTCACTGACTATAATGTAGGGGTTTTACATCTGTAATACAGGAATTATAATATTGTCATTTCTCGCAGTGGTGCCAAAAAGAGCATTCATTAATGTTTAGCAGGCAGAGTACATCTCTACATAACACTCTCAATGAAAAGATGTAAAATTAAAGTCTTCAGTGTGTATAAACTAATACAAAACTCTTCCAAAAGCCAGAGCACCTCTCCTCATCTGATGGCCAAGTAACATCTAAAGTAATTTCATCTTCTTAAATTCTGTTATTTCATTTGGGCACACTGGCAGCATTTCACATCAATCAGGTACTCATTTCAGCAGCTGTACCTTATCTAAATATATTTATATGAATGTACAGACTACTTTTGTCAGATTTTTACAAAATCAACTAGCTTGAGCCTTTCAGCAACAACATGGATATTCTGTATGGTTTCTGCCAGTTCTAGAAAAGGAATTTTCTGCTGACAAGCAATTAGATTTCTGCTATTATTAAAATTATTCAATGGCATTTTTGCCATCTGTTACAATGTGTACTTTTATTAAATGCAACAAAATTTGACACTTAAAGAACAGTGCGGGGGAGAAAGGTTTCTACACAAGCAGGACCTACCTCAAAAAAACCACAAGAAACTAGGCACCCAGAACTGTAATCTCTGTTCATATATTGCCAAAAATGCTATGTCTTTCACAGATAATTATGTCCCCAAATGACCTTACTTATGCAAAATCTTTTATTGGACTGCCTTCTTCCATTTGGAAACATTATGAAGTGCTATAAGCTAGACCATTGTTCATTAACAAAAGGAAGCCTGTGACTTTCTTCTTCCAGGTATTCATTTATAATAACTTGGGGGCAGGGAGGAGAAGTTGTGTTCTCTGGGAGATGTGCATTTTATTTAAAAAGGAATTGTGGTCTAATGAAATCTTAAAGAAATGGAGGTTAGCTGTTAGTTGGTAATTTCCTTTCTCTTTCTGAATAGTTAAGCAGTTAGCTATGACAATTTAAAGATGCTTCCTTCCCAGTCTTTTGACTTCACAATATTTATTTTTGGAAAGCTCTAGGTGAGGTTGACATGTTAATGCTTTTCCAATTAAATAGGCATTGTTTTCATGTCATTTTTATGGTTATAAAGTTAATTGTGTCTCGGTCCTCCTGTGAGTCACTCCAAGTGTACCCCAGCAGGGATCACTCTTCATGTCAGCTGTAGAGGTGAAAGTGCCCTATTTTTAGATGAGTCTACAGTGCTCTGTAGAGCAACCAGCCTCAGCCCAGACGCTCAATCAGTTTCTGGCATTTATGTCACCTCCCTGGGGAGTCTATGACCAGGTCTCGTATTTAAGTGATGATTAGAAGAAACAGAGCATTAGATAACATCTAGGATTTTTTTAAAGTAGCTTATGCTTGTGTCTCTCTTGCTTATGCACCACACCTTGGAAGGACTGTCTTCTCTGAGCCCTTGTTAGGTCTGTGTGACTTCTTCACAGGTAACTGACATTTCTGAAAGTACACCACAGACCTCACTGGAGTTTTTCAGAGGTTGTGGAGTCATTGGTTATTCCCAGATAAGTAACACCTTCAGGCTCAGAAAGAGTTTGATTACATGTCCTCAAGGTCATTGGGTTGGCAGCGTCTTTATGGCTCTTCAGTGTCAGTTAACAGGCCATTGCCTATAAGCTAAAGTTTTCTGAAATGAAACATTGCAGTTGTACAGAAAATATCTCCATAAGCAGCTTGGTCAACCTACAGTTCCTATGGAGTATTACACAAGTGAGAAACCATTCTCCTCCAGACTACAGAGTTTGCACTATGCCATGGAGGGAAAAAGTATCATTTGGATCAAACAAGAGGTTACATTTAACAGTATCCTGCAAGATACTAATAATTATCAACCACAAAGCCTTGGGTCCAGAGCCAGCCTCTAGTCTAGATGTACTAAAGACATCTGCAACTACTGGGGGCTGCTAGGAGGCAGGTCAGATTTAAGCTAAGGTAATCAATTTCCTAAACTGCAACTGCAGTCAAAGATTTTGGTTGATGCCAAGAGGAAAAAAAATCCACACAGGAGTTATGGGAAAAGAAACATGGTTGTTTATCCTCCCTTGGGTACATTTTTGTAAACAAGATTGTAACATGAGTTTTTCTCCCGATTCATGTTGGCAAATTTTCTTCCCTCTCACTACAGCCTTACAAGTCTTTGAACACTGATAGGTGTTGACAGAGAACAACAGTGTTATCTACAATGTCAGATGAACCTACAACTCAGACTCTGATGGCAGATGTTTAGGTCTTTTGCATCCTTGTCTGGAGGTATATACATTCCTTTCAGTTTTAAGCATCTTAAATCATTGGGGGGGGGGGGGATAAGAAACAAAGGGGGTTTAACATTAATATTGCATTAAACCACTAACATGAGATTAAATCCAGCCAAACAGACTCCAAAGATCTAATAGAAGATAATTCTAGGAGGGAGATGTCTGGAAAGAAGCAGCAGTGAAAGAAACAAACTAATGGTGTTGAAAGTCTGTTTTGGGAGTAAACAGCCAGTTTGAGCTATTTTGCATAGAGCATGCCACAGGTTTGCCCTGCTCCCCAAAACTGAGTTTCTAGCTGAAATGGAAATGTGAGTTCTGTGCAGAATAATGACGTCAGCATGCACTGAAAAATCTTTCTCCCCATCGCATGAAGAAATCTCAAGTGGTGAGGCCTAGAGTGTTGGCGGTCATTAGGAGATAAATAGAGGAGCGTCTCCGACACTAATGGGGCCTCTGCAAGTTCAGGCAGAATCTGGCAATCTGCAAGGCTGGAGGTCAGGAGATCCTGGCCATCCCAATGGGGCCCAAACATCCCTCTGCCTTAGCTGAGAAAGGAGGACCTCTCTCAACCTCTTTCTCCTAAGCGTGCCCATCTGAGGGAGACCTAGGCACCGGCACACAACTGGGTCACTGAGGATGCCCTCTCAAAGCACATCTTAGCTAGCACAGCTGCCTTCTCCTCAGTTGGAAGGCAACTGGGAAAAAAAAGAAACAGGATTTGAAAAGCTGCAGGAACCTTTAAGAAAACCTAGAGACCTGATGAATCTGGCTAGGTCCTCGTAAGGGCAGTGCTAACTTCAGGAGCCCTGAACCTCAACATAAGGACCTTGTTACATTGCCTTGGTGACTATCTGGTGCAATTAATACTGATTGCACATGCTAGGTTTGATTCTGACATGCTGCACTGAAATGATGACAGAAAGCCACAGATATGAGCAAATACCAAGAGCTGAAGTTAACATTCTCTATTGTCAGATGAGAATAGTAGTTTACAGCATTTTTACCATGGCTGAACAGAAAAAAGGTGGCATGGTATCCAACCACATCAACCCGCTTCTGCTCCAGCAGATCCCATTTTCCTTTAAACTTACTTTTATGTCATGTTTTTCTATTTCACGTATTTCTGTTCTAAGCTTTTTAACAATATTGGCTAATGTACTAAGAAATTGCTGTTAGTAGTTTCACAATTACTTTTGCTAAAAACATATCAATAGTTATTACCATATTTATAGTAGTATTATTACATCTTAACCTTGCAATTCATTGCTAACCAAAACCAATTCTAGTAACCCAAACACTCTAACTTAAGAGCATACCGTATCACTGTTTTCCTCTCTAACCAACAAATATGACATTAAAACCTTGTTGGATAAGGCAATAATTTCTGCATCTGAACATACATCTCAACTCGTTTGTGTGAAACAAATGTTTTAAACGTAAATATTCTGTGCTTGCATTGCAGCGTCGGCCAAAGGGGAGGCTATAGGTTTTGTTGAGGTAAGACAGACCTCTTCAAAACTGATCTTCTGAGCTGTTGTGGGAAATACCACCCTTAACCTTGGTGGGGCAGGGGAATGGGAGCAGCAGGAGCAATATTTTGCCAGCCATCTCAAGAATCCAACTAGTGTCCAGACTTGGAACAGATAATAGTTGGAAGACATCTAGTTCAGCATTTATTCTGGGTTGGACCCAGCAGTCAAGCCAATCTATCGTAGAATTAGACAGAAGTATTGCCTAGGTAAGGGGTTGAGCACTCAGCCGGTAAAACGTGTTGTTCTCTCAAGGATGTTACAGATTCCTTTCTCTCTTGTAGGGTTTGTTTTCATTTTTTTCTGAGTGTGAAAAACACCAAAACGAAAAAATGATACAGCATACTGTGTCCGCTGTATAAATCAGTATACTTCATTGTTACTGGAGGAATGAAGACTTGAAAATTTGTTTTCCACCACCTTGTGGTCTGTATTGCATTTTTATCTGTTTAAAGTAAGGCAGTGTGCTCTTGAAGCAGAATGCTTACATTTCACACCATCAGAGAGTGTCATGTCCAAAAGGCTGGTTGGTTTTTGTCCAGCTGTCACAGTAGAGAGAGCTGACAAAATGGAAACATTTCTTTGCTGATGGTTGACACCTATTTTGTAGAGATGGAAACAGATGCAAGGCAGAGGAGAATCCAGCTTTCAGGCTCTTAGGCAGAAAGCACGCCAAGAAGTTCAACCCTGAGTAATCCTGGGGCCATGGAGAGCCCCAAGCCTCTCTGTGCAGGTTAGATGGCTCCAAAGACCATGGGCTCCTTCTGCATCCCACCTGTCAGAGCCACAAAGTCATCTCTGAACTTCCTTCGTCTCACCTCCACGTCCCCAGTGAAGGAACGCACAGTGGAGAAACAGGCTTCCTCTCCAATGGCTTCAGCATCTATTGCAACATGGGTGACTCTAGCCCAAAGCGACACGGAAGAGGATGTCACAGGCAAAGTGAGTGAGAACTGGTGCAGGGCTTGTATCATCATTAGTTTTGCATCTATTTTTATGGTTTTGTTTTGGATGTTTTTTTCCTGTGCATGAAGCTCCCTCAGACATGCCCCTTATCACAAAGGAAGACTCTGCATAATTAATTCTCAACATAATGGTCCTACTTCCTAATTAATTTATTAATTTTCTTGCTGTATAACTGTTTCTCTACTTAACTGACTGACTTTGGTAATAGTTCTCTGCATAATTGATTCATATTGCTGTTGATTCTCCCCATTTTTATTTAATACCAGAAATGATTTGCTGTATAACTGCTTCATTGCTTAACTCATTATCTACACAATTGCTTGGTATTATAATTGATTCACTGCTTAACTGTCTCACAGGATAATGAAGAGCAAGTAACGGCCATCCACTTTTCACCTCCATTTCCCTTCCCTACGTCAGCCTCTTTCTTTCTTTACATGACAACCCGAAGCTTTCCTGACACCCGTTTTACCCCCTCGGCCCGTTTCAAAACGGCCCTGCTATCACCCGTCCCCTGGCCCTTATTCTGATGCCTCCAGCCCCCTTTAGTGTCCTTCCTCGTCCCACTCCCAGCTGCAGCACACAGAGCCTGCCAAGCATCAGCTCCGTATCTCTCATATAGTTACAATGCCATCTCACTCCATTTTTTAAACCTTTATGCTCACCCCTTCTGCCCTCCTTTCACCACTTAGGTTCATGTCTGTCCCCTCCATGGACATTTTTGCCTACTGACTCTTGTAATCTTTCTTTTACACATTTATGCCTAGAACACCCCCCTGGACTACTCCAGAAAGCCTTTACTCTGCCTCCACACCTTCTGCACTGCATACAATGCCTGCTATGCCAGAGGCCACTACAGTATTACTAGCCCTCATATGATAGTGGTAAAACTTTAACACTGCTGGCACCACACCCAGATTGCTTATGCGTCCTCGCACACACCATCACACTGCTCCTGATCCTAATTCTCTTCACAACCTATTATGTCCTTCTTAAAAAGCACACGTAGGCTGGTGACTTTGTCTTGTATATTTGCACTGCCCTGCCTGAGATACCTGAGGAAAAATGTAAATAATAAATGCATTTCCAGAAAGTTAAAAAGCCAATGTACAACCATCCTTAGCTTCTTTCCTTCCTGTAGAGATGACCCCAAAACTCCAACCTACTACTCCCCTTTTCAGCTGCTTGGAAATCTGTTCTGAAATTCAGAAATTTTGTTCTGAACCCTCCGTCAGTATGAGTCAGATCTCCAAGGAGTGATTAAAAAGCAGTAAGGAAAGTCCTGCCTGACAATCCCACTGCAGTACTCCTTTAGGAAAGAAGTAAGACCAGGGTTGTGAGGAGATGAAATTCTTGTTTGCAACTTATATGATTCCCTATGTGTAAAGAGAAAATAAGTAACTCCTATGGGCAATCTCCTCCCTTACTTCTGTCTTCCTGCATATGGCAATCAGGAGCAGCTGCCGCTGCTCTTCTGTGCCATGAGAATGATTCTTCCTGCCTTTATTTAGTCAAAGGTGGTGAATACATCAATATTTTGTATACAAGGTAATCCTTGGGTTGGCAGGAAGGGATTTTGGTCCAAATTGTTCTCCATTGTAAGGCACTCAGTTTTGATAGCTTTAAACACGGGTCATATTTATCTGTTCATTCTACAGGTAAAACATGTCTGATGAGAACATAGCAAGATTTAATATTCTAACATAAATGCCATTTCTCATTGCTGTCAACCATAGCACTTGAATAAATATTATACCTCCTTCCTTCAAGAAATCCCAGTGGGGCTATTTCTGACAATTGAACCAGCTTCCACAGAGACATGTTCTGCTGATGGTTTCTGCAAGGAGCTCGGTGCATGACCCCATTTTAAGATCCCTGAAGTGGCTGTTTAGCAACTTAGCAGATCAGGTCAATTGATTTAAACCTTGTCTGGGACCTAAGACTTTGAATTGGAGTGGCACTGACAGCCAGCACTATTAGCAATTACTGCCATCTACGGGTAGGATCATTTTAGCTTTATTCCTCAGTGATTGTTTCTTCGTTACAAATAATATACCTGGTCTCATACATAAACAAATATAAAGGAAGAAATGACACAGTCATCACTGATTTCTCCACTAAAAACAAAAAAATAACAGAGGAAGGACTTCACCTGTGCATCCCCCTGAAAAGAATGGGAGAAGACTTTGAGCACTGAAAATGATCGTCTGCTGTAGACGAGGAAAACAATGACATCGCTTTATTTTCCTTCTTCGGTACGTTGGGTGCCGCCTTTGCTTTAAAACCACTGAGACACACTCATCCCTGATAAAACAGCACTGAAATTACTTCAAATGCACCTCATAATTTGGATATTCATTTGCATGGTGTTATAGCCTTTTTTTTTTTAAATCCCTTCCAAGTGTGAGAGCATCCATGCACTGGGGACTCTCATTCTTTTCCAGCCCGGGAGTTTTTTAGCTTTTCCCATTTAGAATTAAGAGCAGTTTGGGGTATTCACCACCAACAACAGCTATTAATCCCCCTCAACTCTACAGTCACTGTGTTAAAACATTTGAAGTAAGTAACAGGACTATTCAATGCTATTTTGGATTGCACCTGTGGTCCTTTTAGCTCATTAGTCTTTCTCAGACAGTGCCTAGTCCCAGATGCTTGAGGGGGAAAGTGAAAAACCTCCATAGTGGAAAATTAATGCAAGGGCACAGGAACCAGTCCCTTGCTATTATAGGTAACTGCATCGTTAAAATCCCTTTCACAAGCCAACCACATCCATCTAAAAACTGATCTACATTTATTTATGGCCACTTTACACCAAATGTTCCTTTATCAGTAATGTTCTTTCACTTAAACAGTGCTTATTTTTTCTTTGTCTGCTTATTTTTACACTCCTGTTTTGTTTACAGATGGAAACAAGATCCCCTCTCAAGCTTTGTTTTGCTAAGCTAAACAAGCCAATCTCTTTGTAATCACCTGTGACAGAAAAGGGTCTTCACTCCCCTTAATTATCCTGTTGACACTAGGTTGCCAGTTTGAGTATGAATTCATCTTTCCTCTATTGGAGTGACCAGAACTGTAGTTTGTATTTGAAATTACATTATACTCAAGGGTCAATGAAACTTGCCATGTGAACCACTGAAAATACCCTACTTGATACACCTTAGGGTTACATTTGCTTTCCTTGCAGCCATAGCACATTTGTGGGTCAACGATACCTCTCAGAGCTCATTTTACCCTCCCCTTCAGTTTTCACCTAAGAGTACAGCAGATAGTGTTACTAGTCCTTATTTTGCACTTTGCATTACTTTGCCATTTCTGTTACCCCAGTTTTTAAGGTCACCCACCACTTCTTAATCCTTCTCTGCAGATTTCCCTGTTACAACCAAGGGGGTTATAAGTTGGTAGATCAGTGAACGCTGTGTGCCTGCAGGGACAAAGTTTTCAGGACACTAAGCACGTACCCTTCAGTGCTCGTTTCATTTATAGTCTCTAAGTAGGACCTAACGACTTCCATGGGGCAACGGATAGATTAAAGCCAAGCATTAAGCAACCTAGAATCATGAGAGAGCAGCAAGTTGTTTGTCCTGTCCTCTCCTGGCTTGCGACTACACTGCTTATGCCTCTTCGTGCAGGAATTAGTCCCCAACGCCCAGTTAGCAGAACGGATAGCTCTGAAGCTACTGCAGCCTACTGAAGCTGCCTCCAGTGCTCAGTGAATCTACCTGCTGGTTAGTATATAACAATCTTCAACATGGAGAAGGTTGAAATAGGGGATCTGGAAGATGACACTGGAAAGGGAAAAAAAATGAATGAGTTGACCTCTTACAAAGACAGAAAGACAGTTGTGCCAGGAGATCTCAGTAGCTAGTGGTAGTGACTTTGCTTCCCACAGAGAAGATGGAAATGGGCACTGACAGCCAGCACGTGCAGGGGTATTTGACCCTGAATGGGCTGACTCCAGTTGCAATCGCAGCCTCCATCTGTACAGCACTTCTTGCACACATTATCTGTCATCATATCCAAGGGCAGGAATCAACTGCAAAATGCAAACCGGCAGATGATATAAAAGGAGATACTTCAGTAGTCACAATTTCGCCTTTCAATTGCTGTAGCAAGCGCAGGGCTTTGAAAGGGATCATTGAAGAAAGAGTATCAAAGAAAATACACTGCACCAATTTCTGAATCATCCGTAGATGAAAAGACAACTGCCTGCAGACTCACCAATGTCAGGAATTACTGCTGTGCTAACACCAGGCAACGTGCATACAACAGCCAAGCAGATGCAATGCACGAGGCAAGTTTCTGCTTTTACTTACAATGGAAACAAGCATGGGAGTGCTGGTGAGCCCACCGGTGTCCCTCAATTCGTACAGTGCAAGTGGTCTGAGAAACGGCTATTCATGTAGGATTAGTCTGCGAGCACAGTAACATCTTTCTGATATACAGAAGTAACATTTATAGTTTATTTTGTAATAACAGTGATGGCTTCTACCATTCTGCTTTATCACCACAGCAGCTGGAGGGAACTGCTGCTACAGTCACTGGCCGTGTGTACACACACCATCTCAGCGGCAGCGACAAGCCGTGCTGCTGTGGCACCGCTACGTGCCGCGGCGGTTCACCTGCCTTTGCGTTTATATAGATACAGCTGAACGAGTCCATCTCCATACCGATTTACCGTAATTACTGATTCCAGGAAGAAGAAGAAAAGGCGCTGCGTGCTTTTTGGCAACACGTACGCGACGGAAAAATAGACTTGCTCTGAAATAAGTGCGGCCTGGAGAAAATGACAGTGGGCCAAACCAATTTCTTCTCATTCCTTACAAGTATTAAATACATTTGTTTTAGAAACGCAGCAGGTAAGGAAAAAGCACGCCCATATTTTCAGCAGAACTGCAAGCACAGCAGACTTTACCCACTCTAATGGTTACAGCAATTATTTAATGATTAAAGCTCCAGACTCTTAGATCCACCAAGTTGCCTTATTCTGCAAATGACTTGGTTAATAACTTTGAAACCCGAAATCTCAGTATCATTACTGAATGACGAATTTGCCTGAAATGCACTTTTTTTTTTTCTCCTACTAAACGTCTATCTTCGCCCTGAACGAAGAAAAACGTTATTCAGGCCGGGGTCCGAGGTGGGACCGTGCCCCTCCTGCGGCACCGGGACAAACCTCCCTCCCCAAAACCTCTCTCTTTTCACTTAAATAAAGGATGGAAACAGCAGCGCCGCCGCTGCGCGATGCCTGGCAGCGCCAGTGCCGCTAGCGGCTAACTCCCGGCACGCCACCACGCCAGGGCCGCGGCCCACGGGAGCCGGGGGGTACCGCTGCCGGTGCCGCCGCGGCCCCCGGGGGTGGGCGGGCACCGGGGAGCGGGGAAGGCTCCGGCTCCGCCGAGCCCGACCGCGCCGCTCTTCTCGCCGCGGCCGCCGCGTGAGCCATAAAGTCAACCGCCGCCGTTCACGGCGTCACCCGCGTGTTTTGCCACGTGCCGGAGGCGGAAGTGAGGCGCCGCCTGTAGCGGAAGCGAGACGCCGGGGCGGCGTGTGCTCAGCAATGGCATTCTAGCGGCGGCGGCGGCTGCGGCGGCAGCGGTTTCCCTCCTTCCTCTCTCCTCCGTCGTCGGGACCGGGTGGCGCGGCCATGGCCAGGGGTCAGGCGGCCGCGGCCACGGCTGTGAGCGGCGGGAGGCGGGCGCTGCTGCTGCTGCGGCCGCGCGGCGCGGACGGCGCCCTCCCGCCCGCCGCCGCCGCCGCTGCTGCCGCCGCCGCCTCACGTGACCGCCGCGCGCGCCGCTGCCTCGGCGACTGGCGGCGCCCGGCCGTTACGGCCGTTAACGGCAGCGCGGGGTGGGGAAGGCGCGTCGGCGGGACCGGCGGGGAGAGTCGCCGCCGCTGCGGGGAGCGGGGTGAGAGGTGGGAGCGGGAGGGTGGCGGGGTGGGTACTCAGGAGTCCGGTGGCGTGGGGGTCCGGGGGCCTGCAGGGACCCGTCAGCAGCAGCTTTGTCAGCTGGCCGTAGGGGTAATTGCTAGGACTGGGATTCCCCCCCCCGCGAAGACTTACATTGGTTACTCCTTATTGATCTTTAACTCAGACAGTTAAGGCTTAGTCGTATTTTCTGCCCACCCAAGTCTATTAAAATATAATGTCTTTGAGGCCAGAGAGTTCTCCCTTCTGACAAGTTACCTCGTGTTCCATCTTACATTCTTTCTGTCCACTAGTTTTATGCGCTGGTATTAAATTTCCCTGAATGTATCATTTCTGTAGCACTGATATTCGGGGAATGTGTTAATAATTCTTCTAATAGCAATTTAGTGTCTAAAGGGCAACGAATGAAGGTTTGCTTCTTTAACAAAGAATGGCAAGTCTGTGGATTTAGCCCTCAAAGCTATGAAGCGCTCACAGCTTCTATGTTCTATGGTGATAACAGTAAAGGAACAATTTTAAGACCTTGACACTTGGTGGGATTTTTCTAGGACCGGATATTCTTGGAGAGCATCGCAGAAGTGCAGCAGTAGCATTGTATTCTGTTTCAAAACTCTTGTGCATAGAGCTTATTAGTCAGATGCCTCTTCAGTTTCAAGCAAGCTGCGATAATCTCAATGCATGATCTGATATTTTGTCATAAATGAAAAATATTTGGGGTAGTAAGGAAACTCCTGGAAAGCAAATTTGTTGATTAAATATTCTTTCTTAAAAATAACTTATGTTTTGTTTATTTTTTTTTTCCAGATGTAAGCATCTCTGCATCATCATCTTTGCAAAGCAAAGGGAATATTTCCTTACTGGGAAATAGGAAGCTTTTTTTTGACACTCATGCGCTGGTATGCCTCTTGGAAGAAAATGGTAATTTGCTAGAAATGGGTAGCTAGTTTTAATGTCGCTTCATGAGTGGTTTTTTAGTTTACAAAGTTTGTTACTTACTTCTTGCCATGTGATGTTACAGCTTCAGTTTTATGGATTATTTTTTTTTTATATATATACTGGGTAAGAACACGTAAGTTTTTTCTACTTCCAAAAGGAAACAGTGAGCTTATATAACTTTGATTGGAATAATTTATTATCCTATTGGTAATTAAAAATGCTAAAGAGAAATTAGATTTTAAGAATTGAAAGTAAAAAGCAGTTTTTAAGGTAGTGTTTTAAATTATTAATCGGATTCCTACGTATTTAGTATATAGCTACTTGAATATGCAACAATATTTTATAATAGGATTGAATATGGACTACTGTATAAAATGCAGGTATTGGGATATGATGTAGAATACTATATCAAATATGTCTGCTCTTATGTTAAAACATAGATAAGGGAATAGATTATTTTGAATTCTTGCTGATGTTGCTGAGGTGGGGAAGGTACCTTAAGGTGAAGTTCGTTACAGCTGAATTGACTTCTGACAGCTCTCCATCCCTGAAAAGGAGAGATCTCAGTCCCTTTTCCCTGCCATGTGGCTTCATCTCTTTCTATGTGCCAACCTCATTCTCAGAAAACTCTGCACCTCTTTTGCTTGATCGGTATTCTGAGACGCTAGTTTAATGAGCTCACAGAGCAGTTGTGTGAGCACCAGGACACACACAAACTGACAGGAGGAAGGATAAGAAAAGAGAGAGAGAGGAGGGGTATCTCTTCCTTTTGGCGGTGGCAAACTAATATCACCTCAGCTATTGAAAGCGACTCACTCTCAGACCACGTGTGTGCTTTCTAATGCTTAACTGCTAGTTAGTTTGAAACAATCATGCTTTTGCAAGTCTTTCTTTTCATAATGGTTAAATCTTGTTCATGACATTTTTACTCCTACATTTTGAAAGTGGAAAAGTTGAGAGTATTTCTAGGGACAATGTTTTACAATAGTTTCCAATATATTCAGTTTAAAAGGTTTTTAATACAGACTCAGAGGCTGGTAGGCCTGAAAATCAGAGCGGTTAGCTCTGTTTTCAGTTGTTGAGTTTTGCTCATCTTCAGTGGTTCTGAAGATTTATAGTATACCGAAAGTAGGTATCTGCTTTTCAGGGTCAGAATTCTTGCTCATAGAAGTAACCACGTGTGAGAGATGACATTCCATAATACTTCTAGAAAATTTCCAGCATTCATCCTGCTGACATTGTAAGAGTGCTGTACTACAGAAGCAGCTATACTATGTCACAGACATAATTTTGGGGTGGAGGAACTTGGATGTACTGGCTGGTTATGTTCTTTTGTTAGTGCTGGATCAAGAGGAGTATGTTTTATTATCTTTCATAACTGACATTCATTTTAACTTAGTGCTGAGTATTAGCAAGTGGCATTTCTGCAAACTGTCCAGATTTAGATCTCTTTCTGAATGTTGTTGCATTTTGTTTTGCTTAGGATTCACTGCTCAGCAGTCGGAGGTCATTGTATCTGCGTTAGTGAAAATTATGAACACCAACCTGGATATGATTTACAAGGACATGGTCACCAAAGTACAGCAGGTTAGCTCAAAGACAATGGTGGGGTTGAATTAATCAAAATCTAGTATGCCTGCTAATGAAATATATGTTGCTATTTGTTACCGTTAGACACTGTATTTTAAAAGTTTGAAGGTGAAGAACAAACATCCCTATGTATTTATTGGCTAGTGACTTTTGTCTTGAGTTTATCAAATACTTATCAGTGTGTTGTGGTGGACCTTGAGATTTAGGTACTGTGAGTTGGTATGCAAACCACAGGTAGTTTTTTGGTTTCAACCTTATTGTAGCATGAAGTAGAATTGCTGAGAAGGCTTTTAGACAGACGTAGGAGGTATTCAATGCATGGATTTGAATAGTTACAGCTCCTACGTATATTCTTTTGTAGACTTGTAACAAGGAAGTACAGATTCCCTCAGTGATTTACCACCCTGTTATCTGGTACCTTTTTATTAACCTCTCTGTGTCACAATGGCATTTACATTGGATTAGAATTAAGCTGAATTTCTTTTTTTATGTGATGTTTTTAGGGCATGATCGGTGTGGTTGTACACACTGGTAACATATAGGAACACGTATAGTTTGGATGCTGATATTGAAATCTATCCCCTTTTCCTCTGATGCATACGTTATTCATGGTATCCTCTAAACCTACCCGGCGTATACATCTTGGTGTGAGGAAGTGAAGAAAACTTGCTTGGAAATAGACTGATAATGCGGAGTATCTACAGAGGTACTTCCTGGCTACCAGGAAATTGTGTACAACTGAACGGAATTGTTAGCTTTGACTCTTGAGGGAATGGTTGTTTTAATGAATGATTGTGTCTAGAGGTAAGGCTTCTTGTTCTAATACTGGCTGTGATTTTTTGGGGGGCCTTTGTCAGCTCATGCAAAGGTAGATCCATGTAAGGAATCAAACATGACAGTGTTGAATATTGCCACGTTGAGCTCTTAGGCATCTGGCTCCAGAAATGAAACTGAAATTCAGAGTAAGACATGATTCGCTGCATGTGGAACTTGGGCATCTTCGAATGGGATTCACAATATCTGGTACGCTGGAATTCCCTGACACGTAAGCTAGTCAAAGAGACAATGCTGACAAGAAGTAAAGCTGAAGTACAACCTCTTGGGCTGCTCTGTGAGGCTGGGATGCATGGCCTCAAGTCACCTTCTGAACACAGGCTTTAACTTATTTCATAGTAATAAGGCTACTGTCTTAAAACGTGAGAAAACAGCAGCTGGTGTCTCCATAGTGTAATAGTCTTGGCAGTAGGGCATCTCATTAGGAAGCAGAATAGCTGGGTTTTGCACCACATTCCATCTAGGGATGCTTCAGCTCATCTTTCCTACCTCCTGGATTCCAGGCAAAGCAGACATGGGTGAGCTTCCTCCCTCTGTGCTGAACTTGTTCCACAGTCAATCAGAGAATGCAATGTTAAAGGGACCCTTTCTCCTGTGGTTGATTATATTTTATAATAAACAGTCATTGCATCTCTGCCTCCTTCTATGCCCAGCTTTTTTTGAATGAAAGTAGACAGGTTTTTCTTTGTTGCTTCTGATGGTGGATGTTTTCTGAGACTGTCTGGTCTGATTCCACCCTCAGGTGACTTTCTGTCATTAAGATTGAAATGTGCAGGTTTGTACGGAAGCAGCTCAGGAGGTGTGTATGCCATGAACTCTGGGCAACATGATAGAACCTGTAGTTCCTTACAGTCTTTGAATGCATAAGAGCTTATGTAAGAAGAGAATGATGAGTTGGAAGAGGATTTGGAAAGTTGTGAATGTAGCTATTGCCATTAGGCCCTAGTTGGGTATGTAAAGGATGAAATATTACACTGGTTAGATAAAGCCTTAGGGGAAAAAAATATATGTGTGTGTATGTATAGAGATGAAGAAGAGAAAGAATATGGAAGAGTCTGTTCTCTGTTTTATTGAGCTCAGTGAAGAGGAGAGAGTACAAAAGCAAGCCGGAGACATCAGGGAGTAAGAGAGGAGGTGTCCATGGCAGTACTCTTTCTGTAGACTTTTTGTAACATCCCTAGTATGCTGAGCCATTTTTTTCAGTGTTGTCGTCAAGTAGCCTGGTGAGGCATCTGCAGATGCCACTTAAACATATAACACTAAGTTAGAATACCATTTCCTGAAAAAAGTGAAGTTAGAGTGCTGTGTCAGATTTGTAGGGTTCTTAGTCCAGAATCAAAAGGAAGGGACTACTTGTTAGGGAGAGATCTTCACAGAAGAGAAGGCAGTCCCTGTTTGCACGTGTGGATAGTGTAGGATCTAGAACAATGTCTACAGACTTTTTTGTCCTTGAAAGTTGCAGAGAATTCTTGTTTGTCTTCTGTCAGCTCAATATAACAGACTGAGAAGAGCAATTAAAAGTGTAAGTATAGCGCATGATTCTGAGTAGTGCAGAAGAGCGAGCCCCTTTGCAGGGGGAGGTGAAAAAGGAGGTCATTACAAGAGAGTATGGTTGCACTGAGGAGTTTTGGTCTGAGCCAGCTTTCCTCATTTAGTTCAGAGACACATCTTCTCTCCCTAATGCCTTTGCGAGCTTATGAGTTTGAAGACTTGGAAGAAACTATTTCGTAGGCTATTAATTGAATTATTCTGATCTTTGTTAGCACTGCTAATTTGGTCAAATATTACCAATGTTTGAGCCCAACTTGCTTATTCTGTTGCTGTCACTTAATTTATCTTGCTTTCTGAAACTCAGATAATCAATCTGAAATTGCTGAATTAAAAATTTAAGGGTACCAAAATAGCCTATCATATTTGTAGGCACAGATGTAAAAAAGCATCATAGTTATGATATGTTCTGAGGGTTTTTTTTTTTTCCCTCTTTTACAAGGAAATTGCACTTCAGCAAGTAATGTCCCATATTGGTGGCGTGAAAAAGGACATGATTATTTTGGAAAAAAGTGAATTTTCAGCACTTCGTTCAGAAAATGAGGTAAAAATCACTATCTTGGAAAGTGCTATTCTAGCACTTGCTTATTTTTTCTAATGATGTAAAAAAGCATCTTGTACCCAAGGGCTTGGCTCTGGGGCCAGTATGGTTTAACACCTTCATTAATGACTTTGTTGATGGGGCAGAGTGCACCCTCAGCAAGTCTGCATGTTATATGAAGCTGGGAGCAGCAGCTGATACACGAGACAGTTGTGCTGCCATTCAGAGGGACATCAGCAAGCTGGGGAAATGGGATGACAGGAGTCTTATGAAGCTGAACAAATGGAAATGCCAAGTCCTGCCCCTGGGGAGGAATAGCCCCATGCACCAGGACAGGCTGGGGCTGACCAGCTAGAAAGCAGCTTTGCAGAAGAGGCCCTGAGGGTCCTGGTGAACACCAAGTTGACCATGAGCCAGCGATGAGCCCTTGTGGCAAAGGTGGCCAACAGCCTCCTGGGCTGTGTTAGGAGGGCTGCCAGTGGGTCAAGGGAGGTGATCCTTCCCCTCTGCGTGGCACTGGTGAGGCTTCATCTGGAGTGCTGGGCCCAGTTCTGGGCTCCCCAGTGCAAGGGAGACGTGGACATGCTGAATAGAATCCAACAAACCACCACAAAGAACAGTAAGGGACTGGAGCATCTGACATGAGGAAAGACGGTGAGAGCTGGGACTGTTCAGCCTGCAGAAGAGAAGGCTCAGTGGGGATTTTATCAATGCATACAAATATTTGAAGGGAGAGTATAAAGAAGGCAGAGACAGGCTCTTCCTGGTGTTGTCTGGTGACGGAACAATAGGTAATTAGCACAGACCAAAATGCGGGAAATTCTATTTAGACATAAGAAAACCCTTTTTACTGTAAGGCTGGTAGAACACTGGAGTAGGATACCCAGAGAGGCTGTGGAGTTCCTATTGTGGAGATATTCAAAGCCCAACTGGACATGGCCCTGAGCAACCTGCTCTAGTTGCCCCTTCTTTGAGCGGGACATTGGACTGGATGATCTCCAGAGAGAGTTAATAGAAGACGCTATAGCTATACCTATTTCATGTAACTTTTGAAAGAGCTAAAGTAATAGAATAATTTGAGTTAGAAAGGACCTCTAGAGAACATTAGGTAGTTGCAGGCTGTAGTATGATTGCCATTTAGCCATCTCTTCCTAAAGCTGAACAAACCCAGCTCTCTCACCTCCTCACCCCCCCTGCCCCCAACATAGTGCGCTCCAGCCCCCCATCATCTTCATGGCCCTCCACTGGACTCGCTCCAGTATGTCAACATCTGTCTTTCACCAGGGAGCCTAAAGCTGGACACAGCATTTCCAGTGCAGGCTCACAAGTGCTAAATATGGGGAAATAATCACTTCCCTTGGCTTGCTGGGTTTACTCTTGCTCATACCATCCTATGCATTTGGCCGCTTTTACTGCTGTGGGATGTTGCTAGCTTCTGTCTTGTGCTGTTGTTTGGAAATGCACAGCACTGAGTAAACATGCATGTGTACACACAGGCATATATCTATACACATCCTGAGGACATGGAGTTAAGCCACACTCATTTTTGCCTTCCTTTTCACTTGATGTCCTGTAGTCATTGTTACTGATCAAGCAAATTCATTAGTATTTCTAGATTATGTGTTTATGTACAGTAATAAAGTGTACATTTTTTTTCTACTGTTCCAGAAAATAAAACTTGAACTCCAGCAGATAAAGAAGCAAGTCATGGTAAGATAATATATAATATATTTTGGATATAATTAAGAATTAACACCTGTCTAGTTTGCTTTAAATAAAAAATAATTGTTGCTTTCAAGATTTTATTTTAAAAGCTGTGCTTAATTGTTGTGATATATAGGATACTGAAATTGCAGTTGATGGTACACTGGGCTGCAGCAAAAACAATTTCATGCGTACTTCATTTATGGTGACAGAGAACTATGAATGGTACGAGATGTGAAGAAAAATTTAACTGAAGATTTTTTTACTTACGTGTCCTTAATTTAGATTCAGAAAGTGGCTAACTGCCATGTCACGGTTAAGGCTGAGTGAAGTTCTGCATTTAGGGCTGCCTGTTACATATAAAGATGCAACATAGTTTTAAAATTACAGCATTTTCTAATTGGTTTGGGGTGTTTTTGCTGGGTTTTTTGTTGGTTGGTTGGTTGGTTGGTTGGGGATTTTTTTTGTGTGAAGACATATCTGTTAGCTGTCCAGAATTTAAAACAGCTTTTAAATGGCTTCTTTAGGCCACTAAGTTTGGGACCATTATGTTCAGTCCCATTTGCTTGGGAGCAAATGACCTTTGCAAGGTCATTTTCTCTCTGGAGAAAACTTACTGTGTGTTAATCATCATACAGATTCTTATTCTTATCAGGTTTATTCTTACCAGTGCTGTGTTTCTGTTCTTTATGGTTTGCTTGTCTTGAATAGCATTCCAAAGATCCTTCTACCATCAAAACCAAGATTGTCTTAAAATCTATTATTTCAATGGGTGTGGAGTCATAAGCAGCCTTTACAGAGAAACAAACATTCTTGCAAGAGTGATTAAGATTGGAAACTGGGAAACATTGACTATTTTTAGGGAGTATGGTCATCTGACTTGAGAACTGCTGTTTCCTGCTGTGATGTCCATCTTAGCTGGAAGGATGGAGCATTCTCCTTTCCCTAGGATTTGTCCATGAAACTGGCAGTATATTGGATTTGTTGAGCTAGCTGTCAATGTCGTCAAACTCAGCCTAGTGCCTCCTTGCCATTTCTTTCCTATTCTCTTCAATTTCTTTTTGCACTGCCATCTCCACAAGGAGAACATAAATTTCTCAAGGCTAATCCTGCATGTTTTATATTGTGTTATGAAATGCTTAATGCATCTGGGTTTTCAGAATACCATTTTAAAATACATTTGGCATCTAATTTTTGAATTGTAACTTATTTTATGGTTTTACTTGCATATAAATGAGTTAGTGTTAGAGCATCAAGGATCTGAGTCATCTTTTCTTAAAAGCTAGATGTCTTTAAATTTTACTTTTAACTGTAAATATAAAATAACTCGCCCTTGTGAGAATTACATTTGGTCATACTTGTTCCTCTAAAAGACAAGAAGATGCAATGTTGTAAAAGTTTAAGAAAAATTAATTTCTAATTTTTTTGATTCATTAAACTGTAATGTATCATGTTGTAATGACATCTAATTATAAACCAGTTAAAGTTCAAAAATTCAGACATAGAAATTGAATCTAGTTATTGTTCATACTAACTTAATGAACTCTTGACTAGTTGACATTGGCCTACTTGAGAGATGCTTACTTGTTTTCAATAGTAGAATCTCCCAGAACATCAGCAATCTTTTGCTTCTCCCACACATTCATCTGATCAGCAGTTTGCCTCATGACAAACTGTCAGCTGGCTGGAATTCCTGCCAGGAGGTTGCATTAAAATGGCAGCTGTCACTGAGAAAAGCAGGAATCACTTACAGCTATTGATGAAGTAAAACGCAAGTGTACAACTTACGGTAGTTTAAAAAAGTTAGATGTTTAAAAATATAATAAACGTTTCCTGACTTCTAAAATGTCTATAGCTTTTTCTGAAAGCCCTGGATGTAGTCTTTAGAAACAGATATTCTTTTACATTAGAAGGTTAGAAACTGCTTTTAAAGTTATTTTGAGCATCAAGATTGGTTCATGGAGGAAGTCCAACTTACATATATACCTAGGCATGGATTTCTAGAAATCAGAGAGAGTTATGGGATATATGAAACATTCCCAGCATTTACAGAAGGATGTGCTCTCAATTAACTGCTGTTCTCAGTGTTCTGCTTTTAAAAGAATTGTTAGGTTTTGATTCTGAGATCCAATTCATACTATAGAACATGAGTGTTTCCTGGGGGAAGAATAGGAATACTTATACTTTTGAAAATTCTGTGCATTAATTAAAGAGAAGCTTGATTCCTGACATATGTAAAGAAATTGTTTAATTTTTTTCTGCTTATGATTAAATAGAAAATCTTGCTGTCCGCTTTATCAATTTTTTCCCATTAGGATGAAATTACCAAAGTTCGTGCAGATAACAAGTTAAACCTAAACCTAGAGAAGAGCAGAGTAAAAGAATTGGTAAGTTTTTGTTACTTTCTTCGAGAAACATCTAAACAGTGAGTAATCTCCAAATTTGAGTAAGAGCATCTTACCCAAAGAGCATTTTCATATTAATCTATAGTATCGTTCAGCTTCAAGATGGTATTAATCCAAGTTACTCATCCTTATGCTGCTATAGTACAAGGTGCCATGTTTGGTTTTGTATGTCTGTCTATTTTAACATTGTTTTAATATCAGGATTAACATATTACACTGAAATATATTAGATATTTAATCTAAATATGCTGACTAGCTGCCTAGAGGTTTTCTATGTTACTAGTGTATCTCTTTCTATTTTCACACTTAATTAAGTTTACAAGTTTCATTAAATTTATCATCATTGCAGATGTTTTATTTCCCTATAGCTAGAGAATTTATAGTGTAGCTAGTTTGTCAGGAAATACCTATTGTGAAAATAGTTGTAATTTTTTTTTTTTTTTAATTGTAACTGGTACTGGTTCAGATTGTTTTGAACTTTGAAATATCTGGTAGAACTGAATTGATGTGATTTTAAATTAGAATAACATAGATGAAGAATTAGAAGATTAACAAGTTTTTGCATTTTGCTACATATGCACTCTAAATAGAGTTCTGTTCCCATAGATCTTCTTCTAATAACTTTTAGGATCTCAAAGAAATTGCATCTTCTAAATTGAAACATCTTTTAATGACATTTTTCTATTAATTTTATTTCTTATTCAGTCCTTTTTCACAGGTATATAGTGAAGACTTAATATTTATCTCCAATCTAGGCAATAAGAACTGTTCAAGTAGATACGACTTATCTTCTGTGTGTGCCCCTTGAAGTTTTCACAATGATTAGTTTAGGTAACAGCTGTGTCAGTGATTTAGTATAATGACTAACAGTCTGTTATCCCATGGTACATGCTTGAATAAAGTACAATTTGAGCAGGTAGAATTCTTGTTTAAAGGTTAATATTTTATGCTAGTGTTTTAAAAAAACATCATATGAAATGTATTAACTAGGTAGATCATAAGCTTTGCAATACTTTGGGCTTACAAAACCTATTTAAAACCACCAGTGATAAATTAGGCACTAGTGTTTTCTTGTATATTTATGTAGGATCCTGGAATCTGGACTCTGTCTGTTGCTCAGAACACTACATTATTTTGACTGCCTCCCAGGAAAAGCAAACTGTGTATGTCAACTTTTTCTTAAGAAAGTTGACCAACTTTGTGTTCTGTTGTGCAACTATAATTTCATGGTTTCTATGAAAACTGCTCTTTTCTTTTTTTCCTCCCCCCACTCCTCCACCTTAATTGCCAGCTCTGCCATGCATGAACAGAAAAGAAAAAAGGCAGATGAATGGGGAGCAGGTTGTAGCATATATGCTGAGTTGAGGGTGAGACATAATCCAGTATTTTCTATAGTAGGCAGAGCATCATTATCATATTTACATGGCTTGTAATTTGACTTAGGAGTGAATATCTAGCTTTCTGAGAATAAAACTCAGGATAATTGGAGGTTACTGTGCATTCTTACTACGTTACTACTCAGAAGAGAAATGTCCTAAGTTTAAATTGATTTAACTTGAAGCACTAAGTAAAATGTTCTTATCCTCCAGTTTTGCTTGGAATAAGTACTGAAGAAGAATTTCTTAATTTGTCAACACTGATGTGGGCAGTCTTTAATGTTTCAGACTCTAAATGCTTTATCTTTTAATTAGTTCATTCCACTTTACATTTCTGGGAGAATCCTACATTGCTTAATGCACGTCTGTTTATGCTGTGATTTATATCTGCAGTGATACGGATGTGATTTAAAAACTTGAAGTACGGTACAAAATTCCATGTATATTCATGTGTTCATGCATCACAGTGCCTCTAAGCTTGCTGTTAAAAATCTCAAGATGCATCTGACAAAACTGAATTTTCTCTGCACTGTAAAAAACATGGACTTAAGGGGAAATCTCCCCACTGAATATCAGGGAGGGGTTTAACCTTGTCTTTCCTCCTTTTATTTGTGCACTGGTGTTATTACAGATGTGTGGTGATGCCTTGCAGTAAAAGGGTGTATTTCACTGTCTTAAACCTAAGTTTAAAATCCTTGAGTCTCACCTAGAGAGTTCTAGCCACAAAGCAAAACTTTAACAAATACAAACAACAAGAAAGAAGCTTATAGAATAGAAATTATTCAGAAAATGTGTATTTGGCCATCTATTTAAAGTAAAACAGACGAATTATTTCAATCCATGAAATTGTTTATTTTAAATTTCATGGTTCTTTTGATAGTGATGATCAGTATTAATGTGAGGTCTAATTCTTATGTGAAATTTCACCTCAAACATAATTTTAATCAGATTCTTTTATAAATATTCTGCCATCTTACCACTTTCAAAAATGAATATTTATATAAAATGTCTGAATTTCTTTTTTTGTCCCTCTCTTCATTTTGCAGCATCTAGTGACTGTTTCATTAATTGTAGACATGCTGTCATTTGTCTTTGTTATGTCATTTTTCCACATTTGTAGCAGCCTGCTATCTCTTCACTTCATCTTTAGATCAGTCAAAAGTCCAAACAGAGCTCTAGATCTTTAAGGAGGGTTTTTCAGTGCTGAGGCATTTATGTAGATTAATCTGAGTTTAATATTAAAGTGGAATAAGCTTCCAGAGTGGAGGCAAAATGAAGCAACTTGCCACATGGGAATGTCAACAGATGAGGTTATTGCTGTGTAACTGAGGATTCTCAGATGGGTGCCTGATGACCTTAATACTCTGCACTATAGACTGTCGGTTTAGCAGCTGTCTATGAATAATTGAATTGCTCCAGTAGTGGGACAGGAACCATTATAGATGTCAAGGTAAATCATGCCTGTTCATGAGTCGGAAAGGTAACCTGCCTTAAAGATATGCTTCTTTAATTTGGATTTAACTTTCCTTGAACCCAAATAGCTATAACTTAAAAATAAGCCACAACTTCTGATGTTCCACAAATGAATGGCTTAGTGTGAGATACAAATGTTCTATATTTAGCACATACATCATGAAATGGTGGTCAGAACAAGATAAATGGTGAGCGCATGCAGTGCTGGCTAAACATTTCTCTGATAGCGGAGTTTGATATGATTTTTTTTAAAACTGTACTCCCCTTCCTGAAAACAGTAAATGGTTCAGTCTTAATTGTGCTTATATGCTCAATGGATTAGTTAACTGTTCCAGAGTTACTGTTTAGAATCATAGGTCTTTGTTTTTCAGAAATGCAAATCTGCCAACCTTTCTTCCAGCTGCTTATTAATATACACAGTTTTTGCAGAAGATGTGTCTGATGGACTTGTTGCGCTTTACAGTTCAGAGGTGTGGATGAACACCTAAATTGTGCTTTTCTAAAGGACAGCAATTATCATACAATACTGTTTCCCAAGTGTTGTCAGACAATAATCTTGTCCAGATTCAGTGTTTTACAGAATTTGGAAACAAGGAAATATGCTTTTAAGTGTGGGGGAAAAAGTTTAATGACAATATCATGTTTAATTTTTTTATTTTTCTTTCTCCCCTCTAGTACTCACTTAATGAAAGAAAACTACTTGAAATGAGAACAGAAATAGTGGAATTGGTAAGAACTTGGTAGCTGCTTATTACACAGCAAATCTTTTTGTACTTGTGTTATAGACCTGGTATTCTTTTTGGAGTTGTTCATGTCTTTAGGCAATTTAATGTACAAAATGTTATTGTGCTGTATTATTTCCCTGTGTATTTTCATATTGGTGCAGATAACTGAAGTGCCTACAGAATAAAAAGGTTTTCATATATATTATTAGACCCTCTGCATGTATAATATAAACTGTTCAGTGGTCACTTTGTTTTGAAACTTCATGCCTGTAGTATTTTCTCTAGACATAATTCTACTCTTAATGTTAGTTTGTGAAATTAATCCCCCCCCATGTTCAGTGAGGCTGAAACACATTTCTAGATTGATTTGGCTTCATTTTAGAGGAGGTTTTTACCAAGAACTTCCTCTTCCTTTTGTTTCCTTTCTGTAGTATACGGAATTATGCCTAGGAAGATGTGTAGCAGTAAATCATTAAGTGATTCACAATGTTTCAGTAGTGCTGATTTGAAAATATCAGCAACTCAGCAGCTGTCATTCTCAGTTTACAAGTTTGATCTTTCAGTCTTTTCTGAGTAATAATTCTATCCCATTTTTTTTTACAGAAGTCCTGTCTTCTGTCATAATCAGATTCTGAATTTGTAGCTGTTTTTGTGGTAGAATTCATTACCAGACGAAGACATGCTTTTTTACATCAGAAGACCAATTCTCAGTTTTTCTAATGATCCATAAATCTTTATGCTCCGGTATGTTTTTGTCACAAGAGGCTCTTAGACTTCTCAATAGCTCTTACAATTGAGCAGTGACTTTAATGTCGGTAGGCCAAACGACAGATTGAAGTTAATGTTTACGCTACTAGATTGAGATAAGAAGGCATCCAGTTCTGCCACTTTCTAGATTGTGTGTTAAGGAACATGTAATCATATAAATTTCCTGAGTTCACCAAATTATTCAATTCCTTGGATATAATCAGCTAGGAAGGAACTTGTTCTCTTTGAATGCAAATTAAGATACATTTCAGGAGGAACTAAAACTACAACTTGAAGGGATGGGTTAAATTTCTAAATAAACTAGAAACTGTTCAAATTCCATCATTTCGTTGCTTTGGGTTTTTTTAGCATGCACAACAAGATCGAGCTCTGACCCAAACAGACAGAAAAATAGACACAGAAGTTGCAGATCTGAAAACAATGCTTGAGTCCCACAAACTTGATAATATTAAGTACTTAGCAGGTAAGGAATCTGATGGTTGTCTCTGATGGTGAAACTGTTAAACATTGTTAAATGTTTGGCAAACTCTCAATTGACTGTATGCATAAAGGGCCTGATAAAAAAAAAAAAAAAAATACTTGAAATAGTCTCAGTCAAGATTAGCAGCCTTATTTGTGTACTTAACCCAGATAAAGTTTTCTGTGATTTGCAACTGTATTTTGCATGGGCTATGGCTGTACGACTGTTTGGTTTTTGCCCTGCTTTATACTGTAATAATAACGTGTATGAGAAATCTAAAAGACTGCCTGTTAACAAGGCCCAAAAAGTTCTTCTATGCCTGACAATTTATAAAAGCAGCCTGCTGCATGCAGTTCTAGGATTTCTTCATCTGTCTGATGGAGGTCTATAAGCAAAACGGAACATTTCAGCTTTTCTGACTGTTCAGCACCACATATTCTTTAAACTTTCATTTTTCAGGCATGTGTATTAGAAAAATACTACATATGTATGTGTGTGTGTGCCTACTTATTGCCCTAGGTAACTAATATTTTGACATTTTTCTACTGAGTGTGCAATGCTATTAAATGAGCAGGTTTGCAGTAGAAAATTATTCTTCTGATTTAGATTTTCTGATTATTCTTTCACAATGGATTTTGTCACAAGTACAATCACTTACGTCTGTTCATAGTACTGTATTTCAGGCATATCGTTTAGAGAGAACCGTTACTGAAAAATAAAAGGCAATTTATTAAAATGAGAGGAAATTCTTTCCCCCACCAACCTTACTCAAAAACATGTTGAACTCTGCATGGAAAAAAAAATAGTTTAAAAATAATTTGCATTGTGTTTGAAGTGCTCCTGTTTCAAACAATGGCAAAAATCTTTTGTTTGTATATCTGGAAACCAAAAGTTTATTTCATTTAAATTGAAACTTAAAAAATTGCAAACTGATAAGCCTCGTTAAAGATAGCTTTCATTTATTTATTTGCTGAATACTTGACTGTGATTTAATAATCCTGTTATTCATTTCCTCACTTTACAACTGTAACTTGCCATATTGATCTTTTTTGGAATGGTAAGCAACTAAGGCTTTCTTTCAGCCTTTTGATAGTTTTCCAGCCCAGTTTTCCTGCATTCTTTTTTCCTTCCTTCTTGTTTGTCGTTTTTGTGCTCCTCCACCTTGAAATTGTTTGTTGTAAATTAAAAACCTTGTTTTCTTACATGGGGAAGGGGTGGTGGTTACACTTCTAGTATTGTACTAAGATTTGTACATAGCTTTCTGAAGAAATGTTCTGAGAGCTAATGATTTATTGTCTCTGTTTTCCTCCCCATTTTCATTTTCTTTCAGGTTCAGTATTTACATGCCTTACTGTAGCACTGGGATTTTATCGTTTATGGATATAATAAAGCATCAGTTTAAAGGGACTTCTGCTGTCTTGGGTTCTGAAAAAAAAAAGAAATTTTATCTTTGCCTGGACTTTAACCAAGCCTTGACTGTTTTATTTATTTTTTTGTAAATCAGACTGTATTGAGAATGTAACCAAAGATGTGCCTAGAAACAAACTGTACACATATCATGCATATTTTGAAACTTACCTCTGATGAAAGCATGATACACGCATTTCTGCCTTTTCCCTCCATTCTGAACTGCAGTACACCTTGCTGCTACAAAGTGTCATACAAGCAAAGACTGGCATTCGTACCAATCATTTGGGGCTGCATGCTGTAGAGCAGAGTCTATGGAATTATGTTCCATTGCCTATTCAGACATGCTCGCTGGAGTCAGTTGCATGTATCAGACTGAAGTCTTGGTTATGAATGTAAAACTGAAACTACATGTTTTGTGGCTTGGAGGCACTCTTGTATAAGTAGAATTTGTGTTAACTGAATCATGCTTAATTCCTTCCTTCTAACACTTGCTCATACAGTTACTATGATCAAATATTTGTTTTGCTATTTTTGTAACCTTACAGTTAGCTTGTTTTCCAGATGGCCGTCCAATCAGTCATGTTTCATGAAAGAATACTGTGTAAGGATAGCAGTGTTTGCTGCTAGTTTTATTTGTAATATATTTGTAGAGGTTTTTGTGACTAACTTGCCTTTGGTACATATAAGTATCTGATATTCATTCCATATGCTAATTGTTAACTTTACCACTGTAACTGGAAGTTTGAAATGCAGTAAAATACACTAGTTGTGTTAATTTACAGTTAAGTGATAGGAAGTGTCTCTGGTGCTGCCTTCTTGATGGAAGGGAATTGATGCTTCTAGAAAGGAAAGAGATTTTAAATGGTGGTTATGAAGCAGTGCCTTAGGTGAGGGAACTGCAATACTGACAGTCTTCTGGGATTTTTGTTGGTTTACTTTACAAAAAAAAAAATTCCTGTTGGTTCTTTAAATGTGGAACTTTGATAGTGCTTATAATAATGAAAGCATAACAGAAACCTGCAAGGATGTTTAATCCAGTTCTAAGCAAGCCTGTGTGATCTAGTGAGTGCAACTGAAAGCAATGAAGGAAGGCATCCGGTGTATCCAGATATCTGTCATTCTTCCACTGATGAAATGGCTGCTTTAGCAGCAGAGCTGCCATCTGTGTTCCTTCAGCGAAGGGAAATTTCCCTTTCTTGCTTGCTCTTAGGAAGAGAGGACAATCTATGCACTGGTAATAAATGCTGTTAGAGCACAATCATGGCTTTGCTTGATGGCAGTAAAGCTGTTTGGCTACTTTGTGCCTGTACTGTAATAACCATTTAACTTTCTTGGTGGTTGGGAGTGCCAACTTTGATCAGGGGCAAGCGCGGAGGAAGAGATGCATGCCTGTAACAATACTATACTGGCCTGAAATAAAGAATTTTGAATATTTCATAGAATATGCTGAGTTTTCATTATAAATGCAACTTCTTAATTTGAATTTAATCTCTTTGTTTGAAGGTAAGTCACTGCTAGTAGGACTTTTTTAAGCCAGGAATTAGCGAAGTTGGCAGCCCCCCTAACACACTGAAGAGGAAAGAACAGTCAGTCATGTAAGAAAAACTATTGTTGCAGAATAACTCAACAGCCCCTCTATATTGAATTAATCTATATTCAAGATCTTCACTTTTTTGTTTAAAAAATATATTTTGTACAAACTTATAGGACTTGACACTTTCTCAAATTAGACAAGCAATAATTTAATGTTTGGAATTACTACAGTGTTGGTTCCTATCTTCCCAGGACAGATGATTTTATATATGTCTGTGTAATCAGTACATCTTTGCCTGTATGCCTGAGCATCTGATAAATAGTCGCTAAAATAATTATTTAGAACTAATTTTAAATATAGGGTCTATCCTGCTAAAAATCGATACTATGCAAATAAATTTCTTTTTGGGGCAGGTGGGAGGAGAAAGTGAAAGATTACAGAACAGCATTGTCCTGGAATTAGCAAGTGTCAGGAAAAACAGCACTTCTTGGTGAGTGTTCTAAAGAAGGAATGAAGTTAATATAGTGTCCTTTTCCTGAATAACATAAATAGAACATAATAATTATTTTCTAGCCCATAAAGTCTTCAAGTGTGATGTAAAAGCTTGTTATTCCTGTCCTGTGTGCATAGATGCAAAATCTTCTCCTGTTTCCTCTGATTTTAAAGACAGACTCATCGTGTGTACCACATGTATCTATTGGCATTCCAAAAAGGTAGAAAATCCCTCCATATATTTCCAAACACAAATTCTTTCAAAGAGAGATTTAAACTCAAAGAATGAGCCTTTTGGTACACAGGTGAGAAGCAAATACATCTGGACATACTACTAAATCTCTTGAAAAGCAACAGTTGAGCGTCAAATGATCACTAAATTCATAAATAGGAGAATAATAATAAGTTGGCATTTGTCCAAGTTTTTTTCTGTAAGACTCTTTCTGTGTCATGCTGTGTATTGTCTTTAATTTGAATCAGTAGCAATTCTAAATGTACAGAAATAGTTTTCAGTCCTCTGACTTCAGATTTTTATTTTTAATTTGCAGAGCTCTTTCAAAAGATGCAAGTGAAAAATAAATGGGACTGTTTTACCATAAAACCACTTCTGCTGTGAAAAACTGCGGTAGCTCCCCCTTGATTCAGAAATGTATCTGTTCATTTCCTGCCTGGCAGGAAAAACTATGGAAGAAGAAATTTAATCTAGAAATGTTAGGTCTCTCAGGCTTTCTCTTTAAGTCAGTTTGCAAGAACAGAGGATGCAGCTAAAGCTGAGCTCCAGCTCTGATTTGCTTTCAGGAAGAGCCCATCTCTATTGAGAGTATGTAAGAGTAGCAGCCTGCCTGTGTTAAAACTAGTTGTGACTTTTCTCTATGAACTTCCACAATCACAGAGCAAAGACAGGAGGGTCTTTAAGGATTTATTTCCTTTTGGGGAAGGAGATTGAGAATAATTCCATTTGCTGGAAAACCTAAGTTGCTCCTAAAGCTTCTTCGTGTTTTGCAGAACAAATCGAGATCCAGAGTTCTTACAAAACACTATCTACTTGTAAGATGTTAGTGGGAGTATATCAAATTTAACTGCTTGTCTATCTTGCTTTCCCTCTTGTTTTCAGTAAAAATCTGTGTCCTTTTCACTGGTATGTGTTAGCTAAATTGTTTGCTTCAGGTATTTTATTACTGTTAAATCACATGCTGTCTAGCCCTTTCTCTATTGGAAGTGTTGATTGCATCATTCATTTCCCAGAAAGTTGTAGAGTTGTACTTAAAACCATGAGTTGACAAATAGAAACATATTTCTAATGTAGGTATGAAATCTGCTTCAGTTTTTCTAACCGCAAATGTTTTGGTTTACTAGAATAAGCCTTATTCTAGCTGTGAATATTCCCTTAACTGACCTTTTCATGCATGGTGAAATCCTAGCCCCGTGCAGCTATTAACAGTTCCTGTTGACTTTGGAGAAGGTGTGCTTTTACCTTCTAGGTATTTTGAGTCATACTGCTTCAGCGGACTTTTCTCTCTTTCTCTTGCTACCATCTGTAGACCTCACACGGGAAAACTGGTGGGGGTTTTTGTGGGGGTTTTTTTTTAGTCAGCAAAGTTAGCTAAATTCCTGTGACTAGTTCCTGTGAACTACTGGTTGCAAGGTGTGAGCAAGACTTAGTTTTGCATCTCCCACTGAGTTTTCAGGAATCCAGTAAACTGCCTTTATTATGATTTCTGCAAGACAATTTGATATTTAACAAAACTGCTGTGTAAAGTCTCTTTTCAAAGAATAAGTATGCTGTAAAATTAATAATTTTTAAAATGTTTTAATATATTGGGAAAGGTTGTCTTCAGAAAGTACATATTGATTAGTTTGACAATGGTGGTTTCTTTTTAATCATTTTTTCCTGCAGTTATCTGTATCTTGAATTTATAGGGCTTTTTGTTGTGGAATGGGTTGTTTTTTTTTTTTTCATGGAAGGTTTTTTGTTGTTGTTTTTTAGAGTAAAGCTTTCTGTATAAGCAATTAATTTTCTTCAGCCCCTAAATAGAAAGTTCATTTGCAATCAAATGTGTGTGGAATTATTGGGGTTTGCTTTAATCAGAAACAAGTGCATACACTCCTTGAGATGGAGAGCCTGCTGTGTCTCTGGTAGAAAAGCTTCCTTTGGCTTAAAACACCTTTTTTTACCCTATTCCTAAACATTTTAAAGCCGTAGTGTTGATTCTTTATTTTATACTTAAATTCTGTGTCAAAGCAATTGCCTCTTACCCTTAACGTGCAGTTTTGTAACTAGATAAAGATCATAGAGGGAAGATACCAGTGTTTGCATACTGTTCCTTTGAAATCTGTCCATTCCAAGGAAGAAGATTCCAGTTTTCTTGGGAGGATGCCCAGCTGGTATCGAAAACAAACTACTGGAAATGAGTGGCAAAGTATTGCGGCTTGGGCCAATGTTTATCCCCGTAGTGAGGCACGTTAATGTGTTGTAATATTTCAAATACTGTACCTCCCTTTGCTGTTCCGATATGCACCCTATCAAGCTCTTTAAAGTTCATTAGGTTCCCCATTGTATTCTGAAATTATATCAGCTTGATTTGAGCCATGACTAATACTACTCACGAATAGTCTCTTGTTGCATGAGTAAAAATGTAGTGAGGGAAAAAAAGAAAGGTGGTGTGTTGTGGTTTTCTGGGTTTGTTTGATTCCCCTCCCCCCCGCCGGTAAGTGGCACATGCTCTGTGTGAACTTTAAACAGAACTGTATGCTACATGAATATAATAATGGCATACTTATAGCAGGCAACTGATTTTGGTCAAATCAAGCTTTTATACAGGGCTCCAGGGTTTGCTTCAGAACCAATAGGATGAGTAACAGTTGTGTTGGCAGGGGGTGGGAAGGGAAGCAGGGCAAGTTCCTCAGCATGAAGGGTAAAACTCAGGGTTTATACTGTTTATACTTTCATCTCCAGCATGCTTTGGTCCTTCCTCATTGTCAGAAATCTTGTAGTCCTCTTATGTAGGACTGTCAGCAATGCATGTTACTCCATGAATAGACAACTAGTAAATATGTCACTTCTGATTGTGATTTTGTCCAGAATAATTTGTATCGCTCCCAATCGTTCTCTTGTCTTTATCCAGGATCTGTTTTCTTGTTGGAAAGGTGTACTAAGCATGATATATTTACAAAGTTCTCCCAGTGATGCAAGAAACTAATAAATACAAAGGCCACTTCAGAAGCTCCCTTTTAAAGACTACTTACCACAACCAGATCCAGATAGTGGCTGGAGATTTTGATAATCTTTTATATCTTGGCTTTCAAAGAAGTCAGTTCTAATGGCTTGTGATTTATATGCAGAGTTCCCTTCTGTTCCTTAGATGCCAGCTAGGCCAAGGCACTAACCGCCTTCTTGTCTGAGCTATTGAACTCCTCACTGAGCTTTTAAGACCAAAAAAAGCTACAGGCACGAGCCTATACTGAAAAAATGATCCACTGATGATGTACAGATGAGACTGAGCAAGTCTGGTGGGGACGCTGCATGCGGGTTTTACATTTTCGCTCAGTATTTTTCTTTCATGTAGTTAGTTAAAACTTGTCTCACGTTGTTGTACTCACATTGCAGTACCATTCGGAAGTACTGGGTTCTGGGAAGCTTTGAAGAAGAAGCTGAAATTCTATGAAAGTTGAGGGGGGAAAAGTGCAAAATAAGGCTCACGTTTCCACAAATCCATAGGAGAATTCTTGCACAGATTTTCGTATTTTTGTTTCTTCTGAAAAGGAGCCTTGTTGAAAAGTTAAGCTTTTTTAGAAGCTTCTGATTTTTTTTTTTTAATCCTCCTAGCCACCTTCCAGTCTATGCATTGCAGCACGCTCTATGTGACTCCTTTCATTTTTAATAATCTGATTTGGGGATACCCGTGACCACAGCTCTCAAAAAAACTATGCTAAGATATTACTCTCTCTTTTTTGCTATTCAGTAAAAATGCATCCAAGACTTCAGAAAAGTTAACAGCATATTGTCCGCTAAGCTGTTAAGTAGTTAACTTGTCTTGTTTGAAACAGGGTCCCGGTTTGCCCTAAGGTGTCAGACCACGCCTGACAAGTTATAAATTTGATGATTCATAAAGTGCAGTTAACTGGGGGGTTGGGAACGTCTAAGGAAGCGAATCCTGTTTGATAGAGAAAACAGTGGTAGTCATCAGCTAACAAAGCAAAAATACGCTCACTGCGAAAGGTAAGTGTTTGATAGAAACCTCATCTCCATTTACATAAATGCCAGTGTTTTGAAAGGTATTTTCTTTTTCTGCTGTTACCTAACAGAAAAAAAAAATGCATGGTTCTGTACTTGGGCACTCCTAGCTCATTTTCGTTTGCAGTCCCTAACTTCAAATATTCAATCTGTCATTTAATAAATACGTTTTTGGATTCTTTTATATGCCATTTGTAGTTTCAATGTTGTTTTCCAGCTTTTTGCCTTTCCCCCCCCCCCCCCCCCCTAAGGTTCTAGAGAGATTTGGAGGAGGGAAGGGTTGGGTTTTAGTTTGTTCTTAATGAGGGATTTAATGTATTTCTTAATGAAACGGTGTTTAATGCATTAAAATATGACCAAAGGCTCTCTTGCAAGCCCTTACTTGTTCACTGAAGTTTAAAGGCTTATTTATATGAAGGTTTCACAATCAATCTCCTGGTTGATGCTTGTTTAAGTTTTTGTACAAATTGTGTTTCAAGTAGCAATTTAAATATTTCTGTACACTGTTAGTACATCACCACATGCAGCAAAACCACAAGACCCTGAGGTACTCCAATATCTCTGAATAAAACAAGCCACAGGATCATGTATAAACAGATACATATACAGGGGAAAATATTGCAAGGTGTGCTAGAAATCTGTGTACTGTATAAATATCTAAGATAGATACCAAATAGATAAGACTGTAGCAACAGTGAAAGAAGACGTAAGCAAAGCCAGTTACTTCGGTCCATAAATGAAGGTTAAGACATGGAGTTCCTCTTTGCTCCTGGACAAAACCCAGCAACAGAGACAGAAGGTTGGTTAACAACTGCCTTCGCAGCATGTGTCGCTGCCTGTTCCTTTAACTGGTGGTAGCAGTGTGTTCATCCAGAAAACAGAGGCTTGTTTTGTGTGCTTTTCTGTCCTCCTGGGATGAAACACTTTATTGCAAATAGGTGGAGTTTTACATAAGCTGAATTAGGCTTGGTGGGAAAAACATAACTTAAACATGGGGGGGGGGGGGGGTTGGTTGCTATTTAGATCTTTTACCTATGTTGCTCTAATGTACTGTGTTTGAGTCCTGATTGCAAAGGACCAAAGGATGATTGTTCCTCGCTAATTACCCTTACCTGAAGTAACGGGTGGGCTAGGTGATGTGGTGATAAGTCTAAGTCAGAATGAGCTGCAGTTCTGTTCATGAGATGGAATTACTGTAGAGAGAGCACCAAAAAAAGGCCAAAACCAAGAAGAGTAAGTTGCTTCTTGAAGCACTGCAAATGAGGGGGAAAATACTTGAAATACATACACATAATGGAAGGGAAAAGCTCAAGAAATGGTAATGTTAAAGACGGCCTGCGAGTGATAGCAGGTAGCAAGTTAGTTGCTAAGTTACGAGGCAATTTTGGACAGCAGCTATGTAGGCAAGGATGGCTTAACAGGTCCGTGCCGAAGTTCCCGTGTTCAGAGATTATATGGAAGCATTATGTCAGCGTCAAATCATCGCAGGGAGAGTACAGCGATTCTGTCGCTGGGAAAGATATCTGCGCTGCCGGAGAAAGGAGCTGCCCTGCTTTCTGCTCCGCGGCGGGCTGGGGGAAGGGGGGAGCGCCAGCCTTTGTGCCTCGCTCTGTCCCACACTCAGATGAGTCCTCCAAATTCCAGCTCCCACTGGGATAATTATAGGGGGAAATCCAGCTTTTAAGAGCAGAAAGGTAGTTCCTGCCTATTTTCCATAGCACTTCCTACCAGGGCTGCAAGCACTTAAAAATTCTGCCCTCTCAGAAGAGATCCCAGCCTGCCTGAGGATAGGAAACAATGAGCCTTGGCATAATCTTTGCTGCAGTGGGGATGAAATAGGACTGTTGAATGATAAAAAGAGGCTCTAATCTTTTGCTGGGATCCCGAGGGCTGAAGGGCTTTTCTCCCAGAATGGATTCTAGCCTTTCCAAAGACAAAGAATGGTGGATTCAGTAATGAGTCCCTAGCTAGCCAGCATAATAGATTTGCTCTATTTAAACCTTGTCCCGAGAGACCTGTACGCGGGTTGCTTTTTTTTTTTTTTTTAATTTGTGGTCTCTGCTACCATAGAGCTCAGATCGATGAAACTGCTCATCAAATATGTAACTAGCATTTGTGACGGAGATTGATAAATATGGCTAAGTACAGCTAGGCATTACGCAGACGTTGTTTCTTGCACTGATGCAGTGGACTGACATAGGCTGTTGCCAGAATCTTGATTTCATTCTTTTTGGTATGTGATCAATGTCAGTCAAGTAGTCAGGCTTAAGAAGCCACATTTGATCTGTATGACAATTATGATTCTCTGAGCTCTTTCCCTAGTACATCACATTTAATTTACCGTGGATTGCTACTTCCAGTAGTATAGGGGGCTTTTCAAATAATATAAAGGATTATATTATATATAATAATATATATAATATAAAGGATATAAAGAATACTTGGCGATGTAAAAGGAAAATAGCATGAAAAGAAGGATAGTTTTACTAAGGGTAGATTGTGCCAGACTAATTTGGCAGCTTTCTGTGGTAATAGCTGTATAACAGACTTCATAGGCAAAAGAAACACAATAGATCTAATAGATCTTGACTTCAGGTTCCACATAATCTAACTTGAAGATAATGCTGTTAAGAAGTAACCTCATGATGGGAAGACAAAAAGAGCTCTGTTTGCTAGTGTTCAAGATCAGTTCAAACTACAAGTGTTCTGGAGAAGGGTTACTAAGATGTTCAGAAACTTGATTTATTTAGCCAAACAAATGAAAACTGAAGCTTAGCTGACTCTGGGTGTGCTCTCAAGGGTACTGTGTTAGTAGCAAACACAAGAAAAAGGAAGGAATTATTTAAGGTGAAGGACACAGACTTGCCATAAGTACATTTAGGATGGAAATTAAAAAAATGTTCCTGACCACCAGAGAATTTGGGATTTGGAATAGTGGTCCGGTAGAAGCAGCAAGGAGAAATGTGGTTGGAAGACTATCACATTATACTGTGTGGTGCTTATGTTAGCAAAGCCAGGACTCCGTAGGGAACTTACCTCTGTTGTAGGTTTATATAAACACTGGAGAGAAATGCTTTTTATTTTTTGGCTAGCTGGAAACTTTTAGCAGAGTTGTAACCACAACATTATATCCATTGGTTCAAGTGTCAGGACTATGTCATCATTTTTTTAACAGTAATTTCAGTAGATCAAAAAACACATGTCATGCCCTAATGTTCAATGAGTATGAAAAATGTGATTTGTAAAGGTTTTGAGGGGGGTCAGTCTTCTAATCTTCTGCCAATGCATCTGAGATAATTTACTGTAAAACTCAAGACAGCACTAATGGGCTACTCCCCTCAATATAGCATGAGTTTGAAAGGGGAAACATCTTGATTCTGAAGTGCACTAAGCCTTATTTTCATCTTGAAATAATCTTTTAAAGATATTTTTAATATATGTGAACATCTAATTATAGCTAAAGATAATTTGCACTTCAATTATCCTCCCTTCCTGCTAGGTCCTCGGCAGATGAACAATCCCAGGAAAAGTCTTTACCCTGCGTGCTCTCTACCTCACTACACCTTAATGGAGCGTCTGTCCTGCTCCCAGAAGTCCAAAGGTGAAAAAGGGTAAGTGTCTATATATATGTGTGCACACGTGCAGGGAGGGCGAGGAAGGACACATCCGCCCTGTTTTACATTCACTGTGCCCAGCCTTAGTGTTTATGCGCACAGTTATGTCTGTACACACAGTGCTGGTATGAACAAAGGAGTTTCTCACACTGTTGTGAAAGCCATTTTGTAGAGTGCCAAAATCCTAGGCCCGTAAGCAATTTGGTTGTTTTACAGTCTTCTTGACCTCCCTCTACAATCTGCACCTTCCCTTCCCTACTCAGCCCCAAACTGCAAAAGCCAACTCATTTCACCACAGCCTCAGCACCTTGCTCCCCTTCAGTTTGGGTACCTCCTAGGAGTACCTCTGCTGCTCCTCACTGTCCTGGTCCTGCGAGACCTCTTGCTGGAGGTCTGGAGCAGTATTTCAACAGCTGGCCTCAGCCCAACTGAGACTGATAGGAAGCTGCAGCCATTTTGAGGGGAAACAGATAAAATGGAAGCCTTTCCTGGTATCTTGATGGCACAAGTAACCTCTGCTCCTTTTCTGTTCACCAACTCCAGCTGCTGGTCATCATCCAGTTCTCAGATGTTTGCAACACTGCACTGCAAGCCTCTGTTTTCTCATGCTCTGTTCTGTACCCCATGCTGCTGGCAATGCCGTGTTTTGCCTTTGGTGAAATGACACACATCTGCTGTTCCTGAAGTGCTGTGTCCTGCCCTCCTCAGCCGATAGAAGGGTTGCCGTAACTGAGATGTTAAGGTGTGTCGGGGAGAGGAAATTAAGTGATTTAGGAGGTGCAAGCTTTCAACTTGCCTGTCCTCAGTCATTTACTTCTTTGTTTAGGTTTGCTGGGGAGAAATAGATAAGGCCCTTTAAAGAAGGCTCTTAATTGGCAGCTTGGTAAAGCGGCAGTGGGAGTGTGCGTTGAAGAAACTGAAATAAACAACAAAACCAAAACATAAGGTCATGATTCAAGGAGATATGCCAGAGGGAGCACTAGGAGCAGACAATGTTTATTGCTCAATGCAGTCTGAAGTCCAGGCAGCGTGTGGATGCAGTCCAGTGGAGCTCTCCTAAAGCTGGGAATGGAGAGGTGCGCAGAGAGTAGACCACAGAGGAGGCAGCATGTTTTCCTTTGGAAAGGGGCAATAATGATTGTGCAGTGGGCTGGAAATATTTAGCCATATAAAAGGTTTCAGTGTTAGCAGCGGCAATAGAAGCTTTCACACATTTCTTTCTTTATTAAAAAAATAAATCAGACATTAACTTTTAGCATGAGATAGCAGGTCAGTCACCATTTCTTACACAAACTATTGCAGCTGAAAATGACTGTGGGAAAACTTCCTAATTAGCCCTGTTGGGTTTTTTGTTTTCTAAGGAGAGAAAAGTAGCTGAACTTCTGAATCTAGTTTCCTGTGGAAACAAAGCTTACGCAATCAGTGTTTGTCCTGTACCTAATAATTTTTGTAACCCTGTGGCAAATCAGATTTTGACTAAAGTTGAAAGAGTGATAATGTTAGACATAATTTTTTTTTCTTAAACATTTCATAAAATCTGGCAGCAGGATAAGGGACAGAGAGTCAGGTTCCTGCCTTGACTGAAGAAGAGAATCTCAGCCGTTCCATGTTGCTTGCCAGCCAGCTGGCCAGTCAGCACACACGTGCCGACAGTGAGTATTTTTACAGCTCCAGACTAGTCCCAGAGTTTGTTGTCTCTTGGTAGTGGCAGTGTCATCGGAGGCATGAGGAGAGCTGGGATTATTGTGGTGAAGGAGAAAGAGATGTGGGACAAAGGACACAAATCTGTAGGAAATCAGACTTCGTTAGTTCTGCTGCTCAGGAACAACATGTTTGTCTAACAATAGCTTTCTGCCCGAGCACATACGTCAGAACCAGATTAGATTTCTATTTGCATACCTCCTTACCTTTCTTGGGAATGCCTCCGGCATAAAACTCCTCAATTTCTCTTTCTTCCTGAAGGCATGGGTCTCTCCCGGAGACCAACTGTAAAAGTTCCATCTTATTTCTTAATAGATTTATTACTTTGTTTACTTGAAGTCAGATGAACTGGGTTTAATAACAACATCAAATGTTTGCTGCTTTTTTTTAATCCTCTTGGCTCTTCAGAAACAACATAACAGAGAGAACAAATGAGCTAGATGCAATGCCATGTTGTGCACACACACTGAGCAGAACCTGAAGACAGTGGTGGTGTGCAATGTAAACAAGGCATAAATTTATCCTACAGAACCCTTGTAGCCGATGATCTGAGAGGGAAAGAATCCAGTGGATTTCTGAAGCATAGGATGAGCCTGTAGCACTGACAGGAAGAACAGGATTTTTTTGTTTTCTTGGAAACTGAGCACATTTTATACGTACTTGTTGAAATAATAAGCATGAGGAGGAAAAAAAAAAAAACCAAAACAGAAGAAAACTTTTACAGCCACTGTTCAAAGGAATGCTGTGGTATCCAAGGGAGTTTTTAATCTGCAGGGAGAGAGAACAGGAGCTGTGCTCTTCTTTCTGTCTTATGTAGTCTAAGGTCTGTATTATGCTCATTACAATGATACCAGTGCTTCTAAATTAAAGTAGCAATGCTGGGATTCCACAGGGATGTGTGTCACAGAAATGCATGTGCTAGTAATTAAAACAGAATTTTCAAATATTGCTTCAGATTCAGACAAGAACCTTTTTTATGCAGTTTTGTAATAAAAAAAAGGAAGCTAGAGCCAAACCGGGGGGGGCAGCATTAATACATGACACAGCCACTGACACAACGTGAGACCTTGCGCACTATTGTTGCCACTAGCCACACCGAAGAAAAAAGGTGTTTTCAAATACTAGGTAGTATTTCAGAAGCTCAGCTTTTATGGAAGTCCATCCAAACCCCAGCTGAATGTTCCCACTGCTAACCACTTTGAAAATTCACTCCAAGGAATAACTAGTCACCTAGAAAGAAAATGAGATACAATTACAGTGAAACAGATATTACTTTATTAGCTCCTACCACTGGGCTACTCAGTATCCAGCCATTAGTATTGTGCCTTTTCAGGGGCAAGTATTTGATGCTTCAGGGGGGAAAAAAAGGCACAAAGAGCCAAATAAGCAGCGCTGCACTTCTTGGGGGTAGGGGATAGTCCGTCCTGATCCCCCCATGGACAATGCGTTTGTGAAAAGAAATACAGAGCAATTACCCTAATCACAGTCTTAGCAAATGCGATTAATGACCAAACAGTTTTCCAACGTTTTGGCAAATCCTGTCTTAGTGTTATTTGCCTTGAATTCCTCCCACAGCAATAAGCTGTGTAAGTTGACGAAATGCAAATGCAAAAAGCACTACCTTTTGTGTCCCAGGGGTGCTATAACTTGATTGTATCCAACCTACTCTTTAGTAGCTGACCTAATTTCTTCTGTTGTTGTAATTTTAGAAAGAAGTTTTTACAGGCTCTTTGTACATGATATGGATTAGTACTCCAAGGTAGCCTGGACAAAAAAAGAGATGAAAAATAGTCTTTTGTTCCTGGTACATTGTTAGTTTAATTTATTTGGGTGTGTCTGGTGGAGGAACAGAGAAGCCTAATTTTAAGACTTTCTGATTTTGTTCACCTTGCATTTTTGTGTTCTGAGGCTAAAATAAAGTTTGTGTTGCACATGTACGGTGACTAATGAATTAGCTCCAGTCATCAGCTTAACTGCCAAGAAATTTTACACTGGGTCAAACCTAACACATTGGTATGCTTACAATCCAGCAGCTCAGATCTACTCTCAAACCAAACACCTCAAAAGGTGTTTTGCTGTCATTAAAAGGTTAAAATACACCCACTGGCAAGGCCTGCATCCCAATAATGTGGCTGCAGGAGTCCTAGGTTGAGTCAAGGGGATCCTGCTAAAAGCAAGACTTCGTTCGTCCAGTACGGTGACGAAGGGGATGGGATTTGTCTCGTACAACTTTTGCAGTAACTTGCTATAGTCTGTCGATGTTTGCTCAGTCGCACCTAGTCAAACTGGTTTACATTGTTTCCTGCCTCGTCATTTGTAAGTAATCCATTCTTTTTTTTCTTTCTTCTTTTTTTTTTTTTAAACTTGCTGATGCTCACAGTTGTGCTAGCATTGTTATTAGAAAGTATCAAGGTGGAAAAAATAGAGTGGGCTTCAGAGGTCTTGTCCGGAGTCCAGATTTAACTGCTCATTTAAGCAATTAATACATATGACTGAGTGTAGCACAGTGCTTCAGAGGCTTCCCAGCCCTTCCCTACGCTGCTCAAGTAACGACATTTTTCTGTCATGGCACGTGCCTAGTGAGAAATCAGAAAGTGGTTTTTGAATGGCACGAGCTGAAACCTTTCCCCTTGCTCACAAGGGGAGAAAAGCTGGTTTGAAGCAATTTTTAAGCCAGGAATGCAAACTCTGGGGAGATTAAATCTCTTGAATAGCTGTGACAGCAGTCCTAATTTAGAGTAAAGCATTCTGGGACTAAATAAATGGCCCACCAGAGAGAGAAGGAGATCTGGAAGGAGCCTGCAGAAACTGTGGATGAGTAACCTAGGTTATTGTGCTAATGAGATTATGTTTTGCTTTGAGATCTGCTCCTGTAGGGAGAGACTGAGTCACTTTGTCTTGGCCTATGTCATGGGGAGGGGGAGGCTAGGATTTATTTTTAATGACCAAAATAGCTGTACAGCTGCCAGGCAGTGCCTTGATTCCCTGCCCCTGCCACCTCACAGCTATCTGGGGGAGTTACAGGGAACTTTTCCTTTTAGCCTCCTCTATGCCACCAGCCACCGCTCTCCAGCCAAGCCTCTCCAGACCTTCCTTACGGCCAGGCTTTGCCCCGCACGCCCTCCAGGCTTTTTAGCTTCTCCACTGATGTTTGGTGAGATTGCTTTTCCCCCTCGGGGTCCAGCCTGGGACGTGGCTGACAGCAGGGGCTCCCCCTGCCTCCCACCCCACTTTCTGTGGGCTGGGGCTTCCCTCCCCACAGCTGGAGCCTCCCGCAGCCCCCTGCTACAGGGGAGCCTCTCTGTGCTGCCGGGAGCCCCCTTCTCTGGGGAGCGCAGCTTTCTTCTCCCTGCAGGCATTGCAATGCTATCGGCCCCTGCTGAGGCAGTGTTTGATTTCCCTGTTTTATCTTTGAGCACCAAGTAGAGCATTTCATATCTATAAAAACGCATATATTATATATCCTGTTACATTGATATAACGTACAATGAGAATAGGCTGGTGTAAGTCCCTTTTATACAGCTTATCAGCCTCCCTAATAGGGAATTCATGGTGGTTTAATTATAGTGATGTAGTTGCAGCAATACGTAGTTCTCTGTGTAAAAATAGGATGAGAAAAATCCCCTAGGTAAGAGAAATTTTGCTGGCCAGTTTTAGAAAAACCTTCACATGCATAACTTTTGTTTCAGGTGTCCTGCTATTTTCCATACATGAGAGAAGCTCTTGTTTGTAATGGGCTGATTAGTCATTTGACAAGTAAGCATGTTTACTCATAAAGCAACCTATCTAGCTCCATGCGTGACTAAACTGAGTAACTACATATTTATATTTCTGTAACTCAGGCCTTCTCTGCTGCGCCCCTTCCCTTGCTTAGGTTTGGTTTATTCTCTCCTGTCTGTCATGTCCATCATTCAGACTACGTGCTCCGCTAGCACAAAGCGCAGTGCCCAAGGCGGTGTTTGATCACAGATATGTTCTGTATTGATACATTTTACAGCTCATTTGTTCTGCTCAGAATTCAAAGGTGCTATTGATTTAAAAATTCAAAGGAGAGAAAACTCATCTTCAAGTGTATCCAAACTTGTATTCAGCCTTGCTCATTGCTTTGAGTATTAGGCAGAAGCGTCACTGGAGGTTTTATGGCAGTGGTTATCCCCCGCAAGTATGAGCATTTATATGGCTTCTGGTAGAGGTGGCAGAGCTACATCTACAGAATATCAGGCTCTAGGACTCCAAACCTGCAAAATCACTTTGTTTAGATCGGCATTAACAGAGCTACATACAACAGCACTGTTCAGAGGATGAAGCCCTAAATTAGAAAGCACTAGGCAGAAATTCAGACAGACTATGGAATTGCTGGACTAGGCAAAAAAACTTGTTAGCCTGGTAAGTCCGTCTCATCCATTTTCTTCCTTTCTCAGTGCAGTGCAACCACAATTTCTATCCCACATATTGTCTTTAAAGATATTTTAATATTTGTTTCAGTGCAGTTAATAGATTCTTTCCTATATTCATGATTGCTTGACTTTCATCAACTTCCGTTTATTTTTTTCATTGTACTTTTTAATCCCTCAGTGGGGGAAAAAAAAAACCAAACCAACCACTAAAACCATTTTTTTTTTCAGTTTTATCGAATTGTTCTTTAATCACTTTTGGGCATTTTTTCTTTCTCTTCGGCTGTTAAATTAGGAGTTAACTCCAGTTTCCTAGCTAGTTTCTTCAAGTTTACCTGAAAGGGGCAGGGTGGAGGGAGGGGAAGATAGCTTGCCCAAGTTTTATGTTTTGTAGTATAGCTGTTCAGGCAGAATGAAAAGAAGCATGAAACAAGGAGTGTCAACAAATTTCACAAGGATTAATGTTTGCATCACTGATAAAGCAGAAGAAGAAACGCATGGCATGATAAGAAGTAAAAGTGATCAGAAGAGGGTGTGACTGTGAAGAAGGAAGAGAATGAGAAGTCGAATGACGGTAAAAGAGGGAGTCAGGAAGGATTTAAACAGGTAAGAAAATGGGCAAGAATAATTGTATTGACTTTTGGGTTGTAATAGGGGGGAAGGGGCAATTCCAGATATCTCCCATATGGATGTAGGGGAGATGAAAAGGGAGGGAACGTACAGGAGCGCTGTGACTTCGAGAGGAGAGGTTGCAAAGCTTGAACATGGTCCTGCTACCTTGGGGTAGGACTGGCTTTGGTTAGTCCAGGCAACAGGGTAGGACAAAAGGAAGGAAAATGCGTATAAACAGAGTAGAGGGATTGGAGTAGCACTTCAGGGGGCTCCTCAGAAGTTCAGCAGCAGCCATGGGAAAGTCGAATTGGCAAAGACACTTCCCCAAGAAGACCTAGTGGCTAAGATGTAGGAACGGATGGGTGAAGAGACCAAGATAAATGCACACGTCACTGACGCAGAATGCTGCCAGCCTGACTGGGTACTGATCCACGGGGAGAGGCAGAAGAGAGAAAGCCTGCTGAGATTTCCATGGCAAATAGGAATGGAAAAGGAAGCCTCAGCTGTCAAAAGGGAGAAGTGAGGATGGAGTTGTGAAAGCCAAGGAGAGAAAGTGTTGAGAAGAAAGATAAAGTTGGCAGAGAGACGACAAAAGTAAGCGACAGGGAGCAATGAAGATATAAATAAAGACAACATCATTTAAGGAAGCAGAAGTCACGAGAGCAATTTCAGTGGTGCAATGAGAGTAGATAGCAGAATGTCAGAAATGCAAGACAGTAGAAAAGAGGCTTGGAAGTACATGCTATACATGATTTGTGGTATTAGTCTTGGTGAGAGATGAGCCAAGGAAATGGGGAAATGTGAATATTGAGAATAACAGTGTGCACGCTAGAGGAAAGTTAGTGGAGGCTCTGAAGGACAGAGGGAACAAGAGAGAGAAATGGTAAGAGCGTGTGAAAGAGAAGTGCTGTTGAGTCCTAATATCTTTAGGAACTGGTCTATGCAGTCTTGCACTGTAAAAAGGAGAAGTCATAGGAGAAAGAGCTTGCCAGCATGGGTAGGGAAGATGTTTTCAGAGACTTTTCTTTCCACTGTCTGAAACCTGATGGATGTACATACATCCTTTAGCGTCAAAGCTGGCTTTCAGACAAACCAGCAAGATGGAAGGGAAGAATTAACCATAAGGAGAGAGAGTTAAGGGAAAGGAGGGAAAGATTTTGGTAGAGGGATATGAAACTATGTAATTAGCCTAATTGGCATCATCTATCGTTTCCTTCAGCATCACCAATTCTCAGTATCCACTGTACTGAAATCTGTGTAATGAAAAGTGGGATTCAGGTCACTTGACAGACAGGCAGCCGTACCTGCTGACTTCTAAGCTTATGCCTGCGTCTCTTTTGTCAAGGATGAGAAGCAGGGAAAGAAAAACCAGTTTTCGAAGTCAGGGTCAGCAGAGACAAGCACATCATTTGCATTTTGCTTTATTAATGTGGGTTAGCTCAGCAGGCGAAGTCTAGCATACTGATAAATGATTTCATAATGGGAAAAATAGGGTCAGTGACTGCAAATCGTTTTTCCCCCTAAAGTAAATGAGGTCCTGTTGGATGGGGGGACTTGTGGGAGGGGTCATATTTCATTTCAGTCAGGAAATACAGATGTAGGCTGGACCAAAAGGGCTCTGAATATTTCACCAAGGAAAAATTATGATGAAAAAGAGGTGGAGCTAGGCCCTGCGGTTATCACACAGTCCTGCTCCCAGGTGGTGATGGTTCTCCTGCTGTATTGGGTCCACGTGTTCTCCCACTGTGTTTAATCTGAGCAGCTCACAGAGCTGACTCTATCCCTGGTTTCTTGCACAGAAACCCTCTGTTACCCCTCTGTGGAAATGAGACCTTGGCAGCTTGGCTCCTACAAGCTCCTGAAACGTAATTGCTCCTCCCTTTACCCCAACGCTCCCCTTTAGCTCAAGCACAGGTTTCGTCCCTCTCTTCCTATAAAGTAACACTGAGTTACTGAGTACAGAGAATCTCTTCATGGACATATGGTTGTGGAAACAACTGGGCATATGCGTTTGAGGAGTGCTAGCACTGATCGTGTCCTACTGACACAGCTCATGGAATATACAGATCTGTGCAAAATAATCAGTATCAACGTGTTTTTCCTTGTCTGAGTCTTCTGAGCTTTCTTTGGGCGGGGGTCAGAGACTTTGAAGCCTTCTGCTCTCCTCCAAGTCATAGGAAACTTCTTTAGTTGCAAGTTGGAGCTCACAGCTAAACTGACGTGCTATGAAAGGAGGATTGTCTTTTCTGTTCCCCTGCTCAAGCTTTGTGTGCCTCTGAGTGCACCCCCAGCCTGTCAGGCCCACGGTGGGATTAGACAGCTCAGCTCATCTGATCCAATAATTACTCGCTGCCAAAAGGGGCGATCCCACTCCACCTCCTTCCTAGCCGCGCACCCCTGAGGCTTCCCTTCCCGTGCCACCAGAGCTCATCTTGTCTCACAGCAAGGATTTCAAGGGACCTAAACTAGTGGAAAACTAACTCCACCAAAGGTGGTGAGCAGTATGTTTGCTGGGTTAGCTAGGTGAGCCATTCCACCACAAGATCACACGAGCACAGCCTGAGGGAGGCAGGACTGCCCTGGTTGGTGTCAGAGAGCTGTTAGAGGGGCTTGGCTGCATCGTCACGCCATACCCCACAGTGCTGAAGAATCCACCACGCTCAATGTTGGTCCATGCTCCACATCTGAGAAAATTCTTCCATTCCTTACTCCTGACCATCAGGCAAACTCGGCGGGACTGATTCAGCCTCCAGCTATCTGACTTTCCAAAGATGCTCCCGTTTTGAATGGGAGCGATTGAGTTTTAGTAACTCTCTGCTTTCTCATCTCTGGAAGTTGTGTGACATGGGCCTGACAGGTCAGCTCCGCATCCACAGAGACATTTGGTAACTCAGCAATTTCTTACCTTAAATCAGAATACAAAAATTACACACAGGCACAGTCCCCAAATTGTCACAGCGAGGCACGATGAAGCACCTACAAATTGACCCAGAGCATGTGTTACTTTTTTCCTGATTATATTGGCTCTGGTACCAGAACCACAGGACAGGGATAAGCAGGTACTGAATTGAGATGAATTCATGGCTATTTTGTACTGAGACTGACATATGTTTCAGTTTCCAGCACTATTATAAAAATGCAAATATGTAAGCTATGCCATATTTTGTATTCCAACTTATTGCTGTAAATGAAGTGAGGGGTTTTTTTTATCCTTTGAACAAAGTTCCCTCAGAAAACTTTTGGCACTCTCTACTCTGGCTTGCAGTGACCTTACATTGATACATTTTTTTTGTGTGTGTATATTCCTTTTTTCTTTTCCTTCATGCTTTATCTGTTGGCACAGAGCTAAATCCAAATTTCAGCAACCTGTTCCCAGACTAAACAGCCAACCTACTGTCCTTTAACTGTTATTTTTTAATTTTGTGGACCCTGGCTCTGTAATCTCAGACAAGAGAAGTTAAAAGCAGGGCAGCATTGCACGCTCTAGTCTTTTGCAATACATTTATATCCTGCATGAACATAATTAATTTTTCTTAGATCCAACATATAGCTAAGCTAGAAAATCTGATGGAATATTTGAGAAATGAGAACAACTATTTTGTCTTCAAACCTGGTAATTAAAAACTCATCTGTTTAACTAAAGTTATTATATTATGTTGACTTACATCGTTGTGCGACAATACCTGTAACACACAACACAACTACTTCTGTAATCCTTTGATTTGTTTTTGTCTAAATAGTAGAATAAAATTTTGTGGGTGAATAAATGTGCATATAGAAACCTTGCATTGTTAGATAGGTTTCTAAACATAGCACTGAATGTTCACTTTGAAAGGCAAATAGACAACTATTCTTTAATTCCCACCTTTTAGCTCTGTTTGTTTACTCCAAGAGATACTTGTATCTCTAAAGAACGGAGCCACCTCCTCTTCAAGGAAGTGATGCCATCGCCGCATCCCGCAGGAACCCTTGGGCTATGGCACCTTTGCAGCATGGCACAGTGGACGTATTTCAGACCAATACAGAAATTTGTTCAGTAACTAATTGTACGTGACTAAATGTTTGGGTTTGGTTGGTTGGTTTTTTTTCCATAGGACAACAGGAACGTTTATATAGTGGTCTGCAGAGGAACTGCTGCACACCTTACTGCCTGTGGCCACCTCAGCGGGTGCTACGCTGATGTGGTCAGGAGGCAAAAAATGAAAGATGACTCTTAAAGTGACTTCTGCTCTCTGGCTTGCAGGAGGGCCCGTGCTCACTGCAGCAGTGCAGACAGCTTTGAATGAATCACAGGATTCCAAGAATTAGTGACAAACCTCATCACGTGGGCAACCCGCAGCACAGGAGCTGCCAGAACACTGCGGTGACTAAGGAGGCTGATGTGATCCCTGGATGTAGAACACCTTTCGTAGGAGTAAAGAGGTGATATTACAGTAACATTAAGGCAATAGTGTGTCTTGTTCTAGTGCCCACGCTTGAGAAAAATGATGTTGACAATTTAGGCTTCACAAAGGAGCAATAAGAGTTACATGATATCTAAGCAAAGCTGATTTATGGTAAGAGACTTACGATCTGTCGCTTTAGTTTATTGAAGACTAAGAGGAAACCGGGTGACAAACAGTAGGCAGTGCAGGTTCTTGACTGCAAGTGGCTCTGTCATCCTACGGACAAAGACATAGGCACATCCCATGGCAGGAAGCGAGGGCTAGAAATAAGGTGGAGAGAGTAGTTCAGGGTAAAGACCAATTAACTTCATCACAGTATTGTGCTTGGATCATATTCTGGCTTAACAGCCACAGGAGCCCTCTTAATTACTATGGCAAAGGTGTCATGAAATGTGTGCATGAATAATTGAGATGATATGCTACATAAATAGGGCCAAATGCAACTAGCTGAGCTCGGAGAACTCAAAAGGGCTGACTGGGACATCTGCATTTGAATAGTTCTTAAGGGAGGATTGTGCAAATCAAGGACTCTTTTGCTGCTATGGGCAATTCCAGGAGATGCTGGTTATGGCCTTCCCAAAAGCGTGATTGTCCTGTATTCCTTCCTGTGCCATCTCTGCCACGTTAGCCTGTAAAACAATACATCATTTATCTTCAAATTCCCCCTCGGGGCCGGATTCGGGGTCATATGTGTATTCAGGCAAGAATACTCTTATGCTTCTCTCCCATTGAAATCAGTGGGTTTTCAGGCTGTCTGAAGATAAATGTAGAGTTCAGTCTTGTCTGAATGCAGCCAAGTAGCCTACTGATTGTGTTTAGGTAAAGAGCCAGTAGGGATCTTTCTTTCATTTCTTTGACTTCACACCAGTTTATTTCACGTTGTCTATTTAGACGCTAAGTGCTTTAAAGCGCAAACTGTCATTTCTATGGATGTAGTGTTTAGCGCAGCTGAAGCCTGTCTTGATTGGGAGTTCTAGATGCAACTTGAATGCAGATAATAGAAATTTATAATAAGGCTTGAATTAATGCTTAGTCTCCCATGCCGTATAGTTTGACATCAGCTCTGCTTTATCACTGCAAGCATTTACAAAAGCTACGCTTTTTCTGAGAGGACTCATCAAACGCTGTTGTAGAAGGATTTTGTGCTTTGTCTCATAGCAAATTTTTCCAGAACTGGACTGTTTCTTTTCCGTGACGCTAGCATCACAAATTAAGACCACACGCATTTCATGTGCTCAAAGAAGAGCAGAAGAAATCAACATTTGCTAAACAGAAATTAATCTGAATCTAGCTAAAGACTGGAGAAAAAAAAAAAAGACTTTTTAGCATACACGGGCAGTCACTGGGTCCTTGGGTAACTGCCTGCCCTCAGCTCTCTGTATATAGCTCTAGCTGCTAGCAGATCCTGGTTGAAATTCAAATCAGTTTCAGCATTGCTGCTGTCTCTTTTAATTGACTCTGTCGATACACTCTGCTAGTGGGAGGGACAGAGGAGCAAAGCAGGCAGAAAGGACCAAATGATTTCTAATACATGCTAGGCTATTCAGCAAAATGGTATGGACGCGGGGGCCTGACACTGCACAAGCGTCGGGATTCCCCGTGCCCTGCCATGGAGCACTCTGTCAGAAAACCAAGAGCAATTTTCTTTTTTTTTTTTTTTTTTTTAATGTTAGAAGCATTAGGCCCAGACAGTGGTTGAAAACCACAGCTCAGTTGGCGATGAGCGCTGTGCAGCAGCGGAAACGCGTGGAAAAATTCTGGCTGACTCATCCATAATTCATCTGGTGTCCTGGGGAACGTGCGCACTGGAGCGGGATCCCTGGCACTCCTGCAAGGGGAGAGCCTGCTGCCCGAGCAAGACGGGGGCAGCAACCAGCCCTCTTCCACCCGGGTAACCTTGCAGCCCCCAGGCTCGCTGCGGGGCTGTCCCACCGCCTCTGAGAGGGACTGGTCTCCCTGCTGCAGCACAGGGCAGGGGAGCATAGCCCTGGGAGGCTTAATGACTTGCACTTCATGACGATGCTGCTGTGGGGAAGGGTCAGTGAGTGAGCTGGCTCCATACCCTGGGATAACACGTGCAATGATTTGAGGAATCCATCCCAGCCCGTTCAATAATCGCATCTTCATACCTGTGTGCGCGTGACGTAAACTCTGCTTTGATTGACTCTGCTCTTGGCATACAACCTCTCGCTGGGCTGTGTTTCCAAGGGCTCCTGGCAAAGGGCTGGCCAAGTGTTATTAAACCTTAATGATCTGTTCACACAGAACCCAAAAGGTAGGCGGCTGCAACCCAGGGCAAAGTAGTTTTTAAGCCTGACCTTCAGCTTGGAGGTAGCTAAGCAACATATTCCATGTTGAGGGATTTCAGTCACCTGATGAGGTTATTTTAAAGATATGACTGGCCTGAAGAGACAAGTAGAAGGTGTTGCGGGCTGTTTGCAAGAAAAACAGAAGAAACAGGATGAATATCAGAGACTGTCCGTGATTTGCAGTTGTGTGCAGTAGCCTAAACTCAGAGGAGTTTGCAAAAGAATCTTATGGAAAAGAATGGTGACGAGTAGCAAGGAAAAAATTACATAGACAAATGAAAGTAGATGTTAATTACTTTATCTCCATCCGTGCATTTCTTCTACTGCCCAGGGCTGAAGGAGCTGACTCCTTCAGGACTGACTGCTTCCACTGATTTTCTGAAGGGATGAATGAAGTTCAGAGTCCTCAAAATACCAGAGCTGCAAAATAAGCTTGCGGGAAATCTGTCTATCAACCATTAGTCCTGGGACTGTGTGGTCAGCCACGCGGCCTAGGCAGAGCGAAGAGCTGAAGAGCATGTACACACAGTAGTGCCCAAACACAAAGGCCTAGGGATGTCCAGGTGGACTGCGGATGCCCCAAGACACCTGTAGATCAAGAGGGCTGTACACCATAATGCTTGCCACAGCGGTTAACTTCCACCTGAACGCTCTGTTGGTGAGAGCATGGAATAACTTGATGAAGGAAGATTTGGAACTCATTAGCTAGCACACACAGGTCAAAACCATCAGGTCAAAACCATCAGTTACATTCAGAGTCTGCAAATGTATATCTATTCTACTTCCAGAAGCTTTTGGGAAATTATCTTTTCAGGGCTGTAGTCATTGTTGGTACCCTCGATCATTTAAAAAAAAAAAAAAAAGCCACCCATGATATAGAGACATAATCTAGAAAATGTAGCATGTTTTAATAATTAAAATTTTGCCTTGCCAAAGCAAAGTTTCTTTACTACATGACGTTTAATCTCACATATGCTTCCGTGGTTATTTTCTTGTCTTAAATCTAATTACTTCCCAGTATTTCAGTTTGTTATATCTATTTTCTTCTCATGTTCTGCCGCTGTTCCCGAGAGTACGCTCCATTGCACAATTCTCTGTATTATTTATTTTGAGGCAGCTTCTGGGATAAAGAATTAGTCCTGGGATTTATCCACAGTTTTGACACTGGCCAGCTGGGTGACTCCTCGCCAAGTCACTGCACCTCTTCACCACCGTTTTCCCAGCAGTAAGAGTGGGGTAATAACGCTTCCTTTTTGAAAGCACATGGAGATCTGCAGACAAAGTGCTATATAGTTCATAGCCCCTGTTTACAGCAACAATTTCACTGATTTAGTAGACTTATGTACTGAAGCTTCCTTTTGGTTTGTTTTGGGCTTTTTTTACAGATGAAAACCTGGAGACCAGCACCTGTCAAAGTGCTTATTAAACCTCTAACAGAACTGGTGAAAACAGACGATCACTGAATGTTTCTTTTCCTCAGCCTGTTTAAAAGAGGCACAACAGTAATAGAGACAAGTTTTTAAACTAGATGTTTGTGACCTATTGGGAACCTGTACAATCAGTGCAGACTTTGCTCATTGGTTCTGATTTTTGTTTTCTTCAGGTGGCCTCTGAGGGAATAAATGCAACATTTCTTAAGCCCGTGACTGTGTGCACCCCCGGTCCAGCCAGGCAGGGGTGCTGCTTGAATTGCAGCAGCCCCAGGACTTGGTAGGGAAGAACTGCCTGAATTTGAGAGGAAAGCCTTCTTGTGACGCTTGCTTTTCGGTTCTGCCTGACAGTTCACTGAACTCCACACAGAAGGTCTGTCAAGTTAGGAAAGTTTCCTGTAGTCTCTGCCTCTTCAAAAAAATACCCACTAGCCAGATTAAATCTGTCTTGCAGTGACTTTCATGTCATCAGATAGAGGAGTGTCTAAAGAGATGCAAGCGCAACGGCCAAGTAATTGTGCTAGAGATGCATGAGTTCATTTTAAAAGATCTTTCTTGTTTCACCCTCTCTTAAAAAAGTAAATTCAAATTAGTACTAAATACACTTTCTTAAATACCATCAACTATGGGAAAGGTTCTTTCAACTCCATAACATACATAATCATGATACTGTAGTAATCTTGTACAGTAATCAGTGTTTCTTATCTCTGAAGTTCACATTTGGAGTTCAACTATATATCAACAAAATCTTCCCGAAAGGGGGGATTAGTCAGATTACTACTGGCTTGCCTTTTATTTATTACCTCATGTTTATTTTCTCAGTTACGCACCGCATAGTTGAAACATTGCGTGTTGTCCCTTAGTAGCAAACATCTCCATTCCCATTCAGATATGGGGCCCCGGCTTTGATACCTGATCAGCTATGCACAAACGAGAAGCTTGACTTACCAGTGAGAATCCAAGGGAGTTCAAAATCCTGCTAGCACAAGTGAGATTGGAGGACCAGGACTAGGACTGTTGTTTTGGAGCTGCTAATCAGAGATTTTTGCGGTACCGGAGTTGATGCTTTGTCCATCGTCTGAGCCCCAGTAAACAAAGGCAAAACTGTGCAGTGCCTAATATTTTAATGTTTATTTTAAGGGTATCATCTTGCAATGCCGAATTCAAGAATTTGTCTCATGCATCTGTTGATTTTTGTAACTGAAGCACTGTTGGTCACATTGTTTTCCTTATTGCTTCATAATTGTGGGAGGAAAACATGTAAGTAGATCGGAATTGTGCACCACAACAATGAATGTAACTCTCATTTAAGGCACAGGATATGAGCTAGAGGAATCAAACTGGAGCCAGCTGGGGACAGCTCTTCTGCCAGGCACTCAGGTTCCCCTAGGAGGAGTTTATCCAACCCTTGAAACCTAGTTGGGGTATTTCTTCCAGTAGAGCTACACCTGTAGTGTAGGCAGGGTGCAGACATTTTACCACAGTCAAACCATATGCAGCTTGGTTACACTTTGCTACGTTCTTGGCAGCACTGAAGGAGCATGAGTTAGTGCATTTTTTTTTTGTGTATGTGTTTGTAAAAGGCACAGTACTGGATGTTCGACATCACTGAGAAGCCAAAATAAATATACTGTGGTAATGACCTTCAGGATGTGGAAGAGAATGTTATATCACTTAATGGTAAGTAAATAAATAGAATAACAATTCAGGCCTTGTTAATTTGACAGCATCTTTAAATTCAATATAGTAGTAGATACCTGGCCCCTTCCTACCATGCTTTTTAAGTTCTGCGCTAAGCATTGGAGGCTAGATATTATACCTGTACAGTGTGTCCTTTTTTCTCATTTAAAAATTAAAGCAAAAGGTCATTCTTGAACAGGCTCAGAAACTGTACAGGGTTTTGATAAAATACAGGGCTAATTCTAGTTGCATACAACCCTTCCTCCTCTTCCTACCTTCCCCTGTTTTTAGGACCCATATTAAAAGGAAGAAGAGTTGTTGTACAGCAGCATTGATGTCCATCTTCAGTACCACCTCCTGAAAAGATGTTGCTGGATATGTCATCGTTAGCATTCATTTCTTCCGAAATGTAGAGAACCCTTGGTTGCCAGAGCCAAAAAACATAAGCTCAGATAGCCATCACTTGGCACTTCCTGCTGGCCAATTTTTAACTACTGCTTTCACACACATTTGTTACCAGCCGTTCATTAACGAGGAATGATTTGTTCCATGTTACAGCGGGGAGGTGTTCTAAACTTTTCCTGCACTGTTGCCCCAGCAATGTTTGCTGGTTTTGTCTTCCAGTTCAGATCAATCCTGCCTGAGCCAATATCAAGCTGTAAGCGCGTACCTGACCAAGGAACATTTAAAGGATTTGTGCAGCTTCATTTATATTCTCTGTGGGTAGACATGATTATACTACTTCCTTTTCCTGCATTTTTCACTGTGATTCAATATTCCTTCTGTACATAAGACTGTGCCACTTTAATTATGGCTCGTGCTTCCATTTAAATTGATAGAGAATTTGTATTAAAAGTTTGAAAGAGAAGTTGCTGCCTTCTCTGCTATTAATAGTATTACTGCTTTATATAACTACATGATTCCCATACAGTGGATAAATTATAACAGACAAATAAGCATCTCTGCCCACAAGGAACTCTTACTTCTGCATAAAAAGAGATGAAAGGATACAGAGCAGGAAAGTTCAATGCAGAAAACAGACTGAGGTTTGGAGGGCAGAGAGAAAATGCTGCAAAGAAGTAGCAAGTCTGCAAAAGGTCAAATCTTATCCTAGAGATGAGGGGCAGTCAAGAGAATTAGGGCCGGCATTAATGTCTCATACCATGTACAGCAATTCCTAGATTAGTGGTGAAAATTGAGATGTCCGTAACTGAGGTGAAGAGGCTATTTTTCCTATGAAGTGGTTAATTTTGCAAGTGTATTTCCTCTTGCCCAAGCTCTCTCTCACCTCTTCCTCTGAGCCAGCAATGACATGTCACTGAGTCACATCTCACTTCAGCTGTAGCACATCTTCAGCAGCTTTTGGTCCCACCTCTTCAGCATTTTGCCAGTGCTGCCTCCTGTTCTCCTTGCTCAGATGCAAAGCTCAGGCAGGGAAGTGGGAGGGCGAGCCGGCGCATTCCTGTTGCTCCTCTTCCTTGCTGGGCCACCTGTGTGCCAGGTTGGGCTGCACACACAGCTTGGCTTTGTGCTGACCAGGCCTGCCAGGAGGCTGCTTGGCGGCACCTAACAGCTCATACGGGACCCACAGGGGCCAGGTAAAGACCCTTGTGCTGAATTGCATCAAATAAAGGAATTCATGCTGCAGGCGGAGGCTTTGCAGAGCAAAAGCATGCTTTGAACAATATGCTGTCTCTAGAAGCCAAATATGTACTAGAAGAAAGCACTAGAAGCAAACACTCCCCCCCAAAGTAGACTGTCTAAAATGGCATAGATTTAAATTTCCCATACAGTGAGTTTAAAGTAAATATCTCATGCCTGTAAAAATATTGTAAGACATTATAAAGGTTTCAAAGTCAAGCACCCATAACGATAAGAAACATGTTAATTTGGATTAAGCTTTGCGGCTTTAATTCTTTCCCTCTGAGTGCACTTGCATCCTGGTAGTCTTCATTTGTACAATCACATATAACCTTTTTCACAATGCAGAATGCTTGATTAAGCAGTGACCAGTTCATCTGTTTTTGTCAAACGTGCTAGAATGGGAGGGGTGTCCTCCAGGTACCTGTCTTTCTCCATTAACTGCTGACAGAACCGAGGTGAGAACTTAGGTGAGAGACCTAACACGCAGGTCAGCACAGTGATTCCTGCTTCTAGTACTGACGCAGAATGCTCTTACTGGGCATACTAGATTTGTTCCCAGTAAGGCTCACCACCAGCTGATCCATGACCAGTGCAAGCCTTCTGCAGAGAGAAATCTTAGTGCTTGACGGCTTCTGGTACACTTCCACAGTGTGTCACTCGCTGGCTAAGAGGCCTGTGTGGCCCAGGAACCTTATGTCAATCAGAACTGAAACATGTCTCTCTATGCACCAGTTCGTACCTTTCTAGCAACAACTTTTAGAAATGCATTTTCAGGTTCTTCAGAGTCTCAAATGAATTTTTTTTTTAGCATGGACCCTCATCTAAAAATCCAGGCTGGCTGGTGCAGCAAACAAGAAAAATCTAATTTAATTAAGCTAAGGATAGGATTTTCATATGTGATTTGTATTGCTCTCACTAACGAGCTGGTTCTCCAATACAACTTCATGCTATTGGTTACTGTTAGAGAGCATGACCTTCTCTACAACATATGGCCTCCTATAGACTGCACTTTTGTAAGCTGGGGATAAATGCTACCTGCCATATGAATTTAATATGGCACTTCAGTAAACTTGCGAGTTGCTAGAACTGTGCTCTCAACAGGTCCAGCAGCTAACTGCAAGACACTATGTAAAAGGAGGTGCTTGCATTCACAGAGTTTAGTCAAAGTGGCTTGGCATGTCGACAACATAACATATTCACTAGAAGAAATAAGGAGTCTCCAGCAAGCAAGTTTATCCTAGAACTCCTAACCACAGACCATTAAAATTAAGCAAACTACTTGTTTATCAAAACCTTTAATTACCAAGAACTAGCCAAGTGTGACAAATCCATGACAACACTGAATTGTTGGTTTCCTGCAATTTTTATGTTTAAAAATAAATTCGTCTCTACCATGAGACTTAACCTACTAGGGCCTGGGAGTACAGACAGCAGTTGCCTATTAACAAGCATTATTATACATTAATTACCATAAGAAACAGAAAAGTGAGCTGAAGTTAGCAATATACAACAGGGAGCTTTTTGAGATGGAAAAGATTTGCACTCCACACTTTTCCTCAGCCTTTCTCAAAATATATCAAATATGTTAAATATAAGGGGATCCGTAGATACAGATTGCTGTTTGTTCCTCTGCAAAGCTGTAACACGGAGAAGAATGCTGTCAGGTCAAATTAGGCGTTGCTGATTTTCATTATTTCGTTGCAAATCCTTCAATACTTTTTTTCTGCTGCCAAAGTCAAGGGACTGCAGTAAGAATCCCAGCTTTTATATTTTTCAAGCAAGTTTTTAATTCTTCTGTATGGCAAAAGCTTGTAAATACGAAAGGAAGGTCTCCTAAAAGCTCAGAAAACAGATGGCAAATAACCAACCACCTACCCATCCTCTCTAAATGTCTTATTTTTAAGAAAATGGGCTTTTAAGCCAACTTCATTTGTGGGTGGGCATTGACTCATGAGTTTTGAACACTTACTGTGGCAATGCAAATCTGGATCAAAACTTAAATTTTGTGTTTCAAAAAGCGCTGTTGAAAATTTTTTTAAAGCAACAGAAATGCTTGTATTCAATTTAGTTTTCAGACTATCCAAATTAAATATGTATTTTTCAAACCACTCAAGCATTCCCTTACGTTGTTACTAGTTAAAACACAAAAGAAACCTGTTAGCGTATCAGTTGCAGGAGGTTTTAAGAAGAGTTTAAGCAAGTGCCTGCCAGGAATGCTCATGGCATAGCTGGTCCAGCCGTGGAAGGGAGAGGAGGTCAGATAACCTCTTCTCAGTCTTTCTCAGCATTTTGATTCCTAGAAAGGAAAACTGACTTTATTATTAAGAGACTTCCAAGGGGGGCAGTACCATGCAGCTGTCACGAATCAGTGACAACACTGCGGCTTTTGTATACTACAGATTTTCATATCATACTCTATAGCATGCTCACACAGGTAAGTTCGTAACGTAAGTTAAAAGAAGTTGCCAAGTAGATAAGATTCAGTCATTTTTAAGCTGATTAAACAATATTGTTGATGACAGAGGTTAGCATAGGCGTGGCTTGGCAAACAACAATAATTGCTGATCATAACAATAATAATATGTACTAGGACAGGAAGCTACTCTTCCTCCAAGCTTCTGAGCATATACATTGCAATCATGACAGCATATATAATGGCGTGCTAATCTTAAAAACAATCACCTGCAAAATCATGACCTTGTTTGAAATATTTTAATTGCTCTGTCACGCAAGTATTCTCCAAGGTTACTATGACTGAACAAAGCTAGAAAAATATTTTGCATTTTGTCAGACGATGTGCTTTGTAGATGCATGTTTTTGTACTCTTAAAATAAAAGGAGGCAACTGTCTGTACATCCTACAGGCTTCTGGTATATTTAATATATTCCATAAATCATAACATAATGATCAGTCCTGTACAGTAAAATACTACTATCTAACAAGGGCAGCAGATTTTCAGGATTTCAGATTTCAGCAGATATTCAGGATTTCATGCTAACTTGTTTCCTTGGAACAGATTTGAAAGAGGCAAACTACAGATTGGCAGTAGCACTGGGAGCAGCTACAATAACTAAAAATTATTAAAACACAGTGTTCTCACCTGACAGTTTCAAGTTCCTAAAGTCCATTTAAAATCTACTTCTGCCACTAAGATTAGCATGTGGAACATTTGAATTTGTAGGTGTGAGAGATGCAGAGAGGAAAAAAAATAGGTTCTCGTATGTAAACATCTATTTTACTGAAGAGCCAAGTTGAGCTAAAGAAAAAAGCATGACGAAACTCCATCTGCATGCAATTCCTGGAGCCTTACTCATCTCACTTCCTGATTCTCCTTTTTGGCCTCCTTTCCCTTAGGGCCCTCCCACCTCTATAAACACCATAACAATAATTATCCCGTCAGTGGAGACTTAAACATTCTTGACATCCTAACATCTAACAAGTACGGGACGTTTCACAAAGGTCTAGCCTGGCTTTCAAGAAGTGGGTCAGCTTGACACATCCCATGTGTTTCTGAAAGCCTGCAGTCTTTGAGCTTGCTCATCTATGGTAATGGGCACCCTACCAATGCACTGACTGGAAACAAAACACTGCCGGGTTTGCCAGGGGAACTTTAAAATGTTTACCGAACGCACATAACTTGTAAATTTCCACCCTAAACATCACGGAGATGTCCTACGGTGCCCGGCCACACAGCAGTTTCCAAGCTCCTTAGTTTTGTGAGCCACCTGCCCCTCGCTGGTTGAAAGGGAACTGGAACTCTTCCAGGAGTCGGGCTGCCGATGCACCCAGCCAGGGCAAGGGGAAAAGGAGCCTGGAGGGCTTCAGTCCGCTAGCCCAAGGAGGCTGGACGATGAGCTCTTTTCTTCTTTCATGGCGACTTTTCCTGTCCTTCAACCTCACTTCACTCGGTTACGTACCACAAAGGGATTTTTTTAGTCCAGGCTGATCTGGCCAAACAAACTCTTATACTGTAGAAATTCTGGATGCTGTAATTTTTTTTTTTCAGTCAGTCTTCAATGGTTTTTCTTATATTTCAACATTTAAATCATGTCAACTTGCTTCCACCCTCGGCAGAAATTCGTGATGACTCAGAAATGGATCTTGACCCGCTAGCTGAGAATCACTTCTCTAACAGCGTTATGGTTTGATATCTCTTTTCACAAAAGGAATAAACCAACGTGTCTCATCGTATTTTCTATCCTGCCCCCGCACAAATTTGTCTTGTGAATAAAACGCATTCTATTCAGCTTGGAGGGCATTTTATTTCTGTGCTCATTTTGACATTTTAGTTAGAATACGATACAGTACAGTACAGTAGCCCAGACAGTGGAAACTATAAAATCTTCTATTTATGATCTATCCCGATGAACAGACTTTCAGTTCTCCTTAAACTGCCTTTTAATACTGGCCGAAAAAACCCACCCTGTGCACCAGAAAATAATAAAAAATAATTGTTCTTCAGTGTGGAAAGAGGATATGGTAAAGGACTATGAATAACAACGTTGGAAGAAAAGCATGAAGTTAACTATGAATAAACTTTAAACTCATTAACAAAATGCAAAGAAATTCAAAGAAATGGGACTATAGAGATTAAATTTGGTGAGATTTTGTACAAAGAGTGGATCATACTTCTATAAAATTTGGGGTCCCCATAGATCACAGTGCCCATGTACATGCCAGAAAGTTAAGAACAGAATACAGACAACAAGCCTGCTCCCGCTGTGCATACACGCTGGTGTGCAAGTACCAAAACTAAATAGATCTCTCTCTCCCCCGCTCCCATATATTGTTTTTATATATATAAAAATGCCACAACTGAAGCACTGGCAAACAAGAGAGATTTCTAATCACTCTTGGTCTAAGATAGGCACAGGTATAGTTGACTCATACAACAAAGTTATTTCTATTAGCGGATTGCTCAGTTTTATAAAAGCAGAAGCACCGCGTTATGTGTGAGCAGCAATATAGTAATACTGTAAATTGCAACTTGATTACCATTTGATTCAACCAAGTTAATAGCTGATGATGGCCTGTAATTCATACATGATTCATTTTGGCAAGTCTTTCATTTGTCAGTTCATCAAGCCTATCCTATATATGAGCAATTAAATTAGCAGGGAAAAAAAATAGTCCAAATAGCAAAGGGCCCAGCAAAAAAAAAATCCTCCAGGTAGGTTGAAGAGCTCTGTCCTTAACAATGTTGAAATATCACAGCCTACTTCTTAGTGGTTTTCTTTTCTTATTAGGACCAGTAATTCAGCACAGTGGGTACAACAATAAATAACACACTGCTGATTTCCAAGCAGCTTCTGGAAGCAGGGAAAATTAATTCCAAAACAGTTACAAAGAAACTATGCATTGGAAAAACTTAACCAGGAGAAATACTAAACAAAGAACAGCCAACAGTTACCATCACTACAAATGGGAGATGTTAGATTTCAGAGAGAAAGTGGCTGGAAATTTGTCCGGCTGGCAGCCGTGGCACACGTACTAAATTCATGTGTAACTAAGGGGCTCGGTCCTACAGCAGGGACAAGGACACGCACAGAAATAGACTCCCAAGGAGAATCCTGCCTCTGTTTCTTGACGACAGCCAGAATGCTATCGGCATCACCAGCACAGACGGCCACAGCCCACTTACCCACTCTTAACAAAAACACAGAGAGCAGCCAACACAGGATCCAGGAGTTAAATTAACCTCGGCAACATCGAGGCCACGCAGAAACGCTCCGTTGTGAGAGGACGCGCTTGTGCGATTGGCAGAGCTTTATTCTCGCCGACGCTGCCTGGAGGGTGTCAGCCAGGGGCTGCTCTCCCCTCTCCTCGGGCTTTGGGCTCCCTGAGGAGAGCCGACAGGCATACCAACAGCGAGCTGATGGCCGTGCAGCACCTCTGCCTGGAGGACCTGGGTCCCGGAGCGAGGGAGGGAACTGATGGCCTGCACTCACATCAAAACCTGTGTCTGACATGTTGACACCTGTTGATACATCCAACAGGAGGCCAAACACGCTCAGTTGCTGGAATGGCTGGATTGCATTTTCTTTGGGGGAACAGGTCACTAAAAGTGAATATAAATAAAAAACAAGCATACAGAAGAAAATCTCTGCATGTGAAATTAGGCCTAACTAGGCTTTTCTGCAAAACAAAATCATTTCTGGCTGATCCATCTATTGAAATTCTTTGAAAGTGTCAAACCCCCCCCAAACCCAAAAACCCAAGAGATTTGGGTAGACTAGTTCACATTTTACAGTGTTTCAAAAGGCCTTTGATTAAATCCCTAAGCCAGAGATGACTCAAGCAGCTAAGTAATCACTGGGCAAGAAGAAAAGCACTATCGCGGCTCAAAAACTGGAGATGGAAAACAAAGAGCAGAATTCAACAGCAAGTTTCTGCGATGGCGGAAGGTTAACGCCTGCCCGCTTCAGGGCTCTGGAGCAAGTCTCGTACCGTCGCTGTGTGCACCACTGATCTAGAAAGAGGACTGTATTGTGAGACAGGAAAATCTGCAGCTGTCACAATTATTTCAGTTAAGCAAGACAAGGGGGGGACTGTGATGATGAGGAAGTCCTAAAGAAACAAGAACGGATCATGTAATGGTGAATTAAGTTCAATATTGAAAATGCAAAATAACGCATGCTAGAGAGGAACATGAGTACCGCTTCTAAATCTGACAAGTTCCAATTCATTTACGCCAACCGAAAGGCAGAAACTGGGCCTTTATGTAAATATCTGTGTGCTCTCTCTAATCCTCACGAAGCTGTAGTCAGAAAACAAATACGCTCATAGACCACAGGAGGAATAAATAACATGCTGGTTAATACTGAGTATTAGAATACCTCTACATAAAGGAATTTATTTTCTCCTCTGGCGTAGCCTACAGTATATCCTACCTTGGAAAAAGTGATGTGGACGGGTCTGTCTGCAGGCATTTTTGGGGGAAAAGGCTTTTATAAAAACAAATGTTTTGATAGATTTGGATTATTTATCCTAGGAAGGTGGCACATGACAGGATAAAAGCAATCAGGGTAGGGAACGATGTCAAGAATTAAGCACAGAAACACCTGCTCTCCTGTCTTATCGTACAAGAAACAGGAACTTGATGGTGGCAATCTCAAAATGGGTGACATGAAATATTGTTGCACGAATGCTAAGTGAGCCACGACTCAGGAAGTAGCTATGGCAGGAAATTTACTGAAATTCAAAAAACTTAAGACACATCTACGCTTAGATTAGATACAAGGAAGAAATTCTTCACTATGAGGGTGGTGAGGCACTGGAACAGGTTGCCCAGAGAAGCTGTGGATGCCCCCTCCCTGGAAGTGTTCAAGGCCAGGCTGGACGGGGCTCTGAGCGACCTGGTCTAGTGGAAGGTGTCCCTGCCCATGGCAGGGGGGCTGGAACCAGGTGATCTTTAAGGTCCCTTCCAACCCAAACCATTCTGTGATTCTATGAAACACATCCCCCAAAGTTTGTTAGCCAAATACTGTATTTTTTTTTTAATTTAACTCTAAACTTCATGGTTTACAACCTCTAGATGTTAGAACGCAAACTTAGATCTAGTGGGAAATAGCATGCTAGTGCCAGGTACAACTGACCCTCGGGCATGATGCAGTATGTGTTTTGACATCCATCCTAGGCACCTCTACTCTTGTATAGTTTCCAGCTCCTTTTGATAGGGTATTTTTAGATAATTGCATTTTGTCCAGCCACAGATACCACTAGACATCACAGAGCGGTCTCGTGTGACAGGGTATGGTGGTGACTATAGGCGAGAAATGTTCAGCTTTTCGCAAGCCTTTGAGTGTCACACCTGCATTACCTCACCAGCCATTTCACACAGGTGAAGCATAATTACCCTCCTCTATTGCCAGCTTCTGTACTTGTTCTCCACCACGCCGGCAGCTGGAAATGGTTTGTGAGTGCCCAACATTTCAGGTTCTAGACCTGCCTGTAAAATCCCCTTCCCTCTTCTGATGTTTTCAAAGTCACGCTTGCCTGTCTGTAGATTTTTCTCCTTCATCGCTGCCATGTGAAAATACCAGTGCAGGCAACTGCTTATTAATTAATGACATTAAGTATAGGCAAAAACACCCCTGAAAACACAAACCAAAGGAGGAAAAGACCCCCCCAGCAACAACCCCCCCCCCCCAAGAACACTGTTCTGCTCCTCCTGCCCTCCTCAGCGGAAGCATTCCTGGGCTTTCCCGTCCCCCGTGGGCCGCCCTGCCCCGCTCTCGGCGGCGCGTCCCCTTGCGCCCCCCTCCCCTAGCGCGGCCGCGGGGCGGGAAGCGGGCCGGGCCTGACAGGAGGCAGCCTCACAGCCACCCCCGGCGCCAGACCGGCCTGTCGCCATCTATTTTCTCCACCCGTCATCACCCACGGCAGTACAGACTACTGCTGCTGCTGCTGCTGCTGCTGCCGCCGCCGCGACGCCTCCCGCCTCCCCCCTTCCCTCAGCGCTTCGCTCCCTCCCGCCGCCGCCGCCCTCGCGCCTCGGCGCGCGCCGCCCGCCCAACCGCCCAGCCTCGCGCCCGCCGCGGGGCGGAGGCTCCGCCCCTTCTCCCCGCCCTCGCGCCGCCGCGTCCGGGGCTCAGCTGACTGGGGGACGCGCGGCGGCGCCTCGCGCCGGGGCTGGACAGAGCGGGCGCGCGCGCGCGCGCAAGAGAGAGAGAGCGCGAGGGGCGGGCGTGGGGGGAGCCAGCCCCGCCGCGGCGCCCGGCGCGCGCTCTCCGCCCGCCTCGCTTCCGCCCGGCGCGCGGCGCCGCTTCTCTCCCCGCCTCACTCGCTCCCGGCGCTCCCTCGGCCCGGCCTGGCCCGGCCCCGCCGCAACCCCCGCTCCCATCGGGCAGCCCCGCGGGCCGCCGCCGTCATCGCCCCCCCCACCCCGCCCCCTTCCGAGACGCTCCGGTTGGGGGTGACCCGCCGGCCAGACCCACCGGCGGCCGCCTCGCTCCGCAGCGCCCGGGCCTGCCCGTCGCTCCGCCCCGGGCCCGTCCGGTGACAGTCGCCACCGCGGGAGGTGCTGGCGGCGGAGGAGGAGGCCGGAGCCGGGATGTCCGGGCAACAGCAACAACAGCCGCCGCCGCCGCAGCTCCCCTTGGCGGCCGCCGCTCCCCCGCCGGCGCCGGGGATCCCCTCTGCCTCTGCCGCCGCCAACCCCGGCCCCGCACCGGCCGCCGCGCTCCTGCTCCACCCGCCGCCGCCGCCGCCGGCCACCGCTGCGCCGCCGCCACCCGCCGCCGGCAGCGGGCCCGCGGCCACGGGGGGGCGGCGGTACCGGCGCGGCGCTGGGCCTGTCGGCGGGGAGCAGCGGCGGTGGTGGCACCAGCGCCCCGGCGCCGTTCCCGCACGGCGACCCGGCCCTGAACGAGCAGGAGAAGGAGCTGAAGCGGCGGCTTAAGAGGCTCTACCCGGCCGTGGACGAACAGGAGACGCCGTTGCCCCGCTCCTGGAGCCCGAAGGACAAATTCAGTTACATCGGCCTCTCCCAGAACAACCTGCGGGTACACTACAAAGGTGAGGGCCGGCCCGGGCCGCCGGGACCCCCCCTGCCCCGGCGGAGCGCGGGGGCCCTCCCGGGGCCGGGGAGCAGCGGCCCGACCCCTCCGTCGGGCAGTGGGCGCAGGAGCAACAATAACAGGAAATAACACACGCTCCGCTCCCTCTTTCTTCTCCTCCTCTGCTTTCTGATCCCCGAAAGGGCCCGCAGCGTGGAGAGAAGGGTCTTGTTTTTCCTGATTTCAGCTTTATTTTTCTCTCCTTTCCCCTCCCCCCCCCCCCCGTTTCTGTCGCGGTGCGGGGGGGGGGCAAGGGGCCGCCCCCGCCTCCTTATGCTTCGGGAGTGGGCATTATGTGAACTCTGGGACTTCCTCCCTGGATTCAGGTATCACCAGAAGGTTTGGGTCTGAGGCAGGAGAATAAAGGGGAATCGGTATGACGTGTCCTGTTTATGGTAATGAGCGAGGAAAGAAGTGGCTTTTTTTTTTTTTCTTCTTTCTCTCGAGAAGAGTAAGGGTTAAATGGAGTTAAGAGCAGCAAGCGTTAAGCTATTAAACACGGAAATGACGGGAGGGGAAAGCACAGAGAAAAACACTTTATTTTTAAACTGCGAAAAATGGCATTAAAGTCACTGGTAATAGTCTTGCCTAACTATTGTACAGGCTACAGAGTGATTTGAGGGAAGCAATGACAATAGGACTTAAATTAATAAAGGTGACTTTATAACTTTCTGCCTAGATGTTTCATAGCTAAAGTTACCGGTTTTCAAAGAAAAGGTAAAAATCAGAGTATGCGTTTGTATAAATCAGCAAGAGGCAATGGAAGAAAAACTTGGGTTGATTGTTACAAAATGTCATAAAACCTGGAAACATAAGCATACACTCTGACCTGAAAAAACAGACACATCTGGTGTTCTAGGCCCAAGTCCTAAAGTAGAAGTGTTGTGGATTCAAAGCCACTTCTGAGTTGGCTGTGAAGAACTGGATCTTTTGTCAGTTTGTAGTCAAATGAACGTAATGGGAGGGGAAAAAAACAACCTTGCAATTACCCTTTCTCAGAGTTTACAGTGGAGAAATTCAAGTGAAATCTCGATAAACATGTTACTGTTTAATCGGAGGAGGAAAACGGCAACACAAACACATGGCAGGATTTGGCTGCCATGAAAGGATTAGATGTACTCTCAGGGACTTTTTTTTTTTAATAGAGACTTTATTATTACATACAAAATACTCTGTTAAAAATGCTAAGTTTAATGCACCATACAAAGTTAATAAAGGAGGTTGATGCCTATAGAGCAGGTTTCTGGGAGGCACTGAGTGATTTAAGGACATGTTATTTAATACTTGACTCTGAATTTCCTGGCTTTTGTTCAGTGTTTTATGACCTTGTATTTTTAGAAGCATTTTGTATTTTCTGGTGCTTAGTGGTGGTGGGTTGTTTTGGTTTTTTTTCTTATAAGATGATCATAGCTTTATGGCCATCAAGTCCTTCTGCTGGTTTGTTTTGCTTTGACCAACTCTTTTTGCTCATGAACTAGAATTTAGAGATGGAACCTCTCTGGTCTGTCAGTGTAACTGTAGAAGTATATTTTCAAGATTTCTTTGTGCCATTCCTGTTTTTCCTCACTTCTCTCCTTTGCCTTAGTGTTAAAAAAAGAATTTCATTACCTCAAAGAAATTACAAGAGGCTCAGCATGTTTCTGAAGTATAGGTAACATAGGAAATACTGTGGGTGCTCTACCAGAAGTCATAAAGCACAGTTAGTAGGTTATAATAATAAAATATCTTTACTCTAGCTCTTAAATAATAGTAAGTGATGAAGGTTGAAGAGTTCCTAGATTAGCCCAGAGGACTGTGAAAAGGAGAGGTGCCAATATAACATGTATACACTTTTCTTTCTCCTCACTACAGTTGGGAGTGAGTGGCCACTTAAGTGGCCCATCTTTTCTCCTGGTAGTTTAATGAAGGTGGCTGTTAGGGCAGCCCCACGTATATGTTACCAGCCTGGCACCTGGAGTTGCTAACTGGCGTAAGTAATGAATGGTATCAGGGCATTCCTACCTGAGAACTGGGGAAAAAAGCACTAAAACATCTGCTGCCTTGTCTCCCTCCTGGATCCTTCAGCCCTAAAAATACAATAAAAGGGAAGAAAATGAGGAGGTTCAGTGTGGAGAATAAGGGAAGATGGCAAGTAAGAATGTGCTTAGCCCTGTGAAATGTTGTTTCTACAAATGAGTTGCAAATAGAGGTCTCAAAAGAAAGCATTCGAAGTATCTTCTTGTGGAATATTGGCACTTCCAGTGCTTCTGAAGTTATCTAAGTAGTCATGGAAGAATGGTAGATGTTTTTGTTGAAAAGAAATTTGAATCAGACATGGATAAAGATCTGTTGTATTCTGGACCAAAATACTCAGGGAAGGGAGAGAAGACAGATTTGTCCAAAGAAGCCAGTCATCAAAAGCAATTCTTACTATTTTCTGTTACTGTAGTATAGGTACCTTGTACACTTAAGCTTTTCTCTGCTGCCTCTGTAGATTTCTGGCTATAGAACTGTTTTTCTGGAGTAATTTCCTCCTGTCTGTGACTGATAGGAGGCAGAAAGTGGTAACATCAGTGCTCTCCTTCCACCCTGGATGTGTTGGGGATACTTGCCTCTGAAAAAATGGATGGGGTGGAATAATCGGAGCAAAAGCTTTCAAAGTAATTTTTTCATATAACTAGCTTCATAATTTCAATGTGCTGATGTATTGTGAGCAGTGATATTTTTGTTTCATTGGTTTGTGAGAGGAATGATTGTCCTTTCTATGTAATTTTGAAGATTCTTTTCATTTTCTTGCATACCAGTGGACAACTTGTATGGAAACATGAGCTGCAGGAGATGTCTCTTTCTACCCACTGCAGCTGTGATGCTGTGTACTGCATTTCTGGACCTGAAGCTTTTTGCAAGCATCCTAGAGAGTGCTTAAAAATCAAAACCGCCACAAAACCAGGCATTGATCAAGCAGTGGAGGTTTAAAGAAAGGAGTACAGTCTAGCATCAGGATAACAGCTTTTTAAATTTTGTTGGGGGTGAACAAAACCCAAGGGTCAGTGCTCCTTAGTTTTATCTCTCAGAATCATAGTGTTGCTTAAAAAGGAAAACATACATGGGGAGGTGGTTAAAGGGAAGATGCATTGACTGCGTATTGGTTACCAGAACAGGGCTAATTTTGTTCCCCAGTGAGCTATTCTGGTATACTTTTACAAATTCTGGCTCTTGATTAGGAAGCTTTGTCAAAATCTAGATATGAAATACATATACGTTGGCGTTAGTGATCCTGTAACATATTAAAGACTATACCCAAGGGTATTTTTGTTTTTTAGATGGACAGATGTACATTTCTCTGTTGCTGCCAGTTAGCTGTGCAAGCTGATAGAAAGCTAATGCTGTCCTAGTGACTGTTGTTCGCAGTATATCTGTGTAAGAGAGACATGAAAAACAGTATCAGAAAAAAATTTATGTCATTTCACTTAATTGTAATATTAACAGCTCTGAGCTGTAGGTAAGTGGTAAAGAAAGCATAAGGGTTCAGGCAAGTGTACACCACATGTAAAGCAGTTACCACACAAAATATGTAGCTACTAAGGTAAGACATTTTAAAAAAATATTCCTACATATTTCTAAACTGTTCAGAATTAACACATGGATCTTGTTGAAAAACAGGGATTTCATAAATGCTGTATGTAATATGAACGTTCCACTGGACAGACAAGTTCAGTTTCCAGCAGATAATAATCTATGCTGTGTACTATAAGGAGGTAAAAATACAGACTCAACACAGATTGCAACCATGAAAGAAACTATATACAGAATTAGGTAAACAGACTTAATCATCAGTGCTAAAATCATGGAAAGTCCTGTAGAAACTTCTTGTGACGATTGTCCAAAAAAAGCTGAGGAAAGTTATGCAATTTTGAGTAAGCTGCCATTGCGTGAACTTTTTCTAATGTATTGCAGGCCAGGAAATCTTAGCCAGACATTTATTTACAATGCAGTTGCCTTTGAACTGTCTCTAGTGCCAAACTAAAAAAAAAAAAAAAAAAAAAATTCAGTGCAAACTATGCATGCCAGTTTCTACAACAAACATAAGAGGATTCTGTAGTAATAGTTCTGTGTTGTCATTCTGTGATACAAGGATGGTGTCAATTTTTCTGGCAGAAAACACTTGAAGTACATTCAGTACAGTACAGTATGCCTGTTTTGGACACCTTTGTAGCTCTGAGATGTCTTGCTTTTTTAAACTGGGGAAAAAATTGAAGTCAAATCAGTAATTTGCACACATCTTTTTTTTTCTTGTCTCAGTGAAACTTTCCTAATGAACTCAACAGAAGATTAGGCCTTGATTATTTTATTTTTGGCAGTGTGAGCAAGTCATTGAACCACCTGTTGGAAATAACTGCAGTTCAGCTTATGTAAACTCCATTTAAGGATTTAAACTGTATAAACACATTTGCTTTTGTCTAGGTAGACACTCCCATAGACTTCTTTTGGACTATTTGGTGCATATGCATTACACACTTAGATTTAGGTTCAAAGGTTATACTTTTGAAAGCTGAAATGGCTTCTCCAAATATAGTTTTATCTGAATTGGCTTTTTTCAAGTAGATGGAATTTAAATTCAGATTAATTTCAGTTTAATTTGCTAAAGAACTGATGATACTACTTTTAGTAAAAATCATCAGTGTCAATTACTGCTTAAAAAATAAAATAAAGCTTTATTCCTTAAGCATGGCTGACTCATGGTTATTAAACACTTTTAATGAAAGCCCAATCGAAAACAATTCTGGTAATCGAACTTACCTATGATCTGGCCTACAGTGTAAAGTTCAAGCTTTGCACATCTGTTTTCCTTTCTCTGCTGCAGTGCATCTGTTTGCAGAATTCTCTTTTTAATGCTGAAAATGATAATTTTTTAGTGTTAAATAATACATACTTTAAAAGTATTCTTTTACATACTTCAACTATAGCTTGCAACTGTGAAAGAAGTCTGTTTTAGGGAACATAGGGCAGTGTTCATATGATCTGCTTCAGGCGTTTGGAACCTTCGATTCAGAAGTTCAGAGCTGGATGTCGAAGTTCGTTTTTATTCACAAGTAAGGAAATGGGGATTCAGGTTACCAGAGAACGTGGCAGCAGTATATAATGTCAAGCTAATGGGCCACTCAGCTCAGTGTCCCATCAGTGACAGTGGCCATAAGTCAGTGCCTACAGTAAAATCTAAAAACATGTTGGGCTTATACGGTGTATCTGTGTTTTCCCCTCTCGGTTTCCAGCCATTTTGAGTTGTAGGACATCCTGAGCTGAAGGCAGTTTCTCAGTTAATTTCTGTTCTAGAAGCTTGCCCAGCATCCACTTAAACACTAACATCTATAATATTCTTTGGTAAGAAATTTTGCAGTTCAACTACCTGCTCTGTAAAGAGCCTCTTGTTTTAAAGCTGGTTGATAACTAGTATCTCTTGACTCCTCGTGTAATCCAACATAGCTTGGTAGTACTGGAAGTCTGAACTAGCATGTTGAGACAATGTAGAGGTATTTGGAATATTTGAAAGTAGTTAACCACTTGATGCTGTTGAATTTGCTGTTAGAAATAATAACTGTATGTAACTACAAATAAAAGCAGCATACTCAATCTCCTATGAATCCCATTTTACTACTTATCTTAAAAGGACAGCAGTTCTAAATTTAGGGTGCCTTCTGTTTTAATGGGATGAAAGTAGTTTTGGGCACTGACTTCCCCAAGCGTGTTGCTTCACCACATGAAGTGTTTGGCAATACTGGTAAGGTATCCTGTTACTTCTGCCCTGGTGTCGACCTCTTATTTGCAGTGTGACAGCTGTGTGTGGCTGTGTTGTGAACTGGATCAGGGAACTGATCTGCTGCTTAAAAAAAAATCTGGTAGGTTTCTTAAAGCCCGATCAGCTAATCAGTCTGTTTCGTGGTATGTCCTTGCAAATAGCTGCCTGGATTGGGGAGGGGGTGGGAGAAGGGGACTAGTTTCAGGAAGAGGTGCTAAGAATACGTTAAATTGGTATTGTTTCCAAACACTTAGACTGTGATTTCACAAAACAAAGTCTGCTGGGTAATAGATGTACATTTTCAATAATATTTGGCTAGTTCCTCCTACTTTAGTCTTCTATGTGGAAGACTTGCCCAAATAAGGACACTGACTCAGACTGAAACTACACAGATTGTCAAGTGCATAGAGTAACCAAGGGAACTTCTTTGCAATCTATTTTAAAGTAAAAACCTAAGGACATTTGAAAAGAAAGTATCTTTTCTTCCCCTCACTCCCCCCTCTAACTAATGCATCAGTTAATTAGAGCTATCTGAATTTAAGGGACTTCTCAGGAGCTTAATGTTCTGCCCATAAAGTTTTGGGTGCCTTTTAGCTGAAGGATTTCTGCGTACTTAGGAATGATAATCTAATTTATAGTAGCTAAATAGTGAGCTACCAGCACTTGAAAACCAAGCAGACATGTGGAGGCTCTAAGGTTATGTACTTGGTTATTACCTTGGTTGGCACAGCCTGAGGAAATAACTTAGAAGTGGTGAACAATGAAACGTGCATGCTGTCTTGCGTATGGAGGAGTAAATTACTGTTTTCTCCTCACGTGAGACTTCTGAAAACAACATGCAGAAGGTAGGTAATAAGTTTAATATTGTAAAACCTGTGAGGTGATTGAAGGATCTTTATATAAAATGTTTAGTAATGACATATTGAAGTGAGCAATACATCTGCGCCCAGAAAAGTAAGGTAGTTTGCTAGTTGCCTTAAGGTAGTAACACACTGAGGTGAACTAGTTAAATCAGAAAAACTTGGTAGGTTAAACCTAATCTCAAGCAGTGAAGAATTCATGCTGTGCTTAGCAAAGTTGTGGATGCAAATGTGGCCATGGTGAAATGGAGAGTTCTCCTTGGCTGAGTATACGCCATTTGGTAAGAGATAGTTGGTGGTAGCTCTACAGGCAGATAAGCATTTACTGTTTTATCAACATTTACACTAGAGGGCTCTGTGGATAGAGGCTCAGTAGTGTATGTCAGCTGTGCCTGCCTGATCTTTCTGGCTGACTATGCCATCATTTTCCTGCAGTTTCTTCCTTGCTGTATGACCCGACTGGCTGCATAGGAGATATGATTAATCTGTGCCTGAGCAGTAATTCCAGTGTTAATGCCACTGGAAGGAGTGGGGGGTTTTTTTGGTTGGTTTTGGGGTTTTGTTTTTTGGTTGGTTTTTTTTTTTTTTTTTGGCATATGCAGATCAATTGCTATGCAGGTGCAGTAGGCCTCCCTGTCTGGACTGGAGATGACAGCTGGAGTGCTGCAGCCCAAGTGATTCGTACAGCACACTCAAAACCATCATCTCCTTTCATCATGCCTCAGATCCACACAGAGACTGGGCATGGGATCTGTGTGAATTATTCTTACAGCAATGGCAATCTGTTCCTGGTTGCCATCTTATTGAAATATCTCTTGCCAGGATCCAATGTACTTTCCACCTTGCTTTTTTTTTTTTTTTTAAACTACATCCTGTGACCCTGTGTGTGACTTTCACAAAATAATTGAGGGATTTTGGTGTGCCTGGGAGAGACTGAGCTTGCTTGAACAGGTTGCTGCTAAAACAAGCCATGTGGCCAAAAGTCTGCTTCCAAGTTGCCTTTGGTGCAAAGAGCTGTGAAGAGGGTGACACATTGAGAAGAGTTAGTCTTAGTGGAGTGCAAGTGGCTCTTGGGTTTAGGTTGAAAATCCCTAGAGTAGACAAGAGCTGGCATTGGGCATTGTTCTTGTGGCAGAGCTGGTACATAGTGAGCCTTATAAGAAAAAGGAGTAGCAGCTGCATTAGCTCAGTTGCAGGCTGTAGCACTTAATGCTGTCCTGAAATAACATTCAGAACGTGGAAATGAATGATGAGTCGTACATTCTATATAATGACTGATGTTTATTCTGAAGGACATTAGAATTAAAGTATCTTAAAAAAACCTTGAAGATTTAGAAGCAGTAAGCATTAAACTCTGTTATATCATGTTTCAGTCTAGAAAAATGAGTAAGCCCTGTGCATTTGAGAAATCATACAGTTCTTTCAAACCCAGGTGGGCTTTTGTTGATTATATTACTTACTGCAGTGAAACTTTTTTCTAGTTTCCCTTCAAATAATTGTAGAACCTTTTAGAGTAGTATATCCAGAACTTCTCATGGCATGCTTAGTAGCAATGCAGGTGCCTACAATGACAACTTAGTGTTGGAAGAAAATATTCTAGCATAAAAATGATGCTGATTAGAATATTGTATATTGTTTGCTTATTACATAAGCATTCTGTTTTGAGTAGTTAGTTTGTATACTTTTGAGTCATCTTCTGCAATTATCTAAAATACATTTTTGTTGTGTTTTGAATGCAATTGTTTTTCAGGTCATGGAAAAACTCCAAAAGATGCTGCTTCTGTTCGAGCTACACATCCTATACCTGCAGCCTGTGGCATATACTATTTCGAAGTTAAAATTGTCAGCAAGGGAAGAGATGGGTAAGCGTTGAGTCCATTATTAATTATTACTTGAAATACTGTCTCACAAATCAGTGTACACATCTCTCGTTTTTTCTTGACAGAGAAGTTAGTGTTTGAACGACTATACTTTGACTCTGCTTTTACCTTTAAAGGTGTTGGGTTTTGACTATATGGCTTTACAGACTTTTATGTAATTTTTAGGAAGTTTTTAGGGTGTGCAGCAGACCAGCTTACCTCCTCGGTGCAGTCTTTTCATATGTGTCGTATCAATTTTAAAACGGAAAGTTATTCTTAAGGCTACTTGTTGGTGACCAGTAATAAGAATAAAGGGGAATGTTCTGAATAGGTGCCTGGGAATTTGTCACCCTATGGAAAGAACAAGAGTGATGAATGAGTGCAGCTTCTGCTTCCCAGAATCCATCTGAATTATGAATCTGTTGAAGCACGGGTGATACCATGCTTTTAAGTCTACTGAGGCAGATAGAATCTCACCTGGGAAAGTCCTGAAGTGCTAATGAAGTCTTTGCTAGACCACTTTAATTCCTTTTCATCTTTCACTGCTTTTGGTAGAGGGTGTGTTTTAATCCTGAGACATTGATTATGCTGCCTATGTAGGAGTACATAAGGAATACTTCTTTCCAATATGCTGTAGTACATGTTGTGGTTCTACTTCAAGGTTCTAGTCAGGATTGGATGTCCTTGTCCTAGGTACTGTACAAGCATGTTGCAGATGCTGGTGTCCTGTTGTGAAAATAAATCTTGAGAGAAAAGAACTGTGTCGTAGCTCTTTGGATGAAATTCAGTACCTTTGTCTTTCCTTTGTCTGTCTTGCTGCCATTTCTCTCTTTCATTTTCCCAGTGTTCTGTAAGCCTTCTGTAAGTCAGAAACAGTATTCAAACTTTTTTTGTTTTGCTTATAGTATTGTATAGAGATATTTTGAAAGAATAGCCTCTCAGGACTGCTGCTGCCTTGTAGGGGCATTTATGAGTTTGTTATCAGTTCTGTTCCCAAAAGTTATCCCTGAGAGATTTCTTTGGTATGAAAAACTTATGTCTGTATGTTCCTTTTGTCACGCTATGAAGACCTAATTATTTTTAAATTGAGATGACAGAAATTAGTGTTTCAGGTAATGTTTTGCTATCAATTTTAGGAACACCTTTTGTGGTTTGGTTTGGGTTTTTTCTGGGGTTTTTTTTTCTTAAACATTTTTTTAAAATTGCCTTGCTGGTGTCAGTTAAGGAGAAGTTCTTACTGTGATGTGCTAGTAATGCACAGGTCTCCTCCTGAAATGTATTTCTGCCTGATGAGTTTGGAAGCTAGCTTTTTTGAAGTGATGACTTTCAAAAAGTGCCCGTGTGTGGGGATGTCATTTTACATAGCTCCTCTAACACTTTACCTTAGACCTCTTTGTGTTGCTTTTTAGTAATTTCTAATTCAACAGGCCACTCGGGGCAATCCTACAAAAGTAGAAAACACCTTTGAGTAAAGTGTTCCAAGGTTTTGTAATTTAAATGGTTATTTATGAGGTGTACATAGCTAAGACTTGTGAAGTTGCCTGCTGAGATTGCTTAAAAAAATGGAGGGGTACTTTTTTCAGTTAATGATAATATATACTGCCATGTCCTTGCTTCAGCCTTGTGACCTTTTTTTAGTGTCACTTTATGAAACATTAGCTGCATAATGAGCTGAGATGTTAATTTTTTTTCACTGTATAAGACAGTATGGATGCTGAGGAATACTGTGCACAGAGCCAAAGCCAAATCTAGCTTAGCTGATAAAGAGCAGGAGTTGACATGTGGAGCCTCACTGGATGTAATGTGTGTATCTCTAGACCCTGTTTTCAGGTCCAAGAGGTCTTTGACTAGATGTAGTATGAATCTCTTACAGTTCAATTTTATGCTGCATTCAAACTAAGAAATTCTTCTGTAATAAGTAAACTGGGGAATTTAATGCAGAGATATATAAGTAGGTCTATAGAAACCAGTTTGCGTCTGATAGGGTTTATTAGTTCTTTCTCACTGCCTGTTGTGTTTCACACGGCTTGCTCCAGGTACATTTTTACCAGTTTTTTTTCTTCTTTACTTGGTGTCTGGTAATGGGAACAGAGTTCAGGAGGACTGTATCTGTAGAGGACCAGCATGTAACTAACAGGGTCAATTAGTTAAAATGTCTTACTGTTGCACAGCCTGAGCCTGGCTGTGGAAGCACTACAGCTGTATTTTATAGTACTGTTTAAAATAAATCCTAGACTACCCGAGGCAACTCAGATATCTATCTGCAAGCTGAAGTGTAGCTTTCAACTTTCATAAATGTCAATGGATAATTTAACGGTGTTTATTTGGAGTTCCCTTTGGTAGTAACCTTTACTACTTATATATTTTTTTTTTAATAAACTCAGCTTAAAGTATTTAGTCTATGTACTATGTTAATGGGCAAGTCTAACAGCATTCTTGCTAAAAACCTAGCCTAGGAGATTTGGTTTTTGTGCTGCTGTAGCACTTGATGGCACTGCTCCTGGAATATGATCTTGTGTGTCTCAAAGTTGCTGGGCAATCACAAAGATGATTCTCTTCCTCTGAAGGAGCACAGCCCTTTTTAGTATAGGGCATAGATATGGCATGGTTTCCAGTATAGCTTGTCATAGCTGTCTGTGTGCAAGAACAGCATTGGTTTTGTCACACTAATAACCTAGGTCATTAAATTCTTTACGTATTTTGGGGGGGGGTTAACAGTCTTGAGTAGGAATTTGAAGCTGGATAATACATTAAATTTGCAGATGTTCATGATAGTCAGCTTCTAGGCATTATGGACACAATAAAGAAAGCACAAAAGCAGGTTTACTAGGAAGTAAGAAATGGGTATGGAGGTTGGTGTTGCAGAGCAGGGGAAGAGTGAAGTTGCTTTTTGATGCCTCAATGAGGGGTGATAGGGCCATGGAGCAACTGATGGTAACAGATAAGAAAAAGGGAAGTGAGAATTAAGGTTAATAAAAGCAATAAGGTTGAAATATCATTCAAACAAAAACTGTCTTGGTATTTGTACAGTTGTGCTGGTTTTGGCTGGGATAGAGTTAATTTTCTTCATAGTAGTTAGTATGGGGCTATGTTTTGGATTTGTGCTGAAAACAGCGATAACAGGGGGATGTTTTAGTTACTGCTGAGCAGTGCTTACACAGATCCAAGGCCTTTTCTGCTTCTCACCCCACCCCACCAGTGAGTAAGCTGGGGGTGCACAAGGAGTTGGGAGGGGACACAGCCAGGACAGCTGACCCCAACTGACCAAAGGGATATCCCATACCATATGACATCATGCTCAGCATATACAGCTGGGGGGAGAAGAAGTAAGGGGAGGACATTTGGAGTGATGGCACTTGTCTTCCCAAGTAACCATTACGCGTGATGGAGCCCTGCTTTCGTGGAGATGGCTGAACACCTGCCTGCCGATGGGAAGTAGGGAATGAATTCCTTGTTTAGGTTTGCTTGTGTGCGCAGCTTTTGCTTTACCTATTAAACTGTCTTTATCTCAACCCACGAGTTTTCTCACTTTTACTCTTCTGATTCTCTCCCGCATCCCATGGTGGGGAGTGAGCAAGTGGCTGTGTGGGGCTTAGTTGCCGGCTGGGGTTAAACCATGACAGCAGTGTTTGGCACGAAGAGTTCGAAGATCTTTTATGTGCTGCTACAGTACAGATATGTGAAATAATTATCTTAAATATTTTAAAATTCTTGTTAAAAGTGCTAACCAGCTGTCATGTTGCTCTGTAAATATTTTCTGTTGTTCTTTATTTCTTCAGTTTTCTTTCTTAATTTTATGTCGTCTTTTGCAGTCTGAGGACCTCTGTTTATTTACATTCTCCTTTTATACTCTCTTTTGCTTTGTTTTGGTTGGCTTCATATGGAACATTGTGGACAGTGATGTGAGCGATTGGAGATGATAACAGTAGATGAGTAATGAGTGTAAGTATGGGGAACAGTACCAAGGTGATGATTAGAAAGCATGGTAGGAAGGAGAGTATTAACTACAATAAATTATATCTGCATCTCTATTGAAATCTCCAGTTAATTTAAAAAGAAGTAAATACATATATGTGTCACTTAACACAAAGTATAGCAGCAAGTATTGTCAAAAATTCTGATGTAGTTGGGGAAGCTAAACATAGTTTTAACTTTAAATTAAACCTTTGTAAGCTCTTAACACAGCCCTCACTTGCAATTGATCTATCAGAGAATCGGAAGTAACATATGTAGTTTTTGTTCTGTACTTTCTTAATACAGTGCTCAAGGGAGGGAGATAGGCATGGCATTGCCTTTTGCACACAACTCTCTTTAGTTTCATCTAAATTTCTAGAACAGGAGCTTAATTAAAGCAAACTACATTGGCAGTCTAGGAAGGGGAATGAACAAGAGTGTGCTCAGTCCTATCAATCTGTTCTTGTGATTTGGAGATGTAAGCCTTAGTCTCTAAACCTGCTCTAATACTATACTGTCTCCTCACTTTCCAAGAATGACCACCATGGTGGCCATTCTCTTAGCTAGGTAAGTATATCCAAATGAGACTTTTTCCAGTCTCTCTCAAATCTTGATTTCAGTTTTCTTACGCTGCTTTTTACTAAGTTCAGTTGTGCTAGTCTTTCACATATTTAGGTCCTCTCGCTTTGTGTAGAGTGGTAATGCATCTGCCTTACAGCCCCACCGTTAGTATTTTATTTCAGATACCAGTTAACGTTTCCTTCTTGTACACAACTGAAGATACTTGCATGATACTGTCATAGTTTATGTAAACTACAAGTCTGATAGCTTTGCACTGTGGCTGTGGGCATCCTTCTTTAATGGTGAAGAGTCATCTGTAATCTCTCTCAGCTGAGAGTCTGTGAGCTTTGCTGTAACCTGAGCTTGCACTCTTTGGAATTTCATACTGGACGTATGCATACTCCCGTTCCACTTTCCAAGGGGCTGGCTCAAGGGTATCCACTGGCTACCTGGCTTTCAGAAGCAAACTGCCTTCCATTATTTTATGTTATAAACAGCTTACGTGTGTATGATTTACTGAGTGATCATGCATTTCTACATGAATTTCAGTCTTAGGTTTGTTGGTTCTTGTAACTAATTTCTTCATTTCCAGTCAGGGCAATGGTTTTTGGATGTTTGCAATTCTTACTATAAACTGTAGCTTGAAGACTTTGTGGTGATTTGGCCATGAGAAGAAGCAGTCTCTGACCACTCATTGAGTTCACTTCCCTTGTCCCAATTTGTGACTGTTTGTGTCAGCTTCACGGTAAACCCGATTGGGTAGCTCATTCTCCAAAAGTTGACCTTGAGAGTGAGTTAGTTTTTAGCCAGGTTCATTCCCCAGTATGGCTGTTTGTATTGCGTCATGAGTAGCTGTGGTAGCAGAAGAGAGGGGAACTTGAGGCAGAAATGAGCATCTGGGCCCAGGAGGGTGGGAATGCTACTTTTGGTCATGGTACCAGCTTACGCCCACTTAATTTTAGTTTAAATACAGCTTTTTTGGTTTTTTAAATCTTTCATGAGAAGAGATTTTTTCCCATCTGTTTCTTTCCAGGGAAAAATGAACTTCTGGGGAAAATGCCTTTATCCTTGGCGTCTTGAATTTCTGTCCATTCTTTATCTTAATCATTGATTTGTAAATACAATTACTAGCAATGGGCAAATGACAGTAATGCCATTTACTTCTAGACAGCCTTTAGTGCTTTTAGAACAGCTGAGGAAGATGTATGCTTAAAATGCAGAATCCTCTAAGCAGATGTGCTACTTTTTTAAAAGAAGAATGAAAACAAGAATTGGAAGTGGTAAGCCATCTAGAAGAAAAGATTGAAACTAAGTTTAGAAAGGCTTTAGTCTTTTAGCACACAGCACTTAGCTTACACTTCTGTGAGCATGGTTGTTTAGTCTGTGGTGTGACTGTACTGATGCAGATCTTCATGGGCATGCTTTATATTGCATGTGTTAGTTCTGCTAAATGTTCTGCACTAAAATAAAATGTTACTACAGCAACTCATGCAAGTAATCAGTATATTTTTGGTAAAGCAGTGTTAATAAGGCTTTAGACACCTGTTGGATTATGGCTGTTTTTTAACACTGGCCATGCAATCAGTCATCTGTTGTTTTGGCAGTATCTTGTAGTATGTGTTGTGTACGTGATGAAGTGGGTGAAGAAATTAAAAAAGGAAAAACTATCCAAACCAAAAATACCATGAGAATTAAGTTTGAGTTTTCATGACACCCAAGGCTATGGTTTAGCCTGAGCTGTTTTAGTGCGTTTGAGTGATGTTTGTGAAACAAAAAATGCTTTTTTGTCTTCTAGAGCCATGTATGTGTAACTCTTTAAACAGAAACCATACTTTTTTTGTTGCAAATTGTTTCTGTTGCAATAAGTTGGCTTTTCCTTTAGCAGCCAGTATACCCATCTTCTTGTTCGCAACAGAAGTGTAAACCAATAAACAAAATATAGAACATTGTCCGTTGCTCTTTTGTTTGTATTTGTTTTGTACACTACTAATCTCATGTAAAAACTTGGTGCAGTCTTAAGACCTACTTTTACAGTTTTGATATGTCCCCAGCAGTTATTTGTTACAATAACAGGCATTTGTTACAACAACATGCAAACTACACTCAGTCTCTATTTACATACAAGTGTATCTTGCAGCATTATTAGCAGAGTACTTGTGTATGGAAGTAGAATCTGATAAAGTCGGAAGTAGCTTTCTTGCATTAGTGTCTTCATTTGAATTGTAGCAGCTGCAACAAGAGATTGGATCATGAATCAGCAACTGTTTCTTTTCTTAAACTGTAGCAGTAATTCATTTTTCACCTGAGTGTATGAGACCAGACATTTGACAGAACTGAACAGCAACTAAATGTGTAAGAGGATTATTTTGAGGTTTGTGTTTAACGGGTCAGGAATACGTGGAACTGGAACAAGAGAGTTTTATTTCCTTGTTAATGTTTTCTAAAAATTAAGATTTCTGATTTAAAAAGAAAGTCAAGAGAAAATATATTTGGTTTCTTGGTCCCTGCTTCTTGCAAAATCTTTTAAGTTCTTTCTTTGTTATGAGGTTCATTCGCATAAATATAGTGTATAGATTATAATCTTACTGCAGCCCGGATTTATGTTATATTATGGTCTATGCAACTATTCTTCTCTGACAGTATGGTCTCCAAAAAGGCTTTAGTGCTTAGGGAGAAGTGTCACAAGATAAAATTGTGCAACCTCAGAAAGTGAGAGGGATGTCAGTAAGTGAGAATCTTCCTAGGAACATTATAGGAGTCACAAGGAAAATGTTACAGGAATAACAGTTTGAAGCACTATGCAAGATGACTGCCTGACTTTTTTTTGTTTTTTTTTTTCTCTCTATGTAGAACTGGATTAATCTGAAACCTCGGTTTATCATGTTTCCTTGGAAACATTCCATAAAATTAAACTTGTTTTCAATTTGAAATGAAAGGCTCAAACTGTCTATGGCATATTTTGAAACATTTAAATAGAGAAAAATTTAACAGCTCATTTCTTATTGTGATTGTGTAGACAATAAGAATCTTGGATTAGCATATTCCTACAAAATTTTAATGCAGAGTAACTATATTAAAGATGAAATTTAGATACCTTTTTAGTGTGCTGTATTTCTGACCTTATAGTATAGTGTCTGTGAAGACAGCGTAGAAAAACTATAGAACATTATTCAAACTTTTTACGTCCTTGCAAGTCAGTTGTGAAGGCCCTTTAGAAGATCATTTAGTCTTAAAATTCTTAGATGTTGCCGTTTTTTCTACTTGTACCCTTTTCTGAGATACAAACTTGACAGTAAAACAAACTGCACTTGTTGTATAGCCTACATTTTTTTTCAGTGTTAATTCTACTTTTCTTAGTAGTCAACACATTTGAAACATTAGGATGTTTTCGGTTGCCTTATTTATGGGTGTAAACATCTGTTAGTGCTTGGACTTGGGTTTCTTACGGATATTATGGTAACTTAGGTTTTAACACCATACGGTTGAAGTTTCTTTCTTTAAATGTATAACATGTAGGTGATAAGATGCCAGGTTGATTATTTACTTTCATCATCACCAAAAGAGCTTGGATTTCGATGCATGGTGTAGCAGTTTCCTGGATTATACTGTCTTTAAGAGAACATGTAGGCACAGTGAAAGTCAGAAGGAATTTGACTCCTTGCAGATAGCAGGTTGCTAATGAAATCTCCATGGTAGGGAAGCTGTTAGGGTTTTTTTCATTTACTTAAAGATATGTTAAATTATTTTACTTGTCTTTACAAATACAGTATGGGATATTTTTGTGGGTTTTTTTTTTTTTAACTAGAGAATTGGTTATTTAGTACTTACATTTATCTTTAGCCACTAGTAAGCCTTCTGAGGTACCTGTGATTTGGTATAGTTTTTGAGATTCTGTATTCCTCTTTGTGGAATGGGTGGGATAGGATATAATTAACCTGAATTCTGATTATTATCAACTACCATATTGAAAGATCTTCCATACACCTTCAATACAGTGGCCAAAAGATCTAACAGGACAGTTTCAAATAAAAATCAGAATTGTGTGTCTTTTATATGAACTGCTGGGTTTTTTTCTTTTTCCTTATGTTTTAGCAGTCTCCAGTTCTGTACCGTCTCTTATTGCTATTTTTTCCTTCTATTTGGTTCTGTTTTTTTTTTATTTCTCACACTTAGTCTGTTCAGGCATCCAAGTAGAAACTTTAGGCTCCAGCAAAAATGTGAATTTAGCTCTTTGACTGGAAAGATACTTGAGAAGAAAATAGTTATTGTGAGCTTGCTGCTTCTTATTTATTCCACTGCAGAGAAGCCTAGGCTTTTCAGTCTGTGTAAGTGGAAAAAAATAGGTATCATAGTGCCTGTATTTTTGACACTGACTTTTCTTTTGCTTTGTGGCAAAAAGTTGAAAATTCAGCGAACTTTAAACTCTGTAGTTTTGTAGTATTCCTAAAAATTTCTGTATGGCTCGCAGTTGTGAAATGTAAACTAGAAGATGGGCTGAGACACTAAAATGGTAATCTCTATCTTTAATGAACTGGAACAAGAATAAATACAATTTGAAATGAAAAAGCAAGAGTATGTAAGATGCGCTTGCTTTCTTGGTCCTTAATACCAATTTGGCTGCACTTTAAATCTGTTTTCAGCCATAGTCTCTTATTTCAGTCTCCTATGGGTTGATTTCACATATTCCATGGGTGGTTTTACATGTTGTTTGTAGTTTTATGAGCTCCTGTAAGACTTGAGCACTTTAATGAAGTGGTGCATAGTAATCGGTGGGACCAAAATGGTCAGAGAGAGGGGCTTCTTAACAAAAAGGGTCTCAGGCCACTTCCTTCCACTTGCCTAGGTAAGTGATCCTCCCACTGCAGCAGCCAGGGATGTTTATGGGTAGGGAGTTGAGGTGGAGGCACCATCTGCAGGTACAGAGGGAAGTAATGAGGGAGGCGGCATCAGAACCACACCAGTATTCACCCTCTTCGGTCTCTCAAACCGTCATGTCCATTTCTGGAAGGTGCTACATGTCAGAGTGAGCGTGCTGCTTCCTGGTGTTGACACCTGTTTCCCCAGGGCCGCTGTTACGGCCACATAGTCTAAGTGGACCTGTTCTTCCCGTCTGTGGCTGTCTCCTAGACCAAACCCATTTGTGTGACAGGACAGGACAGCAGGAAATGCATCGTGAAGTGACTGAGAACAGTCTGGGCCTGCGTTGCACCTGGGTGCTAGCATGTCTGCTCGTTGTGCTGCCCTGCATTTTTATCGGGGACTAAGGGAAGAAAACTTAAATGCATAGCTCTGCCACGGTTCATCTGATTCTGAGGCGCGTGATGTGTGAACCTTAAGGAAGCAAACAGGAGGACAATTTATGTAATTCCTGCCACTGAAGCGAGTCTTTTTGCAAACAATGACTCTGGACCTAAATATGGGCCTAAATATTCTTTAAAAACCAAACAAAGAAGTCTTTTTAAGCCTATAAAGCTTACAGGTGCCAGAAAAAGAAAAAAAAAGTTACATGTAGTGGTTTGGCATAAATACAACTCCTGTTGATGAATTTTAGAGCATCTAAAGCCTATCTGTCATGGTACTGTTTTCCCCCTCATTTTATAGTAGTGTGCTATATCTAGTTGAACATGAGATTAGCAGCTATCCATCAGCTATAACAAATAATAAATTAGCTTAATTGATGAGCCTTTAATTTCACTCACTTCCAAACCATAAATTGTAGACATTCCTTTTTCCTTTTGAAAGATGTCTATAGTAAATGTGTTCATTATTTGAAATGTTTTAATCTACTTTTACTTGAGCTTCTGTTAATACCAAGTCTCCTTGATGAAATGATGTTAACATTGCAAGTAGTTGTAAGTGAATCCCAGGGAAAAACACATACTGTTGAACATCCGTCTTCTTACTGAGATGGTGTCAGTGCCTAGTACCTTCTAGTCATTGCCAGTGGGTGAAGAATCCTTGTTCCCAGCTGTATTAAATACAGTGGGTCCGTGTTTACAGTTATTACTGAGTTAAAGAGGAGGCTCAGAATATATGATATCTAAGGGAGAAAAAACAGGTGGTACCAAAATGTTATGTAGATGATGATTTTCTATCTAGCATTTTTGTGTAACCTTAGTCTTGTGTCTATAAGAATACTGAAATGAAACTTTGATTGGGATGAACGTTTTTTTTAATATGACTCATGTTGAAAGGCTTTTTGCAGTCAGTGGAGTTCTTTAAGTTATCTAAAATTATTTTTAAAAATAAATTTCCATTCTTTAATCAATTCTCCTTAACAGGAGACTTTACAATAACAGATTTTCAGTCTTTACATGAGAATCCTTCATGCATCAAACTCCAGACTATGCTAATAAGACCTCTACCTTTATTATTTAAGACAAAATCAAGGGTTTTCCACTTGTTGCTTTCATTTATAATTGTTTCATTGACTCTGCTGCTGCAGTGGTGCCTCAGTAATGTAATTAGCAATGCAGCAAAGACTAATCCTTTTGTTTGTTGCCCTTTGCTTCAGCTCTCCAGTATCTCTAAATGTAATATCTGCTATATATAGTTCTGAGGTTCCATTTCATGCTGGCATCATGGAGGGAGAGGAAGATGGTATCATACATTAGAAATTATCAGAGGAGGGCTTTGTAAATATCAAACATAGAATCAGGTGAGGTAACTGTTGGAAGTGATCAACAGAAAAAAGCAGAAAGCCCAGTACACAATTAAGCGTATGACTTCTGAGATTTGCTGCTCAGTTTCATTCTCTGTGAAATGTATTTAAAATAGCAGATTAACCTGTACTTCCTAGTAGAATAGTTGCTTAATATGGCATTTTATGAGATGGGAATACAAAGGTCATGTTTGTTGACTTAAACTATTTTCAAATTGGCATGGGTGAATATTTTTTTTAATACAGTCTATTTATTATTTAACGACAAATTCATGTTAACTAATTTGAACTAGTGTCAAAATTATTTGAATGTTTTGATAAACTAGGAAATTATTTTAGGTGATTTTTTGGATGCTGTCTTTAGTTGGCGGGGGAGGGTTGGTTTATTTTGGGCAGGGGGGGATTGGTGAAAGCCTAACTTTTTATTATGCTGTTTTTCTTTTCGGATTGCTGTCATGATATGACTTTTGCTTAAGAAACAGAAGCAAAATTGATTTTACTAACTTCAAATAGTGTGATTTGGAGTTTGGGAGATCATTCATTTCAGCTTTTCAGTATTTGCTGTTAAATTGTTAACAATTGTACTAGACACTGACTTTATTAAAACTACCTATTGTAAAGCTGACTTTTGGACTTTATTGACCTAGCCATAACTTATTTAGACTTAAGATTACTGGTTAGTATAGTAAAAATATTTTCCCTCTTTAGTTTGCCAACAGATTGCCCACAGCTGAGTAACCTTGCTGGTAAATTTCTCAAGTTAGCATTCTGCTCTATGATCCAGGCCTTTAATGTTTTAGTGTGATCTTTTCATAAGTGCTGTGCAAGGATGCATTTTGCTGCTGAAAAAATGCAGTTTTGCATGTATTTTGTAAAATTACTCATTCCAGATTGTCTGCAGAACATGATTAGGTATGTTGAAGATGATGAAATTGGTATGTGTATAGCTTTACCCCTACTTTCAGAATAAGGCATGGCTGTTGTCTGTCTTCGTTCATGCTTTAAACTTTTATGGCTAATATCAGTATTCTCCATTGATAACCCAGGACACCTAAAAGAGAAGAAAGTTGTCCTTACCTCCTGCAGGGACAGAATCTGTCTGTATTAAACCATATAAGCTAGGAATTACTTTTCGGTTCCCTTGCTGTTATGCTACTATTAAATGACTTGTCAGCAGCTTAATTGGTATATGATTAATCAGCATAGTGTTTCTTGGCAATATCCCACATATATATGTATTTTTATAAGAGACAGATAAATTTCTTTTTTGTTCTTTCATTTTTACAGTTACATGGGAATTGGGCTTTCAGCACAGGGTGTGAACATGAACAGACTACCAGGTATGTTTCAGTATTTATTATGTTTGATAAGTGACTTACTTTGCTTAATTGTGTTTTTTAAAATATGCTTGACCTTGATGGGAAGGTTCTGGTAAGCACCAGAGTGTGTAGCATGCCATCTCTGTGTTGTATCTGTTATCTGAATTATGTAAAGTTTGCAGCTAAAAAGTTTAGCTTTTACTGTACACTTGCTCCTGTACTACTTCCCTCAACCCCTAGTGTTATTTATAACATTATGCAGATACTTCTTAGCAGACAAATACATTTTAAAATTTTCATTGTGTTCCCTGATAAAAATGAAGCTATCCATTTCCTTGCTCTATAAACTGAATTTCTAGCAATAAACATGAGCTACTATGATAAAAACTTTCTGTCAAACATTGAGTGGGCTCTCCCACTGTCAGTTTCTTTACTGGTACCTTTCCAACCTTAATAATAAGGATGTGTAGCGTAGTTTTAAGTTTTGACTGTTCCATTGACCTGCATGGTCAGGGACGCTGTCTTGTTAACAATTGTCTGCAGTATCTCTATATAGTATTAAAAGAAGTTTTGTGTGTGTGTGTGTACATGTGGGTTTTTTAATATAACTTTAAATATTCAAAACAAAAAAACCAAAACCCTGGGGTTTTTTTTAAATTGTTACTATTAGCCAAGTATACCATCATGTTGAATTGACCTTAGAGTATCTGTATTCTTTCTTTTGCATTGTTACTTTCTCACCCAAATGTTCTGGTGGAGATCCTTATGATGATGGCAAATCCTAGTTACACTGTGAGCCCAACTAAGGCTGGTGAATTATTATTGCGTGGCATTAGGTTTATTTTGAGTATGATTTAGGATGCATTGCAAATAATTATCAAAGTTACTACTAATCAATATAACTGCAGTAATTTAGGGTATTTAATTTACTGAGAGATGCTTAATGTGGTGCCAGCTGAAGCTACTGATCGTACAGATTAAGGGCCTAAGTATGGAAAATACTTTCAAATTAACCTGTTAGGCAGCAGCTTGAGAGAAGAATAATAAACCCACAACCTTTTACTCTTTAAAAATAATTTGAGTTGTCAGTATAAATTCTTGTAGTCAGAATGTTCATATGTGTGTGTATATATATATATATGAAATTTGGCTATTTGTGTTAAAGATCATGTTTTATATTATTTTGAATAGGCATTTAATAGATCTGCTAGGAAGATTCTGTGGTGCCTGAGAGTTTACTCCTTTTCTATGTGTTTTTGTTTAGTATTGAATTGCAGAGAGTGTGGACAGGTCTTCTCAAATGAGCTCAGACTAAAATTGCTTGCTGTGAATTTCATTGACTAGTGTAACAATATGAAGCTTCTTAACGGGTTCTGCAGCTTCTTCACCTGCAAAATTAGCACCATATTTGCGTACATAATGATTTGCCTGCTGGCTGTGACTTTCACCTGTATTGATAATCCCCCCCCCCCCCCCTTTTTTTTTTATTTTTAGGGGCAGCAAAGCTAATGACACTATAGTCTGGAGATTCTGCTATTACGCAGAGACTGCTTGCTGCTGAATAGTCATTGAGAATAATCAGGAGTAGAAATGTGTTCCCCCAGAGATGCATGTTTGGGTTTCAGCCAGGAAGAATTTGATTATGACATATGGTAGCAATAGTTTTGCAAGATGAAAGGAAGAACAGGAGAATCTTAACTGCTTTATTGGGACATGTCAGATCTGCATATAGGATTTCAAATTTCAGCATTGTAGCTGATTATATTTTTGGTGTTGATAATTTTGTGTGTTCACTTAAAGAGAAAAATGTGTTATCTGAATTGGCAGTACCTGTTATGTACCTGTTCAGCCATTTTGATAAAAGAAGTTGCCATTTCTTTAAATGAAACAGATTTGTTCGTTAGATAAGAAATCTTAGAAAGCAGAAAGCTGAGCATAGTAATTAACCATATTAACCTGGTTAGAATATACTAACTTTGCATACTCTTTCCATTATTTCCTAATAAAGGAAACTAATAAATTGGAAATGCTTTTGTTCTCTAGGTTGGGATAAACATTCATATGGTTACCATGGAGATGATGGACATTCTTTCTGTTCCTCTGGAACTGGACAACCCTATGGGCCAACGTTTACTACGGGTGATGTCATTGGTTGTTGTGTCAACCTTATCAATAATACCTGCTTCTACACAAAGAACGGACACAGCTTGGGTATGGAGAAATGTTATCTTTACTGATACCGTTATGTCTGTAAGTCTGTTGTAAATCTGAAAGTCTCTTCGTGTCAGGAGCAAAGTGTTTGAATAGTTCTTTTGATAGTCTCGTAATATATTAATTAATTAAAGAATTGAGAAGAATAATCTCTTGTGTGCCACTTGCACTAACATTCCTTGTGAATTTGGAAGGATTTGTCATAGCACCTCATTCCACAGGACCTGCATTTATGAACTCTGCTACTAAATCAACAAATAATACTTGATGTTTATAAGGTAACAGATAATAAGAGAACTGGAGAAATGGAGAGTGGATGTAGCTAAAATTCATTGCTGCTATATGGGGGACACCTAGCCTTCACTAAAACCTTACATTGGATGGGTGTTACTTTGAACATATGTTGGAGAACAGTGTCTTTTGGATTCCCAGTCTGGAGTCATGCATAGTTGGGCTAAAGCCATGAATTATACAAGTTGCGCTAAAATTATGTCCATTACATTTTTGTGGTAAATTTTAGTATTATGCAACACTGCAAGACAATTTTTGAGTTTGAAGATGTCAGGAGAGGGTAGAGATAAAATATTTGATGCAATATATATAATAATTCAGTTACTTAATGCAATTTAATGAGCAAAGATACAGAGTGTAAAGAAAGAAGGAAAAAAAAAATCTACTTCCTGTATTAAGGAGAGAGCAAAGGCTTGGGAAGAGTTCTTGGAATTGTGCGGAGGGGAGTAGGAAGTCTCGAGGGATAAAGCTCAGAAAGAAGAAATAAGGTTTTTGTCATGGGTAGAAATGTGATAAGGAAAAGAGAGTCTATGTTGAAATGAAATAAAGAGATTACTGAGATAGGGACTCTAGAAGTCGCTGTTCTATGTTCTCACATTGCCAAACAAGAGGAAGGTTTGGAAAGTAGTAAGGGGAAGGACATGGTTTAAATTCTTCTCCTTGTCTCTCAGAACAAGACTGCCTGTTTGTTTGCTCAGGCCCTGAGCAAACAGATCTAACTTCGGAGTTTTCCTGCCCCTGCTCAGAGCAAGGCTTAGATGCCTCCAGAGGTCAATTCCAAGTAATAATTTCCGTGATTCTATTCTATCATGATTTAATGTTTCTTCTAAATTGAATGAGTCTATATACCTGGACTTAATACCTTGACACCTATGGCAGTGGGATACTTGAGCCATGCACTGTGTAGTTGTTTCTTTTGGCCCTGTTTCAGGGTATATGTCAAAATGGAAGATAACAGGCTCATGTCGTGTTTACCCTAATCTTTAACTGGGTTAAAGCTGGGAAGGGTAGTCTTACCTTATTCCCCTTTTGGAACTGGTAACAGTGTGCCTGCAGGTAAGTTGGATCAGATTATTGATCAACTGAAGAGACACTGGTTTTCTGACTACCCTTATGGTCACACGCTTGGAAGAGCTAAAGAGGGAGGAGCAGAACCTTCTCTTTCAGTGGAAGTGTTAAAGCAGACTGGATTAGGCCAACTGTGAAACAATACTCCAAGTGATTAAAGTCTGTTTAAAGAGGAGAACAGAATGGCATAGGTGAGGAGAGGCTGGTAAAATGTCATCTGTCATAGAGTCTGACAAATACTTTCTGGATTTCGGAAGGAAACCTGACAGCTGTTCTACTGTTGTGGGCTTTGCTAGCTTGAATTTCTGACAGAGGAAAATGGATTCTGTGTTTAGGGGAAAAAGAAATGAGAAATTTTGGCTGTCTTGCTGAGTTGTTGCTGCTAGTTGTCCAGAATTCCTGTACAATTGTGACTTGGAGGACATTTATGTTTCTTCTCTGGGCCACAGATGCAGTCTAGAGTATTGGAAATCTCTGGCTCAGCCTGGGATTTGATGCTACAAAAAGGGCTAAGCAATTATTTATGCAAGTGTGAAATCCTGGGTTGGGGAAAAAAAAAAAAAACCAAAACCAAAACAAAACCAAAAAACCCCAATACCTACATGGCACTCGGTCATCGTTTGTCTATCTTGCCTATTGCCATGGTTATTTTGGAAAAGGGTGAGTTAGATGTCAAAATGTGCCAAACAGAGAAAGTGGTAGTAGCTTACAAAAAGTTAGAGTGTGAACAGGTAAAAAATAAAATGATAGTTTTGAGATGTGATGGGAGTAAACAGACTCACTCTATATGTCATGCTTTTGTATCAAAGATGTGAGTAAGGAATCCAGATGCTCTTGAGATTTGAAATCTTGGTGAAGAACGGAGATGGAAAGCAGGGGTGGAATTTAGGACAAAAGGTTAAAAGCTTTGTTTTAATCTTAAATTTGAAAAGGCAGTGATACCCACCCCCCACCCCCCCCCCAAATTGCATGATGTTCCTGAAGTGTATAGAGGTCAGATTTTTCTCTGATCCTGAGACAGCAAAATCACTGCTTTGGTCTTATGGGTAGATGGATACTTGTAATTATATAACAAGATATTAATCTATTCTGTTTGAAAACCAAAAAACCCTGGCGTGGATTAGAGTGAAACATTTACTAGACTGGTTTGGAGTATTATAGGCATGTGCTGCTCATGTAAAGATAATGCATACTTATGAAGAAAAGTAATGGCAAACAAGAAAAGACACTTAAATCTTGGTGTTGGAGCATCGAGACATGCAAGTGAAAAAATATCTTCAGATATTCTTATTTTTCTTCTTAATTTTAATCTGTAGCCAGAATTTTCATACTTTCTAATCTGCATATCTGTATGATGTTTGCTAAATCTTACGCTATATTTTGAAAAATTGAGGGCAAATTGAGTACTTTTGAATGACAATTACTTTCTGCCAAATATTGCCCTTTATTACTGAAGCACTTCAGTTGTGCCTAAGCATCATGGATGTCACCATACTTAACTACTTATTTCTGAGATGGTTTGGGTGAGTTTTGTGAACATATAATGATACACTTAGGAAAATGAGGCTAGAATCCAGACATATGGAAATTAATCTTAATTTTCTCTTCATTACAGGCATCGCTTTCACAGATTTACCGGTAAGATAAGTGCATTTTCAAACAGCTTTCCCCTTTGTATTATAAACAGATGTTTCAGATGTAACTTGCATTTACTCATGCTTCTTGAAAATACAACGATAATCTTCTTAACCAATTTAATATCGGATATTTCTCATCGTTTCAGTGGTGATTTGTTAATTGAAGCAAAAAGTTTTTTGTTTTTACACCGATCCTCACAGGCGTTTTCCTTTTCAGGTTTTTAACAGGCAATTCTAATGGAAGCTTAGCAGAAAATAATACATACAAGTAGTTACTACGTACTTTGTTTGACACATGCAGGCCTTAAGTACAAAGTCAAAGCTATATTAAATGCCAGCACGGTGCATGTGTATACAACTGTGTATCATATGCAGAAAGGCTGGCTACTTAAGACATGGTCACTGTAACTCATGCCTGATGCCTAATTTTCAAAATCTTTCTCTATACTGTTCATAAGATCAAACATATCAGAGTAATTTTTTTTTTAAAGAAAGCTGCAGATATCTGAAGTCTTCTAGCTTTTCAGTCAATTAAATTGTATGTTCCTTAAAATTGTTATAAATGTGTTCCCTGTGCTACTGGTACAGGCATGACACTGCACTTATTTTGGTTTTTTTCTCATCCATTTCATTTCTGATTTAATCTGGTTAGGGTGCACTTCCATTTGGCGAGCTACTCAGTTTGCTAGGGCCTTAGGAGGCAAGGACAGATGCCAAGGAAAAATGAAGTCAGTAGCCCAGGACACCTCGCAGCCCTGCCACAGGGTTGGGTGCTTCGTGTAGGAAGGCGCTGCCACTGTCCCGGATCTGTGGGATGCCAGCAGGGCTCCTTGCTAGCACACGGTACCAGCACAGGAGAACTGACACTGTAATCTGAAGTTTGAAGCTGGACCCCTCCTCGTTAGAATCGATTGTTTTCAAATCATTAAAAGATTTGAGACTTGTGCTTTGTTGATTAGTCTAGACTAGGTAACACTATGAGCAAGGTTTATTTAAAAAAAAAAGGGGGGGGGGGGGAGTGGAAATGGGGGGCAAGATTGGCTTGGGCATGGTTTTAACCACCAGAGTATTTTTCTTTAATTTCACTGGGTTCACTGGCTTTCAGTGTTCCTACTGACCTGCATGTTAATAACTTCTTACTGATAGCTTTAATTTATTTAGCATATAGTTCTGTAGATCAGTATACCATTATACCATACCACTTTGATTGCAGTGTAAATATGATGTAGGTATATTTATAAACAAAAAAAAAAAAAAAGCAACAAAACCCCCACCCACCCAAAACCCCAACTGATTGCATTGCCATTGCTGAGATGCTAGTTGCATTTAAGAAAGTTACTTTAATCCCAACAGGCAGATTTTACTTTTCTCATATTTGGCATATTTCAAATTTGCATGGAGACCTAATCTCTAAGCGGAAAATAAAACTGAGACAACAATAAATGCTTTAAAGTCTTTTTCTAGATACAAGTCCAGGAATTCACGAGAACTTCAATGCACTGTTACAGTTCTTTTTAGGCGCTACACTTGGACTTTGAGGCTAATGAGTTCTCTATCCTGTCAGTTCTTACCACTAAAATTCAGCGATGTTTTAAGTATTTCACCCCAAAAGGAAAATGGCCCACTTTGTAAGTTTAATTTTTGTTCTCTTACTAAAAGAAACTTTAATCCTGGTCTTTAAAAATCATTAAAAAATTGGTATTTAATATTTTGTAAAATTGAAACCAAAAGTTGTAAACTTTAGCAGAGTTTTAAAAGTGCATTTTCTGACTAGAAGCAGAATGATCAGTAAGGCTTTCTTATTTCAACATAAAAAATTATGACCACTGGGAATAGAATTAATTAGTCATTGTATTGCTGGATTGGTAGAAGTTGCTTTAACTGCTGGACAGATGATCTAGAGGTATTTGCTTCTTCACACTACTAGTAGCAGTGGGGATATTATTACAGAGATTAAAAAAAAAGAAAGCGGAGAATTTAGAATAAGAGGAAAAAACTAATTAAAAAATTTTTTGCAGCCAAACTTGTACCCTACAGTAGGGCTTCAAACACCAGGAGAGGTTGTGGATGCTAATTTTGGACAACACCCATTTGTATTTGATATTGAAGACTATATGCGAGAATGGAGAACGAAAATTCAAGCACAGATTGACAGATTTCCGATAGGAGATCGGGAAGGAGAGTGGCAAACAATGATTCAGAAGTAAGACTTTGAATATTGCATTTAAAAAAAAAAAGTTAATAATTGCATGATTTCAGAGATCTTTAAAACATTGTGCCTATTGTCTTATGCAAAAAATTACAGATCGTATTAAAAACGAGTACAAATAGTTTTGTTAACAGGTTTGATAAACGTATAAAATTGAACATGAGTAGATGTTTGGGGAAGAGTTATCTACATCACTAATAATTAAGAGTTTATAATGATGACTGTAAACCTTCCATTCTGATTTGACCTCTCTAATGTGGATTGGGGAGTTCAGAAAAATTGCCATGGTCGTAAAGGGCAGTTTTAATACTTTGGGCTCTGGAAATTTCCCTTTGCGTTCTCAGCCTTTGGCGTGCCAGGTTAAGTTGTGTCTCATTAGTGTCTCACTTGGAAAATGGTGGTTGTGGCTTTGCATTTTTTATTTCTTCAGTGAAAACAAAAAATTAGTGTGCAGAAATTTCACTTCAGTGTATGTAATGAGCAAAAAAAAAAGAAACTTAATTAGCAGGTAATATTTTAATTGAGCCTACCTTTGGGTGACGAATCATTTTTATTAAAATTCATCATAATAAAATGATACTTTGATTTTTTAAATTGTTTTTCTGTACAATGTTTTGAAGAAGATGTTGGCTCTTAACTGAATTACTTTTGTCTGACTTGTACAGAAATTTCTGAATTTCAAGTAGAATTCTCTAATTCAGTCAACTTTTTTTCAGAAAAGGGTTTTTACGTTCAAGAAGTTCTTTGTTCCTTACCTGTGTTTAATGAGTATTTCTGGGTTTTGTTTTTGTTTATTTTTAGAATGGTATCATCTTACTTAGTTCACCATGGATACTGTGCAACAGCAGAGGCATTCGCCAGATCCACAGACCAGACTGTGCTAGAAGAATTAGCTTCCATTAAAAATAGACAAAGTAAGGCTGGAAAGCACGTTACATCCTTTTTTTCCTCCCTTAAACAAATATTACATGAAACTTTCTCTTAAGCATCATTGTAGAATTCCCTTCCAGCACTACTCCATAGTACAGTTCTTTGCTGTCATGTAAAGTTACACACGTATGAACAGCTGGTTAAGATGAACTTCTACACTAACGCTTTGGAACTTGTTTGATGTAGCGGAATGTGGTCAATTGCCTGTTGTCTTTTTCTTGAATGGAAAATTGTGATCTGTCTTAAACAAATGTGTGTAAAGTCTCTAAACCAGTGTTTGTGAGAGGTAATGGTCAGTCACAAACAGGAATATAAAACTTAGTCTTGACAAACATTTAGACTTTTATCCTAACTGTGAAAAGGGGTAGTGTTTAGAGAATGCTTTATAAGTTAAATCAAATTTGAGTTTTCCTGCTTACAGATGTGAGGGGGAAGAGGACAAGGAGAACTACCAGCAGTTCAGTTCTAACTTGCTGTGGCAGTGCTGTTTGGCAGCCTGATTAAACAGTGCCTTCCCCGTTCATTTAAATCCCTGCTGCATGAGCACAAGCACTTGTGTGACTGCATGACATACCACATGGGGAAGCTGCTCTGGTTGAAAAATAACCCGTTCATTGGGCTGTTTTTCATTTGGATCAGTTTCTCTGTTGGTGCGTAGAGCCGTGAGGCTGGTTGCAACTTGTGCCAGGTTACAGCAACAGAAGCATCAACTAAAGCAGGGACTGTTGTGGAAAGGTTTAGTCAACCTGACTGGAAGTACGTGTTGTAGGTGAGAGAGACTAAGTTTTGTTTTTCTTAGTCAAAATTGAACCTGTGGGAGTGGGATGCAATTTGGAGGTTCTTGGGTGATGATAGTTTGGTATGTGCTTATTTATAAAGGTGTGAAAATGAGAAATAAATCGCAGAAGAGTGTCTGCAATCTTAGTCTAGCTCGAACTGTGCAATCTGAGTACACAGTAGTTTTATGCTGGCAATAAATAAAAATTTTCAGTACTCATTTAGATATATGTAGGTGGAGTGCAGTTCTTAACTTTTCCTGTTGAACATTTTAAGGAAGCATGATCTTTCTTTACACTATTTTTTTTTCTAAGAGGAAAAAACCTTGTTGATTGATGGTTGCAGTGTCTTTTAATCGTTAATTTACATGTATTAATCCATAAGCTGTCCATTTAACTGATGTTGGTTTTGGTGAACAGAAATTCAGAAATTGGTTTTGGCAGGATGAATGGAGAACCCATTGAAACAACATAACAGCTGTATCCAAGTTTACTAGAAAAAAATCCTAATCTCTTATTTGTTTTTTGGTGAACAGGAATTCAGAAATTGGTTTTAGCAGGAAGAATGGGAGAAGCCATTGAAACAACACAACAGTTGTATCCAAGTTTACTAGAAAGAAATCCTAATCTCTTATTTGCATTAAAGTGAGTCTTCAAATTATACAGATGTGTGTTTATAGATGGCACAGTACCTTCTGAGACAAGACAGTTACTCATTTAAAGCTTTCACAGAAATTTAAACAAAGTTAAGCAGCGTTTTTTAGAAAATGTGTATAGTTCACTTTTTTAATGCTGTATTATTTGCTACATGTTTAACTAGGTTTTGTCATCAAGGTCCTGTTTTACAGCACAATTCACATCTCACTGTAGTCTTGTTCTCTAGAGCTAAGTTTTGTAATTTTTTAAATCAATTTTAATCAGTTTGGGTGTCAAGTAAAACTGAAAATTTAAACTGATACAGTGTCATATTCAAGAAGGTTAAAAGTCCTGTTGGCATAAGTTGGTCTGTTCCTCCAAATGGGTGACTGACTTTAAAGACTAGTTTCAATGAGCTGTTTCACTCATGTCACTTTACTAGAAACCTGTAGCTAATACTGTGGAAATTCCGTAATCCCAAAGAGTTCTTGTGGCTTCCCAGGCACACAATAGTCACCTTCATTCTGGCATTTTTACTTGCCAGCTGCGCTGATTCTCCAGAATTTTGTCTCACATTGTAGTGTTGAATGCGGAAAAAATCTGTTATCTCCTATAAGAACAAAGCACTTTAATTTTTGTGTTCAGTTAAATAACTTGGAATGTGTTTGAAGTCTGTCACGCTCAAGTGCTGAACATAATTCACATGATAGTACTGCAGACTTATCACAGAATTCACAAAATGCGAACATTTTGATGAAAGACTTCGCTCTATAACGTCAACTGTATGTTATCTCTTTCTCAATCTGTCTTTCTAAATTTTGCCTGTTCTGTTGAGGCTATCCAAGCCTAAAACATAAAGCAGTAGTTCTGAGCTTCCTTAAAGTCCATAGTAAAACCTCCTTATCTAAAGTAAAATTCACAGAGCAACAGCCTCTAAAGGGAAGGTTTGTATACGAGCTTGCTTTTCAAACTGTTTTCTAGTGCAAATGTTTCATGTTAAGAGTTACCGTTTAATGCTTACTGTTCCAGACAGTCAAACTATGTTCTCATTTACTTTGAGAGAAATGACAGACATGACAACGTAACGACATATCCTTCTCAAGAAATAACCTTGCCCCTGCCAATAAAACAAAGCAGTTAAAACAAAAAATATAGTTTAGTTCTCTAAACTTTGAGGACTTATTGACAAAGTCTGTCCTCGAGGGATAATATTCCTGTTCTCCTCCCTCACAAATTTTGTAATTGTGTATTTTTGGCTGAATACTCCAAAGCTTATTGATGATTGGGTTACTGACATCCAGCGTTTTGTTGAGTCAGACTTTTTGTATGTTTAACACTAAAATTAAATCATTGCTATCGTTGGTAAATTGAAATATGTAAGTTGTTTTATTAGCTTAACTTTTTTGCCTTTTGTTTAGGGTGCGCCAGTTTATAGAGATGGTGAATGGTACAGACAGTGAAGTGCGGTGTTTGGGAGGCCACAGTCCAAAATCTCAAGATAGTTACCCTGTTAGCCCACGATCATTCAGTAGTCCTAGCATGAGTCCCAGCCATGGAATGAATATTCACAATTTGGCAACAGGCAAAGGGAGCAGCACACACTTTTCTGGTAAGTTGATGTGGAGGATGTACCACATAGATTTGGATATACCACACCATACAGATTTTTTTGTTTTTACAACTAAGTATTGGGAAAAGTTACAAATACTTGCAGACTGACAGTTTGTTTTACTTAAGAGTTGATACTGAATGCTTTGTATAAAAATATAATGATTAAAACGTGATTCTCAGTCACTAGGGAAGTGGAAAGTCTATAAATAGAATCAAATCTTTTTTTGCATGTGCTCTTGGTTTTACTAAGGGTTTGCAAAGCAGGTTGCCGCTGATGTCTAAGAAATGCTTGCTTCCGGGAAATGGAAGGTTCTGACACAAATTTCTGTTGTCCTTTTGATGATAATTTATGACTTGGGCAAGGTGGTTTAAATCCAGTAAGTGGTGTATATGATCCATTTCCTATGGTGTTTGTGGAGTAGTAGGAACAGCTGCTCTTGCGTAGGAAATACCAGAAGCTAGGTGGTGGAGTTAGGTAAAATACTTTCTGCTGGCAGCCAAATTTCAGTCTGCACAGTTGAAACAGTTCTGAGAGCATCTAGGTGGTGGTAAAGCTTCAGTGGGAAGCCTTGACTGTTCAGAGCCTGCCCCGTGCCTATGGGGAGATCCCCGTGCCTTCCAAAGCAGTCCTGCAGAAAAGAAGTTGGGCATGTTAAAACGGTCCGTGAATGTGTCATCTTTGAACCCAAGGCTCTTAAGGTAGCAGAGGCCATGAACTTTCACTTCTGTTTCATTCTTAAATCCAAACTGGAGCTGATTGGGAGCTGCTTCCCCCCCCCCGCTCTTGTTGGAATTGAGTAGGAAGCCAGTGCAGCCTGGCCACGAGAATACCTGCTGCCCTGGAAAGGCAGCAGCTTCGCTTTTCTTCCCTCTGTGTCAAGGCTGCGCTATCATGTGTGTGAGTGGAGGTCCACTCAGATTTTTCTGTTTGTTGAGCAGGTGGTTATTGGGATGTATTGTAGAACGCACCCCTAACTTTCTAATTTTGAAAATAGAGGCACCACTTAATAAGCAAGTTGATGAATGTATTATTAGAGTTGAGGTTTGGGATTTCCTGAATGGCAGCAACTGTTTTGTTTATAGTAAGCCCTTCCTGTGACCTGTTTCTATATCAGAAGATACTAGGGGGCTCCTGCTTTTGGGCTTGATAGAACTGGCAATTACATGTTTGCTTCAAATGGTAGCTTCTTGATTATATTTTAGAAGGGTCAGAAGAGATTTTAGCCAGACATCATAATTTCACAGCATGGTGTAATTTTATTTGGCAAAGTACAATATTAACAATTAATTACATGGGGAAGGAGGAAGGTTGTATTTAAGTGTAGCAACATGCAAAGTATTTTCAGCACTGAATTTGACTGCATATTTATCAAGAGAATTATGTGATTAGGAATTAGTAAGATGCCATGTCCGCTTCCATTCATAATGATTATGGTGGCCTAGAAGAGATTTCCAGATCTTTCAGAAACGATGTATCAGTTCTAAAAAATGATTCTACGTTGATGCAGTTTTCTGTTTTACTGGTGTATAAGTACAACTGAAAAACCTTCTCATGGATGTGTTAGTACTTGTTAAAAAATGCTTAACTTCTGCACTGTAGAAGCCTTAGAGGTTCAAATATCTGAAATATGGAGGCAAAGTATTTGGGTTGATTTGTTTGGCAAATCCACCGTTTACTGACCAGGAACAATTACGCTATACTTATTTCACTTCTATAAATCGGTACTTACAAATAAGTTTGTAGATGATTACAATTATTAAAACTTTCTTTCAGGGTTTGAAAGTAGTTGCAGTAATGGAGTAATATCAAATAAAGTGCATCAATCGTACTGTCACAGTAAACACACGACCACCAGCTTGAATGTACCAGAGCTCAACAACATAAATGTATCAAGATCACAGCAGGTTAACAGCTATTCCAGGTGAATAAACTTCAGATGCTTCTAACTTACATTAAGGCTTGTATTGCAGAGAGGAGTTTTTAATGGGATTTGATGTGATTTTTTTTCAAGGACAGTTAAAACGTTTAGTGTAAGGGGCCAACAGCTTGTGATCTCTCTAGTGTGCTTTGGTTTTGTTTTAACTTCTCAAGTTCAATAGATTGTTTTCTCCTGTTTCGTTAAAGAAATGCAACGGACAAAAATAAATTACCTTGCTTATAGCTATTTATGGTCAGTTTTGAAGTTGTGTAATGAAGATTAGCTAGCGCTCTGGCACTTGGGATTTTAATTTAAGCCACTGACATTGATTTAAGCACGTTGAGTGTAGGTAATGAAAAGTTTTCCAGATCCTCTCCATTTGTGGCAGTATCTGCAAAGTAAACACAACTGAGATGCATATGAAATGTGGAGCCCCTTCCGTTGCATACACAAGAATTGTTTGCCTACTCCAATCACTCTCACTTGTGCAAACACATTCAATTCAGAGAGTGAAAATAGATGTATTAACCAGGGTTAATATGGTTATTCATAGCCAGTAAATATTAAGCTCTGGGGTTGCACAGATGCAGCAGAACCTAATTTGATGTGAAATACAACAGTACTTGGCTGCATTGTCCAGGATGGATTCCCAAAACTGCAAACTATGATGTGATGATGTGGTGGTGATAAGAAAAAAGTATTTCAGTTGGATAGTGATGATGGGGGGGGGGTAAGAGTACTAATTTACTTTTGAACTTCATTATTTGTATTTGCGTCAGCAATTGCCTCTGCCAGAAAGCCTGGCAGTGTCCAGGCAACTCTGAGATTTTTCACAGAAGGAAGGCAATTCCTTGGCTGCAGTGTTGCCCAGTCAGAGAGGCCTTTTGGTTTCCTTCCTCAAAGGAAGCTGAGTATTTTTGATTGCTTAAGAAGCAAGATATTAAACTTTTAAATTGAATCTTTTTGGTCTTGAGAGAGGTTTTAGGTTGTCATTCTCCGTGACAAAATAGAACAGGCTGAGATGAAACTGTCAGCAAAGCTCAGTCCCAAAGCCATGCTGGCATTTTCTAAAAGTGCTGCTGCGACCTGCCGTGGGCAAAGCGTGGTGAGGAGTTGTATGCTCTGAATTTGCCTCTGAGTATCCCTTCAGTGTCTTGGTTTACTCAGTATTTGCTTTGGGTTTTTCTTCTTTTTCCCTGTCATTTCACTGGGACTAAATGAGAAATCAAGGCTTTTTTGAAAGAATTATTTACCTAAATATGATATTCTCAAAGTAGGCTTTATATTGAGTTAACTGTGTTTTTTAAAAAAAAAGAAAGTGGGAATAGTATATTTTCTCAATGCATTTTCTCCAGCTCTATGGATGTATGGATATATAAACAAGGTAAGAACTTCTTGGTGTGTATTTAGGAAGTCTTACACTACTTACTCCTGAATAATGGTGGACATGTTTAATTTTTCAGCATCTGAAAATGTTATTTTACTGAATGCTAATGTTAGTTGAGAGTGCCTTAAAATTTCCCTGGTGCTCTGGTCTCGCCAGTTGCTATGGAAAAAACTGTGGTCTACCTTGGTAATATTTAAAAGCAGCTTTTCAGTAGCCCAGATGAGGAAGTACTGTGCTGAAATTGTGAAGAAGATAACCCTAAGAACTTAAATATGAGTAAAACTTTTATTTATTACTCTCTTTTCAGCAATGATGTAGACATGGAAACAGATCACTACTCCAATGGGGTTGCTGAGACTTCATCCAATGGCTTCCTAAATGGTAGTTCTAAACATGATCACGAAATGGAAGAATGTGACACAGAAATGGGTCTGCAGTGATATTTCTTACATTTTTATTAAGTGATGGCAACAAGGTTATGTTTTTACTTGCAATGCTTCCCAGCTTGAAAATCAGGGATATTAGCTCAAGTCTTAATTTCTTTTGTGTGTTCATTTTGCTGTTACGAGATGTAAATCTTATAACCACTGATTCAGGTGGTCCAATGTCAGTGTGAGAACAGGGGAAATTGGTAACTCATGGATATTGAAACTAGCATCAATTTCTAAGGAAGAACCTTTGAGAAGAAACATCCTGTTGTGTGGCACGCCTGGGTTAGGGTTGGCAGATTGTTTCTCCCTCTGGCCCTAGTCCTCTTACCATTCAGGGTTCTCATGGCATCTTTGCACTCGACAGTAAGAGCAGAAATGCCAAATCACTTACATTGAAGAATGCGAAGTGCTAATATTAAATGCTCAAGAAAAGAGCTATATTTGGGAACTGTGAGATGTTAAAAAAAAAAAAGTTTTCCACCAAAAAATACCCTGTTTTACATAGTTGTGGTCTAAAAAATAACTTTGTTTTACTTAACCTGCTTTATATTCTGTCATAGCTGTTGACGTTAGTGACAAATGAGTATTTAAATACCCTCTGATTGCCAGCACACTGTAAAAAGATACTGTTACTCTGTCAGTTATGGTGCTACCTGTCCCTGTCCAGTAAAGGCAGTCAGATCACTGAAGTGTGGGCAGGCCGGAGCTTAGACAACGGTTGTTATTGCTGGCCGTGTCTGAAGAAGTGGAAGAATCCAGCCCAGCCATTTCTGTAGTTGCAGAACTATCTTCTCAAACAATTGGTTTAACCAGACATCAATTAATAGGTAGTTTAAATGAAATGTGAAACTCTGGATATCGCCGGTAAACTTTCAGAATGCAGCAGTACTTACAGATACCTATGAACGCTTCACAGTTGCGAGGGCACGTGCTGCTGCTGATCACGCAGCTTTGCTGGTGAATCCTAGGCAACTGTGGAAAAGCAAATAGAATTCTGTTACAGCGCTGGAGGGGGGAGATTCCAATTTCCAGGCTGTTTCCCTGCTCTGAAACCGGATAATAACAAGGCGCCATTTCTGTGACAGAAAAAACAAAATGCTTCTTTACTCTCTGGCAGCCTTTTCCACAGAGGCTTGCTGTGACAGACATGAAGCAGCTGCCCAGGGCACAGAGTTGTTTGTGTTTTTTTTAATGTAGTTGTTTTCTGCCTTTGGAAAGTGATGTCCTAGATTGGGCTGCAGCTGGCAACAACCACCACTGCTCGAAGACTTGTGGGTGCTTCACCTTTGTAAAAAAGAAATGTGGCTCCTCAACCTACATTGTTTACTCTCCACAGTTTGAGTTTGGTGGATTTTTTGGTGTTTTTTTTTCTTTTTGAAATATTTATATATTCTGCCTAGTGTTGTGCACATAATGTTTAGTTGGCAGATTTTTTCCCAGAGGTGATATACTCACATCTAAGAAAAAAAAAAAGTGGCCACTTACAAGTCCTTCTTTGAAATAGTGGTCAAAATACATCACTAGATAGCAATGTTAAAATCGGAAAGAACAACGGTTTTGTAATTAAAGTGTACATCAGAATTCTGATTTGAAACTTAATTCCATTGATGAAAAAGGCAAGGAATGGATAAATGTGTGGGGGGGTTTGTTTTGTTTTGTTGTTGTTTTTTTTTTACCAGTTATTTTAGTTGTAAATTTAAAAAAGGCAGAACTTTCAGAGAAGCCAAGGGTTGGTTTACTATTCATAAACTGCATTAATATCTTTTAAAATCACTAGTATTGGGGAGTATTGTAGCAAACAGTAAAAAAATTGATGGTAGTGTTCTGCCTGATTACTAAAGAAGCCTGAAATGTCCAAATTATTAAGCTACTGTGTTCTACAAGGAGTATGAACAGTCTAAATGATCGTCTTGTAGCAACATCCGTCGTGGCTGTTTGGGAAGCTCAGGGTTTTTTACTCTCTGTTAGCAGTTCCGGATTTAGCGTATCTTTAGAAGTCCAGTCCCAAAGAATTAAAAAGGCAGAGCTGTGTGGAGTTTTATTGTTGTTGTTACTAATCTTAAACTCCCATAAAATTTTAGGGTAAAATTAGGTTTATAGTCTTGTTAGTTTAAAATTAACCATTGCAAAATACACAGCATGTGTAGACAGCCTTTGCTGTTCGTTAACTAAGTCTCTTAATGTTTATCGAGGAGCGATTCAGCAGTGCTCAGTGTAGGAGTACATTATGCCAAGGTCTCTGGCCCGAGGTGCTTTCTCTCTGAGAAGGCAGGTGCCTTTTGAGTGAAATCAGTGCAGATTCTCTAGATCCCTAGATTGTTACTGTCGGCTCTGTTAGCGGTGATGATGACGATATCATTTTTGCAGAAGTAGATTCAAGTCAGTTAAGACGTCAGCTATGTGGTGGCAGCCAAGCGGCTATTGAAAGAATGATCCATTTTGGAAGAGAATTGCAAGCAATGAGCGAGCAACTAAGAAGAGAATGTGGCAAAAACGCAGCGAATAAGAAAATGCTCAAGGTATGTTTAATCTTGAAATTGTGGGGTTAAGGTGAATAACTGTGCTGCCCAGCAGAAACTTTCCACAGCGTGCGGCATTGCAATGCCGTTCTGCTTTAACGTTGCAATTTTTTTTTTTGTCCGAGAGCAGTATTCTCGCCAGCTGTGGTGTAGCACTGTCTCCTGTCTTGTCTGTGTAGCACATTCACAGGGAAGATAATTTCATACTGTAATACAATTGAAACCAGAGATGAATTTAGCACTTCGCTCTCTCTCATTTCTGACCACGTAGGTTGGCCTCTTGAATCAAAGTGCTGTTTTCAGCTCTAATGATAGATGAACTGCAAGAAAGAGGGTTGATAGAGATGCCTAAAATGTGCTTTCTTTAGTATTCTGTGTGTTAATTAGTTTACCTGGATTTGAGACTGCTCTGGAAAAGAATTCCCCTGCCAAAGACTGACTGCGTGCAGTTGTCAGTCTGTTTTCTCTTTCCCCATCACTTATTAAAATACTGCTGACTTTTGTCTTTCTGTGGGGGAAAACACTGCTCTTGCTCAAAATGGAACAAGTCCCGTTACAATTTCTTTTTATCCTTTTGTATTGATGAAGGACACTGACAATCACCTTTGTGATTCTGAATCAAAAGGGGTGAAGAAAATAGTCCTCGTTTTCACTAGTAGAGTGAAAGTAGAGCTGTAGAACTGTAATAAGAATCATCTTTCCACAGGACGCATTCAGTTTACTTGCATATTCGGATCCCTGGAGCAGCCCTGTTGGAAATCAGCTTGACCCAATACAAAGAGAACCCGTGTGCTCTGTACTGAATAGTGCAATACTAGGTGAGTTTTCCCCCATGGCGCAGGGTGCCTTTCCTTCCTGCTCGCCACGCGTCGTTTGCTGGGCTTAGTCCTGGGCTGGCTGAGTGATGAACAAAGTACAGCAATGTTATGGCACGCTCTTTCAGTGAAAGAGAGGGGTAGTTTGGGGGATGTATTAATGTAACAGACATAATCGTCGTCGTCGCTCAAAGTGAAAATGGGCCTGTTCGATAATGGTGCTGCGCAGGGAATTTAAAAATGTCACTTTGTTGCTTCTGCTCTGTCTTGCTCTAAGAGCAAACTCTGCAAGTAAACACACAATTTTGACATGAATGATTTAAGCAAGCTTAAAATTTACAGTTTCAATGCCTTACTATGAAAGGAGCCGGGTATTTTAACTGCCGCTGTGATTCCTTTTCAGAGACTCACAATCTGCCAAAGCAACCGCCGCTTGCCCTAGCAATGGGACAAGCGTCACAGTGTCTAGGCTTGATGGCTCGATCAGGAATCGGATCCTGCGCATTCGCCACAGTGGAAGACTACCTACACTAGCTATGCATTTGAAGATCTGAAAGGTGTTGTGGCATATTCAACATGGAAAGTAGACCAGCTCTGCTGACTGGAATTTGGAATTTTAATTACGTACTAAGGACAAGTCTGTTGCTTTATGTTGCTTCCTAGTTTACAGCATGATGCAAATGATTTCTAACTTAGTGTTAGGAGAAAATTTCCATCTTTAAACCTCTTAGACAACTAAGAGTTGACAATATCACTGATAACGTCAGACATCCAAATTGACAAGTACCAATCCTTTAAACGATTGTCCAAAACAAACCAAAAATCCTGCTACCCTGTGGCAGGACGGGAGAATAGAAAACATGGATGTATTAGCATGTGGGTGATGTAAGCGTCAAGCAGAATGACTTGCCAACCTCCACCCCTGTTGTTACATAGTTCAATCAGTGTAATTTGCAAAATGCATAAACACCTGATGGTTTGGATATATAGTGTTGATGGGAAGAAATGATATTTTTTAATGTGTACTGTAAAACTTGAATTACTCAGGAGCTGAGTGAATATGTTTGTTGCTACTTACAATCCCGACCTGTTGATCTTAGTAGATTTTTTTGTTTTAACATGGTCTTTTCAACTTTGTTTCCTTGTTTAACTACAGACAGCTTCTGTTGTGTAGACTCACCAGTTTAACTGTTGTATTATAACAGTATTACATGTCAACACAGTGTGGTTATGACCTATTTATATAAAAACCAAATATTTAGTCAATTTACAGTCTTAATTTAATCTTTGTACACCTTGCATTTTTAAAAGTGCTTAAATAGTACTATATTGCAATAAAATGTAGTGATATCATAATTAACCAGCCATTAAAAACTTACTTCTACATACATGGTAGCATGGACTTGTATGCTACGTTTTCTTGGTTCTAGAGCGCCATCCTGGAACTGCGGTTCTCAGGCAGCCCCGTGAATTGAGAAGGATGGCTCGCTGGTGGAACCGGGGATGCTGCTTCCCTGCATCAGAGCACTGCGGCAGCTGGGCTGTCAAAGGCTTACTGTGGTGTTGCCATGAAGCAAGTCTAGCTAGCAGGGCAAAGCCAAGGCACGGCTGGAGGCTTCGCCAGTACTCCCTGAAGATGGGAGAAAAACCTTATTCCTCAGAAGTAATCGTCCGTCTGGACAGTAGTGTCCCTGCTGTGGGAACTGACTTCATGATTCTGGTATTAGGATACAGCCTTTCTTTAGAGACGCAAGTAACTGAGAAAGCAGGAATCAGGGATTGTTGTAAGAAACGCAGCAGCCAGAACAGGAAGTACAACGTCGTTCCTCTTTATTCTCTGCAAAGGAGCTGCCTCACAGAGTAGCACCCAGCTCTACAGCCCTGGTCGTAACACCAGCTGTTGTAAGCCGGTATTAAGGATGCACAGCCACTGCCCGGCCCAGCTGTTTCTTGGCTTCCCCGACCACTTCTGAAAGGGGGAGGGAAGAGAACAGGGAGGTCAGTTCAGGCACAGCTTTGTGAAGGTTCGTGCTGTCTGCTGGCTGGAGCCGAAAGCAGAGCAATGATGGAGAAGTGGGGAAAAACTGCGCTGCTTGTCTTGAGAGACTAACTCGCAGTAAAAGTCCTTAATAGCATCTTCTGAAAAAGCTGTCTTCATACTCAATTTTTAAGCTGTGTTGAAAGCCAACGTTTTTTAAACCTTGCTGCTTTTTGCTTTTTTTCTTGCCCTTAAAAAAAAAAAAAAAAAGCTGTTAGTTACCATTTCCTTAGCCCATCTACTGGAGAAGCAGCAATCCATTGATTACTGCAGCATTGCAGAACAGAACTGACTGGAAAGCTGATAAACTTCTAGCATCGTTCACATACAACAGCTGGCTTCCCCTGGCCGGGGGTACTGACTTGTGCCCGTCTATCCGTCAGAAGGTACAGCAGCGCTGTCACTGCTGAAAAGCAGGCTGCCTGCTGAGGATCAGTAACTTCTGCCTCCAGTGCCGGTGAGCCTCGCACACTGCGCGTGTGTGGCTGAGTGGCAGAGCGTGGCTCTGACAACTGAGGGCGTGTGCGAGTCTGTCCCCGTTCATTTCTGTAATGTCATTTTTTTATAAAGAGAAATAGGCACGATTTCCCTCTGCTCACACAGAAGTTCAGGGATCTTGGCATCCCTGCTCCAAGTTATACGCTGAAATGACTTCCAACAGCTCAGAGCTTGTAGGCTGGAACAACAATTAGTATTTATTTCAAGCAGCAAACACGGCTCTAGGCCCAGATGCTGTTTCTTAATGTACCAAAAATGAGGTAATTTTTTCAAGTTCTGTCTCATACACCCACTGCCCTTCCCTTACTGTCAGGTTCTTTGAGTAAGAAGGGAGCAAGATACAGCCCTCTAACAGAGGAAAGCGTTTTTTAAAAAGTGTACTTTAAACCACATAAAGTAGTACCTACTTTGACTTTATACTCACCCCAAGATTTGTCCACAAACTGAACTGCAGCTTTTTTGACTGGGTTCCTCTTGTTTTCAAGGGAAAAAAATTCATTTGCTGAAATGGAGATGAGTGTTAATTACTAAGTGTAACACAGACAAATCTAGATGCAGACCCACCTCAGGAAAACTGCTTACCCTGTGCCCGGTTGGTGTCTGGTCCGTAGAGATGAGTGTTTAAAAAGTCTTTGGCGGCCTCTTGGTGGAGGCCTGTTAAACTCTGATCCTTTAAGCACACAGCCGTATAGTTTCCTTTTGACCTAGTTAAATCAAGAGATGTAAATCCCTGTGATGTAGTTACAGAACAACAGACACTAGCCAGTGCTTTGCTACTTGAGCACCACAGCGGCCGGTGCTGGTTTCTGATGCTCAGCCAAGCTTTGCAGCAGTATTAAAGAAAAATACAAAAATGGGACCAAGACTCTCAACTTGTCAACATGTGCCTTTATGTGCTCTGAGGAGTTCCTTGGGAGTCTTGAACTCGTCCTACCAGAAGCTGGTGCAATTCCTCTACAGGCACATCAGTAACAAAGAAACAGGGGGCGGGGGGGGGAGAAAAAAAGACCAAAATGCAGGAATTTGGTGCTCAACAAGCAGACCTGTAGCAGCACTTAACAGAATGGCTACTGCTGTGCTTATGACTGCTCAGTTATCTCATAGCAGTTATATATACATAACATATAAAATTATTTATATTGTAGAGCTTTATATATGTGCATATGTATGTGTATATTTTACAAGTATACTGTATCAGAAGCATATTTAAGGTGCTTTTAGCACATAAATACGCTTTCAATCAGGAAGAGCAGGGGGAGCATCAAGTGCAGAAGAGAGTATAGCCCTACAGGGACAGAACAGCCGCAGCGATGCCCCCCCAAGCAGGCAGGGGGACAGACACCTGGACCTTCTCCCAGCGCACCTGGCACCCTTTCTTCCCTTGTCTTTCTTCACCAGCCTTTGGATTTGGCCTTGCTTCTGCTTCACAGCCCCGCCTCCACAGGGTTTACCTAAAGTAAATTTAACAGAAAACAAAAAATTTCCTGAATGTTATGAATCAAGAGCTGTAACTGAAAGTGGAAGAGGAATGAAACAACAATTAGGCTGTGAAAAATAAGATGTCTTTAGTTAACTCCAATAAGCATTTTTAAGCTCTGACTAGTAAGAGCTAGAAGGTGTTGCCCTCACAGAACGGCTGTGAGCAGGAGGGGAAGCAGCGCACCCCAGGGGAGCCACCTGAAGCACTGCTCGCCAGCTTTCCCCTTCCTTGGCATCAACAGCACAAAATGAGATTCATCATAGGACAAAAATTCAATGCAACACAACAGCTACAAGTAACGTGCAAAGGGGAGTCCAGCCTCAGCATCCTTCTCGCCATTAAATAAGTACTATGGAGGCTGAGTAGTCTAAAGCATCATCCTGAGCTCATCTCTTGTTCATGCCAACAGATTTTTTTACAACAATAATAAAAGGAAGAAAAAGTAGCAGTTACACCATCCCGCTGTATAATTATGTGAGGTATGGATGAGAGAATTGTTTAAAAAAAAATATTTTTTTTTGTAAAGTACTCCTAAGCATAGATGAAGAGGGCTAGAAAACAGGAGTCATGAATAGTCTAGACTCTTGATTTTCTAGTTCAGAATTTGAAAAAAGTTACCTGGTTTTTTACAGATGCTATTAAATCATAGTATGATATGTAAAGTATCAAGATGATTGATTAACAGCTCTATCCAGAAATAGCCTTTATAACTTAAACAAATGCTAACTATTACTCTCCCTCTGGTAATCCTTGCGTTTTCTATTATAATGCCGGCCCATTATTTCCTTCAACACCTCGGGCTATTTTAATGGAAATCATTCTACAACAAACAGCTTTTGTAGAAGGCGCAAGAACCAGCTTAAGTGCAACTTTAGATTTTTCCGCAGGTATTTGTCCTCGGCAACAGACAACCTGTCCAGCCTGTTCAAGTGTCAGACTTTCACAAGGTCTCCGTACCGGGGCGCTACCCCACTGCAGCTCTAGCACAGAGATGAGATCCCGAGGTATGAGGAAGAGCACGGCGCCAGCAAAAGGCGCCGTCGCGTACCTGGGTCATCCGCCGCAGCCTGCCCATCGGGCCTGTGGAGGCAGAAGGCGACAGGTTACTCTCCCGCTTCACGCTCCCTTCGTTTACTCAAAGCCGCTCCCGTTTCCCCCTCCCTCGCCGCCTTCCCAACGCCGGGACCCGAAGGGGCCGCACCAGGGGCGGGAGGGGCTCGCCGCCGGCTGGCCGCGCCCACCGAGACCCCCCCCGCCCGCCCGCCCGCCATCGCCCCCTCACCCTGCGGGCGGCGCGGCGGCCAGCTCCTGCAGCACGGCCTCGGGCAGCAGCTTCCGTTTCTGCGGGGGAGAGAGGAGTTAGTTAGCGGAGCGGCGGGGCGGGCGGGGGGCAGCGGGGGCGGCCGCCGTACCTTCTGCTCCGCGAACAGCTCCTGCCGCCGCCGCCGCTTCTCCTTCAGCAGCTCCCGGTGCCTGCGGGGAGGCGGGAAGAGCCGTCAGCGCGGCCTCGGGGCGGGGAAAGGGCGCGCGCGCGGGCGGCCGTTGGGCCGCCGAGCGTCCGTACCTACGGGCCGCCTCCCCCACGAGCTTCCGTTCGGCCTCGGCCGCCTGCCTCGCCGCGCCGAAGGACACCTCCTCCGGGGCCTCGTCCTCCGAGGAGGGCGGGCTGAGGAGCGCAGCCGGCGGCCCGCGCTTGCCCGCCGCCTTCTGCCGCCGCGCCATCGCCCCGCACGCCGCCCGCCCCCCCGCCCCGGAAGCGCTCCCTGCCTGCCGCGCCCGGCCGCATGCGCCGCCCGCCGCCCGCCCCCTCGCGCCCAACGGCTCGTAACCGCCCTCCCGCCGCGCGTGCGCAGACAGACGACGCCTGGAGAGCGGCGGCCTGAGGGGGCGGCGGCGGGGCCCAGCCGCCCGGCCTGGGCCCCCGCCGCCCCGTTTATTGCCGTGGGGAGCAGGGGAAGGGAGAGCCCGGCGAGACCCGCCGCCTCCTCTCGCCCACCCCCTCCCCAGCCCCCCCCCGTGCCCCCGCCAGGCTGCGGCTGCCGGCTGCGGCGCTTCCCCGCCGGCCGCTCCGAGGTGCTCAGGAGATGATCTCCGTCTGGTGGCGGGCCAGCGCCGGCGGCAGAGTGGTCCCGCAGGGGCCCGGGAAGTGAAACCTGGAAGGAAGCAGCCGGGTGAGGGGGCGGGCAAGGGCCAGCGCACGCTGATCTTCTCTGGCAGTGCCCGAGCGCATTTGGCGAGCAGGTAGCTACTTAGTCCTGCTTCGGACGGAGGCGGGGTTTAGGCCTTCTGGGACCTAGGGACCTAACGCTTCACACACAGAAAAATGCAGCTGTGTCTTCAGTGTAAGTTAATTTCAGCAAGAAAGAACAATCTTTTCTTACTTATTAGAAGAAAATAATATTTCTTAAGCATTGGGGAAAAAAACTAGATCACGTTTGTTTAAAAAATTTCTAAGCATTTTAGCAGTTCAGTGAAGATGGAGGGGACTAAAGGTTGCTAGTTTCAAACTGAACAGCTTTACCTGAATCTGTTTGTAGCGGGAGTAGCTTCCATGTTAAATTCTGCAACTGGCACTCCTCTGGCAGATACCTGAGGGGCAAACATAGCAGCAGGATACACCACGGAGGAGGTCCCGACCTGCAGGGACAGGGCGAGAAAGTCACGAGTGTAGCAGGCCAGTAGTTACACAGACAAAACCAAACCAACCCACAAGGTAGGACCCTTCTTAGAACACCGGATCTGCAAAACCACTAAAGCATGGAAGATGCCCGCAGAAATGAAACCAACTCAATGTCTACATTTAGTGTCACTGCATATGTAGCCATTTAACATAGCTTAGGAATCAGGAATTGCTTCTCTGATGCGACCCAGAGAAGCCTGTTTGGGGCTTGTAACTGTGGATGAACAAAAAAAATCCCAGAAACAAAACGGCAGACTTTTTGCTTTCAGGAAAAAAACCACAAGACTCTGTTCCTTGAGATTATTTTCTGAAGGGTACGCAATATTCTGAGCAAGTGTTTTGGTCAGCGATCTGGAACCTACATGGCATGTAAACAAACAACCTCACAAAACAGCACATGATAACAGCTAGCTACATTCTTACAACATTGTGTAACTTTTTTTTTTAAACTGGGCATCAAAATAATCCTGTTTTTCACTGTTTGAGAAATTCGAATATTGGAGAACCTCCAACACTTCAACCTCTAACGCCTGTGTACAGTGCAGACTGCAGATGCCAGCTGAGCAAGATGCACACATGCCGAACCTGTTAACTTCTGAGTAGTATACGTAAATTTTCAAACTTCACGGGCTTTTAATGTTTGACACGACACTAGAGAGAGTCCCTCGGGGCAGTGCAGATGCATCTCCTTTACCCAGGAGGTGCAACCTCTTTAGCGCGGCGCTTCCCTGCCGGTTAAGAGGCCAGGTAACAGAAGCCTCACTCACTACCAAGCAGAGGTCGCATATCTCAAGCTCCTTCTCAACCTCCGTGAGAATGTCGGGATCCAGCGTTTCACCAAACCACACAACGTGGGGACGGAGGAGCCCATTGCAGCCATCCTCCTCACACCTGTTTTAAAATCACAAAGGAACAGCATTAGGCTGCTGATGTGGACGTTTCGAGCTGCAAAACGGCAAAGCAGTTTTCATTCTCATTTGGACACATCTTACCTGCCCTCGCTCCTTCTCCCTCCTCCTGCACAGCCCTCCCCACACCCTCCTCTACCACGTGCTGGACAGCAGGCAGCTGACGCCATGCTACGCGCGTGTGGGGAACGCAGATGTGCTGCCTGGTCACACAGAACGGGTTGCTGAGCAGTTGTTCAACTCGGATACTTAATCGTGCCTTCCCTGTACTCAGCTCCTGAAATGTGTGAAGCTTAAAAACATAGTATGATGTGCTACAGACCTCAGCCTCCATCAGCTTTAACAAACTGGCCAACAGGTTTTTAAGGAGAAAGTGAAGGGAAAGACAGAGGCATCGCCTCAGCCTCTTTTCCTTAGGAACCAGATGAAAAATACAGCGGCTTCTTGCATCTGCAACTAGCTAGGGGAAAGCTTCAGCCGTTATAAAAAAGCACCGTGGCACATTTAATGCCTGCAAGGGACTACGCAGCGGCTGTAGCCCAGCGCTGTATTCCAGACTGACTAACGGTAGCACCTGCAAAGTAAGAAAATGTTTACCATAGCACTTAGTTTCTTACTAAAATTCTCCTACTACTCCACTTACTACAAACCCCATGAATTATAGGCATGTTTCAGCTTGATGCTCAAGTACACAAGCATGCGATCCTTCTAGCATCATGGTAAACTTCTAGTACATGCTCCTGTTGTCTGCTGTCCCCCATAACTTTAGACTTCGTTCTCTGGGGCAAAGCCCCATGCCTTTTTCTCCTGTAGAATGTCTCTGTGTCCTTCCAAAATTCCCTGAACGGTAATACAAGCCTTTGAGATGCACAAAGTATGAAGAGGCAACAGCAAAAACCAAAGCGGTCCATACGTACTGAGGAAGGTCTTCAACTGGAATCGTGGCGTCTTCTGTTTCAGGATCTGGAGCCCTGAAGTTACAAAATTGAAATACATATTCAATTGTACAAAGTGCACTTTATAAACTAATAAAAATTCAGTATTCTCTAAAGCACACTCTCCAATCAAGGAATCTTTGCAACTTCAACCAACTTCAACCTCTGCTACAACCCTAAAATACCACACACAGGGCAGGCAGGCATTTGTCCAGAATTATCCCAGAGTTTTAAGCAGCTGTAATAAGCTGGTCAAAGTCTGTCAAAGGCACAACAAATATTTCTGTAGCTATCTAAAGATCTGGTGAAATGCAAAGGGAAAAAACCCTAAAAATCTATGAGCATATGCCTGTGTCGTCGCCCTCTCCTCTTAGTTTAAATGGTGAAAGAAAGAGAATGGCTAGAAAAAGGAGACCAAAGGCTTCTTCTGCAGCTTTTTAAATTGCCGAAATCCTGGGAAGTGACATTTCCCTCCTGACTGTTTCACACATCTGCATTCTGAGACCTGTAATGATGAGAATCTTATTGATGAGTTGAAGGACAAAAGCTGCTAGATGCTCAAGAGATGCAGAGGAGGACAATCCATGTATCAAGTGATGGCAGTCCAATTTAAGGAATAAGCATTCAATTTAATAAAAAACCTGGAAGGTGAAGAGGATGGGAGTAAACACGCATTCTCAAAGAGTACAACTAGTTGATGTCCGATATGAGAGTTTCAGGCCATCTGAATTGTTCTAATTAAAACATATACGGTGTTGTGCTAACTTAGAGGTTAACAGTTATTCATTCACAGACTTGTGGCATCATGGGCTCTCACTGAAGTTACCGAACAGTATACTCATGTTTCAAAACAGTTGTGTAAAATTTAAGCAGTAATACTACTAAAGGAAAATGGGGTGGTTGGGTGAAACTCCTGTATGCTCCTAAAACGGCTCCTTTTCTATTGAAACCAGGAAATACACAGAGTTTACAAGGCAGACGTATTACCCTTTCCCGGCCAATGCGGGGCATATTGGACTCTTGTAATTCGCAGCCACGTTTCCACAGTTGGTGCATCGAGTTTTAAATAAACTACCTGAAACACACAAAGGGAAAACATCAGGGATCAAGCGATTGCTCTGAGGCACGGCTGCACAAAAAAAAGGTTGTGTTTATCCCGGACGGCCTTTATTTGACTTTGAAGACTACACCTTGTGGGTAACTTACTACATGAACATAATGGCCAAGTGTTGAAACCTGGCAGCATTATGAACGCGATGCTATTTACACAGCACGTACACACGCTTTTGTTCAGCGACCCAAGGTGACCAGCGTCATAGTTAAGCACAGACCGGGCCCAGCAAAGGCAGATGCAGCCCTTTCAGCTGAAAGGCCGCAGTGAACAACAGCAACAGTCCCTCCGAGCTGTGATTTGTCACCTTGCTCTACCTCACCACATGAGTAATACACAGCCTCGTAACGGTATTTCAGAGGAAAATCGCTATTTAAAATATCACTGAGGGAGATGATTCCTGCTTATTGCTTTTCCCCTTCAATCAGAAACATTTCTTTTCTCCCAGTACTGATCCTGCTCTCTCGTCTCCCCCACAAGTTTGCTGGCCTGTAGCAGACAGGTAAGCTGATTCTTACCGTGAATTTCTAAGAGGTGCTTTGTGCCTGCCTTTCTGTGTAGTTCATCAATGTTCTGAGTGATGACCACCACGCTCCTTCCTTGCTTGCTCAGTCGCCTTTCACACTCCGCAATGGCGATATGTGCAGGATTTGGATGTTTACTCAACATCACTTCCCGGCGGTAATGGTAAAATTCCCATACACGAGAAGGGTTTCGCGCAAAAGCCTCTGGCGTAGCCAGCTCCTGGAAAAGACGTAACAATTCATTCTGCCAACGAAAGGGCAAGAAAATCCCCTCCCCAGATGAAGCCTGCTAGCACACTGCCATTTCCACTGCTACCAGCATAACAAGATAATCAAAAGCAGATTATTTATAACCAGATGCAGTTGGCAAGAATATTGTTCAGCAGCCCTTACGAGGATGACAAGTTGAAGTATCTTGTTAAATGAGGAAATAACCGATATCCATAGTGTGGTGCATGGTTTTACATAGTGCGCTTGGACCTTATTCTGTGCTGTCCTACCAAACCATTAGGAGTTTAGTACAGCACAAGGGAAGACGAGATATTTCAATGCACACAATTTTTGGCATTCAAAACTCCCTTTTCCACAGCAGCCATAAAACTCAGCATCGTGTGGGTCTATTTCCTTTGCTAGCCATTTCTTTTCTGCCTTAAGTGTAACACAAGCCAAGTTACAGCCATTGTCGAAACCAAAGTCTAATGCCTTGTCTTTTACGTGCTGGTAAAATCTAAGCTCTACTTTTCACATTAATTTTGCTTTATCGTTTTTTTTAAAACGAGGAGTAGCTCAGTCTAATGCTTCAACGCACAATTCTACTCAACCAGGACATATAAAAATGCTGAATGCAAGCTTTCTGATGCAGAAGGACCAGGCATTTATACACACGCATGCTTTATTTAAATTGATAGTCACTGAAAGAAAAAATGCATCTTTAGATTCAAACCACCTTGAAAAACTCATCTCTCTGAGCCCTTTTTAACTTCATCAAATCTTTCATGAATGCTGTCATTAAAAACCATAAAGAAAGGAAACGTGATTGCGGTGTTTGGGGTAGCAGTTACTGACAGTGTAACGGTTGCTTGGAACATCCGCAGCACCCCGCAGGATCAGGCTCGCGAGGCACCTGTACACCTCACACGTTTTGGTGGGGGCCGCTGCACCACTCCACCCCGCAGCGTCTGCTTCCACCTCCTCCCCCACCCCAGCGGCTCCCAGCACTGGCAAGATCACACCAGCAAGAGAGACAGAGCTTGTGGGAGAGTTAAAGACTGTGGGGAACGCTGTCCCCAAACAAAAAAAAAATCCTAAACCATTTTTAAAGTGTGTTATGAGAAACCAAGATTAAAAGAAAACAACTCGTCAGTATCATCGATTCTGTCCTTTGTTATTTTGGTAAAAAGTTCTTAAGGGTTTAAAACAGGAAAGGCCCCACGAGGTAGGAAAACAGTGAGGGTGTCAAAAGATGAGCAAACAGCTGAGCTGCAAGGCAGCAAGAAAACAAGGGTGGTAGGAAGACCCAGAGCTGTCTGCAAAAACATCGTTTTTCCCAAACAACCGATAAACCAAACGACAGAAAAGAATTTGCAGCTGCACAAAGCAGCCCCCCCGGGCACGGGGGAGAGCTGCAGACACGGCTGTGGGCATGGTCCCTGCTGTACTGCCATGGGAGCACTTCCGCCCTGAGGGTCCCCAGCTGCTTCTGACTCTGCACGCTCACCTGCCCGGTGGATTGGGCAGCACCAGTGCCACCAGCACGTACCTGGGCTTGCCACTTCCGCCAGAGACCTCCAGCCCCTCGGAAGGTAGGGACTCCGCTCTCCGCACTAACACCGGCTCCTGTGATAATGGCTATATGCTTCGCTTTGGCAAACACTTCTCGAAAATCAGCCATGTCTACGCATGGGGAGGAAAAAACAAATGGCTGTTCAGACACTTTTATAGAAGAGGCCATGCAGACTGTGCTGGCAAACTTATGCACCCAGCAATGGCTTCCACATGCACCTCCCATGACTTCAACACTAATTTGGTTTTGAGTTTCTGTATATTGGAATTTGAAGGCCAATTCCTGGAGATCCACAAAAAAGCATATGAGCGAGCCCAGTGGGGCAACATGGATTAAACTATGAATATACTCAATATTTGAAAGACAGAGCCTTAAACTAAAACCCCACACTAGATGCTACCGTGATAACAACTGCTGCCACCACCACCCAGGAACAGTTTGCTTCCTAATTGTAAGGTAAGATCCTGAGATGAAAAAAAAAATTACATTTAGGTACATAGTATCACCTTCAAAATTAAGGTAATTTGGGAAGACGCATTTTCTTCTGAGGCATCTTGCCCATTTTCCAGGTTTGCAACTGTATTTTCTATTTTTGAACGTATATTCCCTCCATTTTTCCCTGCATGGTAAAGTAACTTGGGACAAAGATGGGAAATTTCCTTTACATTTTTCTAAAAACAAGATTAAAGAGGAACAGGTTAGCTAAAGAGAGGGAAAAAAAAATCTCTTCCATTTTACCTCAGATATTAATTTTAAAGCAACGTATTTTAGAATAACAGAATGGCTGAGGTGGGAAGGCGCCTCTTGAGGTCATTTAGTCAACCCCCCCTGCTCAAGCAGGGTCAGCCAGAGCAGACCGTCCAGGACCGTGTCCAGTCAGGTGGCTTTTGAGCATCTCCAAGGACGGAGACTCCACCACCTCCCTCTGCACAACCCATTCCAGAGTTTGACCACCCTCACAGTAAAAAGTGTTTTCTTGTGTTCGGATGGAATCTCAGGTGTTTTAATTTGTGTCCCTTGCCTCATGTCCTGTCACTGGGCACTACCGAGAAGAGTCTGCCTTGTCTTCACTCCCTCCCATCAGGTGTTTTCATGCACTGATAAGATGCCCCTGAGCCTGGTCTCCCCCAGGCTGAACAGTCCCAGCTCTCCCAGCCGCTCCTCGTGTCAGATGCTCCAAACCTTTAATCATCTCTGTGGCCCTTTGCTGGACTCTCTCCAGTAAGTCCATGCCTCTCTTGTACTGGGGAGCCCAGCACTGGACCCAGCACTCCAGGTGTGTCTCGCCAGTGCTGAGCAGAGGGGAAGGATCACCTCCCTCCACCTGCTGGAGATGCTCTGCCTACTGCAGCCCAGGAGGCTGTTGGCCGCCTTTGCCACAAGGGCTCATCGCTGGCTCATGGTCAACTTGGTGTCCACCAGGACCCTCAGGGCCTTTCCAGCAGGTTGGCCCCAGCCTGCCCTGGTGCCTGAGGTTATTCCTCCCAGGGGCAGGACTTGGCATTTCCATTTGCTGAACTTCATGAGGTTCCTCTCAGCCCGTGTCCCCAGCCTGCCGAGGTCCCTCTGGGTGGCAGCACGACCCTCTGGCGTATCAGCCACTCCTCCCAGCTTCGTATCATCTGAAAACTTGCTGAGCACGTGCTCTGCCCCATCATCCAGGTCGTTAATGAAGGTGTTAAACAATACCGGCCCCAGTATTGACTCCTACAGTACACCACTAGTGACTGGCCTCCAGCTGGACTTCGAGCTGCTGATCACAACCCTAATCTTCATAATTCATTACGTGGTGTTTTTTTTCTTTTTTAAACCAAAGGCAGATAAGTTTTTATAAGGAGAGAGAGTTACTGGAGAAGTCCCCAGACCCACAGCACGAGTGCCATAGAACTGAGGAGAAAACACTACGATTCTGATGCCCCGTCAGCTGTTGTCAACCAAACCTGACAAAGCCCTTGAACGTGTAAAGATCAGGCCAAAAGTCCCCCTAGTCCAGCCTCTGCTCTCTGACAGCAGCCAAACACTGATGCTCAAGATGGCGGAAAAAGCAAGTGCACCTTGGCTACCCAACTGTCAGGGATTTTATTGTTATACCTGTGAAGTTCTGTGCGTGGTTTTCTAATTAAAACACATCCTCAAATTAAAAAACAGAACTGAAAAACCCCAAACAAACAAAAAGAGGGTATTTGCTACTACTAGACTGAACAAGGCTCCTGGAGTTACCCAATACCCCGCTCCTGAGTTGTTACAAATGCTCGAGGCCCTCCGTAATTCCTGTACAAAGAAATGAGTGACTTTTATTACCTGTTAGGATTATGAAAAGGATGCAATTAATTAGCATACATTTATGTGCATAAATTATAAATACTAAAAACAAATTACCAGGCAACCACACTAACTGCAACTATGCAAGGGTCTTTGGAACTATCCATAGAAGATAAATTTTAGCAGCTGAAAAAAAAAAAATCAACTTCACACTCCTCTAAACATTTTAAATTAAACTGTTGATTCCACCTATTACATGAAACCTTCTAGAACTTCAAATCGAGCTTAAGCACCTGTCTGGGGTACTAAAGGAAACAAAGAGATGTCTTACTTGAACTAGGTCGAGCCATTTCCAAGCAAAACTTCTGTTTCTTTGAAGAAGAAGCCTTAAGTCCACAATATGCTCGGGAAAACAACCTTCTAGCGGTAAAGTGAGAGAGACTCATCAGCATCACTCAGAAACACGTTACCTGAGAAGAAATAAATGAGACACAAGCGGTATTTCTGCAAGCTGCCTGTAGGGAATTGTCCATAAAGAACCAGGTGCAAACATTATTCGTGGTTTTCGCCTGTTCCTCACTCAGTCAAATAGCTTTACGCTTTGGAGGTGTTCACCACCACGGTGTTTCTGCTTCACGGGACGATGAATCGTTCCATGCGATCTAGCAGGGCTGCTGTGTCCCCTTTTGATGATAAAGGCTCTGGTAGCGCCTCCAATTCCCCCCCCCGTGCTGCAAAACACAGACATCTCGAATCTGAGACCCCCGAAACGGGGTGACTGCCTTTGTCTGGTATTGCTTCCAGTTAAGAATCGCTCAGTCCTGCTCAAAGACCGCCGAGCCCTTAAAAACAACCTTCCCTAATGCACGAAAACGCACCCTCGCGGATTTTGTCCAATATTTCACTCCCAGGACGCTCGCTCGATTTCGCAAAAGCAACTCCCGGGCTACGACTTGTCAAATTTTAAGAAGGGAAAAAGCGACCCGACGGCCGGGCAAACGTACGTGCAGCTGCCCGCCTGCAGAAGGGCGAAGGGGAACCGGGCGGGAGGACGGAGCCGAGCCGAGGGGGAGGCGGCGGCGGCCGCCGCCGCCTCCCCCTCGGCTCGGCTCCGTCCTCCCGCCCGGTTCCCAGGCCCCCGGGGAGTCCGCGGGTTCGCGCCCCGCCGGGGGTCCTTACCTCAGCGGCGGGGACCGGCGACGGGCCGCGGGCTTTGCGGCGCTGAGGCCGAGGCGTGCGGCTCCGCACGTCCCGCCCCGGGCTTGCGGCGGGGCCGGGCTTCGCTCCGCTCCGCCCCGGCCTCGCCTGTCGCCGTTCACGGGTGGCAGAGCTCCCGCCCGGCACCGGGGGTGTGAGCAGAGGCAGGAGGGGATGGACGGAGGCCGAGATCAGCCGCAACGTTGCACTGCGACGTCTCACGTAATTAAATTCAATTACGCCCAAGTAGCTCTGAAAAGCCGGATGCTTTTCCAGTGTCGCAGTTTACGCGTTCAGCTTCAAAACTCCTGTACGCTGCTATGCTAACGTGGCTTGGACATTCGTAGCATTAAAAAAAAAACCCCTTCTGACAGCTTACTCACAGTTTCCACCGTTTTTATGAGGAAAGCTAGTTTTAGCTTGTTTTTCTGCAGAAACACCCAGCCTCTTCCTCTCCACCCTTCCCCATCAAATTTAAATCTCTTTACTCCTTTTCAGTCAAGCTGAGTTTTCAGTCTTTTTTTTTTTTCCCCTTTCAATTCTGCAAATTACCAGCTGAACAGATGAAGAGGTCCCCAAAACGCGTACCCAAAGATGGGAAAGGCTGAAAGGCAAGTCCCACCACGCTGCAGAAGCGCTCTTTGAAGTCCACCACCCACTAACCAGCCCACGCAGCCAGGGAGCAGCTTCTGCCTCGGACCCGGTCCCCAAGCGCCGGGCCCAGGGCAGGCATCACCATGACAGGGCGGGAGAACACCCAGCGGCTGCTCCCAGGGGCCTGCAGCCCACATTTCGCTCATTACATCGCTTCATGGCACTTCTTGTTACTTTCATCATCACAGCGTGTAATAATCTGCCTCCCGTTGCAAACATGAAGGAAGCCTTTTGTGGGGGAACGCTGGAGACAGCGAGCAGTACTGATTAAACCCTGTGCTTTTGTGTGCTGGACTGTAACAGCTGTTCTCTGAGCGCTCTGGCTGCATCTCCATAAAGGCATGTACGCTTGAAAAAACAATACATAATAAATCCAGAAAACAAGATAAAGGCCGGCATGATCTCATTCAGCACTGTAACTGTCCTGACGGTCAAAATCAGGTCATTCTCTCTGGACTGGGGAAGCCACCGAGATGACAGGTTTGTTCTGGCGGCTCAGACGAATGAGGGATTGGCTCTGCCCTATGTTATTCAGTGTTAGGACCGGGGTTGCTTTGTTTTTCTAAATTGAGGTCTTAGTATGGATTGCACACCCTGCTTATTAGGCAGTGTATTTTAGATGCTGGTTAAGGTAATATTTTAAAAAAAAAAAAAAAGCAGCACTTTGCAGTTGGACTATCACAACATTATTCCACTGATTACAAAGTTTAAGACAGCAAACTACTAATCTAATATTACTAACAGAAAAACTACTTCTGTGTTTAGATACCAGAGTTTGAGGAGCACATCAACTACAATGCTTCCCTTTCCACATTACCTCATCACAGTCATTAGATACACTCTTCCTCACTTTAAATTAACCCAGGGCAGAGCACGTTAACATGCAAGGTTTGCAAAAGTACAGGTCTTTCAATAATAACAGAAGTCACGACAGCACAGGTTATGTGAAATGTGTGCAGCACAAAACGGGGTTGGCTTGTTCAGGTTTCTCTGGCATGTATAGGTTGCACACCCCAAGAAGCAAAATTATTCTGGTGTTTCTTAAGCCATCAGGCATTCTGTATTCTCAAAGGTCTGAAGCCATGAAGAGCCTAGTTCAGCTGATGCTAACCTGGTGCAAATACTGCACCTTTGCATAAGAAAATGGCCACATTAGCTTTCAAAATTGTTTGTTGTGGCCTTGGACAAATATGTTTATGCAAACGTGCACACATACACACGTATGAGTGTGCATTCTCTAAAAAGCATTATAAAAAGATTAAAGTGACATCTAAAATTAACTTGAAGACCATGGTGTTGGGTGCAGGTACCTGGCAGTGTTCTAGGACCATCTGTGCCTGCTAACACACTTCTGCAGAAAGCGTTTCGTCTGTTATGGTAATTTCCTCCAGCAGCAGTATCCGTAATGCGGCGAGAGCAACTCTAGGTGGACGCCGAAGTGTGACACGCTCTGCAGACACCCATTCCGCCAAAATCAATTAACACGCAAGAAACCTGTCTCAGCAGAGCCAAAAGCTGTGTCAAGGGCGAGTACCCTGAACTTCGCACCCCCCAGCACGTCACCCTCCCAGCTGCCAACTCTGCTGTACTCAGCCGAGGCATTTACACATTTAGCAATGAGCCTGTCTTGTCTGCCTTCCAGGAACGTGTCCCCTCTCCCCTTGACCCACATAACGCCCTTCTCTGGCAGGAGATCCCCAGCTCCGCTCCCCCTCCTGTGACGGGAGGGGAAAGCAGCAGGTGAGGAACGTGTATCCGCAGGGGCTGCTCTTCTCCTCTTAACGCTGCAGGAACCGGTCCGTGTTAAAACGGGCTAATACCATCCAGTCTTCCACTCCAATCATATTGCACTTCAGCATTTTTACAAAGTACTTTGCACCGTCAGCTAGAAACAGCTTACTACTTGACCGTGAAACCTAATCATACCAAATACAAGCAAAACATTTTTTTTTTTAAATCCCAAGTAAACAGTCTGTATTCTAACACACAGTAGGTCTGTACCAATTAAATACAGTATGGCAGTATATAAATTACAGTTCTTTACAGTAAATAGTAAAATACAAGAGTCCGCTTACTGTACACAACAATCAAAGAAAGAACAGCAGCTTTTCAGTAAGGTCCCAGGTATCTCAATCAAAACTTACTACGAAACAAAGAAGAACAGATACAGCAGGCCATTCACTTCACTCATTTTTTACCGTGTTACTTTACAAATATCCAGAACACTTGTACAGGCATCTACAGTATCTACATGTGGAACAACCTCCTTAGGAATTCATGAGCACCAGACATAAATCCCTCCATCATTCCCATTATTAAAATAAACTTTACAGATTAAAATTACTTTAGCAGGTTCTATTTCATCTTGATAATAACCAGCAAGTAACAAGTGCAAAGTTTGCAGTCATGATCCATTTTACTGCTTCTTTGTTTCCCCATTCCCCCCACACACCCAAAAAACCACCACCACCACCCCCCCCAGCCCCAAAATGTTGTCCTCTCACACCCCTGCAGTAATACCGGTTCTGCAGTCAAACTGCCCGGCTGGCTTATGTTACCATATGAAATGCCAGACGTATAGCTTCAGGCATTGTTAGTCATTTCAATGCAATGCCAAGTCAGCACAGTGGCAGGCCTCTAGGAAGACAAAAAATACGAAGCAGTTGGGTATTTCAGTGTGCTTAAACACGGAACATAAGGCTGCACGGTGCCCAGTGACGGAAAGAAACACGGCACCAAGTTATCGGTTAAAACATTTACAATAGAAAGATATAAACAGCAAATGTGTCAGTCTAAAACAAGTTCTTTGGTAATTAAGAACAGCAAACCGTAGGGGTTTTTTTTTTCCAAATATGGATTTACATCTGGTTTTTCCACAATAAAATATTTTTTGTTGTTTAAAATATATCTTCCATGTTGTTGCGTAACAAACAGTCCAGTACCTCAGTTATCTACAGATCAGCTTTAACTGTATTTTAGTGTGCAGCCATATCTGCCCACTGGCAGACAAACTATAGATACACATTCATATATATATATATATAATATATATATTATTTATAAAAAATTAGAGAATTAAGTCAAGGACTCTAGAGAATACACATTCCGTATGGACAGATTAAAATGTACAATAGCTTCAAAAATCCATAAAGTTCTCTACACAGTGATGCGTGTAGTAAGTGCAAAAATACTGCAGTTTAGTTAATCCAAGATTTCCTGTTTTCCTGTTTCCTAGAAAAAGCAGAAGCCGCTGCATCTCCTGAATGGCAGAGGACTTCTCCTCCTGTTTTAGGAGAGGATGATGAGCCTTGAAGCACAGAACTTTTCCGTTTCTCTGAAGTGGAAGATGCCTGAGACCGTGAAGTGCCACTCCATTTCCTTGCGGAAGCTGGTGCTTTGCTGAGGCGCCCGGGACGAACAAAGATGCCGTGTCGTGGTTTGCACTGGAAGTACTCTCTGCCTTTTACAGTTCCATCATGCTTCCCTTCAATGAAAATAAATGCACAGAATTAATTGTTGGTACTTTCATTAGCACATACAATAGTGTCGATCTGTAGGTATCTTTGGCTATCTGTCCAACAGTCACGATTGTTAATGCTGACTGATGAAGCCAGATGCATACCCTACCCTAGGGAGAACAAAACCTGGACAGGAGGGCTTGAATTGTGATCAGAAGGATGATTTCCTACAATATTACTTTGTTAACTAACAATTTAAAAAGTCAAAGATTTGTCCATTTTACAAAATAAACTATCTTCAAAACCAACTGGTTACAAAGCTTACAACTTAGCTGCCAGAGAAACTTCTAGTATCAGTGTTAACATCTATTAAACTACTGAAAACACAATCTTAAAATATCTGAAGCATTTCTGTAGGAGTCTCTTAACACTTGCAGAGCACTGACTTTTTCTGACCCCACCGAACTGAGTTAAAGAAAACCTGTGCTCTATAATTAAGCTTTCCCCAGTGGGAAAAACAAAATCTCTGAAAGCTGCAGACAGCAAACCTATTTGACAAGTGATGTCCATTGTTAGTACTGCCCACAAACATGCATGTTCATTTAAAAAAAATCTGCCAGTTTTAGGCTTCGCTTGTTTTTCTGATCTATGAAAATAGATGGGTACCAACAGGAACTACCACAACATGCAAAAGCATTATTCTGCATAAAGCAAGAAGAACGGGGCTTTAAGACAGTTAAAAATTCATCAAAGCATCCCTATAAACAGAAAGCCTAGAACGGGGTGTATCGGATACCAAGCTTACATGAAATTGGAGGTACTTCCCAAGACTGAACACCGCATGATTGTACTGCAACTTTAAAAATAGATCACGCTAGCTGCACAGATAACCCGGAGCATACTTAGCCTTACCCAGCTGAACGTTTAGTTCAACTCCAACCCAGATTCCAGCTGAAAAATCCACCGTTCCAACGTATCTCACCGTCCCCATCTTGTTACTTCCAACACAGACTTGTTCACCCACGGCCACCCAGCCAGGCAACACGTGAGCTTGATCTGCAGAAGCACCTTCTTCACAGTCGGAACCATCCAAGTGATCCTTCCCTATAAAATCGTCCACGGAAGCATCAGGGTAAGTCTCGCAGTCTGAGGTCTCTTTTACCAGTACAGAAGACAAAGGGCTTTGCACAGCGCCTGCAAGCCGGTCGCCCGCTGCTGCTGCAGAGCTCAGCTGGCCCACGCACGTGCTCTGCTCCTTGCCAGTGCCTCGGGGTAACTCCGAGGCGCTCGCTCCATTAGAGGACACAAGGGAACAGGAGGACTGCAGAGCTGTCGAATGGTCAAAGTCCTTTCCGTCTTCAACGCCCATGAACTCTGTAAAGGAGTGATCTTCCAGAATGTCCGTCGTGTGCTCAACCGTTGCTTCACGCGCAGAAAATTCAATTGTACGACAGGTATTTTTGCCGTCTGAGGAACCTAAAGCTGAAAATGATCCAGCTCTGGGTAACTGCTGAGAGTCTCTGTCAGCGGCATCGAGGGACAGCGGTACTTGTTCCGTTAAGGCACTGTTTTCTTTCAGTGGTAACTTTTCTCTGGCTAACTCCTTTTCTGACTCTCGACATTCCTTGTTCGAAGATGACCTTAACTCATGTGCAAGAGATGATCCTGAGGGATCATTAGAGTCCGGCTCCTTCGTGTGACTGGCTAGCTGGTCTGTGCTATCACTACAGGGAACAAGCATGTCAGACAGAGTAGCGTTAGAGGCACTGTGGGAAAAGTAGCCACTAGTAATACTGCTAGTGGTGGGGCTGCGGGATACCTCTTTCTCAAGAACACGTGAACTCATGAAGTCTGATTTAGAAGAAAACCATTCCCTGTTCTCCAGGCTAGCATTGTAAACACTGAAGTCAGCAAACTCCTCCGGTACGTAAGGCTGGAAATTTTGAAAATTTTGTGGACTTATCAGCTTCTTATTAATGGCCTCCAACTCACTGTCTTCCTCCTCGGAGTCCTGCAGAAGAAGAGAGAGTCGCATGGGATTAGGAACCTACGACAGTAAAGTTTTCAAAGTTAACTAACCTTTCTTGATTTTTTTCCTTTCTGAACATGGAGAAACATATACCTTTAATATTCTTCAATTAAAGAATGGAAGACACCTCTGAAAAGAGCTGCTGGGAACATATCCTGTCTACACTGAGCTATTCAATTTTTAGAAAATAAATTCTAAATAGGTCAGAAAATATATAGCAATAAAGTTTGGCATAAGAAAGCTCACAACATTAAAAAGTCGTATGTCTACATATTTTCATCATACTCATTTTTTTTAAAGCCATGTATCATAAACTTTTTTCCCCCATGATTTAGACTAATTAAACCTATTGAAGGTATTCTATAGAGCTAATTGACCACCTAGAACAAGATAAGCGTAAATACGAATGGAAGAGGCCTTACAGGGTCTGCACTGCAATACTGGTTATTAAAAACTATCCTGCACAATGGGATTTTCTACTAATCTGACACCAGTGAGGCTAAACAATTTTGCTTACCCCTAGCTATCGCACCTGAACACGTTCATGACATTTGAAAATAAAGGCAAAAGTATCAAATATGACGGTGAATCTTCAAGGAAGCATTTGTATGCATACATGTACATGTTTGGAGGGGAATAAGTGACACTAATCAACCTGGCAGAATTTGGAGGTACCTCCCTGAATCACCCTCTGATAACGAGTGCTGGTGCACTGTGACCAGCCCACAAATGTGGCTTTCACAGAGCCCACCTGAAGCTGAGGACTTCGGTCTGTCAAGATGCATCCGAGAAAAACCCCAGCAATGTGGTTAGGCTGCTCCCCCAATATAAAATACTGCAGGCAGGACTCCACATGGATGCTTTTTTAAGTACTTCATTTTTCATATATATATATGTATTTATTTATACATATATACGCATATATAAGCATATGTGTATATATACACATATATCTATGTGTACACACATATATACGTATATATTAAAAATGGTTAGTTTACAGCAAATTCCTACTAGAAAGAATAATATCTTCAGAAAAATGAAAACCGCTGATGTACTTAAAGTTTAGAGGAATTCAAGCACCTATTATTTCTCAATTCCTTTATCTGCATCATGGGTTTCAATTACTGATCAAGGCAGAACCTGTGTGATATCTAAAGTAGTTTGATGCTTTCAGACACCTGCCATGAATCACCAATGGAAAAGGAAAAGCAGATGACCAGATGACCAATGCACTGAGAACCAATACATCGAGTTTAAGACAAACATCCTCTTGAAAATGTTTCCTACGCTTCATAATAGCCAAGACTGCTCAAATAACTTTGTACAACCAAGCTCCAAATACACAGACAGCAAACAGGATTGTTCAGTTTGCACATGTCAGAATAATCACAGAATGGCTGAGGTGGGAAGGCGCCTCTTGAGGTCATTTAGTCAACCCCCCCTGCTCAAGCAGGGTCAGCCAGAGCAGACCGTCCAGGACCGTGTCCAGTCAGGTGGCTTTTGAGCATCTCCAAGGATGGAGACTCCACCACCTCCCTCTGCACAACCCATTCCAGAGTTTGACCACCCTCACAGTAAAAAGTGTTTTCTTGTGTTCGGATGGAATCTCAGGTGTTTTAATTTGTGTCCCTTGCCTCATGTCCTGTCACTGGGCACTACCGAGAAGAGTCTGCCTTGTCTTCACTCCCTCCCATCAGGTGTTTTCATGCACTGATAAGATGCCCCTGAGCCTGGTCTCCCCCAGGCTGAACAGTCCCAGCTCTCCCAGCCGCTCCTCGTATGTCAGATGCTTCTAGCTATTACTTATCTTGGTAGCCCTGCAGCAGACTCACTTCAGTAATCCTGTATCTTTCTTCTACTGGGGAGCCCAGAACCAGACACAGTACTCCAGATACAGCCTCACTAGTGGTGAGTAGAGGGGAAGGATCACCTCCTTCAACCTGCTGGTGATGCCCAGTATGCTGTTGGTCTTCTCTGCCGCAAGGGTGCATTGCTGGCTCACGGCCAGCTTGTTGTCCACGAGGACCCCAAGGTACTTCTAGGCAAAGCTGCTCTCCAGCCGGTCAGCCCCCAACACGTACTGGCACCTGGTGTTATTCCTCCCCAGACACAAGACTTTGCATTTCCTCTTGCTGAACTTCATGAGATTTCTCCCTATCAGGTTCTCCAACTTGTTGAGGTCCCTCCGAATAGCAGCACAACCCTCTGGTGCATCAGCCGCTTCTCCCAGTCTTGTATCATCTGCAAACTTGCTGAGGGTGCACTCTGTCCCGTCACCCAAGTTTTTAATGAAGGTGTTGAACAGTACTGGCCCCGGTATTGAGCCCTGAGTACACCACTTGTTACCGGCCTCCAACAGTTCTTTGCACCTCTGGTCACAACCCTCTGGGCCCAGTCGTTCAGCCAGTTTTTAATCCAATTCACCATCCACTTATCTAACCTGTACTTTGTCAGCCCCTCTATGATGATGTTATAGGAGATAGTGTCAAAGGCTTTACTAAAGTCAAGGTAAACAACTTCCTCTGCCCTCTCCTCATGCACCAAGCTAGTCACCTTATTGTAGAAGGCAACTGAGGTTGGTCAAGCGTGATTTCCCCTTTGGAAATCCATGCTGACTACTCCCAATCACTTTCTTGTCCTTCATAGGTTTGGAAATGCTTTCTAGGAGGATTTTCTCCATCACCTTCCCAGAGACAGAAGTGAGGCTGACCAGTCTGGAGTTAGCTGAACCCTTCTTCTTCGTCCTTCTTGAAGACAAGAGTGATATTTGCTCTCTTTCAGTCTTCACGTACCTCTCCCAATTGCTATGACATTCAAAGATAATTGAGAGTGGCCTCACAATACCATCAGCCAGCTCCCTCAGCACTCGTGGGTATGTTTACTTAAACAAACATGCAGTTTATGTGCTCCCCAACACGGTGGTCCCCTACCAAGTAAGTCTTCTTTGTTCCACACTTCCCCTTGGGTCTCAGGGGCTTGGGATTCCTGAAGGCTAGTTTTATAGATAAAGACTGAACTAAAGGAGGCATTGAGTATGTTGGCCTTCTCCAAGTCCTTTGTGCCCAGCTCCCCTGCCCCATTCAGCAGTGCAATTCACTAAAACATCCTCGTAGGCACATATTAGGAAACACATGCTTATGTGACAAGATCTTTCTCCTAACTTGGAGGTGTTTTTTTCCCCAGTTTTTGTTCGTTTGCTTTTTTAAAAAAAAGAACTGTAAAGATGTTCTAAAGTACTTCACTTTTATCCTGCATTTTCTGAAGTGATCACTACTCGCTATGGCCCTTATCTATAACAAGGTCTCATTTTCATTCCTACCATGTTCAAGCTCGTAGCAGACATAATTCAATCATATTACCCATGCAGAATGGCTTCTTAAGCTGAATCAAGATTTCCAATAATATTAAATTTTTGTTGGCAGAGCAATCAGTATCTGAAGAAGATGCCTCTACTTGTCTATCTGACAAATCCAACCAGATTTCAGGTTATTAATATTTGCTCAAGTAAAGGCTTGGCATTCTTTGCTTACTAGTTTTTACAGCTCTGCTTCAGAGTTATTTCTCATACGGAATGTGGATGAAGGCTTTATTTTGCAGTTATTTATTTCTCTGCAGAGGAGCGATAGCGTTATGAAATGTCACACAAGACTACTGAAAATGATTTATATTATTGAAAATCTTGTTCTTTACATCTGAAATCTACAGGCAGTCCCTTTAAAAGTCAAGGAAAAACTTCCTATCCACTTTATTGAGACTACGAATACCCTTCCAAGCACTAAAGCATTATGTAAAGCATCTTTTTGGCATATTGGAGTATACTTGTTGCTCATCTCCGAGGGACCTTTTCTCAATTTTCTGCTTACTCCTTCCTTTCCACCCTTATTACTTATGCAAAAGTAAGTTTTGCTCTATGCAGAACCTTGTAGTTTGTTGTTTTTAAAATATTACAAACTAGTGTTTAGCAAATACAGTGGGTTTAAGATATTACATGAACTCCAAACTGATAAGCATTTCATGAAGGAAGTATTTCTAGTCAATACTAGCTGAACATCCACTTGAAACCAAAATGCTTCTTTATAACAGAGTTCTTTGTTTCTCCTTTGAATCCTGCAAAATTCCTCATTTGACTGGAAAAAATCGTAGTACACACAGGCCCCTTGTTCAGAATCAGACTGGGTAAGAAGCACTGTAAATGAGAAATGGCTCTACAGACACACAGAGACATTGGTGACTTGATTAGGAAAAGTCAAACAAGTAACCACATTGCCAGTCGTGTGTCGTTTCAGGGTTCTCTCTCATCATAAATACAAAAGCTAAGGTACAGAGAAGCAGTCTTATTACTAGAACATGGGTTGTGAAGAATGCTGCAAATAGGTGACGAGACATCACCTTGTGACAGACAAAAAAGTGTCCCTTGTGGGGACAAGAAATGTTTCCTTTCAAAGCTCCTCTTGAGCTTTCCAATTGGGAAATTCCAGAAACAAAGCAATTTCAGAGTTCTTCAAACTCCTGTGGATGTAAGATGTAGAGAAAAAAAGAAGGAAGCCTCCTTGTACTGCTCAGGCTATTGGTAGAAATAAAGATATAATCCTTGAAAAACTGGTAAAGAAACTGCCCTGTAAAAACTAAAGCCTCCCCTCTCCTGCCCACCCCACTTTCCTGGGAAGTAACAGAAAGACTATAATGAAAAACAGATTTAAGAACTGGTAATAGTATGAATGTGCCAGCAAGAACTAAGGAGATAAGACTACACATCAAGATTTAGCAATAACAGAGGCAAAGTAAGCAAGAACACAGAGCGGCTTCCCTACACCTGCTTTGTAATAAAACATACTGTGCAGTTAAAAGTTAAAGTATGCAAGTTTTTAAATCCCTAAATTATACCTCTCAAGTAACCTCAAAGATGCTAGTTCCCATTTTACTAATTTAAAAATCAGTAATATTTATTTAGTGGTTGAACTGCTGGTGCTTCAATGTTCATCGCCTGCTAGGAGGATTTGCTCTTAACCAAATCCCCCTTAGACGCGTTAATTACAGGCAGTATTCAAATACACTCAATATGAAAACATTTCATCTGACCTTAACATATTCCACTGTACTCATATATCATATAGAACATGTCCTTGTGTCATGCTGTTTTGAAATAGCTGCAATATTAAACGCATATGGAAGTACTGCCTGAAATTTTAGGCTGAATGCTCTATTTCAGGCCAACTGAATAAAAATATTTTTAACTGCCCTCCCCCCTTTTTTTTCCTTTGACAGATGGGTTTGAATATTCAAGAAAAGTTAAGAATAGATCCCAGAGAAACATGAGAAAAAGGCCAAACATCATTCTTATGCCTACTTAGATGCAGAACATTAATCTAGTTAACATTACTAGCTTTCCGTATGCTTTGTCGCTTTACTTCTATGGCATTTTTTACATGCTGTAAGATGCAAGTGAGCATCACACCTGAAACGACAGCAATCATTCAGTGATTAATTAGGAGTATGAGGCTCTGTACCTTGGAGTGATTATTTACAGTACTGATTAATAATGTGAAAACTTCACTTCGAATCAGACAGAGAGAAGCAGACAGCTAAAGTTTCTTGGGGAGCCATGATGCTGCCCTAGTGTAACCTCTGAACTCATTCTGAGAACACTATTCATCCAAACGTGTGAAATACATACTCCAGCCTAGTTAAAACATAGACTCGCTCCAGCTCTGAAAAATGCAGGGTAGCCTAGGAAGCCTACGTTTTACAAACGCTTCCTTCCCAAAGTGATAAAAAAAACCAGAAGCCATCATTTGATAAACCCTGTGCCACAAGCCGGCAGGGCTACACAAAGTAGCCATCTCAACCTCCTCCTCGCTAGTGGCTGCTAGTTCTTGCCTGCCTCCCCGGTACCCACTCAGGCATCTATAAGGTGATCAGACAGGGGAGTAGATCCTAATGAAATATAACTCCATGGTAGCCTAGCCATCAGGGGGATGGATCAGTTCCCTTGATCTGACTTACTATGTAACCCAGCAAAACGCTCTGTTGATGCAAGGGAAAAGTCAGCGCAAGGGTAGGAGCAAGCAGCCAAGAACTGAAAGAACAGCTCTTTCCAGGGCCCTGTTGGCTACAGCAGGTTTACCGTGTTCAATGAATTAGTTCCGTTCTAATTGGAAAAGCCTGGTGCAGGATGTTGCCCTTTTCCAGTTCTGAAAGCTCCTGCTTATCTTTGGAAAGCAGCACGGGCAAATGCCTGCGTTAATTCAGGGCATACATGGGGCGGGACCCTGTTTTTACCCAAGGGATTGAAACTGCCCTGAAGTTGCTATGGAAAATGTTGTAACAATTTAGTTTCCAAGGGATGTTTTTCAACCCACTAGATGATTTGTCTTCCAAATACCTTCCTGCTATTTGCATGAGTGAGTGACTCTGTCAGTCAGCACGTCAGCTACCTTATGGAAAATTAACACGATTGAAAATAAAACAGCTGCTACCCAAAACCAGCAGCCAAGCTTCAAATACGTACACCAGAACACTCAGGATGCCTTGGTATAACAACCTACAAAATAGCATTAGAAATCCAGAAGAGATTTTTAATGGCTTGGCTATATGGTAGGAATGAAAATAACTGTTGAACAGGAAGAATCCATCACTAGCACTTTGTGGTAAAAAGAGGCCTATAATACTTACGGGAAATAATTTGAAGGTTCTGAATTTTAGATCTAAAGCTCTGATTAAAGCAAGTATTTACAGCCATGTTCCACAGCCCAAAAACCAAGTCCATCATACAGCAGAAATGATGATACACTTTTTGTTGAAGCAGCAGTGAGAACAGGATTTGGCAGGTGAAGATTAAAATGAAAGCCCTCCACCTCAATTCACCGCCTGAATTATGATGAGGACAGGCTGCAGGTTAATTAAGAGCGGCAATCTTATTTTAGTCATATTACTTCCACATCAGGCAATGAAAAGCTTTTTATAGTGTACCAACACCTAAATGCATGGTTACTTACACCAAATGGGATCATTCCATTTACTCTGGGGTATAGTCACAAAATCTGGGTAACACACAAGGTATATTAGAGTGACAACAACATGGTTCACTAAACCACCCTTTACTTGATCATTTGTGCCCTGTAAAAACTAAAGCCTCCCCTCTCCCGCCCACCCCACAAGACAAATCACATATTAAAAAAAAACAAAAACAAAACCAACAAAACCAAAACAAAAAAAACCACCCCAAAATGCAAAAACCCTGTTGAGTTAGTTCCAATGACAGATTGCGTTTGCAAGCCAGGCAAGCAACTGCTCATTATAACCATTAGTTACAAACAATCACAGGCGATTATATCCACATTACACCTTTTTTCTGCTGCAGTAGTGTAAGTGCCTTAAGCCCACCACCAAATGGCCCTCAGCCCACCACCAGGCCTCATAACAGAAACCGGTACAAAACTTACAATCTTTTCCTCACGTACGCTATTGCTTTCTATAGGCATGCTGCTGGCATTACTTCCTGAAGGTGCAACACAGCCAGCGCAATGCACCCGAGATGAAGGCATGCTCTGCAAAGGTTAAGACACACAACACATCACACAAACCACAACTCTGACCACAGCGCCACATGCGTGCAAGTTAGAAAGGCATTAAGACGCGATGAAAGTGAAACACCCATGCTAGCCATATATACATCAAAATTCAAGTTAATAAGTAGAGAAATTCATGCGCTCCTCCCAACAGAGTTTTAGGTTGAGGAACAAAGGTCAGAGTAACCACCACCCTAGACCGCTGTTTCACAGAATTACGTTTTATCTATGAAAAAAACACACCAACATTTTGCTGGAGAAAAAAAAATGCAGGTTACTGTTATTTTAAAATAGAACAGAACTACCCTGTAAAGGAGAATACTTACCAAGAAGCGAGAAAAACCCCCAGTGTTTCAGGTAAAAAACAAAACACCAAAACCCCACCAGATATAAAGAACAGCCTGATTAATATTACCAGAGAATTACAAAATTCTGTTGCAACAGATGCATCCTGCAAACGATTTGCCAAGTACACAAAATCACTTGCTCTCCTTTAAAAAAACCCAGGTATTTTTCAGAGATTACCTCTTGACTAAGCAGAGGTCGGCTTTCAAGCGGGGTCTTCCTTTTATGTTCCTCTTTCACCGGCATTAAGGGCTTGAAAAACTTTGGTGGCTGAGGAGAAAATGCTTTAAAAGGACTGGCCATTAAAGCATGGGAATTCTCTGCTACAACACCTAAGTAAAAAAGCAAAAATATTCTATTTCAGTTCTTCATATCTTGACTGCAAGAGCGTAATTCAAAACAACTGAAGGTTAAGCCATGCATTTGGCAAGTTGCTGCCTACAGAAAAATGTCAGTATTTTAGTATTCAAACACTGGCCCAAGCATGAGATAACGCAGAGCTCAACGAGGGGAGATTACACCCCTCTGAGAAATCTGGAAACAGAAAGAAAGCAGAGAATAGCAGTATCTGCCCCCTCCATTTTGAGGCTCCAATATTTCTCCTTTTCATCTCAGTCATAAAAACAGTGGAAGTGTCCTTGAAACTGGAACTGACAGCTCTTTGCTTTGTGTGCCTGACCTGGGCACAACACTGCAATTCTGCCCTGGAACCAAGCCAGCAATCCTGCATGACCAGGATGATCAAAAAGGAAATTATAGGCAAGGAAGCAATGAATAAGCCCTCAGTCCCACTTTATTGCAGCAGTATCTCTACCTGCACTGTCTGATCAAAGAGTGCGTTAAAATTTGACCCAAAGAAAATAAGGCACCTGTGACACACTGACATGGCAGAGCAAATATCCCAGTCATGTAAAGAACCTGCAAAAGGACCCTTCCCATTTTAACAAAAGCATCTTCATTTTCAAATTCACAACATAACAGCAGCTCCTTTTTGTTTCTGTTTGTTTGTTTGTTTCTTCTACTGTTTTGATTCACATTTAGCTTGTTCTTCTGCCCTCCTCTTAGTTTTTTGGACACCCCCAACTTCCCATCCTTTCCTGGATGTCTTCATGCATTTCACCCTTTCTCCCCTACTTTCAGATTATGTTTAGCTGCTAAAGCAAGAAGCCGGATAATGCATTTAGTAGGAAAAGAGCACTGAGAATTTGATTTCCAGATTAATGCAGTAATTAAAAAACCACAAACACTGTCATTACATATATATTTTAAAGTCTCACCACTGCCATCTTTGCTCTTGCGAGGTGACTCCCTGGGTAAAGTACCATAGCATGATACATCGTGATAACTGGAAGAACAGTCAGATATATCTAGGTGACTTTCAGACCAACCCTAAGAAACAAAAATACATAAATATGCATGCTGATACAGGCAAACATGGAAAAATTAATAGGTAAACTCAAAGGTAGGTGTTTTTTCTTTTTTTTTTTTTTTTTTTTTAAGAAAAACAAACTGAAGGAATGTCAAGTTACTGACTTAAGACAATTTTCTGTCTCACACAAATAGATTGTTTAGAAGCTAATTAGCTTTTCAATGAAGTATATTAAGTTTTAGCAAAATTTCCCCCTTCTTAAATACCAGTTTCTACAATTCTAATATGAAGAGCAGAGAAGGACAAGAAGGCTTAATTCAAAATAATATGTAATTAGTGCAGCATTTTGAAGATATATTATGTAAACACCGTTAAAAATACTGTTTTCCTGTTTTTTTTCAATTCTCAAATACACCTTGCTTCAAAGGGGGGGAAAAAATATGAGAATGTGTGTCATTTGTTGTCACATTTACATACCTTATCATCTTCATCACAGGCAGAAAGATCTAGTCGGCTACAGGATACCTACAGAACACCAACAGGCAGAATGACAAAATGCCTACCTTTTATTTATAAAATATAATGCCTTGAGGAAACACTGTGATCACTTAGTCTTAATGAATTTTCTGTTATCCCTTTTCAAATAAGATTATTTATAAGGACAGCTATGTTTGTGCTGTATAAGCGGGTGACAAGAGAATACATAAAATGCACACAAATGGAAATTATCCCTTACACTACGAAAAAAGTTAAAGGGACTTTGAAGCAAAAGTAATCTGAATCAGAACAGTTGTCATCCTAAACTACTTCCAAAATTAATATCCATCTAAAAGAAGAGTTTCAACCAACCCTCCCACTTCCCTGTTAACTTTATCATCTCCTAGGACAGTTGTGGGGAGGGGTTTCGAGTGACTCATTTTCATTCATGACAACTTTCCTACAGGTTGGTTAGTCCTAGCTCAGAATAATCATCCCCATATCACATTATGCAAGCATTACATCAGCACACAAACAGCACGCCCCTGCCCCATTAGTACTAATTTACTGGAGGATAAAAGGTCCTTACATTGTGGACATTTGGAGTGCTGATGCTTCTGCGGATGTTTCTTGCTTTGGTGGAGAGTGCCTCTTTGACTGTGACTGCCTGTGTAAAGAAAAGAACACGCTAAAAACAATGCCATGATCTCCTCATGAGAAATCATCAAGCAGGACAGAAGCTTTTTTCAGTGTGGCTAACAACAGCAAACAGGGCTTGCATTTACAAATCTTAATTGGCACACACAACCACCAAAATTTGTATCTGAAATTCGTTCTTTGGCCTTTGCCTGTTCAGATTCTGCATACTATACCATTGCCAGCTATAGCTACTAGACCCACCACTATCAGAATTCTGTATTTCACAGAAGTAACTTAGTCTTACATTTACCTGTCCAATGTCTCTAAAAAACCCCAAACTAAAAAACAACAAACACTTAATATTTTTAAAAGATCAATCATCTCCACTTGAATTCTCATAATCCAGTTCAAAAGGTGCAAGAAGTGCCTTTTCCTTGCCTGTCTTAGTCGTTCGAGGCTCAAAATGTTCTCCACTTGCAGCACACCACGTGTGTATTTTTCAATGTATGTTTCACCATCGGACGTGCCCTCATTCTCACTCCTTGCGGCCATCAGTGCTAAGGTCTCGCGATCCTCAATTTCTTCTGTAGCCTAAATTACAAGTTACACTATTGAAGTTTTTAAAAATTAAAGCCTATTGTTTTTAATGTATTAATTCACTTCTTTAGACCATCTCAATCCAGAAGTTAATTTGTATCGATAATCCTTAACTTAATCAGTAATCCTAATTATAATCAATGATCCAGGACTTCTCAGTACAGAAGTAAACAATGCTGAACTAAGAAGAGGTCACGGTTGGGAGAATTTTTACACGTTTGCAATGTACTTCTAGTAATAATGCACATATAACCTGAAATCACATATGTTAAGGATTAACTAATGACAGCTTCCTAGGCAAGTAAATGCAAATTCCTTCCCAAATCTTAGATATTCTGTGATTTCCCTAGTGTTACAATTTTAAGTACTGCTGCACAAAAGTGACAATTACATGGCGACAAGACTATATACATTTTCATTTGTCCAGTTTGCTTATCTTTAAAATCAATTTTATAGTAGATTTACAATTTATACAAGCTTTTTCTATAAAAAGCAATTTATATCCTGTGCACTCATTTTCCCAGCTATTCTGTTTTCACTGACCTGAACATTCCTCTGAGTACCCTCTATATTCTCTCTATAGATGCTAATATGATTTCAAAAATAGTTCTACTACAAGAACAGAGTGAAACACAGTAGAAGAGAAAATAAAATCCCTACAGTTTTCAACGGTTTAAAGATAAACATGATCCCACCACTGAACTTCAGGAAATACACTTTGGCAAGCTGCCTCCTCTCAGCAAAGCAGGACATTTACTTCCCAATCAGTATCACCCACTGCAGCAGGTCATTCTCTTCCTTTCAGTTAATTTACCAGAGAAATATGGTATTGCTTACCTTTGGTATATTGGATACTATTTCATAGGTCACTCCACAGGCATAATATATATTTTTCAAGGATATTCTCCTTTTCAGGCTCTGGGTAAAACTCTAGAAACAAAGTAATTTTCAATTATTGTTTTGACAAAGATCATTTATGACATTCTAAGAAATAAAAGGTCGCAATGCAAAAAATTATTTTACCACAAAAGCACATTTTTCAGGACCATAAGTTCCTTTTTAGCATTAATGATCCTTTAAGTACTCTTTACAGCCCTGCACTCAGTACACAATGCTACTAAGTTCAATGAGTAATATTTTCCTCCCATTTTGCACTGATGCTCTATCCTCATGTAATAACTTGTAACAGAGAAACTGTGGCTGTAAGAAGTCTCTAATGTACAGATACCAATATTTCTCATTTTGACAGCCACCTGTTCAACCGGTAGAAAATTCCTTTTGCGATAGCAAAGCATAATTCTGCTTTCTAGCCATAATGGAAATAGTAACCAGCACAAGCTTAGCATGCTTCATGGTCAGGTTAGTTAGCTCTTACATCACTAACTGTAAACTTAACTTTCATCTAATAAGGCATTTTAGACAAACAAAACTAGCAAAGGACAACATGACAAATACAAAAAGGCACGGTATTCAGCTGCTTAGTAAGTTAGTTAGTAGTACAACAGCTATTTTGTGGCCCCCCTGCCCCCCCCCTGCACTGCAAAATCTGAAGCAATTCTGAAATATGCTCTTGGTCTCAATCATCTGGGAAACAGAAAGGAACATGATTTCAGAGAGCAGCTCATTGTCTAAACCCGTGAGGCAGCAAAGGGGAACAGCAACCACTCTTATGGCCAAAGTAAACGCCCTATCATCACGTAAAAGTGGGTAGAGAATATATAAATTTGGGTAGTGGTGGGAAACAAGCCTGGTTTGTAATTAACAGAGAAAGCTTCACTGCAACCTATAATAACCTATTTTTCATTTGTCTTTCATAAGAATTGGAGGGACCAAACTTACACAAAATGAAGCAAGCAACTAAGAAAACATTCGTAAAATTAAGGATATCAAACAAAATTAATAATAATAAAAATATTAACTTCTTACCTGCTTGTTATAAATATTGGCTGTGATCCTTTTGCGTAATACCAGTTCCATCGCAGCAGGATGGCTGAGCTGCACAGTAGTCTTCACTATCAAGTAAATTCTCTCATTTTGAGGAGTTACCCTATTCAGGTGCACTGAATCATGGACAGAAGAGTCCCAAGCAGCAGTGGCTGAAACCTATGCAGACAAGTGAAATGGAGGAAGGAGAGGGAAATTAAAGACTCAATTACTCTAACAAAAGGTATAATTTGCAGTGATTTAACATGAAGTAAAGCAATTCTTTAATGAAAGAAAAATAAGCATCGTTGAACAAAATGGGGTCAAACCCCCTTTTCATAGTGAGGAATTTATCAGAAGCAGCATAAAAGAGGTGTTAAGATATAGGGGAACACAATCGTGAGCACAATCCCTGCATTGTGCAAACGCTGCTTCAGAAAGAAGTCTTCACATGGAGGTGGAGAGGAAAGCAGAAGCAAGACTGGAGGAAGGAATACAAATCCTATTGCAACTGTATTAAAAGTTCATCAAATTCAATGGCAAATCTTCGATCGGTATTGGATTAGGTTATAAAGGCCTATACAGAATAAACATGGTCCCATCCTGCAGAACATATTTTTCCTTCCCCTTGCCTCCTCCCTAGCTTCGGCATCCTATTTATTCTGGAAATGGTCTCTTAAGCAATGGCCTGAGTTGGCACAGAATCTGGAAGAAATGAGTTAAGAAATTCCAAAATGGATTCAGAACGCTCATTTCCAACAATTCCCAAACTTTATATTTAAAAAAGTAATTGTGTACTACAAAGGAAAAAGTTTTATTTAAACATTAAGCTTTGCCTAGTGTGCACAATAAATGAAGTAGTTTTCTCCGAAGAATCAAGAGCCTGCAAGAGGAATGATGAAGGAGTGAGGAAAGAAGGGATTTTAAGTCAGGCAGCTGAATTACTCTTTTACCAAGAAGAGCTAAGACTTGTCACCTCTGAGTTAAGGCAGAAGGGCTAACAAGTCATTATCCTCTTAAATTTCAAGCAAATAGGCCAGAAAATAAAGGCAGCACTAGATATAGATGGTACTTCTAAGACAAAAATACTACTACTAGTGATTAAATACATACAAGTAAAAAATAAAACATACAAAGAGAAGTGTTAACATAAGCTGCAGTTGTCAAGAAGGAGGCTTGCTAACAATTTACCTCATCATCACTGTGTTTTATGATCGGCAGATAAAAGAATGGACTCCCATGCTCCTTTGGTAGTATTGAGTTAACTCCTGATGCATGGGGACCTATAAGTTGTTCATTGGCACTGAGGTCATCAGCTAATGAAACAAATGTGCAAAGAATGAAATAGTTTTATACCAAAGGATATTAATATATAGAGGCAAAGTTGTAATACAAAGTTGTAATAAAGTCCTACTCATATTTCATAATACATTTAATCCTAATTAATCTTACTACTATGCAATATTTTGAAGACAATTTCAGCATACAAAAGAAGGGAAGTAAAACCAGGCTAAGACTCAGCGTGAACACATTCTCACGTAACCTAAACGGAATTCAAAACTATTTCTAGGTATCCATAACATTAACTTAACCAGCCAGAAAATTTCTGATTTATCTACCTGTCAGCCTAACCAGTTTATCTCTTAGTTAATTCATTTCTGATGTATCAGGGAATCTTTAAATTGAGAAAAGCAGTTCTCACTACATTAGGCTTTTAGCTAAACAAAAAAAGTTGTGCAATGATCCATCAACCTGTTTAAATATCCTGTTTGATCTTTTGTCTGCTAATCTCTTCTGATAATGAAAAAACAAATAAAAACACTTCTTGTGAGCATAAAGGAAAGAGTGTATATTGTTTCCAAAAGCAGCTTCTAACGCAGGTATTAACGTGTTGCCTATATAAACATCCTTAGTGGCCCACTGAAGTGCTGGATGTGACCAGGCCTGTGGATCCTCCTCTGCTTTATGTCCAAGTTTATACTTACAGATTTGTTTCCTAAACAGTCATTAAATGTGGTGGTAACTCTAATCTCTTGTTGCTTACAGTGTATCTGTGTCCTAAGAATATATATAAATAGTCTTCTCACATGTAAAACTAAATACCTTCAAAGGGAAAAAACATTTAGATTCTCTAACAAAACGCTCGTTGTAGAGTCCTAACACACTCTTCATTAAACCAGCTCTTTAATCCTCTACAAATAATTATTCCAATGTATGGAATCAGAAGAAAAATCATTTTACAAGCCGTATCAGACAGTGCCATTGCTAGGACTTGTTTTGATTTCTTAGACATTTCAGATTCATTCTTCCATTGATGAATTTATCGATCCAAACTAATTTCTGCGCACCACCCCACCCCCACCCCCCACCCCCGTTTCTTAATCTGCCATTACAACATACCATTCAAATCAAGGAAGAGGACAGGTACATGTGTTTCCATTCCTGCGGGTGGAATCCTGAAACAAAACAAACTACTGTCAACAAGGAAGGCAAATACATACCTAAGGTAATTTGGGCAAACAGACCTTCATGCAAGACTCGCATTAACTGTAACCAACGACTGAACCTGTCAACATTTTGATGGCTAATTTGAATGCCTATGTTGCACAGACAATGTTTGGTTTATCTACACATGCAGCTAAATACCAAAACTTAATTCACACTGCACAGCACATTTCAGTTGCTGTGAGGATGACAAGTTTTAAACATCCTGTTCTGTTTCTTATAAAGTTAACTGGTTGTAGCCATCTCATACATAAATGTTAGCAACCTTTCAAACAACTGGATATGTAACTACTGGCAAGGCATAGTCTTTATTATCAATAAATACACTTTTTGCTGTACAACCGCAGCACACTTCAGGTGGATAAGGGAAAAAAATGGCAAGGAAAGATTGTCACTACATCATTCACCCAATGAAGAAGAGATATTGGGTATTATCAGAGACATCAGTGTACACTTGATTAGAGCCATATTTCTTGTCCACGCTTTCCCAAATCTAACATGTTGCCTTCCTCATTTGTGCATGTCAGTTCCAATGACCTTAGTTAAAACACAAATTTAAATGAAACTGAATGAGAAAAAGAGAACACATCCTTTAAAATCAGAATTTCTTCCCTCCCCACCCCTTATGAATGCATTTATCACATGTTCTACCATTCACATTTCTGAACCACTCCTTTTCTGAAAGGAGTCAAACTACAGGATTACTCTCAGAATTTTGAAAAAGTGTAAAATACTATGTTAAATTCAAAGGTGATTTTCAAACCTTGAAAGCTATCTCAAAGCTACTTTATATAATATGTTAACTTAGCAAACCTTTCTTACATTCAAACCAGCAACTGACCTTCCAGCCTTCTGCCAGCTGGGTGTAATTGGTAGCATTACAGGAAAAAGTAGTAAGCTTTAAGATATCCTCAGATTTTTTACCTTGTGTGTGCAATGTTCATGCAGAAAAAGCTAACCACTCCAACGGTTTTTCTGAACATACCAGTTTGCGGGGGCACCGGGAATTCCACTGCCTGGTGCTGGAACAAACACCGCATTCCTCTCTTCTGTCAGCCCTACCCACTGTTCAACCAGCCGTGCTTCTCGTTCTATATCATCCTCAGATTTTTCTACAGTGAAAGAAATTATTATATATGAGACACATTTTCCATGGTACAGGGAATACAGTACTTATGACAGGGACTTTAAGCCTTAAACCTTGTTTATTGCTGATCTTTTGAATCTGCTCATCCAAGTATTCTCTGCGTTTTATCAGTGCATCAGACCACCTCTCTCGTACACAGTTTAAATCTTCTTCCTACCATGGAAAGCGAAAAGAAAGTTGTTAGGCTATGTGGTTAAGATTAGAGGGCAGTGAATTTTGTGATAATTTCATCAGAATTGATATTAAACAGCTTGCATGATGCAGGAAACTTTTCCCCAAATGACATGCACACTGATTAAGTACCTGATCACCCATGAATGGAAGCTTAATTGCTTTCAAGTCTCAAATTCCAACAGGAGGAAAAGAAAATGTGACTGCCTCAGTTGCTGAAGAGAATTATAGGCTAATTACTCACAGAAGTGGCAATCAAACTTTTAAAGAGCATATGGTATAGGAAAAACAGGTATCATCAGTTGATCATCATAAGTTCTCCTGAAGATTAGAGAGGTCAGTATGCCCTCAAACCTGCACAAAATTCCATTGCTAGCAGCTGCTATCAGTGCAATTAAAAGATTTCTCATGCAAACAAAACCCATCATGCAATCATGCTTTGTGGTATCACAGAAAATCTGGTTCGTTCTTCTCTGTGGTAAGTCAGGAAGCGCGTAAACAGCCCGCAAGAAGTTAGTATCTAACTGGTATCTTTGAGATCGCTGTAAAACCTAATACATTATCTTAAGGGATGTCAGCATTCTCACCTAACTGGTTTTACTTCTGTAAAGCTGCCTACTAGAAATAAGACTTCCATGTAGTGATCTGTATTGTGTTTTACTTTTTTAGGCATTTCCTCTTTTGCCCTTCATTGCTTTTTAAATGATTCTTCTCTTATGCTTTCTAAACTGTGACCATTCTATATTTACTTATCACACAAAAAGCCAGGCTCAAGGTTTGTTTTTGTGTAGGTAAAAGAAATTGCTTCACTGAAGCATCTGTATTCCTCACACTCACACCCTCCCTTCTCTCTCCCACGAGCATTTCAGAAAACTACACAACTTAAAAGGTTACGATGTTTTCTTTAGAAAACAAAGAAAAAACCCTATGCTGTATAATTTGGTTGGGAAAGATGCCTGCAACTGCAGGTGGTTGTTCTTTTCCCTATGATATTCACTGGAAACTGTTTTCATTCTTATTTCATTTCATTCTAGGCTTTTATACACATTGCAATTCACGTAGCCAGTTAGGAGAGCTGACTGCTGAGTACTAGAGAAGAGAGCACACTGCAAGAGTACAAAGTCACAAGGTAAACTGAAATAGCAGTGTTTTATAGCCCAGGTAGCCTCTTAAATGCACAGCATATATATATTTCAAAGCCGCTTTTGCTTGCTCCAGTACGCTTGTTCATTTGAAAGTTGCTGGCTATTAGCATTAGCTGTGCCCCATGCCACAGGATTGACAGCAACAGCAGCAATACCTGGTAACTATCCATATCACCATCATCATCATCCTCCTTCTGGTAGGAGAAAATAAATTTTGTAAAACATAAAAGAACATGCATTTCTCTCAACAGAAACTCACACAAGTACCCCAAACCATGAATACAAACATTTCTGCTACGAACAAATGTGTAAAATGTTAAAATGTTAACATTCAAATAACCTAAGTCTTATTAACAGGTAGAAACAGTTGTGGGTTTTTTTTTCATTACAGTCTATAGCATTTCATCCACGATTTGAGTATTAGTGGAGCATATTTATAAAAAAATTATCATAGAATACAGTGCCAGAAAAAGGACTGAGCAAGCATATCACCAATCTTCCCATTTTACAGTTTCATCTGTATTTAAGGATATAATTACTTGTGGTTCTGAACACAACCCTTCTGACAAAAGACACCTTGCTTCCCTGGGTGGCCCACTCCACTTGTTCTTTGCCATTGCTGTTAAAAGCATGCTTTATTTCCAATATGAATTTGTCCAGTATCGGTTTGAAGCCATTTATACTTCTTAAGAACTTTTTCTCCTAAATGAAATAGCCCTTTCACATTCAGTGATAGCTATATCTCTGTGATCAAGTAACAGCTCAGTCCTTTTTGAAAAGATAAACAGTATCTTCATTATAAGATTTTCTCCATTCATTTTGTTTTTTTTTTTTTCCCTGCTTTTCTCCTCCTCAACCTCCACCATCCTTGTAAGGGAGGGAAATTAATAGAGCGAGAAATCTACTATTAATCACCTCTACACACAAAGGTAAAAACAATTTCCATATTGCTGCTGTTTTGTGTATACTCAAATACCATCCTTGGCTCTTTATCAGTTATACACTGAGTTACAAGCAAAAAAAAAGAAGCCGATTTAGCACCATATGCTCACGTTATACATATTAGCCTCAAACACATGTAAAACTGCAAAATTACATATCATGTATCAGTGTGCTAAGGTGCCTTATGGAACTATGTTGGTCTGGCTCTAGAACAGCAAAACAAAACCAAAAAAATAAATCAACACATGAAAAAGTAACTGTCTTACCTGGTAGCTGTCCAAGCCCCTTTGCAGTTTGGTTGACCTGGCAGTCACACCACCTATAGAGACTGAAAGAATTGCTTCTACCATGAGAGGCAACGTTCCTGAATGTTGTACGGGTTTCACTGTCACCTGAACTCTGCGAGAATGACCCTGAACAGGTAATTGAGAGAGAGAAAGAAAGACAGAGAGGGAGAGAGAAAAACAGAGATAAACTAAGAATAAAATTAAGACTCCATTTAAGCACGAGTAAGACAACAGGGAAAAGATACGTACCTGCCTAAGCTGGAAAATCCCCCCTGTGTTTACATCTTTTGCCTGATGGAGTTCAACTGCAGTATATTCTCCCATCTCATTCAATTCTTGTATGGAAATCCACATTTCTATTCTTCGAGTTACTTCATTCCACCTAAAAAGAAATCCCCACAAAAACTAATGGTCGCCTCACCAAACTATATTTTGTGCACCACAAGTATTAGAAAGCCTTTGGAAAGCTGATGGAGGCATTCATGTGCAATTTATTTGTACCTGTCTCTCAGCGTCCTAGTTTTAGCATGAAGAGAATCAACTTCCCAAATAGAGCTGCCATTGCCAGTACATCTGTGACCCCACACCTCAATAGCAAGAGCTCCTTCTGAAATGAACTCCAAAAACTCCTCTGTGACATTCACCACATAGTCCTGGCAATGAGAAAAACAAATCACATCCATTCAAATGAAATAATTCTATCTCCTCAACTAGTTTGTAAGGACACACCAAACAACTAACTACCTGCATGGTAAAACCATACAGTCTGGATCATAAAGCTTGACTCTGGTCAAGAGAGTTGTGAAACATATCACCTCAGCAATTCCTGCTTCTGCATACTGCATTTCATGCCTTGAAAATTTCCATAAAAGTGATGTCACAGCTCCAATGATCTTTTTTAAGTTACTGAGCTTACCAAGCAAGTATATAATAACATGTCATTATATAAACTATAGTTTCCCCCATGCATTACAGATGACATCTGAATTAAAAGATTTTTTCATTTTGCTGCATTTTGAAGAGGTGAAGTAAAATATTATTGCATTCTACATTATAGTCAAAAGTCATTAGTTATGTGACTTGATTCCTTCCTTCTTCCTTCAGCAAAACAAGGCTCAAATTCTAAATAGCTTATCTCAAACATACCATCCTCCTAGTAACACTAGTTCATAATAAAAATAGTTACCTTACAGTGAGAGAAGGTCACTGTAAAATGAGCATCCTTGCTCTGAGGTGAAGGCACATCTGGATCTACCACTGGTGCTGCTACTGTTGACTCGCATTGATCCCAAAATGTATATTGACAAAAGACAAAGTTGGAGAGATTAGGTGGCAGTCCAGTTGCTTCTTTTATTTTTACCTGAGGAGACAAAACAGATGTTCTCATAAATATCATTGTGTCTTCTTCAATTGTAAATTGCTCAAAAACTAAATATTTAATCTAAAGTACCAACAGCCAAGAAGAATTTTTAAAGGACGCCTCCAATTGCTTTTTAAGGATGTCCCTATTTAGGAAATCTGTATTTTGCATATACAGAAACGCAGATGCAAGGAATGCAGTTACATGCATCTAACTAGCCCACCCATGTACATGTTTTCTTTGAGGAAGCTGATAAGCTCAAGTGGAGAATGAAGAACTTCATCACAGAAGAAATGAAATCCAGACACCACCCACAGATACTACATTAGATGACCAAACAAACCATAGGAGATGGTTACACAGAAAAACTATTTCCCCTTCTATGTCTGCCAAGGACAGTCCTTGTAACGTCAGTACTTATGATGTAGACCCGCATATACTAGAAACTAACACATATTAATTCAGCCACTGGCAACCACAGCCAGTTAGACTGACCTACACTGAACTGGAACAAGAGAAGTCTCTCTTTTCTCTTTAGAGAATTTTAAGCAAGCAATAGCCTACATAGCTTAGCACTTTACGTCAGACCAACTGCATAGTTACAAAGGCCTGAAACTGTTAACATCCTCATGTGTTCTCACTTACCCTGCAGGAGAGTTTTTTTGCTCTATGAATAATTTCTCCATTGTTATCCATGACTTCCAGACTCCCACTCTCACTGGAGTTCTCAGATGAGTCATCTCCTTCTACTACACGTTCTGGGACAGACCCAGTGACTCGCATGACTTCAACATGCAACCGTCCTGCAACCTAAGGCAAGACAAATACTAAGAACCTGTGCACAACGGACTTAAAGACATTAGGATGGTAAATATCTAACTCTAGGAGGTGGGCAGAAATAGAACTGAACAGCTCTCAACCACCAAATGAAAAGCAACAGTGTCAAAAAAGAGGAGAAAGGAATTTAAAAAAAAATTATTTGTATGCAGAACTACTGACCTTTTTAATTCACACACAACAGAAAAGGCATACAGTGTCATGACCGTACATCAGAACCTTAATATGCTGGGTTTTGCTCAGTTGCCTACACTGATGCTAAGAATTTTATTCTATTATTTTAGTAGCTGGGCAATTGTAAACAATTAAACAGAAAACATACATAGCAATCTGCAAAACACTTATTCACTGGGAAACAAGACGCTAAGCATCATTTGCTTGTTAAAAAATCGGTGTACATGAAGCCTCCCAGCAAACAGCCACGTTACCCCCGTAGGTATGACGGCATAGGTTTGCCCCGCCCGCTGTAGGGTCAGGCACTATTTGGCTTTACCTCCCCCTGCTGGCTGATGATGGGCACAGCGTACTGCAGCTTAACGTCATAGAAAAGGCACTCCAAAAACACATTGGCGACGCCAATCAAGTTGTGATTCTCTTGTGCTTCGTAAAAAGGATCACCTCTTTTGCCAATCAGCTTCCTTATCTGTTTTAAAGATCATAAAAGTTACGTCAAAAACTGTAAGCGTGGCAGCACCAAATCAAATAACCACATGGTATAAGATCACAGCACAAAAATTAAGTCACTACCAATCTTTTCTGTTCCTTCCTGTTACACGAGTAGAAAGGGACTAGGGGCATATCACAAATCTGAAATGAACTATTTGAGATAAGACATTATACAAGCCTTTCTTTACTATGGTAAATAGTAATATAATGATCTACATTTTTAGTGATGCCAAGACAAACCAGATTTTACCATGAACAAGCACAATAGCCACCTATTTCAAAAAGTTCTGCCTTACTTTTTCTGCTCTGCTTACTCTTTTCAAATGAGGGGACACATCACCCCCAGGCTGAGCAGTGGACTTTCTGCTGGGTACCACGACAAGGGCAAAGGAACGGTGCAGGATGACTCCCACTTAGGCCTACAAGTGTTCCTATTATTCCCACAGGGCTGAGATCACATCTGCAGCATTTTCTATGCAAGTACCCCATACACAGCCACAAAGAATTCATGCAGATTCCTAGCATAATATGTGCTCCTCAGTGGACTTGTTAGCTCCTTCCCTTCTCCTCCTCCTTAGTCTTCAACACATGCATTTGAGCTACGTGTTTCTATGTAGCACGTAGAACACATGCATTATGGATGACATAGGTCATGGCAAGGACAATCCTGGCTCAGGCAGACATAGTATATTCACAGGATGTGCTATCAGTTCTTACTAAAGTCAGCAGCAAAATCATCGTTGTCTTCAGTGGGCACAGATGAAGTGCTTGACCTCCCCTGTGTTATGATTTTAGAGATTCCCATTGTCCTGTCCAAGGCATGTAACAAAGGCACAAGAGCTGTTCAAACATATTTGAGAATGATTCTTGATACAAGTCATTCAGGTGCTCCCTATCAGCCACAAGACACAAGATACACTTCCTATGCACTTCCACCTGGGTACTTAGAGGACGTCTTCTGGAACACCAAATCTCACATCTATCTCTTGCCAGTAAACAAGCAAGCTTTTGACAAGTCTCACGCTTATTTCTCAAGGCTAACCTACCACTTAAATTCTCAGGAAACGCCACTAAGTTTTGATGGAGATACTGATGTAGACCAAGTATCTCCAATTGATTTCTTCACTGCTTTAAGGTTGGGGGATACACAAATGAAATTACAGAATATTTCACATTTTAAGATCAAGTTCTACCCTGCTAATGTGTTCTGCACTTTGACTCTAAGCAGCATCCTTGATAGCTTTGATACTGACCACAATTTAATAATTTTATTTCTAATGCAGTTTGCTGCTTCCATTCAGAGTTGGTGCCTATCTGCACGGCACCTATATTACACCAGGTAAACAAATGTTCTTAGTGGTATTGTGAGTCACTACCTCAGCACAATTATATCTGACCTCAGCACATTGATATCCAAGGATACAAGTGACAGTAGGTCATACTGTGTTTTATTCTGCATGGGCATATTGAGTATTTAGCATTATTCATAGGGGTTTTTTTTGTTTTGTTTTGTTTGTTTGTTTTTAAACCACAATACTGTATCCTTTCATATACGAAGTCATTGCACTTTTATCTGTACAACTTATTAAAAGGGGTTAAAAGAAAATAAGCTCAATCTCTGATGCCTTTCAGAAAATATATACAATACCTCAGGAATTTTCTCCTTCCACTCTTGATAGAGGTCTCTCATGTCAATCAATTTGTTCTCTAGTTTCTCAATAGTCCACACTTGAGTACCTTTTCCTTTTCTTCTCACTTGAATAGCAGGCTCACTTACTATTGCACCCCTCTAAATCAGAGGAAAAAATAATCACTGCAGGAAAGGTGCATGTAAGTAGTTTAACTCTTCACTCAAATTGCATTCCTAAAAACTAATAAAATACAGAACATATGGCTTCCCTCTGCATGTCAGCCATTACTATCTCTGTCCTCAAACACAGCATACTCTATACCTCTCTGAGGATCCAGACTTCTTTGTCCTTCTCGGAGAACTACCATTCACATAGGAACATTACCACTCTCAGTCAAATCACTTATGACAAGCATATGATCTCAATTGCTATCATTAAATTTACAGCAGCACTACAACTGAAAACCCTAAAGACAAAGAAATTGTAGGCATCTGTAACAAAAAACGGTAATTTTTGCAAACATTACTAAATGCAGGTTTTACAGCAACAGAACACAAATGTCTGTTCACAAACTGCATGCGCATATGGTGATCATATACTTGAAAGAACAGGAAGAGCCATACTTAATGCTATGTTCCCATTTTTGCTTATAATTATTCACTTTCAATATACTAAAGTCAGGTAGCACCCATATTTTGCCTATGCATAATCTAACAAAAGTAACATTTTATGGCCTCAAGTTAGATGAATGTTATATATGTCTACGTATTTTAGATTAGCCATAAAACTACATTTTCCAACACTGTTTGCTGTCATTACCTTTTTGTTGGCACTGAGGTTTTCAGCAGGGATCTGAAGTGTTACTTGATAATCTGTTAGTTTACTCATTTCTTCTGCTAAGAAGTTTGCTTCTCTCACCAGTGTATTTGCCTTTACTATCTGTTCTCGAAGTTTAGCCAGGCTCTGTCGAAACAATTCATCCCTGTGGTGCAGTAGGTAACATGAAAAATACACAGAAACCTATTTCTATTATTGGAAAGCTGCAAATAGAGGTGCTAACAAAGACTTTTCTGAAACAAGTTGAAGAAGAAATCCTGTATAGCACTATGTCAGCAAACATGAAACAGTGTCAGACAATTCTATTGAGGAAAAGCAGTGATCCCATATTAAATAAACATATTACTGTTGAGATAAGTCTAGCACAGTAATGCCCAAACAAAAGGGCACAGTACTATGGGAGCTGTTACAGTGATGATTTGTTAAAAGCCCTAGGGACATTCCCAATTTTCAAGAAATGAAATAATTGCAGCTTTGTCTTTAATCTGCAGTCCTGTTCCACAGAAACTACCAGTCCCAACATGTGAGGCTTCATCTAGATAAAACCCGCTTTTCCTCAGATCGTTATGTCAGAACCTGCAATTGCTGCAGGCCAGAGCTTTATGTCGCAGCTAGGGGCTCTGCAGTACTACAGACCCCCAGACCTCCCTCCATATACTTAAGCCATTTCAAGTGTATGCATTAGAAAAAGAAAAAAATAAAATTCTTAAGTCCTATATACCTGAAGTACCTTTTAAGTAATAGATGAATGAGCACAGGTTAAAGCCTGTGCACTCCATACAGTTAACAGTCTCTGGGCAAATTCCAAAAAGGTTTCTAAGGCCTGTCTGAGCAAATCCTTTCTAACGTAACATCTGACAAACCTGCTATGACACATACTGTACCTCCACCTGCGATACTAAGATATACTCTCACCTGGGATTCTCGTCTTTAATTTGCCTTTTAAAAGTGTCATGATTATCCTCTGAGCAAATGCGAAGTCCTGCTTGCTGCCTTTCTTTGTAACCCCAACAGCACTTACTGCATCTCATTATCTTCATAAAACTCATGATCAAACTTCAGATATTTCAGTGACCAGCACTCCCCAGTATGATTTTTTAGCTTTTCTATGCAAAGTCCTACTGAAATACAGCACACATTGTGCACATACACTTCTAATTTCTACAAAATACATTACATTACGGACAACCGTAGGAGGAACAAGTAAACTCATGGGCCTTGCTGTGAATACAGGCAAAGTTTGCCTATTTGCCTTTATTCAGAGATGCTCAGATCTTTTGTATGCCTTTATAGTACAAACCACAAACAACTGTTAATATGCCTTTCAGTCCCCAACAGAATTCTTCTTGAGCGGCCATCTTTTTTCAAAATATCCCACAGAACAGCCTGGGTAATTCAAATTGCACTCTGCTGGTTCCCTGATACCATACCAAAACGGTAAATGACCAGCAGTGTTAGAAGCAGCCCTGAATTTTAGTGCCTTCAACATGCTAAAACATGCAGCTTTGTCTCTCTCCCCTATCTGGCCTAAGTTTGCAACAGTGGTGGGTTTTGTTGGATCTTAAACAGCTGCTACTACCAGTGTATTTTTAGTCCACTTCCTCCATATCTGCTACTGGCATTATACAGAAAATTCCTTTCCCTCTGCCTCTTGCTTCTGTTACCCAGGCCATCAAGACTAAATGAGCAACTCCAGACCACGGGGAGTGACACATTCCACAGACAGCTGTAATGTTGGATTCACCCAGAAAATGAAGGTAGAGTCAAGAATTACTCACTAAATAGTACTTAATACTGAGAGTGCATTACACCTGCAACCACTGTGAGACAGCTGCCTAGCTTGAGAAACAGAAGGCAGCTTTGATCTGTAAGCACTGTAAGAGCCACGGCATTCAGCTACAGCCAGTCCCCTCCTTGATCCGGGAAACCAGCATCTGGCAAGCTTTTTGGGGAGGCTCCCACACCAATCTTGTCTTAGCTAGATTCTTGAGAGAGGAATGGTTTAAGACTCTAAGGAGGACTTACGAGTAACTCAACCAATTATTATGGGTAGTTCTTACAGTTGAGTTTTTCTGTACATAGCTGTGCCAGCACCCTTCCAGAAACTTAAGCAAAAAAAAAAAGTTTCAGACAGGATTTCATACAACACAAAACATATGACAAGCTCCATCAGTATATTAACCAAAGCAAATACCCACTGAACAGGAAATCCTGAAACAACTGCTTAAGCCAAACAAGGGAAACTTACATCTGATGTTCATGAGGTGTCATTGCAAGTCTCCGGGATTCCTAATGCCAGATACAGAATACGCTGAACTAAACCTCTGGTCCAGTACACCACCACCCCCTCGCCCTGACAAATTAAATTTGTTCAAAGTTACAATGGGCTAACTTTATGCCAACGGGTTTTAACGCCAGGTCAGGTTATCATCCATCCTTCCATATTCAGCATAAAGCCGGAATAAACTCCGTGCAATATGTTCTAGCTGATCTGACAGATACAGCCACGTGCCTACATCTGATACCTATCAAATTAATTTTTTTGGCTGATCTGGTAGAGATCAGCTTCATTTGCAATGGCAACACAGCAACAGCTAAAACTGATCTAATCAAATCCCGTGCAACCCAGACACTTGGCTCTTTCACACGTTCTTCACATCCAGTCTTCCCATTTTTTCCTACATTTCTTGCCCTCTGGCCAGTTGGCCGGTAAACACTTTCTCAGCACCATGCGGCCATGCTTTTACAGCAGAAATCCCTCAAACTTTTTTTTTCCTGGTTTCTTAGTAAATAAGATTCAAATTTTTTCCCTTTTTCTGCAGAAGCCCAAACCTCTTCTAGAACTATAAATAAATAAAAAGCATACGTAAGGGGATCTTCTGGAGGACAGGAAACTGAAAATTAGCTCTTCCAGAAACTGCTTATTCAATGGCAGTGCCACCAAAACATTATCAGACTCCTTACTGATCGCTACAAAGAGCACTCTCCTCTTTTCTACAATGCAGCAAAGTACAATCTTCAAGTAGTTCAACTGTTATATAGAGTAAAGCATTCATCCATGAAATCCAGAGGCAAAAATGCTTGTTCAAAGCACAGCTCCTCCTAAGAAACGTCTAACAACTATTGAGAAGGCTGGCAGAACACCTAGCCTTGATATCACTCCAGATTTTCATTTTTTATGTCATTACATGGTCGTGGTGGCTGGTTAATTTTAAGTTGATCAATTACAATTTTTTCTTCTCAACTCTCAAGGACAGGCAAGAAGTTTTTGCTACTTCCTTTTCCCTTCTGTTGCACCTTTTTAGAGGTATGGCTTCCCTTGCCAGTAAGCCCAGTTCTCATTTCTGCTACTGAAGTGGGTTATCAATGATTTCTTGATGGCCTTGCTGTGCTCAAAGCAGTTCTGAATAGCAAAGATTCCAACTAGCATGTTTCTCATTTCGCACTCCTTCTGCAGCCCTAAAAGAGCCTGCAAATCCCAACCATGACTCTGCAATGCTTTACATTCAGTTCCCAGTGATTCTGTTTTTAGCTCTTACAGGTGCAATTATTTTAATTAAAGCTGAAACACAGCACTACTTCTCCCTATACTTGCCATGGAAAACATTCTAGTCGTGGTTGGTCAACAGTTTGTTATTTGTTTAGTTTTTTTCCCAGGCCAAACTGGGCAGAAATTACAAAACAAAACCTTGCACAAAAACTAAACCAAGATCTGTTCTGTTCTATTTCTAACACTGTGAATTTGAAAACTGCAACACAATCTTGACTACCTTTGTTTAGACTCCTCTTGTACATGGATTTTTTTTTTAAATGGTGGAGAATAAAGCAAAAATAATCAAAACAGAAAAAAACACTCAAACTCACTACATATAGAAAAAAGGCTGAGTGAATAACAAAGCTTCTGTCTTAAAAGAAAATAGATTAAAAAGAAACTTACAAGAAAACTGTTAGTGCATCAAGTCATTCTTCCTGCTGAATTACCCCAATGACAGAATACTCATTTGTATACTGAAAACTGAAATCATCTTGGTTGCTGCCCCTAGAACTTCTCTTCATGGAGCTGATGTCCTTCTCTTCCCAATGATACTAAGAGCAAGCTTCTCTCATTGTCAAGATGCGAACACACATATACTGCTTAAACTCTACTCACATCTTCCTAGTCTGCTTTTTAAATTCCCCTTGCAAATCTCATGATGATCTTTCACCAAGGCTGCATCCATGTGACATGCTATTCCTCTGTAAGGAGGCCTTTTCACCTCATGGCAAGCCTTTTCCTTCCTGAACAGCTCAAACATACTCTATTTGACTATTCTGCAGTTCTCAAATACACAGCAATCCTCTTGTAAAGCTGGGCTTACTTTTACAAATACATACATACAACATTTAAGGACTCCCATTTTCTGTATTTTTTATGGTTTTAGACTGCAAAATATTGTGCTCTCATTGTATACCCTCAACACACAACACTCCTTAGTGAACTTCTTGGTCTGAGTTGACAAATTTACCTCTGCACTATCCTTTCCTTTCTTTCCAGAAGAAAACTTAAACAATAATTGCTAAACCAAACATTTCAGAAGCACTTTTCTAGTTAAAAAAACCCAACAATAAAAAAATGCTATAATGCTGGTCAATAAAAGCTAAATTTTTATTTCATTTTTGTGTTAAATCAAACAGGAAGATCTTGTATGCATGTCACACATCAGAACCTAGTCCTAAATGAAATGCTAACACTTTGGTGCAGGCAGATCTTGTACTGCATGCCAAGTCTACCAAAAAATATTATAAGTTTCTGACAGATGGTTCAAGCCCTATCTTTCACCCTTTGTAGCTCATTAATTCCTTTGTTTTAACTCCAGTATTCTCACCTCTCTTCTGTCCAGAGATTTACTTTCTGCTGGGCAGTCTGAGCAGTGTAGGAGAGTCTGTCGCTGCCATGCTGATGCTGCCTTTCTGGAGAGAGCTGCTGCCGCAACAGCTCTAACTCACGTTCATACATCAGCCGCTGCTCCTCAAGAGCACTCCGCTTCTCTTCCAAGTACTGTTTCTCCAAGATCTGGACCATGTTTTGTACTGGGTCTAAAAGGGGGGGGATAAAAAACAACAACAAAAAAACAAACAAACAAAAAAAAAACCAAAATAAAACAAAAAAACAAACAGAAAAGTGAGAAAATGCCATTTCAGCATTACAGAACATTTATTATTTATTTGGTAACAGCAATCAACATATCCCAGAGTCTTTGCAAACACAAGATGGCCACTGCCCCCCGAAAACAAAAGCCAAAATAATAAATATTGCATTAAATAAATAAATCCAAACAAGAAAAAAATACAGCATGCAAAGAGGCTAGAACAATGGTTAAGGCCCTTGTCTACTGCATACTTCAGTACTGTGAAGTTACAATATGTTCCAGGATCCCAGTAAGAAAAAAAAAAAAAAAAGAATAGATGGAAAAGGGAACACATTAATAATAAGAAAACAAAGCAAAATACAAGGGAAGATGTTGTTAACCAGATAAGGAAACGACTTAAGGAAGTAAAAAGCAATTTACTTTCTCCATTTTGGCAGAGAATGAAACATGTTGGAGAGCTGCAGATGAAAACTGAGACAAACAAATTGTCTGACTACCACGCATCACATTGCACCAATGCGCTTCACAGCACTGAAGCAGACAAAGTACGTTCTGGAGGGGACTTCTGCATTTAGCTTTACAAACCACATTTCATCTCCGCATCAACCCAGAATAAATATCCATCTGAATACTCTATCCTGAAACAATATCTGCTTTTGTCAATCAGCTACAGTTAAACCTCTACTGCATTCAAATTAAAGAAACATTACTCTGTCTGTTCCTGGTTTTACATTCAGTGCCAGACCGCACCTCTGAAAAATCAATTCAATGGAATAAACTCCTTCTATATACTACCAGTATGTATCTGCTTCATGTATATACATCTGAAAGCTTAAATATAGCAAAAAAGTGGTTTGCAAGAGGTCCATCTAGATGAATATCTGAGTGACAGCACATCACCTAACAGATTGCTGATTCTGTACATCAGAAGGGGAAGGGAGAAGAGTTCCATAATTGGAGTGGTGGATTACTAGGGGAAGCAACATCGTAGCTCTAGGACTTGCCAGGATCTTCAAATGCAAAAAACTTCAGCTTTGAAATAATTGATTGTGATACCTCTTCCATTTTGCAAATATAAAAAAGAGAGCTGATGTGACTTTTAAGGATGCCAATCTGCCACAAAGGAGGGAGAAAAACAAACCTAGATTTAATTATCCTGTCCCGCTTTGGAACTGGAGGTGTGCTTCTCAAAAAACCAAAACCAAAACCCTCAAAAACCAAAAAACATGTCAGTGTGATTTAGTTATGAACCATCTTGCCTTCACTACCAAAACCCAGTCCTCATAAGATTTTGTACAAGTTTTCCTAGTACTACAATGCTACATGAAACAAAATTCGGGTTACTATAGCATGCAATAGAGGATTCACATGAAAAGTTCTGTAGGGTTTTTGTCGCTAGTAATGTACGTTGGTCACCATAACACGTACATACACTCTCCCAAAAAACACACCCCCTTTATCTTTATAAACCAATGTAGCATTACTGCATTCAGTAATCTATAACAACTTACTTAGTACTAAAACTACTGAGATAGATTTTGCTGAAGATAAACTAACTCACTGTCTGCAATTTTAACACATACGGCTCTTTAGGCAAATCACTTCATAAAACAAATCCTTCCTATTATAAATGCCAGAGAAGCCAACAGGATCTCCAGGGTTCTGTTGTTACAGTGGGTTTGTATTTGCCTCTCAGCATCCTTTTTTGAAATATTAAGATTGATGTAAAGCACATCTTTATTTTTAGCAGAAAACAGGCACTACTGCAAGCTGCTACTGTGGCCCTAGCCTTATCCATGGAAGAAATCACTGGCTTCACTCAAAGGCATCATAAAATAGCACCACAGTGGTAATCATAACACAAAAAGTTAAAAATCAGTCAGTATAAACAGCAACCAAATAGCAAAACAGTGATGCATAAAAGTGTCTTAAAATAATCAGAAAAATTACTTTTTAGTACATTACATTCTCAGAAAGACGGTTAGCTATTTTTAGCTTTTAAACAGACAGTGCAACAAAAACAAGTGACTGAACCAAAGTTCTAATATTCTAGACTACAAATCATGTTATTCATGTTGATCTGCATCATCATCCTCTTCCTAACTTCTCCAGGTAATACCGGAATTACCTTCACATGCATAGGTTTTACCGGATAATCCCTAAAATCGTTTCAGTTATGTGTAAGAATGGTTGAGAAATTGGGTACTACGCAGAAGACAGAGAAGAGGCATGGAAGAAATTAAAGCCCTCTATTGTGTTTGCAAACACAGGAAATGAATCTAAGGCTGACTCATTAAGATGAGACTTTCCTAAACTGCTCAAAGACCAGCTTCGAGTTCAGGGAGCAGATTTCCTTAATAAAAGTGATCTTTTCAGCCACCTAGATTTACAGGATCACAACCACCACAGAATCAAATTATACCATGGAAAATATTTGGAACAAGATGTAAGAACCTAGTTACAAATTCCCAATTTCAACAAAATCTACTACTGGTTGGGGGGGGAAAAAAAAAAAGGTGGGTTATGCTTGTATTGAAATGCAAAAGGTAAATTTACACTTTTAGAAAAGTCTTCAATTTAACTATTGAAAGCTTTTACACAGAAAACCCCCAGCCTTCCATAGTGAAAAAGCAAAATATGGTGTGAATTATGAACTATCTAGTTAGAAGATGAAAAAACAAACAGTCAAATTTTTCACAATTCAAAAGAAGTACAATAGTGTTTAAGTTAGATTTAAACACCATGTTCCACAATTTTGGATTTCTCATGCAAAGTCAAATAAATTACAGAGGATTCTACCCAGTGCCTGCCAAACACACAGCAAATTTCATATGGGTTTAAAGTCCCAAGTTCAAATCCTTTACATATTTATGTGACAAGAGTTCAATGGCCCTGAGAAGACCATTCATATGCAGTTAATCCTCTGCAAATGTTAGAATATTAACATTAAACCAGAAGAATGTACTTTCTCCATAGGATGAACAGCATTTATTACCTTGCTGCAATGTCACTTAATTCACATCTGCAATCTGTTAATCCAGTAACAATGGTAAATAAATTCCTTAAGATTTCATGTAAGTGTATTTTTCTAAGCAAGCTAGAAGAATGTTAAGACACAGACTGTTTTGCTAAGTTTCATCAAAATCCCCACCCTGAGCTGTAACAGTTTTGTTTGCTTAGATGAGAAGCTGCATAAACTAATCACATTGCTTGCACCGTATGCAAGAATAAAGTAAACTTCTTTGCTGCATTCTGTGTTTGACCAGTATCACAAACTAGCGGTACAAAGCTGATCTGAGAGAATCCCCCAAAGAAAGTGAACGTGCTGAGGGGAGGACAGAATCTGGATGTTTTCTTTACAGCTGTTTTCAAAGTTACACATTTTCCTCAGAGCTTCTCTGGAGCCGGATGCAGCACATGACGCTGTGGTACTGGTTACATGTGATAAAAACAAATGTGTTTGCCCCCTGGAGAAGACAGGCTACTTACTTAAAGAGGGTTACAAGGGAGAAAAAAAAAAAAACTCAAAACCAAGGAAAACCAAAACCTCTTGTTTTGGGCTATATCAAACCACTGATGTGAAAGAAAAATCCCAAAACCATACATGCCTATAAAATAATTATCTAATAAAAATTTTAAGATACCTCTTTATTCCCCCCAGGGCATCTCCAAAGGATATGGAAATAGAATTAACTGTCTTCAGTTATTTAGTTATTTCTTCTTCCTTACCCATATTTATTTTTCATTTTAAGGAAGATTAAATAAATGGTATTGCTGCTTTACTTCTTACCCAACAAACTGGAAGCCTGTCAGAAAAAAAACCTATATTTTAGCTATACCATTGAGAATAGAACCTGGAAGCGCTACCGGGCTTTGAATCAAAAGACCAGCCTATGATCCTCACAGTCACTTGTTTTGTCAGGGTTTTATTATCACTTACTACTCCAACTTAGTTAAGCAACACCTATGTGGGAGGAAGCAGAAGAGACAAGAAGCAGAATAATTGGGTTATGAAGCCCCTGAAACTATGCGACATGTATGACTGCTAACATTTGCTGTCTGTTAGGAAGGAAAGAGCTCTAATGAAACAGCAAGCTCTGTACTGTTCTTGAGCAAAGACACAGAAAACAACTGACCAAGACAAAAATTGGCCTGGACCACAATCAAAAAAGCCTACTGAACTAAAATGTAACAACACTTGAAATATTGTGAAGAATCATTTCCATCAGCTAGATAACAACACACGAAAACCAAAAAATGTGACCCTCTGTTCAAAGAACACTGACTCATTGTAGACTGCTACAGTTTAGTCAAATCCCTGGTTAGTGACAAGCAGATCAAGCATCAATTAATGCTTTCAAATTTCTCCAGCAGTCTCATGCATGAGCCAGTCGAGTTCGAAACCTTTGTCCCAGTTTTGGCACAGATACAGGATGGTTTGAGGCCTTAAGACAGGCAACAGAATCTTCACAAGGGATGACAACACTGAAGACCACCAGGATGGCAGATTCATCTGAAATTCGTCTCCTGGTATGAGTGAACCATAATGAGAACATTTCTGTTATCACACAATTTCAAATGAATTTAAATGACCTGACCCTGTAATTCAATCACACAAGCAATCCCATTAAAATCAAACTGTAAAAAAACCTGCAAACTATTCCTAGAGCATCAAGCAAAGGAAACCATCAAGCTGTACTCAATGGCAAAACAGAGAAAGCTAAAGAACAAGAGGAGACCAAGAAACAAGTAAATACTGTATTTCAACAAGTAAACCACAGCAAACAATGGGAATACTGCGAAGATATGAAGAAAGGAGAACAGAAAGCAATGAAACACCATCTATTGTGTCTTCTTGCTCAGTGACAAAAAAACAAGGTTTTTGCCTCTCAAATTTTGTGTATTAAAAAAACCTGTACAAAACATTCAGTAGTTTACCAAGTTTTTCAACATTTCTTCATACCGTATTATATCGTATGAACTATGACTTGCCTTCTGAAAACCATGAAAACATCATGCTGGTTCATATAAACCATACCGTTATTTTATATATACTGTATTTTATTATACTGTCCAAAAAAAAGGCATCGCAATAGGTTTTAACAAAGATTGAGAGTGATCAAGCATTAAAAACCATGCTAGCTGCCATCTGACTATTGGTTTGTTATCATTTCAGTGTTTTTCTACTAAGGTTAAAATGGTGTCAGTAATATTTGATACAAAAGGAAGGATGAAACTAACTGAGCCATACCTGGAGCACCCTTTTGTCTGCAGTATCTTGCAAAAGCAAGAGGTTAGTAGGACTTAGATCATGATTTGACAGGATGATTACAACTCAGCTGCACTATAAAGGACAGCAGACGTACAGATAAAATTGTGTGTCAGGGCACAAACCAACTGCTAATTTGTGTGTGCGTCTGTATTTATACCTAGGTGCATATATATATATATATATATGTATTTTTTTTATAGATACATATGTATGTGCTTAACATTGCTTCTGTAAAGTATCCTTTTCTGAAAATGCTCCAAAGGCCCCTGGAGCAAGTGTGCCACTTGCTTTACCCAGAAATTAAGTTCCACGCTGAAATTGTTAGACAATCCAAAAGAACCAGCTGCCTTACCATTACTATTTAGTGTCTTCATAATAACTTCCATTTGTGCAAACTCATAGTTGTAGTCTGGTTCTGAAGAAGCTTCACTAGCTGCATCCACATCATGCTCTCCTAACGAAGTTTCTTTCTCAAGGTCTTTCAGCCAATCTCGTCGTTTCCTCTTTGGTAAATTGATTCTGTGTGAAAATTGAAATTCAGTTTCTAAGAAATTTATACAGAACAGTGGAAGAAAAAAAATGTAGGCTGAACGTAAAGAGGCTGGAATGTAAATATCAACTATTACCTAAAAAAGTGGTTGTTTCCCCATAATATTCTATCTCCATGCCATAACTGAGTGACAGAACATACCAGTGCACCATTTACACAGGATCTGAAACAAGAAAATACAACTTTAGTGAAATCCTAAAAATAAAAGGTTGAAAAGTAACTACAAAATCTACTGCTTCTCCCATTTACAGACAGTGATTTGTATCATATGATGCAGAAATCTGCTAGGTTCTCACTAAAGAATCAACGGGAAAGTTACTGGTCTGATTTCTATTGTCAGAACTAAACACAAAGCACCTTTCCCCTCCAGCTTTGGCTCATAGAACTCTTCAGTAAACATACAGACAAGGTTGCTTTTAGTTGCAGTTTTCTTTAAATGCCCATTTCTCAAACTGGGTCACTGCCTGTTTCTTATAAACAGTCTGTAAACTTGGTTGCATGCACATCCTACTGATAAAGCTCTCCAAGATATAAGTTAGTCAACACACAGCTGTAAAATGTACTGTTAACATACTCGGCATTCAAGCGTAAGAAAAGACCCCAAGATCCAAGTTTCATTCTTTCAACAAATGGAGTCTGTATTATTAACATGGGTCTACTTTTGTGAACATCTGGTATACTGCTATATCTGCATTTAGGTTTCAATCACAACATGAGAAAAATGGAGCTATTGAACTTTTGCATATGCAAGTCACAAAGCAGAACATTTTATTTTAAAGGGGAAAAATACTTAGGTAAAATGAAAAAAGCCTTTTCAGATGCAGTGTTCTGTATTCAGCTGTCTCTCTAAAGTAAGTTAACACAAACATGTAAGCATTTGACTTAAAACCAGATTTTTATTTTATTTTGTTTCAATGAAATTCTGGTAACTAAATTTCTGTTGACACTAGTATCTTAAGAATAGCTACTTAAGTATTGCAGATCAGGCACAACTAAAAAAAAAAATATGTTTTTTCCACTGACATGTGCCTTTATTCTTGCCAGTCAAAATGACTGATTTCCAGTGCAGTAACTCTATCACCACAAGTCAATCCCATCTGCTTGAAATTTTGTACTGTAAGCTGCAGAAGGAAAATGCAAATACTAAGAGGTATTTTACTGAAGGCAGAACGAAAGAGATTGGATTTTTTAAAAGGTGTCTCTCAAACTTCTGTTTCTCATTCTAATACTAATCTACACATTATTTAGATATTCAGATTTCAGTCAAGCAGCATGACTATTAACTAGGACCAAGGTACTGCTTATCACATGCCACTAAAGATGAAGTGACAGATATTTCCAGTTCCACCCAAGAAGCCACAGTGCCCCCCAAATGAAAAATAATTAAAACACAGTAGAAACAAAAGGAGAAACATGACTTCACACTGCATATTTACTAGACACAATAGTAATTAAGGATTTAGAAAAGAATGTAAAGATTTTTAGATCTTTAAAACACCTCTTTCTTGCAAAATACCGAGCTTTATAACAAGAACTACTCACGAGGCACAATTTATCCTCCTCCATCAAGACACAGCCTATTATCCCATCGCACAGGTCAGGATAGCCAGCAGGGTCTCAGTGATCCTGTTACCACCCAAGATACAGACAAGCAACGGTCCCTCATTCCTACTAAATACCTTCTTGCAATGGTTTATTCTGAGCCAAACCCAATGTAGGAGAAGATCAGGTTCAAGACCATCTAAGGAACCTGAAAGTGCGCAAGTCCACGGGACCTGATGAGATGCATCTGCGGGTCCTAAGGGAACTGGCAGATGAAGTTGCTAAGCCACTCTCCATCATATTTGAGAAGTCGTGGCAGTCTAGTGAAGTTCCCACTGACTGGAAAAGGGGAAACATAACCCCCATGTTTAAAAACTGAAAAAAGGAAGACTTGGGGAACTACGGGCCAGTCAGCCTCACCTCTGTGCCCAGCAAGATCATGGAACAGATTCTCCTGGAAACTATGCTAAGGCACATGGAAAATAAGAAGCTGATTGGTAACAGCCAACATGGCTTCACTAAGGGCAAATCGTGCCTGACAAATCTGGTGGCCTTCTACAACGGGGTTACAGCATTGGTGGGTAAGGGAAGAGCAACAGATGCCATCTACCTGGACTTGTGCAAAGCATTTGACACTGTCCCACATGACATCCTTGTCTCTAAATGGGAGAGACATGGATTCAACAGATGGACCACTTGATGGATAAGGAATTGGCTGGATGGTGGCACTCAAAGAGTTCCAGGCAACAGCGCGATGTCCAAGTGGAGATCAGTGACGAGTGGCGTGCCTCAGGGGTCAGTATTGGGACTGGCACTATTTAACATCTTTGTCAGCAATGTGGACAGGGGGATTGACTGCACCCTCAGCAAGTTTGCCAATGACACCACACTGTGTGGTGCGGTCAACATGCTGGAGGGAAGGGATGCCATCCAGAGGGACCTTGACAGGCTGGAGAGGTGAGCCCGTGCGAACCCCATGAAGTTCAACAATACCAAGTGCAGGGTCCTGCACATGGGTCGGGGCAATCCCAAGCACAAGTACAGGCTGGGCAGAGAACAGATTGAGAGCAGCCCTGAGGAAAAGGGCTTGGGGTTGGTTGATGAGAAGATCAACATGAGCTGGCAATGTGCTCTTCCAGCCCAGAAAGCCAACTGTATCCTGGGCTGCATCAAAAGAAGTGTGACCAGCAGGTTGAGGGAGGTGATTCTGCCCCTCTACTCTGCTCTTGTGAGACCCCACCTGGAGTACTAAGTTCAGCTCTGGGGCCCCCAATATAAGAAAGGCATGGACCTGTTGGAGCGAGTCCAGAGGAGAGCCACAAAGATGGTCAGGGGGCTGGAGCGCCTCTCCTATGAGAACAGGCTGAGTCAGTTGGCCTTGTTCAGCCTGGAGAGGAGAAGGCTCCAGGGAGACCTTATTGCAGCCTTCCAGTGCCTGAGGGGGGCCTACAAGAAAGCTGGAGAGGGACTTTTTACAAGGGCGTGTAGTGATAGGACAAGGGGTAATGGCTTTAAACTGAAAGAGGGTAGATTTAGATGGGATATAAGGGAAGAAATTCTTCACTATGAGGGTGGTGAGGCACTGGAACAGGTTGCCCAGAGAAGCTGTGGATGCCCCCTCCCTGGAAGTGTTCAAGCCCAGGCTGGATGGGGCTTTGAGCAACCTGGTCTAGTGGAAGGTGTCCCTGCCCATGGCAGGGGGTTTGGAACCAGGTGATCTTTAAGGTCCCTTCCAACCCAAACCATTCTGTGATTCTATGATAAACCACTGTCCTGGTTTCGGCTGGGATGGAGTTGGTTTTCTTCCTGGTAGCCGGTATGGGGCTGTGGTTTGGGTTTAGGTTGAGAACAATGTCGATGATACACTGATGTTTTGGTTCTTGTTAAGTAGTGCTAAGTACTTGCTAAGTGGTGCTCACACTGGTCAAGGACCTTTCAGCTTCCCATGCTCTGCCAGGGGCACGGGAGGCTGGGAGGGGGCACAGCCGGGGCAGCTGACTCAGACTGGGCGGGGGCTATTCCATACCACGTGACATCATGCTCAGTATATAAGCAGGGGAGTTGGCCAGGGAGGGGTTTGATCGCTGCTTGGGGGACGTGCTGGGCATCGGTCGGTGGGTGGTAAGCAATTGTACAGTGTACCGCTTGCTTTGTATTACTACTGTTCTATTTTTATTTTACTTTAGTTATTAAACTGTTTTTATCTCAACCCACGAGTTTTCCCCTTTTGCCCTTCCGATCCTCTCCCCCATCCCGCCGGTGGGGGGGGGGGTGAGCGAGCGGCTGCGTGGTGCTTAGTTGCTGGCTGGGGTTAAACCACGACAACCACTGATAGCCTGTGATGCTGCAGAGTGGGCAGGTGTGTACATGTGTGGGGAAATGTCAGTTTTATCACTGAATTTCACTTTTAAGTATCTGTTTAAGTCACCTATACTGAAGCTACTCATTGATCAGAATGTAAGATACTTCTGACTATGTAAAACAAAAATGCATGCAAGTTATCATCTGGTAAAGAAAAGCAAACACTTCACTGGAAAGTGTCACTGATCTTCCTTACCTTGCATTTTCTTTTGGAGTGAGTGTAACTTCTCCATCTAAAGCAATATCAATCTCACAGTGTTCTGGCTGGATTCCTATACCAAAGAGCTGTATATCCTGAGAGGTGTCTGCACCAACTCTTGTGTGATCCTAGAAAATAAGCGGTTACTAAGAGACAAGCAAGCTATCACTGTTTATATAACTAAGAAAATATTAGCTGAAGCACTGAGACTGCACAATTTATGTGCTCTCCTTTGCTAAGCACTTCTATAGAGCAGAAATGGTGCCACAGCAGATTTGAAGATTGTAAAGGTCACACACAACCTGTTCCTCTGCTCTGCACTTTATCTGTATACAGTTTTAGATAAAGCAAAACAAAGCACTTGAAACACAAATTCTGATTTAAAAATATTCTCAGACTATGCTTGCATATAAGCAACAAATGCAGATAGTGAAGAAAACCAGCCATGTCATATAGGCATATATAACAGAGGACAACATGGATAGTAAAACAAGGTGCACGGAGTTGGCTGCTTTTCAGAAAACAGCTATATAGCAACTCAACATACTAATCTACATAATTTCAAGTCGTATTGTAAATTCTGCTGAAATACTTTACTTTGCTGTTGTTAGAGAAGTTGTGCTTTATTTGCTACTGTTCATATACAGAAGCCCTATCTCAGCCACTAAAGCAGAAAAGTAATTATAAAAATAGACAGGACAGTCTTTCATATCTTATTGACAAGGAGCTCACATTTCCTTACCAACTTACTAGGTTTGTATTTGATACTATTTCACTCTGACACGAGACTATACTAAACAGAATGGTATGAAAGCTAGGGGCACTAGGAAAATACATTTCTGTAAATTTTTAACAGTGCTTTCACCCCCCCTTCTCTTTCTCTTTTTTTTTAAGCTTTTCTGTCATCGAAGACTATGTTTACTCTTACTGATTACTACTAAACATCATCTCTTTACGATTAACTCATTGAATATTTAAAGCAATCCTCAGTTCACTAACAAAAAGAAGCATCTAACACAAGGCTCTCACTTAAAGTTCCGTCCAAAAGGTAATTCTATTCACATCCTGTCTGGAAAAGCTAGAATTTATCTCAACACTGGCACACACTGAGCACTTCTCCCACTGTTGGCAATCAGGAGATCAATTAGGAAAACAATGAAGCTGAACTGCAAAGGGAGAACAAAAGCCTTAACAGTAGGAGGAGGACAACATTGTACTGTACAAAACCAGTATTTTGCTGCAACTAGTCTTAAAAATCTAAGTACACTCTGAATAACAAGTTGAGCCAGAAATTCAAAACAATAAACAAGTAAACACCCTGTTCACATTCTTACCTTTAAATAGTAAACCAAAAGCTCATTGAGCGCAGGATCTGCATTCAGGTTCACCAGGTAACACTTGTCATCCCCAACCTTGATACCTGAAGACTCAAGGGAAATTCCCATGCTCTCTAGCTGTCTTTGCCTCTCCTGCAAGCACAAAAATAGGTTAATCTTGCCTGCTGCAATATGTAGAGACGAGTACAGCAAGTAAACAAAAGCAGAGTAACTAAAGCTGGAGATGCACGTGCTAAACATGCATTCTGTATATCACTACCAGAAACAGAACTTAAGACATTGGCCAAGTACCATATGTTTAATAGAATTTATTTTTACACACCAACAATAAAAGTTAGATCTAATCCTCAAACATCTGCTTCCCCAAAGCAGCGTTTACTCACCTAAGCAGCCCTACTGATTTTATTAGAGCCACTCCTAAGTAACACAATGTGGCTTTGAACCTCTATGTTAGTTAAAAACTAGTCTCAGTTGCAATTACTTCAAAGATAATCATAGTGATAGATAATTTAGAAAATAGCATGCCACAGTTCAGGTTTATTCTTTTGCAGTATTATTAATTCAGCTAAAGCATCTACTCAATCGCACATGTCTTTTGCTTTGCTACAGTTTGGGGGGTTGGGTTTTTTGTTTGACTGGTTGGGTTTGGTTTGTTCCCCCCCCCCCCCGCTTTTTTTTTTTTTTTTTTTTTTTTTAAATTTAAACAGTTGTTACACCAAAGCATGCTTCTCGAACATTAGGACTAGAAAGGGAAACTAACAACACTTGTTCTCCAAGCTATAGATGGTGGAAATGATGGAAAAGTACACTGGAACCCAGAAGTCTTATTTTAAGTACAATAATAATGAACAAACATTAGCGAATACATGTACACATTTTCCTTCTCTGGTTAAGTCGTTCCTAAAAGCAAAAGCAACAAATACTGCCCAAAATTCTGATCCGTTTGTAATTCTTCATTTGCTTAGTCACTTCAGGGAAACACATCCAAGATCCCACTGTGGTCTTATAAATAAATGAGCTGCGCAAACATATTTTGATGTTTTATTTTAAAATCAAGTATTAGCTTTTATCAATGATATCATGACACAGCTACATTTATTCTAATGAAATTTAGACTTTTAAAAAACAAACAAACAAAACCCCCCAAAAACCCAAAACAGAAACCAGGGGAAAAAAAATCCAGAGGAATTCTAAATAGCTGGTGGGGAAGACAGCGCAGTCCACTAAAGCTCATGAAATTCAGCTGACTTGCACTATATGAGTATCTGGCCTTTCCTCCTCAAAATTTCTGAAATACCTGTGCAATTTCTTCCGTTTTCCTTAGCTTTTCTTCCCAGGTGACTGTTAGCTCTTTTATTAGTTTTTCAGATTCTTCCAATTTTTCCTTCAGTTCTGGTGCCTTCATGGCCTAAAAGACAGAAATTAGCAAAAACCTTCAGCTGCTTTTCCCACTGCAACATCTGCTTGCACAAGGAAACTGCACACAGCAACATAACACAAAATGCAACAAGTATAGATTTCAACTATATCTGCAGGTTTTTCATGACAGAAGATGAAGAAACATGTCACTTGCAAAGGACAAGGACAGAATCAAACAATAATGAGTCCAGATCTGAAATAGCTGAAGATCAACATAGCTCCAGAGGCTAATGGAACCAACAAAATCTCTAGGCCTGGCCACTCAAGCTTCAGTGTCTGTGTAAAAATATCTGAATATTTAAAAACTTTAAGCCTTAGCTGTCTGAAGTTCAACTGCAAAGTCTTCCAACAGTAGTTTCAAACACAAATTCCTCTCAATATTTAGCCTTCCATTCTATTTTGGTTTTGTAAGTGTTCCTAGAGTTGCATTAAAGCTTTCAGACTGACCCTGTTGATTACCTTCGAAGGAAGGCATGCTCTGGAGCTAACACAGGCTTCTCATTTCACAATAGGAAACAAAAGCAAAGGACTTGAATATGTCCAGTGCCAAGTAACAATTCAACAGGCTGGCCTATAACTCTAGATAACTGTTTTTAACAGAAGGTATAAGAGAAAAAACTTTTTAAAAAAATTAGTAAGACTTTGGACACCTTCCTACTGATTGTGTTCAGCCACAGTCCACCAACATAATTAAAGAACATGTTACAATAATATTTTCTGATTTAAAATATGGCATTAGAACAGATTATTATTTACAAAAAAAATTGAATGGCTCCTTTTTCTTAAAGCAGATTTTCCCATTTCAGCCTGTAAGGAACTGTTCATACAAGGAACACTATTCCTTAAATGAACGTGAAGTTTAAACGCCACACAAATTTACCTTCAGACACAATTCTGTTCTTTTTCCACCAGTATTTTGTGTCTTGCCTGAAAAGATCAAAAATATCTTCCTACAGTGCAGTGCCTAATTTCTCCAGATATCACCACGTAAACTATCCTGCCCTGATACTTTATTCTCCAGTTAGAAGTATAAATCTAAGATAAGCAGCAATCTCAGTGTTAACTGTTAAGGCAGTAAAGCAAATTGCTGATGGTTTCGGTGTTGCAGTTTTGACAATTTTCACAAATGTCAAGGAGAGAAACGTCCCACGTATTTTGCGGTCCAATACCAGATTTACGGCTTTTCACACTTTTCCATCTGACGTCATAAAATTATATAGTCCACCAATGCAAAAAAAAAAAAAAATCTGCTAATAAGTCTACAGATGAAGTTGTACTCTAGCTCTTATCTCTGCTGCATCAATTACTGCTTGACACAAAGTTCTTCAAGAACAGTCTATTCTGACAAGGGTCACCATCAATACAATGTTGTCTTTATTTAAAAGTTATTAAAAATAAGCAAACATTATGTTGGATTTATTTCAGGAAACAAAGTTAAAAAAAAAAAAGTGCAATACTCTTCCTTTCCTCATTTTGTAGGACTTAAAAAGAAAGCTAGTCTTCCAGCTGAAGTCTGACACTTCCTTGGGAAACTCAGTTTACCTTGTACTGTGAATAATTTTACCTCAGCTTGTGAGAGCTGTTCTTTGAGTTTTTCAACTTCTTCACGTAATTCTCTGATGACCCTAGCATTTGGATCTTCATTCACCACAGCATGATTAACTATCCTTTTGGCTCTGTCTGCATATCTCAGAGTAGAGAGTGTTTCTTCATAGTTGTCTGCTGCTGGACTAATTGTGGCTATCATGGCAGTTTGGCTGTTTCCTCCCAAGTTGTCCTGTAGAGCGCATCCACAGAAAGTTTGAGGGTTAAAAATTGTTCCAAGACTACATAGTGTCTTTACAAAGATACTTAAAATACAAAGCTTACTATTTAGACACTGAAAGGTACTCTGGATGTAAACTAACCAGTATCATCCATGAACATTTCCAGCCACCTCCACCAGCTTTGATTCCAATATAACTAAAAATAGCCTAATAGGACTTAATATAGAATTAACACAAGATACGCTTAGCTGTCTGTATTACTTGGAACAACTTATAGCTATAAGAGCTCCTTAGCTCATTTTTAAAAAAAAAAAAAAAAAAAAAAGATAACAAGTCCACGTACACAGAGTTATGCTACAATGATCGTACAAACTATTAAGCTGACATCTTGTGAACAGGGTGAACGGAAAATATTAATTACCTTGAGAAGCCAAGTGAGTACAGAGTCTCTGTAAGGCACAAACTTGTTTTTACCCTTCCCTGCTGCTTGGTCAGCAAGTGATGATATAACCAAACCCAGTGTTGAAAGTGATCTATAAATGCAACATAGTAGAACAGCTTTAACACATACTCCAAATGTAGATTTAATAAAATATAAAAAAGGGGATTTGCTAAAGAGTTTAATTTATGCTCTGCAGAACTTCACATCCAGTTTTAAAAATATCAGAATAATTTAGAGTTGGAAATGACCACAGGAGATCAGCTAGCCCATTGCCCTGCTCCAAACAGGGCAATGTATTTATTGAAGTTACATATTTGGAAGAAAAAAAATGGATATCTAGTGTTTCGTCTCATCTGATACTAAGAACCAAGTTCCAGGAAGACTAAGTTGAAATATTCAGGTATTTAAAATAGTTTGAAAAGTGCAAAGCAGACTGCTTCAGCACATGGAGAATCACTGCCTTTGATTAGACATCTCCCTTTTCTCAGAGACTAAAAACCTTTCTATCTTGGACACTGCCTCATGACACTGTTATGAGTCAGTGTTGGCAGCACAGCAAGAATCCCCTGTCTCTAGAAACAATATTTTAAGAGCACTGGCTCGACAACAGACTAAAACTGAACAATTCTTGAGCCATAAGGAGGCATCCTCAAGACAAAGCCAGCTATGGCTCAGGAGAACTAGTCTGCCTGGTGAACTGGTAACTCGTCAGCCATCACACAACAATGGAAGACTGCTCATCAGAAGAGACCGATTAGGAGGTCCCTTGACAAATGGGTTGACTTATAATTGATGTGGAGCCTCACTAGCTTCTGGGGGGGGAATACACCGAACAATCTCCCAGTTACAAAAATGTTGCACAGGCATGAAAGAGAAAAGCCCCCAAATTGGTTAGCAGACAGCCACATCCCAAACACGACTCTAGAATCATGAAGAAAATACAGATAACTCATTCATTTTGGTACATGCACCACTTTTGCCAACAGGGGTAACCGTATTAGCAGTCTGTGCAAAGCATATGTGCATTATATTATCCAATTGTTATACAACCCTGTGTAAATTTTAAGTGACATCAGGGCTCTTGGGGTGAGTATGTTTAAGATAATGAGCTGGTTCAGGAGCCTGAGAACATTAAACAGATGCCTGAAGGGTTTTAAAACAGACAGTGCCGAAGCCCAAGAGCATACTGGTCCGTCATACTCATGCCCAATTATCCAGCTACTCTTTATAACCACCAAGGAAAACTTCAGCAGCATCACAAGTAGATAGCCAAATAAATCTTTAATTGTACTGTTCCACTCCATCCTTTTGAGTTTTCTTTTCAAAGAAGCAGTACTATCTTATTTGATAGGCAGTGTTTGCACGATATTTGTAACAGGGCCTTAGTGCTACTTGAAATTACCAGTGGCTCAGAAATAACGTTTAGAAAATGACAAAAATGTTGCAGAAGAATATTTCAAGGAAGACATCTGAGGGCGAGTTAACAAGAACCATTACATGTGTCACAAAAGATGTCCCATATTGCTTATGGCACAAAGTGATATGAAGATATAGCATAGACCTGAAAGCAAAATGAAAAGAAAAAGAAATTTAAGAAAAGGCGAGGCAATCTAATCTCCCAAGAGAGCACTCTATTTTGTAAATTCATCTATAGGATAGCTTTCTAATTCACCTCTGAAATATTCACAGCAAAAAGGGCAGTTAGCTTTACTTTGTGACCTAAACAAAAGCCTAACAACCTCCGAAAGCTTGTGGGGGGAAGGATGGAAGAGGGAGAACTGGTTCTTGCCTCCAGTCTCTGGTCTCCACAGACGGAGATGACAGCATGCTAAACAAGAGAGAACAAACACTAGGATGCTGTATGCTGCTCCGTAGCAACCTCCCACAGCACAACTGAAAAGCATCACCAGCATGCTCCCAATGGAGTCCACCTTCAAGGAGCATAAAGTTAAAAAATCACCCTGGCCTATTTTCCTCTGATTCCTCTTTCCCTCTTGAAGTGATGGGAAACGTGAAAACTGAAGCCAAAAACTGAGGGAGGGGGAAGAAAAGGACAGTCAGAAGGGAGACAGGAAGAGCAGGGATTCAAAAAGACTTGTGACTGAAAACTCTTTCACAACAGGGCTGCAACACCAATTAGAGTTATAGGAACTGCATTTTAATAAACAGGAAATTATAAGCTACAGTTTATTAACACAGGATTAAAAGATGTGATAATATTTCTCCCCCTTATAAATACTGATTTTATTTTAAGACTGTTAACATCCACAATAAAAGCCAAACTGGAGTCATTTATGTATTCTGCTTGAGATTTCATAATAGAAAGCTGTTTAAAGACTTAAAGGAAAGCAGTAAAAGAAATGGCTGCCCAACAAAGTAATTACAGGACTCATCGGCTGCTTTGCTTCATGCCAAATGATGCATCAGAGACCCGTCATTACTTTGATCCTATCTCACACTACTTATATAATGAATCAACCAGAAGGCCTAAGCCCATAGCGCACGGCGGACTGAGGCAGTTCAGAAGCAGCAGAGTGAACTTAACATGGTGCAAGAGCATGGGAAAGTGCCATTTCTGCACACTCTCTGTTCCCTTTGTCCCTGTTCCTCAGGCATGACCAGGCTGCCCTTGCTAGCGGGCGGCGGGAAGCTCACGCACTCCCACCATGGGCCTGAGTCAGCAGCATTCGAAGAGAAGTGGCGCTTCCTCACCGCAGGGAACAACTGTCCCTAAATGACACCCATTCAAGCTACTTCTGTACAGTTTACAACCAAATTCTTCAATGAGTAGAATCCATCTTTCTATTAGTTAACTCTGAATACAAAAAAGTCCATAAAACCAGCTTGGAGCCAGACCTGTCCCAACCCATTCCTTCCCCCCGCACCTACATTTTAAAGGCTTCTTTTTGCATTCTCAAGTTAAAGTGACAACAGCTATGATTTTACTAATCAGAGTTAAAATTGCAGACTGCTCACAGAAAGTATTTTTCTTAGCCACTAATTGACAGCTTGTTTATTCTGCTTCCTCCTACTATCATATTCTAGAAATTCTTGGACTACACCACAAAGAGTTCTTAAGCACCTGTGTTTCTACAGCTCGGTATGGGAACTAGCGCATCCTGGGGAGGAACAAGCACATCCGGCTTTCCTATGAGGTATGGCAAGTCCCCCGAAAACCTCAATAATAAAGAGCAGACACCCAACACCTTCATCAAGGCAACTCTGCATCAGCTCTGAGAAAAAACAGAAGTAATCTTTATTACAGCTTTATGAAGATGTTAACAAAATGTCACAACTCTCCGTTGTTTCAGTAAATGGGAGAGCAATCCACCGCCTCCCCTCTGCAACATGCTGTCCCAAGATAGGAAAGGGTGTTTACAACAGGGTGAGTTGTGGGATGGAAGCGGCAGCTACCAGAGCCCTAGCCAGGTTTCATGCACAAAGCAAAGAGCAGAGAAGCCTGCGGAGACTGGCTGAATGTCACACTACGCAGTTTTGGTATGCACAGATGAGCACACATTTTCCCTGCCTTGTAAATACAAAACAGGTATGCTATTTCCACATTCTTCTTCAAGACAATGAAACAGTGCGAGCAGCAAATTTATTTGCCAGGTAATTTCAGCAGCTCCATTTTTGATCTCATTAAACACAGCACATGCTACCAATGCAAGTTATGCTTTTGTTATAAAAGAATAAAAAAATATTTTTAAAAAAAGGAGCTGACATAGTAAGGTATACGGTTTAAGTATACTGTATCACTCCAGAAAAGATTGTTGTCTTTCCCTAGTAACTAAGACGCATCACATCCAAAAGAAGATCATACGCCATGTTCTCTGAAGAACTAGTCCGATAAAACATGTATACCAATTTTGAGGCTTCCAGTAAAAGTCAGACTTCATTAAAGCTCCAAGTAACAGCAAAAATCTAACAGAAGACACAAAGCACAGCACTAAGAATTCTCTTTCACCTACCAGTTCCAAGAGAGATTTCAAATAGAGAATGCTTAATAAATGGACTAAGTAATACAGATTTATACCATATAATAATTTAATTGATGGGAAAATGTAGAGCTGTCCACTTTTCTTTTTAAAATATCTTTTACAGAAAAGTTTGGTGCTGGCATCTGAAGTCCTGTATTATCAAAGAGGTTCAGCATGGGCAAAACAACCTTCCCCTGATGCACTGATGCTGTAAAAGTCTAACACTGAGTAAACATCCTAATGGGGGCGGGGGGGGGAGGGAAGTCTTTCTGCATCTATAGCTACACTTGCAATTTGCTAATAGCTGGTGGGAGAGTTGGCATTTGAATTCTTCCCCAAGAATTAGAACGAAACATTTAATTTCACCTTTGTTTATGCAAAATACAAATACAGTTTCTAGTAAAACCAATCTGAATTTAACTTGTAACCTGTGGGGTAAAGGTACAATACCTGCCATTAGGCAAATACAGCCACACCATTTTGTTTCATAAGGACTACGCCAGCATGGCTACCAACATGATGCATTAAACACAAAGTAGATTAGAAATTCAGCTAGAAAGAGCAAACATGTTCAAACTCTGAAAAGAGGTAATTTAAAAATCATTTTAAGTATGAATGCTGTTCAAACACACTTTGTGCTGTCATTGTTAACTTAAAATACCAAAACACCTTGTAACATTTTAAAATTAAATTTAAAAAACAGTAGCTTTTCATGTAACAGTTAAACTCTTTCTTTCCCAGGAAAATTAGTATATTTAAGACAGTGGTAATAGTGTGCTAAATTCTTGCTTCTGGGCAATATCACAGTAATTACGGTAAAAGTGTGCCTTGAAACTTGTCATTGCTTGAGTACAAATGCCCAAGGCAGTGCTAAACTAACACAGCTTCATTCTGATCTTGTTTTCTTAAACTGTGAATTATACTCTTACATATTTTAATACATGTTGGAACAAAGCCATTCAACTCTGCAACTTTGCATTCTTCCTTGAGCAGATGATGAGACAGACACATGAGCCTGGGGACAGGGTGTATAAATGAATCACAAAAGGTATATGCTTAATTAAAGAGCGCTGCTGTCACTTTTTCCAGATAAAATTCATAAAGCCCACATCTGAGTCAAGCATGAATCAGGATCCCTATGCCAAGGTAAGGAAACACATGGTGTTTAGCACAGAGCAGCTGAAAGAGCCATATCAGACTGCTTCTGACAGGGTCTATCGTTTCAGCTGACTTGTGACAAGCACACCAGGAGAGGAGGCCAAGGAAACAACAGTGATTCTTACAAGATTAAGCTTTGCAACCTGTGTCTGCCAATGTCTTACTTGTTTATGTTGCTGCCTTCCTTCAGCCGTTCTCCGGCAGCTCCCGTTTTGGACACTCTCTCGCTCCCAGCCAAATCCACCAGGCTGACCTTGCTGACCTTTTCTCCAGAATTCTGCGCAGGTGGGAGAACAACAGCTAAGAAACACCAGCACAAAGTGCTAACACGTCCGACACTGGCGCCATGAAATGCTGTGCTTCATAATAATGTGGGTTAAAGTATCAAATTCAAGATATGAGAAGAGGAATTGTCAGAGTTTTAATAGCTCATATATTTTATAGTAAAGGGCTGAAGCACTAATGAACCAGAAGCAGCTGTGTGGTAACATCAATAACCTTACTGGCAGAGTAAGCCATTAAAACATATCAACTTCAGCAACAGTTAAGACCTAAGATAGGTTTCATGGTAGCAATATAATCTTAAAAAGTGATCCAACTGTTTTGCTTTATCTAGTGTGCTTCCTCACTCTTCCAGGGTTCTCTCAATCTTATGGTCTTGCCAATATTACTTTGATTACTGGACCCCATGGCATTAAAGGCAGAAGCACAGCTAAACAGATAATCTATGTGGAAGAGAAGGCAAGAAGAATAATTCACCACAACTTCAGAAATTAATCAACAGAAATACATACACCAGAATGCAGGTCATAAAGTGTCTGAGTCACTATAATATTGAATACAGCATGAGAGCGGCTGCTTTCTTCGTTCATGTTGGTTGCAGCAACTGTTCGTGATTTGTTTCCCTCCGACATCAGTGACTCAATATCCTAGAGCAAAAAGAGTAAAAAATGATGCTAGGATAAAAGCAAGTATTGTGCTTGCTGAACAAAATCCCCATCTAGATGGAAGGGTGTGTACTTGTGGGAGAGAGGAAAAAGCGAAGGTAGAAGTAATGAGAAAATTCTTTGCACATTTTGAGATGTATTGGTACAGAGGGTATGTAATTCCACAGAATCGATGTTAAATCACATCTCTGTTTCAAGTGCTGCGTTTAAAAGCCCAGTGACTACATTCAATGCACCTTCTCCTTATCTGCTGCTGAAATATGCTGGCAACATCCACATTACAAATCTCATTGTTTAACGCCAGTAATCAGGCCAGCACAGATCTACTTACACAAGTGAATACAACATGTCTCTTTACTGAATTGCACTAATATTATCTTCACTTAATTGGCTCAAAGGGTTACCTCACTTGGAGCCTGTACCTTCCCACATATGTAAAGACAAAGACAACTATGCCAAGTCTGATATATGTGCTTGCTGAGTCTTCCAAGACAGTTTCATAAAAGTCATCAGCCAAAAACTAGGTATGAACAAAGTTTCCTAGAATTTGAACAAAGAAAGTGTGCTTTCAAAGTACGCCATTCACCACAGAAGCTGCAAAAGCAGCTTTTATAACTCTGTAATAATTGCAGATGCTTCAGAAAAATAAAAATCCATATAAAAAAGCAAAATGGTTCCCACATAATACTATACAAAGAATGAACATTTTTTAAAATCCATCATTTCCAAATCAGCTTCCTCATAAAAAGAAAGACCTACACAATTCATACAACTGCACCACTTTAATTATTGCCATTGTAGCTGTAGCAGTTCATTGGCTTCTACAATACTGATTTATTTGAATGTGTTTTGGTAACTCAAGTGGGCTCAGATGCTGTCATGATTTAAATTATGAATTATATAAGCCATGTCATAGCTCCTCATGCAGTATACCTGTATAAAATAAGAGGTCGTATTCAACAACAAAGTCAAAGGAATTCATGCTGAAAGACTAATATTCTTATTTTGGAAGCTTCATATTTCCTATGTCAAGGAAACACTGTGTTCTTGGCATATACTACACACATTGAAAACTACAGAGATACCACTATTATATTTTTAACCAACACAAAGGGAAATCCAATGCTTTCACATGAAATAAATACTCCTGAAGCATTAGACTCAAGAACCAAAATGTTTGGATAGACACCAGTTTATCTCTTATAAAATTCATACTGCTTATGTCCATAGGTGTTAGTTATAAATTTGTCATTGGTTTAGGTTTACCTCAAAGTTTGTAACAGCCAGCTGGGACAGGCCATCTACATACGGTCCCAACACTTTGTGCTCTCGAACCTTAAGGGACTGCCGACTCCTATGGAATAAAGTAGACTTTATGCACAATCTACTAGTGTGAACTTGATTGAAAAACAAAAATTATAGTATGAAATGATAAGAATCTGCTATATAGCTGAAGTCAATTTATGTCTTTTACTTGTAACAGGAGGAAAAAAGTCTTCCAGAATTTTTTTTAACTCAAATGAACAATAAAGACTCAAATTAATCTAACTGGTTTTAATCTATACACATTAATTATTTTTAATGCATCCTCCCACCCCAGTATTTGTGGCTGGAACAAAACCTGAAATGCCTTATTTGGCAGAAAGAATGCTGACAAAAAAGGAAATAAAACATCCTCCCCACTGCCACCAGCAATTTGCTAAAGCTTCAATTCTTCTTGCATTTTCCACACTTTATTGACATATATCAAGTAAGTCTCGAATCTACCCTTTTAACTGACTTGCATACTTCTTCACCTAGTGCAATTATGTTCAAGAATCAAAATACATACCACGTATATCAATGCTCAGCCAAAAAAACCCTTAAACTACCTCTTGTCTAGAGATCTCCAAGCCAGAGAGCCTAATCAGTATTTTTACGTAGATAAAATGGAAGAGTGCCATTAGTATATTCTGAGGTGTTACCCTTCCAAATTGAAGAAGTTCAACGTCTAAACCAGGAGAACCAAGATGCAAATAAAGCTTCAAACTCCTTCTATGGTTGATGAAAATTCTTACTTGAAAATGGCCTGGATCATATGGCAAAAATACCCCAGAATTTACTTGTATATAGTCTTGCTTTCTGGTGTTAAACTACTTCATACAGTATTTGTTTGCATCATTACGATGGTATCCTAATATTTAAATTGATCCATACCAGTTACTACTTCATATACAAGCCTTTACATGGATATTTTCTTCTTTCTGGTGTTTGCTATCTAATCCTTTCTAAAGAAGTTGTATAAACATATATTCTGAAAGAACCTTCTCAAGGACTTCCAAAAGTGATTTCTACTTTTATAGTTTCAGACAAAAATAAGGAAAGCTGTGGTGGAGAGTGAAGCTACTCACCCTTTTGGGTCAAGCAGATCTCTGACTTTCTCATTGTAGATTTCCATATAGGACACTTCGACTTTAAAAGTATGAGATTCATTTTCTTCCACAGAGATTCTCTGAAATAAAGCACAACAGAGCCGTGGGATCAGACCCAGCTGCTCTGCATTGCCCATCATTGAAAAGGATTTTCCTGAACCTAAAGGAAAAAAAGAAGAAAATGCTTTAGACTGTAGTTTCTGAGCTAGTCATTTGTTCATGAAGCACATGTTTTAATTCTCTTTTTATTCCTCCAGAAGCACATTTCAGAACAATGTGACATGCTATTCCAGACAGATAGCTTGCTCTTTGGAATAAAAGGTACAGGTAAACAAAAAGAGAAATTATCTTAAAGGTTTCTTTCAGCAGGGCCATTACCCAGGGCCCCTTTGAACACACTCAAACACAAAAGACTGAACAAGCCTTCCTATGAACTACTCCTTTCAGGCTTTGAAAGCAGCCCCAACAGGTAGTAACTAGGAATGCATTTACAGAGCTGCTTTAATAACTTTACATTGTCATTGGCTGTGCTAAGTGTTTGACATATAACATTATGATATTTCAAAATACAATTTTTAAATATTATCTAGCTTAACGTTTACATTTCGTTCTTCCCACTTCCCATGTGCACAAAAAGTGTTCTTCCCCTTTAGCACAGGAGACTCACCTGTCTGTCCATAGGCAAAAATACAAGCGTTATATCCCTGAAAGGCCTTTTCAAGAATTCCTTCTCCAAGGCACTTGAACACCACTTCTTGACCTAGAAAATAATTACTTTTAAGTTTATTTTAAATTGAATAAGAGACTGAAATTTACTGAAAGCAAGGGGAAAAAAAAGGTTCACAAATTACTTTTTACTATTGAGTGCACTGATGAACAAACAAATGATTTCACGTACAACTGACAAGTTCAAAACTGCTGCCTGAAACCAGTGTAACAGCTACATCTGTGTTTAAATATATTGCTGATTTTCCTATGAAGGGAACAGTTCTTTGAAAGGTGTCATGTAAGTTGAATGCTTAGAAAATAACATAGATGTCTAAATTTTTTATTATTTAAGTGTAAATTTTGCAATTAATATACATCCTTTAATCACAAACTATACCCAAAAGAGTTCTGTAACAGAATTGCAATGAAACCCATTAGTGAACTAGGATATTAGAGGTCCAAGAAATATCATGCTAGAAACAGCAGTAGTTGTTCTCTTGGGAACTGGCCTCGAGTTTCACCATAAGCTATTATGATTCACCCTGTGGCAAGGTGGTGCTGGAACCAAGATAAAAGCATTCTGATGACATTCAGGCAGGAGTGCATATTAGGAGGCTGCAAGACTTCAACAGAGCTGTTTGAGGATATATTCTGGCAAATCCACAGTTTGAAACATCAGCTGCAGAATTTCAGAGTCTGAAAATTGTCTCCCTGTGCCAGGCAAATTTTAGATGTGCTTCAATCTTTTGGGTGTAGAAGATGAAAATAGGGATAGTGGTTGGGGTTTTTTAATAGGAAGGCTCAGAATTTGTACACCACAGAGGGTCAATGGGTTGTCTGCTTTGAGTTCTGATCAGAGAATGACACAAGCTGTGTGCCACCCAAAGCAAGCAGAGCTGAGCTAAGACCAGTATTTATACACCTTCTAGTGTTTGGTTTCAAACTTACATTCACTGCCTGGTGACTTTTTGAACACCTATGATCAGCTGCATCTCTCATTCTGGTAAGTTAGTTTCAGCAGCTGTCAGTTGGTCTCTGTGTATCTTTCCAGCTGAATTTCTAAAATCCCAAAGTGGTACTGCTCCTTCGATTAACACAGTTCAGAAATGCTGAATACAGGAATTAAAACCAGAGGACAATCTCCTGTACTCTGGAACAACTCCATCTCCTTCCCCATGCACATTCATTCAATTCTCATTGGACTTATGATCATTTGATCATTTTATAATATCTATGTTGAGAGAGCACTGTTCAACAACATGGAAATAGCTATAGAGAATTTTAAACTACTGAAGAATGAATGAAGAAAATATCAGTGGAACATTTTAATAAGAATGTGCAATACACAAAAATTTGCTTTCCAACCAGCTCCTGAGTGCCCATTTTGAAGTTACCAAGTATCAAAGAGGCAAGGAGCCACTTACTTTCTTGCTGAGCAAGAACGCAAAATCAAGCAAAGATTGAAGCTGAGTATAATTATTAAGAAAAAAGCATATATATTCCATAATGATTGTGAGTGGAGAATAAAACCATTTGCCAGAAAAGGAAAAAACCCCTTTTATTACCCACTTCTGGGCAGCAAAAAACCAGCAACCTCCTCCATTTTTCCCAAGAAAAAACAGGTATCAAAATGTTATAAAACGGTGCACAGTCATGATAACCATAAGGTGACCTACAGAATCTCCTACTGCTAAATGCCAGGAAAGGAACCCAGTTCAAATCTCACAGGCAAAGCTGGATTTTTTTTTTCCAGAAGAGATTTAATTTTCAAACAGTCAACACAAAAATTGAAAGTCAATTGGACACCGATACATAGCTGCCAAATCATGGTTTTATTACAGTTTTTAAGAGCTCAGCAATACAAACATAGACAAATGGGTCATTAAAGAGTGATGTTTATAGTAACCAGTCAAATTATCATAGGAGAAAATAAAATTTGTTTTTAAGTGCACTCACAGAAAAGAACACAAGATATTAAACTTCAGTTATGGGTATTTTACTCATTTGCTAATGTAGTGCACTGTTGAGGGTAGCAGCGTATCAACCATGAGATTTCGATATTTTTCATTAAGCAACCTTACTGCTTCCCCCATTAATTTTATTAGTGGGTTTGCAAACTGATTACAAAATCTGTATTACACAGAATTATGTCTACATGCACTTACGGTCAAAAAAATAATGCAGTTCCATCGTCTACACTACTGCATTTTTGTTTTGCTAAATAAACCTATAGCGCCTGCAATTAATACTTTTGCTTATTTCCATGACTTTTCTTCCACAGATATCTAGTGTTTAAAGAGGTAAGCAGGGGGTTTAACTGCTTCTTACTTAATTTACAGAAAAAGGGAGAAATACAGGAAAACAAAATTAAATTTAGTTAACAGAAAGATTTCCCCTACACCAACCTTTATTGTCTTTAAGACAGGGATTCCCAATCTTCCAGCTGGCTAAGACCATATACCCTCTTAGAGAGGCAACTACAGGCCAGACACTGAAACACCCGTCCCCTCTCCCATCTTCTGCTCAGAACGTGGGCAAGCCTTAGGTGACTGACAGACATGCAGTCAGTCAATCTGGGAAAAGCATATCCAAGGCCATCAGGGAGCCCAGGATGAGTGTACGAGCTGCTAATTCTCACAGGCCAGGATCTCCTGCTCATCCTGTTGAGGGAGAGGGAGCGAAGGGTCGTGAATTCTTCTTGCAGACCACAGTCTAAATAATCTTGTTTCCTTTACTTTACGGAGCAAGACTGTTAACCTAACACCATGAGAAAGATTATCAGACAATGTTGCTGGATGCTCTATAACTCTAGTTACTGCACATGTGGCAGTGCCCCTAATGCTGCAAGGTGGGAAACCCTGTTAACCCAGCATTAGGGATGCTCTGCTAATCGAAACCTGAGAAACACTGGTGGATACCCACTCGGTTCTGAAGACGTACTGCAAAGCAACGTCAAGACAATATGGAAACCTTTTCCACTTTCACTGGACAGCTGTAACTGTCTTCATAGCTTCAAGACATTATCTGTGCATTTTGAGAAGCACAACTGCAAGCCTGATGCCAACAGCAGAAACATCTAAGAAAGATCAAATAAATAATTCTCAACCCCTCAGAAGGCCAATTCCAGCAGGAGACTAACTCAAGAATCTTTCCATCAGCTTTTAGGACTGAATATTTTCACACGTTCAGCACTCTGACACGCTCTGACATTCTTCCATAAACACATAAACTGAGATAACAAAGGTTTCTTTTTTAGCAATAACCATACTAAAGATATTGAAGACTTCAGTGTTCAAAATGGTATCTGTGACTTACCTGAAAAAGCTAAAGGAAACCCATCCTCCTCTCAGATTTACATTTTTAACCTACACATATTCCTCAAACTTTCAAATGCCATGCTTGTGCTATTACCATGCATCAAGGGTGTTTAGTATGGCACTTTGAAGCTAAAAGGTTTTTTCACATGTTCTCTACCTACTGGAGTGGCCGAGTATTTCAATGGCAAAAATATAAAACAGAGTAACGGTAGCAAATATAGCAGTGCACGTTAGTAGTGGCTATTAAATTATTAACAATTCTAAAATAAACCCTTCACATTATCTACCCACAGAGCTGCATGTGAAAATCTTAGTTGGAATCTCTGAGCCAGCATAAAGTATTAGAACATTTAAATTTGGAAAATAAGTAAGATAATAAAAAGTCCCTGAAAATAGAAACATAAATACATACCCTGACATGCAAGAATACAACACACATCATTTTCAGCACGAGATATTTAAGTATTCTTTCTTACATCTCTACGCTCTTTCCCCTTCTGTTCCTCCAAATCATCCCCTTACAGTTTCTGAAACCCTGACTGGGAGATCTGATTTGACAGTGTTCCCAGGGAAACCTACACATTGCAGAGGAACCCTAGGACCTGTTCTCACAATCTGCAAAATGAAGCTATCTACAAATAAATTTTAAACATTCTCAAGTTCGCTAGACTAGTGACAGATAGCAGACAGAAGAGAAGAGAGGGAAGAAAAGCGAGGGGAGGAAAAAGGGCCACACCCTTTCCAACAAAACTCCCTTTTAAAAGGGCAGTTATTGTCTTTCCTAAGATCTGCTCATTTAGTGACAAACTCATTCAAGATGTGCTGTAACAAAAATTAGTTTCAGTGTCTGGTTTTTAGATGTCTAGTATTTCTAGTTGCCAACAACTTGTCAATCTGAAATAGGGATAATTGTTTCATATTAGCACAGATTCATTCAGCCAGGTCATGACTGCAACGTTATGACACATTGCTGCAGTTCCTGAAACCGCCTCCCTTAGACAGCCAAAATAGCTAGAACAAAATAACAACTTGTTATGTACAACACTGAAAAGTCAACTCTCTCTATGGATTAATCTCTAACCCAGAACATTTTAATAAGAAAATCTTGACAGCAATAAATTGCAGTTGGTTCCATGATCTAATAGTTAAAATAAAACTTGATCTGCAGAGATCAGAATTATTAAAAGCTCTGCTAGGTAACAGTTTCAAGAATCTCTCTAAAATTGGAAAAAAAGATGCCTGTGGTTCACCTTAACAAGAATCTAAAAGCACAACAGCTAGCATCATCTAACTACTGCAGCCTAACGCTATGGTATTGACAAAGCACTGGAGTCTTTAATGTTCAAAGCTTTAATCCACCAAAAGGTCTCAAGTGCTTCAAATTAGATGCTGCAATGTCTACATTTTAAGTGCCTGACCTGTACAGTGCTAAAATCATACCGAACAACTAAGTTTCCCCAAAAATGTACAGGTCAGGTGCCAGCTGTGTGAAACAAAATTAAGTCCTATATACTATGTAGAGTCTCTAAAACCCAAAAAAGTCAAGGGAACAGTAAGACAGGGATAGGCTTCTCCCACATAAGAGCTTAAATGGGTAGGCCTGAACTACAGACAGACAGACACTCCTATCTGCTCAAAATCCACAATTTACAATCTTTCACGAGAGTAGATTTGTACTGTTCTTTAAGCCAGTTGCCTGGTTTGTTTCCTTTTCAAATAGCCACTGGAAGAGCAGTAGCCAGCACATATATATTTCATATAAAATCATAGCTTAGCCCAAAGTCAGGTGTTTAGCTTCTCAGGACAAAGCAGGCTGCAGAAACACAGATCTGAAATTTCAGGCCAAATGTGATGCAGTTTAGGGAGTTTAAGAAAAATCCACAGTCAAGTCAATACAGTGTAGGGTCCTTGGAATGGACCTGCCTAAGTGCTACTGTAGTTAGTTGTACCATCCCTTGAATCCTTCCCAAACTGAAGAGTTTCTTCCCTTCCTTTTAAAAATCCACTTCATTGCAGACTTCAATAGGCTCTTACTGTTGTCTAGGCTTGTAACAAGAATTCTTTGTTCTTATCTCTGAGAATTTCTCAGTGTCCTCCCCTTCACCAAAATGCCGAGCTGTTATTTGCATCTGTGAGTTTTTCAAGGCAAGCAGGTGTGTCCTTATCCATGAACTGACTCTTGACCCATTCAAGTCAAGAAACAAATGGTAATAAGAAGCTATTTTGCATACTCTCAAAACACCTCTCCTATAGTCTACCAGGCAAAGCTCATCCCTTTTCCAGATGAAGGCAAACTCATTCTGTCCTATAATCAAATTCCCCTTCCTCCTCAAAAACCTATTTCATTGACCCATTTTGGTTTTTTTTTCCTTTCAGATAAGAGGCTCGTATACTCGCCAAACACCCAGTTATGTCTTTCAGAATTAAACGATCAGAAAAAAGGCGGAGGAGCTAGAATGTGATCATCAGCACAAACCCAGAGGTTTGCAACCCTTTCGTGCTTGGAACAATGCAGCCACCAGTCCCACGGAAACAGACAGCCTCAGTATTCAGAGTAACCCTCTACCCACTAAGTGGCTGGATTAAAACAAAAAACACTTCAACATAAACACTTCATTTTCAGTCTTCAGAGCAATTCAGAGGGGGTTTTGCATCTTGCAGTTTCTAAGCTGGGATATCAAGTTGTTAAAGAGTCTCCATCTCTTGCAGTATCTAAAACCAAAGCACCGCTTCCACAAAGGTCTTGTGAAAGAGCTCACTCCTTCTTCTGTGCTCCAGACTCCCTGCCGTCTTCATGAGAGATACAGTCCTGCAAGGAAAGCTACAAAGATGCCTTTCTCTAGATGTTCTTCCTCACATGAAGGTAATCTTCAGTCAGTGATATTGCTGGATCATTTTAGAATTTAGAACCCAATTTCCACTTCAGTGGGAAAAAAATTGCTAAAAAAGCAGTTCTGCTACCAACAGCCTACTTCTGTACATGATCATTTAAAAAAAAAAAAGGATAGTTTAGTGCTTTTGTGCATATGGAGTTATTGAAATACAAGTTAGAACCTAAATACACAGCATTAGGTCTTCACAGCAACAATCCCTGTTTTTCCAAATGCTGGAAAAAGAAGGTAACTTTCCAACTGGAATAAGATCCCTTGTACTACCTGAATATGAGTTCAGAAAGAAAATCAGTACATACAAAATAAGTCTTAGCTTCAGCCAAAAAAAGATTAAGATACACTAAACTCATTCTGTGAGATAAAAAGATGGCTAATCCCACTTCAGGGTCAGCCCTGCTCCCCCACAGCCTGAGAATTGTTACGAATTACCCATGCGATTAAGTTTATCCAAACAAGAATCTCGCTCTTGTGCAAACAATATTAATAAGTGCCAGTAGTATTGTAGATCAATCAGCAAAGTGAAAAACAAAACCAGCCCATAATCATGTGTGACAGCTTTAAGCATCCTGTAACACAGAATTCAGACATATGTTGTCTGTGGTGCACACCATTCTGTGGGTTTTCCGATGTTCCACGTACCAACTGACAAAATTGTTAATATAGTATGATATACACAACAATACATCTACTCAATATAATGCAAGATAAGCATGTTTTGGTTTTGCAGAGAGTGATGACTGATAGGGTAGCCTAGTACCTGAGAAGCTCTTGTTAAACCTTCCACTGTCACATCTTCCACTGTGTTTCTGTGATGCAGATAAAAGGGTTTTTCAAGTAATTACATTTGTCTCACATACCTTTTTTATTTAAAGAATTTTACTTAAACTTGAAGCTCATATATTACTTACATTTACAAGCACTTTGCACTTAGCTTTCAAGCTTTATACATATTTCCTTTTAACCGTGCAACTAATCACTGCTCTCGCCAATGACATTAAACTTCCGCATCCACATATCAGGCAGGGAATATTTAATGCATCTGCCTAGCTTCCAGATCAGCACCCCTTCTGTAGTCCAGCATCTAACCAAGATATTACAGTTTAGCTCAAAAACAGCCTGTCACGTGGCTTGTTTGGAGTCTTAGGCTTGTTAATTCTGGTACAATCTCTGGACATAGACAACATGTATATTTGCAAGGTGCCTAAAACAATGGGGGGTTGTTCCATGAGGCAAAGGAACTATTAAAAACCCCAACCAAAACCAGTTATTGTATTTTTTTTTTGTTTAGTACAGCAATTTAGGCCAAGCTGTGAAAGAGACTTAGGGCACCTTAATACTACAAATATATAAAAACTGAAATCTTGCCATTTCGGCATTTGGTTTGTTGGCTCTAGAACAAGAAATGCTACTGTAATACAGGATAGTATCAGTTCATGCACAAGCAAGCGAACAAGGCAACAATGCAGTAACTTAGGCCTGAAACAGATTTTTTTAATTTTTTTTTCTTTATTTTTGATATTCTGCCAAAATCATTATGTGCTAGAACATGAGGGCTGGAAGTCACAAGTTAACTTCAAGACCATACAAAAAAAATAAATCAGTGAAAGCATTTTTTCATATGCAAGTCTTGAAGTTCACATTCTTATATTTCTGGAAAAAAAAACAAAAAAAAACCAAAAAAAAAACCCCACACAGGAAAACAGGTTGGTTGGGGTTTTTTGGTTTTTTTTTTCTCCCCAGGAAGGAACATTATCTGGAATGGGCAAAAAAACACCTTATAGCTTTACGGACAGTAACAAAATGCAAGAGATACAGGTGGCAGCTTTCTAGAGTCCAGTCCAACAAAAGGTCCATCTGCATACAGATAATAACACTTCAGTCCTCAGATAAGAAGAATTCAATGACAACTTCTGAAAGAGGCTAGAGAAATCTATCTTTGACTCAAATTAAAAATAAACAGACCTAGAACCCCACTGAATTCACCTGGAGATGGGTTAAACAGAGACAGAAACAAGTTTAACTGGTTAGGGGTGTTTCTCTGGTTTCTCTCTTCTCTACAAGTGGGTTAGCACCATGGTGCACCCAGTAGGTGCAGCTCCCACCTGCATACTCGAGGCACATGACGCCAAGATCTGGGTGCGTACCATCACCTCCTTCCTTTAAAAGGAAAGGGAGGCTGCAGGCATAAAAGGAGGTGCTGTGTGCTCCAATGACTCTACCAGCCTGAACCACGAATACTGTGCAGTGCGCCTGTTTAGTGCAAACACAGTTACTGAAAGACAAACCAACGCACAACTTTTTTTCCTTAAGAAACCTATCTTTGCTCAGGCAATACGAAATACAGCGGAATCTATCATCGAGTCCAACCTCTAAGATTTGGTATTTGATACCAGAGGCTACAGCAGTCAGAGTATATTTTAACACAAGTATATGACAGTTCATTTATTAAACTTTGAGCTAATTAACCCTATCAACCTTCAGGATTTCTTATGGGCCACAAAACTTCATAATAAGAATATCTAAACTGAATGCTATTTTTTTTTCTCCTTTCCATGGACCACAGCCTTGAAATCTCAGTGTTCAGAGCTGTCTCTATCAAAACAAGTCCTCTTATAAAGTATGAATATGCTAATACACAAATTCAGTTATGAGGAAACTAACTACTGGGATTACAATCTTGCCTGGATCATTGAGCTTTTGGGAGGAAGGAGTCACAAAGCTGATCACTCAAAAACATTAGGGATCTGAACGACCAGACTATGAATGATTTGAAAGACCTGAAATAACCACACTATCTGAGAAGAACGTGCTTTATTCCTCTCTCGTGCACGGGAACACAGAGCATTGAAAACACACACGTTCATCACTAGCATTAGTCAGAAGTAATTTCTGATGCAGAACTGAAATTTTGTTTTACATGACAGAAACAATCCTCACAAAAGGCTCTTCCAGGGGGTAAAAAAAGAACACTATAACTTAGATGTAAAAGCATCCCTCCTGAACAGTGTACCAGACACCTTAAAGCTTGCATTCCTTCTAAACTGAGGCACTAGCACTCGGATGACTCAATCCCTGTAAAAATGAGAAGTCTGCTTCTGTGAAGAAGTCACTTGAGCATCACAGTACAAAATGCAAAAAAACTCCACAAAACACAAGCCCAAGCTCTTATATGTTCTCAAATTATTTACACTGTCAAATGTACAGAAAATAGTTTACCTGCATATTTTGTGGTGTTTGATTCATCCATGGACCAGAAGCAGTGATCAAAGGCAAACACCTATAGAAGCACATAAAAAGACATATCAGGAACTCTGGCTACAAGACATTTTTCTTAAAGCAGTACAAATCCATGACTGTTTAATTGTAGTTAGGCTTTACTGTTTCTATGGATCCTAAATCAGAACTGTAAAAAGGCTTCATCAGCAGGAATACTTTTGGGAAATCTTGAGAGATGCAGAACTGCAATAGTTCTTTTCTACCTGTATTATAAACAATACAAAATACTGCTTACTGTATCCCTTAATACAGACTTTGAAACACAGCCAAAACCTAATAATTAGCTCACTCTTCTCCAGGCACTAATGCTGACAAAAGTTTCTGCCAACAGTAATGAAAAAGCACCAAAAGGACAATATACAGAACTTGGCGAGATGACTATTTAGCAGACATCAATACAAGACGCACAAAAGTTTTACCATGGGTTGGACTTCTAATGCTCAAAGAGAAGCATTACTACTTACAAGCCTTAAGGAACAAATAAATAGCATCAGATTACCTGCCTAAAGTAAGAGTACAGTACTGGATCTCAGTAGAGGAAGCTCAAAAACTACAAATAAAAAATGTAGCTCTATTAGACAAACAAGCTATCAGAGCCTGCTCTAATGAAAAGACTTAATATCACTTCAGTCAAGAGTTCCAGCTGGGTAGAAATCAAATGAGATTCAATATTGCGCTCAGTGGGTTTGTGGACCTGGAACAGTGTCCTGTAAAACCACTTAACACTTTGGGATTTGATCCAAGTTACTTTTTCTGCACATCTGAGAACGTCATGGTATGGACATTTAACACTGTTGTTTTGACAGCTTTATATTGCCACAAACACGCCTTAAGCTGCAGTGCATTTTCCACATTTTACCATGGTAAACTGACTGTGGATGAGTTAATGACACAAATTCTATTTATTTTTTTTTCTTTTGGGATCCCAAGAGGTGGGGAAAAAACCCAAACTTCTTTATTAAAACTTTGCCTGGGCCAAGATTTTCTTTGCCTTGTCTTCCAACGGCTGATCTCCTTAGTGAGACAAACCACACAGGTCAGTGTAGAGCAAAAGTCGCAGGCTCTATTAGCAGAAACACCAAATTCCCCGTGAGACAAACCCTGAGTGATGAGAAGATGGGTCACTTCCTTTTGACTTTTGGGGATGTAGAATATCTTGGATTCCTGCTATTGCAGAATTACTATGCAATCTAATCTACAGAACATATGTAACGAACCCATTCCAAAATGTCCCGTTGCTGCAAATTAATTCAGAAGACAAAACCAGGCAGACACAGTAACCTCACCTCCTTCCCCCTTTTTCCCCCAACTTAATGCAAAACACATCAAATGGCTGAGAGAAGACTCGATACTGAGACAACATTTAGTCCACAAGAGTGAAATAAGTTCTGGAATTCCCCTTCTGAAGAGAAACAAACAAACAAAAAAACCCCATAACAGTAATCTAACAGGGAGGTCTGAGTCACTTACTGCAGCACAAACAGAAAGAGACAATTTTGTGAGTCAGGACATTCCCTGCCGTGACTGAATCAAAAGGCTTAGTTTTGCCACTGAACTGCAAGCAAAATGCAGCAGTTACTTCACCTTGTCTTCAGACCTCCACGTAAGTAGGGGGGTATTTTAAATTACTTTTGTGCATTTGTTCATCATGTTTCAAATCCAAGCCTAATGAACTCTTCGTCACCAATAAGAATGCTCTAACCCTTTTCCTAACTTTTACAACCCAAGAAATAGTGTTTTCTCTCTCTCACATTCCACTTCTATGGAAATTTTCCCTCATAGGACTTGGTAACAATACCTAATATCTCTACAATCAAATGGCAAGCAGTTCAATTACAAAAGAAAACCCCAGTTGTAAGGAATTGTCCAAATCTACCAGATGCCCATTCTTTACCTTGAAACTAAGTATTTTCTGCAGTGGATCACACAGCCCAATCAAAAAGGTCTACCCAGCTACACAGGCTCATCTGTAATGACTTAAATGTCAATACAGCAGTACTGTAGGACAATTTAATCTATTGTCTACACGTTTTCCCCTTGGTTTAACATGGAAAATCACAACAGGATTATTCAATGACTCATAATTTAAACACTGATCTTGCCAAAGAGACTTTAAAAACTAAATTATGTGCTTGCAGACAAGTGTTTCTTGTAGAAAAGCAGTTTTTATTGGATTTTTTTTAAAGGTAAAAATGGTCAAACTGATTTTTTAAAAGCTCCAAATGATTATGCAATAGGAAGAGGAAAAATTCTGTCTCAGGATAAACCAAATGTAAATATAGCTATTTTAGTATGTTTTCATAGTAAACATAAAAAGCCAGGACATGGACTTAGGCTATTTATAAAAATCTGTTCTGGAAAATTGCCAAATCCTTCTAACAGAAGTAAGAAGATTACTTTTTTTTAAAAAAAAAAAAAAAAAAAAAAGTCAGGCAAAAGAAGTGGAAACTGCCGGGCATGCACTATCTGCAAAAACATGAAGAGCAAGCTGCAGTAAAGCTCCTTTCTCCATTAAAACAGGCAGGCAAAACTTTAAAAATTAGTTTGACTGGTGATGACAAAACAGCAACCTTGAACATTCCCAGCAACAATAATTTAAGGAAGCACCCAACCAAAGCAATTTTCAGGACAACTCAGACCTTTGGGAAAACAGATTCCAACTGCAAGAACTAACAGAGTAAGAAGTAAGGCATACAGGAGCAAGAAACTTGGTCCCAATCAGCGAGGCTCATTTGCATGTAGATAGCGAAGAAATTTTATGGGAAATGCCTGTAGGACAGTGTCCTACCTTAAAAGTGACCCTTTTGATCATCTTTTCTGCACAGAGATGACCACTAGTTTACATTTTCCTGACCTCCAATGCAGGAACTGCAGACATGCAGTCCAAGAAGAGCATGCAAGCAATACTTGGGTCAAGATACAGAACCTACACTATGATGAAGAAGAAAAAAAAACCCTCTAAGTCTCAACTAAGGTGCTCCCCTTCCTTCTCCCATCTTCACTGATTATTCTTCCTTGAAAACAAAAATGGTGGGTATTACTTTTTTTTTTTTTTCGGTAGGAGTATGCAGAACAATAATTTTTTTTTTTTTAATTAATGTTTTCTCCCCAGGATCCATTTCCCTGAAGAAGGTATTAAACCTCCTGTCAATATGACTATCAAGGCTATCCAGAAGTTCTGTTAATGCTAAAGTCTCAGACTCAACAGCCAATACTCAAACTGGGCATTACTGGGCACTGAAAATGCCTTTTTAGCTTTTTGAAGAACACTCAAAAGCAAAGATCTTTACCAACTTATATCAAAACTATATCAACCAACTATATCAAAACTACTATTGAAACATATTTGAACAGAGAGATCTGTGACACACAATTTTTTAAACTTCAAGCACCCTCTGTGAATTAGTTTTTAACTACATTTCGGAAAATCTATTCCATTTAGGTGTTTTAACATTAAAAGAAAAAAAGGCAAATATTTTTTGTCTGAAACTCAAAGTTTAAAATTGCTACCTGTATCTCCACTAAGATTTCCTGAACTTTCGTTATTCTTCTAAGCATTTTGAGCAAGTCTTTGTGATTATATGGACGAGTATTTCTGCTTTCCTACTTCTGTGATGTCAGTTCCATAGCCACTGGACCAGGAAGCTTAACGTATTTGCAGAAGGTAAGCAAAATGGGAAAACCACAAAAAGACAGGTATATACCTACTTCAAGCATCTGCACAGGTTGGCATTCAACCACAGCAGACTAAGTTCACATAGGTGTTGGCCAGTTCTCACAAACCAGACCCAAAAATTACTCTGGGCCTTTAAATTACAGAGGGAACTAACAAACAAGCCTTAAAACTTTCTTATTTTTGCAAGATTTCTGTACCTCATACTTCATCCTAGCATCTAAAAGAGAAAGCCTAGATAAGAGGAAGCTGCCAAGAACCTGCCACACTAGGGTAGTAGCTTCTAAACCAAAATTTTGAGTGGAGCTAAGAGACCAACAGGGTGGTTTTTTTCCCCAGCTCTATTATTCCAGTCTTTGACATTGCACAGTATTTTCAGTCTGAGTGGTATGGCAGTTGTAAAAAAGTCTGGACATTGCATTTTAGACATCTAGAAATAGTCAAGTAACAGACAGATCCACAAGTAAAGGAACACAACTCACCAGGACAGATCTTGCACAACTGGAAGTCCACAGTAAAAATATGTATATAAGCTTGAGTATGTATTCATTGTATATTCATATAAGAATTTTAACTCTCAAACATTACAGCACAAACACATAAAAATGGAAAGTTATGAGAAAGAATTAGCCAGGAAGTGCTAGATCATGGTACTACTGTACCCAGAGTCACCATAAGCGTGCACATTACCCTGGGTAACAGGGTTACGTAGGCCATTTCTAGGTTACAGAGAACAATACTCAAGAGTGTTAGTAACTATTGAAAGTGAAACAAAAGACTGTTCTGGTAACCACAAAGTTTAAGTAAAGAAAGATAAGGGACTTTGATTCAGACTTCTTCAGCAAAACACCTACAGCAGTTTAAGACAGCTGTTGGTTACTATTTTGCTAACAAGGCAGGTAGGAGGTTATGGCTTCCACAGCAAAGCAAACAGTGATGCAGGTCCATGCATCCACCATGTCAGTGAAAAATCTGGAGTTTTGTCTCATTCACCTGTACCTGTGGCTTAAAATGAGACTGCAGATTTTAAACTAGAAGGGCCATTGTGCCTGACTGCTACACAGCAGTAACTTCTCACAGAATCGGAAGACACAGCCAAGGGGTATTCACATTTTAAATAGCCAAAACAATATTCTGCAGAACTCGTTTTTATTAAAGTCCCTAACCAATGGCTTGAAGAATTAATAATTTTAAGGGTTTACGCATGCAAGTATACTTATGTGAACTACTTACAGGTAATGAGTACCATATCCAATATTAACTGCTTGCTAGATTAAGCCAAATGACATAATTAGTTTAGAGAAGAATCTAATTTCACATTCAAATACGTTGTTTGAAGCCTAATCCTTCAGCACAGACTAGATAAGAGTCTGGGGCTTCTAGCATTTAGCAATTACCCAGACTGAACATAACCCCTAAGATACACTGCCTATGTATCTATACAATATTATGAATGCGTAGCTAACGTGTTTAATACCCATTTCCATCTGACCTGTAGATGGCCAATTAATCATGTTTTATTTTTTACAGAAAAAAGTTTTCTGGACAGGTGCAAACACCGCTGCATGATCTCAAAGAAGCGGTCAGTCTGACATGTATGGGTGACTTACAGGGCTACCTTGGCTGCTAAAAAGAAAAGCAAGGGAGAACTGAGGAAGGGAAGTTTTCATTCACCAGGCAGCTATTCCTACATCCCTACTACAGCTGCTGATGGAGATAAGTGATAAAGGACATACATTAGGAAATGGCAAACAGTCTACACCTGTAAGCTTAGTGTAAATGGAAGCCATTAAAGAATCCGAAAAAGAAAGAAGTTGGTCACCGTATGAAAAACACAAGACCTACCACAGGGCCTGAAGAAGTACAGACAGAAAAATCTGAAGGTGGCCTAGGGCACAGCTCACAAATCTCAGCTCAGAACAACCATTCTACCTTTGTCACAAAGTTAGATTAAAAGCCTGAGATTAGTAATATACTTAAACATGACGTTTGTGGAAATAGCAAAACACCTTAATATCCTTATATAAACTTTTCCTACCACAGCTTCTGAGCTACTAAGTTGAACCAGGATCACAATTCATCCATGGCTGATGAGAAAGTAAATCAATAAAGTAAAGAAACTTCTATTATTTAATGAAATTTCATTTTTAAAAAAACCCTAATTTGAAGATCAAACTATGTGCAGTACCCTAAAAACTAATATAAATCAAGAATATCCAAATCTCATATCACATCTTTACAAACTCAAAGCCTATTTCCACTGATGGTAAAAACCTTCTGTCTCAAACTGATAAAAATTTCACACAACACCTTAAGTTTCAGATTATAGCTCAAGAATGTTAATAACCATCTAACTATACCTAACAACAATGTGGCATATAGCACAAGCATGCAGCTGTTATGTTCTGTCAAAGAAATGCAAGGCTCATAATTAAGCTTTTACATAACATCAAGAAATAATCTGCCTATAATGGAACATGAACGATGTAATACAGAAAATGAAGACTCTTGTAAAGAAGTTTTGTGAAATTATAACAAAAAAGGAGGTTTTTTGCTTTTTTTTTTAAATTTAAACAATGATCAAACTTTTTTATATTAGATATATTAACTGGGATTGACAGGAAGAACTTTATTAAATGCTTTCAAAAAACTGAGAAACTAAAAACCAGGTCTAGGAAAAATATAAATCAGTACAGCATACCATTTTAAACTGTAATATCAATGTTATTAATTTTCATCTGCTGTGACCTTAAATTACATATTTTTGATTTTTTTTCAAATATGATTATTTCAATTAATGTTAAAATAGTTTGTTCCATTCTTCCCTGCCTATTGGGAATAATACATTCACTTACTGAGATGTTTTCTTCTAACACTTAAAAAAATTATCAAAAACAATAGATATTTAGATTTATATTAGATTTTATATATATATATATGCGCACACATACATATACCATAGCGTCTGAACTATAAAGTAGATAGATATCATCTAAGACCAATATATAGAGATCAATATCCATCCCAATTCCTATTCCCAGAAGGCCTACAGAATGCTCTGCTACACCTGCAGAAGTCACATCAGACTTGCATACACTATTTTTTGAAGATCTACAAATCAAAGAGAATAATGTAAAAGAAAACCGCAGAGCTAACTACATGCTTTCTGCTGTAAAAATGTACCATCCAACAGAAACATGAAAGAATAAAATTATCATTAGACTGCTGAAAGCAAAATACCAATACAGAGTTTTGCATGTGCTGACCAGGATGTAGTTCACACAGTCCTTTTACCTATCATTGCTACCAGCCCTGTACCAATTCTGTATTTGGTCATCCCTGTAAAGGCTCCTTCTCTATCCAACAGATACATGACAGTTATTCTCCCTTCCTTCCCCTGCATTACAAACAACACAGAGAATCTTTTCTAGGTGAATTCCAGTGCACTTTGGCCACTTTTTACACAAACTACTAACCCTAAAGATCGTCAATTACAAATAAGAACAGTTTATTTCTTACTATATATATACTGCCACCTTTTAAACACAGTGTTTTAACTTTTAAGCAGAAATTATGTGCAATAAAGTGTTTTACACACAATACTTACTCTTTCAAAGGTTTTTTATGAATGCATTAAAATCATGGCTTGTCCTGGTCACAGCTTTAACAAGTCATGTGCTTTGCCTGCACGTCAGTTGGATTGGAATGTATTCTTTTGGAATTATGAAGTCTTTAACTTAGAAGTATGAGGAATAGATTTTTTAAAATGTATTTTCCTTTATCAAAGCCGTATTGATCGCATACAATGGGAACACACCCAATATTTCTGCATTGCTTGACATTTTCAAGCAGGTACAAATGCAAAAAGAGACAAAATACTTACCTTAGGTGGTTTTCTAGATGATTGGCAAAAAAAATCAGCAATGATGACGAGAAGTACGAATACACCATTCACATAAAGGGAAGGGAGCAAAGAAAAAGAAAAGACACAAAGTCAGTGTACATCATTACTATAATCTGAACTTTTTTGTAATCCACAATGTATTTAAGAATAATCAGATCAGAAATATTTATATGATAGACCACAGATTTTTAACCAGCAATTACTTAATTAGTAATACAGCCCCACATTAAAAAGAAAGGAAAATGTCAAATCCCTTATAGGTATAAAAATCTAACAGCATTGAGTTCCAGAAGGAACACAAGCATCCATTTTCTTTGTCGTGGAAGTCAAAACACAGCCCATCTTTTGTGGCAAACAAACTGAGCCTGCAAACTGGCAGACCAAGGTGCCAGGGTGAAGCCCCACTGACTTCAGCAGTGCTAACATGCAAGACCAAGGTAAGAGTCGAACGATTGTTTCTTGTAGAGATTATAGAAGTGTGAGGAAAAATAAACCTGTGTTTTCCCTAGCCACAGAAAGCCTATACAGAACACAGGAAACCAATGCAAAAACACATTATCCTTCACACAAAATTCCAACGAGTGCCGTCAGAAATAAAGCTGAGACAACAAACCCCGAAACTAAAGACATCAGCTCAGAATACTTCAACTTGTCCTTACATGCTTTTAAGCTTATACTGGAAGCCATATGGCCGCATAGTAAATTAAATCAGTTTTGTGGTTTTTGGTGGCATTGGTTTCAAGTGAGATCGTTGCCCTGTCTCACTGTGCAGCCCCTGTGCTCGCTAATGCCAATGCAAGAGAGGAGGTGAAAATGCGGTACAGATTTAGGCTGACTTAGGCCATTCATGAAAACTACAACCTTAGGCATATGTTTAAATTATGTATTGAAATAAGACTGAAGTGATACACAGAAGAAATTTTCACTTGCTCTTCACATGAAGAAAAAAAAGCCTATAAATGTGGATGAAGAATAAAACCACACAACCAGAAAGGTCTACAGACAAAACAGTACAAGTAGAGAACGTAGTAAGGTTTATAAAATAAGGATATGGATGAAGGGTCTCTACCTACCCAGCAATAGACACACTACACAAAATTCAAAGATATCAAGAGGTTACAGTCTCAGAGCAGAAACACGTGGGACCGAGCCATGTTTTCATCCACTAGACTACATGTACTAACTCCAAGTCGGGGCGGGGGGGGGGGGTACAACACATTGAAGCAGTTTTATTAGCAACCCACAATACGACGACTCAGCAAAAAAAGCTGAAGAGAAACAAATCCACAAACATCTTACGCAATCTTTTCTGCCTACTCTCAGCTCGTACCTTAGATGACTTGTCTGCCTAAACCAGAAGTTACATAGCTGGTACACAGTACTGGTACAATGCAAACATACTTTGCCTCTGAGCCAAACCACTCATTGCAGCCTTACCCTTTCATTAACGGTGGCTACACAGGCTCAGCTCAGAGCTAACTCATGTCCAGGTGGCTCAGAACGTGTGCAGAATGCACTCTTATGTGACTGAAAAATACATTTAGCTATACCTTGAATGTTTTTCACTTTAATCAATTTTCAGATGTGATGGAAGTCCAATGTTACCAGCTTGTGCAGCCAGAGTTCCAGCACCAGCTCTAAACTTCCAATTCCTACTTGGAAGAGAAGTTCTGATTGAAGGAAGTCATCCAAGGGTTTTTGGAAAGCTTTTAAATACACGCATATCTTGAAAAAACAATTCCAGAATACATCAGCTTTCCTAGGGAATTCCTGATAGAATGCTGTACAGGTTCAGCAGGAGCCCTAAAAAGTTAAATTGAAGTAAACACCAACAGAAAGTTTATCAACTGTTTTTTTCTGAGATTATTCTTTTAAGCCCAGACTGGAAAAGGTACAGAACATCACTGAAGTAAACAAACAGTTTGACACATTTTTTAAGATATTTACTTAAGCAATGCAAGCCACTACCTTCTAGACAGTTTCCTCTTATTTTCCCCTGATGCCCATTTTAAGAAAAGCATAATAGTGACTTCTTAAAGCACTGCTAAACAGCAGAGCTTCCCAGTTAGAAGCAAGATGTTCATCACTGATCTCCTGGACTTCAAAGCACAAGGAGCTGCAGCTTCCTACCATAAATCACATCCTACTGCTCCAAACTCTTTGGCTATTAAGACCAAACTAGCAACTCCACAAGTCACCTGCTAGCATCACCAGCAGCAACACAATCAAGGGCCTCTGGAATAAGTCAGCTATATTGTCTCACAGGATAGATTTTTTTTTTTTTTTTAAGCTATTTGGAAATCCCAGTTAACCAACTCACTGTAACCATTATCCTGGCAGTGATTCAGATGGAGACACTCCAAAATACTTTCTTCAATCAAAGGACTCAGACTAATAAATAAAGAACTGTGTGTGTAGTTTACCAGAAATCACATCTGTAGCAGCTTAAAGATGTGCTATAAAACCTGCATTAGCCTCAACCAATTTTTCACAGAAGTTTTCTGTTTTGCTGTATTTTTTTTTTAATATGTGCTTCATGGCTTCTTTCCCAGAAACCAGCAGCTTTCAGCTTCATAAATAATTGGATTTGTCTCAGTTTTTACCAAACTGACCACACAAACGTGGTGATTCAGTGTCACAGCTCAGGCAGGGGGGCAGAGACAGGCAGCAGATCACAGAGATACAACAATTATAATTTTTATGTCCCAGAATTTTTAATTCCATGTCTAATCATCCATGGTGTCAACGACAACATGTAGGCATACTTTTTGAATGACAACAAAATCTCCTCTAAAGTGGACAGCTAGTACGCTTCAGGAAATTATCAGAGTTACTTAACCCCGTAATGCATCTGCACAACAGCAGATTTTGGATTAACCTGACAAAGGGCATCTTCCATCTGCACACTCAGATGGAAGACTGACTTTTCTCACATGCCTAGAACTCAAAACCAAAGTAAATACCACCAAGAGCCTGAGAAGTGTTCTCACAGGTCAGAGGAAAAGTAAGTATGAATTCCAATGACCACAAAGCCCACTGAGCTTCTGAACTTCCTCCTGCCTTTGTCCTTAAAACCATCATGACTTTAGTAAAATACCACTAGAATTATTTTCTAACTTTAGTGAGAAGTACATCTGCTGAGGTCTACTCCTAGAACGTACTCAGGCATTATACTTCATAAGTGTATTAAGCCTCTCCTGTCCTGCTTGGCTAACACACAACAAGATCACAGAGTGCATAGCTACCTCAAATTTTTACCTAGATGGAGAAAACCAATTTCTAGAAAGCTTTGTGCTAAATGCAAACAGGTTTTTTTCCTGTTGTCTCTTGCTAAAACTAAACCCATAATGCTTCTCACATTTGCTAAGAGAATTAATTCACAAAATGTCAGTTCTGATGTACTACACTAGTACATAAATGAGAAGTATTCCTGACTGCATCCACATTTTCTCTCCACCACCTACCCACTGCCTGTGACAGCACACGATGAGAGGAGTGCACTTTGCTAACAGTTTAACAACAGCAAAGGCTGTTTCTTTTTTTGTTTTTTTTTTTTTCGTAACTACTTACACTATTTCACAGGAGTCTCCCTTTGTCATATAAAAAGTTGATATAAATTGTCATTACATATTCTGAGTAGAAAACTACTCTCATGCAACAGGAAGCAAGAGAAGACACTTGCACTATGAGCATCCAGAAGTACACAATGCTGTCATCTTAAAGACTTAATAATTTTCAGAACTACACCTGGTTTTTGTCCCTTAGCGAGTGTTGTTAGCATTCCCAACCAAATGTCACTTGTACCAGAAGGAAAAACATTTTATACGTCAAAAAACTTGAAAGAATTATTTCTTCTCCCCATTCCATATAATGGGGTTTCATCACCCCACCCACCCCCAGTTAAGAATGTCACCTTCAGTAGGGACAAGGTATATTTAAAAATGAGAAGGTAAGTGTAAAATCAGGTACTCCACATTGAAGGAGATAGAGATTCTTTGGAACAACACCCACACAGCCCAATTCATCTCCAATTTGGCTGTGCTAAAAAGCCAAGTAGGTCACAATTGTACTATAATTATTACACATTTTGGAAATTATTTGGTGGATTCTTTTCCTTTCTCACAATTAGTTAATGAAGACGAAGCAATCATAACCAGCTATGTTAAGTAACCACACACAGTATCTATAGCAGATGATGAATGAACCACATGGCTTTGCAGCTTGCTCTTCTAAGCTGACTACACCAGAAATCATCATCTAAGACAATGAGTCTGAAATACCTTTTTGCTCTCATCACATGTGTAACCACAGCAAATTCACAGTACTCACTGTTTTCCCAAATATATAATTAAATATTTACATGTAGTGGCTACATAGTCATCAATGTACTCCTCAGGATCACTGGTCAAAAGAATTATTACAGGCAACTACCAATATACTAGAAAAGGGAGAGAAGTCTTCAGGCTTTTATATGATGAGTTGAAAAAACAGTTTTTCTTCTTTCCTCTGTAAGCATAAAGATCAGCAAATTGAAAAAATCATCCTGATAGATAAAAACAGAATTTTTCACATTTATTTTTGAACTCTCTTTAACAGCATTTGACAGCCACAGTTTCCAAAATTTGGTTTCCCCATATTCCTCATGTGCAGGTTATCCTGTTGAGAATTCTGCAACACTAGAAGGCTAATTAGTTCTTTGTACAAGTCTACAGCCTGTTCCCAGTTACATTAAGTCACAACAGGTTCTCGAACTTATTATGCTTTTATGCATACGCAAGGATGTAGCTTTGCGCTCCTCCCCTCTTCAATTTCAGCATGATCTCTTCTCTCACCACCGCTCCAGCATCCCTGGAATCTAAAGACCAGCTGTTCAAAACAAATATTATAGTATTTCTAGAGTGTTTTTAAATTTTGTTTTGTTTTTTAAATTAGGCTGCCTCACAACTCAGGCTGAGAATATCACCAGCAGTGTGTTTGCCTCACTCAAAGGCAGAGTGCAAGGGAACAAACCAGCAGTAGGACCATCGTAAGGAGTGTGCCTTGCTTTACTCCACCAAAGCAAGTGCACTGTTTGTTTATCCATGTATATAAGGCTTTCAGCGAGGCTGCAGCACAGACAGCAGACATTCAGCACTCCTAACTGCAAACAATGTAAATTATGTAGAAGCAAAGAGATGATGTTTCTGCCATCCTTCACAGTAAGATCACGCAGCTCTAGGACCCTTCGTTGTCTCATAGTTTATCACTTCAGGCTGCTACTTGCAGGCTTGACACCAAGCATCTTAAAAAGCGTGCCTATGTATTATTAATGGAATACTTTAACAAAAGCACCTATCTAGAAAAAGATCGGAGTTTGCCATACTAACAGTTTCAGATGATCACGTACCGCAAACTACTGGCAGTACACTATTTTCTCTACAAAGAACACAGAAAACAAACATTTATTTGCCCATTTTCCCCTTCCATTTTCTAAATGCAGAAGATGATCAAAGGAAATGGCAGGGACAATGCCCTGAAGGGGAAGAGTGTCCTACCTTTGTGCTTGGCTGGGGCACCTCCTGCAGAGCTCACTAATGAACTTGGCATCACAATTCAACACTAGGATTCCTGGAAGAGTTACTTTACATACTGTATGAGCACACATATGTACACACATATAGAGAGTTATTTTTGTATTCTTGCATAAGGTGGGCAGCACATGCCCTGTATCTGTTTAATCCTCCTACCCAGCAAAAGTCTGTTCTATAGACAAAATAATCCTTTGAAGAACAGCAAGAGAAAAACATTTTAACATGTAAAGCAATTTGAGAAAGTGCCTGCATAATAAGGCAGTAGCTGATCATAATCAGAACCACCACCAGAAACAGATGCATACTGTAAAAATACGTTGCTCTCTTATGCTTTATGGAAACACTGTATCAAGAAGCTGTGCTACTCACTGCAAACCTACCACAGGCAAAGAGAGAAAAGTCAGACACTGAAATTAGAATGACAAATACTGCAGCGCAAGTTAAACAAAATAGACATTACAGTAGCAGAGTGACTTCCATGACACAAAAGAAACCTAGAAAATGCCTGGATATTTCAGCCTAACAGGGTTCCATTCCAAGAACTCAAGATCATTCACTACAGCGGTGATAAACTACCAAAAAAAAAAAAAAAAGGCACCGCAGGTTATGAAACCAACACAAGCTCATTAAAATAAGTGAAAAGCATCATACTCTGGCATTTACAAGATGGAAAACAGAAAGTGACAGCTGCCCTGAAACACCACTAGTCCCTAACTTACCTTCGCTCCCAAGTTCTGTTTTTACTGCCCAAGGCATTATGATTCCAATGCCAGCAATTCTGAAGTTCAAATGGTTCTAAGCTTTACACAGAAGCCTTGGCGTTCATGTAAAAACAACTTCTACTGACAGTCTGAAAAAGGGCTGATACCTGTCCTACATGCAACAGCATGCCACGTTGAAACAGTGATCGGCTTAGGAAAACAGCCACCACCCTTAACCAGAAAGATTCATCTATCACTTTGCTAGAAAGTTCACAAAAAAATTCTCCATCTATGCTCCCACATAAAATAAGCTTTTTAAAAAAAATTATCCCATTTCAGTTAATTTGCTTAATTTCACTGACAAGGAAAAAACTGACTAAAATTGTCTTTCCACTCTGCGATAAAAGAGCTCTAACTCCATCCTGACTGCTGAGACCCTGTCCAGAACCTACCACGTTAAATAACCTATTTTCCACAAGTCTTTAATCACACTCATTCAAAGCTTATCCAAGACTCTAGTTATTGTAATAAAAACCTGCTACACCTATCAAAAGTACAGCATAACCACAATCACAAGTATATTAAGCTTGTTCTTATTAACATCCAACTAGCCTCATAACAAAATGGCAAAGGAATGCAATTCTACTTAATGATTCCTACTAGCGGTAGTTACTCCACCAAGTAGTCCTGATGCTTTTAAAACTGATTCTTTTTCCCTCCTTTTCAATAAAACTGAACGCGAAAGAATCTAAACAAGGAGATTTTTACTAACTAATCAGGTTCAGAGGGATGAGGAAAAGAGGGAGGGGAAGAAGAATATGATCTCAGAAGCAAAGATTTGTTAGCTCAGAAGACTAGTCTCACATGAATGACTCTTAGCCTGAATGCAATGAAACTGCTGTCACGGCAAAACATAGCCTATTTCTGGAAAGTATGTGGAAACATATGCTAGAAGTGTTAATAAAATTACCATGGCATTTATTAGGCACCCATTACTTATTCTGTTACATTTATTACTAGCACTCTCGAGGAGAAAAACACTCCAAGCATCAACTGGCATTTCAACTCTGCACAAACTCTATTGCGACTCTCACACCCAACCAGCCGGTCACTTGGGTTAGCTACTCCCAGCTATTAACTCCCTCGAAAGCCTCCAATGTCAATGGAAAACATTCCCTTTCAACGCTACCGCTCCTTAGAAATTCCTTCAGAAATGCTGCCTGTAAGAACCATCAAAACACTAGGCTGCACTGAAGATACACCCCTTCTGCAGGCAGTGCTCAAAGCTATTGGAAAAATACACTCCTATTTATCACTACGTACAGTATTTATTGCAAGAGATCACCTTCAAAGGCATGTTAAGGAGGTTTGCTAAGCAATGTAGCATTTCATAAATTAAATTTCACTTTGTTAGTTTGCCTGTTCAAAACTCATGCATTACAATCTGCTACAAAGAGATGAACAGCGATTAGCAGCTTTGTTGACAAGGATCAAGACAGAAGATCTCTAGTCAGTGGAAAGACTATGTACTGGAAGGACTAAACCGTAGGTGTTAACTGAGTAACTGGATCTGAACCTTGGTTGCAACATCTTACTTTCCTCAGTAAATGGAAAAAAGGGAAAAAAATATCACTCCTTTTACTGGGACGTAAGCATATTCTTTGTTATTCAATCAGGACAAGGATATAGTTGAGAAGTTTCTGAAGATACGCATGCAACAGTCCTGACCCCGTGTGCAGGCGGGACAACGGACAAGAACCCCCAAGTCTCACTGTCACATTCCTTTACCATAACAGGGAAAATTATCATTCAAATTTCATCTACTTTGTCTTACTAATGAGATTTCAAGAGAGATGCTAATTGGGCACGACACTTCATCCTTTCCCACAGCTCTGCAAATGTACGTTAGCATTCTTTAAATGCAACTATAGTATGAAAAAGTTGTCTGAGACTAAGCAAAATTCAAAAAATTACTATTTTTGTTTCATCCTAACGTGTTTTTAGTGACATGAATATTAAATTAACTTATCAGAAAGAAAATACTGTTCATTAATTTGTATTTGAAATTAAAACTTTCCCCAGGTTTGATGACAATACACATTAGCATAGCAATTTCCATCACTTCACTAAACAGGTTTTGCAGAAGAAAGTCTATGTCAGCTGTTTGCAACACCAGCTGTTTTGGTGACTTTGGGATTACATTATTGGCTTTAACAGACAGTGTTAACAACTGCTACCATTTGCCAGAAAGTGGACACTATGCAGAGAAAGATGATGATGATTCATGTGATAAAAAAAGTTTACTGTGTGGAACAATATACCAAGAATGTAAACTCAAATCACCTCTACATAAACAAAGTGAGTAAGGTCTCCTGAGTTGTTGCAGGACCAACATGTAAAAATACTACGGAGACTTTATTCTTGTATAGCACTCATACAAGTGAGATCTCTAGAGATCTCTTCACTGATCTCTACAAAGCTTAGGCAGCATTCTAGTTAGCTCTAGTAACCTAGCGTGCCATGAAATGAACCACAAAAGTTACCCAAAGGCTAGAAAAATTGTTCACAGTGTGTGCTCCAAGTTTATCAGTTAACAAAAAGAGAACAACTGCCAAGGCTAACAATCTTCACAAACAAAAGACATCAAGCACTAAGTTACTGAACCTTGCAGGGAAAAGCACAACCTGAGCTCATTTCTAGGATCTGAGAATAGATACTTTCCAGCAGAGAAGGGTGGCAACTGCAATTGCACTCACAGATTTTTCCATCTGAGGGCTTCGCACAGAGCTTAGATGCCTTTCTGGTAGATACCAGAAATGTAAATGAGTTACTGGGCTGAATACTTTGTCAGAGAACATATCCTATACAACAGGGGAGGCAAGACCAACAAAATTTAACAGGCTCCCCCTTCCCTAGTGAGCTGTGAATTTGTGACAATTTGTACAAATGTTGTTACTTTGAGCCACAAACATTTCCCTTTTTTACACCAAAACTGTCAGGCAAGACCTCTCTAGCAGGCATTATGTTATGTTTGTAATAACATGCTGCAGGTGGATATCTGCTCCACCATGGACCTCCATGGGCTGTGGGGACAGCCTGCCTCACCATGGTCTTGACTACAGGCTGCAGGGGAATCTCTGCTCCGGCACCTGGAGCACCTCCTCCCCCTCCTTCTTCACTGACCTTGGTGTCTGCAGAGTTGTTTCTCTCACATATTCCCACTCCTCTCTCCCAGCTGCAGTTGCGCAGGTTTTTTTCTCCCCTTCTTAAATATGTTATCCCAGAGGCGCTACCACTGTCACTGATGGGCTCGGCCTTGGGTCTGTCTTGGAGCCAGCTGGCATTGGCTCTATCAGACACGGGGAGCTTCTAGCAGCTTCTAACAGAAGCCATCTCTGTAGCCCCCCTGCTACCAAAACCTTGCCACGCAAACCCAATACAACACTGCTTATGTACAATAAAATAGCAAATATTTAGACCTGTAACAACAATAAGAGTCTAACATCTTTGCAGGGCTAAAAAACCAAGGATCATCTTATGACTGGAATATATGACCTTAACAGATCACAGATTAAAAGACCCAAATGATGTTTGAATCCAGTATTAAGCAAATTCTTTTTCTAGATCTAATTGAATCCTAAATGGTTGAATTCATGTTCTTAAGGAAGCCTGGAGAATAATAGAATCAGGAAAAAATTTAAAAATTTAAAAAGTTAAAAATTAGAGACTGAAGCTTTTTTCCAGTGAGGAAAGGATGAGAGAGCTGGGGCTGTTCAGCCTGGAGAAGAGAAGGTTCAGGAAAATCTCATCAGTGTATATAAATACCTGAAGGGAGAGTGCAAAGAAGACAGAGCCAGGCTCATTTTCAGTGGTGCCCAGTGACAGGGCAAGGGGCACAAACTGAAACACAGGAGGTTCCCTCTGAACATCAGGAAACACTTTTTCACTGTGAGGGTGACCGAGCACTTGCACAGGTTGCCCAGAAAGGTTGTGGAGTCTCCTTCCTTGGAGATATTCAAAAGTCATGTGGACATGGTCCTGGGCAACTGGCTCTAGGTGGCCCTGCTTGAGCAGGGGGGTGGACCCGGTGACCTCCAGAGGCCCCTGCCAACCTCAACCATTCTGTGAAAAATGCCAAAATCAGTTTTTTAAACATATTGTGGCATAGAGTAGTAGCATGAACATTAGTATAAGAGATGATCTGCAAGGTTTGTGATTCAGGAATTTGTAACCATTACTATCATCACAGACTTGTGTCAACTAAAAAAAAGTAATAAAAGCCACCTCCAAAAATCCTTAGATGATGTGCTCCCCACACCAACTCATGTATCTCAGTTTCACAGAAAGAAATTTTCAACCTGAAATATAAAATTTGTGGCAGCCCAGCAACCTTCAGTGGGGTTTCACACATGTTTTTTATGCCTGAAATTTCTTCACATCTCCAAAAAGATACAGTCAAGTCTGCTGTGAAGAATATTATTCATTGTGCCCATCAAGTGATGTTATCAGCCAAGGACTGGCATCCAAGTTTCGCCTATTGATTTTCAGTGAACAAGCTTGGACAGTACTACTTTAACATCACAGTAGCAATTTTTACTTTGCTCTGGCAGATAAAGAAGGTTTACGTTAATCTTTATTTTCTTTAGTTCTAAGCAGATGGTCACAGTCATTACTAAGAAAGTGACGGTTCTGTACAGCTCCAGTGCAAATGAAATACTTAAAAGACAAACTGAAAGAAAACTCAGTAAGAGCCAGAAGGCATAAGATACAAATTCAAATAATACTTCACAGAAAAAAGTTTGTATGTGCAAGTCAGAAATATCATAAATAGTTAAAACAGACAAAGCTGATTTACTGCTGACTTTACATAGAGACTCTGTCTATAAAGTTAAGGGAAGAGAGATACAGCTTTGAAGTGCCTCAGTGGAGAATGAGGTCACAGCTAAACGCAAGCAATTGTAGTGTATCATTCAAACTCAGAAGAGGGGCATAATTTATAATTATTTGTTCTGTTACGATAGACGTCATTTTTACAATACGCACCTAACAGTTGGCCTCTGTCCCATAAAAATGGCAATTTTTTCTGAAAGCAAACAGCAATGTAACACTGTAAGTCAAAAGTAAAATTCCAGATCAAGTATTGCAAGAAGATCTTGATAGAAGAAATGTTGATTTCAAAGAGTAAATGTGGATACATGAATCACAGGATCACAAGCACAGCTAGAATGCAGTTTTAGTGAGCATTACAAGATAGCATAAGAGAAACAGAATTCATTTCAGACTTCTTAGACATTGATGGTTTTTAAGAAAGTCTAGAAAGAGGTCACAATATTATGGTGCACAAGTCATTAATGTGATCAAGTAATCAACCAAGAACTGAAATGGATTTTCAGTACTTCCTGAAAAGACAGAAACAAAAAATGAGTTATGTCTATTCTTACAGCTAAAAAGTAAGATCACATCTGCCAATATACATTAACTGGCTGAATAAAGCACTAAAACACAGAGCAAGGATCTCCAGATCATATAGTCTACAGCTGTCACAGGCAACAATGCCATAAAGTCTTTCGAGATGGAGTCTGAACAATTCAAAGTCAGTTATGTTGTTCTGCCTCATGGAAGGCTGTTAATTCTCCTGCTATCCAGAAAGCTTTCCTGATTTGTGATATTGAAGAAATTTAGTCTCCTGTATTTGTTCTTGTACCAACATTGTCCTGTAATTTAACACTTCAGTCTAACACAGCTTCCTACATAAGCTCTCATGTGTTACACTTCTCTCCTAGTTCTAAGTACACTTTTACGTAGGTTCTGCAGTCCTCTAGCCATCTTAACTTCAAATCAGTTTGAATTCATATTTCTTAAAACATAGTGAATCTGAAATGTAGACAATATTCCAGAAGAGGTTCTACCAAGCGTCTTTTAGAATGGCACAGTTCCTATATTGCATTTATACTGCATTGCTTATGAAGTAACATTTGCATTTAAACAGTTTGGAAAATATGAACATTCTTAGAAACAAAAATATTTTTGCATAGAAAGCATAAGTCTCTTTAGCCTTTTCTATATCATACAGTATTCTTGAAGAGCCATTCCCTAGGTCTTCTGTGGATTGCAAAGGGAGGAATTATGACAAATTACAGTTTGCATTAGACATCAGAAAGAAAGGAGGAAGCAAGAACCATAGAAATAACTTAATTTTGGAAAGCTGAAGAACTACATTAGCTAGCGTATTCTTCTGAGAACATCTCAGAAACAAAAAGGGAAACTTTGAAAGCAGAGATTGTATCTTTAATTAGGCTGCAGGCGAAATAGTTTTATCTCTGCGGTGGATGGGGGAGGAGGAAAAACAGGTAGGGTTTGAAGCATGTATGCTGTTTCAGGTCTGAGGCAGAATGAGTAAGCTTCAGACTAACAGACATTGGCAACAGCTGCCCTAAGAATACCTCACCATAATTGTTCAAGAGGCAAAGCCAGTTTAAGAAGTTCCTGCTCTTCTCCAGCTTCTTGCTCCCAGCTCCATGCCAGTCTCTCACATTTGGCTGTGCCTCTGCCAGATAAATGAGGGGCGAGGGGGGTTGGAGTGTTAGGGGGGAGCATTAGTTTGCTTTGCCATTATTTATTTTAATAATTATCTTCACTGATTTAGTTCACAGAACCAGAAACCAGCTGTACCAATGCAGGGAATGTGCACAGCAAATGTCAATGTGCAATTGGGAACACGAACCCAGGGAGAGAGAGCTGAAGTTGCAGTGACTGCTAGGCCACTGGCATATCACAAAAGGGGCAGGTCCTGCCTCTCGTAGTCATCAGACCCTTTAATCAAGCCACCTGACGAATGCAACAGAAAACTCAGCAGCAGCCTAGAGCAGCTGTAGGACACAGGCAGTGAGAAACTTCAGACAGAATTAACTGCTATGTTTGAGCTTAATGGTCTTCGACACTTTTTCTTCCATATTAATTTACCTAACCATTTTTTAATCACACGGACTTTTAAAAGTGACACCATCCTGTGACAAAGTCTGCAGTTTAATTATGGGCATATCTTTGTATGTGTTCTGAACCCATCTCCTGATAGTTTAAGGTAAAGTCCCACAGTTCCTGTAAGATAACAAGCAGTAAATCATTCCTCCTGCTGTTCATGGATGTACAGATCTCTAACCACACCCTTTTCCCCTCCCCAGCTGTCATCTTCTAGACCAAAGACTTCTCACTTATTTATTGGTTCCTCATGTAAAAAGGGTCTGTAAGCAGCTCACCATCCTTACTGCCATTCTCTACTTCTTCCTAGTTCCACCACATCTTTTTGAGACAAGAGGGCCAGAATAAAACACAGCAGTCAAGATAACTTTGCAGTGACACAGAGACAGACACGAAGCTTCCTCCCTCATTCCCTGGTCTTTCCCAACACGCTTCCCCAGTACATCGTAACCATCCCTTGCCGCTTTTCACCCATTTGCTGAGCACTACGCTGATGTTTCCCTTGAACAAGCGTAACTCTGAAATGATTCTCCTGAGAACACGGAGTCCAGAAACCACTGCTGAGTACATAAGGTCAGAAGAGCTTTGTGTTTATCAGCCAGCCGCAACCCACCTGAAGGTCCTCCCACAACTTTCTGTGGCTGGCACATTAACAGCAGCAGCATAGTGCTGCCAACGTATTCTGTCATACCAGTATTCACCCCTGTTCCAGTGCATTTGTAAAAGAAGAAATACCAGACCAAGCAGAGATCTCTTCAGGACTCCACACAAGGTGTGCAGGAGTGAGGGAGAAGATTTTAGTTGGACATGTGGCTCGTCCCTGCTGAGTCTGTGATTTTTATTAACCAAGAGAAATCGAAAGTCACAGTCCATGGGTTGTGACTGGCTTCCTGTCCTCCAAAACACTTGAAGCACACACATTAGTGCCTTGTTAGCTTAAAATAACTCATTGGAACCTGTAAAATTATTTTGAGTCTTGACTCTTCCAGAAGTCTCTTTACAAAGAGGCTAAGGAAACTTGCAGAAAGAATACGTCCCTTCCAAAGGGAACAAAGAATCAAGTGCAAGACCTTAGCTAAACCACCCACTCAATACCATTCATACAGGAATTGCTGCAAAGCACTGTAGAAAATAATCAAGTCTGACTCTTAAAAACATTATCAATACTTTTGCTAGACACTAATTTTTAAACTAAATTAACAGCGTTGATAAAACTGCAGAACACCTTGATCAGCTTTCTCCAGTTATCTGAAATGATGAAGCCATTACTAACACACCATTTACCATTGTTTCAGAAGAAAAAGTTGCAGATTAAAAACCGCAGCAATTTGACAAAAGGCGATACAAAAGTCCAAAACCAAAATAACAGTACTGAGTTGTGAAATACAGCAAAAATATCCTTCTACCTTAGGACCTGTCTGCACAATAAAATCTGAAGCTTGAGACATGAAGCATATTCAGTACTTTTTTTTTTTTAAATATGTTGCAAGCAGATTTGTGCCATCATCCAATTCAAAAGCTACATCCAAGAAATAATACTCCAGGGAAAAAGCAAGGCTAAAGACAGTATTTTTGCTTCATAATCTAAAGGACTAAAAATATTTGCTTTATTCTCAGTTGTCTTCTCAATAGGTTGCAATGGAAAATTTTACAGGCATCTTAGCTTTTCTATCCCTCACATTCTGAATACTGAAGATCAAGATAAATGTAACACACAAAAGCTTCCTTCAAATACAGACACAACTTTTCATCTACATTACTATACTATAAACTGAGTGACTACATTTTGGGATTACAATTCTGTTTCTACTTAATGTACCTTGTGCTACCTTCCACAAAAATGCATGTTCTCTCCATGTCTTACTGAAAACACCTGTACCTACTCCTCTCTGCAACACTTGTAGCTAACTAGTCAACAGAAAAGCAGAAAAGCAATTATTTCATATTTAATGTGTCTTTCCTAACCTAAATGCCCTCTTTTTAGGCAATGGAATCTGCCCCTAACAGATACAACCAAAACTCAAAAGCTCAGTATAACATTTCCTTTAGTTACACATCAGCTGATAAAAATTACTGTCAAGGTAAGCCAAAAATAAGTTAACTGCACAAAATAAGGATACATAAAAATAGTAACCTTTTAATAGAAACCTAGCTTTTCCAAATGGCACTTTTTTAGACTAATCTGTATCAAGATATTTAAAGTAAGTACTTTAGCTACAGTACAGTACTTTAGCACAGTAACTCTTGACTCTTGGGCAGTTACAAATAGAGATAATTTTTTAGAGCACTGCAGGCAGCACCAAGAATTTTCTAACCCCCTCTCATTCAAAAAATTCTCTGGAAGATAACATTGCATACATCAAATCAAATGCAACCCCAGCTTGTCAAAGTGAAAAATCATCAGTAATATTCTACCTCCTTTAGGGGGAGGGAAAGCCTCCTTTGTATATAGAAAAGTCTCATTAAATCCCCTCCTGACTTTGTTTTGTTAGTGGGGATCCCACACTCAAGTTCTCTTCTAAAACGAATTCATTCTTTACTTCAAGCACAATGAATAAGTTCTTCAACCTTTTGGGCAGCGGAAGGGGAGAATAGGAGGACAAGTGGAAGAGAAAGATTCTTTTTTCCTTATAGAAGAAAATGGCAATCAGTGGTCATTTCTCCATGTACCATAGTGATAGACAGCAGAAGGGGACAGCGCTCATTATCTCCAACTTTTCCCTCCCAGGACCTAGCTGGAGCAGCGTGAGGGCTAGTGAGCAAAGGTATAAAGGGCCACAGATGCATCAGCAGCCCCTCAACTGAAATCTCGACACAAGACCCCACAGTGACAGCACTGTGGACTCGTGTTCTGTACAAGCATAGCTACCGCCTTTTCTATCCCCCCGTTGTGCTACTTCAGAGGACTACCTTTCTCTTTGTTAACAGCAGAGACACGCAAAGAGCAACCATAAAATAGTCTCTTCAAAGTCTGCATTGACAAGCAATGCCATCACAGCAGTGTGATGCTCTGCAAATGGGAATGGAGCACCGAGGTGCTGCCCTGTGCATCGTAGTCAGGAGAAATCTTCACAAAGGCAAGTGTAAAAGCCTGTGCCTAATTATGAAAAAAATTCTTTTTTCAAGTATCATATTTGCTGTTGTCCTAAGACAATTTGTTCAGTGTTGTAACAGTACACCGCTCTGAGAATATCATGGGTGAGATTCTACTCATAACCGGTGGGAAAATACATCTTTTGAGTGACTGAGAATTTTGAAAGCATATTATTAGTAAATGTGGGTTGTTGTTTTTTTTTTTTTTAATTCAGGTGAATTTTTGAAGCTGCTTTTGGAGCTTTATAAAAACAACTAGAAGAGATGATAAGAGATTCCACAAAAATTTCCAACTCCTCCCTCACGGTGTTTGTTACTGAGATTAGCGTGGCAATAAAGACATTCTTTAAAACAGAAAGCCAGATCCAAAAGCTTACCACTAAGATTTCTCAAAATTTAAACTAAACATAAGAAGGACCAGGTTCATTTGCTTGCAAAGCCCAGGTTTAAATGCACAAAAGTACCCTTTGCTATACATAGCTGCTTCTTCATCCCTTGCATGGTTGTAAATTAAGCTGGTGAAATGATATTAGAGAATAAAACTGAAGGTTAGTAAACATAGAAGACACAAAATTCAGGCCTGAATCCAAGATAAACACAGGGAAGCCTTACCTCACTTAACCAACCAAAGATCAATATCCTGAAGTGAAAAGTAAGCAATTCAAACCATTTCAGAAAGGAGAGCAAAAAAAATAACAGTATAGGAAGAAGAGAGAGAGAGAAAAATTCCTTTAAGTGGTTGACAAAAAAAATTTGGTTTTCACCTTTTTGCCCTGACATTTTATTACAACTACACATAAGTGGTACTCTTTTCCTGCCAGCCTGATTATTTTCTGCTCCTTTTCTACTCTCCTCAAATGAAGATTTTTTTTTTTTTTTTTTTAAAATCACTGTGCTAAAGAACTGGAGGGAACCTCAGCTAATAAAACTAAGGAACACTTTGAAACAAAATGCTGACATATTGCCAACATTAATTTTGGCCTGTATTTTCAACAGGGTCTCACTAACCGAGCTCCGAACCATTTGTGCCTTGGACATTTTGGACTGAACTCCACTGTACTAGAGTGACCTCACATACAACCGCAACACTTAAGTTTCAGTTTTCTGTCTATTCTTTGATCATTTTTCCATGGATACTTTTCAGATCCTGTTTTAACTTCCATGTGTTTTAACATTTGTTGTAGCAACATGATAATGAAATATACAAGTCATAACAACCACATACCTCTTTCAAAAATACGAAGACAGCATTTATTCCACTTGCAGAGGAGGTACATCCTCAATCTCCAAGCCAAGCTTTATGTTAGACACTAGGTATACAGCTTGGAAATAGAATTGTATAATGGAAATACTGAGAAGCTCTTTGCCATAGCATCGCTGGCAATATAAATACCTAAGACTACAAACAATATCATCATGTGAGCATTCCAGGCCAGCCTATAAATAGCAATTCAGAAAGAACTGGCTTCTCACAACCGCAGTGCCTCGGTACAATGTGCATCTGCTAAAAATATCAACTTAAATATGTTCAGTAACAGTATGCAATGAAAATAGGTCTGCCTGAATTTTGTGAATTAAATAGCTATTTGCACACCCTATCTCATTTATTAAACTGATGATAATTCACAGGACTACTGTGATTGAACAAATGTATACTTTGCATGTGAGTGTTACCAGTATTTGATTTATCCAGGAATACGCGTATTCGCAATATTTCCTTGATAACAAAGTCCTACTTCAGAGGTTCTTCAGAAACAGCATGACTAAGTAGTTGCCTTCATATTGTGATCAGAATTTATGATTCAGAAATTAACTTAGGATTCCAGCAACAAAAGCAATAGGACACATGATATTATGCAAAGATTCTTAAAGATAAGGTGCTCATCTACATCTACCTACATAGATTATTAAAACATACATTCAGAGAAAATGATTGCTTTGTACAAGAAAATACACTGTTTTGATACTGTTAATTATTTTTCCAGAAAGAACAACTGAACAACAGATTCATACTAATGGCTACACCACATATTTATACAATAGAGGGAGTGGACACATTCCTCAGGTAGCAGATCAGTAGTACACGAGGTTTCAGAAACAATCAGAACTTCCTGAGAGATAATGGAAAAGATAATTCATGTATTACTCAGGATAGGCTTACTCATTTTGCTTTGCCAAAAAAGGAAGGTGTTAGACACTGTTAGGGAAGAAAATGACAATTTACTTCATAACATTTGAAGTCATTAATACTTTCAATTGCTGCTGCATAGTTGCTATTTGTCCATATTCATATGGATATAGCCAAAGAAAAAACTACTGTCTCTGTAGCATGCCCCACCCCACTTACTTTCTATACTTCAGCCACTTCTTGTTACACTATCCCACAGGTCAACTACTTCATTCGCTGTAACAAACAAGTAACAGTAAAAAAGTCAGTCGAATGAAGGAGAAACAAAAGATGGATTTAAACACATGTCCCAAACTCATTATCTTAATTTTTGGTGGCACCTATCAAGCTGCTCCTGGGAGCAACATAACTGGAATCAGTTCTCCTTGTATGCATGTCCCTCAGCTTTGTCATTACCTTTAAAATCTTAATGGAAATGTATATGCCAAGCCTTTTTAAACTTTTGCAGACCTATTTCTGATTTCACCTCCGCACAGAGGCAGGAGCAGCAAGGAGTGCTCCAAATGATGACGCACATGAACGCACATCCCTCAGCAAGCAGCAGGCAGCCCCCCTTTATTGTAAGACCCAGAATAAGGATGGGCTGCCACAGCTCAGAAACTAGTTCTGGAGAGATTCCCAGCAAAGCACCAGCAAGTGACCAGCAGCACACCGCGCTACTACAGAAACCAGTGAGTAAACCAGACCCGCAGCCGAGGACCAGTGAGACTGTCAGGGTTAATTCATTGGACATCCAACCAGCACTGCACAGGCACCACACCATCATGCCAGGGAGTGGTGGCAGCCCTGCAGAGCTACTGATCTCCTCGTGGTCTCCTCCCTGTCACCTTCAAGCAAGAATCACTGATCTGACTCCCAACCATTATACATTTTTGAATGCAAGCTGTATGGGTACAAGAGTTTGCTGTTTAGAAAACTAGAGACTGGGTAACCTTCAGCAAGCAACTTCTAGAGAGTTAAGGTGAAAAGAAGACAGGTCTAGAAAACCATAACTCTGTATTCCACTTTTTTTAGTCATTAATAAGTTTTATTTATTTACCATACAGCATTAAAGATTTAAACTTACCAGACAAGCTATTAAGTGTGAACCGAGGAAAAAAAAAAAACCAAACACACCACATAAGTAACCACGAAAGACAGAAATCCCTTTAGATCAGTAACAATCCTGAGCCAGTGCCAAGTAATTTTGCAGCATCCTGGCACATTTTTATAATCTTCTGTTTAGTTGCAGTTACAGACCTGCTTCAGAAACTCAAATATTATACACATACTAGAGATAAATAGAAAATAATCCCAGATATAATTGGAAATTAAAGCATTCTCAGTCTTTAAGACAACTAATTAAGTCTCTGTGAGGGACAAAGATAAGTGTAAATACTAATTGGTTCTTTTTTGACAGATCCATGCACAGCTTTTAATAGAGTCTAAAACAGCTATCCTTGTAACTACACTGGTCAATTATAGATTCTATTTAAAGGAAATAAATAATAGCAATTTCAAATTATAGATTTTATTCCTGACTAGCAGGACAGATCTGCGTCCTGTTATGAAAAAGTGCTCTGAAATACAGAGAAAGTATGTGAGACAGTTTCAGTTTCCAAGTTGCATGTTGAAACGGCAATGTGCTCTTTTGTTCTGTTTTTTTCCCCTCATTTAATCATAATGAAGTCACTTGTGACATTACAACGGTTTCCAGAGCAACAGTCCAGTCAGATGTGATGAACAGAAGATAAGGGTGTGCGCAGGAGAGCTCTGTAACCCACCGGTGATCTTGATGGGAAATTCAGCATAAATCTGTTTAGGCCAAAGAAGCAACTGGATCTGTCTGGATATGCAAGGATAGAGTTTCATATAATGCGATCAGAATTTAGATCAATATTAAAGAAATACAAGGTGAGAGAATGTTTTTCCCCAAAATATCTGAAAAGGATGTGTAAATCATCTGGTCTGTTCCACAGGGAAAATACATAATGTATCAGAACAAAGCAGAAAAAGCTACTGTAACACAGCACTTAGAGTTGCAATAACATGAATGATAATCCAATGGCTGGCTAGGCTCATCATCCTTCAGTATTTGGCTACCAGATCTCCCAAGAGCTTAAAGACATAATGCTTTATGAATCCAGAGCAGAAAGGGTAAGGTCTGACTAAGTCAGGTGTATATGCAAACCAGACACTGTCAGAAATATGAGAAACAGAAGATTGTGCCTTGAAAGGCAGGAACTTAAGAACAAGAAGTGCAGCCTGAATTCATCCAGAGATATACTTAGTCCCATATCTATAGACAAATCACCTTTAGGGGTTTCGCAAGGTGTCTGCAATCTTTCAAAACAGAGAGCTTGAAATGCCATGGGTTAACCGACTCATGTGTCTGTGTCCCGGGGCATGTTACATATATATATATATATATATATATATATACACACACTACACATTAATGATTAACCCACAGCACAAACAACACAAAACCTGCACAGTCAGCATCGTTTAAATATGTGAGGCACAGGAGAGGAGCTTTTCTTTCTTATACTGTAGTAATACCTCGCAGATGATTAATATTTTCCCAAAAGATTTTCCTCAGTAAAACAGTGGTAGAAATAGGCTCTAATAATCGCCATCAAAGCACGCGCCCTCCTCCTGAAGGAACACCCCCAAACAAGCATTTGAAGGAACCATTATCAGTAAAAGCAATTGTTCCCTTATTGGCATTGTCTAACTATTGGCATGAAAGCTAACCAGGAATCCTGCTTCAAAAGCAAACCAGTCCTTGAACAATCCTCCGGACCTTTTGCTCCCATGAGAGCTTCATACTTCAGGTCAAACACAACATTGAATTACGGTAAAAGGGATGCTCTGTAGAAATGGAGCAAAGCTGTGGAAAAATGTCCTGATTAAGACCTGTATCAACAAGTGATGCAACTTAAGTTTATTTACTATGTTAATCAAAGGCCAGAAAGAAGAGATTGTTAATTTCTCTGTTTAAAAGGTAGAGAAACAAACAACAGATAACTTCAGGAAAATATCTAAATTCTGAATAGCACAACGAGCATGGGCACACAGCATTATTTCTGCTTCTAATGGTACTTCTACCCTATTGTGCAGTCTTCCAATGTAGACAGGTGCCTATCTACAAAACCATAGGACTGCAAAAAGGAATGAAATTTCATATGCCGTATCAGGTCCCAAACCAGCATGAACTTTAAAGTCCCACTTTATCAATTTCATGGTTTAGGATAAATAACTACAATAGACAAATGACAGCACCCATGGTAAACTTGGTATCTTGGTCACTAATTTTGCAAAGAAGGAATAAAATCCATCCAATGTTACTCCTAGAGAGCAGTTTAATATATATAAAGTAAACCTATTGCTACTGCCATATGAGTAGCTAGCTCCTAGTTAAGCTTTCAGAGGGGCATATAAGCAAGTGACTGCAAGAGTGATTTTGGAAATATATGTTTCAATTTGGGGGAGGCAGTAGCAGGGAAAAGAATACAGGAAGATCTGGGTTGAAACAGTTGTTTCCAACTAACTGAGCAGCTTAAAAGTAAATTTTCCGCAAACCTAAAATCTCTCTAAGATTGTTTTCAAAAAAATCAATTATACGGTCCATTTGAAGAGCTGTCTCAAACCAGTTTTTCTTCTCATCACTCTTCCAGAAATACATCACACACATGAAGGAAAAGGGGGGAGGGGCGGGGGTGAGAGGAAAGGGGGGGGGGGGGAAAAATCACAAAAGAAAAAAGTGTACTCTATGCACTGACTATCCTTTAGCAATCTGCAAGACCCCGTTGTACTTTGATGGTCAGATCGGAGTTGCCCCCCAGGAAGCCACAGTGAAGTATACCCCCGAGTTCCCAGAGTGAAAAATGGCTGTTCTCACACACCTCACCTTGGTACCAAAGCCTGGCACAGCCTGGAACATAAAACCAAAGTTAGAATTTAATCCCTTCACACTAACTCTCCTCCAGAAGGCAGGCACAACATGGCAACATTAGACAGAGCCTTGAGTGTCCCTGTCACCCAACAGCAGCAGACACACCTGTACCCAGCCTACCTTCGCTTTTCTTTCATCGCCAACAGCAACACTAGATTATTAACAGTGGGAGAATTGCTAAGAATTCTCAAACACCTCAACCTTAGAAATATTCTTCCAAGACATCATCCAAACCATTAACACCTTATGTGAATAACCATAATTCAAAGCCGTACCAAACATATATGCTCACTCCATTTCACCTGTAGGGTTGCATGAGGTGCTAGAGCTTCTGAATGCTGCTCTACAGCGAAGGAAAGGCTTGGTGACTCTTTGGCAGGGAACAATGAGAAAGCCCATCTCTGCTCTCGAAGTCTTGCTCAATTGTTTCCTTTACCCACATCCTGCAAAGAGCTCCACAGTCAAAGCAATTATTTTATGGTTTCTTCTCCTCCATGCCATAACTGAAAAAAACAGTTAAGTTTGGAGGGTTGTTTTTTTTTTTTAATGAGTTACTACTGGTTTTATGCTAGTCACTTTCGTGTATCATTCATTTCATTACTCACTTTTCAAAGATAACAGAAAAGAACCTTTTCTGCACAGCTGTCTCACCACCAAGTACTGAAAGTTATTTGAATTGATGGTATCTGTGGATCTAAAACAACGCTGAACAAAAATACTAAGGTGCTAAATAGGACAAAGATACAAAATATACAATACAAAACCTCCAAACTTAGTAAGAGCATAAAGCATGACTAAAAAGGCCTGCTTTCTTGTGTCTTAGAGGGGGGAAAAAAAGAAATGGAATAAACTTCAAAAAAAACAACACACAAGCAGATGAATTTCTTCAGAGAACAGATTTCAAATGTTTTGCATTCAGGGAAAGCCAAAACAGACAAGTTACTTTCATGATTTTTTTTTTTTTTTTTTTGCAAATCAATTCTTGGAGAGCTTTTAAAAGCTGTCTATTCTTCATTACTGCAAATTACTTCCATAATCTCAGAAAATTGTGATAAGGGATTTACAGCAATTTTCCCTTCCCAACAGAAACCAGTGCCTTCTGACCCGATTCCAACTAAATCACCTCATCTAAGCTTCAATTTGTATCACAGGATTTTTTTCTTCCAATGCTAAACACTGACCGTTCTGTTTGCAATCTCATGCAGCCCCTATGTGAGATGTTGCCTCTATTCTCCACCTCTGCCACAAGCTGAGGAAAAAGAAAACATTTCCCCAACAATTCAGTCTCCATTTTCCCCTCCAAATCCAAGACACGGATGATTCTAATTTACTGTAACTGCACATACACACCATCTGATCCATTACACCTCATCCCTTTACAAACACTTCACTTCTCTGTCTCCTGGAAGTAAGTTCATTATTTATTAAAAAAGGTGCTTTTTCTTAACATCAAAGTTGTCCATAATAATGAAGTTCACAGAAATTTAACATTGTTTGCTTCGGGACTTGGTCTTACAGATACTCAACGCATCTTAATAAATAGTAGCAAATGTGTTACTTGGGATTTCTATTCAACTATCCTCCATGTTTACAACAGAGCAGCCATTTATCTTTGCCCAGTGATGGAAACTGTTACTGCCATCTGTGCTGACTCCAGCTGGTATAAGACTAATATAAAATTCTGTTAGCTGCTTTGAGCTGCTTATTCAGCGGGCAATAATAAAAGTCCAGCTCATTAACAGCAGCCTTGCACAGCGAAGTTTCTGCTTATCTCAGAGAAGTGACTACACATCTCCGAGAACCTTTTCACCATTAAAAAAAAAAAAGACAACTCTATTTACTTGGCACCTGCTTTTAATAACAATCTCACAAAGCATTACTTTTTTTTTTTTTCAAATGTGTCTATCAACCGGGCTAAAATTACTTAAAAAAATGAAAAGCTGCTACATCAAGGCAATATGCTGTTTCCGGTATACAAACGGAAATAAATTTCTAAAATCAGAGGCATCCCTAATGCTTGAAGAGGCAGTCAGAAAATGAGCACCTCTGAAGCAAGTGTTCAGGAAAGAGTTTGTGTGTCTCTCAAACAATACTTAATTGAATACTGATTAAGGTTTTACATGTCCTTTTATATTTTAAGCAGACAAGAGACAAACTACTGGAGAACACTCAAGCAATCCATCATCTTAAATACACACTGGGGAATTTTATGTTCCCCTGCTTGCAAATTGCAGAATTCTGGGACTATGATCTGGGAGATACTAAAAATTAAATTTAACCACAATTTTAGTGGGTTTTCCATCCCCCCTTCTCCCTGATGTCACAGCAATGTTACTGTAGGCATCAGTAAGCACCAAAATCAAGGAAACACAACTTGAACAATTTAATTGAGTATGTGCAACTTTATTTATCTTATTTATTAAATGCACACGTGCAGTAGAAATTCTCTTGTGAACTGTCACCAGCTCTTGACTCTGTCAAGCTCCCCCCAAAATTAAACTACTCTTTTTCCTCATCTACACATTTTGTAACAAACCCTCTTGACACAGCTCATCATCCATAATGCTCTTCTATCTTTTGTCCTTCCACAGCTTCTGTCCAAAGCAGTACTTGTCTCAGAGTGGTCAACCACCTTCTGCCTGCATGAGGCTTCAATTTTCCATATTTCTAATTCTTATCTTTCAGTAAACTGTTGAGCCCAAATACACAGGGCAGAGAAGTACCAAAGAAAAAGCTATTGTTAAAAGAAGGTGGTCCTAGCTGACAGACATGGACAATGAAAAAAAGTTAATTAACCACCTTATATTTGATGGTTACCAAAATGTGTTATCACATACTTCCTCTCAAACCTATTAAATCCCATTTTGTGACTCAGATGAAACTGTTCATTTTTTTAATTTTCATACTATACTCCTCCTGATTTGCCAATACCCACCCCACCAGCACCTTGAGACACAGTATTAAAGAAAGAAAAAGTTGGAAGTGTAGTTCTTAGTGCAGGCTTTGAAGACGAAAGACATTTTCTGTGACACCAGAAACCCAGAGGATGGCAACCACCACCCCAGCTTTGTCCACAGCAGCAGAAGGTCAAAGCCTTCTACATTTCAGAAAGGAGGCTGACTTATCTCACCCACCAGATAATCCAGAAAGAGGAGAAACACGAGATGGTCAAAGGCAAAAGGAAAGACCTATCTTGTTTCCTCAAGTTTGCAGCTACATTCTTTCTTTCCTTTAGCAGTTTCTTCCAATAATTAAGTAACTGTGCACTTCTGCCCCCCCTTCACTGGACTTGAGCTTTTAGCTATTAGTCTTTGGTACATTCTGTTCCTGGTATAATATATCTGTGAAGTTATTAATTTACCATTAGCAAAACCAGAATACCTATTTTTGTAATATTTTTAATTAAAACATTTTATAAGTATCACACTTGAAAAAAATGAATTGAAATGCTACTAAGCACCTCTTTGTCAAGAGGAGAACTACTTAACACTGAAATTAACTCTCAGGGCACAGTATTAAACAGCTGAAGGGTAGTAACTTCTGACGTTACTTCAGCTGATGTGCAAAGCACTACCTCATCATACTCTTGAGTTCAAGGTCAGCTGTTCATCCAGTCTTAGTTGTCTACAGATTTGCTCACTCGTCTGCAGAAAAAGCCTGAAACCTTCAGTCCTCAGTAAGTCAGGCAGCATTTCATTGTAGGAAGGCAGAAGTAAGAAGGTGCATAGGAGAGATTTAGCTACCATGCCAAAGTAATCTGACCTCTCATCAACTCAAGGAATTCACCAGCACTGTATCTCACATGGACTGACTATGTAGAAAAAGGTATCATTCAGAAGGAATAGGTAAAGCTTTTGCTAAAAGTAATGTTGTCTTTTATTTTTCTTCATGTATTTCTATTTAGTAACCCATATCTCATGCATCATATTAGGTTTGTCAGCATTTTGTTCCCCCTTCACAACTGATTTGTAAGGTTAATGCTGCACAGGAGCAACTGGAATATATAGTAGGGAAGTGAAAAATTTCCTAAACGTGGTAAAGACCTTTCAGCCCTTGAAAATATGGCACAAACCGAAAGCAAGGGTCAGATTGTGTGCTTTTTATTAAATGAAAGTTAAACTAAATATTGATTCTTCTCTATCTTCATTTTTTAAAGGTTTTCCTTTTCCTATTATGAAATCAGAATGGTTTTACTAGTTTTTAATATACTGACAATTATAAGACAGTACAGTTAAATACGGGGAATTTTTGTGGCTAGGTTTAAGAATCTGTGTTGATAAAGATAGAAAAGAGCCACCTCATCTCATTTTATAACTTCCAATTATCACAAACATTTACATCGAAGCTACTACGTCAAACTGTCTGATAAATCTGCACTGAAATTAAGGACTGACCTCTCCCATGGTGATCCATTGCAATGCCTTCTAAAAATGCATCTTCCCCACCCCCCTAAAATATCGCTACTAACACTGCAAACAAACGTCAGTTAAAACTTGTGTGCTTGATGGCTCTTTCTACATGCCTTGCCACCATAGGTGCAGTGCAGTCTGAAAACCAGTGGTGTAGCTTATTTTGTAGGTATGGAAACTGAAAGAAGGCAACACCACTACCAGAGGACTAATCAAGCTTGCCAGCTTTCATTCATAGATTCCCTAATGCTCAACTTAAATGACCACACTCCCAACACTGATACACCATAACCTGAGCAACTCCAAGAAAGACGGACAGCAGCTTTGATCGGAAGTCACTATGTCAGATTTTTATAAGACATCAACACAAAATGTAATCGGTCAATAAAAGAGCAAAGCTGGGATTTTAACAATGGAGAACTCCAATAAGAGAGTCTAATATTAAATCTCTGTATCATGATTTGAGGAGCTCTCATGATCATCTTATTAAAATATGAAGCTGTATGAACTACAGACATCCAAAACAGAAATGGGTGAGGAGGAGGAAGGCTCCCTTTTACACAAATTTAAAGATTTAACACTATGCAAACCTAGTGCTCAGTGCATAAACTGCCTTCAAAGAATATTTCCTTCACAGATATTATCTCTGCATAATTTATTTTATGTTGTATAGTAATAGTTGTAAACAGCCATTAATTCTCTGTATCTCAATACTTTGAATAAGCTCAGACTTAATGAAGTTAGCAAGAATCAGCTGAGCCACAGTAGCTGCAAACAGCAGTTGCAAGGTAGCAAAGTTTGCCTGGCCCACAGACACTTAAGACAGCTCACACACACATGTGGAATTGTTTCTTTTGGTTGGTTTGTTGTTTTTTGTTTGTTGTTGGGGTTTGGGGGTTTTTTTTTGTTTTTGTTTTTGGTTTTTTTTACTTTTTTGCTACTTGCTCCTTTTGGCAGCTTTAGATTTTAAGTTTAGCACTGATGCACAAAATAGGTTGGAGGCCCAGGCTTCCTTCCATTCATGTGTAAATTAAAAATCTACGGCTGTATAATTAAAATTAGCTGCTATCTATTCCCCGAAAAAGGTGTTATTTTATACTCACTACTATTAACATGTTGCAGTAAGAAGAGAGTCACGAAAAAAACGTTACTGGATAGCTGATCTGTGCCTACCAGACAAGTCTCCTGAAGCAATTTGTGAACTGAATTTATTCTGGAGGGAATACAGTATTTTACCTTTGCAGGCTGCTAAAAAAGAATTAAGTAGATGGGATATGTTCTCCCTGATATTCCTGCAATACATTTGGAGGGGCTGCATGATGAAAGGTTCATAATTTCATTGCCACTTTGACCAATTATTTTAAGCCCTTTGAAATGCTATGTTTCATATTTCAAGGTTATGTGAAAGATATTCTAGTGTGTAAGGTACAAGTGATTAGGACAATTTTGATAACATTTTTTGTTGAATTCCAGCACTCATTCATATCTCTATCTTCTGAACTCTAATGTTCAACATGAAAAAGCATGCACAATACATTTTTCTTCCTCAGAAACAGAACTTCAGGTCAGATCTGCCATATGGAGAATTATTAGACTACAATAGACATTCTAATCATCTTACCTCTCAAAAAGAAAACCCACAGATCATAATCTGATTTGCCGTATTAATTACTTGTAATTGATGGTATCTTTACTGCATAAAGACAGCTGGAATACTTTGTTCAAGGAAACGGGGAACATGATGAAAAATATCCTTCTGACAGCAAGAACATGCTCAGATCTGATTGTTCATCACCTGCCTTTGAGTTCACCAGAGAACTGAGTGCTCAGAAAAGGCAATTGTAGAAAGGGACAGAAAATAGGAGCTACTTGATGTCTCTACTTTAAAAACATTGTATCAAATATTTTTTAAAAAGTGCTGTTTTTACAATCTTTTGAAATCAAAACTTGTATATAACCTAGAGAGATGTCTAACTATTACATTTGCTTACTAAAGTCTCTGGATTCTTCTTTTTGCTTTTTACCTGTAAACTGAACAACTCTGAAAAGAAGCATTTAAGTTTTTGAAGCCTTTGATACCAAAAACAGTTTAAAATGTAATTTTAAGAGAAGCATTAAAAAAATCTATTTCAATTTTTAACTCAAGCCTGTCCCATTCCCCAAAAACCCTGCATTTCACAGAAGCGTGCCAAGCCCAGCTACTTCTGTAACTCCTTTCACATGCTTCACCAAACCTCTGCTCATCAATTTGTTCCATGCATTGCTCTGCATGAAAGCACAGTAATGTGCTTGAAATAGGCACCTAGCAGATTAGCTTACAGATGATTTTGCTCCAAAAACTGTCTACCTGAGATCAACATCTCTCTCCACAGAACTCGCCCAGTGAATTCGTAGCAACATACTGACTTTGGTAGCAAAATTAGTATTCTCGTACTCAAAGCCGCTATGGGAAAGGTTGACAGGTCCACTCCTTTCCAACACAACAACAAGGTGTTAAGCTCCAAGAGCCATGGTGATGGACAGTACAGACACAATTAACTGAAAAGAGAAAATAAGGAGATTAAGAATCCAGAGGGCTATAATTATTAACAAAAATTTGGGTTTGCATCTTTTCAGATCTTACCGTAGTTTAAAGGCCATACTGATGAACTAAGCAACTTTGCTACCAAATTCTTGAAACAGTTTAGTCAAGGTTGCCAGTTATCATAATCACCTTCCCAAACTGACTTCCTACAGTATGTAACTCTTACATTTACTGATGGCAGACATCATCACACAGGAATCTTTACAAGATACACAAGTGGAGACATCCTGAACGCTGACCACCAGCCTGCACAGCGTACCATTGACAGAAAATAGCAATTTCCTTAAACAATTTGTCTCTCTCCAGATACACTTTTACATTTAAAACACAACATGTTCAAACAACATGTGGTATTCTCAATAGAATTTTACTCCAATAGCCCAAAGTCTATCTACAGCTCAAATATTTTAAAGATATGATAAACCTTCTTTCTTGAAAAATCATTCATTCTTATTTAAGTCCTCCCTGAATCTTTTTCCCCTCCTCGCCTTGCAGCCAACAGTGTTATCCCCTCAAAATGTTTTTTGAGCTGTGATCTCAGACTGCAGAGCCAGGTTTATATCCAGAATTCATTTTAGGAACATTTGTTTACAGAGCATGGAACACTATTGTATTATTATACTGAAAGGTAGAAGTTGTTTGAAATATCTTCCCACTGCCATTACCTGTGAGAATTTTATCCATGTTGCAGGTTTATTGTGCAGACAAAAAGCAGACACTGAGTCCAGCTAGGCTTTTGTTAGCTCAGGCACAAAACAAAGCAAAAGAGTGGCAAAGAGACAAGCCAGTGTTTAAAAATAGAGAAGGTGCATGGACACTTTCACGTGGTGAAGAGCACCTGATTAGGTACCAAATGAGCACACAGCCCCAGCCTGGATTCAGTGAGCAAAGGAGCACTCCAAGTTAAGGGAGGGAGAGTTTGAGAACATGAGAGTGTGAATCACCCTGCAGAAATTCACCGGGGTCTAGCTGAGTGTTTTAGCTCCCATTCAGCAGCAGCATGCTAAGCACAGTTGCACTATGAAAAAAGAAAAATTATTCCCTCATAAGATTTGCCTTAATGCAGCAGAAAAAAAAAAAACAACCAAACTCTAAATTAGAAAACATGGTCATCTTACAATGAAATCAAGCTGCCAGCCCTGGCAAGTTTCAGAACAGGAGAGAGATATTTAACACTTAGCACACAAAAATATAAATACAAAGCAGTTGATAACAACCACTGTCAGTGAGTACTACAAGGCAAGTTACTCAGAAGAGTGAGGCACAGAAAGCAAAGGAGCTGAGACACAAGCAACACACACATGCTATCACACCAACAGCAAATGATTAAATGTAATCAAAGCTTCCAATTTAGAATAAGCAGCCGAGTGCTGCCAGGGGTTGCTAACAGCACTCAATCTCTTTATTCTGAAACCTCATCATTTCTGCAGGTAACACTTTAAATAGTATCTTTAAAGAGCACGGCAGAATGCAGGTAGAAGGTCAGGAGGATGAAAGGTAGAGGAAGAAGAAAGTTAAATTGGAGAAGAACAGAGAAAGACATGAGCTTTATCTATGGATATGCTTGCACAGAAATTACGAGGTTTAGTATAAAGATTAGCTGTGTTTGTTTAAAGAGCCTGCACGCTGATAAGTCAACCTTGGCTACTGGGCCCAGACATCTGCACACTAACCCAGAGACTGCAGTACAGTCTGTGGCCCATGCTGGCGTCTGTTCAGAGGCAGTTAAGAAGCAAGATCTAGGTTTCTGCACTGGGATAAGAAGTGTGCGCAAGTCATCCTGTACTGCAGTTACACAATGGAAAGTCTCTTTCATAGAGAGAACAGTCAAAATGTATTCTTTCCCAATGCATGCTTTTTCTGGTACTGCAAATACCCGTGAATTAAATTTAACATTCAGCTCAATCAGTAAGGTCAATAGGTGTACTTAAATCAAACTGGGAGTTTTACCCCACTTTTCAGTAAAGTATTTCAACTCCTTTGTTTCTAATATTTAATGAAGTACTTTAAATTTGACTTGAAGTGCTCATACACAGCTTTATAGTTCCATTTATTACCATCTGTGTTGTGATCTGCAGTCACCTCTACTACTCACCATGAGCATAGGCTGAAACAACGAAAAACCCCAGATAAGAGAGTGTACACATGGGAGCATGTTGCAGACACTCCCAAACACCAAATCAACGCTGTGGAGTCAATTAGTTACCTCTGTACAGCCAGCCCCTGCACTCTGAGTTTTAGGAGACTCACATCTGCTTGGCCTCATGACCTGAACATGCGCTCATCCTGCACTGCATCTGACCTAGTGAGACCGCAGCAGATACCCACACTCACCTACTTTTTGCCCTTCCCTATCACTGGCATTGCTCTTGACTCCGTCATTGCCACCTCCTCCCATTTCCAAGTTCATGAGGACAGCCACGAACACCAAGTGCAGCACACGCTAATGAAGCCTTGCTAAACACCCAGCATTTGCACTGTGCAAGCAGGCTGTGGGAGTCCAGCATTGAGACTTCTATCTAATTCTTCATGGCATGGGAGGAGGTGAGGCCCTGCAAAGCTTATCAGCTAAGCTTCCACGACACTGAGATGCAATTCTTGTGTTTCAGGAGCTGCAACTCAGCTAATTATCTCTGTCATAAATAACCCACAGACTAAATGATCTACCTAGAGATCTGCCTGCATAGCGAATAGAGTTACACGAAACAAGTTAGAAGAAAAAGTAGAATTACATATGGTTTCTCAAAAAGTTGACAAAAATCCTTAGAAAGGAATGAGAAGTCATATATCAGGGAAGAAAGACTCAGTCTGAAACACCATGAAAAGTCATATGAAAGGGTACACAGGTTCCGAACTCTGACAAGCATTACATTAATCAGCGATCCAAGAAGGCAAATACTACTGAGGTCAGCAGTTTTTAGTTAGTAATATTAGGATAAGAATGTGAAGGAGCAAAGTAGGTGAGCAGCAATACTGCAAACAAAATTCGGGTTTGACAAATACAGAATAAGTTCAAAATTATTCACAAAGTTTATCACATTAATTTTTCAGTATAGCTTTCCCACTTTGACCATCATTACTAATATTTTAAATAAAAGTCAGCAGCAGCGCTCAATTCTCAACCATTTTCAATGCAATAAGGAGTCAAGTGTTTCCTTTTTGCTTAAACAGCTATTCTACTCCAAAAATGGCTAAAAGTCATGTTGTTTGATTAGTAACTCCAGACCAGTTCAATTTATTTTCATCTATTACACCTGCAAACTGAGACATGAAAGTAAAAGAGTATGAGTAGAAGGACCTGCTAAAAGAGGAACCACAGCTAAGGCAAGCATCCCATTTCTAATACTCTCAGATTAACAGTACTGGGGCAAGGAAGTGACCTGCCTCATATGCAGAAACAGCTATAGGGAGAGAACAACAACAATAAAAAAAGGTAACATGATTTTTAAAAGAATCGTGAATTACCCAATCTAGAACTTTAAGAGAAAAACGACAACAAAAACCACATAGCACCCTTTGCTCCTTCCATTTAGAACAAAAGTTCTGTAGGGAATCTATAGCTTGCCTTCCATTTTGGATGCAAAGTAGAATGATAATTATAAAAGTATTTCAAGTACAAAGCTTCTCCACTATTATTTGGAAAAAATGTGCAAGTTTCCTAGTCTACTCAAACACTCACCTTGAGCTCACCAAACTCTGGTATTGCTCATTACAGCTACCAGTCAACAAATTGTCAGACTCCTATCACTCCTAAATGTTTCTTGAAAACAAGAAAATGAGCTAATTTAGTTTTTCTTTTCCTACATAACAACTGCATATCATCATTAGTATTTCTATTTTCTCTCATTTATATACACTGCTGATGAAAAATTCCTCCTTCAAAATTCATTTCTGCAATTCCATTTTATAATATCTCATTTCAAAGTCCACAGACAGAGACCTAGCATTTACTTTCCCTTTTTAATCACAGCAAAGGCAAGCAGGCAAGAGGTCACTTATGTGACTCACTCGCCTCCATCTTTTCTGAACCATGATGAAGATGCAGATACCTTGAGAAAAACATAAGCGTTTAAACTGTGAGATACTCCAGAAGTCATCCTACAACACCCTTCCTGACAAAGGATGACAAATTAAGATGAAGTTGGTTTGGAGAGATTTTTATAAAAACTCATTTTACACCTTGGTCATGTGAATAGAAGAGTATTTTCAAAGTCTATTTGATCAATCTTGCACATAACCTATTATTTTCTTTCTTATTCAGGTAAATTCTCAAATAGCAACCAATAATATGGGTCAGACCACGCACCGTAAGAACCATAACTCAGAAAACACATAAGCATTGCAAAACACTAAGGGCATTCAGTCAGCCCAACATTGCAGATCTGCATTGCTGGGTTTAAACCAGTACAAAGTTGCAAGATGCCATTCTGAAATTTCAATTAAAGGTACACCACATTCCTTGAAGCATATGCAAAGCTTCTATCGGTAAGTGTAGATAGCAGTAAGGATAGATTACACTAAGGGCACAAAGCTTGCACACCATTAGTATTTCTGAAAACAAGGCTTCCCATTGCCACATTCACATCTGCAAAACTGAAACTTCAAAAACTACTTGAGAGGATGTAGCCTGTCCCAAAGAGCAATTAAACAAGAGAGGAGAGATTAGAGTGCTGTCTATCTAGGTTCAGTACTCATCCACCATGCCCTGTTGAGCACTTGAAAACAACTGGCAAGAGATAACTTCTGACTTTCACCATGGGGAAGCAAGACATCCCCCTCCTTCAGTACACAGCACTTCTGACAGTAAGGGGGAATCCAACCATGGAACTGGGTTGCTGAGAGGGACAGAACATCTACTGAATTTATTAAAAAAAAAAAAAAAAAAAATCAAGATACTGTTCCACTGAAAGAGACCTTAAGAGAACACTTAAATGTTGCATCTTCATATACACTTTCGTTGCCCTTTTGATGGACACACAAATGTTTCCAAGTGGATTATTTCACAGCCAATTTACACAGATTCTCAATCATGACAAACGTTTAATATAATAAACAGTAAAAATTCAGTGTTAAAATATGTGTTACAGCTATGCAATGAAAATTAGGAATATGACATGAACTTAGCTGCAATGTTATAAACACCTCAAACAATAAACATACTAAGGACTTGGAAACTCTTGACAAGGAAACTACAGGGCAAGCTGTCCAGTGTTCAATAGTCTGTTTACAAGAACTGATTTTCCTTTTTGTTTTCAACTTGGATCTCAACCAGAACACACATGAAGACTGTAGTACCACCCCAGAGAATGGCAGTTTCTCATCCGCATTTTCAGTAGGATGGAAAAAAGCTTATTGGATGCTGTTGGGTTTTGTTGTTTGCTTGTTTTGTCTTCCTCCAACATGTACTTTGAGGAGTTTCATCATGTTGTTCGGTATCCCTTTCTGTACCTCTCTTTTGCCTTTCGTTATCCTTCCAGTCCTGGTCCCCAAGTATCCTTTCCCTATATTCTACCATGTCAGCAGCAAATCCATTAACGAGCCATCTTTTGCGTCTCCTTGTGCGTCAATTTCTCTGTAGACACTGAAGTAGCATTTCTCAAGGGCACTCCAATCAAGAATGCAGGTACAAGGATTACATTAACACCAGAAGAATGAGAACTATTCAAAACTTTCTTCTTTTTAAAGGTAATGGGCAGTTTGGAAAATACCAGATTGTTTTCCAGACAGTTTGTTTCAGAATCGCATATCCACTGTGGTCACGGTAAGAAGCTCCAAAACAGCAAAACCTGAGTGCTGGGATGATGTTCCATGATACACTTCTAACACCAACCTTCAGAAACATCTTTTTTACCCCAATACAGTACAACGGCAAAGTGCAGGAAGACTGAGACTGGTTTCTGCTCTTACTCCCTGCAAAGTTCAGATAACTGCAAAGTTCTCTTTAAAAAAACATACTCAAACTCAACTACTTCTTACTGAGCATTCATAAGATACATAAGTAATGTATTAATGTTTTCAGCTGCACATAGTGAACACAGAAACATTTCTTTATTTTACCAAATGGCCAATTTCTGTTTCAGCCTGATTTCGTTAGATAAAATTATCTGAAAACACATTTCAAGTCTAAAGGAAATTTAGAAACATCTCAAAATAGGGAATGACAACATGGTATGACAGGAAGGAAAAAAATACTAAAAAATATCGAAACGCTTTGGACTTGCATCATTCAGGGAGGTGGCACTACTGAGCCATAACAAGTCTGGAAAGCTGCAGACTTACATCACATTGCATACATAAAAAACCCACATCGACAGATGCTGACAAAGAAACTTTCCAAAGCAGACCAGGATGCTGCTCGTTCAGGGCCGTAAAGCAGCTTTGCCAGTAGAAAACTTTCACCAGCTCTGTGCCTCCACTGGAATGCTCTGTTGACTTATCTTTAGCAAAAGCTCATCTACTGTAAACGAATGCTCTGTTGACTTATCTTTAGCAAAAGCTCATCTACTGTAAAACCAGCCTTGGCTTTTGAATCACGAATTTGAAGTAAAAATTCAACAAAATAAGAACTCCGAAGTATTAAAAATTACATTGCAGCTAGTGCCAGTCACTGTACAAATTCATTCATTTTGCAGATAACCTTCCCCTTCCACCTCACCCAATTCTTTTTCATTCAACTGTGAAAGAATCAAATTTGTGAAAGGCCTTCTCAGCTACACTGCACATGATTTTAATCATAAAGTCAGATGAGAAGTGGAAACCATGTGGGAAGAAGTATCAAGTACTGCAGTTTCTTATCTAAGATCTGCTGTTCCTTGTCATCATATAAGAAATATTAAGCAAAATAGACAGCTCCACATACTTGTATTTAATGTTAGAAAAATTATTCCAGTAGCTCAAGAGATAGATTCAGAATTTTGAAGCCTTACACTAGAAGAAGAAAATTTAATCTTGCCTGGAGGCTTTTGAACACTACTCTACTTGGGATTGACATTTATGTTTAAAAAGAGACTGTGGAATAAACTAAGAAAACATAAGCTCAATAAACAGGGTACGATGTACATTTTTTCATTTTATTTGCAAGTCTAAAATATTCTACAATACAAAAAAAATCAGAACAAATATTTAAGTGTTGACAGTTTCAGCAATATGTTTTTAAAACAAAGCATCAAATTACTTTCTAGAAAGTTTACAGTTAACAATGCATCCTGGTAGTTTTTTAAACACACTGAACAGTATCTTCATAAACACATGCAGAGATAAGCATGCCATTCCAGCCACAGCAGCTGCTTTGATTCATGTTTATGAAATGCTTAAAATTCTTGGAATACACATACACTGCAAAAAGAAGATGCAGTGACACCATGGATCTCAAAGCAAGCCAGTACTAGCCTACTATCTATGCTGTTACTGAACATGAAGATGCAGCAGGATGGGCTTGGTGTGGGCTCGCATCTAGGAAACAGACCGTTAAGTACGTATCCTGTTGCTAGTGCACAGAGAGCCTCTTTGACGTCTCTTCAGCAGCATCATTAACCATTACCACGCACTAACACAAGCACACGGCAATGTTTCAGACACACCTTTCTACTGCTGTGCTGACTGATACACCTCAAAATAAGTACTGTACCATTAATAAGCACCAAAATACATTCATGGCTTAATCTGTCAAAAGAGTAATTATAGTATAAATCTTTGTCCTGAGTTATAGCACTTAAATAGCAAATAAGCTACTACAGGATGATAAATCACTAGCGACTATTAGAGGCTGTTACCATATAGATTTCCCTACAGTGATCTATGTGAAATGAAACAAAACATTCGGATTACCTCCCAGTGAAAAAGTTGCACCTTACAAGTCACTAACTTCACGTGATCCGAGGAAGATGTAGGTGTATTTGGTAAGCATCTACATGCTTGAGGATGTCTCTATTTAGAATGTAACAAAATGCCAAATAAAGGTTGCGGCTGATGACTAAGGAATGCATTAGCTCAGGATATGGTTATGAATTTCATTAGATGTTTTGATGACTGAGGGTTGGTTTTTTTTAATTATTATTTTTAGATTAAAAGGCAACTATCAAAAATAAAGGCCAGAACTGCAGAAGTTAATTAACACTAACAAAGCACAACAGCATGAGAAAGCTATTCATTGCCTTTGCCCCAAAAACAAGATATGACATAAAGGGGCACCCTCCCATGGCATTGAAAACAGCTTGCGTAACTCCTGCTCTTCACCGACATGGATATCTTGAGCTCATGTCATTGATTTTCAATTCTCGTCAGCATTGCATTTTTCTGACTGACCTTCATACAGCAAATTTTCAATCTGCTTGTTGTTAACTTACTGAGCTCCTCCCTCAGCTCGCAGTGAACACCCCTCACGTGCCACAGAAGGATTGTAAAGACACACAAGCAGCTCGAGCTCCAGCACATCTCCAGCTGATGACCAATTTCGTATCAACAAAGTCAGGTACTGACTGAACAAGCTTATATCCCTTCTGCTGTCTCTTGTAAAAAGACACAGGGCAACATCACTTCCAGGCAACAGCGTGACTTTTAGTTAACTTGGTGTTTTGGGTCTCAAGTTAACTTGACACCGAGTCCTGTGGTGCACATCATTGCACAGCAGGGGCCTGTTCTTTTAGGCTGCACTTACTGAAGACGTAAAATTCACTGTCTCCAGCCAACACTTTCACACTTCGTCAAAGAGCCTTCTCCACACTCTGCCGCCGGTAATAGACATCCTCACAAAACACAAGGAACTGAGCAATCAGAGAAGTTACTCAGTTAAGCAACAGCATCTGCACAGCATTGCCGCAGCAGCTGGCATTTCGCTACAGTAGGCAGTAATTGTTTCCATTAATAGATTCAAACCATGCCCAGGGCGGGCCAAATAAGCAAAGACACTATACTACTTTCCCACCATTAAGGACAGTCTGTCCATGCAAGAGACACCGGCAACACAGCCAGAGGCAGCTACCGCTACTCAATCTGCACCCAACTGTAGAGGAATGAAGGACTTCAAATCTGATAACGTCTCAAACACAACAGCGACAAGTGCGTTGCTCAATTTAAAGATTTAGCTCTAATCTTATTACTAGAAGTACCACCGTGTTGACTCCCCGAACCACAGACGCCTGCCTGCATGTGCTGCACTGCAGGCCTGACACCAAGAAGGGATTCGCTTTATCCCTAAAACCTCGTACCAAGATTCGCACCCCAGCTCTGTGCGACACACAGACCTGCACAGCAGGGCAGCTGGTGTGCACTGGTTCTCTCTGAGCTCAGGTTCTGCAGAACAGGGACTTCTTAAGCACCTCCTGAAGTATTCTGAATCTAGCCCACACCTGGGTCACTACAATGTTTACAAGTATCATTTAACTTTAATTTTTTAAACTATTAAATTACAGTGAATCTAATTAGAAGTCTGAACTCTTACTACACGCACATTTAATAAACCTACCAGATGTACAACAGAGCAAAGATAATCCTGTTTTCAAAACAAGAAAGCTGTCTCTACTATTTAGACTAAGGGGGCAGAGGAGGTGAAAATAAAACTTTTCCTTTAGTCCTGATCTTCCCAAAGGAAAGGACAAAAACAAATTCCATTTTAAAAAAGCTGCACATTTTTAAAATTCATAATTCATTTCAATAAACAACACATTCAAGGTGTATTGACTAGTAATCCACATCTCAAAAAACACCTCCGGCTGCAGTAATAGGCAAGTGCATGCATACCTGCCCCTTCTAAACACAGGCAGCTAAGCCTGTCTAAAGGCCTACTAGTCTTTTTAATCAATCTTTTCATGTTCCACAGTGTGGGCATTTCTAACATCATAAAACAGAAAAACTGGACAAGTTCAAAGCTGAACCTCATTTTACTGTGTTCTACTCAGAAATATTTGAACATAATACTCAGTAGTCCAAAAGCAGAGAATGGCTACAAAGCAGTGATTGCCTAAACATGGTAATACCAAGCACAGTTTTCCTTCTCTTCGAACACTTTATCTATTTTTGTTCTGCAATACTGCCAGCTAAGTACTACTAGCTGCTTACCCACAATCCCAACAGCCTCCAACGGTAGTTTCCTCTAGCAATGCCATTTAAAGACCAAAGCACAAGGTCCTAACAGCTGTCTGGATCTTATAAACATGGTAAAATAATGGATGTTGCATTTACAGTTCAGGCTACCTTAGGAAGAACCAAGAGCCATCCCACAAACTTGTAATCCACAATACCACGTGTCTCATTTTGTTTCAAATTACATGGAATTTAAGAACAGCGATTTCAAGGAACTGCATCTAGTGTCCCATCTGAGGCATGAATGAATTAAAGCAATGCAAAAAATAGCTCCGAAATGCCATTTTCCAAACACACACTTCGTAATTCAAATACAGCTCTTCTGCAAAGGTTCAAAGCTAACAGTTCACATCCTGAACATTGATGTCTAACAGGAAAGTTAACAGAAGAGGTCAAAGTCAGATTACTTTTACAATTTCCTGCAGACAAGTTGCTGCCTGTCATTATTTTATGATCTACCTCAGACAGGTGATAATTTCAAGTATACACATCAAAGACATGATATTGTTGATCATTCCTTCAGATATGGAAATAATTAGCAGTTGTCCTATTTCAGCTTCCACAAGTTTCAGTTTGAAAAAGCGACCATTACCAGGAACGCACATCGTCTCCCTGCAATGGCGCTCTTCTCTCATCTCTGATGTTATTCAAAGCAACGTATCAAAAAAGATAAAGTGCCACAACCACCACATGAAGGACTATGTACTAAAAACCATCCAAAATCATGTTTCCTCCAAGGCAGGGGGAGCAACAGCTGTTTTCTGGAAACAGAAGTCTTAGGACAAGCTGCGTAAGAATGAAATCTGTTGCTCAGTTACTCATCTTTGAAAGTATCATGACCTACAAAAACTAGAAAGACACACATATACACATCTGTTCCTAGCTATTTATTTTATTAAAGACCTTAACCTACTCAAAAAAGCCACCATATATTCTGGAATCTTTACTAATTTAGAGCAATAAGAAGAGTTTTACCTACATAGAATTGGGCCTTGGTGCTACTTGTCTGTTATCAAAATGAAGATGAAAAAGACAGAACAAGCAAGTCATAAAATGTTGGGGTTTTTTTTAAAAAAAAAAAAAAAAAAAAAAAAAAGAGTTAAGCCAGGCAAGAAAGATACTTTTGGAGAGAAGTGGCAATTTTAAGTTCAGCTGCACACACTGATGATTTCTTTCTTATTTTCTGCCCCGAAATTTTTAATAAGGCAAAGTTTGCACAAGGCTACTGTGCTCTAATGGAAGAAATTGCCCAACAGACAAATTTTTGTTGCAGTCAAAACTACAGTTGAAATAGTATTTCAGTTCTACTGTCTCCATAGTTCCTTGTTTATTTCTGTCAAGACAAATATTTTGCTTACTAAAGGAAAAATCACATCATGAAGAACTGTTGTCAGGGAACTAAAATAAAACTTTTCAGATCCTATGCATTAAAAAGCGTAGCTGAAAGGAAAAGTTGGAGGAAAGCGTATTTTAACAATCAGAAGCAGAGGAGGAACCTGGCAAAACCTCATTTGTCCTACTAAAAAATAACATCCCTAAGGTAAAGTCAAATCTTTCATAAACCTAGAGAGAGGTGTGAAATTTCCATTGTAAAAAATTACTCAAATATTTTGAAGGATTGTGTGTAACTCCATACTCTAATTATCTCATAGTTACATTTTAATACTGTACCTTATTGCCAACAACCAAATACAAACATTTATAGCAAGACAGTAGGATGTATACAATTGGCTTTGAAACATAATACCCATTTCTAAAAGACTCTAAGTTAGAACAATTTTTTCAGGAAGAGTGTACTTTTTGAGAAAGGAAATTCAGATTCCCAGGTGAAGACAGAAAAAAATCAGAGGGTTCCCAGAAAGACAAGATGTTCTTCTGGGGAAGAAAGAGGAAATCTATATTGGTTTGGGGGAGGAAATGGATGAGAGAGGTAACTGAAATGACACAAAAACACACTTAGGCAGCTAGAAAGGGAACTACTGCTACTAATAACAGTAAAACAAGGGTTAAAGGTATGAAGTCCAACAACCAACTTACAAAAACTTTGCCAGCACCGGAGATTATACCTGATACCAGCTAATGAAAACCGTTCCTTTCTGAACTCTGTCTCCTATTATTTTAGTCAATAAAGATTTTCCTGTGCCTTTCAGGCTCAGACTGTTCAGTTTTATTACATTCTAGTTTTCCTCCTTTGTTAGTTTAGAATGCCAGAAGTCCTGTGTCTGCGGGGAATGGCAGGTCTGCTGCTTATAAAAAGACAGAACACTTGTATTTAATAACAATTACTATTTTGTAGCTGTGTTTGTTAAGGTGCAGATGCTGTGTGGTCTAGCAGTTAGAAGATGCAGTCAATACCTTGTTCTAATTTATGGTTATCACTTATTGCTTTACCTCCAATACAACAGCGGAAGTTGGACAAATGACAGCACTGCCAGAGATTTTAGGCTTTTTTCACCACTTGTAAAACTATCATTACTTGCCCATCTAAAATGCTTGAGAAATATCCTTAATAAAACCTAGGGATTGATTAATAGCATGCATCTGAACTTAGATTTAATTCAAAAACTCCGTACAGAACAGGCAAAGCTAATAAAATTTGATCTTCCTAGCCATGGGTATTCTTCCGAGAGCAAATTTTATAATATTATAATTATTAAAGAGTTATCTGATTTTATTTTAGAAAATTCTGTCAATACCCTTAAAATTATAACTAAGAGAACAAAGCAAATAAAAAGCATGGTCCTGAATTCCACCCCCACACCCTACAGTCTCATGGCCTCAGCTCAATTAAGAAAAGCAGCCCTAGAAATCAAATTTGCTTTAGAAGGCTACTTATTCTTATTCCGAAGTGCAGTACAAACTTGTACTTCCATTCAGCTAGAAAAGGGAAATTTCCATATAAAAAGATAAAATGTAAAAAGGGAAAGGTAAGACTAAACAGAATATTAAAATAATGCAATATGCTAGAGAAAGACCAATTAATCACCCTAACAAGTGAAATCATTTTTGCAATGACATGGTTGCTCTGAAAGAAAAATCCAGTTGAGCTATATAAAAACATGCTACACAAAGAAAACCAAAAATCCATTTGACATCTCTAACCCTGCCAAGGCATCAATCCAAGTACAAGCAGCAACCACTCAGCAATTCAGAGCCAGTTTATACAGTCATTTTATGGTGGGTACACATAGAATAATAGAATTTGTTCTTCATCATGAGAAATTAAACTATTTATCTTGAGTAAAAAACAGAAATCAACAGTTTAGCACTGAAGAAAATGTAAGGACTTTTGCAAATCTCTAGAAAGTCTATTAGGCATCTCAACAGGTGACATGCAACATCCGACATTTAGAAGGCACCCAAACTATATGTTTGCACTAGCGTGAGTTACTTCTGATCAGCATCTCTCACTGATATTTCCAATCCACTCACATCAGGCAGTTGCTTCAAACACATAAGTCACACATGTAACAGCCGGCCAAATTCCAGCCTCACAGTGGGCTGCGAGCAGGACAGCTATCACCTGCCAACACAGCTATCAACCGTGAGGTCACACACAGGCGTCACAGCTCACCCGTAAGGCTCTATGCCCAGAACCAGAAGCCAATTCCAACCAAGTAAGAGAATTTATACACGTTACAGGTATTAAAGCCAGATAAACACTAGCCACACAAGGTCTCAAAAGACAGAGAGGCACTGCACAGTCTCACTGAATACCTGCAGGCCAATGTGCACAACAAGCAAACTTCACACGTTACAGGCTCTTTATTAAACCATCTGGCCCTTAGGCTCTTTAGCCTCTTGAAATAATGATTTTTAAATCTTAATTCTGTTCTTGCTTTGTAAACTGTATTTGTATTTGTCGTGGTTTAACCCCAGTCGGCAACTAAGCACCACGCAGCCGCTCACTCACTCCCCCCCCAGTGGGATGGGGGAGAGAATCGGAGGAGTAAAACTGAGAAAACTCATGGGTTGAGATAAAGACAGTTTAATAGGGAAAGCAAAAGCCGCGCACACAAGCAAAGCAAAGCAAGGAATTCATTCACTACTTCTCATCAGCAGGCAGGTGTTCAGCCATCCCCAGGAAAGCAGGGCTCCATCACGCGTAACAGTTACTTGGGAAGCCAAACGCCATCATGCCGAATGTCCCCCCCCTTCCTTCTTCTTCCCCCACTTTATATACTGAGCATGATGTCATATGGTATGGAATAGCCCTTTGGCCAGTCTGGGTCAGCTGTCCTGGCTCTGCTCCCTCCCAGCTTCTTGTGCACCTGGCAGAGCATGGGAAGCTGAAAAGTCCTTGACCAGTGTAAACTCTACTCAGCAAGAACCAAAACATCAGTGTGTTATCAACATTATTCTCATCCTAAATCCAAAACACAGCACTCTACTAGCTACTAAGAAGAAAATCAACTCTGTCCCAGCTGAAACCAGGACAGTATTTCATGTCTTATACCTGTCACATCCACTCACTTTAAAGAGTTAATATTATTCTTATTATAGCGGTGTTATGACAGAGGCCATATATACATTTCAATAAACAGGAGGAAACCCCCCCCCATACTTTCTAAAATCGAATAGTCTCAAGAAAAACAAGACTTCCATTTTACAGATGGGATGCTAAGACCCACAGAGGCAGCATGACTTGTAGAAGATCACACAAAAATCTGTTAAAGGGGCAGGAAACAAGCACAGATCTTTCAAGACCCAGGCCAGCACATTAGCCACAACAATGGTTCTGAAGACAATGTAAGTTGGATTTAAATTAAACTGGTGTGATTACGGCTATACTCCAGTATGCGGATTAACGTGAGAAGCACCTTCACATCTTGGACATGTAAAAATAGAAAAGGTCTCAACCTTTTCTGCTGGAAAACTATAAAAGCATGACATACCACCTTTGAAAAAAACCCATGTTCTCACACTACAGTTTCTTCATAACTACTATGAACTCGATCAAAAATATTCTTAATAAAACCTTGATTAGTAGGAACGTGTTCAGATAAAAATCTCTATAACCGTGCAAATGATTTCACACTCCTCGGCTTTAAATACATCTAACAGATCAACCTAAGTTGAGCAGTCAACAGGTAACTGAAGAGATAAGCATGCAACGTAACTATTCCCTTTGCACCTCCCTGTCTTTCCCCACGCTCCCTCAAAGGAAAGAAATCTTTTCCTGTTCTGATCTATTTTTACAGTCTAGTGCATTGGTATTTTGGATTATTTCCAAGGGTATTCTTTACTGGGGCATCACAACTAAATGCCAGATTTCAAAATTATTTTAGCATATTCTCATAGGCTACTTCACAGAACAACACTGAATTAATAAAGGATCTAGAAATTACAGCCTTTTCAAATGCAAATACGTTAAAACCTAGTAAACAAACTACCATCACTAGCATAAAATTCAGATTCTGCGTCTTATTCCCCCACAGGTTACATCAAGTTCTTAGCAGCCTGCACTCAAGGGAAATTTCTGAAGGCAGCATGCACAGCCAGTTTAAGTCCTTACCTAATCGACAGCTTATTTTTTTGAGCAGTTAATCAAGCATCAGCTTCTAAACCTGGGAGGCCAGTCGGAATCTCCGCTCTCCCCATCCCGATCTGGGTACCTCCGACGCCACTCAGGAAGCCCGGAGAGGAAGGTCTGGTCCTTACTTCCCAGGGATGCAAGCCCAAGGCAGCGATCCCCGGCCGGAGCTCCCCCTCGCCCGCTTCCCCCCTGCCCGCTCCCCGCCACCGCAGCCGCTGGAAGGCCCCGAGCGAGACCCTCCGCACCCCGCTGCTCCCCTCACAAAGCCGGGCGAAGCGCCTGCGAGCCTGAGACGGGGGGAACCGCGGCCGGGTCTTTATTTGGGGCACGGCGCCTGGGGTTTTTACCTTTCTCCCTGCTTGGTGTTGGAAGGCGGAGGGTGAAGCACAGTCTGGTTCCCTTCCATCTCCACGATGCACTTGGTATTCAGGTCCAGCTCTGCAAGGCGACACGGCGGGGGGCTGTACCCGGGGCGGGAGCACCCCCCCCTTCCCCTGGCACGCCGGGGCAGCTCGCCCCTCGGCGGGGGCCGGCTCCCAGCCCTGCCTGAGCGAGGGGCGGCGGGGGGTGTCCGTGAGGGGGCTCGCCCTCCCGCCGGCGCGGGGGAGCAGCCGGGGGTGCGGGGGGACGCCGCGGCCGCCTCAGGCGCGCCCCGGTGCCGCCCCCTCCCCACACCCCACACACACACCCCCCGACCGCCTCCGCGCCCCGGGACCCCGCCGCCCTCTTCCCCAGCGCCGCCCGCCGGTTACCTCTCCTGTTCATCGGCCGGACCCTGACGGCAACTTTCACCTTGGTGTCCGACATCTTTCCCCCCCCCGGTCCCGGGAGCGGCGGGCGGCCCCGCTCAGCGGCAGCGGCGGCTCGTGGCCTCGCAGCGCCGCGCAGAGCGACACGGCGGAGCGCCAACGTCCATGCCGGGCCGGGGCGAGGGCGGGGGGCCGGGGCAGGCGGGGAAGGCGAGAGGCGGCGAGGGAGGGACGGAGGGAAAGGAGGAGGGTCCGGCGCCGGGGAGGGCGGTGGTGGCGCAGCCCCAGTCGCCTCCCTGCTCAGCCGCGGTCCGCACCGGCGCTGGCGCTGGCTGCCGACGGCCTCGTTTGCATAACCGCTGCTGCCACTGCCGCCTCCCCGCCAATCCCAACCGCCATCTTCCGCCTCCTGCCGCCGGGATCGCGGCGCCCAGGCAAGCGGCGAGGGGGCTGAGCAAGGCCGGGGCGCCGGGAAGGAACGGAAACGCCCGAGCGCCTTCGGAACGGGGCCGGGGAACTCCCCGCCCTCCTCGGGCCGCCGCTTCCGCCGAGCGGTGGCGCTGAGGGCGGGAAGGGGGCGCCGTCGCCCCCCCCGCGCATGCGTGAAGCGGGCAGGGGGAGGCGGGCTCGGCGCTTCGCCCTGGCGCTGAGGGACGGAGGGCTGACCTGGGGCCCGCAGCGGGGCTGCGAGGGGTTGTCCCTGTCGCTCTCCCTGTCCCTGTGCCCTCAGGGCCTTCCCGAGAGCCGCCGCCATGCTTTGTGCAGATGTGTGCTGTCACCACAGCCCCGCTGGCTTGTCCGGCTGGACACCCAAGTTTCCTTGCAGCGAGGAAAGACCACAAAGAAAAGCCCACAAACTGCCTCGAGCTAAGTGTCGTGGCGCTCGGGGATTTTTTTTTTTTTGACAAAAGATGCGCAACGCTCAGTTAGAAAATACTGTCCTGCCTGGCGCAGTCCTGGCGCTGGGTGCTGCGCCTGGAGGTGACGGAGCAACGAGCCCAGCCCCAGCCTGCGCTTCGCCTCCTGGGATGAGGGCTGCCTGCGCAGCGCTGAGGCCGCTCGTGCCGAGCTGCTTTCCCGGGCGGTGCCGGGCCACCATTGGCACATGCCTGCCCAAACGCCACGGGACAGAGCTGTTTCCATCTGCTAGCGGCGCGCTCAGCGTTGGGGCGAGGCGTTAGAAACAGCAGCGCATTACCCCAGCAGCCACAAGCTCCAAGGGTGGCTGAGCTTCCAAGCCAGATTTGGCTTTCCAAGCCAAGAAAGATTTTTAGTTAATGCTGCAGTAGGCTTACTATCCCAGGATAGTCTTGTTTTTGAAGTGTCCTGTTAAAACTTTGTTGTCTCCCCAGAAGTGTTTCCTTAGCTTCAGTAAAATACCTTCCACAGAATCAATCTTTGTCATCGATGCAGCTAACTGGCAGGAATCCCAGTGCACAATGGCGATGCCTGTAACATTTTCTTTATGGAAAAGACAGGCTCAAACCCAAGTGGGATTATTCTGTCTACTCTGGGGCTAAACCACTGTAGGGAGAATGGGCTAAACAACAAATGATGAATAGATAGCTGCGCTAAGAAAGAGCAGACCTTTCAAACAGAGGTGAAAACAACGGATGGAGCTTAGAAGATCGACATCCCCCCCAGCTGCCAGCACACCAGCCAGAAGAACCCTGCAAAGCGACTGAGAGGAGTGTCTCTGGAGGAGGCTCAGCTGCCCCAAACGGCCACGGCCTGCAGGAATGCTGAAAGGAAATGAGAGATGCATTCAGTGCGGCAAAAGAGAAATGTTACCAAATAGAGCCGGGCATCTGGAGAACGTCACTAGCAGAAGCCGGCGCACGTGGATTTCTTGGCTGTGGAAGCAGGCGTAAGGAATGAAGTTCGTTATGAAATGCATTGTAAGCATGTGGCTCAACGAGTAAAGAAAGGGAACGACTGTTGAAATGAGACATCCTACTTATGACTGTAGACTGTAAGAACCCAGATCAAAGTAAGCACTGGCCTCAAGATAAGGCGTGGAAGTCTGAAATGGCTGTGCAGAAATGGAGAGTTGTTCAGTGAAATATGGATGCTATTGGGAAAAGAGAAGACATCCAACAGATGGAAGGGAAAATATTCCCTTCCGTCTCGATTTTCCACCTCTTAGTGGAAAAACTACATCATTGCAAGATTAAATAAAAACAATTATATAGCTGAAGAGAAAACTAAAGGGAGGCTTTATGAGATTGACTATGATTTTGGCTGTGGGAAGAGTCTTGGGAAGAAATTTTTCACTAATGTCTGCAATAGGCTTGTGAATTATATTTGCAGGTACAGAAAGCCATCCATGCAAAAGCATTTGAAAAGGGAGATGTGACCTAGTTTGTTTCTAATACAGACTGTAGCTTTTCTCTTCTTGTGAAATCCTGATTTTTTTTCTGGTGTTAGGTAATGCGGAAAGGGATTTTTGCTCTTCCATTCACATCAACGTGCCCCTGAAAAACAACTGCCAAGATGAGGTGCTGGTTCCACCAAGTTTTTCTCTCCTCTTGAGGAAGAGCTTTTGGCAACATCTGTACCATGACCTGACCAATATCTATTATGCAGCATGCATGTTAGCAGAATATATTTCTGGTCTCCCTTAAACCATTGGCATTATGGCAGAATTGGAAGAGAGTTACATTATAGAGACCCCCATGAGATCGTGAGGTAGCCCAAAGAGCAGTCTGTGAAGGACTGCAGGAAGTGAGCGCAATTCAGGCCAAGGAGACGTTTCTCTTCTGGCATTGTGTTTCCCCGTCGAACACAAGCTACATATGAACCCTTTACATCTCTGTCTTTCTCTGCCCGTAGCAACTGTGGATGAATGTCTCTCACCTGTCAGCATTTGTTAGCTTGATCCATTTACATGCCCCGTGGGAACTGGCGAGGGATACTGATGGGTCGTTCACCCCATCAGACTTAGCTGCCAGCTACCCCAGACATGCTGATGGATGGAGATACCAGATGAGGAATGACAGCTTACTGCTTCAGCAATGCGTAACGATGAGAGCTGGAGAAAGTTGAGGGCTGATGGTGGGTGAGGGGAACAGGGATGTGGAACACAGGGACAAGTCATTGAAGGCATCCCTTCCCTGATTTCCTAGTCCTGTCCCTGCTTTCCTCCACCCCCCTATTTTGTTCTGGGTTCTGCACCACTGCAGTCAACAGGAATTTTGCAGCTTCACTAGGGGCCAGGATTGAATCTTTGTCTGTCCTCTTGCTTTCCATCTGTTTCATTGTCGTTTCTTCCCTTTCAGCATTTCCATTACATTTGTCCATCGATCCACAGTTCAGCAATGACCATAAAGAAAATACCCACTTTTGTCTAGTGGGAAGTTCCAACTGCTCCTCATCTTCCAAGGCATAACACAGATAATGTGATTTGACATGAAGGCATGCCCACGCCTATCCCCATATGTTCTGAGCAGGAGGACTGAATGCTCTACTTCATGATGTGGAAACGGGGGGGGAGCGACGCTGTGCGCCGGGGCAGAGTTGATGCCCTGAAGCCCGCCAGTAGGGCAGAGTGTTCCACTGACCTCCTTTCTTCGGTGAAGGGCAGAGAGAAATGTCATGGTGCCTGCCAAGAATATCCATCTTGTCAGCAGCGTCCCCAGCCCCTATCTTGATGGGCCTGACTGGTGAACGCTGTCACCAGCACGTCCTGACTTCATCTTGTGTTTACACGGAGCCAGAGAAGAGGAGGAGCTGGCAGTAGTGAGAGCATGGGAAGCAAAGCAGTGTTTTCTCTTTCAGTGTTCAAAGTGTCAAAAGAAAGACAGAGTGTTTGATTTTACAGCACCCGAAGTCCAAAAGATGCCTCACAATGAAGATTTTTACTACCAAATTTAACCCCAAGGCACATATTTTATAAGATTGACTGAATGAACGTTTTCTTTGGGTCCCAAATTTTTACTGAGCATTTTTTAAATCAAAATTAACAGAGAAAAAACAAAATTTTATTTTCAACCCAAACACATTGCATCATCATCCAGTCTGAGAGAAAGAGGTAAAATGAACCACTACTGTCATAATGAAACAACAGATATTTTTAAGGTTAATAGTCTAATATATTACACTTAGGTTAGGAAAAAGCATAGGAAGAAATCGTAGCTCTAACAAAATAATTGATAAATATTCCACTGATGTTGGTGAAAAAGAAGAATGGAAAATAATTTGGTTTTTTTTAAATAGCATTAGCATGTTGGACGGAGGCCTGGACATTTCTAGAAGGGAGAAATATTTCATATTGGAGGGGCGGGATAAATATTACTTTATATTTTGACAGGACATAAATGAGTGTCCTGTCATGCACACAAACCTTGTATTTTTTCATTGGATAAAATGAATGTAGAGAGCACCCTAGGGAACTTGCCTTGCCTGCCATAATTGTATGCTGGGAACCAAATTCCATCCTCACGCACATCACTAGCTTTGCGAGTAACCCGCTGGACAGGTATGTTGAACTTACAACAGAATACCAGGAGGAGCAGATTTTTATCCAGTGCCCTCAGCCAGGTTCTCAGGCTGGCTTTTCCCATTTCCCTTTTTGCTCCAAATTCAAGCTGGACATTAGTCAGGCTGGGATGTTTGCCACCCTCTGTCTTATCAGAGATCTGTTTCTGACTGTCTCTAAAGCTGTGCTGGAGGCATGAAATTGTCCCTTAACGGTCCAGCATATTTATGGCAACACTCGGGCCCAGGAAGGGCTGTGCTGACAGATGCTCTTCTGACACTCAGAAAGGAAAAGAAGTCGTTTTAATTGCCAAAGTTAGGAATAAATGCAGAATATATGCACCTAAACATTATCCTGCCTGAGAGACACTGCTCAAAGCTCCATGAGGTGGCTGACAGCGATGTGGTTTAGATTCCTGCGTAGTATATTTGCCTTAACAGGCACTGCAGATTAAGCCTACCTCAGCTCTGAACAGAGTTGGCTTACAGGCTCTCTCAGTGGTGAACAGAGTAAATACTGTTCTTACAGGCTATTTACATACGTTTTGAATGACCTGTGTGGCTTTACCTGGATGGGGTCCTAACCTCTGCTGGGGACCCTACTTCTGCCTCCACACCCACCCTGGGTGCCCTGAGAGGGATCAGAGGTGAAACAATGACAGCGAGTGTCCCTGAGGCAAGGCGCAGTCATGTCTCCATCAAGCTGAAACGTTCCTTGCTGCGAGGGGAAAAATATCAAATGCGATTTCACTGATCGGATCCGATGTTTTCTCCCTGCCTCTGATACAATACTGCAATAGCCTTTTAGAAACTTCAGCCCAATATTCAGCACAGTGGATGAGACTAACCCGACTGTGAGAGGAGCTGCTCGGTTTTAACTACATTTAACTACATGACCATTCTGCAGAGGATAATCCCTTCGCTCCACTCAGGGAAGAACAGGGGGCAGGGAACTCTGTTCCCCATCTCCTCTCACTTAGCAGGAAGAAATAGTTTCAGATTACTCTGGGAACTTTAATGGTCATTGCTACCTACAGATGAAAAGTCATATTAATAGAAATAAATGAGCTTAGAAGCAGACTAATGCAGCTATAGCCAGGAAACTGATGGCATGCAAAGAAGGGGAAAAAAAGCAGCAAGAATAATTCTTTATATTGCTCAGATACATTTCCCTACACTCTGGAAGTCTGACCGAAGTTTTTAATGAATCCAAAGTGAACCTTTGTGTCATCTCAGGAGGGATTTGGTTTCTGGCAGGGAATTTAATGTCCCTGCAATCCTAACCTCAGATATGGGCCATAGTTCTCTCCTCCTCCAACAGCTAGTTGTGTGCTGTGTAGCTCACATTCCTTAGCTGTCAGGGAAAGAAATGATACACTGATGGGTTTATTTACATTTTTGTTGCTATTGATGTTAATTATCTGTATGCCATCCCTTTTTCACCTCAGGAAACACTCCACCCCGACTCAAATACCTTCCTAAATTTATTTATACTGGGGAGAGCAGGGCTGTGGGTATTCATCCTGTATTCACAACCAGGTGATATCGTGACGAAAGCATACGTAGTTGGGGCTGTTACCACTCGAGTTATTTCCATCAGAGAAACAGAAGGTACGGAGGACATCATTGTAAAAAGCGTGGCTGAGACTCCACCTGGAAAACTCAGTACAGCATTTAGGGGAGAGGAGTTCAAACTGGAACAGACCCACAAAAGGGTTACTGGGAGGACTGGGGAGCGGTGAATATGACCAAACAAGAGCAGACTAGAAAAGTTCAGTTTGTTTAGTCTAGCAAAATGAAGACTGAGAGGGGATATGGCTGTTTATGCGTCCTTTCAGGCCATTTAAAAGCACGGTGCTACTCAAGTTCAAGGAAAACACTACCACAAGAACAAGTGGGTGTAAACTGTCTTTCATGCAGCCCTTTTATTCTGGGCTGCATTAGGAGGAGAGCTTCCAGCAGGTCAAGGGAGGTGATCCTTCCCCTCTGCTCAGCACTGGTGAGGCCACACCTGGAGTACCGTGTCCAGTTCTGGGCTCCCCAGTAGAAGAAAGACATGGACTTACTGGAGTGAGACCAGTGCAGGGCTACGAAGATGATTAAGGGACTGGAGCATCTCTCCTTTGAGGAAAGGCTGACAGAGCTGGGGCTGTTCAGGCTGGAGAAGAGAAGGCTCAAGGGCAGGATCTTATCAGTGTGTATAAATGCCTGAAGGGGGGATGTAAAGAGGACAGAGACAGGCTCTTTTCAGGGGTGCCCAATGATGGGACCAGAGGCAACGGGCACAAACTGAAACATAGGAAGTTCCCTCTGAACATCAGGCAACACTTTTTCACTGTGCGAGTGATCGAGCACTGGCACAGGTTGCCCAGAGAGGGGGTAGAGCCTCCGTCCTTGTAGATGCTCAAAAGCCGTCTGGACATGGTCCTGCGCAACTGGCGGTAGGTGGCCCTGCCTGAGCAGGGGGCTTGGACCAAGTGACCTCCAGAGGCCCCTGCCAACCTCAACCCTTCTGTGATTCTGTGATTCTGTCTTGGAATGCACTCGGGCTGGAAATGAGTTGACTTCTACCCCCAGAGGAATGAATGGCCTCTTACACAGAAGACCAGAGGACTAAACCTAGCTACTTTTAAGAGTGAGCTTGATTGTATTAGATGCCATAATAGTAGAGAACCTGTCCTGCTGACCCTACCAGACACATGCCACTATACAGTCTTTGAACATCATGGTGATGATAATAGTCTATGGGAGTGGAAAGGGAAGGAAAAGGAAAGAGTTTTGTATTGTTAAAAAAGTAAGATTACAGGGTCCCACAGGTACCTGTGGTTAATATAAGTTATGAAAAGGGATTGATGTTAAATTAGTAGAGATTTATATTTTTTCCCTTTTTTTCCCTTTTCTACTATATATCAGTAGAAATCAGATGCTTCTCCTAAGAAACAACAGTCACAGCTGGTTTGTAACGTTATTTACAATTTAAATCAGTCGGCAGGCCCCAGCAAACTGAAGGAAGGGACAACCCTCCCATTATTCCCCCTACCCAGAAAGCTCTCACCCCTCTTCATCTTTATGATAAGGAATGTCTGGTATGTGAGCGTCACTCCAGCACATCCCTGCAATTCTCTTGTGACTGTGAATCCCAAATCGAGACTTAAGGGCGCTTGTGAGCAGGGAGCCGGCTCACGAACACTGTCCGGAGCATCACTACTTATTATGTATTTGCTAAGTGCAAGTGTGTGTCTTACCACAGGTACAAAAAGTGAGTCTGCAGTCTCCGAGTCTCTTCAGTTAGCTATCAGATACTACATGCAGTCTGTCTAACATGCAGCAATGCTCAGGCTCTGTTTTCAGAGGCGTGCTTTTTGCTCAGTAGGGATGAATGGGGAAGCTGTAAATATAAACAGCCTGATTAGTGGCAGCAGCCTCTTGGAACAGAAGTGCAGCATTCCTATTAGCCCATTTGCACTCAGTCACAGTCCCCTTGTTGGTTTACTTTCTGCTTTCAGAGAGAAGCTGAAGTTTGCTGGCTACCCTGTGTGAGACTGGGAAGCTGGGCTCTGCCCCTGGGAGGAGGCGGAGGGTGGGGAGGGAGGAGTGCATCCACCAAGCTTGCTTACTAAGTAAGCTGAGCTAGTAACCATGCTGGCCAAGCCAAAATTTCTCCCTGTGCAATTACTTTTTAGTGATGCTGGCAAATACACGCTCTAGCCAAACATCTTTTTAAAGTGTGGAGAAGAAAAGAAGCTATTGCTTGAAATAGATTAGAAAGGAGAACAGTAAACATCGGGAGGTCAGCATGTAAGGAAGCTGAGCGAGGGAAAGCGTTGAGAGAGGCGGTGGAATTGCATTTGTTAAAACACACGGAAGTCAGCTCAGGCCAGATCTTGGATCCATTCTGCTGTCTACTGAAGTCAACAGGAAGATTCACATTTAAGTTCAACAGGTTTCATCAGTTCCTGTGTAAGGTGGAAACAAGTGCTGAAGGTGCTCATTAAGGTGCGTAACAAGACTCTTTGAACTTTTATTTAGAAAACAAAACACCCAATCACTCCCCCTCCCAGTTCTTCCCAGCCTGAAGAAAACATACCAAATATAATTATCTCATAATCAGTAACAACAACAACAACAACAACAAAATTATCAGCAACAGATCATACTCTCATTGTTAGATTGAAGGCTGTAAAATAGTGCAACCACTGGGCGTCCTTTGTTGTCATGTCACTTCAGATTTCATCTTCTTTGATTCATGGCAAAAAGGCTTGCTCTTTACAGGTGAAAAAATTAGAGGAACAGACGGCCTATGCAGGCTTCCAAGCTTCTTGTAGCTTGTCTACACCAGCATTTGACAGGGAAACTCAGACCAGTTATAGGAGTCATCCACAAAATCCAGCACAGGAGGACCTCTGGATCACTGGGACCAGTCTGCTGCTATTGCAGAGAACCACAAAAAAAGCCAGTGACTTGCAAGTTAGTGACTTCTGATTTATTTTTTCCCACAGTCACTGCTACAAACGGAGCTGTACAGGGGAAGCCGGGGTTGAAGGGTTCCTAGAACTGTTAGTCCACACACAGTTTAACTTGTACAGTCCTTCACCCTTTTCTCTCCTGTAATAAAGCTTGCACGCCTGTCTCCCAAACGCATTCCCTGAATGACTTAAGTCCTTTCCCACCATTCATATTGTGATCTGAGGTTTCCTCCCTTTAATCTGACAGTAAAGATGAAAGGCTGTCTTAGAAAAGAATCGGGGCAAAACCAAAACATGGACAGAACCTCCAGGGGAATTAATCCATCTTCTGAAACGAAAGCGGAGTGAACACACATACACACCACACACTGTGACTAAACAATGGCTAATGAGAAATATAGTTCTGGAAGACACTTCAAGGGACTAAACAACCCACTGGGAAGAATGGGTGAGGGCTGTGCAAAAGGCACAAATAGGAACAACATGGTTGAATTTCAGAAATCAAAGATTTAGGCTTATTGTTAAGAGAAAAGACTTGAGATTCAAGCTCAACACAAGTGAGATGGTGAAAGTCCATCGCTCAATACAGATGTTTGAAAATAATTCAGTTGCATGACTTTTATTTCTCCAGTGAAAGAGATACAAGAAAGAGATACAAGAAAGAGAAGGTTTTCTTCTGCCTTCAAGGTACACTTTTTCTAAGTGGATGGCTTTGGTTTTTATCTCAGTAACATTGACAGAGTGGAAAGATGAGAAGAATAATATCAGCTGCATTTCAATGATAACACCATCCAAATACTGAACGGCTTTATGAACATCACGAAATAAATGATAAACAGACCTGTAGCTCTAATCCTGGGCTTGGGGCAACTTCAATTTCACTTTGCCATGCTAGGGAAAAAAGGGTGCACTTTTCACCTGGTCTTTAAAAGCCAGCATTCCTCCACCTGAAATGAAACAAAAAGTGGCTAACTACCCTGCAACCTTAAAAATCCTTTCACATAGTCTTCCTGGGACCTAGAACCTACAGTGAGTCTCTACCACAATGAAAATATCGTAACTTTCCTAAACTGTTGGCTAAGACCAATAACCTCCTCTTCAGGATCTGCAAGAGCAGTTCAGGTATAAGGTCTCCACTGATGCCAGTCCGGAGTGAGTCGTGCCCCAGATTGCTGGTTACTGAGCAACCCCACATCCCAAAAGGCAGGCGGTGGACTGAGCCACTCGGTCTGATGGACTCGTAGGAACCAGGCAAGGGTTCAGTATGTTGCAAAGAAATAAATAAGAAAAGCTAAACCATTACATTAAATTTGTTTCACAAAAGATTTCTGATGTTGAAAGAAAGTCATAATTAGTTACAATACATTCTAAACATGGGCAGGGCTTTCAGCACGTAAAAAAAAAACCAAAGCAGCATTCCCAGAAATTGTCATCATAAAGTCTGCTGCAAAGACTTCTCCAGAGCAAACCTCTGCACTAGCCTGAATCTACCTGACTTCAAGCCCAGTCCTGCAGCATTTTATTTATGTGGACAATTCCATCTGCAGTACTCATGACTGCACAGATAAACTATTTGAGACAGAGCAAGCCTCAACTCAAACAAGTCACTGTAAGGAATAATAAGAATAGAAAAAGACTAATACACGTATTTGAAATACTTCTGGCTCCCTAATGTCATGCTGTAAGTTGAGTGGAAGTTGGTGCAGAACTCCCTGAAGAGCCCTATTTCCTAATGTCCTAATTAAGGAAAATGCCAAATAAGGGAGCCAGGCACATCCTTTTCGTATGAAGATGATTATAAATTTTTAATACTTAATCCATCTGACTCTTTTTGATAGATTTCTTATAAAGCATATCTTTAATGACATTATATTTCTTCTCACGTTAGCTCCTTAGTCTGTAATAGTAAGAGACATAATTGTTCTTTGTTTCTTACTTTCAATACGGGTCAGTAGTTACTAAATACTGGTTAATACTGGTTAAATTCCATAGTCCATATTATTCAGGAAATCATGCCAGGCAAGCATTAATACTTTCATATGGGTTTCATCTTTTATCTATTTATATTTGGAAAAAATAACAGTAAATGAGTTACCTCCTGTGATTATGTAAGTGTGATAGTTCTTTCAAGATGATCTGCTTTGTATTAGAAGTTTTAAAAGCAAGCTTTGATAAAGGACATCTTTCTTCTTTTTTACATCTTCACAGTTTTCTCAAAATAAATCCTTTCATTTTCCCAGCTATAATTTTATCTCTCTAATCCTATATCCTGCTTAAAATTGCCTACCCTTTATTCATTACAAAGCATATAACTATATTTAGAGTATTTAAAATGGTTTACACAATCTTCTGACTAGCAATATTTTCCTGATTTAAAAAGCAATATATTCCATGAAAGCAGAATTTGTTGTCGCCTCAACTCACTGCCCACATAGTGCTCACCTGTGACCAAAGAACAAAAATTGCCTACATTAAGAGGGATCTTCAGAAAAATGCTAGATACGTATTTACTCAATTATAGGGAACATACTTCCCTAAAATGCTTAGTTTGCTCCAAATCTTCACTTCCCACAGATTTTTGCTACAAATACAGAGCTGAAAGTAACAGATAGCTCTCCTAAGAATTATCATCTGAAAAGTGCCTAATTGGCGCTGGGAAATCTGTTCAAATGTAGGTTAGTCCCCTGCCAGAGGTCAATACTAATCAAGAGGCAACGGCCCTTATCGTCTTGGCCATTTTCCAGGCTGAAATGCTTCACCTCTTAAGAATGCATTCCCTTTACTGGAACGATGGGTGTGCTGTGTGCTCTGACTTGGTGGAGTTCGCCCTCTGCTTAAGCCACAGACATCTTTCATTAATTTTTTCTCCTTTTCAGAGTCGATCTCTTCTCCTCCTTTCTATCCTCAACATGAAATAAGTAACTTGATCGCTGCAATGCAGCTTCACAGCAGTACACCTCCTTACAGAGCATTTCAAAACGCTGAAACCACGCACCTTTGTGGAGCAGACTGGAAGCAATTATCTAGGAATACATGGTGGTTTAGAAAAGTATTAATTTCCATGATTTGTAGGAAACACCAAAGGAATTAATAACAAGATGATCATCAGTAAAATGTCAAAACTTCTTCCAAAATCAGGAAGGCAGCTCCCAGACAAGAAAATTAAACAGACTCTCCCTGCTTTATTAAGGCACCAACCTTGTAATAGGAAGTCTGAGATGTAGTCTCAAGTCTGCCAAAGGCTTCCCTTGATTCTCAGCTCTCCTGTCTGCAGCAGCTGCAGGGCCAGGACATTTATATCGTGTTTGCCTCAAAGAGAGGTTGGAGCGCCAAGTTCAAAAATATCTGTAAATTTCTTGGAAAGCAGTGGTGAGAAAAGGGCGTAAGTGCAATGCATCTTCTGCTCCCCAAGAACCTCTCTAGCTTTGAAGCTGTCCAGGAGAATCAGACAGGTTATACTAAGGAAGCACTCTAGAGAAAGCCTGTGTGTTTATCTAACAGTATCAAATATAAACGTGTTATTATTAGCACATTTAGTTGAGATAATGTAGTTGAAAATGTAATGTGGAATGGAGGCATGGTCAATGCCTGCTTCGATGAAGAAACACATAGCTGGTAGGTATTCCTTCCCCCTGGATGGATCTATGACCCACAGCAGTACGTGGCAAAGGGAAAAATGGCCGGTGGGTCTTTGGTTTGATGTATTTCAAGTTTAAAGATTTACATGTTTTGTAAATTTGGAATTTTTATCTCCAGGTAATGATAATAATTACCCATTGCATTCAGCAGCACAGAGGGTTTGCTGAAGAGGAATCAAGCGGACAGTACATGTTCTCAGCTCATCTCCAGTGAGGCTGAGCCAACCTTCTGCCTGGCGATGGTTGAGCATTGCATGGCGAGGCAGACCGATACCTTATTTCAGGTCTGCATGGCCTGCTCCTCTTTACAGTCAGTGACTGCATGCGTGACATGATGAATTTTGAATTCTTTCGGGAATTTCGATCTCTGTACATACCTATTTCAGAGGGTAATCTCTACTTTGTTTCCAGAGCCTCGTTTGTGCCTTTGTGCTGGCTCTGCAGCCTTCACATCAAGTTAAAACAAGTAGGCAGGGTCAGGAGAAAGCCCCCCTGTTGCTGGGGGCTATACATTCCACCTAGAAAATTCTCTGTTCAGGTGGAAGCACTTTTGGACACAGCTGGCCAAACCAAGAGAGCCTGCTGCATCAGATGAGCTGGCAACTCAAACAGCAATTGCTGGGGCTGGGGCTGGACAGGGCTGATCAAGAAATTGCATGATAGACCTGACAAGAAGGTTACAAAAGGCAATCTCTTACGAGTCGTTTCCCACCAGACTTTTTCTAGAGTAGGACAGTAGACTCTATATAGAGGCTTCTGGTGTACTTATAGGGGAACTGAAAGTAACAAGGGGAGAAAATCCTATTATGAGTAAATTTAAACTGTCTACACAGGGGCTAGGCCTCAGGCGCTTGCTGCTTTCTGAATGATCTGTCACTTCTCCTGAGATGCCTGAATGAAGTGTGAGGTTTAGAACTCATTTTGCAAAATGTGCGTATTTTTGCTTTAGTTATATGATACTCTTGTGGAGGCAAGCTGTGACTCACAGGTGACATAAACTATAAGGATGGGCCTCTGAGAAGATTCAGAAAAAAACCCCAAACATTGAAGAGAAAGAAATGAAGGCAAATTCCTCCTGTGCAGGGTGCAACAGCACCATAACCCATGGTGCCAGGGGAGAAAGCTGCTTTTTTACCTCTGTCAACCCTTCCAGAATGGAAAGGTCTCCTATATTCAAGGCCATCATTTTAATGGACCCTGCTCTATGAAACTCTCAGCGGTTTGGGGGCTGGACATTACAGGAGGTCCCCTCTTCACCTGAAATCAGTCCATGTTAAAAAAATGCTATGGTGGCGTTACATCCACGCTTTGTGAAAATATAAACATCAAACTCATGCACAGCAATGTGGCTGGAGGGAATGGACAGATGGTCAAACGGACAATGGCCAAAATTAAGTAAATTTTACCCTTTTTTTTCCTGTATTTCTTTCTTCTTTTTATTCATCAATCTGAAAAACTTATTCTATTCCTTATCTAAAATTATGTTGTTCAGAAGCAAACCAAAAAATCTGTATGTTACAGGACACAATTTCAATACACATTTCTGAAACTCCCCTGCCTCCTTTATTCCTAAACACTGTAAACATACCCTGGTATATTTATATGCAAGGATAGCAACCTGAGATCAGTGCTTAAAAATAAACCAAATAGGAATTGCAGTGTGTGTGTGTGCACAACAGACACACCGATCTATAGCAGAGGCTGAAGAGGTGACATTAGGGGAATACCGTCCATTTTATTTTGTTAAAGCTTGAGGTGCAGAGGGTTATGCAAAGTTTAGTTTAGGTTCTTTTTTTTTTTTTTTAAATAAATGCAACAGTAACTATCACTGAAGCCACTAGACACAGTCGCCATGTTACACTCTAGATGAAATGGCCAGCGCTCTTTTCCAAGGGTAAGCACACATCTAGCTATCCCCATCTGGAGCAGACCCCCAAAGCATCACCTACCTATAGGTGCCCCTGACCCTTTGCCATCCCTCTCAGAACCCAAGTTTTCGTTCTGTTGAAATCTGCGACTGAATTGCAACAGATTCGCAAATGGACAGGAGCGGTACATGTCCCCTGGGCCTCTGAAAGGCAGATGGCATTAAGGTACCATCCTGAAGGCAATGGATATCTACAGTAGCTATAGGGGAAATGTGCATATATGCATAAAGGAAGAGGCAAGAGTAAGTAAAAATGTCAAAGGCTTTTTAGTTTGCTATCAGCATATTGGTGGATCTCTGTCTCCCATTATCTCTTAAATTCCCTTGTGTGACAAAAGAAAGATCTCAGGTTTACTGCTGCATTTTCCCTTACACACTGAAGAACTCCGAATTTTTAATTAGTGGTTTTATATAGCCCTTTATGACTTCTCAATTTAGGCACCTGCATCAAATGAATTAAGACAGAATGTAGCGGTTTCTTTGATGCAGTGTTGTATAATGCTAAGCACCAAGCTCTATAGCAAAAGGAAAACAGCTGCATCATTCACAGAAAAAGTCTGGATTTGCTTGCAGCAGGTAAAGCAGAGACTGCAGGAGATAGCATACAGCAAACTAGATAGAATAAAGGCACAAAGTTTATTTTGCTTACAAACCCAAACGTCAAGTGATTTCTAGTCATATACCAAAGGAGATAGGAGCAGAATGGGCAACAATGGGAGTTTTTGTGGATTTTAAAACCGTATGAGTCAAATACTTAAAAATCCGCATTTCAGCCGCTGGAAAGTTGCCTGCATGGCAGTAGGTGCTAGGAAATTTGCCCACCCATGAGCTCAGTAGCAAAAACAAGCTCCTGGTGCACACGATGGTTTGAGGAGATGAAAGCTCACAGCCCACAGTTCAGAGGAAGGGTCCAGGTCCCTCAAGTGCTATTGCGATAAACCATTAATTATGCCTGAATGCAGCATTGTTGGTATTGCATGCATTTTGAAACACAGCAGTTCCCCAAAGGAAGTGTTAACTAATTGTTTTTATATCCCTCAAACACAGACGACTCCTTGGCACCTAGAAAGGAATATATAATCCTGGGGGCTGCTTCTCTGAATAAATTTCCTTCCTGACCCCTCGAGAGGGCTCCTGCTCAGGGCTGTACACCTCCTACTGCAGAACAGCCAAAGAGTGTTTCTGGTGCGTACTGCGTGGCCTGGCGGTAGAGAAGGCTGAAGAAGACCAAATGTGCAGGTCCATGTATTTTTCAATAGCAAAAAATGACCCAACAAGAACTGTAGCAGGATATCTCCAAATAAAAAAAAGAAACCATGTACAGGGCAACCGCAATAGAGAAATTTGATTGTAACAGCGAAGCCCATGATAAAAGGATATGAGGAGTTTTCACTAAATTATTCAATATAGGAGTAAGCAAATCACACTTTATTGGCAGGTCACTGTTCAATTAACCTTTACAAATAGCTGCATTTAATTATTTGTTTTGTTTATATAAATGTTAACATGAGACAGATTAATACATTGTCTGAATCAGAGGGCTAAAACCGCTCCAGTTTAAAGTAAGTATTTGGTAAGTCACTGGTGCAGCAATACATGCAGTTATTAAATGCCCTAAAGTCAGACCAAAAGCCAGATTAAAAATTTCATAGAAAGATCGCCTGTGAATTTCAAATTATGTTAGTTAACATTCATGATTTCAGTGACTAAATAAAAGAAATGACCCCAAGAGTTTTTTGCCACTTTAACCTACTTGTCTCTACCTCAGATAGCATTTACATTTACATCTAACTTCCTTTTAATGCTGAACCGCCTAAGTAATTATTTTAGTAGCAGGTAAATGCCTAAAAATGTAGCAGTGACTTCTAGTGAGGGTCTTAAATCCTTCTCAAAATAATTCAGATATACCTTAATTTCCACTGTGCAATAAGGCAACAGAACTCGTGTCCACAGTGAAACTGTTTTCAAGGAAATATAAACTGGAGTAAACCTGCTGTGTATTCACAATCTACAAAACCTCATTTGGAAGCTAGGAAAAAAAAAGGAGGCTTATGTCCCCCTTTCTCTATTACTTCTCACCAACACTTCAATTTTCAGTTGAATCTTGGACTTTGGGGTGCAAAAATACTGTATTAATGACAAGAGAGAGGCAGGCAGTATTGGAAACCTCCCAAGCGTAGCTGTGTTAGCAGCACAGACAACTCAATTTTATATATGCAGAAGTTTTGTGGTCTAAACACAAATACTTCAAAGGACTTTTAGGGAAAGCTGCTCATGCTGGTAACCACACATCAAATTATCTCTAGGTAAAGACACAGACTTGTGCATTACACAGGAAGACCAAGTGCTCCAGTACAACTCTAATAAAGGTGGGAATAAACTAATACAGAGAAGAGTGATCCCAGAAGTGTGTTTCCCCAGTATGGAAAAAATAGGCTTTGAGCACCAATTCACTTCACGTAACTCACTAATCAGTGATAGCTCCTCCATCACAATGATCTTAGCCGGATCTGAACTGAAGCTTCCATTTCTCCTATCATTTTGTCAAGCCAGCCTCCTTTCTCGTGCAGAAATCCTGGAAACAGAAACCACTGTCACCTTCATGAGTGTAGCTATGCTTAACCAAGAATAATGAAAACTACATGCTGGGAAACGTAAACAAACGATGCATCGCTTTCTCTCCCAGGTGCCGGTCTTTGATTACTCCATTCCAAATGTCGTTGTTATTACTTGTCAAAAAGTACCAAAACCATTTGGTTGTCAAGGTATGGAATAGTTTTAAAATGCCGAACTATTTCTTTGGCTGATTTGCTGTTGACTACGGCCTGCAACGGCCAGGTCTTCTGCCACGGACATGCAAGAGATTCGATGCAAGTTTTGCAGGAAGCACAGCGTGTTGGTCAAAGAGGGCAATTTCACTTAGAGTAAAGCCCAGAAAACGCCTCCTCCCTACAGGCCTACTAACAGCAGAACTTTGCTTGCTTTATGGCCAAAAGCAGCTCGAACCTATAGCAGTAAGCATCTGAACCCGTTCAGGTGGAGCTATATATTTTTATTGAATGATCACCGCTGTCTAAAACGGCGAGGGAATTGTTTGGCATGTAAGTCAGTCCCACAGGATAAGAAAGCCCGTGGCTAATTAGAGGGTTAAAGACGGGAAACTCCTCAGGTTTCCCTAAGCATATTACGGCCTGGCTACAGACATCCGTTACTATAACGCGGCCCTCTTTGTCAAAGGCCACAGCCGTAGTATATATTTTGGCGGGGAAAACGAGGTTCAGACCGAAGCTATCCATCTGGCCGACAAGATCCATCTCTGCACTGAATATCTTCACTCGGGTGCTGCCGTTGTTCGGTCCTTGAGCTTTCAGGTGCTCTATTACCACGACGGCACCTGAGGTCTGGGAGACCGCAACCCCTCTTGGGCTGGTGAGCCGAGACCAGATCATCTGACACTTCTTTACTTTCCCCTTCTTGAAGTCGGCCGTCAAGCGGTAGAGAGCGCCTGCCTCCGAGTCCGTCAGGATTACTTCACCCTCGGGGGTGGCATCCAAGCCCCAGGGCAAACAGAAACCTTCCCGGACAGCCAGGACCCCCCTTCCCTCAAAATCGAAGGCCTTCACGGAGCGGTCCCCGCCGTCGGTGACCACCACGTGCCCGTCCGACGTGACCGTCACATCGAGCGGGTACTTGATATCGTTGCCCGCGTCCCCCCGCTCCCCAAACCGCTGCAGGCAGGATCCGCTCGGTCCGAAGACGTGGATCCTCTTCTTGCCGTCGTGTGCCACCGCCAGGCGCCCCGACCTCCGGCAAGCCGCCACCCCGGTGGGGTTGACCAGCGACCCCCAGCCCCCCAGCGACAGCCGGAGCCCGAGGCCCGCGGGGGCCGGCCCGGCCGCCCCTCCGCCGCCGCTCCGCCCCAGGGCCGAGAGGACGCTGCCGCCGGCGGGGCCCAGGAGCTCCAGCAGCTGCAGCAGCGGCAGGCAGTCGCTGGTCTCGGCGGAGCCGCAGGCCCGCCGGCAGAAGGGACACTCCAGCCGCCGGCGTCCGGGGCCTCCTAGGGCCCCCACGCAGCCCTGGCAGAGGACGTGCCCGCAGGGCAGGTTCCGCGGCCGCCGCTGCCCGCCGAGGCCGTACCGCTCGAAGCACACCCGGCACTCCAGCAAGCTCAGCTCCGCCTCGTCCTCCGCCGCCATCCCCGCCGCGGTGAGGGGAGGCGGGCTGAGGGGGGAGGCGGGGCGGGCTGAGGCGAGGCGGGCTGAGGCGCTTGGGCGCCCCCTGGCGGCGCGCGGCGCCGCGACCCGGGGGCGGAGCGGCGCTGCCGCTCCGCCCCCGGGCCGCCCTTCCCCGGTAAGATATCCCCCGGATCCTTCCGTCAGAGCCACCTCACGCATCGCTCTTGCCGGGTTTGTCACCTGCCTGGGAATCCCGCGCGGGACGTCGCTGAGTAGGCATCAGCCCGAGACCGAGCGCCTGGCCTTTCGCGCACCTGCAAGCCCGGGAGAAACTTCAGCGGCTCTCACGCTGCACCTGGAAAAAAGTTCTGCGTCGAGAGGAAGGAGATGCTTTAACCTGGTAGCTGCAGCACTGGCCAGAAGTGAAAAATATATGAAAACAGCAGCTCCCAGCTTCCATTGGCCCAGCCTTGAAGCACCAGCAGCTACAAGCAATGTCGAGAGCTGCAGCAGGCTGTAGCTTGGGGGCTCCTGTGCTAAATCATCAGACCTGCTTGCAGCTCTGGGATTACAACACGCTAAAAAGCCCCATGGCTTTTACCTGCCTTCTGGCCTTGGTGAATTATAATACATTACACTGCAATCATACCTCTCCAGCATTTTTTAAAATAAACTGCCAAGGGGAAAAGGCCAGGGCAAGAAAGGGTTTTGAGGGCCCCAAATTTCGTAATTTTTAAAGATTGCAGTAGTATCCATATGGAAGTGATAGAAAACCTGCAAAGGAAGGTTTGTGTTCAGATGAACAGGCAGTAGCTCTGCAGGCTTTCTTTGAACCCTCTCACCCTACAAGCCCTGTGCTCATAGCTGCGCTTTCAAGGGAGGGAGCAGCGCACCCGCAAGCAACCGCAGGGACATTTTCTCCCTGTACTCTCTCCTTTATTGCCAGCCGGTTCACTTCCCTCCTCTCTTTCCTGCTCAAGGATAGTTCCTCCTTGGTGGCTGCCGCCAAGCATTCTTTGCCCCGCTCACTGCCAGCTCGTCGCTTGACTTGTAATCACGACTAACGGGGACGGAGAGAAGCAACTTGCGCCAGCTTCCCGCCTCTCTCACCCAGCTGCCTGGTCTGGCGCGAGGCCAGCATCGCAGGAAATGGTATTTGACCAGCGGCTGCCGTTGCTCCCGGGGCTGCCGGCCAAGGAGGCCGACCTGCAGAGCGCCAGGCAGACAGCACCGACTGGCAACAGCCGAAAAGGAACAGGAACATTTCTTCTTCCCCAGCTCTGATGATTTGAATTGATATGGAAGAAAGACCTACTTTAAAAATGCTTGTTTGTGCATGGAGTTTAAGAAAAGCTATGTGCATCTCCAGACAGTGAAGGCAGTTATGTAGGAGAGCTGACTTGGTAAACAAAATGGACAAAAAGTGTTCCACAGGCATTTTTCCGTACGCTGAAGCCTGCTTTAAGAGTGCCCCCAAACATGTCTCATTTTAAGAGGCGAGATAAAAATAAAAGCAAGATGGGAGGTAAGTTATTTTAATTAATTTTAATCAAGCTACAAACTTTAGTATATACAGCACCTCCAGAAAATAATCTAGTCCCCATTGTCTGTGTTTGTCTGAGAAGTCATCGACTTTTTGAAGACACTTAATTTCACAGTGGTTGCCTGAAAAGGAGGAAAGAGTAACAAATGACTGAACGATTAGTCACCGAAAAGTGCAAACTGTCAAGGAAAAAAAAAATTCTTATCCACAGATTTCCTCGCAGTCCCTAACGCAGTAGCACAAATGCACTGGGGAAAACTTATCCGTCTCTTTTGCATTGGCATGTAATTGTCCATGCCAGTGACTCACTGCACACAGCCACTGCAGGGGTCTCAAAATTGTAAGTTTAAAAGAATTGCGATATCAAAGCATATCAGGAGGAATTTAAATTAAATTTCTGCCATAATTCCGAGTTTCATTATTTTGATGGATTTGAGTTGTACATTCAGCATTTTCTTCACGTGGCATGTTACTTTTCTTCTTTGGCTACAAACGTACAGCAGAAACTGTAGAACTGGTATGCAAAGGCCTTGTATTAAAACCAGGGTAGCTGGTGATGAGGTGCAGAGAAAGACAAAATGGTCAAACAGGACTAAGACTGCAGCTACAAGATCACTGAGTGCAGTATGAATCCTGGGAGAGCCAAGGGGAGGAAAGAGACAGTATCTGTCTTTTGGGTTTTCTTCATATCTTTTGAAGAGCTGTGAATTTTCCTTGACAGCAAAATCCCTGTGGCTAAATGGTTATTTATTTTCCCTGTTATTTTTGCACGACTCCACCCCTTGGATAAGAAGGAAATTACTCTCTATCACTTGTCACAGGTGAGGTAGAAGCATATAAACACGTTTATGTGTTTTGAAAAAAATTCCTAAGGGTTAGCTGAAATATTACTTACCAAACAAGCTTTTAATTTCAGATTCGGGAACATAAAACGGTGGGCCTGAAAGAAAATGGGCAAAGCTAATCAGAGAGAAGACACAGGAAGGAGACAAACATTTACACTGCAGCAGGATAGCCAGCCCCGTCACTCACAGCACCTGGCCCGCAATCGGCCCCCAGCGTGCAGCACCATCTGCAGAGACCAGAAAACACCATGTTCAAGAACTCTGTGGCACCTGGGTGGGCCACCAGACAGCTCCAGGTATTGCTGCTGCATCATCTCCAGACTGCAGCCAGGGTAGCCACATTGTCAGAAGTCATGAACACCCTGTGGATACAACCGCTCCCAGTGCGCTGTGTGAATCCGGCCAACAATCTCTTTATACTACAATGGCATAATTAAAGCTAAAAGCTGAATAATGTGAGAGGGAGAGCAATGCATTAAACTATTGTTGCTTATGATAACAAGACCTATTTTTTCAGGGATAATTATGCTGAAAAGCCCAAAAGCAGCAAGAAATCTCTTTCTTTTGAGAGTTAATAATTTAAAAAAAAAATCTTTTAAAATACATCAGACTTTGGTACGTAATAAAAGTTATAAAAGGAAAAAATACTTTATGATTTTACAGAATTTCACCTCTTCCAAGCACATTCAGACCATGGGAGTGGCTGGGAGAGAGGCACAAGGTGGGCAACACGTTGGGTTGCAAGTATTGGGTAAAGAGAGTGAAGCCAACGTTCTTGGGAGTGCTTCAAGCTCCCTAGGCCAGACAGGATGTTACTCTAAGCATTCACTCTTCCAGCTTCATTGTCATAGCCACACTTCCAGTTTCATTTCTTTGTTAATATACCATACGTCTGTCCTCCGCTTACCCTTAGCATGTCTGAATGCTAGAGAGAAAGCAAATTTAGTCTCAAGCTTGGGCAACATCTAAAATTTTTAACACACAGTTGTATTGGTGTGAACAGCTGACAAAGTTATGCTGATAAAAAACTTGGGGAAGATGCTAATATATCTACCACATCTATATACAATTTGTATTAAAGCATGCAAAAATCAAAACATGAGCAGTGCAAAGTTCTCACCTTTGTGTTTGTTTGGATCATAGGAAACCGTAACGAGGAGATAAGAAGAATTTTTCTCCATTAGGGCGATCATCAAACTGGCATAGCTAAAAGGAGAAAGTTATACTTTATTATTTTGGAACTGTACAAACATTCAAGCATAGCATTCAAAATAGTCAACAAAAGAGATAACGTATTTCTATGCAAAGACAACTCGAACTGAACTGCACAGAAACTAAGCAAAGCTTAGCTTGAACTTCATGAGCATGAAACTCATGCTACACATGGAACACCTCAAATAAAGGTTACTGTTTACTCCTCATAAACAAGCATTTATCTTTTTTGCGTATCCGTCTCAAAACTGACAAAACAGTATTCATCTGCCACAGTCTAGAATACAGTACACAATACAGTACTGATCTTTTAAAATTATTGTGAAGTCAAGATTATGTATCTAATTAAAAAATCCTGGGGGTAGGGTCAAACTACATTTGGGTTGGCTATAGGCAAGAACAAAAAATTGGAATAAAGGAAAGTGAGGGGAAAATGAACAGAGAGAGGAGAAGCAGATGGGGTGAAAAGGAAATAATAAAATTCAGATGAGACTTGCAGCTCTGCTTCTGCTGGGTTGCAACAAACCACATATTTTCCCACCAAGAGGCAGGGCGGCTTCCTGAAGGAAGCTCACAAATCTAGAGTACAGCGCTCTGCGACTGCAGCTGATGCTTGCGGTAGGGGCGAACTTCTGTAGCTTACTCCTTTAAATGAAAGGGGACTCGTCAACAAGTGGCAGGAGGAAAAACACGTGTCACTGCATACATTAGAGAAAAGACAGTAACAAAGTAAATTTACTAACCGTTGTCTGTCGCATGGATTCACAGCTACTAGAGCTCCTCTGTCCCAAACCCCATCAAACTTGCCAACTATTGAGCTATAGGGAGATGAGGAAAAGGCTTAAAAACACTAAAAAGGCACCTTCATCTTTATTCCGATACTTCTGTGAAGTCACAAGGATTCTCCAGCTAGCTGTGCAGATTCCCCACTGCCTTACAGTCGGGCATTTTCGTGATCCAGAACAATACGATCTGGGTCCCAGGAAACCCCCCTGGTACACGGCCCTGCTGCGATAGCAAAGAGGTGCTGGAATTGCTCAGCATTTCCCCATCATTAGGGGGTGCTGAGACAAGGCGGGGAGGAAGGAAAGTAGCTTAAACACATTTGGGCTATAAGTCTGGGGTTTTGTCAATCATACCCTGCTGTGAGCCTTGAGGCAGCACTAACATGCACTCAGCACGTCAATAGTTCTCGGCCACCATCTAAAACCCCCGCATGATTTTAAACGCAGGTTAAGGAAGGTGCCTCGTTGCTTTGGTATCATTGAACTCAGCACACCCAGCAATTTTAGATACCTCAATTCCCAGCTACATGCCCAGGACAGTTAGCTTCAGCTTGCAACTTGTTTAATGTTAGAAAAGCTAAGTAACACTGCTGCTTGCCTCAGTCTACCACTGCCACAGACATTGTTTTTGCTCCTGGATATGCCAGCAGGTGGCTTCAGTGACACTTGAGCAGAAGGTCAGGTGCAAAGCCACCACAAAATATGAGAAGTGACGCTTGAGGCCACAGAGCACAATGGGTTGAAACATTTTTCAGGAGTCAATAGTGTAGATTATATTGAAGTATTTTGCATTTTCTGTTGTGTCTTTTAACTAATAAGGACATTTTAGCACTAAAAATCCTTCAGAAGACATTAGTAAGTCAAGCCATGTTTCTCAAGACACTTGCAGAGTCAATGTTTGACAATATATTATGTAGTCACATACACTGGAGTGATGTAATGTACTTTAAGCCCATCAAGAAAAGTACGTTAAGTAAAGCATGGGACACATACAATCAATGGGTACAGCTTACCTATGGATATGTTAATCAATAGCTTGGGGAAAAAAAATATATCTAATACTTAGTTAAAGGAAAAGCTGTCTAAGAAGACACCTCTGGGTATATTCTCTTTACTTGTACTAAGCTGCTCTGAGTAAGGGATTGTACTAGGGTTTTGCTTTGTAGAATCCATCAATAACATTAAATATAATTTCTTTTTACTGTAAAAGCAAACACGTTTTTCTATAACTTTCACAGGACAGCTTAGAACAAGAAGCCCATTTAAAGATATTCAGTCGTCATCTTTATCTAATGGTCAACAACAGAGTTAGTTTTTGTTGGAGATTGGCTATTCACATTTCTCACACAAGTTAATAAGAGTTTTCTTGAGAGGACCTGTTCCAAATCTTTATGGCTGATTCAAATAAAATAATATGACAGTATTAATACAGGCTTGCTTATACAAAATTGTAAAACACACTATGTATTCCTACCTGGACAAATCATAAATACTGCAGCAGTAGAGAGAAATGTTCCCAGAGGTACTCTACGATAAAAAGCAAAGGAAACAATACTTATCAGCAAACTATCTTTAACACACTTACAAGTGTATATTCATACTTTATACCTTAAAACATACACATATACTATTTTTAAACATACACTTAGGTGTAATGGGGAAAAACCATGAGAAACATTTTTAGTTTGTATTTACTGAGGTACCTCTCCTGATCCCCTCCAGAAAGGTTCTGATCTGTCAAGGCATGCAACTGCACAATTTTAAAATACATTTACTTGAAGCACCTGAATGTAAATGTCCTAAGAAAAGAAGGCCAAAGTAATAAGCTCAAAAGAAGAACTTCTCAGTCCAGAATTACAGCTCAGAGCTTCCTTTCGGACTTCTTCAGGAGAGGTAAATGATTACCAGTATGACAGAGGCATAAAAGCGGAATGACTTGTTTGCTCAGTTACGCCTGCATTGCATGATTAACCACAACAGATAATTCGGTAACGCGGGAAACATACCTGCAACTTTTTTTGCTCCTGAAATCTCTGGGACTGGCTCCTCGCAATAAGGCAGACTGTGTTCTGCAAAAAATTCCTTCAGCGCCTGCTCGCTGACTTCCACACCGACAACGCTATGTCCCATGTCCGCCAGCCTGCACACAGCAGAGAGAGGTCCCAAGTTTACGTGAGGCCCACAGGTTGGGCCATTGCCAAATGTGTATCTCCCATGCAGCATTTATTCACTGGGGAAACCCTGGGTTTAGGATGCACTGGTATGTCTAATCCTGACTTTCTGGAGCGTTCACATTTTATTGAACACCCTCCCTCCATGATCTGAGCTTACATTAGCACCACTTGGCACACACAGTTGATGAGGACTTTCAGGCTTTATTTAGATTCAATGGATTATTCATTTATTTCTATGAACTCAATGAAAACAAAGTTGATTGCACAGACAAACCGTCCATTTTGGTTTACAGAAATATGTTCTGCCCTGAACTGCAGTGGCTCAGGCATGCTGTCCACCCAGCTGCCTCTGCGGCTTGGCAGTAACATTCGGCTCTGATGAAGGCAGCAGGGTGCGGTAACCTCTTCACTGCTGCAGCTCAGTGCAACAGCAAGCTGCGTCAGCGCCTGCCATCAGCCTAGTAAGTAGTTACCATGATAAAACCCGGTATCTGGGACTAACCTGATGCCTTGAGGATGCAGTTCAATCACGGCGGTTTTTTTTGGTTTGTGTCCCCTCCCTCCAAGAAAAAACACTGGCTTACACAGCCCCTAGTTATAAATATAACCCAGCCAAAAAAGTAAAAGTAAAATAATAAATTTAAAAAAGAGGAAGTTATATTTAGCCCAAACCACTTAACTTCCCAGATAAGGGTCCCAGGAAAACATGCTCTGGCACAACCGACCTCATTGCAGGCAATTTAAGCTGGCATTGCCACCAAAAGAAGCAGTAGTAAGGGCATAGCTTCAGTCACTCTGTCTGTCACAAATTCAGCATTCCCCAAGCTGAACGTGGGACAATCAGGAGGACTTTCAAGTTAGTCCCTGTCCATCCCATTTATGCTACTATACAAAATGCCAGCAAATGAAACCAAACTTCCTCCTCCCTTCAGCCTCCAGTGATGCTGCTTTCCCACCAGCGGAGATGCGGCACATTTCCATTGGCCAATATAAGGCTGGGAATTCCCCTTCTCTCTCCCTCCCCACATCAAATAAGATTTCTGCTCTTATAATCCATGCTTTACCATTTCATCTCTACTGCTTTACCACAAAGTGGGAAAAATATTCTCAGTCCACTCCTGCCATTTAAAAGAACATCCAGATACTTCCGTAGGAGCCTGCAGAAGAACAGACATGTTTTACTTAACACTGAGAGTATTTGCGCTGGCACATTAAAAGCCAAGTGCTACGCACAATGCCAGGTAACACACAAATTCCATGATGGAACATAGATTCTTAGTTCAACCTGCTTCATACCATTAGAAATGAAAACATAAAATAAAACCATTCACTTTCCATTTACTCAGAAAGTAAATTCAATTTCTGTTAGAAAGGAACACATTTCTCTCTGTTCTGTTTTCCTTTCCAAGTAAACAAACCAACCCACCTCTAAGAGGGTGACAATACACAACTTAAATAGAATGATTATTAAACTTCTGTATCAATGAAATCACTTATACAGGTCTTAAATGTAACTCTCATTGGTTGCAAGACTATATAATCAGCTTTGCTCTCTTAGGTCCCTGTCTTCCAGTGCACAATAATTGCTCCAATGCTCTCTGCATATTGTTTTAGGCCCCAGTTTCATAACTTGCAAAGAGCAATGCAGAGCTTCTGCATCAGAAAATTTAAGATTCTTAGTCAAGCTATCCAAGCCTTATAGTTTAAAACCTGATTTAAGAGTAGAAGTTCTAAATTCAATACAATCCTTTCTTTTCTCTGCCCTTTTTTGACAACTGTAGGTCACAGAAATATTTATTTTACTTTCAAGCTGTGTAAAGTAATTTTCCTTTTGTAAATGCCCCATTTTCTGTTAAGAGTTTTTTGAATGAGTCAAGTCATTCATCTCACAGCATTTCTTTAAACAGCTTAGGCAGAAAAGCGAAGTAACATACGGATGCCCTTGTTCCTTGTGAAACCCGATGTTGCCCATTTCCCATTTCTGCAGCCATTCCTCCTCAGTCACCACTCTGTCTTTCTGTGACCCGATATCGGTGCCTTCCGGGACGCCAGAAGCCTCTGCTGAGCGGCTCATCGTCCCCAGGGAGTGCTAGTAGCTGTGAAAAAAGAGAGAAAAATTACCCCCACCCAATGAATAGTCTGGAACTGGCTCTTACTTTCTACAATCAAATAAACATTTAGCACAGTTTAAGAGATTATAATTTGGCGACTATTTAAATGTAGCTGGACTGAACGTGACAGAGCATACTCTTGCTACCGATGGCTTGGCCTAGACTTCCCCCGCCCCCGCCCCCGGAGTGAAGCCTGCTCAGTCGCACCCGGTTAAACACCACGCCAAGGCCGGTGACCTCCCGTTTCGCACGCATCGGGAAGCCGCCCCGGGGCTGCCCGGCCCCCTTGCCCCGGGGACGGGGGGTAACGCCGGGGAGACGGGGGCCCAGGCCCGGTAAGTAAGCAGGTAGGTGCCGACGCCTCTCTCTCTCTCTCTCTCTCGCCTGAAACCCGGGGGCAGACCGCGGGGACAAGAAGCGGCTCGGGGCGAAGGGGACCCGGCAGGACCCGGCGGGGCTCAGCACCCCCCTGGCCGCCCCCCGCCCGGGCGGCGGCGGGTACCTGGGCGGCGGCGGGTCCCGCAGGGCCGGGGCTGCGGGGCCGGGGCGGTGCCTCCCCGCCCTCCCCCTCGCTACGCACCGCGGAGAGCGGAAGCGGCGGCAGGAGGAGGCGGGCTGAGGGTGCACGGCACCGGGGAGGGGGAGGAGGAGGATGGCGGTGGGGATGGCGGCGGCGGTGAGTGACCCCTTTCCCCGGCTGCAGCGCCCGCCGGGGGACGCTTGCCCCCCTCCCCGGCCGGCGGGGCAGGTGCGAGCGCTGCCCCCCTCCTCACCTCCCCGCCTCGCCCTTCCTTCCCCCTTCTCTCTCTCTCCCTCCCTTCCTCCCTTCCTTCCCCCTTCTCCTCCCTTTTCTCCCCCGCTGCAGCTCTAGCAGGAGGCGGCGCGGACACGCGTGGATGTGGTCTCCGGCCCCCGAGCGACCCGGCCCCGAGGTGAGTGCCGGGCGGCTCCGCCGCGCTTCCCCCCGCCGCCGGCCGGCCGGGCGCCCCCGGGACCTCCCCCCGGGGCGCCCCCGACTCCCCTCCGGGGACCCCGCTCCCCGGGGGACACCCCCGGCGCCCCCCTCCCGGCGCCCCCGGCCGCCAGCTGTCACAGCCGCGGCCCCCGCTGGGCAGGGGCCCGGGGACTGCGCGTCCCGGCGGGGGCGGGCGGCTGTCAGCTCCGGGCGGCTGGGCGCCGGCCCTCTGCTCCAGGGCGAGTTTTAAAGGTGTGCGCACGTCCTGGTCCCACCGCCCCTTGTTTATCGGGCTGCTCTCGTTTCTTCTCTCTCTGTCAGCGTGTGTGTATGTGTGTGTGGTTTCTCCCCCCCCAAAGACAAACTTGCTGTCAGCTGCGCAGGTGAACCCCGCAAAGCTTTCCCATATAGGCCACGCATTACGGACGGATGAAGCGTTACAGAATGCGACAGCGTATTATGCACCTCTCGCTCGCTGCCCTTCAAAACGGGAGGCCTCTCTGAATCTTAAATATTTTTACCAAACTTCTTAGTGAATGATAACTGCTGCCTTTTCTTTTCCTAACCCCGCATACGCAGTGACACAGCTGCCTCTCCCCTTACCTTCCTGGGTAAAGGGCCTTGCAGCAGCAGGCTGCGATCACCTGGCAGTCGCCAAAATGAGTCGCCTGGTGCCTCGCTCAGTGCTAAGGTAGTCCGTGGCCTCCGACTGTAAAGGCAACAGCATGTAGGAGCAATCATCTAGTGTCAGAAGCTGAGGTGATACAGAGAGATACTGTTCTGCCACTGACACAGAAGGAAAGCTCCGGGGGGGAAAAAGCCACCATTTCCTGGGGCGTTACGCAGTAGCCTAGGGAAATCTCATGTAAATGAAACTGGTTGGTTTTCCTTTCTCTACTCTCCAACCTCATCCACCCCCATACAGTGGTAAGTTATGGTGATTTTTTTTTTTTTAGATAATAAAGATTGACTTAAATTAGTTATAATTGGGGGTGTGTGCATAAAAAAAGAAGTTATTTTTGTATTGGATTTTCTGAACTAATTTTTCACTTCTGTGGATATCATCATGTGATTTCCCTTCCCCTCCCAAATCAATTTCTTCTGTCTTGAGAGGAGAATAAAGCACCAATTTACTTGATTTGCATCAGCTTAATTTGAAACTTTGTAAAAATGCCCATGCTCTCCTCCTGTTACGTTTACTTTAGAAGCTACTGCTACCATGTCCATCACTGTCAGCTTGAACAAGGAAGATGCAGCCTGGAACAGAGAGAATTGAGAAGTCTCAAATACATATATAAAAAAAATACAATTACAAACTGATCCCTACTACAACAAGATAACATTCATGATGCAGTGCTGTAGTATAAGGGTTTTATTTCCACTTCCTTTCTGTACATGGTGGAGCACATTTAGATTTAATTCTTCCTCTAGGCTCTATTTATTTGTGTTTTACTCCCTGTGAAAAGAATGCCTTTGATAATACCATTTTAAATATGCTTTCTGTGGCATACTTCCTGACATTCCACACTTTCCAGCTTACATGGTAAACTCTGGTCTTTTCCATGTTCCCACCAATGTAGTCGGACAGCTATAGAGCTCACTTGTGCTGTAAATCTCTCCTATGGTATGCTTAACAACAAAGTTTGTAATATTCTCATCACCTATAATTGCAATGCAACTGCAGTTTAGACTTTAAATTCTGATGTACTTTCATAAGAGGGTGTGCAAGTCTTGGAACTGGTTGTTCACCTGATACTAAACATCTCTTCAGTACACTGTTTGGAAAAGTGCTTTACAGTGCAAATCTCTTGCTACCAATAAATCAGTACTTAGCAGGACCAGCGTTACTCAGTGGTGTTTCAATGCTTGCATTATGAGCCGATGTCTGTTCACTTTGCCAACCCAAATTCCAGTCCAAGTCTTCACGTAATGCAAATCAGATTATTGAAATCCAGGGTATGCTGATCTGGAACAGCCTGTCAAGATGTACTCAAGGATCTAATCTTAACTCCGAATCTAGTTTAAAATAGTAGTATTGTTCCTTTCCCGTAATGCTTCATTCTCATTTTCCTCCTGAATTAATAGCCAAGCTAAACAGATTTTTACCTAGGTAACTGACAAAAGTAGTATTATGAGTGGCTGTACTGCCCAGGTGATTATACAGCTCTGCAAAATCAAGCAATTTTTTTTTTTTTCTTAACTACTGCCTACCTTTTTTTGCAGATCTAATAATACAATGTCAACTGGAAGGGTACGAACGAAAAAAAAGGCATGTTCTTCAGACCAGTCTCCAGACAACCTTCCTCTGAGGAGTTCTGGAAGACAGGTATTTATAATAATTTAAAAACACATGGGTTCATACTCTAGTATTTTTTATTCTCTGTTGACATTTATAAAGAAAGCGGGCTTCATTGCGGATAAGTTAGGACTTAGAGTACTTATCCAGAGAGAGGGAGAATTAGTTAATTCTGTGAATAAGTAGGTAAAGTGTCTCATTTGTGAACAATATTCAGAAAAGACAAATGTTCAATATAACCTGTAAATACTTGATGTTAAAAATACAGTCACAGATTTCTGTACAGCCAGCCAAAGCTGTCTGTCCATCCAGACGGAGGCCTAAAACAACACAACACAGAGTACCTTTGAGGCCCAGAAGAGACGTTTGTTATACAGCTTTGTATCTGGAATCCAAAAAAAGCCCCAGGCCTGTCCTAGTGTTTTATTTAAGGCGCAGATAAGATTGCCACTAATTACTGTCAATAAGTATGTGAAGAAGAGATTTTCTGAAGGAGAAATAGAATGAACGCATGAGGCTTGACTCATTAGCATGTGATGGAGCTTAAAATATGATTTAAACTGGAAGCCTTGCTTATAGTTTCTTCAGTGGCATCACTTAGACTAAGGCAAGCATTTTTAGCTTTAAATGATATTTCCAGCCTTACTGTTGGGTGGGTTTTTTTTTTTTTTGGTAGAAAAAATGACCTACTTTGACAGCTGTTTCATGCTGCAGCTATTTCACAATGGATAGAAAAATTTTCATTAGTACCATTTTAACCATTTGATGCTATCCACAAGCTGCAAAACTGTTGGAATGCCATTTTGTAGAAGATGCATTTGTGTTATTTCCAGTCAGATTTCAGCTACTCTTTATTAGGTGAAGAAGAAAGCGGCTGAAGCAGCAGATGATGATGATGAAGCGTCAGAGAAGAAATACAGAAAGTGTGAAAAAGCTGGATGCACTGCAACATGTCCTGTTTGCTTTGCCAGTGCAGCTGAAAGGTTTGTTTCTTTTTATTTGCATTTTCCATGGACTTTCCTAAACTTGCAGCTGAAGTTTAGGATCCTAACTATATTCTGAAAACCCTCTTCATTTCTAAATGTAGAGGGACAATCAAAAGGTACTAATATGAGTCTTAAGATGCCAGGAAAATGTCACAAGTTATTCCTGTTGTGGATAGCTTTCTGCTGTGCAAGTTGCTAATTCAGATATAGAATATCTTTAGAATATGCTTATTTATGTTATTAATGGTGTCTTCTGGAACATGCCTTGCTTCTGTGAAACTGAGAGTGTATTAGTGTAATCTGAGGAAGCTAAACTCGCTTTCAAGATGGGAAAATGAAACCATCATTTACTGCAGAAAGTCTTTATCACTCTTTTGTTGGAATGCTTTGCAGTCCGAGGTGAATTCTGGCCTTGAAATTTTAGGTCTTGGGAGACAGTCATACTTTTTTGAACTCTTTGTTCCCGAGTTGCTCCTGGCTTTCTGTGTACTTGTACAGGTCCTTTTGCATTCTGACCCTGGCAGTACTGAATGCATGATACTGGCAAGGTGTATCTGTAATAAGCAACATGTTAGACCTCATTATGCAGTAGGCAGACTGTAATGATATAGCATTCCTCCCTCTCTGGTTAATTGAGACAAACTTTCCTTGTTTTCTTTATTTTCCAATTATATAAAATAATTCCGTGCTTCATTTAGTTATCTATGTGGATTGTTCTTTGGTGGCAGAAGGTCAATGTATTCTGGATGTTGTCATAGGAAAGCCAAGTGTTTTTGCAGTTGCATAAGAGACTTGTAGGGGAAATGAGCACCTGAGAGATCAGCATTGGTGATATTACGTTTTTTATTTAGGAAACAATAGATACTGCTTAGTAATCTTTTTGAATTGTTATTTTAATATTTTGATTTCCGCCCCTCCCACCCGCCAAGTACATACTTTCAACATTATTTGAGATGAGATAATTTCATGGCTAGCTATTTCAGTTAGTAGCTTAGGTCACTGCTTTTTATACCTCATGCTTTTTACCTCGTGCATTTATCTTGGGACCATTTCATTGAGTTTAATGAGAGTTTTCTAAGTGAAGAGCAATTGCTTTGTCTGAAGAATATAATCTTTGCTAGTGGATATTTCTTTCTGAGAGTAATAAAGAATAAATGCCCAGAATGTGTAACTGCTTCCTCAGGGTTTTCTCTCATTGGGTTAAAATCGCAGCCAACTCGGTCACGTGAAAAATATAGGCAACATCTGTTTTGTGTTCAGATTTGCGTTTATAGTTTTGTCAGTTGTTCTGGGGACAGGACGTTGTAATGATTTATGACTCAATTGATCACATGTACAAGAAAAATACTAATTTAAGTGATCCCTCCCACCTCTGCACTAATACCTGAACAAAATGGAACAAAGCAAAGGAACTGTAAGTTCCTGTGGGAAGGGACTTTGGCTTCTTGTACATTTGCAAAATGCTTAGTGTGTCACAGCACATATTGTAAGAGCAAACGTATTTCATGTTCAGGAAACGTCTGCTTAAAGGGTACTAAAGACAGGCTCAGTTGACCATTGTTAGCGGGAGCTTGCTGGAACCCAGACCAACTATAAAACTGCACATTGTGTACATTTTGCCTCCTTTGCATCTGGTGTTGCTTAGTTTGGAAACTGGAAATGTTTGAGACAATTGAAATGATCTTATTGTTATTTGTATGACTGTAGTGCCTTGTGCAAGTCAGCCTTCATGAATGGAACACAAAGCCCTGGCTTGTCCTGAATATTTTGTTCACGTTCTAGAATGCACTACTGTCAATAAAAAGATTTTTTCTGAATGTATCATAAAACTATTTCTACGTCTCCTGTGTTACAGATGTGCTAAAAATGGGTATACATCTAGATGGTATCATCTTTCCTGTGGGGAACACTTCTGCAATGAATGTTTTGACCACTATTACCGAAGGTAGATTTGCCAATTAAGGTTGTAGAATTTGGCAGATGTTATAACTGTTGAAACATCATGTACATAAACATAATGCAAAGACTTGTCCTCTGTGCTTGCTTTATTCAAAGTGCGGCTTAGATATTGGTGCTAAAACTGCAGGTGTTGTATGGACTAATCATCAACTTAAACACAGCAGCGTGAACAAAACTGGTTACTTTAGGCAGGCTGCTTTGTGTGCACAGTTATTCTAAAGCTTTTGTCTTTTTTAAAATAACATCAGCCAATTTTATATGATGAGAACGGTTTGAAATAAATCTATTTTCCTTTGTAAAGCAAATTGACTTTACAATGTGAGTTCAGGAGACCTCGCCTCTCTGTAACATCAAATCAGTCAGCAAATTTAACTCTTGTGGTTCAGTGACCGTGAAGACTCTGGTCAGGTCACAGAGTGCTTTCAGCTCCAACCTCCTTCCCATTTGAGTGGGAGTTGAGTCCAGCTCTACTAAGACTTTTGGGTGCTTATGTGCTCAGCAGTACCTGTGACTCAGTCCAGGCCTTAGATACTGGGAAGTTTGCTCACGATCGAGAGGACATAGTGGTCAGGATGCAATTTATTGCTATTTTAAGAACCATGGCTTTCTCCTTTTTTAACAGGAAAAATAGAGGACTCTCTACAGCCTTATTTCTCTGTCCTTATATAAAATGTTTAATATTAGAATAACTGCTGTTCCTTGAAATGAACTAGATACACAATTTTCTGACTGCTTGCTGTTTTGTTTTCTCTTTCCTCTTAGCCATAAAGATGGTTATGAGAAATATACTGCCTGGAAAAGGATTTGGACAAGTAATGGTAAAAGTGAGCCCAGTCCAAAAGCCTTCATGGCTGATCAACAGCTTCCTTACTGGGTAAGACGGAGGGCGATTTATTTAATAGGGTATATTTCAGTGTGATGTTCTGATGTGAGTTTCTGACATTGTATGTTCAAGCAGCAAGTCAGCTGAGTTTGGGGGGGACTAGTATTAGAGGACTGTGGAAAAGCTCAAGATAATAGTTCTGATCAGCTCCTCCATTGTTGGAGACCTTCTCCCCACGCCACAAAGAACAACCTTCATTGCTTTTCAGTGAAGTAGCAGCTAAGATGTGTGATGTTCAGGTAGAATAAGACTTGGCGGGGTAAAGGGAGCATGCCAGCTATAGGAAAGTATGAGTGTGAAAGACTTCCAAAACAGATTTTGTATTTCCCTGGTAAAGAGAGCAGAAGAAGAGAGACTGGAATGGAAGGAAGTTTGGTGGTGGTGGTGGTTTGATTTTGTTGGGTTTTTTTTGAAGTGGTGAACAATGTGTTTTTGCAGTAATGTTTGCAAAAGCCACTGAAGACCATAGCAACTGGGTGTTGAATTAATTTTGGAGTTAGGTTCTGCGGAGAAATTCAGTCTGACAGGAGATGGACACAAGGTTTCTGTATACCAAATGTCTTACTTATGACCTGAGGATTACATGATAATGAATTTAACAACTATGACAACTTCCTCACATATCCCTGCTTTCTAATTCGTTAGTTATGCTTCATTAATCTTATCTGTAATCAGACAGCAACAAGTAAAAACATGTTTGTTTTTTGACTTGTAGGTGCAGTGCACAAAGCCAGACTGTGGCAAATGGCGTCAGCTGACAAAGGAAATCCAGCTGACACCACAAATAGCAAAAACCTACAGATGTGGTATGAAACTGAATAATTCCACCAAGGTAACACAGAAGAGTTTTGCTCATATTGAAACTAACAACAAGTTGATGTTTGTTGTTTGTAGACATTAATTTCTTCTTGTTTGCTGCTTAATGTTTCTAATGTCAAAATGATTGTCTGATGGCCTGGAGAGCTGCACGGTGGCAGACCTATGTGCTGTTCGGACTTTTTGTTTCCTGAGTGGCAATGTCAAGAAAGAAGTATCTGGAATATCTTTGTCTGCACAGTCAATTGTAAAATCCTTCATTCTGAAGCTATGGAAAGCTTATCAGCATGTACAAAATAGACATACACCAAAATGTTTAGTTTGGTTTTGTTCGGCCGTACTACGTTATTGAGGAAAGCATTTGAAAAGCTCAATAAGCTTTTATTAATTTCTAGCAAGTCTGTCATGGGGCTTTACATGAAAACTTTCAGCTTTGGCATGAAGAGAACTCCTGAAATTTGAAAGAGTCCTTATAGTGCCATAGAACCTATATAGTTAAAACCATAACTTGAAAATACTGACCATATGCAAATCAGAAGGGTCAGCATTTAATCTTGAAACTTCGTGATAAAGATACTCTTAAAATAAATGAGAAACATTTTTTTAATAGTCTAGAAGGGTCTCTCTAGAAAATGTGGGATATTTCCAGAATTTTTCTATAAAATTCCTGTTGTTTTTTTTTTCCCCCATTTGTTTGTTTCAGTGTTCCACTCCATTTCATGGAATAGAATGTATATTTTAATGTCTGATCAGCAGAAACTAACTTAACAAATGAGAAACATTTTCTGGGGTGTTTTTGCTTTATGGTGTGTTGTGGTTTTTAACTATGCGTTTCTCTACTATTATTTTTACTAACATAATCATCTCTGCTACAGAAGGCTAACACTAACACATTTTTGGTTTGTTTTTTAAGTTTAAAGAACTATGCCATAGACAAAGTACTTTGTTTTATATTTCATTTTTGTTGTACAGCTTAAGAATAGCTCTCACACCATTCACTTTTCTTTCAGACTGAGGGCTCAGACCAGTGTTCCATGCCTGAGGACTTGGTGAGTAGTGGCTGTTCCTCCTCATTTGTCCTAGAATATGAAAGCAATCTTAAAGCACGGCATATTTCTTTCATTTTCCTGGTCCTTTGGCCAATTATGGCGGTATTTATGCATTTTGCTCAGGAAACTGTCAGACACTATTTGCAACAGAGCCTAGGGCCTTCTACTTTCTCATCTTTTTCCTCTTTTCCCTTACCATACCAGTTAGCTTTCAGGTGGTTCGTGGTGTCTTTGAGTTGTGGCCTGTGATTCAAGGTTTACTCCTAATTCTCATTTTTGATCAGGCAAAACAGTATTCAGCTGCCAGCTTTCAAATAAAATTCCCCATCCTAAATTTTCCCTGTCTTTCCGGTGGTTTCTATCTTTAGCCAAGCTAGTCTCCTCTTTTTGAAGACTGCGAGAGAACATCAAAACATATTTTCTCTCTCCTCTCCCTCATAATACAAAACTAGACTTGATGTATGTTGGTGTTTCAATGGGTTTATGAAGATGTAACCCTGCATTTCAAATTTAGTATGATCAGATGTTCAATAAGCCAGCGTTGACAAGTGTACCTGAGGTACCTCTATCCCAGGAAACATGTTCAAGTTTATTGTTGACTCTCGGAGAAGCTTTGTGGTTTTGTTTCCTTAATGCATGTTTGATTTGTAAATTAAGGCTGAATCATTAGTGTTTGTTAGGGTTTTAGAAGGTCTTTGATGGGGATAGCAGCATCTAAATTAAATGGATCAGTTAGTGTACACTTTTCTAAGTTCAGATTTCTGGATGCATAAATGACTGTAAATGTTCTATAAAGGGCCTGATAAGGCATAGATGTGTTGTCATGGCATGTCTCATCTGTTTGCTTTCCACGTGGGTGTGGAGTTTGTGAAGTTTCAGCTCCATTTCTGAGGAAGAGATTAATGCTACAGGTTTTCTGTGTCAGGCTGAGGAAGGGGAAAGAGGGAGAGAAAATGTCTTTATGACTTGCAATTCTGAGATTGGTACTGCTAGTGCTTTTTGGTCTCAGTTTTGGAGGGAGGGGGGGAATTGGTTCATTTTCCACCGTTTTCAAAGTACTGACGTGTTCTCTTCTCCCCTCTTTCCTTCACTTCTCCGCTTGGCCAGAGAGTGGCTGAAGTTTCAGACCATTGGTGGTACTCCATGCTCATACTCCCTCCTTTGCTGAAAGACAGTGTGGCAGCTCCCTTTCTAGCTGCATATTATCCAGACTGCGTGGGCATGAGTCCATCCTGTACCAGCACTAATCGGTTACCTGGTGAATCCAACCTTGTGAAGTTAGAGCACTTAAAGAGCGTGCCTAATTTGACTGGTAAGGGCCAACTGCAGGGCTCTGTTGCTTAAATAGGTGTGATAAATTTTGTCTTATAACTGAGATTATAAGGCACATAATGCTCCTGATTCAGAAATACCGGTTCTGTTCTCAGCACTAATACACACTCTCTGTGTGACTGCCTCTGTACTTCTTTGATTCAATTTACTCGTTTGTAAGATAAAGGTAATACATTTCGTATGGCATTTCTTTAGGGAATAAGCACAGGCTGCATAGGCTTTTTGTTTACCACCTATCATTTGTTTATAGAAATGGGAAATTAACATGCGGGTACTTAAAGATTGTTTGCGTTCTTAAGGAAATGAAGATTTATCAAAACAAAACATGATTCTGCTGGTTTTGATATTGTGGATCTTTGGGGCTTCGGAGAAAAGGATTTGATTTCTTAAGGCACTCAGATTCTGTTTAGGTTAATTTTTTTGCTAATGACAGCTCTGAGACTGACAGCCTGGGAGTGCGGATCTGCAGAATGGGTCAGGTATGGAGAAAGGTGATTCAGGATTCCCATAATCATCTCAGAGAGAGTGCTTTGAGGAAAGTTCAGCTTCTGTGTCGTCTTAGCAGGCTTTGCTCTCCCTAGGTGCTGAAAATAAATCTGTTCATCTATTCAACAGATGTTTATCTGCTTAACAAACAGAAAACTTCATTACACAGCGCTACCAATACTGCACATGGAAGATGATTACTTTTAGTTGCTACCCACTCTGGGTAGTATTGGGAGTTGAAGATGAAAGGGGTTCAGAGGACTGTATGAGCCTGTACAGTGATGCTAGACCTCAGGCTTGAGTTTAGATCCTGTTCCTTGTTGGACTCATCACGGCACCCAAGGGCACATACTGTTTCTCTGACAAAACTTAAGCTCTCATCGGTCCAAGACGTACCCATCAGGTAGCAGGACAATAATTAATACTGCACAGCCTAGAGGGTAGGAGAGGGGAGAGCAATATAAATGAAATCATTCTGAAGGTGGCTAGAAGCTGGAAAGCTTCGTTACTTGTTTATCTGTGTGAGGTCAATGGATCGTCTTAGAGGGAAAAGGATGCGATGAAGATACGATGGAATATGACTAGTTCTTGGTGTGTCTTTATTCAGTTGCAGGCATGAACAAGTATTTCCAGCCTTTTTACCAGCCCAATGAATGTGGGAAAGCACTTTGTGTGAGGCCAGATGTCATGGAACTGGATGAGCTCTATGAGTTCCCAGAATATTCACGAGACCCTACCATGTACTTGGCTTTGAGAAACCTGATTTTGGCTCTGTGGTACACAAATTGCAAGGTAAGAGATGCTAATAGTTAATTTGTTTGTTTACAAATAATAGCTACTTTTTTAGGATGTGGACTCTCTTTTTAGACATCTCCTTATGCAACAGAAAAATTGCTCCCATCCTTTTGAAAATACATTCTAAGATTGGCTGGTTTTTTGGGTTTTGTTGGGGTTGGGGTTTTTTTTTTGAGTTTTAATGCCTAGGAGCTTCTTTTGCAGTAAAATAAAAAAGTTTTAAAAGTATTAAAACTCTACTGAGTCTGCCCAGCTATTAACTTTTAAAGGGATGCTTGAACATTTCTAAACAGTGTTTGTCGGTGCTTTATGATTTTTTTTTCATGACTGTTGGACTTGTGATTGTCTTTTTACTTATGCTAACTCTATGACACTGCCTTCAATGAAATTGCTGGAATTTCACATACTTTCAGACACTGATGTCTGCATTTATGTGAAGTTTTAGGGTATTAATCTATTTTTTACTTGGAATGCCATTTTGGAATGGATTTTACTGGAATGTCATTGTGAGCGTGGCCACCAGGTAGATTCATTTTGCAATCAGGGATGTGTTTCAATACCATTCTATGGAGCACATAATGGAGTTTGCAAGACTATCTTGTAGACTCATTTGCTTTTATTCCATGTTAATCTAGCTTAACAAATTGTTACCTTACTGTGTAAAGCTGGCTAGCAAGAAACTTCCACAAAACTTGCTTTTAAAATGCTCTCAGATACCTGATGCCTGATTAATTTTTACTATCTGGTTTATAGTTTAAATATAATGTAAGTGCATGAAAAAATTGAATATTAGATAATCAACACTTTCTATTCTTTGTTTCTCCTTTGCAGGAGGCTCTTACCCCTCAAAAATGTATCCATCATATCATTGTTCGGGGGCTTGTGCGTATTCGTTGTGTACAGGAAATGGAGAGGATACTTTATTTTATGACAAGGAAAGGGCTAATTAATACAGGGATTTTATCAGTCAGTCCTGACCAGTATCTTCTTCCTAAAGAATACCACAACGTAAGTTGCTGTAATAATCCCTACGTTATTAGTGCCACAAAACTACATGGCACGTGTCATATTTTTTTGGTTCTGGGTTTTTTGCTCGTTACCTGTGATTCTAACCGTTTATGTAAAAATTACATTTAAAGTGTATTTGTATATGTTTTATTTTATGAAATAGTTTTTACTGGTCAACCCAATCTGTGATTGAAATCATTACAAGGTAAGTGTGTTTCTTGTCTGACAACCTCAGTTAGATTTTGTTACTTGACTGATAACTTCACCTGTTTCTGTTAAAGGAAATTGAGACATCTGCTTTTAAAGTGCTTAAAAATTGTAACTGTTTTCAAAGCTACAATTGATCTTTTCTCTATACTAAATGCACTAGCATCTTTAAAAGTTACCACTGATGACTTTAGAGGACAAGAGAGCCTAGATTTCTGAAACCTACAGGTATTTTTAACTTTAGCAAGAAGAAGAGTAAGTGTGCAATGATGACTTTTCTTTTACTTCTAACTATTTTTATTTATTTAAATCTTTTATTATTTTTTAGAAATCTGTCATTATTGTTGGGGCTGGTGCAGCAGGATTAGCAGCAGCCCGACAACTGCACAACTTTGGAATTAAGGTAAGAAACTTTAGAGTACATTACTTAAAAAATCAGACTTCCTCTGTTTTGAAAGTGTTCTTCATCAAAATGAAAAAATTACATTCTTGTTACAAATGTTTATGTGTAGGGCATCCTAATTAATTTATAAAATCTGGAGTTTTATTGAGTAAATCTGCTGTTTAAAACCAGCATTTTTTTGTATCTAAAATTCAACAAATTTCTCTAGAAATACCCCAGGAATAAATTTCTCCGAAAGGTATATGGACTTCCTCAGATGGACACGGCACCTACATCACTGTGTTTAATAGCCTATAGCATGTCATGAAGTCCAGTTTCGAGATTTCCTGAATAGCTTTTTTAAAAAGAAGGCTTATTTTTGTTAGAGTTGTTTCTTAAAGTAACAGTTATTTTATATGTGTATATCCCAAAGGGTAAGCTTTAAAAGATAATTTAAATGCATAAATTAACTATATCCACAAATGAAAATAAAGTGTTAAGATCACTAGCACTGCTGGATTGCTTGGGGGTTTTTTTGTTTTGTTTTCCCCTTTGCTCTGGAGTTGAACAGGTATGTTTAATATAATCAAATCTTACAATTTATTAAGCTGCATTGTGTTGTAGGTCATTGTCTTAGAAGCTAAAGACAGAATTGGTGGCCGAGTGTGGGACGATAAGACATTCAAAGGAGTCACTGTTGGAAGAGGTGCACAAATCGTCAATGGATGTGTCAACAACCCAATGGCGCTAATGTGTGAGCAAGTGGGTTCCCTGCAGTGGTCACGCATTATCACTAGTGAAAAATTGTCGTTTAAGCCAGGTTCGGGTGGCTGGGTAAGGGTGGGAGTCCTTTTTCATGCCATGATTAAAACACCGTTCTGCCTTGTAAGTAAACTCTGTCTTGCTATTATATCTTTGATAACAGTTGGGGACAGAGAAGGGCTATAGAATGGTTTCGGTCACATTATGTAAAGAACAACAAGGTGGCTCCAGCTTCAGAACCAGAGGAAACCACTTTTTTCCCCTTTTCTGGAGACAGTAATATAAAAGGTCCCTGGCAGACTTCCTTAGAGCTGAGAAAGGCTTTACTGTGGGAGGCTATTGCTATGTTGTTGTAATATACAGTTCTATGACAGACTTGCCTTTGCTCAGCCTCTATATTTCTAGTTCAATTCTGCACAAGTTAAGATAAGTATGTGTAACAACTACTGATGCAAACACACTGTGGTAAGATTTTTTTTTTTTTGTTGGTTTGGTTTGGTTTTTTTTGAGGCAGGAAGCTGAATTTCTCCAAGTGGGACTTGAATATGGATTTTGTTCAGAGAGGCAGGCAAATCCAGCCCATGCTGTTTTAACTGTTTAGTGCTCTATCATGTCATGGAGAAATTTTTTTTTTTATTTTTTAAATCATGTTTGATTTATGAGGTGAAGAGCAATGGCTTCTGAATACACGTTGTGTGCCCATCCCTTTGTGGTCAATTGAAGTGAACTTTCATTCAAAGTACAACTGTATCTTGAGAAGAGATCTGCAGTGGTGACCAACAGCCTAGAGAGATGTGAGGATATGTGAAAAACCCTGGAGCGCACCCTAAGTAACAAGGCCCTAGGAAAAAGTCAGCGCTATATTTGTGCTATTTTCTCTAGACTGACTCTATAGAACATAAAACTGTCTTTATTCTGACTTAGCTCTGTTGTGCGTTCAATACAAGTTGGACAAGCAGAGCAAGATACTAGGTTTAATTCCAAATAATTTCTTTGCTTGTTTGTTAATGAAATTGACGGTAACTGGCAATCAATGTCCTGTCAGTCCCTGAATGCAGAGAACTGTTTGGGCATCAGGCACCAGAAAGTTGTAGAAAAGAACTGATTTTAATGGCGATTTAGAGAATAAGGTGAGGTAGAAATGAAGGAGACTGGTTCATCGTGTTTGATTACCAGACCCAACATCTCTGTACTAGTCCCTGGCCTGATAGGAAAGTCGGAGATGAGGTTTCTGGGAATCCCTGACAAAGAAAAGGATGGAAGAGTGGGAAACAACAGTTTGTGGACAATTAATGGATAGAAGGGGGTTTGGTATTCCAGTTCTAGGAGGACGAAAGTTTGAGTTAATCTGACTAATTTTTTAACGTCCTGGATGTTTTTTAAGTGGCACCATGTAAATCTGAGGGATTCGTCTTACTTTAAATAACTTTGAACAGGCTAGGCACTGTAGTTTTTCTATACTTAAAAAGCAATAAAATGTCTTTTTCTTAAGCTTGGCATTAAAATGCACAAACTAGGGGAGAAATGTGACTTGATCCAGGAAGGTGGAAGAATAACAGATCCCACTATTGATAAACGTATGGACTTTCATTTCAATGCCATCCTAGATGTCGTCTCTGAGTGGAGAAAAGATAAAACCCAACATCAAGATGTTCCTCTTGGTGGTAAGTGGGAGATGTATTGCAAAGTGAAGATGTCAGCTGTATTCATAGAGTTTTATGTTAAATTGGCTTTTATATCGGACATTTTTAGAAGTGTATGGCTGTACATCTGACCTTAAATCTAACAGTGATAACCTGGCTTTGTGGAGGACAAAGGGAGATTGACTATTGTATACACACAGACCAAAATGTCACTTGTAACTTTTAAGGAAGCCTAATTTGAAAGCTTTTATAATACTATATGACTTCTGACGTAGTATCTTGTTTACATGAGGTAGGTTTTTCAGTATAACTAGTGGCACTAGCAGTTCAAAAGACTTGCTTCTTGCTGAAGCAGGCCATAGCTAGCCATAACTCTTAGACTTTTTGACTAATCTGTCTAAAAAAGAGCCTGATCAAAGCCTTCTGCTGGCAAGAATAGTCCCATCTCTATTGGTAACGCCTCCCACCACACTTAGAGCATGCAAGCATATTCAACAAGAAAAAATAAACTCACTCAGAAATGTCTGCCTCCCAAATCTTTTCAGCATGGATTCTGTAAGGTAGAATTAGTAACTCCTGTGTTCTTTGGTGAACTCTGGATCAAATTTCTCAGCTCTTTTGGTTTTGTAAAAATTAAGCAGGGTTTATTTGCAAGGATTCTCCATTATCTTGAAGTGTATTTTCCTTGAAATATCTTCAACTGTATATTGATGATAGCTAAACAATTAATTTCTCGCCTGTCTCAGTTGGCTAGCCCAGCTGTGCTGTTGCACAGTGTGGTGCTTTTTTTTTTTTCTTTTAAATCATTTTAACTTCTCTTTTTCCTGAAGCTATGTATGTTTCCTTTTTGAAGAAGAAGATTTTACTAGGGAAACCTGTGACTAAACAACGACGTATTTTATCACCAGAAAGATCTTGCATTTTTTTTCTATGAGAAGAAAAACATCTTAGTGCAACTTAGCAATAAACTTGAAAATCTTGCGATCCAGAGAATAGCATACTGAAATGCACTACGATTTCTGACGAATCGTGATATATTCTTATTTTAAACATGTTCTTTCACAGAAAAAATACAAGAGATCTATAAAGCATTTATTCAGGAGTCTGGTATCCAGTTCAGTGAGCTGGAAGAAAAAGTACTACAGTTCCATCTCAGTAATTTGGAGTATGCCTGTGGCAGCAATCTCTCTCAGGTGAGTTTTGACAGCTGTGTTCCAAAGTGGTTGAGCTTTATAAAAAACAGGGTTGGGAGTAACATTGAGAAGTCATCTGATCCAGCCCATGGCCCCAAAGGAAGAATCAGCTATTACTAAATTGTTCCTACATCCCTAACCTGTTCTTTAAAAGCAATGAGACACAGAGTCCAGCACTGCCTTAGGTAATCTGATGGGAGTTCATGACATGCTTCCAGCGACATCCTCTTCAATGTCAGAGTAGACAGTTCAGTGTCCAGAGTAGATGGTGCACTGGAGTAGGGCATTTTGCTGAGATGCTGGGTGGTAGGATTCACAAGAGAGTTACTCTTCCTCAGATGTTCGTGTGTGACTTCTGCTTCTCAGTTCTGTGTTTAAAAACTGAGGTATTTCTCTACCTTGCTAGGTTTCTTGAGAATAAATGCATTTAACTTCTGAAGTGTTCAACACCCTGACGGTGGGCCCCAGTTCACCACTCCTAGGTATTCTGTTGACTATGTGATACTTGGCTTTCCTCGTGACTTCCATTTTAACCAAGCAGGTTCAGGAAATATCTAAGTATGATGTTGTTTGCAGTGCTTTATTTATTCAGTCCTGTTGCTTGGGTTAAAGATGTTTAGAGTCAATTGCAGTACGGTAGTGGGACAGCTGATTGGTATGTGCAGATGCACAGATCTGATCTGAACTGAGAAGCATATAAGAACATAATAAAAATCTGAAAGACAATGCTATACCAGGGCAGTCAATGGAAAATATTTTGATATGTCAAGCTTTTGCACTAAACAAGGGCCCAGGGGAAATGAGAAAAAATGTTAAAATCTATCTTACCTTCAATTTCAAAATCAAAATATGAAGTAAATGCAACTGCAGTGATAGGAATTGGCGTTTGAGAACTGCTTCAGATTTTTCATTGCTAAGTGGTGATTGCTTAGTGCAAATATCACTATTGTACTCTGAGTTTGCAGGGGTGGGGGGAGAAGGTCAAAAAAAGATATCATGGAAGAACCTCCAGGGTGACAGAAAAATTCCATTGAGATTTTTTTTGTATCTTATTTTCCCCTTTATGTTGGGAAATAAAATATTTTCCATTTTTATTTGAAGTCTTAAGGCTGTAAAATCCAATTTCTTTGCTAGAGACAGAAAACTGAAATAAATACACTGCAATCCACCTGAATTTTTGTACTACTTTCCTTGTTTTCTCTACCAAGCAGACCTATAAATGACCTGCCAGTGACCAACCCATATTATGATATTTCTTAATTCAGCAATTCCTATGTTTTATAGTGACCTTAGGTAAATGACCCATTTGCTCTTGTCAGCGTTGCCATACATACTGGTGATACACTTTTTTTTTTCCAGTTGTGAAGGGTATTAGGGTGGCTTCTTCTACTGTGAGACTTTTGCTAGTACCCCTGTCTCCTTACCAGTAGAGACAGCTAGTTATGTTCTGTCCACAGGTATCTGCACGCTCATGGGACCACAATGAATTTTTTGCCCAGTTTGCTGGAGATCACACTCTACTAACTGTGGGATATTCTACTGTGATTGATAAATTGGCAGAAGGGCTGGACATCCGGCTGAATTTCCCAGTGAGTCTGGAAAACGTTGATGCAGTGCCTGTCTTGGATTGCTCTGAAGCACCCAATCATATCTTTGTATTCTTTTGGACCAGGCAAATCTATGCCTGTGATTATTTTGACTCATCTTTAAGAAAAGAGAGGACAATTTCAGCATTTCTGGAAATCTTCTTTGAGGACTATCAGTACTTAAATATTATGATATGATGAGCTTATATGTTAGAATCAATGATTTTTCTTTTTCAGCTTCCATGGAGGCTATTTTTTCTTTCAATATTTCTCTGGAAATTTGTGTTCTTCAATTTCTAGTTTGCAGACTGATGCTATGTTACCTATTCTTGTCTGAATTTGCATTGCATGTGTAGATTTTTGTAGTATAATCTTCAATTTGTCTTTCAATAGGTACAGAGTATTGACTATTCTGGTGAAGAAGTACAGGTCACTACTACAGATGGAACAGTTTGGACAACACAAAAGGTAGCCAATATGCTTCAAGATTTTAGGGATTTTAGGGAACACAAGAACAATATTGACCACAGTACATGTCCTTTTTGTCTTTTTTTTTTAACCTCAGAAGACTATTTAGTCCAATTTCTCCCCACTCAAAGATGAAAACTTACATATTCTAGTGACCCATATTTGGATGTCCTAGAGCCTATTTTTCATTAAGCATGCTTGAGTTTTGAGTACTAGTTGATCTGAAGAACTAAGTACTATGAAGGTAGTACTAAAAATGTGAAGCAAGTAGATTTTTATCTGGTCTTCGAAGTGACAGTTCTGTTTTCTGGTTCCATTCCCTGCTTAGCTTTACCCCATTTAGCATGTGGATCTGCCCTGTTAAAATTTTTTCTTTTGGTATGCAGGAATTGACAACCCATATTTCTCAGTCTCCCTTATTCCCTGTATCCCCACCTACTTCATGCTGCGTAATTTAGCTTTTAGTAATTTTTAAAATGATGCATAAACTTGATCAAGATTGGATTGACATCAACAGTGTTACTCAGCATATTTTAAAGAGAAAGGGATCTGTTAAGGAAGAAAAACCAAATCGAAACAATATCCATCTTCTTTCAAAAAAGACAGTTTTGTTAATCTGAGAGCCATTAACTATAATTTACAGGAGGTATTAAAATTAGTAGCATGGTTAGCCACTCTGATACAAGCAATTCAACAACTACAACTTCAAACCAGTGAACTGCAGGATCTGTTCTCACCTGAATGTAAGGCATGTGCTTCCCATTAATGGGGAGTAAAACCAGACACTAATCTAGAGATGTCTGGTGAGTATTATGCTGCATCCTACAAGAATAAGCCAAGATAGTTAAGAGGATGCTGTGATGCTTAAGTGCAGTATTCAGCTTTTGCTACTGTTGTAATTATTTCTTTCAGGTATTAGTGACTGTACCACTGGCCCTTCTTCAGAAAAATGCCATTCAGTTTAATCCTCCACTGTCAGAAAAAAAAATTAAAGCCATTAATAGTTTGGGAGCAGGAATCATTGAGAAGGTAAGTAATTTCAGATTATAATTCATTTTCTTTCCATAGAAACATTGGCTGCTTTGTCCCTGTTGCTTTTGCTGTGTATTTCTCAGGATTTATTATGCATTTGGTTTTACTTGTATACAGTAGCCCAGAAGAGCAAAATGCTATTGGGGATCATATGTATTTCTTTCTTAGATTTCCCAACTCGATGGGGTTTTAAAGAAATTGTTTGCAGAATCACTTCACAGCTATGTTTTGTGCCTAATTTTGAGCAAGCCTTCATGATGGTCTTAGATCGTCCAAAATTCTAATAATATGCCTATTCCAGGACCTTTTCACCTAATAAATACATAAACTATTTCAGAAGAATACTGGAAGTTGTGTATTTGACCAGTGTATAATCTCCTACACTTTCCCAGTGCAAAAAGACAGGTTCTCCTGAAAAGATCCATAGTAAGATGTGTGCTTAGAACAGAACAGTAACAGAAGTAATGCCAGAAAGAGGATTATAACAATGTTGAAATTTAAAGGCAAGATTCAGAAACCCCACACACAGGATGGGGATCACTAAGTTCTACATTAAGTTTGTAAAAATTCTGCTAAATTTCTTCAGCATTTGCCATAGTGAATTCCATTGTGAATTCGATACTGTCTGTGCATTTGCAATTTGTGAGACTAGCAGATTTTTTTCCTTCCCTGTCCTCCTTGGAGAACAGGCCCATATAGTCTCTGTTGAGACCCTCTCATAGAACTGGGTGTCTCTAATGGAGTGGAAAAGGGAAAAAGAATTAGAAGAACATCATGTACCATATCCAGTTATGAGTTTTGTGGTATGAAATGCTTTAATTCCATCTCTCTCTCCCTCTCTCTCTAGATTGCCTTGCAGTTTCCTTATAGATTTTGGGACAGTAAAATTCAAGGAGCTGATTTTTTTGGTCATGTTCCACCCAATTCCAGCCAACGTGGGCTCTTTAGTGTTTTCTATGACATGGATCCAGAGGTATCTAGCTCTATTTTCTGTTGGCCCTTCAGAAATTCACTTTGGAATCTAGGTGCAATAATTACTGAACAATGAAAGTTTTCTTCTTCCCCCCCAACCCCCACAACTGTTAAAAGAAGTGGAAGCAGTGTTATTTATCAAGAAAAAGCTGATTGATACTTCATTGTAATAAATGGGAATGCTTTCCTACGTTTGGATACAAAATAATATACAAGCAAGTTAATGCTTTTATTCTCAAACTATCTTGAAAACAAGTCTGTAATACCTGACTATAGATGTATGAATATGGGAAGAAGTTTACCAGTCACTTCCAGTTTAGGACTTCTGTTCCCTTATTTAAATCAGCTAAAAATCCTGCTAAAAAGATCATTCTGGCTTAATAACACTTAATGGCTTGCACTAGCCTGAATAACTATGTGGAGTGGCAGAAGAAAAGACAAACGCTAGGTTTTGTATGAAACTGAGGTCTGTAGAGTCAGTCCCAAACTCATGAATTTCAAAACAAGTTCAAACCAGTGCATTGACATCATGTTTCTCTTCCCTGCCAGGTCCAAGCAGACACATTGCACATTTATTTCTTACCTTTTCCTGCTTTTACAACAACTGCTGCTTACTACTTGGCAGCAATTAAAAGGCCATTTTGTAACCTTATGGCTTACTCCAAAAGGAAACCAGCCTGTGAAGAGTGTGGTCTGTTACTACGCTATCTGTAGCTGTATATGACTTTCTTTAAAGAAGTTTTCAATACTTTTAAGCGCATTCTACACGTGGTTCAGTGTGCTGGTGCTGTCCAGAGGCACTAGATATAATGCTTTATTTGATTGATAGCTATTCTCTGCTAGCTATCAAGTTTAGTAACAGAAGAATTGCCTTATATAAACAAGAGAAGGAGAGTTCTTTTACAGGAGTTGAGAACCTGTGTGCTATTCTATAGTCACCACTTCATCTTTGAAACTTCTGCATGGTAGCAGATGTCTTGAAGTGGAAGGAAACATCAGTAGAAACAAGTTTTTATTTCTTGGGCCAAAATCTGTTGGTAAGAACTTAGTATTGGCTAATCCAAAAGTATTTAAATAGATTCTCTTTGTTACCACCTTTTGAAATTGGAGTACAGTTGAGGTGGAATTTTGGCTTGGAACTGGAGCTTAAGAGGTCTGTCACAACGACACACTATAAATGTCAAATCTTTTGGTGTAGCCTTTAAATAGGTAGACAGGAAGTTTTCAGTTAATTCAGCAAGTTGTAAAAGGGACTGACCGTAACACAGATCTGTGAACAAGGCATCAGAGGATCTTAGTAACTTGAGCATAAATACCGCAGAATATGCACCGTTTATTCTAAGGAATCAGACCCATTTCCTCTAGAACAGAAGTTGCTTTGTAGCTGCAAATCTCTCTGTCAGTACCAATTAAAAGGGACTCTTCAAGAAATACTTAATAACCTGATAATTTCAAAATTATCTCATATGTTAATGTCTTGTTTTTAGGGCAAACAAAGCATTTTAATGTCAGTGGTCACTGGAGATGCTGTGACAACCATTAAGAATTTAGATGATAAACAAGTACTGCAACAGTGTATGACTGTACTTCGAGAGCTGTTTAAGGAGCAGGTAAGGGAAGCCTCTTAAGAGATGAATTAACTTGCCAACAGAGGTAAAGCTTTCAATTGTATTACTTCCTGACGTATAGGAAAACCTTTGACGTTTTAAACTGGTTTTCGTGTCAGTTTGAGGGAATATGCTTCCTTTGAGATACACTAAAACACAATGTTTGGTCTCTTGTGTGAAGAATGTGAATTGAAGTATCTTAGATCTGTGTGAAGGAAAATGGTAATGAATTGAAAAACAGAAATGAACTATCATCCTTTAAAGTGCTTTTAGAAAGGAATATTAATTAAAATCAGTACTTCAGGCAGGTAACACAAATATACTTCTTACTTAGCTGTCACTTTTTCAAACTTTTTTTTGGTCATTGCTGCTTCCAGTACATCATATAAGCTTTAAGCTAGATGAATTTGATTGTGATTCCCCCTCCCTCCATGTAAAAAGCAACTGAAATTACAACACCTCCGCCACCACCCCCAAACCAAACAAATCCCTTACTCTTCTAATAAGAAACAACCCTTCCTGAGCTGTCTTGGGATGGAGGTACAGTCAAAAGGATCTATCAAGGGCCCTACATCCTGACTGTAAAAAAACATTAGATAAAAATTTCTACCTTTTTTCCTTCCCTCAGCTCATCATCTGGATAAAAATTAATAGGAAAATAGGAGAAATCTGGGGCAAGCAGAAGACTATCACTTAGCAATGTTATTTGCATTCCGCTCTATAGACAGTAATGCCTTACTTAAATTACTTAGAGCAGTTAGATCCCAAGGAATGCTTGTGTTAATGTTCATGGGTGATCTCTCAAGATTTACTGGTGGTTCAGATGTTAGGATTAACGATCTTGGAAAAACTTCAGCATCTGAAAGCCCAACTTTTCCTAGAAAACATACTTTCGGTAATGGCTTTACAATTACCAGAATCATGTGCAATATAAGTCCACATACCTGCTATTTTGATCTCATGAGAACGTCGAGGTAGCAAACAGGTCTTTGGTTTTGGTGCCACTCTAGTCTAGAAGAGTGATTTTCATGTCTGTCTCCATGGTTTATAGCAGGTGTGAATTTCAGTCATCTGTCCACAATGGAGCAGGGTTTTTGAAGACAAGGTAGCTTCCAGGGGTGTACTAGTTCTTCTTCTGGGATGTCCACAAAACTTGCCATACTTGGCTAGCCATTGTCTTGATTGCTTGAGCTTTAGTCTCTGATGTGCTACCTGAATGGAACAGTCTATTTGTTGATGCCGGATGTTGTGTAAGAGGCAACCAGGGGTGCTTCTGGTTACTTGTCACAATCCCCTCAAGAGCAAGACACAGCTGTAGTTGACTGAGCCTTCATACAGTTGTTATCCAGGCTCTTTTTGGTAGGATTGTGTGGAATTTGCATGCTGCAATGTGACAAAGAATACACAGTATTACTGTCATGGCTGAGCTACAGACACTCTGACTTTCTGTTTCTTGTTTTCTCCCTGAACCTAATTTTCAAGCCAGCTCATTTTCTGATCAGTAATGTTATTTCTCCATTGGAATAAAATTATCTCCAAAATGAAGATTACATTTTGAGATTTAACAGGCTAGAAGCAGGAAAGCATCATGCCTCACCAAGATGGAAAGTGCTTACATTATACATACAAACATGTTGAATGATGTTGATATTGGTATTTTATCTGTTTGCAAGAGTATATATGTATTTCGAGGAGAATTTTTTTTCTCATGCGTAGTTCTAGGTATTTTACAATATCCAGATTTGTTGCATTCAAAACAGTGCAACTGTGATGTTTCAGACATCAAGCAAGTCTAGCAAACAAAATTATCTTTGTGGTTAATAGTATAATAAAGAAAATTGGAACTGCATTCTGGAATGTGATCTAATCTGTGTCGTAATAATACTACATGCTCTAAAGATTACAAGAAACTGTTTATGAGAAAAAGCTATGCAATTATGAGTTTTTCTTTGCAGTGGCTAACTTTTACTTTGATTACGCAGGAGGTTCCTGACCCAGTGAAGTTCTTTGTTACTCGATGGAGCAAAGACCCTTGGCTCCAGATGGCATATAGTTTTGTAAAAACAGGTGGCAGCGGTGAAGCTTATGACATTATAGCTGAAGACATACAAGGAAAAATTTTTTTTGCTGGTGAGGTAAGGATCTTTGTTACTGTTGATTAAGGTTATTGGGGAACTATTTCTTAGGAAAGATCATCTTTTGCTAACCACCACCATTAATCTAGAGGCAGCATATAAATATTCTGTTACACAAATATGCTAATGTTTCTTGATTTTGACACAGAACCCTCTTTACTCATATTATTACTGGGCATGGAAAGTCTGCCAGATATTTCAGGTCAGGAGTGAACTGCATAACCAATAAGTGCAGAACACAAGGCTATACAATCCACTTGTATTTTTAGTCAAATTGTCTTTCTGTTACTCTATTTGTGGCTAACATAACAAATGCTGCTGATGGTATAGGTGCATTCTATACTGGAACAGAACTTGTCCGCCCCACTAAAGTGCAGATGGCAAAACAGACTACTAATTTTGCTAGTTGACTTGCTTGCAAATTTTGCAGTTGCTAAAAATCTTAAGTATTTCCTCCTACATTCTTTCTAAGAAGTTTTCCATGGCTTTTAAAGATGTTGGTATATGCTTAAGGAAAACAAAACTGATCTTATAAACTGAAATTTTATCTGTTCTAATAGTTTTAAAAACAATTAACTTTTTTTTTTTTTTTTTAAATACAGGCCACAAATAGGCACTTTCCTCAGACCGTTACAGGAGCTTACTTGAGTGGGGTTCGAGAAGCGAGCAAAATAGCAGCATTTTAAGTACTGAAATTTTGTGTTCATAGATATATTTTTAATTGTTTTCTGTGGGTAAAACTATCTTCAAGTTTCCTATATGCTGCCTTTTTCCTAAGTGGTACTTAAATAGAATATGGTACCTGAAGATAAAATCTTCATCTTCCTATTCCTCTTTCTCCCCCACCCCCCTTTTAAGCCCTGGTGATACATATTGTTGGGGTTTTTTTCCAGCTAAGGTATTACTAGCAAGAGTGACATTGGAGTCCCTGGCCACAGCTTAACTAACAGAACTTTTGTTGAGAGTCCTCGTCTGTATGGCTCAAGTCACGCTATTGTAAACCTTCATTTCAGAAGGTCGGATTAAAACAAGACTAAGTTAACATACAGCATTAAAAATGCTGGCAATTGGTAATGATGATGGGAATTTTCCACTGACTGTGCTTCTCAGGTTGATTATGCTCATAGGATTTCAAACTTGCTCCCAGAAGCCCAAATAGCCTGGACAAATTCTAGAATTATTATAGGAAGGAACTCAACTATCATTCTTTCCACTTGCAACCAATAACCTTTTCTACAATATTTTTTATATTCTTAGCCTCCACTAAGTGGGCTTTGGAATGCCAAGTTTGTTCCTTTAAATCAGATGGCTGGAACAGTTTACAGTGCAATCACAGAAAGGTTATTGTAGCTAATAAAAACTTGAAAAATTAACTTTTACATTACTTTTAAAAACTTTGAAATATTCTCTCTGCTACTTATTCAGAGAAATCCTTGTTACAATAATAGGCTAAGTTTAGATTTGCTTAGTGCTTCTGATAATGTAGAAACAGGACAGCTTTAAAAATACTATATTTCTATGATTATTTTGAAAACAAACTTCCAAATTCATTTGGGCTGAGTAGAGGAACTATCTACTGATATGAGTGCACAGTGGGGGTGAAGGACTGTAAGTTCCTAATGGCTCATTCAGCTTTTATATTTCAAAAATAAGTGAAGATGAATGAGGAAAAATACTAACAAACACTTTTATGAAGGGCTGAAACAAGGTGGCTTGCACTTTGACTTGAAGTTTTTTTTTTTTTTATTATTGAAGTATTATTAAAAACAACTTGAGGGAGTAATTCAGTAAGGGCTAAGCATCTATCTATTAGCTTTTTCATGGAACAGAGAAGAAAATAAAGTATTTTTCAGTAGAAATAAGGCAGACACAACCAGGATATCTGTTGTAATACTGTTCCACTAAAATATTATTAAGGAAAAAAAAAAAATAAAACCAACTTTTAGATCTCTTCCCCCACACCTTCCCTATAATTTTATTGCATAGACCTCATGATTTCTGGAAGGAAAGTAAGCACTTATTCTTTCCCCCCCCTCATTCTCATGCATAGGCTCTTTTTTTTAAATCTCTTCATTTAAGAATGACACAGCAAACTTTTTTTTGAGTTACAGTGTTTATTTCCATAAAGCTGTATCCTTGGGAAAAAAAAACCAACACAAAACCAAGCAACCTTAAGAAAAATCCTACTGAATAAACGCAATTCTTCTTTTTAAATACCTAATATTTTGTTTTTAGAATAGCTATGATATTGTTAAATACCTTTATTTAATCTCTAATTTACAAGGTGAAGATGTTTATATAACTAGATGTTTTTTCAGATATATATTCTGTTCTGCTTAAAGCTGAATTATATGGATTAATAGGAAAAGTGTAACTGTTCATAATTTTCCTCTACATAAATGCTAGTATGTACAGTTCTAAAGTATTTCCAAGTATTAAATTGTAATTTAAAGGCTATGAGAAGTAAGACAAAATCCTCTGATGGTAAAAGATAATCAGGCATCAGATTTTGCTTTTGGTAATCATTTGCACTTTGTTAATTTCACATCTTACAGGCCAACTTATAGCATAACTAGGAAAGATTGAGAGCTGTGTATGTTTGAGTTCCAAGTTTCTTTATCATATATGACAAAATTATTAGGAGAGGAGCTTCTGAAGGGGGGGGGGGGGGGGGGAGAGCTTATTACCACAAGCCCAAAACATTATATTCAATGGCTGCTTCAGCTGACCTTGGTCAAAACTTCAGTCAGCTCAATAAGAACATATAAACACCATCACATTTTAGGTAGGAACTGTCTGAAAAGTTGAGCTCAGCATCCATTTCTGCAGTCCAAAGTTTTGTTTTAACATGCTTGATTTTAGGCATATGCTTCCATCCTGTTAATTTGTACTTGGGGTTTTAAATCTATCTACAACTTTGCAGGTAGATAAATGCTATATTCTAGAGATGGACATGAACAAATACTGTCACATTTGGCTTTAGCTGCTGCACACTTCTTATAGCATTAAAAAAAAAAAGGATAACAAATAATAAATTTACCAATGGCCTAGTCTATTAATTATTTGTATATTATTTTGGTGCCAGGGCACTTAAACTGTGTTGTGCTGCACTTAAGTTTGAGGAGTAAATAAAATAAGTATGTTCCATTTTAATTTACATTCATTTAAAATGTATAAGAACATCAGGCTGGTTCTGAGACTTCATTCTTTAATTAATGTTCCCCAAAAATTTTTTAATACCTATGTTAAAATTTATTTCAAGCATGTATGTGTTTTTTCTTTTGTGTTTAATTTATTCCCTGCAAATAAAGAATGGGGGAATGTTTTCTTTGAGTAGATTTGTTTAAATGTTATCAAAAAATATTTGAATGCAGAGCATGATCTGTTACACTTAAACTCTTCTGTGTGACTATGTTATGGCAGCAGAATAAAACTGGAAAGTAGCCACAGGATGCCCATGTTTCAGTTGGTTTTTTTTCCTTAAACTAGTGGCTAAGCCTACCTTTTTGTTACATTTGATATTGATTTAAGATTTCATTTTAGTATATTCCTACAGCTAGACAGTTCCTCAGAAGTGCTGCTCTACAGCCTTCTCTGAGCTCTAAGTACTAACTTTGCTGTTATTTGGATAATACCAAAATAGTGTCTTTTGCCTCAGGTTTACAAAGCAATTCATAAGCTTGTATCATATTATTTTCCTTAGCCAGAGGAAATTTAAGCTAAAATTATAATTGTTTAGAAGCACTGCCCATAATTTTAAAAGAGCTAGAAAAATCACCAGAGAACCACTTAATGCTTTTCACTGAGTAATTGTAGTATGAACACTTTGTAGGATCGTGGTCCCAAAAGCTTCCTGCTAGCACAGATGACTATAAGCATGTGCAAGCCTGAATAAATACCCAAAACATTTAAAATACAAACTCTGATAACAATTATCTACATTGTTCTTCTTGAATGGGGGATGAGATGTTCATTTAGTCTAAGTCTGACTGCAGGCAACTAAAAAAACCACCCCAGTATTCCTACTCCCTTTCAAAGTTTATTTCAGCCAGTGACACATGTAGGTCTGAACCAGTGAAAGCGATACTGTGTGGAAGATTCACTGCTTTCCCCTAACGTGATTAGCAGCTCAAAGTTTGTATCCTGAGGATGTGCTTTGTTCTCCTAATGCTAACTCCCAGCAGGAAATTATTTTTTGTTACACTTGACGCTGGTCTTAAAATGTTAACTTCAGTCTAAGAATAACAATCTTTAAAATGGAATCAAAATACTAATGCTGCTTTTAAAATAAAGTACAAATCAGTAGATTTCATCACACTCCCCCAAAGAATGACAGTCCTTCAAAAAACAGTTGGTGTGAGGGAATTTTTTTTTCCTTTTTAGCCCAGCTGTCTAAAACTTAGATCAGAAATAAAAGTGAAGTAGCAAGTCTATGACTGAGTGCCATCCAGTGAACAAGGTCAGGTGAAAAGGCAGGGCAAGTTATGTAATATTGCCATCCTCTGATCCCCAGGACCTCTGGAGATGATCTGGTTTCAGCCCTGACTCGGAACAGGGCCAACATGGAGCTGGCTGCTCAGGGCCCTGCCAGGTTCAGTTCTGAACACCTCCAACAACAGGGATTCCACAACTGCTCCAGGCCCCGTTTCTGTGTGACCACCCTCACGGGGAACCTTTTCTTCCCCTAACACGTAATTGCAACTTCCCTGGTGGCAGCTTGTGCCTGTTGCCTCCCATCCTCTTGCTATGCACCTCCAAGCAGAGCCTGGCCCTGCCTTCCCCACGCTCTCCCATTTGGCGCCCAGGTTGCAGCCTGCAGTACAATCCCCCTTTACCCGTCTCTTCCTAAGGCTCAACAAGCCCAGCTCTCTGCCTCCCCTCCCCTCCCCTCCTGCATCGCATGCTCCAGCCCCCTGCCCACCTCAGTGACCCTCCACTGGGCTCGCTCCAGTATGCCCCTGCCTGTCTTGCACCAGGGAGCCCAAAGCTGCACACAGCACTCCCGCGGCAGGCTCACAGGTGCTGAATGGGGGGTAATAACCACTCCCCTCAGCCTGCTGGCTGCACACTTGCTGAAACAGCCCAGAGCACTGCCAGCGTTCCTTATCACAAGGGCGCACTGCTGACCTGGGTTCAGCTCATTGGCTGCGAGAACCATCTGCCCCTACCCAGGTCCTTTTCTGCAAGGCTGCTTAGAAGGAAACCACTGTCCCCTCCCGCACTGTTGTACAGGGTTATTCGAACCCAGCAGGATGCTGCATTTGCTTTTGTTGACCTTTATGGAGGTTCCTGTCAGCCCATTTCTCCCACAAGTCAAAGTCCATCTGAATAAACTTTTAGACCTAAAACTTCCAGCTACTTGCTTTAATAAGTATTTCTGAGTTCAAAGGCAGGAGAGACATTTCCTTGAAGAAGGAAAATAACACACTTGTCAGCATTCAAGATGTTTCCTAACTTTTTTCAGCAAGTGAAACATTGATTTTACTAAATTTCTTATTGCAAGTTTTCAGACAGTATTCTGGTGCCTTATAGATTTTCCACTGTTCTCCCTAAATAATGGGAACTAAAATCACCACCACCACCACCAGAAGTCATTTCGGCAATGCTTTCAGTCAAAGCTACTTGATTATAGTGAACTTTCTGATTTGGAAACAGGAATAAGTAGATCTACCCAAGTGGTCAAGAGCCACCCTCTCTCTGAAACAGCAACAGAGCTAATAAACCTTATTGGAATCACCGTGCTGACTGCCAGGGTATTATTTGGCCAGATTAAGCACTGGGCTCCAGAAGGGTTATTTTTTAAGTCCAGCTCAGCAGTGGCTAATCAAAACCCAGACATTCATAGATCTTGCTTTGTCATAATGCCTTGTAACAGGATAATACAGAAAGAACACATGCTGTAAGCAGCCCGCTCAGGTCCAAGGCGGCTATTAGTCTAGAGCTTCTGGAAAAAAGTGGGATGGCACTTAAAGCTGTGTCTTCCTAATTTCGTCTTGGTTAGACATGCCTGAGCAGTATACCATGGGTTACCGCATTACTCCAACTCAGCTCTTTTCCTAAAGACATGTAACCCCTCTTCACTCAAAATTTCTGCTCTTCCCTGTCCCCACCTAGCCCTCTCCATCTTCTTTCTCCTACAGCGCCCACACACTGTTACCTCAAGTGCCAACCTCACTCATAAGAACAGTAGTTTATATAAGCAAGTCATCCAGGTTAATTTGTGTGGTTTTGCAGGTCACCAACCAAAGTACCGAATACCAAAGACTTAACTAAACAGAGGAACCAATAGACAGGACTGTAGGAATTATGCTGTAAGCAATCAAATCAAGACATTAGGACTATTTTTCTAGAATACAATGGCCAGGACATAATCTTAAGCATCTGGAACGTATATGCCTGAATACTTTATTCAGTTACTTTTATCCAGTTAGCCAGTTTCTATTTTTTATGAGCATCTCTGTACAGGATTTAGAGCCCTGATCAGCTGTGTTTTTAATCCAGTAGCATCAGGATAAGCAGGACATTTTATTTACCTTTTAGTACTGTCTTGCAGCTTTTCCCCCAGTTGTAGAATGAACTGGAATCTTGTATCAGCTGCAGCCAGAGTGGTATGGATTAGCAGGGACACAGCTCAGACATTTCTTCTCTGTTGAGGACTACACTGAGTTGTAGTTAAGAGATTTAAACAAAGTATTTGAAGGATGCTGAGTTCATTTCCATTCCATCTGCGCAATTCCAAAGTGGAAAGTAATGCATATATACAATAAATAGAAGTACACTATCCTTTTGTGAGTTTTCGTTAGAATTTACACTATAAAAAATGTTTATACTTGGGAGTCACTCATCTTAAAAACACTTCCTGACCCACATAATTAAAACTGACAAGTATATTTACATAAAAATCACAAGGCAGTTCAGGTATTTGTAGAAAATCTATCCAAAAACCCAACAAAACTTGATACAGGTAACTTACCGCTTTTAAGCCTGACTTGGAAACTTTTGATGTTTTTAATTGCAAATTAAAAAGTGTTCTTTATGCTAAGACAGTTCAGAGGAAAACAAAAAAAACAAAACCAAACCAACCTCACAGAAGATATAAAATCTTATCCTGGTGCAAGGACATACATTTCAGCAATAGTATCTTTAAAGTAGAGAAGCCTGCTGAATCAGGCTGGAATAGTTTCTACCAGATGAGATAAAGACGACAACCTTGTTTCTGTATAGATTTTTTTTTTTTTTACTATACATTTAAGCAAATGTTAGATCATCAAAATTGATTTACATTTTTGTGAAAGACATTTATTGAGTACAAAAAAAAACCCCATTACATTCAGCCTTATTATAAATGATTACACGCAAAGAAATTTGAAAATTGTGTGAAGATTAATAGTCTAACTGGCTGAACATTTTCAGAATTTAGATCATTTATGAACCCTTATTTCTCAACTGTACAATAATAAAATTCAAAAAATACGCTTTGTCTTTCCAGCAATACTACAGTCAAAGAGATTCTCTGCTCATGGCGTTAATGGCAGCCCACACTTTGGCAACTATTGGTTTCATGATTTTAAGTGTAGGACTTCCCATATTAGCAACAAGGTGTATGGAGAACAGAAACCTAAACAACAAAAATTTATGCAAAGAGTTCACTTTGATCCAAAAAGCTGTAGGCCAAAGTTCAAGACTGCACGCTTAAAAGTACCATTGTCCATGTTGAGGCACCAAGGCTCAGGTTCAGAAGAGCTTTCCCATACAGAAGAGAGCTTAACTACATACGTCAGTGCTGCCCGATTCGGAAGCCCCACTGTAGACTTCCAAAGCTATTGAGCCTCCCAGCTGTACATCTTGGATACCCACTTCTGAGATGCTAGGCCATCAAGTCAAGACACTAAAGTAAAAGATTTTTTGCAAAGCAAACTGTAGAAATTTTCCTACAGCCTTTGGAGGGATTTTATTTACTATGTCAAGCCATTGAAACAAATGTATCTGCAGTCTTTTGTACAAAGTTAAATGCTGAAAAGCTTAAGTATAAAACTACAGTTTAGTTTCTGTACAAGGTAAGATGGGACAAACATCATAAAACCTCAACTCGCTTGTAGTTTCATGAAATTTCTCCATACCACTTTTCGTCACAGCCTCACTGCTGAACACTGACATTTCATGTCATAAATCCTAAGATAACAAGATTAAAAAACTGATTTGCACAAAAGAAATCTGAAATAACTTTATATACACAACAGAAAGCCTTTTAAAAGTACAAAAATAACATCTATATGCCAATTAGTTACCATGCTTTGACAGTTCTCTCAGTGCCTACACATGCAAGACAGTAATCTAGATTTGGAATAATTCTGCATCTGTAGAACATATCAGAATATAAAAGACATTAACATGTGACTAACTCTTGTTATTTTCAGAATGGATATGTATTCAAAAATATCTTTATAACCAATACTGCAATATTCCAGTCTCTGCATGTATACGTGCAGATAAGCAGCTTTCATCTTACTTGATTTTAAAATCTCCTGCAAGCTAGTAATCCACACTAAAAAGCTACGATGGTTCTAATGAATCTAGTTATACAAAGCAATTCAAAATGTACAAAAACTATAAAAAAGGGAACACTTTTATTGCCATGCACGAAACTTAAGTATGTTCAACTAAAACCTGCATCAAATGCAGTTTTGTTTTGTTTAAAAAAAAAAAAAAAAAGAACAGAGAGAGAGATACACAAAGCAATTTACATCAACACTCTTAACATTAGATCAGCAGAATCAGCTCTGACTAAATACCACAAGGGTAAGACACATTCCTTTTGCTGGTGCCTATCAGATCTTCAAATCCATGGGAACATAAAACCAGGAATCTTCATTTCCCACAGTCAAATGAGATCATGAAATCAACTGAAATGAGAAGTGTATTAGTTTTCTCCTTTCTCTCAAGCCAATTACATACAGCCTCTCCTTTTGCATCAGACTATCAAGAAAATACACTCTATTTTTGCTATCACAAAAAACCAAGAACATCCCTACAGCAGACAAATTGCTCTCTTATGCCTTTGGTGATACCGACACATGTATGCACAGCACAGACATAACTATTTCTACATAGCCATATATCAACATCTGCAAACAAAGCCACAAGAGAAAGAAAAGTTACTTTATGAACTCCGCTAAGTGAACCTCGCTTCTCTACTTCCATTTTTAGTATTGGGGCAAGCAAAAGTAATTGAACTTGAAAATTTTCTTACAAATTACCAACCACAGACTGGACAGTAAACCCTTTGTCATGAGCACATTAGATCAGGCCTAATTCTGAGTGCAGCAAACTCAAAGGCAACATTAGAACTGTGCTACCAGGAGCACATACAGAGAAAAGCTATCCATCTTTATCCTCTTTTGCCTTCTCTCATTGCCAGAGCTTGCAGGTCTGCGGAGCTTATACAACCTCATGCATTGTTGCCTATGAATGTATGTGGTCAGTGCATGAATTATAGTGCACCTTGCAGCCAAGGCTGTAATTTATAGCAAATGCATAGCTTTCAGAGAATAATAGTAATCAAAAATTACGATAGCTTTCTTTAGTAAGCAGAACTAAAATTAAATTCATAAGAGTAGTAGTAGGATGCTAAGAAAATAGAGTTTGAAGCAGTTATTTTTAAAAGAGGGATACAAAAGGGGGGGGGGGGGAATCAGAGCCAGAGTTCAGGTTTATCAGAGCACTAAACTTCCAATACTATACAGGAGGCTATTAAAACTAGTGCCACTTTCTAATAGGCTGAAGGAAAAAAAAACCCAACCCAGAATGTTTTCTAAATGATAAAGTCTTTACCTCTTTGACTGTTTTTTTAATGAAGTCTTTCCTGTCAGATAAATCATAACTAGGATAGTTTTCATACACCTAAAAAAAAAAAAAAAAAAAAAAAGGTAAAAAACCCCCAAACCTCAAATTACTTTAATTCAATACATTGTATGAATAGGAGGAGTTTAAATGAAATAAGGGCAAAAATTGGTGTGGCACTTTTAGTATTACAACTGCCAAAATGCCCTCTGTTAATTATGGAAAGTGACAAGCTTATTTTCCTGTCCTTATTTTGACCACATAAATATTTAAATACATGTATTTTTTTGTGTTTGGTCACTGACTGAACTAGTACTATAAATTTTTCACATCAACAAATTGGAACACCTAGCTTGCCATGTCAGACAAATAACAATTCTCCAGTCTTTGTCTTACATGCTTTCTAAGTAGTCAGATATCCCTGCATTAACGTAGGAAGCTAAAGAAATATCAAATCCCAGGCTTATTTATTTTTTGGTAATAAGTAAAATTGTGATCCTATCAAGTGACTAATAGAAGAGCCAACACATTTGAGTGCTATTCTACAACTATTCTTTGGTTAGCTGGGTGGGAGAGGACCAAACAAACAAAAAACAGATGCCAACACTGACAACCAATGCAGAATATTTTATTTCAGTATACCAAATGTCAAACTTCTAGAATGACTATAAACACGACAAAAAGTTTGTACAGAATATGAACATACAGTTTTCTCATAAGAATAACTTCTGGTTTAATTTTCTCAAGACAACTTCTTGGAAGTACAAGGAAAACAAACGTGAGTTAACTGACTGTAGAAAATGTCATGTTACAGTGTTGTCGGTGTTCTGGTCACTTTGTCCCCACCTTTCCCTTTTCCGGCCACATGGTCTGTTCCTGGCACCTGTCCTGACAATTAACGGATTCCTTGCTGAACTGATTCAACTCACTAACTCAGCTGAGAACTATTCGTTTTTGCTGACAGATGAAAGTTGAATGGACTCATCAAGAGACCATATGAAGAATGAGAGCAAGGTGAGCAGGAGAAATGTACCGAGAGTGGGACATAGCCCTCCCCTTTTGACAGTCGCAAGCTGCTGCACCGTTTCAGTATCTCAAATATTTTCACTTTAATGAAGTGGCAGCTGTTCACTTCAGCAGCCGTGTTTCACTTCACATGGCAGCTGTTTTGGAGGCAATACTGCTACTTTCCATGTAGCTAATTTTTCTTTGGAGACTTCCCTTCTAATGTTGGGTATCAGTGTTGCATATCTTAAGATTAAACCTCTCCTCCTTACAGCTGTTGGTAAGTAAATAAAGCAATGCAAAACTACTTTGTTTCTGAACCATTATGCAGAGTGCAAGCCTCCATTTCTGAAATGATGACAAAAGTCAGTTCACAGACAACCCACTGCCTAAAAAGAGAGTGCAAAATCATATTTGCTTACCTCCTTGCAAATTTGTTTCATTGTGACCTCCTCCAAGTTTGCATTGGCCAACAAGTTCTTGACAGTTTCCTTAAGTTCTTCATCTGTGGGTGGTTTCTTCAGCTTTTTAATTAAAGGTTCATCATCTGAACTATCCTCAGACTCACTTTCTAAATATGAAGAATAATTTGAATTGTAATAAAAGATTTTCAAATTTGTCTGCTTTCTTCCTCCAAAACAGAAGCCATCAGAACTTTCCCCAAACATCTGATGCACATGTTCTTCCTTAAAATAGACATCTTGCCAGATCATCCATTTAAAAACAAAGCTAATGCTATCAGTACTACATTTGTTTATGAATCTGCATCGATAATGAACTATCAGTTTGCAAATCAATGTGTACCCTAGAAAGTATGGGACAGAACAATTTAATCTATCAAACTAAAAAAGGTTTATTACAGCAATTCTAAATTGAGGTATTATGACCCTAAGAAAAGTACTTCTTTCCTTTAAAAAGGAGTTTGGATTTTTTTCTCCCCAGCAGCACTGCCCACTAGGATCTCGTAGTTTTGCAATGCTGTATTACTGAACATACTATCAGAAACACCATGACAACAAATGAAGATAATCATAAAGGAAGTTAAGTGAAGAGGCACAAGACACTCCTACAATCTTTTCCAGCAGCAAAAAAATTAGAATGAACGACTCCAACATCCACTCAGTTCCTCTACTGCCAACAAGACAAAATTCAGAGCAGATGCCAAACAATCTAGATAATGAATTTACAGAAAGACCTACTTAACATTTTGATTTTTGTACTGCGAAACGCAGTGGCATTAAAGAAGAAATTATAAATGTATTACATAACATACATGCAAAACTTATGTACCTTTTTTAACATATATGTATGATGATGACAAGTACACACACACACAGTCAGCCACATTAGTACTGCCAGCAGCCAATCTGAAAATACACTGAGTTCAGCACAAGCTAGTTTACTCTGCTGAGAAATACGGCTATAAAAGAAGTTTAGCATAATTCTATGCCTAAGAGTTTAACCATTGCTTTTCTTAATACAGTGACAAGCATCTGAACTGACTTCTGTGCTATAACATATGTATATGCTGATGCTGGCATTAAATGAAGTATGTTTCCAGTATGGATATATGCTGCATTAATAACTCATACTACAATTGTGACAGAGACATGGCTGTTATCTCATAGAGTGCCAGAGAATTTAAGGTGGGAAGGGACCTCTGGAGATGATCTGGTTTCAGCCCTGACTCGGAACAGGGCCAACATGGAGCTGGCTGCTCAGGGCCCTGCCAGGTTCAGTTCTGAACACCTCCAACAACAGGGATTCCACAACTGCTCCAGGCCCCGTTTCTGTGTGACCACCCTCACGGGGAACCTTTTCTTCCCCTAACACGTAATTGCAACTTCCCTGGTGGCAGCTTGTGCCTGTTGCCTCCCATCCTCTTGCTATGCACCTCCAAGCAGAGCCTGGCCCTGCCTTCCCCACGCTCTCCCATTTGGCGCCCAGGTTGCAGCCTGCAGTACAATCCCCCTTTACCCGTCTCTTCCTAAGGCTCAACAAGCCCAGCTCTCTGCCTCCCCTCCCCTCCCCTCCTGCATCGCATGCTCCAGCCCCCTGCCCACCTCAGTGACCCTCCACTGGGCTCGCTCCAGTATGCCCCTGCCTGTCTTGCACCAGGGAGCCCAAAGCTGCACACAGCACTCCCGCGGCAGGCTCACAGGTGCTGAATGGGGGGTAATAACCACTCCCCTCAGCCTGCTGGCTGCACACTTGCTGAAACAGCCCAGAGCACTGCCAGCGTTCCTTATCACAAGGGCGCACTGCTGACCTGGGTTCAGCTCATTGGCTGCGAGAACCATCTGCCCCTACCCAGGTCCTTTTCTGCAAGGCTGCTTAGAAGGAAACCACTGTCCCCACCTGCACTGCTGCAATCTTTACACAGGTATTAAGGAACTCAATGTATATATACACCTTTTATGCATATTGTTGGATATGAGAAAACCAATAGCAACAGCACATGTAGAACCCATATCTATGTTAACACAAAACACATCAAGCTGCTGAACAAAAGACATACAGTGGGATATATACTACTGGATCAATTATAAAATTCATGTGAAGTCGCTATAGAAGCGCCAACAGAATTTTGCTAACGTTCTTCCAGCAGAAGGGAGAACTAGGCTGATGCTTTCAGTTTATGTGCAAATAAAAAGTATATGTAAGTACACAACAGAAATTACATAAAGTATATACAAAGCCAAGAACTTTTTTTTTTTAATTACTGTTGCAAGGAAAGAAACATCAATTAGCAAGCCAACAGTTCATCAAATTCTATTTTCTCTCACAACTAAGTGCAAAAGCTTGCTTTCTAATAAGCATCCCAGTTAAGCTACAAGACAATGTATGATGAAAGATTTAAAGCATTTACCTTTTCTAGAACTGTTCTGATTTTTTTTAGTAGTGCTGCTGTCTGCCTTCTTAACGTTTGCACCCTTCACAGCTTTCTTGGTTTTGGAAGTCACCTTTTTAGATTTTTCTCTTTTAGATGCTTTTCTAGGGGGCTATGAAGAAGAAAAAACAGATTAAAATGATGGCTTCTACCCAAACAATTCATACCCCTTTTCCACAACGGAAATTATCCTTTCTGTCAATACAAACTAAATCAGCAAATTTAATTACTGTATTTCACTAGCAATTCCTACCCCTATACCATAGAGGGAATATGTCCACAAAGAGTATTCCTACATTCTTTTAAATTTCACATTGTCCTTCTACGTGGACTCTTAAGCTCAAACAGTTAGAACTTTTGGATGAATCTAGCAGTTTGGTTGTGCTGCAACTTTCCATTCATAATTACTTATAATTAGCTTATAAAATCACTTTTAAGATGTTCTTTTAAAAAAGGACATGGTATGTTGTATTCAATTACTTCTAGATGCTATAGCTCTCTAAGACTACACAGAGCTAATTCTTTTTGCACTAGTTGAGAAGAACTACATTAACTAATCCATAACTGGGCCATTTATTGTGACTAGTAAACCCCAAAAAATTATTGCTTTAAGTTAACATCAACAGAAGAAATCGGATACATAAATACATACAGTATACACATATCAGTGCACTGCATTTTTGGCACAAATTAAATGTGTGCTTAACACACAAAATCTTTAGATAGTACTTCTGACAAGGCTGAAAACTTTCCTCACAGAAACAAACATGGAACATTGACCAGGAATAAACCATACTTCAGAGAAAGAACATCATGAAACAAAACAAATTAACTAACACTAGTTACTAAATCCATAATCCTAAATTATATTTAAAATGGAAGTGTAGCCAACTGAGCAAACTATCACATCTAAACAATTAAGATTAGTTCATATAACTTTTAACTGCTTCTCCCATTAGTACCTAGTGCAACTCATGAAACTAGTATTTAATAAAGCAGATTATATTTATTTATATTGGCTTGCTCAGTTATAGCTGCAGTTGCTCTGCAGTGTTAAATGAAGGATAAAGACTTTCACTGTTGAAATTCAGAAAATACACTCAAGGATTGCCCCATTTCTAAATAAACATTTGTCGGTTCTAACTTTTCAGCTTTCAAGTTTCTGCTATAGCTCCATCACCAGCTACAAAGTCAGAAGTTAAATCCGGCATTCACACTTCATTTTTTTTTACAAAATTGTGCTCCCTCAGAACACAAAAATATTTCTGGTATCTTTTACTTCCAGGTAATTGTAAGATTTTTTTGTTTATTTTATATTGTTTAAAGAAAGAGTTGAAATCAAGAGAGACACGCAACTCTGAGGACAATCTATTCCAACCACCCCATGCCTAAGATTCCAACAGAGGTGGGGCAGCAAAGCAAATACTCTGCCTAGGTCCTTCCACCTGTAGTATGTTAAAGGATGTCATAAACCTAACTTTTTTTTTTTTTTAAATGCTGCAATCTTAAAGCTGTACAAACACAAACATTTTCCATTTCACCGTTTCCTATACTCAAACTAATTTGACATACTAGTATTTTTGTAATAATTAAGCTTTTACTCCATGCAAGCCAACTTCAATTTCCAAAGACTTCAGTCTACTCAGCTATTGCCTGGCAGATATCTCTAACTCCTACCTTCTGCAATAAGGCAAAGATGACCCAGTTAGATCAATGGGGTTTACTGTGAGATTTTGTTTGTTTGGTTGGGTTTTTTTTGTTTGTTTGTTTGTTTTTAAATAACTGAGTTCTTGAAAAATTTTCTACAAGACAACTCCTGCCTCTGAAAGCAATATTCCTCTCCTTGCAGTAAGACGACTGTATTTCTGAAGAGATGAACAAATATAAAATTAACTTTTAGTATTTCAGCCCTCTTTCAATTTGCCATTTGTGGAGAAAGAAAAAGGCAAACTAAGAATTAAGTTTGTTTCCTGGAGGCATGGGAAATTTCCTTGAACTATCTTTTTAAATTAAAACTAACACCTATCAAAATGAGTTACAAAATAAACTGTTAAAGTTATATAAATTGGCCTGTCAATGAAAGATTTTTGTTACTATTTTCTATAGCTCAGACTATTTAGTTAACAGCCTGTTACACTTCCACTGCAATAGACAGAATGTAACCCAAGTAAATAATGGTCTTACATAACAGTCAAAGGTTCCGTAGCTTACATAAAGAACTTCCTTGGACACCAACAGTTGACTAATTACTGTTTGTTGCAAGGCTCTGACTAAGGCTAAAAAGGCAGTCCCATCTAAATCAAAATACAGGATAAGATGGAGCTTGTAGCACCTTCTCGTTTCTTTTTTCCAGGCTTCAGACATACAGACAAATCAGCGTATACTTTGTACACATATCAGCTGTACACTTGTACTGGCCCTCCATGTTTTGTGTCTATTCTGTGAATAGGTACAGGACTGAAAGGGAATGCACAGGGAAAGATATTTTGCATTTAAATACAAAGTTCATTTCATTTCTCTCTTACTGTGCAAGGCTAAAAGAAGTTTCAAAGAAAACAGAAGAGAAAATACAGTGAGATGAGAACACTTTGGAGATTGCAGGGATCTTTGTAAGGCTGCTTACTATGCTGCTCACTTTATCTTTGCGATCCAAGACACAGAACCCTAAAAAAGAGATTAGGACATAAAATCCAGGAGAAATATGGAACCAAGATCCAAAAACAATGCAGCCAGGTAGGTCAGGGACCTCTACTGAATTCAAAGTTGAGTCCTACGTATCCAATCAAACCCTACACAGAAAAAAAGATAGACAGATAGATATCGGGAATTTTTATGAAATTACATTAATAAAGTCATCACGAGATGATACAAGAAATGCAATCAATTATGTCTGAAATCCTGGATGCCCCATAATGACATTTAGCAAATGGTTTTATAAGGCGCATATATACATCCAAGTATCAGAACCTTCACCTCTTATCTTATTGATTCTCTAACTTTAATGCACTAAGAAATTATGCAAATCTCTCTTAAATTGCAGACGTGTTCCCTTTTCTTTCAAACCATTCATTCAGTTAAACATCACTTACCCCCAGCTCTGCATGTTCCAAGAATTACCAATCAATAACCACATAATGACAAATGTTTTTAGCCCTATGTTGAAAAACAAACAAAAAACCTCATTACCTCATCTTCACTTTCTTTTTCTTCTGAAGAGTCATCCTTTTCCTTCTTTTCATCTTCTTCACTACTGGATTCATCTGACAAGATCTCTGGGCACTTGGTGCGTTTTGCTTTTCTTGTTGTTCCAGTGCTACTGCGTTCTTTTTTGCCACCTTTGCTTGGTGTTTTTTTGGACTTTGGCAATGGCTGAGAGACAGGGATGTGTGTTATCCAAGTAGGAATATAAAAGGGAATTTTAAAAAAATATAAACTCCTTCAAATCACATGAAAGAACAGTAAACAAATATAGAGGTCTCTAAGTCTTGATAACAAAACTCAGGACTATTTTATGTACTACGCTTAAGCCACAACATTTTTGCAGTAAGCAGAAATTCATTACAGAGATGGAGTTGAGTAAAATGAAGTCTCAGTTCTAAGCCAGGCACCCCTTCCACTCCCCTAACCAAATAAATCTTCAAAGGTTGGGGGTTAGGGAAGGGAAGCAAGAAAGAACAATCTAGAAGGAACCTTTTACATACCTATGCCCTCCCAACCCATAAAAGCAAGCTTTTTCTTCTAGTAACAAATTAGCTGACAACTCTTCAGAAGACTTAAAGCCAAGAATTCTGCCATGTCTTATGCAAAACTGCATTTTGTTGTCACTCAGTACCACTGTCCCTAAGGCAGCATGCAGACTCCGTGTTCACATCACTTGCCAGTGTTTGCTGGGAATAAATTTAATTTCCTCAGCAACAGTCTAACTATTTAAGTATTGCTTTTAGATTAAAAACTGAAAGTCCAAGAAGATTAATAACAGAGTCTGGTAGTCTTGGCAGCTGAATCTAGTGCACTAGCATATACTAGTTAAAGCAAGTTTTCCTAGCCTTGCAACAAATTCCATTTTGTGATGACCAAATGTGATGACATACACTTGCCAACTTGTAGCATACCCAGGTAACATCTGACAGCTTATTTTCCTGTCCTTTCATGTTTTATTTCCTTGCTCTGACACCTTTGTTTTTTTCTTTTCCTTTCCTGCTTATGTCTATTCCCCTCCACTCACCCACAAAGCAGAAGCTATTTATGGTATTTGGGTATGGATATCTCTAATTAGCTTAATGTGTTGACAACATACACTTTTGTGCACTAACAGTGTATAACGGGTGCACTTACATGTAAGCACATGGTTTCTATTTAAGTCCTCACCACATTATGGATGCCTGCAGGAGAAGAACTACTCTCTTTCAAGAAGCTATTGCTACTTCAGGAAGTTAGAACAGTAACTGTATCACCACTGGTAACAAGCAAATAATAAGGAATAGAGACAGCTGCATTTTTCATCAGAACAGAGCTATAAAAGCAAGCATAACAACCTGCATCTCACCTTGCCTGAAGATTTTGGGTGCATTAAGAAGTTTAAGATTCTGGTTACCAGCTCACTATTAACTCCTGACCTTTCCAAGTCAAGAACTTCACAGATACTTTTCAACATTGCATTTCTAAATCTGCAGAGAGGGGAAAAACAAAAAAAAAAGATTCAGTATCACATCCTAAACAATTGGTCAACATTTGATTGCTAGAAGCTGCTATGTGGTTTACGCCTGCAGCCTGACAATAGACGTGAATATATACACTTAACTACATTTCCAGTCTTACCTATAGTTAAGCAAAGAACCACAACCATATTACATAAAGCAAAATAAAACGAAACCCCCAAATCCATGTGTGTAAAGTCAGATATATTTAAAACGTTATAAAAATCTTAGTAAAAAAAACCCCAAAATCTTCCCCAGAATCTCTCCTAATCTACAACATTGGAAAGAATCAATCTTGGAAAATAAATCCAGTGGGTACAAGACTTGAACTCTAAGGGGGCAGTGGGTCTCCCTTTATTTTCCCTGATTCCTTACCCCTTTACATAAGTACCTCTGATGAAAATAGAAGGTTAAGAGAAACTCTGACATCCACCCCCTTTACTCCAACAGGATCTTGAACCAATTGTCCCACTTTATCATTTGTCCCACCAGTATTGAAAAAAGTGGAAAGAGTCAAATCCTGTGAGGGTATGACATCAGAATGCAAGCTTAGCGAGATTTAAAAAACAAAAAACAAACAAAAAAAAACCCACACCAAAAAAAGCCCCTACTTATTCTACTTGTTACCTCCCTTCAAATGCTTATGCTTTCTTCTTCTCTCATTTTGTACAATGCTGCCTGAAGAGTGGATTTCATTGTCTGACCATTTTTCACAAGTTTAATTTTGGTAATCAAAGTCAAATAAACAATGAAAAAGAAGTTTCCTTTAAAAAGTCAGTGCAACTATTTCATGGTGGCCTGCAACTTCTCTAAAGCAGCATTTCATTTCAGACTGCCCCTTTAAATTCACAGACTTTTAAGGGGGTAGAACAACCTTGTTCTCCCATGCTTTAGGGCAAGGGAACAGGAAATCTTAACTGGTTTGGTGCATCTGCCTGCCTCAAAGTATAGTTCACCATCATCCTTCCAACGATGAAGTCAAATCTTTCAAATCATTTTTCTAGACACGGTTATAAGAAAATTTGTGCAATCTTAACATGCAGAGAACCTTCCTGTTTAGCTTTTGGCGATACACCAAATACTACTAAGGTATTTCTGGAGAATCAAAAGTCAGTCTCTTACATTTTAAAAAACAATAATACTATAGAGTTAAAGTCACCTAACTTGTTAACAGATTTAAAAACTGCATAGCATCAAAGTTTCTGTTTCAAACTTGTACCTTGTACACTGAATTTAAGATTTTATGGTTCTATTGCTGCTTTAATGAAAATTCCTGATGACTTGTGTTACACATGGCACTTATCCTTGTACTTTAACTCAGGTTAGAAATAATATATACAAAGAATAAATATAGCCTCCCAAATACTTTCATATTTTTAACACTTTGAAGGTACATCTGCAGGTAACAGCAAACATAATGCACTAAGCATTAGAAACATTATCCAGTTAAACCCGTGGGAAACAGTCAAAACTCCCATCCTGAGACAAAGTTCATCTTGTAGATTCACATGTATTTGACAAACCCTATTCCTAGAAAACTACATATCTGAGGGAGGAGGATTTGCAAATTCCAAATTCTGGAAGCCTTCCCACTATCAGCAAATTGACACTAAAAAAAAAAACAATTTAGAATTGTGTAGAAGTTATTAGTTCTTTCAATTGTTACAACTAGCTGAACAAATATGCAAGGGCATCTTTAAACCCTTTCAGTCCAGTCAAAACCAAGCTGCAGCAGCTTCTCCTGTTAATAGGGAAACAGCTTATGTGGGGAGACAGTAATAAAGAAAAAAAAAGACAGAAAGAAAGATTTGTTAGACTAGTTGCTACAACAATATTAGGAATAAGACTGTATGTTTAACATAAAATAAGTAGAAATGGCTTTGATTCTGAAGGTTGAAGGTTTTGAGGCACAGAATGATGCAAGTTTGCACTGCGAATAGAGCACAATGTATTCACAATGCTATGCTTGCCCTGGGGAGCTGAAGTTTTCCTCTCACTTGGCAGAAGAATTTGCTACTTAGCCTGCAAGAGTTAAAGCCAGGACTATAGGACTTGTGAATAAAATGTTCAAAATTTAACTCTCTTTAATACATTTCAAGTTGTCTTAGGAGATCAGTCTGTGTGATCAAAATGAGCTCAGAAACAGATCATAGAGCTCTAAGAAAGAACCATTCAGTTTAAAGTTTAAATTTAATCTGAAGTAAAATTTTGAAAATAAAAAGGAGTGTCTAGCATGAGTCGAGCTATGTTAAGTAGCAATAGAGATCATTACTTTTTTAACATTTCTTCCTTCTTTTTGTATTGGTCACTTCCTTTTTCAAATGGGAACCCGCTGAACTGACCCACATTCTTCTTTAGGGAAGCAACCTAGAACAGAACGCACAGGTTACTCTCCATTGCAAGTAGTTTAAAAGATTTCATCCAATTATATTTGTTAACTTTTCATACAAGAAAAATCTATTCCAGCAGTTAGCCTTCTGTTGACAAAAAGTTATACCCTTTTAACTTATAACCTTACATGGATTATGCCTTTATTTATCTCATGATAGCCAAACTACAACAATTAAGTTCTTGTGATCTTGGTACTTTTAATTCTTGTTAATAACTTACCAGGTAAATTCACCTGCCATTTCAAGCTTGTTTAGAACGTACTGTGTTGTTATTTATAGGCTTGCACAACTATGATCATATGAAGCCTGTTGCATGCTTCGTACCATGTGATTTGTTACGGAATAGTGCATTTTACTTTTACTATATAATCTGCTAAAGCAGATTTGCTTTATTTGCTTTTCTAAAGTCTTACATAGGACCATGACTGTACTTTTGAACCTCTTCTTTAGCATGACCAATTTTTGCATTTACATACCACACAATTTACAACTTCTACCATTACACCTGCAGTTTGAACAGGATTGAACTTTTATTGCAACAGTCCTTAAAATGGAAAAATTACTCCCATCATGATCCCAAATATATTAAGTTCTTTGTTTTCACTCCATCTCCTTTTACCAAAATATAAATTAAAAAAACATCCCCAAATCTTTTATTCTTCTGAGATCTTTATAACACTATCAAGAATAATTTGAACTCACTTTCAATAGTTCTACAAATTTTGTTCCTGGAGTTTCTCCATTAGTTTATAATTTTACCAAAACTAAGCTCCTTTTCCAAAGGTCATTATCTTTGTCCAGCACCTAAAGAAAATTTGCAGATGGTATTGGTATGTTTTATTAAAAATGTTAATTATGATCCAAAGCATATACAGAATGTGCATACAAGACAACATCTGAGCTTCACTACGTTGAACAGCTCTGAGCTCCCAATAATTCTGATTAAATATAGTTTTGGATGAAACTATACTGATATATTTCCAAACTGCATGTATTTTGAAGCAAATAAATATATTCTCATATCTTTGAACTCAAACCACTGGGACGCTGCAACAGTGGACTCTCCAACAAGTCTATGTCCAAAAGACTAAATGTTGTAGAGCAGAGCAAAGGGGGGTGGAACTGCAACCAAGTAAGTGGTGTGGGAGGGAAGGGTGAGCGCTGTATTTCAACAGCAGTTGTGTCTCATTAGTATGACTTAGGAGCGTCAAATATCAATTTACAGTTATATCATTTGCACATATTTATGAAACGGCAAATAGCTGTGTGTCTATTAGTTGATTATTTATTAATAATTCATTTAATAATCAATAATAACAGTATCATACAGTTGTTAGTTTCTTAGTAGTGTGTTGCATAATCAATAAACAATACAGTCTTTTAAATCAGTTATGTCTCAGATCTGCAATCTAGAGTGAGAAAGATGGACTCTGAGGTAATGGTATCCCAGTACATGCACCCAAAGACAGCAGAAAAGTGTTATGGGCTTCATGAAGGGTAAACGGATGCAGTCTGACGACTTCCATGGTAAAGCTGGTTCAATCAGAAAGTTACATGGTTCTGTCGTCATACTTTTCCTATCAAACAATTAAATTCTATTGCAAGACAATCCAAGAGTTTGCAAAACTCTGTACGCACCAAGTCAGAAATTCTCTAGTCTGGTTTATTCCCACACTGAATAAATAGCATAATTCACAGAAGTAGGTTTTAATTAATATATACTGATCTTTTCCTGAATACTTGAGTCAACAGATCTTTCTTTGCCATTTAAACAAGCACTGCATTTGCAGCAGTAGTCTGAGATATTACAGCTAGCATGTATCTGCTCTAGTACTATTCAGTTCCTGGTTTCTGTGCTAGCTGTTCACGTTTCCAAAATACAAAGAGATTAAAAACAAATTCCTATAAATATTTTAAGTGTATTGAAATAGTGAAATTTAATGTGCGTGAATTTCCCTACATCTATTTTATCCCTATTAGCAAGGAAAATGGGTCATATTTACTCTGAAATTTAAGGCACGATCACTGATATATGAAGGGCTCCAAGAAAGATTTGCTATTATATTTTCTTTAAGTTTCATCCTTAAATACAAAAGTGAGCAGATCAGTTTTTAACCAATATTTTAATTGTCTTAGATAAATGTGACAAAAACCACTATTAAGATTTTATATATAATGTAGTTTTACTTTCTACTGCTTTGCACAAGCTAAAGGAGAAAATGACTAGGTAAGTAGCAATGTATTAAAACCCGCTAACAGGTTTCAAACATAAAAGAAACAGAAGTACTAAGACAAAGCTATGTTGAACAAAAATAACTACATGGAGTATTTTGACTGTAATCCACATGTCAGCAGCTTTTAGCATGTGAACCATAAATTATTTCCAACTCATCCTCAATAAGGTAAACCACCGCTCCCCGCACTAAAAAAAAATAAAATAAATTAAAAACCAATCTATATTCAAGTAGACTTACAACTCAGTACACCCTTCCATAGGATTTTTACAAGGAGAGTAGTTTACAGGAGTGAGAAAAAATATGGGCTTGCTCAGCTGGTCCTGCAATATTCATTTTCTAAGTAGTTTGTAATAAATGACACTTAAGAAGTAGATCCATACATGGAAATGTAAAAAACTATACTACAAACATTTTCACTATGCATGAGAACTAATAGATATACAAGATTGATTTTAAGATCTTACAGTGCCTGGCCTGTTGTAGAGGAGTTTGTGCAGGTTCCTAAGTTCATCTGTCTTCTTTTTACTCAGAAAGAATTGTATCCTTTCAATTTCACAGAGTTTTTGTCCTTTTCCTGAAACAGTTAAAATCAATTACGCAATTCATCATATTCATATTTACCTACGTGTTTATAACTTCAAATATCTACTGTTTTTTTAAAAAAGCAAAAAAGTTATGTCAGAATAGCATCAGACATTATAATAGGTCAAACATTAAGCAAGCCTTTTCCTATCAATTAGGCCTCCTAACAGTCTTTTTATCTTCCTTACTTGATACTACCTAGACCAGGGTAGAAGGACTTGGCATTTCTTTTTATTCTAGCTGCTCCTGCCTTTGTTAATGGTGGCGAGGTACTGAAGATCCTATTCCAGTTTAAATATTATGTAACTTTTATGGTTTAAACTGATGCTACAGAATAAAAGAGGGTTTTCATATAATTGCAATAGCCTTATACTATTTTAAAATGGACCACGACTCTTAAGTTTGGTCTCACCTACAAAAAATTAATAATCTGATCTTTTAGGAGGTTTCATTATCACTCCCAACACTGACAATTCTTATGTGAGAGGACAACAAGCTTACCTGGTGTAATTGTAAAAGGTTCCTTTTGCAACGAGGACACTTGCATGGTTAGTCGGTCTACCTTTTTTTTCTCCCTTTTTCCTTCAACAATGAGACTCTTTTCTGCAAAAGACAGCTTCCTTAAGCACAGTATTTTTCATTACATGAGCAGATTCAACTGTAGTGACAGGCAATACAACACTGGATCTTTGAAATGGCAAACCAAAAATGGATAATGATATAACCAGGTACTATGACGCTTTCAAAGCTTTGACTAATAGGTCAATGGGATCCTACGGAGCTGTATATTGGTGTCTCTAGTTCTTAACCACAATCCTGCAACCAACTTAACCTTGAAGACAAAACTGAGCTTATTTTTGGATATGCATTTTTATACAAATAATTTGATAAAGGATGCTACCTCTTACAATCATCTAGTAGTTTATACAACAACAACAACAAAAACTGGTGTAGGAATCCAGGATGCTAGCAATTCCTTCAATCTTTCCTGAGGAACATCAGTATTACTGTTTCTCGTGTTGCCTGTTATAGTCTACTGGGAAGCGATTTATGACCCATGAGACAGATGTACCATGGAATCTCCTAAACTATAATTGTACAATTAGCAGAGATCACAGGAGACTGCATTCAGTAAGCTTGGCATTTTTTAAAGGACAACTTATTAAGTGGAAAAACACATACCCTTTTCTTCCTCCTCCTCTTCTTCCTCTTCTTCATCTTCATCACTTTCCTCAGCTTTGTTTTCAGTTTCAGGTTGTTTCTCATCTGCTTTTTCAGATGACATTGTATCTTCTTTTGATGAAGCAACAGAAGACATCGTGTATGGTTCTGTAAAAACAGTCAGGAAAACCATCATCAATATAGCATTACACGTGAAAAATACAGGAATCTTGCTTTTTAAAAAAATCTTCTTGTACAGTACAAGTAATGTCATAGTGCTCGTATTGTGATTGCTCACATTCTTTAAGACACTAAAGGATTCTGCATAGACACAATACATAAAATTTTTCAGGAGCTGCCATCCATTCTGCAACTAGCCTGGTTAAGAATGGTTTAAAAGGTTATCAATTCTTTCCACACACAAGTCTTCAAGCTTGCTTTGTGAAGCATTTGGAAACACCCACTCAAAGCAGCTGATGCTGTTATCTATTAAGAACTGTAATGTTCTAAGATATCACAATTTTAGTGCACCATATTATAAACCCAATAGTTATTTCTAATCATGGTTAACTATGCATACAAGTTTCCTAATAAGTTAAACAAGCTACATATTTAGATGGGAAATGAGAACAGAAAAATAAAAAGTTATGAGCAACTTGGAAAAAATTAACACTGCTTTCAGAATTCAAATAGCTGTGACATCTTAGGGCTTGAAAATACTTTTTGTTTTTAATCTGCAGATTTACAACGAAAAAGAATAAGTGCTTCACATTTAGCATATTTAAAAGGAGTCTTCTTAGCATTTGAAGTGGCTTAAACGTTAACTTTAAAGTATCTCACTTTGGTGAGTACCATTTCCCTACTGACTGGGAATGTCTGTCTAACAAAGGAAGATAACCATATCTGTTCATTTTAGAAAAATTCTAGATTTCAAAATCTTTCACTGTTTACAGATCTGGAACAAAATACAGAACAAATTATATAAGCCCTTATAGAAAAAATATCACATGATTAACCATTTTCTTTTTCCAATATTAAAGCCAGTATTATCTGCAAGAGGTCAGACTCAATAAACAACAATGAAATCAACTGCTTATGTGCAATATTAGCAGGTGCCAGCGAACAGCAGCACTCCAAATGACACAAAACGCGAGTTACATTATCAATAGTCAGGGGAAAAAGAAAGTTTACTACTCTTTGCTAAATCACTGGGAAAAAAATTAAAAATCTCTTTCAGGCTACTACTATCAGTACTTCATTGGACATGGAAAAGTAATCCAACTTTTTCACAGTATTACTCTCTGAATTTTACTTCTCCGCATAAGGGAAAAACCAAGCGAAGTACTACACGTTGTCTTTGCTTCCCCTTTCAATGGGAGCAGAAGGGGAATAGGAAAGTACGAGACTTTTCAGCTTCTCAGCAGCCAGGTCCGCGAGGACGACTTGCTTAGGGAAAAAGGGTACTGGGATCCACCTTTAGGAAGACTTAAGTCGGTAGTATTTTCGGCCAGGAGAGGGTACCTCGCAAGCCGCCCCAGGAAGGATACCCCTGCACAACAGCACCTTCCACCGTCGTCCGGGACTTTTCGGACACGGACTCGCCACCTGTCCAATTCCCGACTTGCGAGCCAGAGGCCGGGGAAAGCGCCCGGAGGAGCCGCCGGCCAAGGAGAATGGCGGCGGGGGCAGCGGCCAGCGCCATCCCCCTCCCCGAATCAGCAGGCAGAGACACCGTTCCGCCCCCCTCCCGCCGCCGGGCCGTAGGGCGGGACAAGAGCTCCCAGGAAAACATCTCAGGCGGAAAACACAGCCCGCCGCCCCGCCGAGGCCTGGGAGGGAGTCGGCCCCCGCGGCGGGTCGGTGACAAGCACCCCCGGCACACGGCGTGCCCCCGGCGGGACAGGAGCCCGACGGCGCAGCGGCCCCGTTCCACTTCCCCTCCTCACCCCCCTCCCCGCCTCACTGGGCCGGCCCGACCCGGCCCGGCCGCGGGCGAGGTGGGAGGAGGAGAGGCGGGAGCGCGCTCTCGGGCGCCGTGATGGCCATGGCGGCAGGACCCACCTCAGCTCCAACCCCGGCTTCTGGCTCCTTCCTCGGGCGCGGCTACGGCAGCAACGGCAGCTGGAAGCGACAGTTACCGGAGGAGGGCGAGGGGGCGGGGCCGGGCGCCCCAGCGCACAGCGACACACACACACCCAACCAACCACCACCCCCCCGAGGCGGGCGCTCGGCGTCCCGCGGCCGGTCACGGTCGCTCCCCCTCTCCCTTCTCCCTCTCCCAGAATCAACAAGGTTTTCAAAATGGCGGGTTCTCGGACGGGGAGAAGGAAGCGGGAAGGCGGCGGCCAATCAGCGCCCGCGGCCCGGCCCGGCGCGGGGCGGTGGCGGCCGGGGAAGGGAGGGTGCGCGCGCAGGGAGGGCTGTCGCGGCGGGGTGTCCGGGTGCGCGTGACGTCCGCCCGCCCGCCGGTGCCGCCTGCGGTGACGTCAGGCCGCTGAAGAGGGGCGGGGCGCGGGGTGTGCGAGGGGCTGGCCCGCCCGCCGTGGTTCCCGCCGCCACCGGCGCTTTGCCGGCTGGTGGCTCTCCGCGGGTACCGGTTCCAAGCCCCCTTTCCCGCCCTTGCGGTTCTGCCGCCGCCGTTCCCGTGCGGGCGGGAAGGGCTCGGCCGTCCCGCTTTACCCTAACGGCCGCGGGTGCCGGAGAGGCGTAGGGCGGCGGCCGCGGTGCTGACAGGCTGAGGGCTTGCGGCCAACGGAAGAAAAGGGCCGTTGAAGTAGGAGCCGGGGCTGAAGAGTGAGGTCTCCTCCTTACCCCTGTAAAACGTGGGCGTCGCAGGCGGCCCGCGGGAGAGCGAAGGCTCCGTACCGCTCCCCGTGCTGTCACCTGCCAGAGTTTAAGACGTAATCTTCAAACCAGAGAGGAGGCCTGGCTGGGCTTAACGTGCCTTCAGCAGGAGTCAGGAGTACTCAGAAGATGGGTTGGAGAAGGAAGTAGCCCGAACGAGCCAGTGCCGATGGCTGTCTCGAAGCCACGTTGTACTGACAGCAGGGTTTTGGCTAGTGGGAGTAGCTGTAGGTAGGTGGCTCTTACTTTGGGAGGGACCAGGTAGAGGGGTAAGAAGAGAGAAAAATGAGAAAAATGCCACACTGAGGTGGACTGTTAATCTTAGGCGCGTGCAAAGGACAGTCATGTAGAATTGGTAAGAAAACTAGGAAATGTGTGTGGTAGAAATACTACAAAACAATAGAATCTGGAATAGGAAAATACTTAAGAAATACTACAATTCATATACTGTGTACAAAAGGGAAGTCTGGGGAGTGTATATTAATCACCCCCCAATTTAGGCAACAGAGATGCAGATTCCTTTTTTTAAAGTTTTTAAAGCCGGTGCAATCACAAATGGTGGTGGTCTTAAAAGGGAAAATGTAAATTATTTACCAACAATACCTAATTAGACAAGCCTGAAGTTAACACATAATAAGGAGACAAAAATATCTCATTGTTAAGCCATGGGCTACACAAATGGCACAAGACAGATGTTTGAAGACAACAGACTACTTCCTATAAGATGAATAAGTTTGGATTAGTTCAGAATCATGACAGAAGACATCCAAAGGCTGTGCTTCAGGTTGTGATGATAAATTAGACTGTTGTGTTGTAAAGAGGGATGTGTTTACCCAACGGAGATGATTTACTTAATTAAACTACCTATGTTAACGTCCCACACATATCATACTAGAGCTGCATCTTGAGGAGAAATAAGATAATGGCTTCATTGATCCTTTTAGTGAAGACATACCACTTTAGTAGCAGGTGGACCCTTAAACATAGATTGAATCCAGTATTTTAAGAACTGATAGTGCAGGTAATTTGTGTTTTGTCACAGGTTTCTTCTGGCAGAACTTCAACAGCTATGATAACTAACTTTTCTTGATTCCATTTTTTGAAACCTTCTCTGCCTTTCATAGTATGTTTTTGATTTAGGAGTTTATGCAGTAGTTTCAGTTCAGCTGTTAACAGTTTAATAATTGGTTCTTGCATCTCCCAGAGAAAATTGAGACAATGTGGATTAAAAAGACTTTTAGAAAAAATCTGCAAAGCTAGAATACGGGAGAAGGAGGGGGCAAATTTGAGAAAATTTCAGATATGTGTTAAAGGGAAATTGCTAAATTCAAGCCGAGACTGAAACTGGTTTACCTTCTCATTTTTGCTATGAGTAAGAATGCTCGTTCTCAATATACTGCTTTGGGATGCCTCACTGTAACGACATTTCTGCAATAGCTGTCTTTTCTCCACCCAACCTGATCAAGTTAACTTAATGATTCAGTTTCAGCTGAGACTTGAAAGACCTGGATGAGATAATTACATCGGTATGAAATATTAGCATTATCTAAGGCATTTACACAGTGTAGCGAAAAGTACTAAAAGCAACTTAAAAACCTGAGTTCTGGAAGAAGGCTAAATTGGAAAGGGATAAGTCATTCTAAGAGGTTCTTAAGAGTTAAGGCAAGGGCTGCCTACTATAGCCTGCTCTTCTTATTCCATCAGGGAGAGGCTGCTCTTCTGCTGTCATAGTCCCCATGTTAAGGACACACTCTTAGTTTTGACAGCTAGCTCCATCTGCAAACACCAGTTCCATAAAACACAGTTATCCTGGAGGTACCTCGGGCTCACTTGTAGATATCAGGGAGTATGTAGAATTAAATGGTGAAAAGTGGTTTGAAGCTGCTGTAAAAAGAAGCAGCTGGGATGTTTGCAGATAGATTACAAGCTTGTATTGTATGCTGGAGTGCACCAGGCAGTGCAGTTTTAAACTGCATGGTTACCAGCCTCTGTTAATTAATATAAACAGCTCTTTTCAGTTAGTTCGGAGCAGCTTGTATTAGCAAGCAATGTCAATTGGCTTTCAGTGTAGAGCAGACAGCAGGTTTTGAGAAGCTTTTGGGAACAGAAGTGTAGGCTTCACAGAGTATACAAAGTCCCCCAGGACTGTGTTTATTTTGTTTCCACAGTGACTGGTTACTGCAGTGTCCTGCCATCAATGCAGAAACTAGAAGATCTGCTGTGGGCAAAATTACAGAAAAGGTCACCTGTAGATTGCAGAGAAAGTGCCCTGCATCGAAGTAAGTACTCAGTAACTCTCATTAGGAATGTTATCCATAGAGTAAAACAGCACAGCAACAGATTATGGGATGCTACTTTTTAATAACGTAGGTGCTATTGCTTTGTGTTCTTGTATGAGTCATATAAATATACGTACACACTTCAGTTTCTTTGTAGCAGTCATGTGACTACATATTTCCTAGAAATGTTGAAGTGGCTTGTCTATGAAACGCTGAGAAAAGTCCTGTGTAAATGCCAAGTACATCTTTATTAACGTTAGAACGATTACATGGCTTTTGAACCTAAGGGTTATATAATTGCTACTGAAAGCAGGAATCTAAATATGAACTGATAATTGAGCTAATTAACACAATTTACAAGATAAGAGAAACGTGAAAACTGTTTGAGCAGTATGTAGTTAAGTTATGGTGTGATTAATAACATATGCTGAGTATCTGCAAGTGTTCACTGCATATTTGTGCAAGATATTTTACATTTGTTGACTGATAAGAATACCTGATTTGCAAAGTGTTTCCTAAGGGGGTCCTGCTCACTTCTGACATCCTGCATTCCCCTTTTCATTCCCCATCTTAAGTGTTTCAGGATTAGCAGACTATTGCATCATCCACACTTGTCATCTGTGTCTTACCCTTAAGAAGCTTAAAGAGTTGTCCTTGTAAATACAAATTCTTGCAAACGTGAAATGAGTAATTGATATGAATCGATCTAAGCAATTTCACTATATTTTAGAAATCTCTGTATGGGCCATGTTTCAGGGTAAGTATATGCAAAGATTCAATAAAATTGTAAAGTAGTAAGAAACATCAGAGAGAGACAATGGGTCAAAATAGTACATAAAGTTGCATTTTCCATCTGTGTGTGAATGACAACACTGTACTCTGTCAGACTGGGCTCCGTGTTGGGATTTCTGTTAACCTTCCAGTTGCCATGATGTTCAATCTTACTCTGCAGGGTCTGAAAATTTACTGCTTTGCGTGTGTTTAATAACATCTCCAACTGTTTGTTCAGTCAAAGCATGCAGGGCTGTTAGGTGTCTATGAAGTATTTAGATCTAGTACTAGGTCTAGTATTTAGACCTACAGGTCCAGTCTGGGAACTCTGAAGAGCTGACGCATGGCTCTTGCAGGCGACAGCCCCGTAACCTCTCCTGCACCCCTCTGCTGACACCGAGGGTGGGGGTGGTAAAGGGCTTTCACCTCAGGGTCCCTGAGATGCTGATGACTGTTGCAGAGCTGTCAGCAGGATGGCCGCCCTAGTGAAGTACCGCAAGGACAGAATCTGACCTGTGGCGAATGCTCGCTCAGTTACTGGCCTCCTGCTACTTTTGAGAGAGTTTTGCTGTGAATAGTGTGTGTGTGTGCCAGTTACCTATGTAAATGTTAGGTAACTCACACTTTAGAAAAAGAAACACTGTCAATTCATTTACGCTTCAAGGTTTGAGTCTGTAAATTCCTGCTTGGCAGGTCTACGGGTTTTGGTACAGCTTGTAGTTCACAATTACACATTTTCAAACTCATTGTAAATGGAAAACTTTTCCAGGGGTATTACTGCTTTGCACTAGGACGACTTTGCACTTCGCTCATCATCAAGCTGGGCTACAAAGTGAAACTGGTGGTTTTCCACGTGCATTGCAAGTAGTTAGCGTAGTTAGTGGCAACCTGTGTTCAAAAAAAACCAGCACCCAAACAACCAAAAACGAGAAAAATGAAAACTTGGTAGCTTTCTAATAATTTAAGGTGATCTTGGTAATAATCTGTCGACACGACATGATGTAATTTGACGTTTTCCAGAAGACAAGGGGCTTTTCTTTTCCGAGCGAGATTCCTTCCCCCCCCCCCCCCCCCCCCCCCCCCCCCCCCCCCGTCCGGTAGCTGCGGGACTGGGCCGGCCCCGAGCCCTTCCACCGCCGCGCTCGGCAAACGTGAAATGAATTTGCCCTTTGTAGGCGGGGGCGGTGGCAGCGGCAGCGCCGCCTGGAGTTGCGCGCCCGGGCGCGCCGCCGGCAGCGGCCTCGGCGGCGGGGGCACCCCCCGGCTCTGCCCGCGGCCGCCGCTTCCTCCGTTCTCCGCCCGCGGCGGCGGGGGGCAGCGGGCACCGGCCCCAGCGCCCCGGTCGCCGGCAGCCGCCTCGGGCGGGAGGCAGATGCGTGAGGCGGAGGAGGAGGGCGAGGGAAGGAGGACGCGAGCGCAGAGCGGGGCTTCGCAGCAGCTCCCCCGGCCGCCTTCCCGCCAGCTGCCGCCCCCGCTGTCCCACCCGCGCCGCGTCCCGGAGAAAGCCGCCCTGGGCGGCGAGGGGCCAAGGTAGGGAACCGTGCGGACGCCGAAAGTCGGCGTGGGGCGGCCGGGGCTGCGCGGGCTGCCGGTGCGCGTTTCCCCGCGGCTGCCTCTGGGCACCGACGAGCACCTGCAAAAGCGAGGGAGGGAGCTGAGCCCGCTTGCCTCCCTGCCCCAAGCCAGGCAGGCGGGCTTCTCCACCCCCGCCTCTCAGGTGAACGGGCGGTGATTGTTAATTGCGTTATCTTCTGCAGAAGAGGTGAACTTCTCTGAGCTCTGGGATTTTCGTGCGATTCCTCTCGACTCTGGGAGCTTGTGAATGCAGGTTTGCTCCAGGGCTAACATAGTGTGGCAATGTTATTCAGTGGGGGTTTCATTTTACATACTTACAAGTAATATTCTGAAACCTAATTAAGGTTTTAATTTTATTAGAGAATATTCATTTAAGCGTGTACTCTCTGTAATTTTAACAGGCATTTTAAGGTATTTTCCACGTACCTTTTCTCTACGTATGCTTTGCCACGTGTGAGGTGCAACTGCAACCCTACAAAAGCTTCTAAGCCTTGAAGAGAGACTACTGCTGTGAATAACCTTCAAACTTTTCAGATTTGAGCCCTTAGTATTTATTCTGAAATACATAAACTAGATATAGAAACAAATATTAAAGTCTCCAAGTATTCACATAGTTGAAGCAATTACATTTATTATATAGAAAAAGAAATCTCAGCTAAAGTTGTTTAAAGTTTTATACATCTGCCTGCTATATTCAGACTACTTTAAAATTCTAGGGCATGCCATGTGAATTCTGTATGAATCATGCCTTATTTTTAAATGAATGGAATTTCACACTGAAAATATTCATGGCATATTAAAGCAATATCCATGGCCTGGCTTAGACTAACAAAATCCAGAAAGTTCAGCATGGAAGCAAAGCATTTATCCTCATTTCACCTCTGTATCCTGGGTTTCTAGACATTTCTTCTCACAAATTATGTAGTTATTCATTGTTTGACCCTTCCAGGGCTTTAGGCTTAGTGAAGTGAGTAAATGCCAGGTGGCCAAGTTCTGTTCCCAATTACTTCAGACTTTATACCATGGTAACTCTATTTATTTGTTTCAGAGCTGTTATTCTAGATTTACCTGACTGTAACTGGATACTGAATTTGTTCAATAGCTTCTGTCATATTTTGTGACTTTTGTCAGCTCAAGCCAGGCTTTGAATACAGGTTTTGTATGTAAATTGCATAATGCACAATTTAACTGATTCCCCTCTTTAACAGGACACGCAGAATTGGAAATAGAGATGTAACACATGTTTTTAGTAGAGGCAAGAAACCACAATACTGTGTGGCTAAAAGCTATAAGCATTCAGCTCTGATGAGCTTTTTAGTGGAAATTCTGGTATGACGGAACTAAAAGCTTTAGGGAAACTATTTTATGCATATGCACATAAATAGCCTTGCAAAGTCAAGATGAGAAGGACTTTTAAAGTTAAAAAAAAGTCTTAAAGAATTCCAGTAATGACATTCTGAAATAGAGACAACTTAAATATAGGAAGCTCATATTTTCCTCTCTGGTGGCTGGACCCCAGAGGCTTTACAGATTTCTGCATCTACCTTCCCCTTAGTGTGAGGTGGGCTCCACCATGGTCCAGGACCCCAAGGAAAGTTACAGGAGGCCTGTGGAGAGCTGCAAGGGTTTAGCATGGGACAGATGATTTACTGTTTCATAAGTCAGGTTCTTGGTTTGATCCTGTTCTATGTTAATGCATCTTTAGGGGGCATTTAGGTAAAGTTTGTTTGCAGTGTAAGAACCTAGGAAGACATATTTTAAATTATTAAAGTCTGTAAAGGGAAGATGCCCCATCTTTTTTATTACACAGAAATTTGATATCTAAGTATAAGTGAGTAGAAATAGATTGGCAAATACTTACTTAAATATTGTCACACTACTTCTAAGTGGAAACAAATTTGATAATGCTTATTTGAAGTATCACTTTTGATAACAGTATCCTTGTTTTGGAGAAAACATGGTTTAAGGCCTAATTTTGAAAGCAAGACTCAATGAGCTGTTTGTCATATGAAGGGGAAAGTTAAAGTGAATATTCTGAAGTCTCTGCTGAGCTGCAGCCTAATCTAAATGTTATACAAAGCTAAAAAGTCTGTAATTGTGAATTCTGTCACTACGTTTCTTTACCATGTTTCTTTTTCATTTATCATTTTTCCAAGTAAATTTCAGTTTATTCTTCTCATTTAAAGTTTGGAGCATGATAGATTTGCACTGACATACATGCATTACATAATTCCAAGAGGTATCCATATGCAATAACAATTAAGAGCAAGCGTAAAAGGGAGAGTACATTTAGGCTGAGAGGACTGAATCACTCACCACTTCCTCCAATGGATGTAGCTGGCTGAAGAAGCCCATCATTTTGAAATGTACAGTGCATTCAGATGATGTGGAAAGGTTTGAAAGCTGTGAAACTAATCATTCCTGACTAGCAGCTGTGGACATGGTGATAAAAATTTCTTCCTTATGAGAGGTTAAAATAAAGACTGCACCTTGGTAATTGCCAGATAAAGCAATCTGGCTTGCAGGAATTATAATAGGTAAGAGAAGAGTCTACCTGATGTTTTAACATGAGGAAGATTTTGCTCACAACAGGCAGGAATGAAATTCAAGGGCATTCATTACTTTGATACGCTATAAAGGAACAAAGATGCTGGCATAGGAGTCCTTAGAGATACTGCCATGCAAAAGGGAAGGTGGCTGGCTATTTGCTGGGAAGGCTGCAGTCAGTTCTGCAGAATTTGAGTTCTTCCTAATTTTACTGCTAGGAGTTCAGCCATTCTTTGTGGAGGAAGACACTGATTTAAACTCACTGATCTTGAACAGCTGCTCAACCTTGTTTTAGTTTTCTGTACAGAAGAGAAGTTTGTAGTTGTAAATTCTGTTTCTCCTTTAAACAGAAAGACTTTTTCATATTTCAGTCATTTTCTCATGACTATAACAGAAATAGATTTTGAAATCTTCCTAGTACAAAGTAGTATATTTACATGTGTTGATGGATTTTTAGAAAACATTTGCTCAAGATTTAAGTGAGGTTTACCAAATATTGCTTAAATTTTCATCTTTGAAAAAGTGTAAAGATGTTTTGAGTATGGAACTAGAAGATGAGTTTCCAGTCCTGTGCCTATGAATCTAATAGTCACCTCCTGTGTCATCAAAGCCAAATTAGTGAAGGTTTCTGTACCTGGGTTTTGTAGGTATAATATGGAGAAAATAATTACAGGGATATTCTGAGGCTTGCTCAAAAAAAATGAAACACTGTGATGCCTAGTGAATGGAAGCTATATAAGTTCTCAAAACGTTTAGTGGAATTGTATATAGTTTTTTAAGTAATTCCTATAAAGTTGGGCTAAGCCTTCCTGGTCAAAATACCCAAACACGAGAGTATCCACTTATATGGAAATCAGTACTTTTGATACTGTCTGCAAAATAAATAGGATAACTAGACACTATTTTACTTGATGTAATTCTAAAAGTTAGATTGCTCTGTAAAATACTTTGGTTATGGCAATCCCAGTACAAGTCAAAATTATTGCAAGGATGTCACAGAAGGCAGAATTTGAGTACTCAATTGCCTGAGGGTGAGTGATACCACTTCTGAAATGTGGACATTACAAATAGACTTTCCAGGAATAACATCACATCACTGCCCACATGCATCTGTTGATTGAGCTAGTTGGTTGAGCTTTTTCAGAAAATTCACAGGCTAGCTAGTTAATATTCATCCTCGATTACATACATAACAGTGTAAATACTTAGTGACAGAACAGCTCTTAAACTAGTTGGAAACTTTTTTTTTTCCTTTGTCTCACCTTTTCCTCTCTCCCATCCTCTTCTGTACCATATATATACACACACACCAATTAGTATCTCTAAGTGAAACAACCTCCAAGATGCCAAATTTGGGCTAGCTGCTTAGGTAAAGTCAGTTGTTGTTGGGTTTTTTTTTGTGGGTGGTTTTGGTTTTGTTTTTTTTTTTCATTTTATGACTTTGTAAAATGAAGAATAACGTAGTATGAATATAATTTAATGGCAGAACTGGAAATAGGTTACAAGTCTGCTGATTCCCATCCATACTGCCTGGACAGTGGAAAAAAAAAAAAAAAGGAAATTTACTTCTTTCCTAAAAGTCAGTAGAAAAGAGCAGAGTAAACTGATCAAACTGTACAGTCCCACAGGACCTTTAATCGCTAACAGGGATAGCTTATCTGGAAATGGTTATGATACCCATTTTCTGTCTCCTTCAGTGGTTTTGCTCTCTATGGAGCAGCAGCCTCGCTGTGCTTTACAGCTTGATGTGTTAAGGTGAAACACCAGGTTGTGATCTGTGGCAGACAGCTGTAGGACAGAAACCCAAACATAAGTTGTACAAACATATATCCAGTATAAGCTATCTCACTGCTGACTTTTCACTTCCAAATATTCTCTTCTATGTTTGTGAACATGTATGCATTTTATTATGCATGTTTTGCTAGCATGAAAAATACGACAAAATTATTTGCTTCAATTTCTGAGAGTGACTTTAGAACTTACACTGTTTGTGCTTTTTCAGGATTTCAGCAAAAAAACCCCAAACAGCTCTTACTGTAGATGTCCTATTGTCAGGGCAAAGAGGTGTTACTAAGAGTAAAGTATCCACAGGTCTGATGTCTCTTGTATTCTCACTGCACACTTTTAGGTACATTGTAAGCAGATTTTAAGGAAGACCTTAACATGCAAAATTAACTTCAAAACTGGTATTTTTTCAATTTGTTGGTTAAGATAATGCTTTTTTTAGGCCTATGTTGAACAACTGTCTCACTTAAATATTATTAATGATCCAGTATACACAGAGAGGTGTATTACTCCTAGTAATTTTAAAGGATTTAAGAATTAGTAAAATAGATCTTGGGTTTGTTCATATTCTACAAAAGTTTCTGGAGTGTTTCAGCTATTACTCTTTCTAGCTTTTATAAAAATAATTTCACAAGACACTTCAAACTTTTTCTGGTTATAGAACCTTTGTTGTTGCAGGTATTTGTTGTACTTCTTCACCTTACAAGAAGGTGATACAGCATATGAAATTTCAAAATAAATATCCTAGCTTCTCCAAGTAATTATTTTATAAATAAACTGAAACTCTTCAATTTTGGCAAAAATGTTAACTGTCAAACTTGGCAAAATCCTGTGATTCTATGACATTATCTACTGCTTCTTGGAACAAAACATGCACAGTTGTGTGGACAAAAGTATCTGTGGAATAGAATACATTCTCATGCTTTTTAAGTATTTGTTCCTGATACTGAAGATTAATATATGAAAATCAGACAGAAGTAGAGAGCACACAATATAATGCCTGTGCCTGGAATTCAGTTGAGTTTTTTTGAAATAAATTGTTATGTTATGTTCTTGTTACAATAGGTGGTAGTCTGTAGTAGCCTGCTAAACTGAAAATTATGTAAGAATTTTAACCATCGTCTTATGTCTGAATGTTGTCTTTGCATACTTGTAACTTAATGAAATATTTGCCTTTCCTGCCGAAATTTTTACGTTTGGTTTTAGTCCAGAGGTTGACTTTCTTGGAAAGCTTATGGAAAAATCCTTTGCCGGGTTTTGATTTAAAAAAAAAAAAAAAATTGTATACTTTTCCCATTTGAAATGTAGCTGGGGAAAGAGGCTGCTGTTATATGAACACAATTATATAACGACAGTTTTAGCCTGGCCATTTCTCATTGAGTGTTTAATTACTTTGTAAATAAAAGATTGAACAAATACTTTAAAAATCTGGTGTCTGTTTCTAGTTTATTCTTAGTTGCTTTGGCCCGTTTGTTTTTTGAAGGACTTGTACCCTGGTTGCTACCATGTGGTGGGGCTTGTACTGCTGTGCTTTTAAGCTGCTGTAAATTAGCATGAATTAACACATATTACACTTGCCGCTACCTTTGGTGGGGATAAAGCTTCCTTGGATGCTTAGTTAGGCCTTAAGGGAGATAGTTATACCCACTATGTAAAGCAGCTTTTATTATTGATGAGAATTAGACTTTTTGGTGGTGGACTGCAGCATTGATTACAAGATCCTTGATCACACATGAGCTCTGTAATCTGAGCACCCTGGTAAGTTGGAAGAAGTAGTTGTCTCTCACCTCTCAGAAATAGGTCCTGAAATCCCAGTGCTATAAATACCTATGAGAGCGGTTACCTGATTTGCCTACCCAAATAAAGGTGGAATATTCACATACCTAAAGGTTTGTACAGCTGTGTGCAGGATTGTAGACTTTAATAACATAACGTAGCTGATATCTCTGTAAGAGGTTTTAAAGCTTTATAGAAAACTGTAATACGTAATAGATCTGCTTGTTCTATAGAACTTCCTATTTTGATCTTGAAAAGTAAACATGTCCTAAACATTAAAAATTTGCTTAATTTTGATTAAAATTGGATATAAGATCTGTCACGTCCTAAAGCCTGCTAAAGTCCTTCCACTGTTTTAAAGGAGTCCTGAATGAAGCTATTCTAAGAAAAGTCTTTTTGCCCACAGTAAATTGTGTCCTGGTATATCCCACTACTGAAGCCAGCTGGGGGAGTATGCAGGTTGAGTGACTGAATTGCAAAGAGTTTGTGTGTCACTTCTGACATGTAAATGTCAATTCAGTTTGTAAGTTTAAGCCTCTGTCTAATCCGCTCTGGGCTTTGCTGGGAGGGAATACAGATACTGAAAAGTAAAGCAGGAGCTAGCATTAACTATAGAAGTTAAGACTTACTAAAAACAAATGCCATGGCTCTCATCAGAGTAGAAATTTAGTTATCTAGTCATGGCTATTTCTCCTTTAAAATGTGTAGGTATGTAATTTTCTTTTTTTCTAGTGTGCTTAAGAGGTGACTTACCAAGGAAGAATTTGGCCTGTAGTATGCATCAGAATGATCAGTAATACAGGGGTGGTATAATATATGTTTTTTTTCTTAGAAATCTGAGTGCTGTTAGATTACATCTGTTTTGTGTGTCTAATTGCCTATGCAATTATCCTTTAGAAAATGTGTTCACCTTGAGTTTTCACCAAAAGTTTGGCTTGTCTTTTCCGAGTAGTTTCTACTTTTAAACTCTATTAAAAAAAAAAAAGATATGTGACCTTACTTGGCACAGAAGGTCACATATCTTGGCTTTCCATCTGGTTAAGTAATTCAGTTGAAAAATGAGCTAAGCAACAGAGCCATTTTTGTGAGTGCCTTACAAAAATACTTGCTTGAAATGCTTTCACTTACACTTCTTCACAGCTACCTTCCTGCCCAGTGCTAAACACAGCCCTCTATCTTCACTGCATTTTGTGCCTCAGAAAAAATGAATAGCAGTCTCTGGGCTTGCATACATAGGAACATTCAGAAAAAATATTCCAAATTAGCTGCATGGACATTCTGGAATATTAATTTGAGCTAACTTCAAAAGTGTATTAATTAAATCATATTCAAATCTGTTATGGATACTTTTATTTGGAAGTGACTTTTGTTTGTTTAGCTGACTTCTAAAGTGAATTAAACAAAAGCATTTTACAGTCACTTTTAAGCTCTATTTATGGTTTAACTAATACATTTTAAAAGCTTATTCAAATTAATCTTCCTGAAGGTTCTGTCTAATAAGCCCTGCTAAGTTTTGGTAGGGTGAATGATGAGGTTACAATGTCTGGTTCTCTGTTCTGCTCCTCTCCTTAGACTGCTGGACAAATTGTGGCAGAACAACACGTATACTTGCTGTGCAGCCAGGGTAGTTCACAGTTTGTACGTAGCGCAAACTTACGTTCAGAGAAAGCAAATACAGTGGACTGTGAACTGGGGCGTCATGAGGCATGGACAGATTGCTTACTCCGCTGCAGCAATGGCCATCTTTGGCAGGAGGTAAGGGTAACAAAGCAAAAAGGGGTAACATCTTCAGTGTTCTCTAACATCTTAAGTTGCAGGATTTAGCAGGACTTGTGTCAGTAGCATGAGCGTCTCTGTGTAAATGAGCTTTCTGTCTACAAACTGTGAAGTGGGAGTGTGCTCTCTTCTGGAAATCTGCAAAAAGTGAAGGTTTTAAGTTAAACTGTTGAGACTTTTTTTTTTTTTAAGTTTCTGTATTCCTGATACTGAAGGTGTGTTTTCCAAGAGAACTTGCCATGGAATAAGGCAGGATGTACACAACACCCATTGCTCCACAGTAGCTCCTGTTTTGTGTGTTATTGAATATTCTTGTTGAATGTGAAGTAGTTCATTATCCTGGAGTGTTCAACTCATTGCACATGGAAGGAGTTATTGAGCGTTTGAATTTGTGCTGTAAATTCATACCCGCAATTAATACAGAGTGGCTTCTTTGTGTAGATAAGCTGTAAGAGTCCTTTTTTCATTTGTGCAAGGCCATGTATCCTTGAGTATCTTTCCACACTCTTCCAGCAGTACAAAAGTCTGCTTCTCATGTTGTGGACATCCCTGATGCCAAAGAGTCATGCAGTGAGGCCATCCTGCAGAAACGGTGTGCAAGAGGAAATTTTGAATGCAAGTAGCGGTGGGATAAGGCGCTCTTCATTCTCTGGGTTTATGATTAAATTCTGTACAGATTCATTTGGATGAACAAGTGGAATCTTTCTCATTTATGTGGTTCTGGTTAGGAACACTGACTACTTTTCAAACCTAGTGTGTATTAATGCATATTAAATTCCTTTATAGCCTTTAAGAAGTTACACATCACTTTCTTCTCCTGTAATTTAGTCCCAATAATCTGGAATTTTCCTGGTACTAACCTGCAAACAGTCCAAAAATATGCCCCCTTAAACATTCCTGATGCTTCCCAAACTAAATACTCCCTTTTGACTAATGAAACAGATCACATTCTTTGGCATGGGCTCTGCTCCTGACCTCAGAAAAACAGTCTTGAAAATGAATTCAAACAGTTCAGAGCAGTTGGAAACAGCTTTTTTGGAAGTGCTACTAGGTGTTGGTTTCTGCTTTCTTCTGAGGCTACCAGGGTTTGTGCCTGGGGTCCTTCTGTCAAGGCTAGTTTGAGTATTGTTTGTAGACTTGTAATCATTTATATTCTGTCTTTTGCTCATGTAAATGAAATGTTTCATCCTTACAGTATATTAGACTTTTACAACTTTTTTTAATGCATTTTTTTCCCTACTTGCATTCTGTCTCTGCCTTTGTGGAGCTGAGAACTGGCCCATTTTGCCTTTCTGTGTTGCATTTTATTCTGGCAAATATTGTATAATATGTAAGTTTGTATGTGTTTATGCCAATTGGCATTTTCAGATACATTTGAAAAAGTCCAAGAACACTCAAGTGTTTCAGGATATTTTAAAATGCGAATGTATAAGTTATTTTAAAAATGCATTAACTGATGTTTATTTATAGCTGATGAGGAGAGAGGTGAAGGGACAAATGTTGCATGTACAGTTATTGTACATTTATATGGCAATAGATTTCCAGATGCTTCTGGTGTACAATGAGATGACGATGGGAAGAAAAAAACCCAGATAAAGTAAAATGATTTGTTTTATTTAGTAAATAGTAATGGACTAGGAAAAACAGATACAGAGAAATAAAATGTTTGGGTTTATTTAGTAAATAGTAATGGACTAGGATGAGAAATCCTATTTCTTTACTGCAAAAGTGGTGCTGCCTTAGTGGGACCATTCAGCTAGATTATTCATTAAACTGTCAGAAGGAAAAATAATAACATGAAATGGTCTCTGCAGAGTGGAAGGATGTGGAAACCATAAGCCCCACTAAAACACAGGAAAGTTTCACATCTGCCTGGGTGTTCATCCGTTGCAGTGGGGCACCGGTTAAGGTTTACAGAGAGTGAACGCGCCAGTCTCTGCCTGTTTGCCGCACAAGGTGGAGCTTGGGCCCTTGGAGGAATCACGCTTATGCTCGATTTTGCATTGATGTCTCTAAGCCTGTGCTTTGGCTGGAGGGGGTGTCCCTCTGCTCCCCCTGCCCACCCACCACGTGTCGCCACCCTCTCTTATGCTACTGCTAGCATTCGTTAACAGGATGATTAGCTGGATAATAGACATGGTCCAGCTGGAAAGGGGTTGGGTTTTTTGTCATGGTAGGATTAAGGCTCTGATCAGCTCCCAGACCTTGCAGGTCATCTGCCTACACCAGTGCTACTCTGGCACAAGTGAGCAGTCAGGACCACCTTTTTTGGGGGGGCAACACAAAATTAGGTCAGTTCTAGCTTAGAACTATGCCCTGAGCGTGTGGCTGGACGTGATGCTGTGTGGTACAACTGCAGCTCCCACAGAAAGAAGTGGATTTCTGTTGCATTTCTGTACCTATTCACACACTTCCTCTGTTCCTGGGGCAAGAGAAGTCCAGTAAACTGGTCTGATGGAAAACTGTTCGTTCTTTTTTGGAGGCTGGCAGAAGACTGACTAAGTTTTCTGTCAGATGAGCTTGCTGGACTGTCTTACTTTGTGGCCGCACAGTTATTAGGTCTGGTGGAGAGGAAGCTGAAGAAGGGAGGGGTGGGGGGAAGGAGGCAAACAGGAGCTCTTCTTTCAGGGAAAGCCCGCAGTTGCAGCAGATTGGAAGATGCTGGAGACATTCTATTACATCACATCTAAGTATTTAAAATAACAAAATGCAGTATGAGTTAAGTTTCAGTTCAGTGGTGCTTGCTTTCTTTCCTCACAGGTCTAACTGCTTGCTTTTGGATCAACAAGTTTTCTTTGACATGATGGGAAAATGTAATAAGAATCAGAATTATTTTGTCATTAACAAAACAAAATACTGTGTTTGAATCTTTCAGTTATTTTGAATACTTGTTTTTTAGCTCTGTTATAAAATGTTTCTTTTTTTTAATTGTATATAAAGTCAATCTAATCATGGGATTTTGCAGTATCCACAGAGATTAGCTGATTTGATGGGTTTAAAACCAAATGTAAAGTATATGAATAACAGTTCTACATTTTATTTATTGAATAAAACATACTAGAATTGTGATTTATTTTGCTATTAAAAATGTCTCTTTAAAATTTGAACTCATACTTGTTTGACATTTGAATACATTTATTTTCTGTCATAGATGACTCGGATTCCCACCAGCCTGAGGAGTGTGTTAATTTGCAAAAGCTGTAAAAGGCAGGCATTAATAAAAGTCATAGACTGTGCAGTATGCCCTTCAGCACTGATTACATGCTCATTACCCCCTAGTCCCCTCATCTGGTTTATATCCTGGTTCCTTGTCCTCAGAAGACACATGCATGTGCTACTTTGTCCTGAGCTGCTGCCTAGGAATTAAGGGAGCTCTGCTGGTCCTCTTGTCTTCCATCAGCTCAGGAGATCCCACTAGGATACAAGGGTGCACAGGAGTGAATTAAAGTGTGTGTGTCGGGGAGAAGCAGGGCTGGTACAATGTATAGAGTGACTGAGAGCATGCATGTGGGGTGGCAGGAGGGAACTTGTGGCCCCGAGGGCTCCCCTCATTCAGAACATTGGTGTCTGTGGATTTACTGAGCTCCTGCCTCTCTGTGTCCGTCTGGGTGAGCGCCACTGAGCAGTGATCTATCATTTGCCAATTCATTATCCATTGTCTCCCCTTGGCCCTCTAACAGAAGAGCTTGGGGTATGAAGCTGTTAGTTCAAGTTCAATGCAGACAACCTGATAACATTAACAACTAGGGAAAGTGTTCTGAGAAAACAGTGAATTGTTTGTTCAGTAATATTATTTTGGGTTTAGGACTACTACTTGTAGAATATACTAGTATCAGTACAGAAAGAGCCAATATCCTTTTATTTTCTACCACTTTCTAGTATGGTATTTCTGTAGTACTGAAGGTGAAACGAGCACTAGTTTTTCTCAGTGTATGGTTGCTATTGGAAGCTGAGAGGTCTCAGCCAGGGTACGGTGAAAAGGGAACTGTTAGAAGGAAAGAAAGCTCCATGCCATGTTAGCCAGAGATATTAAAGTACACAGTGAAGCACTGTGGAGCTCGACAACTTTCCAGAGCAGTTGCTTTTTTTCCCTACTTTTTAATTAAAAACTTTAAGCAAATAGTTAAATGTATATCACGAGTGCTAGAAAGAACACTGTTAAAAGTTCCCAAATCCTATTTATGTTAATTTTAAAAGAGAAAACTTGTGGGTTTTAATGTATGGAGCTTTGACTTCTAGCACTTTTTTTCATCTTTATTATGTCACTGTTGGTAAATGTGTGCTTTGAAAGCATGAACATAAAGGTTTGAGTGTATTTTTGTAGGAAGGACAAGTATAGATACAAGACTGATTAGTAACTGAATAAAACCAGGCTTAATAATATTATTTAAAGATTAGAGATTTTTGTGCTAAATATTGCTTACCATGTCATATATTGCCGTGAGGGACAACGCTCTAAATGCAAGGAATTAAAACTGCACTTATCTGAAGTCTTTGAGCAGCTGCAGGCAGCCCCTCGATGTGTGCTCAGAACAGCACTGATGGACCAGGAGAGCAGCCACTGCTTAGAGGTGGGCACTCCATCTGCCTCTGGAGGTCCAAGACTTTGGCTGCCAGTTTTCTGGTGGTTTACTATTATTATCTGCTCTGACGTGCTGAATTTTAATGTCACTTACACCACTCGAATTCTGTATCATCCCGCCAGTTTCCTGTGTGAGGTCTGTGAAGGACTAGTGGCCGCTATCTTTAAAGCCTCTGTGACCAGAAGTGAATATTGTGTATCAGGGCTACAAACTGTTTTTGCCAGGCAGGATGATGGCAGTAGCATATACTGCCATTGTGCAGCAACTCTCTGCTTTGCACGGGTTGCACAGAATTTGAAGTAGCTTCAACTGGGAGTTCAGTTCACACCCGCTCTTATAAAAAGACTTGACTTTCTGTGAAACAGTCATAAACTTTTTAATGTCTGACTTATTTCACCTGAAATGGGTTGAAAGAATCTTGGGCAAGTATTTAAATCTCCTCCTCTTTTGGCATGTAAGGTTTAGGGACATTTGAAGAGATCAGTGTAAAATCTTATGAGATCCATAAACCTTTTTGATTGCAGGAGGAAAATGTGTTGGTTTCTGAAATCCTTCTGGAGAAGTGGAAAAGAAAAACAGGTTGTTAATCAGAGATTGGTGTATGAAATAGAAAGTATGAAGTTACATCTTGCAAATGATTTCCATTCAATATACTTTTAAAAGGTAAAGGCAGAAGTACTTGTAACCTTTTTAACTACAGAATTACAGTTCTCTTTAAAGTATTTGCAGAAGATGCATATTCACGTTACAGTTTTCACTTTTCAGATGAAGAAAATATGCTCGCTTACTTGAGTTGCCCTCTGCAGAGTCACCTCTCAACAGGGATCTGTAGTGCATGTATTTCTTCCTTACCTTGATCTTTTTTTTTAAGGAGAGGAGGAAAGAATTGAATAAATTGGGTATATATTATTGTGTCTTTCTCAGGGGATAGACTAGTTGATAGTTTTGGGCTATGTCAGGGTGAAAATGAAACCTTGTGTTTGTGACAATAGACTTGATAGCAGCTGCCAAACACGATTTCAAGTCATGGGAAAGTGTTCCTGTCAAATAATGGCATGCTCAGTTCATTCCTGACCTTGGAAATTATTGCTTGTTTTAACAAAATATTCTTCTGGCGTCTATAGTCTCTATGAAGTAGGACCAGTAGGGTTCTTTAAAATTAATCTATGCTATCGTTAATATAATAAACCAATCCAATCCCCTGTGTCAGAGCATCATAATTAATTTGTTCTAGTGTCAGTCTGCTTTCTTTCATGCTGCTTTTTCATTTTCTAATAGAGGTTACAGGAAGAGGGAAATCATAACAGGACACTGAGAATGTAGCTCTAATTTACATGGAAAAATATAATAGTAAAGTAGCAGTGAATTTCCTTTGGGAAGACAAGGTTTTCTTCTTTGGTACTGTTGTTCTTCATAAAACCGTATGTGCTTTGACCTTGTGGTTAATGACCTCAATAGACTAATTTCGTAAACTTAAAACCACTACAGAATTTTATGTATTTTCCTTTTGCTTATTATCCCTTGATAATTTTATTGATACTGATGGGAAACATAAATTTCATTTACATTTAGATAACAAACTTGTGCTAACGCTAGGAAGCTGTGAGCAGTTCTAAAGCTTTTGTACAAGTGCTCGATAACTGAGGTCAGTGAATTGACATTTCCATTCTGTATTTTAAATAATTCACGCTTTTTGTCCTTACAGTAACTGCAACATAAAAATATCTTTTCAAATCCCTGAAGTAAGAATCCTGTAAATATGTGAGAGTTAAGACTGTGTCACATATTCTATATTATTCCTAATGGAAGAGTGGGCAAGTAGTTACTAAATGGCTTTTCATTTGTCTACCCTGCTTAATAGAGCTCAGATGAAGGCTGATGTTATGCTTCCTAATCCCATTATTTTAGCAGTGTTTCTGATTGTGCATAATATATCATTAGACTACAGCAAATCTAAAGGGACTCTGGAATGACAGTCCTGCGCATCTTGAGGATGAATATCAGCCTTGTCAGAGGGGATGTCTTTGGTATCAAACTTTATTCTCAAAACTTTTGCACAGGCTTTCTAAAAATCAAGAAGTTATAAAAATGTAATATTTATACAAGTATTTAATAGATTTGCTTTTATTGTTCTTTTTCAATGGCAACCATGCAGTGGATATAAAAAGCTATTATGAATTATGAAAGAAGCAGGAATAAAATGTCAAAATACTTTCTTTGGTATTTATTGCATTATCTCGCTAAAGAGAAACCTTTGATGTAGATGAAGAATTGCCTCTCTTGCTGAGAACAAGTATCCTACAGGAAAAAATGGTTGAGAATCTTGGTTAAATTCACCTTAAAGAGCTGCATCAGACCTAATTAAACTGATGTGGAAGTACCAGTGTAACCACTCAGTCCATACAAGTTATGCTTTTACAGCTTAAAGAACAGAGAAGTTTTGTGTTTGCTTGTTGCATTATCCTCTAGGCACATACATTCCATACTGCTGGCATAGGTGCTAGAGGTACCATGTCCTGGACAATTTTGAATGCATAGTGGTGTCCAGGAGAATTGTAAGAGCTGAAGGAAACTTATAATCTCCTGAGAAAGTTTCATGTCTCCACCAGTGGCAGTGTTATATCCAACCCTCTGCCTTTGCCAAGGCCAAAGGCTCAGGCTGTGCTTATGTAAACACAAGATAGATAGATAGCTCTTCAGATAAACTATATGTATGTGTGGTGGGGGTGGTATTTTTTGTTTGTTTGGGTTTTGGTTTTTTGGGGAGGGCGGGGAGTGGGGTGTGTTGGGGTTTGTTTTGGTTTGGTTTTTGAAAGGTGCCTGAAGAGTCTGAGTATGGAATTTCACATGATACTGGTTGGCCAATGTAAAGACTCGCTGGCATGAGTTTGTAAGTACATGAGTAGTTTCTTAAATGCTAAGTGCAGAGAATATATTTTTCTTTTCAGGTCTGGATCATGACTATAGTAGATGAAACAAGAGTTTCTAAGGCATAACCAACAGTAGCTTGCTGACATTAGGATGAGAAAAGGAAGTTAGTTACAGTTTTGTACTAACTTCATTCTGATATTACAGCTGCTTGGAAAAGTTCCAGGTTCCGCTTAAAAAAAGGGTATAGTAATCATTCTGTGGTAGCTGGCAACCACCCTTCACTGGGAAATCCATAGTGCTTGTTACTGGTGTGGGCTGGAAGATTCAATAACAAGTACTGTTCTGATAAACATTTTTAGGAACATGAACTCAAGGCGCTGGAGATTACAGAGTGGATCAAATTAGACTGCTTTATCTATGGGTAGCTATACTCATCCTGCGTTGTCTAATTCAAGGGAGCCCATTTACAGGAAGGATTGTTAATCCATGCAAAGGCAATGAAGAGGTAGTTATCTTACGTTTGCATCATGGAGACTATGTCTCTGTAAGGTTGTGGACTGATTCATGTTCAGATAGGCACTGTACCTTTCTTTACCTCAGACAAGGCCTGGGTGCAGTCTTCATCACAAGGTGCAAGGCCATTCCAGAGAGAAAAGGGAGCGTAGACCTTAAGGGGTAGGACTTGTTCAGAAAGCTAAAAGCTTTAGGTTAATATTTTCTGAGAAGTTAGTTCGTTCTTAGGTGTCCATTTAAATAAGGTGTTTCCCTGGCCCATCAGTTCCCTCAAAAAAACTGGGTTGAATGCTTCTGAAAAACTGGTTCACCTCCTCAACGTAGTGCCCTAAGGTGAAATGCTGCTGCTTCTATGTGAATCTCACAAAAAAAGATCTAGTACAAGTCTGCCTAGCTCCTGCTGCTTGTATGGGGTACCAGGTACACTGAAGGTCCACCTTCATAAACTCTTCCACACTTAGCACCTTGGGATGGGTGTTTCGTGGCTGGGGGGGGAGAGAGAGAGCTAAACAGACAGGAAAGAGGTATCTGTGCTATTGGGTTTGCAAGCAGTTGCTCTGGTCCTATCCTTTCTTTACTTCTTTCATCCTCTGGCCTATGCTCCTTAAAGAGGCAATCAGACCATGTCTAAGAAAGTCACTATTAATAATCTGCAAGCTCCTATCTGTGCCATTCCAGAAGGCCCCTTTCTTGCAACAGAAACACTTGTATTTTCCTCATTGGTCTGAAGTTTCCAAATAATTGATACTAGTTTGGTCCAGGAGGTCCTGGGATGACTTAAGTGATCACTGTATGCAGTAGATGTGTGTTTTTGGAAAAAGTCCTATCTTAGAGCTCTCTTGAGCTGTTTCCAAAGTCAAAACCTCTACAGGCCCAGTCTTGAGTTGGAGTAGAAGCTTGACTATTAAAGCAAAGAAAGCAATGGAGAGACTGTGAGAGGGCTCAAAGACACTCCGTTTAGGAGTTCATTGACCTGTATTCACTGCAAGTCAGCTGAATTAGATCTCAAGCTTGATTTCAAAGCTGATATGAAAGGTGAGAATGAGGCATTCCCTCTGTTTGTGGAGCTGTACAGTGTTTAAAGCTAAATGTTATTCTGTGGCTTGAAGGGTAGATACCACTAGGGTGGAGACGGAGATGGAGCTTGGAGAGCCTTTCATTTGTATTTTAAGATGTTTCTAGCTGTCCAGAGAGAAATGAAGACCTGGAAGTGCCAGTTCATGAGAAATGGCAGCAGGGACTTGTGTGTCACCTACGACTGGTGCACGGCAAGGAGAGGAGCTGCGGTCAGATGACAGGACCTGGTCAGATGACACCTCCTGGTGGAGCCTGTGGGATGGTGTGCCATCAAATGGGATGATTATGCCCCTTCTCCTTACCCATGAGTTCTGGCTTCTGCTTTGTGCCAGCACTGGCCTTTGTGTGACCACATGATAGACAGACTATGGGCCTCATCTGACAGGTGGTTAATTTTCAGCAGGAAAATTCCCTGCTCACATTGGCCCCATGGACAGTGTCTGTAGTAGCAGGCAAGAGCAAGAGGATCCAGACATTCAGTAACTAAGACAGAATACCCACCAGAGGGAGACTTATCATGAGGAAAATAGCTCAGGTGGGAGGTTTGTTATATTTTAGGGTGTCTGAATGACCAGTAACACCATACTTCAGGAAGTGTGTTTTTGGCGTGGAGGTGCAACAAGGATAGATGATGCCAATTACTATTACCCAACTTAAGGCACTGCTCTGATGAGGTGCATATCTGAGATTGTTCGTTCTTTGTGTCCAAAATATACGTCACTTCACAGGTACACATGGCGTGTGTCTATCGGTAGACTCCCTGTGGACAAAATGTAAGAATATTTTGTGCTGTTTTATGGATTGCACACATCTGTCTGGCAGCTCTTTTCAATGGAAGAATGGGTTAAAATCTTTTCTCAGCTGGTGGATAGGGAACCCGAAGGCATAGTCTCTCTATATGCTTTTTCTGCAGCCTGTGGTAGCGCTGGGGCATTTCATGGTGTGGTTCGTAGCTTATCTCCACAGGCAATTTTGTTGGCCCAGCTGAGGGAGAGAGACGTGTAAATGGTAATGCCTTTTTTCCACAACATGGTCTGAAGGTTTTTGCAATTCATTGCTTAAACTGAAACGGGAAGGTCCTTCAAGAACTGAACTGAACAGAACCCCTATAGAAAAATACCTCTTTGGAGACATTTGCAGCATGACCCATTAGTCACTGACTTTCAGTAGTGGTAACTGAACGAGAGAGCTAGTTCATTTTGAAGACTGAAGGCTCTTTTTCTATATATAAATAAATATATATCAATGAATTATTAATGGTTGGCTGAAATGTTGTTTAAGATCATTAATCCTTGAAAATTATAGAGAAAGTAATATAGAAATATGCTCCTGGTAAACAGTCTTAATTATGGAATTTAAATTATTTTCTTCATGCAGGTGTATCATCCAGTGCCTAAAACTTGCTTGCTTTCTGCTAGCTAGAAGTGTTTGGTAGAACTAATAGGTAGAGATTTGCATGGAAGTTCCTTAGTCATTTGAAATAATTTATTACACCTGCGTTAGGTGAACACTAGAGGGCTCTTTAGACTAATGCAAAATAATAGTGTCATGTTTATAATTGAGGACTAGTCTCAGGCATTTTGTTATCTTGAGTTAAATAATCAAAACCACTGTTTTTATTAGAATAGTGTAAGGCTTTCCTTTTCAAGAAAACATAAATCAGTGTCTTTGAAAGAAGAGAAGTATAGCCTGTTATTATGTAGCAAGTATTTGAGTTTTTGAGAAGTGGGGCCTTTATATGTAGTCATCTAACTGGTTTAAATTTTTATACATTTTTCTGATTAGCAGTCAAGATTTTTTTTCGTGTTCCTGTTCCAAGTGGTTTATTTTAAGATAACTACATGGTTTATATTTCTTTCTGCTTGTCTGTCCACCTTTAAGTTTCTTTTCTTACATGGTAGTTAATTTATAGTAGCCCTTGTATTATGAAGCCCAAATCTGCATTGCATTGTACTATACACGATCACGGTTCACAGAGGTGAGTGTAAAATGTAGCTATGCTTGTTTGGAAGTGTTTTTCAATTGCTTTATACTTGCTTTTCGAAAAAGGGTCAAACATTATACATTTCGTGGATGTCAAGAATGATTCTTAGCTGGTATGAATTTTTAGTGCAGTCTGGAAAGGTTTTGTCATCTTATACTAACTGAAATTCAGACCCAGTGTGTTTATTCCAGTGTTAACTGATGCCATGGGGGGGGGGGGGCCTGAAAAACCTGCTCTATGTTGATGGGGAAAAAACATAAAATAGCACTACTATCAGCTGTAGGGGGAACAGTGATCTCATTTTCTCGGTTTACGCAGTCTTTGTAATCAGATATATTTTTTCATACATCCTCTTGATTTTTCCTTGTAAAGTGGTTCTTGTGTATAATTTGTTCTAGTGTTTTTCAATGACACTGTGGTGTTGTAGAAGATAATTGATATTACAGAAAGGGAGAGACATTACAAATTGAATTAGTTATTATAGTACCCAATTTACATCACTCTAGGCCGCATAATTTTATATTGTCAGAGGGAAGCCTGAAATTATGCACCAAAATTAATACAACTGTGCTTTGAAATGTAAAGCTTTTACATACACACAAATGAACACACTTATTTTGAGAAGAGTTTCTAGAGAACAACGCGTAGGTTGCTTGTTTAGAAAAATGAAGGGCATATTTTTCCCTATGGCAAGTCAATCATTGAAGAAGCAAATGAGACTTGAAAGGCAGGTTGAGAGATAGTTGGTTTGTGGGACCAATGTCCTACAAACCAGTTGAGATTTTTCTGTGTTAAATAATATTGGCAGCAGCAGAGTGATTTTACTTGAGAGACCTTCTTTGGCTGTCAAACACTCTCCATTTTCCTGGATTTTCCTGGCCCTGCTGTACTGTTTCCAGTCACAGGTATATGTAACTTATTTTTAGCCCTTGGTGTGGTTGTTCCATACAAAACATTCAGCCTCCCAGTGGAATTTTGGAAGTAAAGAAATGTAATGGTGTAGTGGGCACAAGAGCAGGAGATCTGTTTGAACTGTTCCAAGATTGGAGAGAGATATTTCCATTTGGCTTTTCTTTCAGATTCTTGGGACTTGGTGACTCAAAATATCCATTATCCAAAAGGAAGCTATGAATTTACAAGGCAGAATTAAAGAGGTCAGGGAAAATTCTGGCTGATGATGAGTGAAGTGTTAACTGACCAGAACAGCCTGCAAAGAGAGCAGGGAAAGAACATCGCTGGTCCGTTTTATAATTCTCTCTCCTCCAAGTCCTATCAAGCTCATATTACTGTTCTTACATGGCAAAGCTCCTGAGAGAAGTGGGAAAGAAGGAATGTATGGAGAAAGGTATCTAAGGGGAATAGGAGGGGAATGAGGGTGCTTTGCCTGCCAGGGAGGGAGGTGGGGAAAGAGGATACAGTTTTGAAAAGTAATTGGCAGAGGGGTCCACCGTACTGAGGTCAGACTGGGAGGAGGAGGGTCGGAGGTTAGGGGGGAAGGAGGAGAAGAAAACCTGCTACAGGCCCAAAGCGTGCCTGACAGCTCCTAAACCTTCTCCCCCACTCAGAACCCTGTAACTCCTTGCTGGCACCCACTCTCTAGGGATATCTGGGAATCCCTCCAGACCTCTTCCAGGTCCTCACCCTTACTCCTCTGCAGTCCAAGAACTTCACTACGTACCATAACGCCTCTCTTAGCGCCTGTACCCCGCCTGTACCCCGGCTCTGCTGCTGTTCCCAAGTCGCACATTGCTGGCCCAGGGATAAGGACAAAATATACTTAATTTCTTCTCATCCTCAGGGCAGTAGCATTTAGTTTTGCCTGTCTTGCTGAGGAGCCTTGAAGCGATTCCATGGAGGATAGTAGCATGGCTCTCTTTCCCTAAACACTGTTGATGTTATACCTGACAATTACCAGAATCAAAGTAATTTCAGTTTTCTTTGAGGATAAATGCACGGTCTGCGTTGAGTGTCTATGTGTAGTTCAGTTTGCTGCACACAAAATGAATTAGAGCTACAGATATTAGACTTCATTAAAATCTCTCCTGGACACTATATGGCCAAAGGCCCTGTTCAGCCTAAGACGTGTCCGGCTGCTATATTTCTACTTTTCATCACTGATGAAACATGATGCATGTGGTGACTTAGATTAGAAAATGACAGGCTTGGATCTGTCTCAGCTGCTGCTTCTAGCTATCATAGAACCAAAATAGCATAGGCTGCAGCACAGTTCATCAAGGTTGCAAAACACACTTGGCTAGTGGAAATGCCAGCCAGGTATCAAATACTTTGGCAAAGAGAAGGTTCCTTTGATATAATCAGTAGTTTATCCCATGAATGAAGCCTGGGATTTAAGAAGAGCCTGTCTTGGCACTAAGCTGAACAAACTGAATGCTCAGTGAAAAGAATGTATTTAAAAATTATTTCAGTCTTCTGTGTCATGGTTAGTTCTATTTGACTAAGTTTTGTTTGAATACAAAGTGGAATACAAAATATTGTGATTTTGGAAAGCTTGAGCTCATTTGTTAACTCTACTCAGTTCTTGCTAGTATGAATTAATATATATACTTCTTACTTGAAATCTTGTATTTTAATATTTTTAGCTTTTGCAATTCTAAATCTCAGAGCAAGATTCAAATCATTGCTGAGAATTGCAGCATTTCAGGAGGAAGCTAAATTGTGCCAAATAGAGTCAGGAAAGATTAATGTATTTCATGTTATTAGAAGATAAAGGCTTATGTTTAGAAGAGTCAAGTAATTCTAAAATGTTAACTTGTCTGAGGATAAATTATTAACTACTACAGTTAGTTATCATTAAGATTGATACAGGACTCTTTGAAGGAGAGTATTTTTGTTCTGCATTACATAAATTCTGAAACAAAAACTGGTTCTAGACAAGGAACATTCGACAACATTTCTGTTAAAAACATTTTGAAAAAATAATTAAATGTATCATTTTGACATTTTGTAAATTAAAAAAAAATAATGCCAAGCTTAATCATCAACAACAAACGAAAAATAAAAAGCATGTTCAGAGCTCTGTCTTTCTGATGAAAGAAATTCAATTAGGGGTCTTAACAAATGTAGGGAATCCTCTTTCATGTATTTGCCTTAATGCCTCTTTTCATTTAGAACAAGTTGTATTAATATTGTCCTTCAAAGGCATGGCTTTTTCTAGAGGAAAAGGTAATGTGTTCCTGGATTGTAAAGAGGGGAAGAAAGAAAAGGAAGGGAAGAAAGCGCTTTGCAGGCAGCATGTTCATGTTAGACCCTGACTTCTGCCAGTAGAAACTGGTGGTAGCGGTCCAAAACCAGTTCCTGTTACTTTGCTATATACCAATAGGGGTGGAAATGCTAGAGAGGTCTGTGGTTTTAAGTTAATGAAATCCACAGATATCTTCTAAGCTATATAAACAGCAGTAATTAGTGCTAATCCCTTTTCATAGAAATGCAGTTTATAATCTAAGAAAGTGGGCATTGGCCACTATAATCACAGCTAAATACTTTTCTATGAGATATATATGCCATTATGCGGCACGTGCAGGACAGCTGGGGGATCAGGCTCAGCCAGCATGGGTTTATGAAAGGCAGGTCCTGCTTGACTAACCTGATCTCCTTCTATGACAAGGTGACCCACTTAGTGGATGAGGGGAAGGCTGTGGATGTTGTCTACTTGGACTTTAGTAAGGCCTTTGACACCGTCTCCCACAGCATTCTCCTGCAGAAGCTGGCTGCTCACAGCTTGGACAAGTGCACTCTGCGCTGGGTTAAAAACTGGCTGGACAGCCGAGCCCAGAGAGTGGTGGTGAACGGCGTCAAATCCAGTTGGCGGCCGGTCACGAGTGGTGTTCCCCAGGGCTCAGTATTGGGGCCAGTCCTGTTCAATATCTTTATTGATGATCTGGATGAGGGGATTGAGTGCATCCTCAGGAAGTTTGCAGATGACACCAAGTTGGGTGGAAGTGTCGATCTGCTGGAGGGTAGGAAGGCCCTGCAGAGGGACCTGGACAGGCTGGATTGTTGGGCCAGGGCCAACTGTCTGAGATTCAACAAGGCTCAGTGCCGGGTCCTGCACTTGGGTCACAACAACCCCATGCAACGCTACAGGCTTGGGGAGGAGTGGCTGGAGAGCTACCTCTCTGAAAAGGACCTGGGGGTGATGGCTGACAGCTGCCCAAACATGAGCCAGCAGTGTGCCCAGGTGGCCAAGAAGGCCAATGGCATCCTGGCTTGTATCAGGAATAGTGTGGCCAGCAAGACCAGGGAGGTGATGGTGTCCCTGTATTCGGCACTGGTGAGGCCACACCTCAAGTACTGTGTCCAGTTTTGGGCCCCTCCCTACAAGAAGGACATCGAGGTGCTGGAGTGAGTCCAAAGAAGGGCAACGAAGTTGGTGAAGGGTCTAGAGAACAAGTCATACAAGGAGTGGCTGAGGGAGCTGGGGTTGTTTAGTTTGGAGAAGAGGAGGCTGAGGGGAGACCTTATTGCTCTCTACAGCTACCTGAAAGGAGGTTGTAGTGAGGTGGGGGTCGGTCTCTTCTCCCAAGTAACAAGTGATAGTATGAGAGGAAACGGCCTTAAGCTGTGCCAGGGGAAGTTTAGGTTGGTTATTAGGAAAAACTTCTTTACTGAAAGAGTAGTCAGGCATTGGCACAGGCTGCCCAGGGAAGTGGTTGAGTCCCCATCCCTGGAGGTATTTAAAAGACGGGTAGACGTGGTGCTTGAGGACACGGTTTAGTGGTGGACTTGGCAGTGCTAGGTTAACGGTTGGACTCGATGATCTTAAGGGTCTTTTCCAACCTTAACGATTCTATGATTCTATGATTCTATGATATATATATAGAGAGAGATACAGATACGATTCTCTCTCTCCATTATCTAAAGTTGATGGCTCCCAGTTTTCAGCTGACTAGTGCAGCTGGAAGTGGGAAATTTTATGTGGGCGGTGGTAAAAAATAACCTTTAGTCCTATGCAAAACATATAGGCATGCTCTCTAAACCCAGTATATCCACAATTGTGTCCCTATTTTTCTGCTCCTGCCTTTTATTTAATTTTCAAGGGACAGCCTGTCCAAAGATTCCTAAAGACAGGATGGATCCTGTAGGCTTACCCCCAACTATCCATGTTGATTTTGCTGAGAGTCCATACTTTTTTGGATTGCGTGTTTCCTCCACAAAGCAAATTTTGTTTTAGGCTCCATGGCACAGTTTAAAAATACAAATGCAAAACCTATTTGACTGCTATTGAGACCTCTCATAACACAGCAACCCAAACCATGTTAAATCTCTCGCTGATATCACCCTGATCTCTCACAGCTAGAGGAAACTGAAAAACTTGCCACAAGCCCATCTTTTTTTTGGGAATTGCATAGTGCATCCTGTTCTGTCACACCAAGGCCTTTCTGTAGGTGGAAGATATGGCTGAGGACCTCAGTCTGAGGCAGCAGCAGCACTAATATTTTTAGATGGCTTCTTAAAGGCTTCAATAAAATGCGTGAAACTCGGCAATGCGCTTACTGGCTATTTTCTCTGTTTTGAGTTAACTGTGTAAATAAGCTTCCAAAAGCAGAAGTTGTGCAGTGAAAACTAATTATACCCAGACATTTTTGAAAGATGAATTTTCTGATAACTCTGTCATGATGATGTATTTCTTGAAAAGGAATGCCAAGCAGCATCCCAATAGCCTTTGGAAGAGACTAGCTTTTTAGCTTCCAAAGAAAACACAGTGTGTGCAACCACCTTATCTATTCCTTTGTCTGTCCATCTTCCCTCTAATGATGTTGGGTCTCACTGCCCAACTTATAGTGGTTTCTGCCAGACTGGAGGAGGCAGAGGTCAGGTCTAATTCATTCTGTTCAGCTGCCGCTGGTCACCCACCAGTGCAGACATAGCACTAGGCTGGCAGGAGATGGGTGGAAGAGGGAGGGTGAGGGTGGTTACTCTAGGAAGGGGGAAGACGTGGAGAGGAGGTGGTGGAGGAATGCTGTGGGAGGACACTTGGAAGGAGAGAGCTGTGTGGGTGATGGAGAAGTTCAGGTATTGTGTGAATAATGACTTCTGTGAGGGAGCTTGGGGGCCTACAGTGGAATAGTGTCTGCGTTGCACTGGAGGACTCAAAGACTGTGTTACACCGTGGGTGCTAAATGTAGGAGGTAATTCTATAGGAAACCAGGCTTCATTGGTCCTGCTGCTCCCAGGGTAACTTACAGAATGGTAGGCATGCTTCTACGTACGGTTGTATTTTTCAGATACTAACAAAACTTCCAGCGAATGGCTCAATGACTGAGTGCTTTGGTTTGTTCCTAAGATACATTTTCATTTCCACAGAAAATGGAATTATTGAGGGCCTGCTGTGGATAGAAAGCCTGTAATTTATCGGAGAGCTGCACTGGTAGGCATATCTAATCTGCCTAATCCATTGGCATTAGCACTGAATAGACAAAATGTTGAAAGCATACCTAAGCCCACTGGTGATATAAAAGCGCCTACAGCTGAATAGATTTTTTTTGTTTCTTGAGATTTATAGCTCGCATATGTTTGCTATACAACAAACTAAATTCAACTGCATATTACTGTAACTTAGAGCTTTCTATTGACAGTATAAATCATGAGGGCAAAGCTAGATTCCCTTTTATGTGCCTTTAGAATATTGATTTTAAAATATAGCTTTCTGTGTTCATACTTCTTCACAATAGTTCAAAAAGAAAACACAGGCAGTAGTCTTGCTGAAAGGGAACTTTAAAATCAAGCCTGGTATGTAGTTGCATCAAAAGGGAATTTCAAAATCAAGCCTCATATGCACCTGTGAAGAGCCACAGTTTCAGAGGGGATGGAGAGCATCATCTTTGGTCCTTGTATGCAACTCCTCTGCTGGTTCCTGCCAAACAAATTCAAAAGGATACTTTAACATTCACAAATGTAGTTGTTTAACAACATTATACTGCACATTGTAATATAGGGGAAGAGAGGAAGCAAAATAAGAGGAAGGCAGAAGGAGGGGTGAATGAGGCTTAGTGAGCAAGCTATAATCAGTCTGGCAAAAAAAAAAGATAAACTCTAGTTTGGTGCACTGTTTGGTGCTCTGGATCTCAAAGGCATTTATCCCACAAGTGAGCAGTTGGGAACACCAGTAGCTTCCTCATCCAGCAGTGTCTATCTGATTTCAGTTAACAAAGATCCTCATGAACCTGTTTGGTGGAGTCTGAAGAGATAATGTGTTAAACCTTGTGATAGCTGGTCCTAATTGCACATCTTTTCAGACATTATACCCCTTTTACACAGCAGGTGTTTTTCTTCAGTGTCCTGGTGCCAGACACTATCCAGTTATCACAACAGCTCTTAATTTGCACTCTATCTTTAATGTTTTCTGGTTCTTTACTGTGGTAGCTTTGACTAGGTAGTCTTCTATTTTATTGACTATTCCCCTTTAAAGTTAGGGTAAATATGAAATATGAACAGTGTTTTAAAGTATTCAATATTTATTTTGTTTTTGAAGAGCCACTGAATAACTGGTCAGAGCTGGTTTTCAGGTGAACTTAGCATGTTCATTTAGCACTTTGCTGAGCAGCTTGAAGGAGATGGGGTACAGAAGCAGAGGGCTATCACTTCCCCCCCCCCCCCCCCCCCCCCCCGGAAAGCCTATTGTAAATTCCCACACAGTGCTAGCGTGCATTAGTGATTTTGCCTTTACAGAAGTTGAAAATCTCATTAGCAACCATCAGATTTGTTTTGTGCATGGTATTAAGGCAAATAATGCAATTGTGTGATCACAGTACATAGCATGTGTACTTGACTAAAGGTTGTCTAACACTGCAAACGTTGATAACATGCTATGTGAGCCTTTTGAATTTCAGGCTAGACTCTGCTGTCAGCTGTTGCTAGTTTTACTGTAGTTTTATCCAACATGGGGCAGTTTTCCTGAGAGGAAGTTTACAAATGTAACACAGCCCAGAAAAGGCTGAAGAGCTGCAGGGAGCACAAATGGACCGATCTGATGTTCTTGTAGTGGGTGTCAGTATGGTGGGAAGGGACTGGAAAAAAAGAAATCAAAAGAAAAGAGAGCTTGTTCAGTTGGGGCTGGCTGGGAAAAAGATAAATTTTTCTCACTTGGAAAGAGGAGGTGGAAATGGAGGAGAAGCTCTGGAGCCTGTGACGCTTCTCAAAGGCAAAAAGCTTTCCCAGAGTCTAAAAATACAGCAAGTCAATGCTCAAGAGGAGTTCTGAGCTTCAGGGGAGCGGAGTACCTTTCTGCACATGTTAGGTTTCAATTGCTCTGCCAGGTAGTATTGAGAATCTGCCACTTGACTGAAGGCAGGCAGGCTTGATAAAGGCAGCGTTCATGATGATTAAATGGCTCAAATGGACTTTGAAAAGGAGAAGCGTGTCTAGCCAAAGACTGGGGTAGTTGATCCCTTGCTGCTTGTGTTAGCAGGGTTTGGGACTTTGTATCTAAGGAAGGTGGAGCTTTCTGTGACTCTGCAAGGGGGCTGAGTCAGGAGATCAGTAACCCATCTGCCTGGTTGCGGCCAACCCCAGCAACGGACAGACAGACAGAAGCTTTCTAGAGCCTGATCTCTGCATCCTTCTGTGTCCGAGTTTCAGGAAGCTGATGCACACAGAGCTGTTCTTCCAGAATGGTCTGTGGAGCACTGCTTGATTTCATGGCATTTAAACACTGCTTTGTTTCTAGCTCCTAACCAAGAGCTAATCCCTCCTAGAATAGTTTCTTCATATCATTTTTCAGGACAATCAGTTACCGAAGCTCCAATTACAAATGCCAGGGAATCTCCAGGGAATGTTCCTCTCAGTTGTGAGTGTCAGCAAAATGGCTTCTTTTATTAAGGTGGCTCACATTGTGGAGGAAGGCTACACGGCAAAATACAAACCCCACCAGAAACACCTCCGCAGTGACGTGTTGGCAATATCTGTGTCATGATTAAGCAATCGGAGCACCCCACTGATTACTAAAACAGGTTCTTCACAGACCTGTCTGAAACAGTGAGGATTTTTGAGGAGGAGAGAACAAGTGGGGAAGGGGTTGGTGGCTGAACTGAGAAAAGATGAAAAGGGGGGGGGGGGAACAAATCTCACAATAATTATGTTTCCATTAATGCCATGCAAGAGCTGTCAGCCTTGTGATAAAATAACATGACTGAAAAATGTTTGAGATCAACTGACGGCTGAAGTGTTTCATGTGGCTCTCGGGTCCGGAAAAGCGTTCTGCCCAATTCATAAAATTTGCTTGAAAAAGCCTTTTTTTTTTTTTTTTAAGTGACAAAATGAGCAATTCTGAAAACAGCGAAAGGAAATGTGTGGTTTTGGTTGTTAGTGTTTCTCAGGCATTAGGTGTTACCATCAACTATCCTGTGGTGGTGGCTGTGGCTGTGCAGCTGTGGCCATTCAGTTCCTACGCTGGCCTCTAGCTCATGCCCAGTGCCCTCTCTCCTATAGCCCTCCAGCAGGGAGGATTGCTGCTTCTACACTCTACTTTTCAGGTCCTCCACAACTCACTGCTGCTGCCTTGTGTTCTGCCAACGTCAGCCTTGCTCATGTTGTTATGATCTTTTACGTGGCCCCTTCTGTAAAAAAAGCACCTTGCCTTATTATTCATAGAGGAAACATCTTCTCTTCCTTCAGCTTCTTCACTTCCTCTATGACTTCTACCTGTGGCCAGCCAACAGTGATGACTAGTTGGTATTGGTCAAGAATTGCAGTTATTTATTTTCTTGATGAGGAGGAAAGGAGGCTGAAGAAGAAATGTCAAACGTTCTGAATCATTTTATGGTGTACAAAGGTAGCTTGTATTTTCTTCCAGTCACACTTTTCCTGCCTTACTTTTCTCTTCTTGTTGTTTCACAACTATTCCTTGTTCCCTCTGATTGCAACTCAGGCTATGAGCTCTTTCTGACAGTGCAGCTTCCTGCATGTTTGGGTGATGCCTTGCAGGGGGACCGCAGTTTGAAGTAGGGTACAGAAAATCTATAAAATAAAATGTAATGATACCAGGATACTTAATTAATTTAGCTCATATTCTCACAAAATACAGCCTCTTATCATTACTTGCATTTTAATAGTAGAAATGTTTGCAGTTAGGAATTGTCAAATAGGTGTTACCTAAAGGAGTTACCTTCTGATAATCCTAGGCACACATTAATGACAAGCATAAAAATATCATGGTCATACATATTACATTTCCAGTAAAACAGGAACTCAGATATATATACTAACAGAAAAACTGTTGGTTCAACACATTTCACAAAGAAAGCCTTTAAGGCAAAAACAAGATCAAACACACTGGAGCATGTTATGTATTTCCACAGCGACAAGCAATCATAAACTACTGCCATATTCACAGTGGGATATTTGGGATTTTGCTGACTGAGTGAAATAACTGTTCTGAAGAAAAGGTGAAAAGATTTAGCCTTTTAGAGTAGATTTAGCCAGGTTTTAGACAGGTAGCACAGGGATGACCAGTCACAAGGTTTTAGGAACTGCCTGCCAAAGTCTTTGTATGGCTGAGATAATGAGACATACATGGCATACATTGAAGAGTCAAAGGGAAGATGGTGGGAAGTTGGAAGGAAGAACTCCGGGAGATTTGGAAGTGAGAGGTATCAGTGGCCCCTCATGATCCCATGGCTTCTCTGCAGGCATTTAGTATTCATTTTGTATTAGCATCTAGTATTCAAGCAGTTAGGGCATGTATGGCATTTATCTATTCTATCTTAGCTAAGGCAAGATTGATTGAAATATGTCACATGTAGACACTTTGTATTGTTTGATCATTTGTATTATCTTCCAAACAAATATAATCCAGTTCATCAGATCAGTGATGTTCACTAGAAAACTTTTTTTGTAGTGACTAATTTTTTGTTCTACTAATTCACTTCAGATTTCCCTGTTGAGCATTTATGTTTCTCTGTTTTGTGCTTGAATCCATCTAGCCTGGAAATGCAAGACACTTTACAGTCTGTAACAAAGTATACAAGACACCTGGGGCACAAGTAAGTAAGGGTTTGTTTTTGTGATGTTACAGATGATAAAATTAGTGCACTTTTCCAAGGTCAGAGGACGTTTGTGGCAAAGCCTGGAAAAAAATATCTAAATCTTCTATCTGTGCTGCAGGTATTTTTTGTTAAGGAGGTGGAAGGCCTGTTGCAGAAGTCCTGAAGTTGGCTTGCCTTGGTCAAAACCAGAATGTCAAATGAAAGTTTTTCCTCTTTGCTTCTTGCTGTGTATAATGAAACAGAAAGGTAACCACAAAACATAAATGTACTTAGTCACAAGTCTGAAGAGTGCCCGGTAGAGTGCACTGACTTCTATGATTTTGTGAAATTATCAGTCTAATCCTTAAAGGTTTGAGCTGAGTTAAGTCTTCCCCTTAACCAAATTTCTTAGGGAAATAGAACTCTTGTGGATTACACTATTTGTCTGCTTGTACACTTGACAACTTTTTGAGCCACTGATGTACAAAGGCAGGCAGCACTTCACTGTTGTACGTTTTCTGGTAGCATCCAGTCAGAAAACCAGCATCGTATATGAGGCTTACTAATTGGCATGCATGTGGGTCAATGCAATGGTCTTGGCCCATAATAGTATCCAAACTCAAAACGTCATGGTACATGGAGTGTTGCACATTTGGGTTATCACTAAATGACAAAAGATTTATTGTGCACTTGTTGCCAGTTGAAGGAAGCTAAAGTAATTTCTGTGTTTCCTGGACAGACAATCAAAGAGCTAAAGCTGATTCTTGGAATTTTTCCTTCACCTTCACTATCTCCATTCACACCATACTCTGCTGTGTTTAGTGGAAATTAACTGTAGTGGAACCTCCATCTAATTTCCTGTAAAACATTAATTTTATTTAGTCTTCCTACATGTTTTTCAGTTCCCTCCTCTCCCTCCTAATCCCATTGACAACAGAAGAAATGACACCAAAGATCAACTGTTGGCTTTATGTAAAATATTGCATCAAAATAGTGAGTCACCAGAAAAAGATTTCCCACAGTCAACACACACACAAATATCCACTCAGGTCACAAAACCAAAAATGTTATCAATAAGGACAAAGGAAGTTGTTATTTTAGTTTTTAAATAGTCTTGATTCATGCTTCCTGTCATTTTGCTTGAAGGGAGAGGAATAACTATTCCTAAAAAAAAAGTTAAACAGAACTGCCAAAAACACTTCAAATCCTTAAACCAATATAATCAAGAATAAAACCATAGTGGAAATAAGTTATCTTCTCCTGCTCTCCAAATTCTGTTTCCATGTACAAAGTTTGGGTGCTACATATCCCATCATGATCTGATAATTTTTTTTAACCCAAAGTCAAGAAGCTGTTATTGTAAACCTTGTTTCTGTGGCATATTCTGATGATCACCATATTTCAAAAGGATCTCAGGTGGAACTTCTTGGTTCTTACCAAGTTGTGCTGGATAATTTCTCTGAGGTTTGCTCAGTAGGAAGCAGCGTATTTGTTCCAGTTTCATCAGCCGAGAGAGGTGCTTCCTGCCGCTTTCACAGCTGAAGCCCGCAGCAGCTTGCTCCCTGGGACGCCCAGAGACTGGCAAGACATTTGTGATCACCAGCAGGGATGCTGGAGATGCTACATGTCTGGATTTTGCCACTGAGTTTTCTCTCTGCGAGGCTACTGGTAAATGCTGTTTGTCATCTTTTTGGTTATGTTTCTTAAAAAGCCATGAAGTTATACAAAGCTAAAAGGTTATTTTAAGAGCTGGTCTTAGAAAGGAAAAAAATCAATTAGCAAAATTGAAATAGCTTTTCCGTTTTTTGGTATGTTTTTTCAGGCAATGTTAGAAATATTCTATAAGCATATATGTTTTTTCCTCCCTTTCACTTGCTTTTTTTCCAGTATAGCAAATGTACTCTATGCATGAACCAAAAGCAGGGAGAGAGACAGGAGAGTGTTATACTCAGTCTCTTCATGCTGTTAATTTCATATTCAAGAGAGTTAAATGATTTCCCTGCCTTTGGCCCCTGTTCCTCCTTGAAGTTCATGTTCTCTCCTGCCTCCTTGGAGGACTTCAAGATCCTGAAAGTTTCTTCCCATCTGCCTCCTGCAGGTGGGAGCTGACCTAACTTTGGTCATATGGGAAGTGAGAGAGATGTCAGGACTTTTTCCATGCAAGTAAGCCAGTTGTTTCTACTCTTGTCTAAAGCTTCTTTTTCTTCTTCCACAATGCAGCATGTCGACTCCCTGTGACTTGGGAAAATGCCTTTTCCCCAGATTTGTAAATTACAATCATGTAGACAGTTATCCTAAGGATAATGTAAGGAGAAATTTAGTTATTTACTCGTAAGCAAAGTTCACTGAGCACGTTTTCTTCATCTTGAATTCATATACCCTAGTCACAGAAAGACAGAACTCATCTATACAGATCCAGAGTTCACACTTGAAAGCTTTGTTTATATCATACAATGCAAAGTGATTCTCTGTGGGAACAAATTTATTGATAAATAGTTTGTTTTATCATATCTCAGGAAATACGTATGTATGTATAAAAAAAAAAGTTGGAGGATATACCTAAATCTGTTTAAATTTCTTCCTGACAAGTATAGGGGAGTTAAGTGGAGCCAGCAGATTTTCACAGATGAAGTCACGCTTAAGAAAAAGATGAGTTCACTTGTCATTTCTTCAATGACCGCAGATAGTAGTGAAGCAGAAAACACTATTTGCTTGGATTTTAGCAGTGTTTGGAAAGCAAAGGTTTTGGTATGCCTCTTGCCCTTCTGCCCCTGCTCAGTCTTGTAAAACTTATGTTTCTTTTCCTAGAGATTCTCTCTGCCCAAATGGGTATACTTAGTTTTATAAGAGACTTTTAAAAAATTACTAGGTAAAAAGCATGTATTTTTAATAAACTTACCTGGCACTTGAATGTAACAGACACAAAAATAAAAACCATGAAGTTAAAAACCCCCAAATTATTTCAGTGCAACTGAATAAATCCTTATGTCACTTGCAGCAAGCAAGCAATCTGCTTGTTTTTGAGTTCCCACTATGCTAATTTTGGGATTGTTGAATTTGTCGTGTGTGTTAAAGATGTCCTTTCAAGGAGATTATTGTAATTGCTGTCTTCTTTGCTGTGAGCCAAGGAGGGGAAAAAAGTTTTATCACTATCCTAACAAGGGACCTGAACATGGAGCAATCCTGGATTTTGGTACTACAGCTGTGATATGATGACTGCCAGCAAACAGTTGCATGCATTTTAATCTGTTGCTGTTTCTCATCTGGGAAGTGGTGGTGTGTCCTTGTTGGATGCTGCTATTGCAATAGTGGCCAGCCTAAAACAGCAGGGAGAAGACAGGATCGGTCAAACAGCCCTACTGTGGCGCACTGAGAGGCTGAAATCCTTAGAAACTCTATTAGTTGAGATTATCTAACCACGTGATTAAATTCCATAGGGAGAAAAGTGCATCTGGACAAACCTTTTTACATCTGGTCTCACCATAAATGGGTGAGATGTAAACTAGGATAGAGAAAGGAGACTATAAAGATGAGGGGAATGGTGTGGGGAACCCTCCCTGGACGTCGAGTAAGGAAAGGGATGCTGGGAGAGAGGGACAAGTTCTTGGATTTCCTGTGTGGGTGTGTTTCAGTTCCAGCATTTCCCTGCATAACCAGTCCGGAGTAACCCCTCTCAACTTGGAAACCATTTCTCACCCTAAATTAATCAGAGGTCTGTGTCGTACCTAAATACTAAAGTATGAATAAAAGGTATGCTTTAGCTCCAACCTGGTCCTGCCTGTCAGATGTCTGTGGAAGTCCTGTCGTTGGCCATAAAACTAGGTGCCTCAGCTCTATTTCATCTCTGACCTGCCCATCCCCGACTCCAGAAGGTATAGTTAAAACAACAAGGTCTGGGCTGAAATGTATTATTAAGCTCCCTCATTCTAGCCATCTTTTAAGCCTGTAGATAGAGCCTCACCAGGCTAAGGCAAAGCCATCGCCTAGGAGACTGGCTTAGGTTGGAAGGAATAAAGCTGTCTCTTAATATTTCAAAAAAAGGGCAGTTAAGAGTTTGAGGCAGGACAGAAGAAGCAGTAGAAATGGAGAAGTGAAAACAGCATGCACATTTTTTTATCGTGACAAGGACAGGTTGGTGACCTCCTGTGTTACAGAGGAAGCTTCCTGTGTTGGCTGCCAGAATGGTTTTGCCCTCTCAGTTTTTAAACTGATGGTGATTCCGATGTCTGGAATCACTGCAATTCTAGGTACATTACCAAAACACTTGGTTAAAAGTCAACAGATTGTGTCACTTTGGGCACACAGTCAAAAGGAAGAAAACTCTGTGCATAACTGAAAGTCTGTGCCATGCTCTGAAGCTAGCCGTGAGCACAGTTAATAGAAAATAAATCCATTTAACCAAGCTTTAAGTTTTTCCCATGCAATCTTTATATACTCTTGTTAAAAATGTCTGCTTACTTTGAGAGCAGAAGAGGACGACTTTAGTGTCTTCTCTTTCATGTGTATGTAATATGGTCCCCTCAATGCTACTTTATAAATTACTCTTTTCGCAGCTAGAAATTCTCACCTCTTACCTGATCCTCAGATGAACTGAGCAACTCCACATCTGTATGTGTTACATGAATGTGAGAGCAAGGCAAGCTGTTTGGTTTTATTTTACTTTTTTCCAACAGTTCATGAGGTGGTGCTGGTTTGGGGGAAGCCAAGTGTGCTGTCCAGCTGGGGAACTGGACCCGCTTGCACAGAGTGGCCTCTGAGCCTGAGAGGTGTCCTGCGTCCTCTGTTGCCGTCACTAGAAGTAGTGATGTCATGTCACTGACGTGCCAGCTCTTCTTGCTATCCGGAGGGTTTGTGTCTGCGCTCACTGTGCATGGGGAGGGTCGCGACTGCTTTGTGAACCAATGACTGGCACGTCTCATGTCATAGGAGAAGGTCAAGGGGAAGGGTGACAGTAACCTGTCTCTTCCCTGCATCTGAGTGCAAAGAGGTGGCCAAGGATGGGCCCTAGGCTGAGGGTGTTGCACTGCCTGTCCTTGGGTTGGATGTTTGCCGTTCAGTGGCAATTCATCAGCATTTCATTTGTGGCAGACTCATAAAAACTCAGCTTGTTTTCTTTTCACAAGCTAGGTTCTTCGTGCACTTAGTGAACAGACAGGAGTTAGCAGAAGTTAAAAATTCATGTATAGGTGTTGCAGAGCTGATCGTTGCTGGTGGCAAAATTCCTGCTCCTGGCGGCATTACCTGTAGAGCTCTGCCACCAGCAGGATTTCCTATGGGGGCAAATATACTTTCTCTTAGTGCCTGCATGTCCCAAGAAGTCAAATTGCACTGGAACTCCAGTAATGTACTATCAAAGCCATTGGCCTTGATCTTTAAGCTGAGATTTCTAAGCACCCCAAACACAGCTATCCCACTGAGACAGCAAACTATCTCCTCACTGCTTTGAGGTGAGGCTGTACTTTTCTTTCCTCTAGTGCTGTTCTGTATGGATCAAATGCCAAAAGCTAGTTCCCAGTATGTCAGGAAGTACTTCAAAGTATAAACACAGGAAAAAATATCTGTTACGAAGAAATAGAGCATTTTATGGAAGCCATATGATCATGTTTTGTTTGGAGATGGTCTGCTGTGCCAACAAATTTTAATGAACGTTGCATTTTGCCTTATTCATAGAGCAGGATGAGTGTAAGTTACCTGCTGCTTTTCTTTGTGTCTGAGACAAATCCACGTGATCATAATGATTATAAATGTTCAGTAGACAGTGTGCCATCCCACTCACTTTTTTTACTGTAAAATAAAAAGCTCTTTAGATTTGTACCTACTATTCTTTCAGAATAATTTACCTTGATTTATTTTGCTCCAATACTAAACACCTTATAATAAAGTTTTAGTATGTCTTAGCTAAAGGGAATAATGAAGATTTCAAGCCTGGTTTGTCAGCAAGTGACTTGCATACCAAGTCAGAATTGTAGAACAATAGGGTTATTTAAACAGGAAAAGATGTGATCCTGATTTTCTTGTAGCTATTCTGAGTAAAGCTTCTCTGCATGCGGAGTGTTCCATAGCTCTGTATTTTTTGCACTGACATCTGATTTCTAGCATTGTTTGTGTGATTATATAAATACATACATTGAATAGAGATTCTTTTTTTAAATCATTAGATTTAGGAAGGTAGCACAAATGACTTTTGACGGTGGAATCTCCCTTTAAAATAGTTTCCATTGAAGAAAACTATTCTTAGCTCATGATCTCAGAGGTGTCATGCTTGCAACTTCAGATAATGTATGTATATTCACTGTGCAAAACCCCTTCCTGTTTTGTTTTCAGCATTGGTTATATTACACATTAGCATCTATTTTTCTTGTGAAACTGTCTCTCTTGCAGATACAAATACTTCTTTTTTTTTTTTTTAATAGGAAAATGGGGAGTTTGCATGTACAGTAAGTGAAGTGGATAAAGACTTTTTTTAGTTAGGCTCTGGTTTTAGAAAACTTGTTACAAAACCTGTTTTTATTTTACACCTATGGATAGCAATCATTTTTCAGGATATTTGGTTTTTTATTAGTTGAAAACTGTGAATCAGGGTAGTGCAAATTTATTTTTTTTTCCCTCACAGGTTAATCCTAGTTCTTTATGTAGGATTATAATGACACTGTTTGTTAGTTATACACTAACTCAGTGTTTTCACTTGCTGTTAATGGTATTCTGTTTGTGGGATGTGAGAGATCTTTTCAGTGGTCATGCTATTACTTTTTTACCCACCTACCTCATAAATTAATTAGTAATTTTAGTTAATGCCAGAGTGGCTTAGTCATATGGTAAGTATTTCAAGTAGCGGCAAGGATGACACAGCAACATTAGTAATTAACTATGCCAACCTTTATTCTTATTCTGGCTAGTAACTCAACTAAAAATTCACTGTGATGTTGTGTTTTGGCATGTATGATCTCAGAGGCTCATCCATTTCCCCAGTCCTGGAGTTACAAAAGCGTCAGTTAAGTGTCCAAAAAATTAACTGGAATCTCTCAGTTCTGTGCTTTATATAATTGTTATTGAAGAAGGAAACAAATGGGGAGGGCTTAGCTTGTGCATTGACTGGCTTTGCGTGACATTCCGATCTTGTATTTTTTATTTTTTTTGTTGGCTCAAAAAGGAAATCAATCAATCTGGGTCAAGAGATTCAGGGATTTGAGCTAGGTACCAATTTTAGCATGACTCACAACACTTCACAAAATTAGCTTGCCAAGAAGATGTGCTTCTTTGAAACTCTGAAGTACCTCGGCTCGAGGTAGAGCTGGAAGAGTAATCATTTTGACAGAAGAGCCCATAACAGTCTAGCTCATGCCTTTTGATGATGGCAATGGAAAGAATCATCAGTATTGATCATCTCCAGTCCTTATAGCCTGAGCTCTTGCACAGTGCCACGTCACCTTCAGCTCCTCTTTGCTGCAGAGATCCTGGATGAGCGCAGAACTAGGGGCGAACGCAGAAGTGAAGACGGAAGCAGGGGAATAGCCAGCTGTCCACGGAGCATCAGTAAGTGATTGTCCTGCATGTAAATTCGGGGACCACAGTTTAGGATTTGATACTCTAGAAGTGGAGTGCTTGGAACAAGCACATCTTAACATTTTCCAGAAAATTAAATGTCTTGAGAAGCATTCATGATGTTTCTCAACAATTTTGTGATGTTTAAGGGAATTAATTCTGCTGCAAGCAGTTTTGCATGGTTGTGCAGTCCCATTGTAACTTTCATGCATAGAGATACATAGTAGGAAACCAGATAAAAATATCACGTGATGTTTGCAGCTGAAGTTTCCAGAATTTATCTGCATTTTAATGGACTAATCTAGTTTTCTTAATTCAAAAGAACAGCCCCCTCCCCCCCAGATACAAGCTGGCCCCATCATTTATCTGAAGGAAAGATGATTAGCCTTTATTTGCAGTTGTTTCTCTTGACTAGTGGAGGCTACTGCAGTGAAGCTTGGTTTTGTTTTATTGTGCCAGCAAGGAGTACGTACCAAATGAGATCCTGTTACTGCTTTTGCTACTGGCTGCTCCCTTGCACTACTTCTGGACCTGCTGCCCTGCCATTTTCCCTACACCTGCATGAGTGACTTGACTGCCTTCATCCTCCCTCTCTCACCACTCTCCTCCTTGAGATAATTGTCCTTTTTCTGGTCAAGTGGTGTGGTGCTGAGCACAGGAGCTGAGAGCAGAAAGGTTTTTCTTGCTGCGCTTCATCTGTGGCCTAACAAGTACCCGTGTGATAGAGTAGCAAAGGTAGCAGCTGTAGGAAGAAAATATAGGAGCTGGAACACAGGGAGGGAGAAGACAGGGAAGGCAGTGAAAAGACAGTGATAGAGGCTTAAGCTATTTCATACTGGATCAGAAGATGGATAAAAATCTAACCACTGAAGGAGACTCCTTTTCTAATCGTGAAGTTTGACACAGAATTCCATTTTCACTACCACTCTGCAGCCTAAAAAATAGATCTGAGCCCCAGGTGTTTCTTGAGTACTGCCTAGGACTGGTCACTGTTGAGGATAAAAGTCCGCTACTGCTAGGAAACGCTCTGCTTGCTCAAGTGGCAATATCTGTGACATGGCTCTAGGTTGCCTAATCCTACTGTAATCCTATTGATGAATACTGTAGGGATCAAGATGATTCCACATGTTGGAACGGCTATATTTTTTCTGGTTACTATTCCCTCCCCCCCCAGATATAAAATTATAGGTAACACCCAATGTCAAATAGATTGATAAAGTTTGTACATATCCCGAGGGGAAAAGAGTATGTCATGATAATTCAAGCAAAGCTGGAATGCATAGGTGCAAGGAGGCTGAATTCAAGTTGCACGAGCTTTCTGCCTTTTCCTTAAATTAATGGGATGCAGTATAATTGTCTGAATAGAACTAAAGAGTCAGCTGTGAGTTTTTGTACACCCTGGAAGAACTGCCTACACATCAGTCTTCACAGCAAAGTCCTGAATGCAAAATGCCAGCAATAGTTGCATGAAGTACAGAGTAAACTTATTTCATCATAAAAAGAAAATGATAGATTAGCATCTATACTTGTTTCTCCCTCTGTTTTTCTGCCCCCCCCTGCACTCCGATGTATCTGTACTTCGTATCTGTGGGTGCGGTACATTTCCTACAGCAGGAAAAGTTCTTGAGGGTTTGGTGTCATGTGGCACAATAACAACTTCTCCTGTTTGGCTGGTGTGAATCACACCCATACCTTTGGAGTACAGAACTGCAGAATTACCAGCCCCTCTTGCACACAAGTCCAGCTTAAAGAATCAAAATTTAGTAGTGACAGAATAAGCTAAGCACAATCATCATTAAGCACTCGGATTTGAAATTACACTGATAGTTTACCTGTGACTTCAGATTTTTGCTCCCTTCCCCTCCGACATGAAGAAATCACTTTGCTTTTAGGTGACATTTTTCACATGTGGAGATAAGCAGAAGCCAGCAATGTTTCAGACATTATCTGCTGGTAGGGCAGCTGCTAGACAAACTGCTACCCTAAAACAGGTTAAATGGCAATTGGGAGGTTTTTTATGAGTGCCGCATCTAATGCCTTGTCTCTTTCAGTTTTCTCTTGTCAGGGCTCAGATGGGAGTTATAATTAAAAGCAGCACAGATATCCAAATAAGAACGCAGGGTACGCATTGGCTGGAAGCTGACAGGGTTTAAGTAATCACCTGCAGTTGAATTGAGACTGGGGTGGGAAGTAGGAAGTGCTGTACTCAAGCTTCCTGTATAAATAAATGCAGCTTTCCCACAGCTACTGCATACAAGCGGTGACGTGCTTTTAAGATATAATGGCAGCGTGCTCTTAATAGCAGGGAGGGGATGATTTATCAGAGTGGCAAAGGGGCTGGGAGACAAGTCCTGCTGCAGTCCTAAAAAGTGTACAGCTGTCAGATACTCGAAGAAGAGGAAGGGCGTGCGAGAGCGATCTGCCTCCGCTCCTGGTTGCAAGCTTCAGGGGTTTGTGACATCGTGGTTGTTGGGAACGCGGGAGTCTGAGTGCAGCTACTGGAAAGTCGCACAGCTGGCAGTGAATGCTGCTCTCCTTTCAAGGTATGTTGGAATACAGCTTTCTGCCTATTTTTTTTTCCTTAAAAGCAAAGGATACCCTGAAAACAACAGAAAGCCAGCATTTGCTTCTAATGGAAGAAAGTAGAAAAGGCTTAGTTAAAAAAAAAAAAAAGGTAAGAACTAGAATGGTTAAAGAGCTAAAACAAATGTTGTCTGTGGTTTGGCTAAAATCAAACTGTGTGGTGCTTAGAGCGGAGGCAAAAAGGAAATCTTGGAGTCCCGACTATTAAAGGCACAGAAAATTAAGTAGACATCAAGTGCTTCCCAAAAGGGTGAAATTACTTTTTTCAGTGTAACTTTTAAAGAAATATCTGTGTGAAGTGTTTGAAAGTGCTGCAGTATTAGGACATGTGTGGAAGGCAGTTGCTAACATGGCATACTGTCAGTCATATGTCTGTTTTAGTTTAAATACAAGAACTCACTTCATACTGAAAATATCTGATTAAGCTGGAGGGAGCCTGAGTTTAAAATGCATCGATTTCCTCCTGGTTTAAAGGCATTTCTTCTGCCACAGTCTTGTACAGCTGGTATTGTGAAGGAGAAATATGCTTATCTGTATTATAAAGTGTTAATGTACACTTCTAATCTGTTCAGGGTTTAGGGTTATGTGGTTTACACACGTCCGTACTAAATATACAATGCCTTTGTTTTCTAGTTTGCATTTTTTTATTTTTTTACACTAAGAACAGAAAATTGCATTTACTGGTATGTTTACACTGCTTTCTCTTTCTCAGCATAAGGCTTTCTTAGTACAAAGTTGCTTTGGTAATGAAGATCTTTCAGTCTGGCTTATTATAAAGCTCTGTTTTTCCTGTAATACAAAGGCACTCTGCTTCCTTACTGTATACGGCAATGTCAAATATGCTCCTTCAGAGAGCACTGTAAGTAGGAAAATATTTAGGGTGACTATAGTTAAAGAAGCATTGCAGGGTGACTTCCCATCCTCTTGGTAAATAGACACTGAATGCTTTTAAAAAGTAAATTTTAGCAGAGATGCAGGCTGTGACTGAAATACCCCCATGCAGCTTTACAACTGACTGTGAGCAGGCACAGCAACATGGTATGTTGGGCTACACTCAGCCTGAAGGGCAAGTGGTTTCAGTTAAGGGCAAGCGCTGGGTTTGGGATACCAACATTTCTGGAAACAAGTTTCAAAATCCTGTCCTTAAATATTTTCCAAAACAAATATATTGACCCGATTCTTGTCCTGCTTAGGACTTGCCTATGCCTGAATGTGAGTGGGTGTATGGGTTGTTGTCATAGCATGAAAGTGGCTGAAACCTTTCCCTCAGTGAACATAAGCTACATTGGAAAAAATACAGCGTATCAATAAGGGGATGGCTGCAGTTATGCTCCTGAATGTAATGCTTTAGATTATGGATTGAGAGGAGTGTGTTTGCAGAGTGTCTAAAGCTGTGGTAAAGTGGGAGGTATTTCTTCAAAATAAACTGGAGCTATTCCAGAGCCAAGCTAGTATGATGAGAATCACTCTCCTTTTCTCCAATGCATCTTGCTGTCTGATGGGGATATTTAACACAAAGTGCTGTCTGCTTATACAAGGACACAGAAACCTCCCTACACTTCATGTAGGAATAATATTTGGCAACCTGGTATAGTTTCTGTTCCCCATGCTGAACTATATCCTGCGTGCTCCTCGCTGATAGTCACCGTCTTCTTTCCCACAGATGGTGACATTTTGGTGATTTTGTTTGTGTGGCGGTATACTTTGGAGCAACAGTTAATAATATAAATAGCAAACAATATGGAGTTGTTTCTCCCTAGCTAGGTTCATAGATTACACTATACTCTCTAAATGCTTCATAAGCTTTGTAGAAATAAATAAACAGTGTGGAAGTCGTTATCTGGTCTTTCCCTTCTGTTGGAGGAGGAAAGTATGTACTTGTCCTTATTATCATCTTAAGTTGAAAATGCATCTGCAAAAAGCAATAAGTCACTTTACAGGAAAACAAGCAGCGCTAATACTTAACCCAGTTCCCAGTTCATTAATATGCCTCTGATAATATCTATGGTATGAGTCTGAGCCCTCTGCCTGCAATCCACCCTGTCCAGACCTTTCAGTGACTTCTGGCAGTGAGACCTAGTGGAGTGTATTGCTTTGATGTGTAGCTCAAAAAATGGCTATAGAGTTGCTGTCCCTCTTCTTGAGTGGGGAGGTTTCTTGGATGTGTCTGAAACTATACAATGCCTACAGAGTGTACGTATCAGGTCCATAAATATCGCTTGGGCTAGTAGTACTGTGACATCTGAGACCATAATTACCGCTCCGGGCCCATGGATGTCACAAGCACACATGAACAAAATACTGCAGCAGGCTGCCAGTGTTGCTGTGAACTGAGCCCATCGGGCCTCCTTGCACATACCAAAGCAGACATTGCCTTCAGCTTCATGAGGCTGAAAATGGTTCTGGATCTGTCCTCTTCCTCTGCGTATTTGCCAGGAGGTGGGTACAGTTCCCTCCTCTCCTTCCAGCTTCCCCATCCCAAAGCCCAGTCCTGTGTAATACACTTCACAAATTCTCTTCATTACCCAACAGCCAGGAATAACCTTACATTCATTCCATCTCAAAATTAATCTTCATTTTGTTTGTGAAGGGGAACATTGAACAAAACGAAAAAGAACAGATCCAAAGGGAAAGACAGCAGTGATACTAACCTCAGCCTCTAGCATTTTGTATTTCTGCTGAAGCACAGCTGAGCTCCAGTGCTAGACTGTGAGCCTTCTCACTTGATAGAGAGAAGTACAGGTCTGAGGGCCATCGTACACTGCAAATTTACCCAGTCTTGGACAAATATTTACAGAGATGCTTGTGCCAAATAACTTTGTGCTGATGAGTAAGAAAATAGTATTCAGTTATCTTTCTCTGTGTCTCTTGTAAATGGTTTCAGCTCAGTGGGAACTGAGTGGGCATTACATTCATAAAGTAGATCATTGCTAGCAGATACTAAAACACTCATAAAAAAAAAAAGATAGTATCTCAAATTACAAAGGACCTCATCCTTCACTTCCTGCTGAAGTGGGACTTTTCCAACTCCTAGTCTTCCAGGGAGGAGCAGAGGTGCTGAGTAGAAATTTCTAGGCTTGACAGCATGACTAGGTTAACTGCACTGCAAACACACTTTCAAATAAAAAAATGTAGCTATATAAAAAATGTTTTGTTGATGCAGTTTCCTAGATCTCTTTGTATGTGTTGATACTTGTGCACAATGACAAGTGTTCCTCATTTCTGGTTCCTCTTATTCTATTATAATAAAGAAAAAATGTTGTGGATTGCCCAAGACCTGGGTGTTTTTTACTGTGTTTCTAGGGGAATCTGCTCAGCCTCCAAGGGAAAATCCATAATCCGTAATTAGAAATGCCACCAGCTTACTTTATTCTTTGAATGTCCTCGATGCCTGCAAGTACAGTTTTGACTTCAGTGGAGTTTGGGCTGCTCAACTATGGGATCTGCTCAGCCTCCAAGGGAAAAGCCATAATCCGTAATTAGAAATGCCATCAGCTTACTTTATTCTTTGAATGTCCTCGATGCCTGCAAGTACAGGTTTGACTTCAATGGAGTTTGGGCTACTCGAGTATGGGACCTACGAGCATCCTTGTGCCTTGTGTTTCTGAGTGAGTCAGTATCTCTGGAGTCCCAAAGCCAGCCAGCACCAGGCACAGTGATTTGGGACATGTCAGTCTGGCTTCTGCTACAGAATGGTTAACCTCTATGAAGTAAGGCAGTCCCAGACTTGTTGTAGTCAAGGGGCTGTTTGTTTAAATTTTGTTTATCTAAAACCTAATGAGAAATTCTGTACCTGTCTGACAGACTTCAAAGACCATAAATACAGCCAATTGGGTGAGTCAGAGTGGGACTACCAGAATTGGGACTTGATAAGGTGTATTTTTTGGTGTTGGTCTGGAGCTGTTATCAGTGAAGATGGTGAAGTCAAGACATGCTGTTCATGAAAACTATAGCCAGCATGTTGCTGTGGAAAAGTCCAGCTTGTGAGTGTGAGTTCATGCATGCTGGAACACATCCCCTGCATGGAGCTTCTTCCTGTGCACTAGAGCTTGTAGACACAACCGTCATGGGGAGTTGTACATGCTTTGTGTCTGAAGGAGAGATGAGAGATGCTGATTAGGAGGCAGCGTACAGAATTACTTTTTACTAGAAGGAAAAAAATACCATTTTACTGTCATGCTCATGTTTCTCCCCTTTAATTGAGAATGTCTGTGTTTGTTGCAAGCTTTTCTGCCTTTCATTTTGTTGTAATAATGAGGAGAGGAGGGAAAGTATGAGATGTGAGTTATTACTCAAAGAGTGGACGCTGTCTAGGTTTCTGACAGAAGCTTTGATATTCATGTTTGGTTATACAAACTATTGTATTTTCAGACTGCGAGGGAGTAAATGTGCAGATCTGAAAACGTTTATGTGCTCTATATGTTTGCAAAAAGGGAAAACCATTGGAACAGAAGGGCTGTATCTCTGTGATCAGGGACTGAAATGGGTCCTTCAAGGCTACCTCTACTTACGCTTTTATGTACTATATGTTGCTGTGACTTAGGGGTGAATTTCTTGCTCATGTATATATAGGTGCAAATCATGCAAAATTGTGTGCTCTAAACCCCTACGTATGTGGAAGGAAGAACACATTTCATGGCAGCTAGTATATAGGCTAATCATTTGCATGCAAAGAAAATTCCAGGATTAAGTAGAAGCTGCGAAGTGCAGGCTGACCCTGCTTATGTCTGAGCAGTAGATGTGAAAGTTCATGTGTTCTGCCTGTGCTTAAGTTTGGAAGCATTCTGATGGGTGGAGGTGGGGAGATGATGAAGGAAAACAAGCCAGTCTTCCCCCCTCCATAAAAAGAAGGTTACAAAGATGTAGTCAGTGGGGAAAACTAGCTGATCCTGTGGGCTATTTACCATTGCACTCACTTGAAGCTTTTTCACAGCAGTGGACTCTCAGCTAACCACTGATCCTGGAACCCTTCCCGATGGGCCTTCCCCATTGTAGGGCTAAGATAACATCCACGGGGCCAGCAATAACGTGCTTGCTGAAGTTTTGCACAATGGAGAGGATGCAATCTTGCACCCTCCTGACCTCTTCACAGTTGCACTGATGGGTTCACTGGTGGGGAATCTCCATCACAGTCTCCGGGGAGAATTTGTGGGAAAGGCAGTCATGCCCTTTGCCTGGAGTGGAGTAAAAGCCACACATATATATATAATTTAGCCAATACTACTTTAAGGACATGTGTTTTTTGGATTGGTCAACATTTTTACTGCAAATACCCAAGCAGTGTACATGGCTTGACCAGTTTCAACCCCTTTGTTGACTTAGCTTCCCACATTTTGGGAGGATGGGCCAACAAATGAAGAAAACATGCAGTTGTGGGGAGAGGAGTAGAGGAGTTGAGAATTCTTGCCGCAGCTTCTTTTCCTAATTACTTAACAATGAGGACAAAATGCCTATTTGAGGAGCATTAGCTGTCATGGTCGTAATTAAAAGACCAGCTAGCAGAAGGATTTTTTTAGAAAGGTTACTGTAACATTGTCACCCTATAGTAAGTCTATGAGTTCCTTCAGTGCTATGTTCTAGATACTAATTTTTCTGAGCATTTGGGAAGTGGGGCAGCTTCTTTCAACTGCTCCCAGTTGCTTATCTTTGCACACATAAGCAGGTCCATTGGAGCCATTGGAAGCACTCCCATTGGCAGGGCATCGACTTCATGGCTACGATCATGCAGAGACTAGCCAGTTGTTAACAGATACTAAGGCTCTTGAGGTTGAAATCCTGTATGTTTACAGGTTGCTGTTCTCCTTTGAAATTACTTCTGTAATGAAGGTTGAAATTTGGAATTGGAGTGAGGGAATGATGAATGCAAACCTCTAACTGCATTTGATGCACATTTCTGTTTTATTATATGTCTTGTAGTACCATTTGGATTTCTAAGTAGTTGCATAGAGCCCCTGAGAAACTAACTGTGTTCCCTGTGCTTGACACGGTAGAGGCAAAAACCTTCTTGTGAGTGCTTAGAGCCTGAAACACAGAGACAGAAGGTGGATGCAGAAAGTCAGGTGGGAGAGGACAGGGCAGCAATGAGACAATATTGCATTGCGTGATAGTGTCATCAGCCGAGCTGCTGCGAAGGTTTTTGACTCAAATTTAGGAAAATGTCATATTTGTCTTATATAGTTAATAAGATGCAGAGCAAAATAGATTGTGCTATGTTAAAAATGTTTATTTATAAAAGTGGAAATATATAAGTGATTTAAATATATGTAGCTGTTAAAGTTAGTCAAGAGTGTGTTGAAGCTATTATTGTTATTCCAGCATAGTTTGCAACTTCTGTTCAGTAGCGGGTATGTGAAGCCTATCAGAGGTTAGAGATGCCCCATATTCACGTCCTGATTGATGGATGGGCGCCATGGGGCTCCTTCGCGCTGGGAAAGCAGCAGACAAGGTGGAAGGGATCGCCTGCAGCAGAACTCCTCCCAGGAGCTATCTCTCAGCATGCTGGGCTCATTGCTCTTCCCATGCATGGGCTGGAAAAGAGGGAGAGCAAACATGGTTACTGAGAGGACAAGCAGAGAAAAGCTCAGTTAGGGCATGGTTACTGGAGTTTACTTCTCTTTTCTGCCTCTGCAGATCTGGCCGGAGCTGAGACTCATTCAGTGCTTTGTCCTTTCTTCATCTCTGGTTGCAGCTGACTTTGGTAGGGCTCATTAAGGAACTGGCAGAGGAGTGGTTTAGGGATACACTCCGATTAGTTTAATAACCAGTTGTGAGAAGCAGTAGTAGTTACTTCAGTAAATGCATGTGTTTAGTTTCAAAACAACCTGCTCATGTCCAGGTCCAAACCTCTGCTATTGCTTCTTAATGACTGTATTGTTTCTTGTCAAACTCCAGTATAGTCAGTAGCTATTCATGTTGTTTTCTTAATGGAAAGTAATTATATTAGTGATAGTGACTTCCCCAAGGTCTAATCTTCTGATTTGACTCCCAGTCTTTGATTCACTGAATGTCATTGTAGCTAAGACTTGGAAGTTACCACTGGGTGGTGTGTCCCCCTGCTTTCTAAGTCATTGAGACATATTTGGATCAAGGGCAGTTTTCAATGTTTTACCTGTTTTATCTTGGTTACCTTGAACAGCGTATTTCTTCTATACTAATGGGCAGCATATTTGACTGTAAGATTAGATAGGGGCAAATTAAAATATTATACTTGTTAGTTTTATTCACTGAGCAGTCACACAAAAATTGTTATAAAGGGAAAATTAACTTATTCTTTGATTCCTGTTGATGTAAATCTAAAGTTGTGTGAAAGTGCTTTTCAGTGCTTCTAGTGAACAAAGACTATAGGACCATAATCTTGCAAGTTTGCAGTTTTCTTGGCCTGACAAAATGACAGAGATGTTAAAGGTATCATCTTATTGCAAGCACTGAAAAAAACATTTCTCAGATCATCCCTTCTAAAAATAAATACCTAAATATGTGATATCTTTTTTCAATAGATGGTGTTCAGTAAATTTTTTTAGTTTATGGTGTTTTTGCAGAATTCAGTGATTAATTTCATTGTTCCGGTCAGCTGAGTTGCTCTTTGGCTTCTGGCAAACTCTGCATGCTTCTATTGGCCCTAAGAAGTTTCTTGCTGTCACTTTTGAGACCTGGCTTTCTGTCATGTCTGCACTTGCCTTGACCTGCTTGCCTTGCAGTCAGGACGCTGCTTGCTCCAACCACAGCATTGGCTGCTCTGAAAAAGGAGCCATCTCCAGCCAGAGGAGCCTGACAGCCCAGTTAGTTTCTTCTGAGAAGAGTACATACTGTGCACAAACAGATGAAGTTGGTCCCTCTGTCAAATAACGTTCCATTGCTTTCACTATAACAATGCGTGCCTACAAATATCTTCTAAAAATCCTTGATGTTAGAACAAGCCAATGTCACAAATATCTTCTGAACACGCCCTATCTAAACTGTAAACATTCCAGCTCAAGGAGTTAACATATCACAAGGTTTTGTTATCCTATGAACAAAAATAAACATTTTCTTCTGTGTCAAAGGCAAATTGTTACATCTGACTTCCTATTCCTGTTTCAGCTGAGACAGCTAGCCAAATTATCAACCTGTTTGACCTCGCAAAAGCTCAATTCCTTTTTACTTAGTAAATGCTACGGTTACCGAAAGCCTTCATGGGGTCAGAAAGGAAGACCTATCATTTGCTTTTGCCATTAATGTCACAAAGAGTGTGTTTTTATTTAATAGTGGTATATTGCCTCTTGTCAACAGGAAGTTAAAAGTAAAGTGCACCAAACTAGTTTGGGTGGAAATTCCTTGCAGCTTAGCATTAACTGATGTTGCATAGTGTCATTAAGAATACAGGGTGTTATTTAGATAAGCTTTAGAGTCTAATCTTACCCTGGTAGCCAATATGTAGAATTCCACTTGCTATAATTTTGTTGTTTCAATGTGTTTTGGAAATATTTGGAAATGTTTGATGCCAAAATACACAAGTTCTGTTGTCTAGCTGCAGTTTGCCTGTTTCACTGCATTTTGTGCTGATGAACTGTCTTCAGCTCTGTGACTGCCAGGGTGAACATAAAACTTCAGGGGAATCCTGCTACTGATTGCCTGCGGGACCAGATGTGTCACTGTAGCCTGCTGCCTGTGGCTGGCATCATCACGCTCCTCAGGCATAATAAGTTTGATACACCTGGGTCATCCCAAAATTGATGCCCACAGGCCTGCCCAGGACTCAAGTCCAGTAGGTCTGGTGCAGGGAGCTATGGCTTTCCAGCCTGCCAGTGTTGACAGAGCTGTGTCCTGAACTTTGATATGTCCTAGTTCAAGCACAGTTCCAGCAGAACTGGGTGAAGGTGGTGGCTTCTGCATACAATGATCTGACTTCATTCCACACAGAAGGGCTTACTCCTGTCCTCACGAATTCAATGAATATTGCCATTGTGTGGCTCATGTCCGTATCGAAGAGACGAAGACCATGTTTTGATTATGCATTTCAGTTCAGTAACAGGCTGCATTATTTCTTTTTCAGTCTTTATGTTTTTAAGTAATCAGAAAGTGCTTTTCCTAGCTGCCTGTCAGCTGGGAGTAGCAGCATTTATTTCGCCATTAGCTATTAGATTCCCTTTTCTTGGACTCCCCAGCTTTTTAGGAATGGAAGGGGGAAAAGCCCACTTTTTTTTCCTCTCGCTTATTCTAAAGCAGTATTGCAAGGAAACACATAAAGGATTCCCACAATTGCAGAGAGTCACATCTGTTTTGGAAAAAAAAAAGTGGTTTGTTATATTCAGTTAATATCCATGGTCTTCTTGCAAAAATACTCCCCAAGGACATATTGATGTAGGGTTGCTAGAAGTTACTGTGAAGAACCGGTGTTCTAAAATCTCAAACTTATTCATACCTCACAGTATTACAGTACAGTAGAGATGTTACCTGACAAGTGTACTTTCAAAGACTTGTGGAGACATGTGCCCTAATGATGTTTTGATTTATTAGAATGATTTGAAATTATTTGGCACATGTGAGATTTGGGAAGCTGTTCAATGTGTGGTTTAGGCATCCTAAAGTGCTAGTATAAAAATGCCTGGCAGGAAGCTGGATGATATTCTTAATTAGTGCAGTCTGTCCCTTACATTTTTTTTTTTTTGTGCAAGAGGCTTCCCACTCACTACATTCCTTTAAAAGTATTTGATATATTTGGTTTTTGGTTGCTAGCATGATATGAAAATACTCCATACAGCCAGGGTTTCTTGAACAGCAGCTCAAGGGCTCTTTTCTTTTCCAGGCATTCCAATGAAAACAAGTGAGAGAAATTGCCTTCGGTGTGTTCTCATGTACCAGACAGCACATGTACTTAGGCTGCTTGTTCTTTAAACAAGTTTTCTTAAAATAAAAATTTTACAGTGCACAGAAAGCTGTCATGTAATATTATACATCTGACTTTTCTTAAGCCCTGCTCAAAGAGAACAGATATTGAAATACTTTTATTCTTTCTAATACTTGGTAGCATATTATGGTAATCCAGAAATGGGTTTTCCTTGTACATTCATGTAATCAAGTCATTGGCTTGCTTGCTGTATTAAGGCACAGATGTAATGCAGTAATTCTGAATATATTAAAAATGTATTTAAAATTAGACCTTCTATTCGTGGATCTGCTTGCTTTTTTTTGACACCACAATTTCAGAAAATCTAAGTACTTGTTCAACTTGTTAATAATCTCATTGCAATAAAGCAAACTATTCAGGCTTTGATACATGGAGCACTTAAAAATATGATTAAGTGTCCTTCTTGAAGATGAAGGCTTTCCTGAATTGGAGCTTTAATCATACATTTTACAGCCTTACTGAATCACTGCTTGATAAGTAATGCTGTATGGACTAGATAGGTAGCTCTGTGTAGGCAGTGCATATCAAAAGAAGGAGAAGTTAATGCCTTCTGGTTTAGTGGTCAGTCTGTTTAGACCACAGAAGTACTAGTACGCTTGATTCAGACTAATTCTTTGTGCAGAGCTGTTGAGTTTAAGAAAGCTGCCTTAGAAGTGAATTTTGAATAACATTGTCTTGAGAGAGCTGGGACGGCTATGGACTTGTAAGCAAAACTGGTAATGATGGGGTTTTGCTGAAGTTGGTAGAAATGTGGGTTTCTGACAGCTGTCTTCACATGTCCTAATTTCATAGCTCAGTTTATATCTTCTGTGATCTGACCCCGTTATCTTAATACTACTCTGTTACATTTTTTAAGTCTTTCTATAATTATTCTTTTTCTCCGAGGGTCTGATTTTTAGCATTGGTTTTGAAAAATTGTATTTTTCAGGTAGTTTTCTTCTTCTATTTTAATTTTTAAGGGGGGAACTTTAGTTACAGGAAACAACAGAAGCCTGAGCTGAACGTCGTCAAAACAGATTTTTATATGGCATTGAAGTAATTTTGTAATGGGTGGAGTACTTAAAAAATCTTTAGGGCTTGAGAAACAATTACAGTGCTTGCTAATATTTCTTCAAGAAAGTTCAGTGAATACCTGGTATACTAGATAGAAGCTTAGCACAGGTGCTGTGAGTACTTTCGTTTTGATACTGGAATGGTTTTTGTAACATAGGGAAGTGCTATGTTATGCGTTAGACCCACACATGACCTTAAACCTAACCCCAACCTCTTTGTGATCCCACCATGTGTATGCAAGTCCATGCCTGGGTGCTGGCTTATGGCAAGCCTGGGGGGGATGCTGGGCTAGAGGGGACTGTCAGGGCTCATCCTGCCCCACGGAATGGGCTCAGGCACACGCCAGCCCGCAGGGAAAAACACATAAAGGACCCTTTTTATTCCATTAATGTTTCCTGGAGCAATGTGTCTCATGTTTGTACATTTCTTGACTTCCTTTAAGCTCCAAATTCAACTAAAAGCATACAGCTCTACTAACTTCAGCAGAATTGTTTGTAAACACAAGGCTTGAAATAGCTTCTCCAAGAACTCTGTTGTTGCTATTGGATGCAGCATGTGAAAAAGGAAAGGATGACTTACGGTGCTGAATATAATCCATTCATTCTCCTCCAGCTTCAGTGCAGAAGGCTTTCATGATTTTATGTGATGTTTCTAAGTGATGAAAGTCACATTCAGACACATACAGTGACTTGATTGCAGGCACACAGACAATGTCCTTCTGATGTTGCAGCTCAGAAGACTGCCTGGCTTGTTTGCTCTATCACATATACAGAGTAACTTTTGTTCTTTGAGCCTGGTAATCTTGGTTTGAGGCACCTGGGCAGACTCAAATGAGCCTTTGTATGATCGTAACAAGGATGTTACCTTACAATACATGCTCACATGGAAAGTTTTGATTGCATCAATTTTTAATACCTTTATGGAGCTGTGGTGGCTTGACCTTGGCTGGCTGCCAGACACCCACCCAGCTGCTCTCACACTCCTACTTCAGGGAGTTAATAGTTTCCACTTCAGGGCACTAATATCAAGGTTTGCAATGGGTACCTGTCTAGAAGCAGGCGCAACAGATACTTGCTGTTAGGGAGTTGTTTTCAAAGCCAGACACCAGACACCGTGGTGTCAGGAGGCCCTGGAGGCAGACAAGTTCTGTACTCCCTCCTCTAGTGCTTTTGTTGTGTTTTTCATATTTCGCTCAAAATCTCCATTGCTTTCGTGTAAGTGTTTCTGCTTGTACTTATCCTTCCCACCCCCCTGAGCCCTTCCTCTTTCTGCTTTGAGCACTCTCTAATGTTTTCTTGTTTATGGATAGTGTTGAGACATTTCAGTGCTACGTGAAAGCACAAAGCTTTGTCACCTCCCAGAGACATAGCAGAATTGTCCGCAGGCAGATGAACGAAACGGAAACATTGACAGGTCTGAGCGCTCAGCAAACTGTGGTCCTGATGACTGTGTGGTTTATGCCCTCCTAGGACTGACCCCATGTAGCTCCCTCACATTCATTCAGACTTTCTGGTCGTGCTTTATCCTATGGCATCAACACTGTTAGTGTCAGAGCCAGGGAAGGATGAGTCTTCCCAACAGTTCTTCCTTATAAGCTGGGCAGCATACAATTTGAGGAAATGCGTCCCATTTCCTGGAAATTCTGTGCAATGTAAAAGGAAGATGATCTCTGTGTGTGTGCATGCTGACACATGGCTGACAGAAGTATGCAAAAAAATTTGAATCTTTGGTCTTTACAGTTCATGAGTGTTTACGCACACTGGGGCCAGTTTGATGCTGCCTTGCCACTGATTTATGCTGCTGCAGAATTTAGTCTAGTATGTTCCTCCAAGTTAGAGCCTCCCTGAGATACGTTTATCCTTATTCCACAGCATCTCATAGAGCCTGTGTTGCTATTCCATGGAGGTTTTTGTGAGGAGTTAGGTGCTGTATTCGGGTTTCAGTGATATGTTCTTGCTTTATTTGGGATTCTATACTAAATGGGTCATTTGTGTTTGTGAGCATGAAAGGGAAGATCTTAGTGCTTAGAAATGTACTTTATTTGTATGCGGGTCCATTTTTTTCAGAGACTTTCCATTTACTTTTATTTCAGGTCCCTATTATTAATACAACCAAATATGGAATAGTCTTTTCCTCTTTGTCCACAACTCATTCTTCAGTGACTCCCTCTTCCCCTGCATGATGCATACATCCTAGGTGTTTTGTTTTTAACCTAAACTGTTGGCAACTCACTTGTAATTACAGTAGGAATTTTAAGTTACTGTAAAGAGAGATAATGGATGTATAGTTAACTAAAGACAGTCTGTGGGACTAAGCCTAGCAAAGCGTAAGCCATAAGAATTCGGAGCAACTGAGGTGGAACTTCACGGCTTCTCTGCAGTGTATGGAAAAGTCAGTTCTGCCAGGGTAGTAAAGTTGGGAAGATGATTGGAGAGCCTGGGAGAGGACAATGCATCTTGAAATGTTGGGAAAGAATAGGAGAAGGAGTAGAGGGTGAGAACAGGAGGAAGACACATGTCTTTCTCTCCCCATCATTTCCACCATCTGGTCTGATCATGGGAATGAACCTCCTCCGCAGGCCTGATTTCTCTTCAGAGCCCAGTTGCCACTGGATGGGGCTACCCTTTTCCATAACTGTTAACTCTTCCCCCTGCATGCTTCCCTGGGCAGCAGTAGCAGAAGTCACAATTCCGGTGGGCAGAAGCAGAGACCAGCTGGTTGGGTTGCTCTGGGAAAAGGAGCAGGCCAAGTAGGCCATGCATCCACCCTCTCTTTGATGGGCATGTTTTCAGGTACTAAGAGGATGGCTTTGCCTGTGCCACACTGACCTGGAGAACTGCTTATGGACCAGCTGGCCCCTTAGGGAGCATGGAGGGAGTGCTGTTGCTGGTAGCCACCGTGCCTCCTCCAGGGGCTGTGCAGGCAGGCTGCACAGCTGGCTCTGTGGCTCCAATCCTGTTTGCTTCATTTGCTGAACGCCACCAGGGTTAATGAGGCAGCGGTGAGGTGAGCCAGCCTGGGCTGCGTGGGGGCTGGATCCTCTGGTCCACCAGATTTAGGCCATCTAAAATTAGCCCCTAACCCTAAACCTCAGTCATACACCTGAATCTTTCTACTGCTGCCTTAATAAAAGCATGCAGGGTCATAACCCTTTTGGTTATAAAAAGAACAGTGACTTTAGAAACAGCTGTATCCATTTTATATCCAGTCTCTCATCCTGAAATATTCCTACCTGTTCTTTTTTGCATCCCTCCTCTTCACATTGCTACCTTTTACCATGTAAGTGAAGAAATGTCAGGTCCATGCAGCGTGGGGGTGAGTAACTTACCTGCACAGATGCAGCTGCTGTTGAAAAGCATACCTGAGTAAATGTGGTACAATTCTCCTAAATACTGAGATAACGTCTAGCATGTAGTTTTAAATAACAAGTAGTTCTTGATCTGCCATAGCATTTCCAGTGACTCACTGTTCCCCCCCCCACCCCGTTGCAGTAATTACAGAAGAGTATTGCAGTCCCTGACTCAGCGGGAGGCTTCCTTCCAGGGCTTCTGGCCATACTGGAGCTCCAGCTCTGCAGCCGGATGGAGCAAATTGTGGGGGGCATCATGGTAGCAGGCGGAGACTGTGCCAAGAATAATGCAGGCATGGCATATGTTTTGAACTAGTGATAGCAAGCCATTAAAGAGAGAGTTTGCTTTGGATTCGTGGCCAGGAATTTGTTTGCCAGAATCTTGGCTATGACTCTTGTGTCTCCAAAACTGGGTGCTTACAGGAGAGACATCCCAAGGGACACATCTGACGGCTTCTCTGTTGGGCTAGGCTAGGAAACTGCAAAGTGTAAAAATTAAAAGGGGTAAAGTGTGCTCCCAGCCAGATCTGTTGTGGTTTCATGGCTTTTGAAGAGAAAGCGTCTTCCTGCAGACCTGTGTGAACACAGGGCACGAGGCTCACGGGGCAGGCCTGGGGATGGGGCTCGGCTGTGTGTCAGGTTGTGAGGTGGGAGCTGCGGGGTGAGGTTTCACATGCGCTGACCCCTCGAGCTCCATGAGCACCATCATTCCTTCCTCTGGGGAGGAGTTCAGCAGGTACTGCAAGCTGGTACATCGTGTACACACTGACTGGCTGCAGCTGGCCTGGCCGCTCCGGGAGCTGCAAAACGGCAGCAGTGACGTGCTGCCAAATGTGACCTGACAGCCCTGCCAGGAGGACGCTGAGGACTGCGGGGGAGGCAAGCAGAAGTGGACCAAAGGGCTCAAGTCTCCCGTTTGCCTCATGAGATGTCAGATCTGACAGGCAGACGGACGGGTCTTGATCCTCTGTTGTTTTCATGTTCATGCAGCCTCCATTCGTGATGCAGCTTTTTAGATTTAGCAGAGCTGCACTCTTCAGTTGGCACTGCTGCAAGCAGCTGTGCACAGCCAGCCGCCGGGTCTCTGCTTGTAAGAAATGTGCGTGAAGGTCGTCTTGCCATCAGCTAAGTGTATTCAGAAGTAGATCTGCCGAAGTTGGGCCAAGTTTCTTGGGGATAGGAATAGATTTTCCTGTGCCTTAAATGATGCACTGAACCCCACTGTCTATTTTGAGGCAAATAAAATCTGCAAATTTGCTTTCTGTTGTTTCAGCTTAAGCATGAGGATATTCTCTTTAATTTCTCTTTCAGTGTTACTGTGTAAGAATGAGGGCCTTGAAATTTTTAATGGTATCGTACAGTGTTTTCAAATGCTTAGGTCAGAAAACATTACACGTGAGCATGATGTTTTCATTTGTTGCTTCTCAAAGGGCAGAAATTTCTTCCCCAAGCACTGCTGTTACATAATGTGTGGTGGAAACACAGCTATTCTGAGCATCTCCATGTCAAAGTGCTACTGCACTTAGTTCATGGTTCACAAACCTCAGTTAGATGCTAAGAGCCCTGTAAAATAGATGGAAGAGCTGGATGCCAGGGAGTGGGATGCACAAAAGCTGTGGACCTGAGCAGGCAGCTGTCTGTCATAGTCAAGGGAATGCAGAAAAGAGAACAGCACGTGAAATACTCTTACTTTCTTGGATTTAAGCTCCAGCCCTGTATGAAGTAGGACATGCAATCTGAAACCCTCTCCTGGGTTTAGATACATTTGCCAGCCCTCTTACGATGGACTGCCAGCTCGCTCTCTCAGTGACAACTCACGGAGAAGGTGGAGTTCATGGTACCCACCACTTACGCTACAGGCTAAATGTTTGAAGTGCTTGCCTAGGACGTGGGAATCTGTGCTTGCTGTTGCCTTCCACTGCCCAGGAGAGCTCCCAAGCCACCAGCCGGAATGGAAAGTGGGAGTGGAGGTGCCCATTGAAACTGTGCAGGTGCAACGAAGACTGAAAGATTCATAGGGATGGGGAGGGGTATGACCGAAACTCATTTGAAAGGGCAAAGTGATATATATATATGTACATATGAACACAGTTTATTTTTTTAATTAAGAATATATTGTCCCAAGTGAGATCCCTGCTCCTTGGACTTTGGTGAGGGCTCTGACCACTATACTGTTGCATATAACATAGGTATTGTCTCATCTGTGTGAGTGCTGGGTTTTTTTGGGTTTGTTTTGTTTTTTTTTTTAATTTGATGATAAGTAGCCTGACTGAGGTGCTTTGTGCCAACAAAGTGAATATTCTCTGAGAACCCAACCCAATTCAGGCCTTTTGGGGAGGTGGGCTCTCAGGCACCTTCTTGGTATATTTTGAATGGCCTGAAGTGTGAGACTGGCACCAAGATGCCAAAGTAGTACATTTGGGTGAGCATGTGCTCTTATGGATCTGAGCTGTAAATTCTCAGGTCAATGAGAAGTGAGTACATGGTTTGTGTGATGTTTCAGCTGTTGATTTCTCTTTTCAGGCTGAGTGGACCATTAATGAGCAGATGGGCTCTGCTGGGAAGGCTTGTCCTAACACCATGACAGCTGACGAGTCAGAAGCTGGAGAGTTAGCTCTGGAGCCCCTGCTCACTTGCAAGCTATGTCTCTGTGAATATTCCTTGGATAAGATGACCACTCTTCAGGAATGCAGCTGCATCTTCTGTACATCGGTAAGACCTAGCAGCACCTTTATGTTACAGGAGCAGGGTAATGGCAGACAGACAGAACTGTGAGATGGGGTTGCTTGTCCCATACAAGAAGCGTGTGTTATCCATGCTGATAGAGGATGCTTTCCTCAAGAGCATTTGGTGTTAGTCTGTCTTGCCTTATTTAAAAGACTTCTCTGTTATTCTGCTTTTGATAATTTGTAACTCTAACAGACAAATAATAATAAATCCCAGTAGTAAATGGGAAAAAAGATGCTTTTTAAGACTGTCAGAGAATATACACAGTCTATATGCAATCTCAGTATTTATTTTTTCTGAAGCAAAATCTTGAAACATCATAGGATAACTGTGAGACTTTGTTTCCCTGTTATAATTTTCTGAGTACTCAGAGACCTTTTAAGTCTTGTATATACTTTTTAAGAGCAATCAGAAAACGTAAACGAAAATGAACCTTGGCCTATTGAACCTTTGCATTTGCAGTCTATGCTGCAGAGATGTTGACTAGGTCATGCATTGCCTGTAGTTGTCAGCGAGGACTTTCTGTCCTGCAAATTCAGATCAAATAAAGCTGGTGGAAGTGATAAAGGCAGAGGTTGAGTGAGCTGATAAAAGCCCTACAGGTATTAGTACTCTTTTGGTCTCTTTGTCAGCATGGGAAAATGGACTGGCGATAGTGACTTTGATGTACCTGATTAATGGATTTTGGAAACAGGTCAGAAGCCACTGGAGGGATGTTGGTTTTTTTAACTCCAGAATAAATATACTTGGTTTTATTTTTTAACAACAAATTGTGGATAAGCATTAAGCAAGTATGTTTAAGTTTTGCCCTTGATTGCTTGAACTCATGGAAGAAATCTGATATTTGTGAAGCCAGCTTGAGTGAGAGTATCTTCACTTATTCTGAATTCAGAGTAGCTTAAATGGGATGAGAATCTAGCTGTGTGTTTCAAGAAACTAGGGTAAGATTGATTAATATGCATTTTCAGCCTGAACTTCATGAAGTTTGTTTTCCATACTGACTTCTACAAAAAATTTCCATATTTTAGTTTGTAACAAAAGTTTTAAGAGAACATACCTAACAGGTAGGTATTATAAAGATATTGCTTTAAATTAAAAAAAATTTGGAGAAGTTGATACTTTTACAGTGGTGCCACTCTTCTCCAAGAATTCCGTGACTCTGATTTAGTATCATTAATGGCACATGAACCTCAGAGTTAGCTGGGCAGAGTAACCCTTTCGCCCCTGGGGAAGGGAGCACTGCTGAAGACTCTGCCAGGCAGGGCTGGGCTCTCCACTCCTCCAGGGCACTGGCTAAAGGGAAGGGTTGGTGATGGCTAGGGATGTTGCTGCCCCACCTGTCCCCTCTTGGTGCCACAGCTGCCACTCCATACGTACGCCCCTTACCTGGACGGTAGCGGGAAGAGCACCTGCTTGGAGCTTGGCTCTCCAGTGCCATGACAGTGAAGTGGAAAGTACAGTCACAGTTGTTTGGCATCTGTGCAAACTTTGCTGACTTTGTCTAACCCAAGAGCCAGCCATGAGTGAGTGCCGAATGCAGCTGGGAGAAGTCTTTAGACATGCTCTGTTTATTTCAGTGGGCGTAACATGTCTCAATTGTGCTTATGCTCTTTGTCTACCCGTTGTCTGGCTGTTGTTGCTTGTGTCTGAATATCCTCCCGATGGACATGTCTGGGCTGATGCAACAGAGACACGTAAATCTTGCATCCTATAACAAAGGGGGCTCTGAAAACTTTTAACCTGCCTATATGGCTTTCTGTCTTGAATCCAGAGTGGTTTCTGGGAGGCCGTATGAGTTGCATCTTTGGGCAGCCTCCAAAGAGCAGTGTCAGAAGCACCTTGCCTCGGTGCACCTCGGTGCCAGGGTTTGCATGTGGGATTGCTTGGGGCACAGCCTGCAGTAGCTGCAATGGTATGCAATGCTCTAAATTTCCTCCCACCCATGCCAGGGCTTCTAGATACCTTTACACTGCCCTTAAGACAGATATTGGGGTAAGAATGTCAACTGTGAGCTATGGGATCGAGCCCATATCAGTTTTACAGCTAGCAATGCTTTCAGCTTGTATAGCTTATTCTTGTTTTCTATCACTAAGGTTAATTATATAGATCCAAGAGTAGTACTAAATTTGAAATAGAAAAGGGCTTGACATGGACGTAATAGGCTCTGCTCTACTAAGGTGTAACCCGTTAGTTATGTTAATTTTTTGTTCTATTACATGTGTGAGGTCTTTTTTTTTTTTGCTAAGTATAATGATGATTCTGCATCTATGATTGTTTTTCACTACAGCATTTTTGGCTGTGGAAATAACTGGAAATTGTTACTATTTAGGCATGTGCGAGGGCAAGCTTGTATCTCCTTTTCACTTGTAGCCTGTAAAACCAAGGAATTTAAATTAGTTAGAATTGTGTACAGCTACTTTTTCAGCTTAGAAACTCCTGTAATAAACATTATTCCTTGTAAAGGCTGTATTCTAGCCAAAGTAAATAAACTGTTTAAGAAAGTGTATGTTTGCATTTTGGTGGAATGTTGCTAGTAAGACAGGATTTTTCAAATAGCTATAAACATTTTTACTCTCTGTGTTCAGAGAAGAAAAAGCAGATGGCTTGCAGAACACACTTGCCATCTTGGTAGCCCAGTCAGGTCTGAAGAGGCATCAGCCTTGTATTTCTCAACATTTGTTGCACTTGGTGTAAGACTCCACTGAAATGTGAGATAAAGCACACATTTACACATCCCAAGAACTGGAAATGGCTATAGTGTACCTGATGGCTTGGTTTCATTGTGTTTGGAGTATATTAGTTTTGAATGAATGACTGATCTCTGAAGAGGGTGGTCAGGGATGGGAGGTATATTTTATCTGCAAAAGTTTTAGAGGACTGCACTTTATATTATTCAGGTCATTTCCTATATGTATAAAACCTTTGCAGAGTGCCATGCTGTGGTGCACACTCTTTCATATTCAGCAATATATGTATTGCTTAAGCTGCATGGTTTTATGCTACTTGCCCCATTCCCGAAAGGGAAGGGGGTCTCATCTGTTCCCGATAGTGCTTATCTTGTGTTTTGTCTTGCCAGTCATCCTTCTTGTATATTTGGTGGGGTGTCCTCCCTGTCTGCAGTCCCTTGTGCTTACCTTATCTTGCAACTTTTTCTTCCTTGGATGCACCCATGTGCAACTACACAGTTTTTGCCCCTGTGGTGGTCACATTGCTCACATATGTACCTAAAATAATTATATGCTGTGTCTGGCTACACTGTCACAGTGTTACAAAATACAGTATTTTAGTGCACTTATATCTGGGTCCAAAGCAAACTAATGTTAATTACATCCTGACTGATACACTTACAAAATTATATTTTGAATATTACACTTATTTCTAGTCAGTTTTCCTACATGTTTGTATCCTTCGCTCTTCTCCTTCCTCCCCCAGATAGCACCAGCGGTGCCTCACTTAAGCAAGACTCGGGAGTGCTCGGTCAGGGTAGTGCCAGAAATGGGCAGGCCAACCTCTCTGCTTTGCCTTTGGAGGGGACAGTGGGTGTTGCCCAGGCTTTGGCATTCATTAGACTAGCTGGAAGGTATACGTCTTGGAGACTCCTGCCTTTTCAAAACCTGGCTGAAATTGGGAAAACAGCTGGGAGAGATGATGAGTGAGTGGTGTGATCGCATGCTCCTCGCTTCCTCTTGCTAGACATGCCCTGGTAGCTGGCACAGTGTAAATTACCCTTTGGAAGCAGTAGTGAGGAGTGCAGGACTAGCAGTAATCCTGGAAATATTAAGGGCCCTATGGAAGACTCGGTGCGAGTCTGTAGCCTGTAAGCAGTCGTGGAGGTGAGGTTTTACTGGGTGTGGTACGATTGCCCTGGTGGCAGTGCTGACAGAAGGGAAGCAGTGCAGTGCTGTTATGGAAAATGTGGTTTTGGGGGTCAGTAAAAAAGCTGGTGTCAGCTTCTTCCCCGCATGCCAATTTCATTTGGATTTGTTTCCTCTTTTCCCCCCTCCTCCTAAGCATTTCAGAGTCCTGACGAGAGCCAGGTGAGCAATAAATGGCATCGCTGCTATTTACATCAAGCAGCAGCTTATATCCATCTTGTGTGTTATTTACTGGAACAGGGTTCGAGATGCCTAAGACAACATGCAACAAACTCTGAAAACAGAAGATACTTTCACATGTTTGCTTCTGTGTTGTCAGCACATGTTTATGCAGAACTATCATGATCCACCCTTCTTTTTTTCCAAGCAAATTCTTTGTTGGGTCTTGTACTTCTGAGAAGTGTGTGAGGTAACCGAGTTACAAAACGTGCAAAACAAATATCACCATGATCCACCTGTTTGTTATTTTGGCACATACAATGCGGTCTAAATGAGATTAAACTTAATGCAACCTTAAAAGGAGAAGTCAGTGTGCAGTGTTGAATAGAAGCACAGGTAGCTTCTGCGCTGTCTCGGCTATTCTACAAGTAGAAGTTGATCCAAAGGTATTTGGGAGAACAAGATTTTCCGCTGTAGCTATGTGTGACAGCAAGGCCAGGGCTAGACATGGGCGAAAAAGGCTCTTTTGCTCCTGTTGACAGCCTGGTGCCCTGGGCAGCTGCCTGCCTGGTGAGTCAGGGCCTTGGGAGGCTGCAGCCTCAGAGAGAGGGAGGAACTTGCATGCTGCTGCCAGCTACTTTTGCTAGAGGGGAAGGGAAAACCCTTCCAGAAATAGGAGTTTCTCTGTTGCACTTCATCAGCAGGACACTCTGAGGTTCCTCTGCTTTCCTTAATCTTTTTAAGAGCAGCTGTGTGTTGCCCTGCCTCCTTCGGGTGGCTAAATATTGACGTTTTGTCCTTAGTGCTGTGAAGCCTCAGATCGCTCGCGCAGGGGAGCGCTGGAGAACTGGAGACAAACTGATGTGAAGGATCAGCATCATCAGCAAAAAGCATGGGCAGAAAAGCCTGAGAGCAGAGGAGACGGAGTAGATCAAAGACAAGGAGGAGACAGATGACAAAGAGCGTGGGATGCCTGCTAAATGGAGTAAATGTGCATGAATACCCTAGTGAAAGGCTACTTAGTAAAACTTATGAGTAAGGGAAAATTTAGATTTGCCTTCATCTAGCCAACACTGGGTTTTAGTATCTCTTCTGTTTCTTTGTGCCAGTTTTCAAGAAGGGGTTCGGTCCCCTTTTCTTCCTCCTCTTCCCCCATCCTAGGAGACACCTGCATGTGCTCATGGCTGCACCAGAACACCACCTTCTCCTCTCCCTAAATAGACCTTATGCTGCAATGCCCCACTTACTTTATATAAAGCTCACCTCAGGTTGTTTTCCGCTTCCACCCACAGGTAGCAAGCTGTCAAGTTTTGACATTTTGGATTCTTTTTTCCCAGCTTGACATTTGAAATGTTTCAGAATAGTTTTGTTTTAAAGTTATAAAAAAGAAAATTCCCACACCTGCTAATATTGGCACTGAACACATAGCACTTCTATAGTAATTTAGATGGTTTAAGGACTTCTTGCATGCATTTCTATGCAGAGTCACACCAAAGGCAGAGTTAGTGGGGGTACCAAAAAAGGCCCAATGTACCCATTGCCTTTTGATGGATGCTACTATTCAGGAAGATGGGTTTACATGTTTCTGAAGTCAGTAGAGGTGGCAGCATCTGGGTGGTGGCCAAGGGAAGACAGGTGAGGAAGAGGGAACTAACACATTTAATGACAGCACTGCATCGGTGAAGTTGGTGTTATCTCCATTTAACAAATGAAGAAACAGATGTGAAGTGAGTTGTCAATGTCTCAGCATGCCACAGTAACTGAGCCAGCCTGTGACATAAGCCTCATGGTCATGTCTGTTTTGTAGCTGTTGGTAAGGCCAGGTTTGGCCTGACACAGATTTGTTTGCAAGAGAAATGGTATTCGCAGCTGGTTCGGTTTTGGGAAGGGTGAGTTTCTCTGGTCCTGTTGTCTGGTCCTTTTCTGTTTAGTGGTACCACTTCATGGCAATGATTACCAGGACCTATGCTGACTTTTACGAAAGGCTGCCAGGATGTGGCAGGCCATGTGTAAACTGGTTTTAGACTGTGTATCTGAGCAGAATCTAGCACCATTGCTGGTAGATCTTTTGAGACAAAGCTGATGACAACATATTTCTCAGATACACTTGAAAGATCCCCTAAAAAATGGCTTGTGGAGCAGCAGGAGGCCATTATATTCTGGTCCATTGTCATGTTTGCTTGGTGTTTACACTTGGTCATGACAAAATAAAATGCTTGTCAGTGATGTTATTCCTTCCGTTCTACTGAGCCACGAGATGACCGTACGTCATTTGAGGCTAAAGGGGCATTTTTTCACTTTCTTTCAAGCATCTTTCTCAATAAGGCTCCTATGTGGCCTGATTGTCTATCCATTTGAAGGCAACTTCATTTATCACTGCATCTGGTCCTTAGCAGTTAAAATATAGATTGGGCAATACAAATGCATGTTTCATTGAACTTTTGTCTTTCATGTTAAACCGTGCCTATCATAAGTTTATGTCTAACAAATTCATAAATGGGTATTTTTTTTTAAAAACTTCCTTTAATTGGAAAAGCCTCACTTTTTTTTTTTCCAAGTGAAGTGCAGATGCCTCCAAGTTAATTGCCAATAGACTTGATTCATCTAATTTTAAGACCTGTTGAGAAATACTTGAGAGATTCCAGGAGTTCGATTACCACACATTGAAAGCGACTGGCCCGTTTTAGAGATCAAACATGCAGAAGTGCAGATGTCATGACAATGATGAACATATTACTAAACGTTATGTAGATCTGTCATAAACGCTATGAGTACTGTTTTGTATTTTGGTTTTGGGGGGGTTATTTTTAATTGAGTACACAATTGATTAAATGCTGAGTGGATCAGGTGGTTAAATTTAGAGTTCTGACATGAACTGTCTCACCAAAGTCAATAATACTACATATTCCATATAAAACTACATCACTACAAGAATACTTTGTCTTGTGTATGCACTGAAGAACAGGCAACACTTGAAAATGATAAGAAAGAAATGAAAGCTATGTCTTATTGAATAAAAAGTACATAAACACTGCCCAGAAATGAAACAAAAACTAAATGCCTATCTGTTGATCTGTTCTTAGTCGTAAGACACCCTGGAATGCCAACTGAAAAGTTATGTTTTCTTTCCATTTACAGTCTTCTTTTTTCACCCCCCCAAGTTTTGGGTTTGTAAAAAAGCTAGGGCTAAAAAAACCCCAAACGCAAACCAATACAATTTTCAGGACAAATCTGGAAGGGAGATTTAACATTTTAAATCAGTCTTGTGGATTTTAAGATGGAAACTTGAGGTTTTCTTGATTTTTCTGAAATTGAAATTGTCTTCAAGTTATACATTAGTAGGAAAGACCTTCTTTTGGCAGGATGCCTTCAATCATTTATTGTATTTTCATATTTAATGTAGATCATGCCCTAGTGGTGGTTAAGAAATACTGTAGATCTGTTCTTTTCCCTATCCGCAATTCAGTTAAAGACAAATGCCCTTACTTATTCTGTATCAATTGCTGTACAGTGGTTAGCAGCGATTTCTGTAGCATTTGGCAGGAAAACAGGCCAGCCCTTTCCATTTCTTCCTTCTTCCTAGCCATCGCTCCATCTTTCTTAACAAAACTACCTGTTCAATTTTGTCACGTCACACATGTGGTTTCCTTTTATGCTTTCACATCCAAACCGATGAGGTTGCATTTAGGGAGCTGAAGAGCTGCATGCAGATGGGAGACGAGCAAGGTAATGGAACATGTCAAGGTACTTGAAAAAGCAATATGTAGGAATGATTGAGATTCATCTTTTGTCTCTGGTACAGATATTATCTGAAAATGGCTTTGAATAGAAACATAAGATTTCACAGTGAGAGGGATATAGTGCCTTTGTAACATCATTACCTAGCAACATAATACTGAACTTATACTTTTAACTCATTCTTATGTTAAAATGCAGAACTGTTATGGTCTCTTTGCAGATTAAATACATTGCCAAACAGACTTTTTTTTTTTTGGTCAGTGCATTAGAAATCCCCTCCATACAATATGCTTTGGGGAAAAAAAAACCTTGAAGTTAGAGCAGCATGTAGGAGAAGTGTCGAAATGAAGAATCCATGAATAGCCTGAACAGAATTTTCTATTCCTGGGGCTCGCAGCTGACCATAGAAAACACTTTCGAAGATTAGAGGAAGTGTTTATTACTGAAGAAGGAATTTTTTATGTTATTAGTTTGTGCATTGGTGGATTGGGCTTTTCAGTGCTTTTTTAAAGGTTCTCCCTCATGTTACAGCATACACTTCCAACAAAGCCTTAGCTCCAGGAGAGGAATGTGTACTTGGGGCATATGTAGATATTTGCCTAAATTGTAATCTTTCTTATGAGTCCTGCAAGATAAAAAAAAAATGAATATATGTTGCATGTACTATGATAATTTGATCCAGGTATGTTACAGGCCTTAACTTACTCGATACTCATGAGTAGCATTTTGTGAGGTAGGTAAATGGATATTGACCTTATTTCATTAAAAAGAAGAAGGTGATGGCCTGAAAGACAAAAATGGCATAAAAGGAAAAAAAATTCTTGCCCCAAAATGCTTAGACCGCGAATTATTTGAAAAAGGTCTCATTACACATTATGAATCTCAGGCAGAGAAAAAATTACTTGTAGTGCTCTTTCCACTGAAGTTGACAGTAGTCTAGCAGGAGCAAAACATGCTTGGCAAAGTTAGATCAGGTCCAAAACCTTCTGTTAGGTGTACTGAGTTTTACTGGTGGAATTGCGTTGTCACATTTGAATTGATCCCTCTTGCTTGACTGCATCAAGATTTTGTGATGCATCCCAGAACACAGATATGTACATGGTACGGTTGCTCAGTGGGGAAGATCTGAGTAAACTGAACATAACTGCTTAGGGTACACTTGCAGGTAGGGGAGTTAAAATTCCTTGGGTTGGTGTCTACCATTTATTTGAGAGGTGAATGTAATGGAGCCAAACCCCCAAATTCATCTGTATTCAGCAGGATTCAAACCTGTTGAGCAAGACCTCAGTAGATTTTTTAGTCTGTTGCCTCAACCATTCTGCCTTGGCTATGTGATGCATTCATGGAAACCTTGCTGTGCTGGTAGGAAGGTCATTGCTGATGACTTGCTCTGGCCATGGAGAGTAAGACGATGGTATGACTGTCATTGTAAGCCACAGGTCCTGTGGTGCAGCCTCTCCAGCCGCTGACTGCTCTCCGTGCTTCTAAGTCACCGCACTGCGGGAAATTGGTGGGGGAGTGTAGCCCAAGGGTGTTGAGACCTGATGATTTCTTGGATGTCAGGATTAAGATCCTTCCAAGGAACTCTAATACCACAGAAGGCTGAGTATCTTGATCTTACCTTCGCTTTGTAGAGCAATTAAGTAGCATATGTAGTGTGTGCAGTTTTCCCAACTGAGATACTGCTGATTTTTGTAGACAAAATGCATGAATGGTCTTCACGTTTTATGTCTGTATAATGTATTCTCCACAGTGTGGGAGGACATACTGCTGAGAAGGTCAGTCATGATTCATTATATAGACACTGAATCCTCTTTTTATCACATTTGCAGCTTGTACATCTTTTCAGATACTTTTATTTGCCACTTTTCAAGTAAGTAGCTAAATTAGTAGCTGAGCTGTAAATAATAGTAAAACCCCTCTAAAAACAGTCTTACTGTTAAAGTGAAGGCGTATTTTAAAATTTTAGTGATTTTCCACTGTCTCTTCTTTCCTGCTAAGTTGAGAAAGAGGGAACAAGAAGTTCACATCTTCATTCATGTACAGACTTAGGTAAAAAGCTTAATCCTTCAGTGGTAAATGTTAAATGCTTCTTTCAAGTTTCCCAGCACCTTTAAGTCCTTCCATCAGCTTCTTGAATTGCACCCACAGCACCTTCTCCAAGCACAGAAAATCAAGGCAAAAGATTTAATATCTATAAAAACTATTTAACAGGGAGGTTTTCTGTGAAGCATTTGAAGATCCATGGCACTGCACAGACCTATTATAAAATCTCTCCAAGTCACCCTCTGAAAGCATAGTGCCCTCTGAAAGTATTGCAGAAGGCTCAGGTTGCTCACCTATCCTCACCTACAACCAAGCAGTGAGCTAGAAGAGAAGGAGAATTCAGATGCATTAGCAATCCTCAGAAATCTCTGTGCTCCTGGCTTGGTACCCCTAATGATACTGCATATTGAAACTGATTGCAAAATCCATACTGTGGATGGAAGCTCCTTAAGAGCTTCATGCCCATCCTTGCACGGAAGGGGAATTGTCAGTGCTCTGAGCTTCTGTCCTGGAAGTCTAAATTAAGAACAAGCCTCTGGGCTGCTGCTAGGCCTGCAGTAACTTGTCCTCCCTCTGTAACCAGCTGACCTGAGCTGCCCCCAGAATACAAATCCACTGTGCCATGCTGTCAGAACAGATAACTAAATATTGGGCAGCACCACAGAGGAGACAGAAGCCAGGATCTTAGCAAAAGTAAAAGGTTGCTCTCCCATGCTTGCTGAGGAATTAAGGCAAACTAAATGCTTTGGTGGGAGGCAAACATTCCCTCTTCCCCAAATGATGCCCTGAGACTTGATCCAGAAAGTAATCAGGTCTCCCATGAGGAGAGGGAGTGAGATGTAAGGAGGCTTTGCTGGAGCATCACCCACGTATCTAAGAAGTGCACCCAACACACTGCAGCGCGTGCAGGCTTTGGGGAAGGGCAGAATTTTCTGTTTGCATCGGTCATGGTGGAGGCTGGATGCAGGCACAAACCAGGGGGGGAATTTGTGCAGGGAGTGAGCACCTGATACCCTCTTTCTCCTGTGATATTGTCTGAAGCATGTGGGCAACGCCAGGTGCTTAATGAATGCAGGAGCTGGTTACCCACAGTCTCCATCTGCATCGGTAATGGCACTGGGAGCCACCCTGGGCTCTGGGGACACTTTTTTTTTGCTTTCCCTGTGCCATCTGCTGCCACTGCCCGTGGTGGCAGCAGATGTGGGCAGGGCCCCAGCAGCTCCGGTGTCTCTAGGGTACCTGCTCCCAGGCACCACCGTGGTTATGTACCTGCTTCTGCTTACTGCTCCGTGGAGGAGCTGTGTGTGCTAGTGGGGTGATTTGATCCAGTGGTTAAACTGACTTATAAGCGCTGTGCCTAGATGCCTTTGGGAAAGGTGGGCGAGGAGATGGGACAGGGCACTGAGACTGCTGTTTGAATAATGAAAGAATAGCTCCTGGTTAAATCTGGGCTGATATTCCCTAGGGAGCTAATACTGCCTTCAGTTACTGACATGATTTCTTTTTTGCTCTTCACCTGTGAGTATCTCCCTCACCTCCCACATACTACTTGCACCATCAATTCCTTACAGCCTGCTCTGCTGCTTTCTTATAGTGGTGCATGCTGGATCTGAATCCATTAGTGCTTAATGAGCTAGATATTTAAAGCTTACCATTTAGGTTATACTCCTACGTTCTTCTAAATGGATACGCTTCAAATATTTACAAATCAAAAGTAAGCTCATTTAAAATGCCACTAAGTTAAGCTGATTCTACTTGCTTGAACTAATATCTCCGTATAGTTCATCAGAATTAACCAAAACACATGGACGTTTCAGTAGAGAGACAGGCAGAATAATAAGGAAACCTCATTTCCATTTCTAAAAGTCCTAATTATCCTGACATTTAAGAGGGTACCAGTTTTCCAATAAAAATACAAATGAGGAAATTTCTTTAATCAGAGCACAATATGCAAGGCCTTCTCAGAACAGTCCAAACTAACACGGACTTGAATGTTAAATGCCCATAAATACTGGAAAAAACGGTTTGTGAAGAGTCCTGGGACTTTACCAGAGCTGATGCTGTGAAAGGCTGTGATTTCCCCATAACCCACCTAGTAGCTTTTGAACTCAGTGCTTGTTCCAAAAGTTGGCAGAGAGACAGACGTCTCAAAGACCTTATGCTTTGACATATTTCTTGAAAACTGATGGGACAATAAGGGAAGAGGCCAGCAGTACTGAGGAGGAGGTTTATCATGTGGGCATGAAATACAAATCTCTAGGGAATAAAGCTGCATTAGTCCTGCTGCTTGTAAAATATGTTGGGTTTCATTTACAATAAACTATGCAAGCTGATACCAAAATCTGCCAGAAATCCATGTTTTGTTATTTTGTTAACAGTGATCTGCAATTTACTGTATGCTTTGTCATTATTTTGAGGAGACTTGGTTGTTTTACTTGATTTAGAAGTGCGTTCACTTACTTACCTGTGCAGTTTGGAGATACAATTCGAGCACTGTTCTTTGGTCCATTGTACCAGTTTTATGCCATGATTTTATTGAAGACTCTATAATATGTGTTAAAAAGACAAGCTGAATATATTTGAAACTGGCATGCCAAATACAACGTGGAGAGAACAGAGGGCTTTTTCTCCTTGGAGCAGGGAGGCCTGCCATTTTTGTGTAATGAAACAATTTGGAAACATTCATAAGGCGGCCTCCATGCTGGAAATGGACTAGAGGCTGATGATAAATCATGGTAAACCATGGAAATTACCTGATCTATGTGGGGGGTTGGGGGGTGGGAGAACTGATAGCTGCATATCTTCTAGGGCAGCTTATAACCTCCTGACCAGGTTATAAACCCCCTTCCCCTTTTATGCAGCTGAGAACAGTAGTCTCTCTCTTGTAAATGAGGTCTCCTACAATGGAGACTGCTGGCTGAGAGTCTGAATTAAGAACACGGGAGGAAAGACAAAAGAGCGAAGCCTGTTTAATTAGGATGAAAGATACTCCCTCCCCCCTAAATTCTCCAATCCCAGTTTAGCAGAGCATAGGGGTTGTTAGCACTGAAAGGTCTGACTTGCTGACTCGGGTAAACGCAATGCTTGGCAGATGAAGTCATGCATAATTAATTGTTCTTTGTTGCATTCTTTCCAATGTAATGACTTGTAGCATTCACGCTTATAATAATTGATGTTTTTTGTGTGCTTCAGGAGCTTCAGGACAGCCAATTAAGGCAGTGGAGGTGGTAGCTGTGCAGCATCTTTAGCATCTGTATGTTACCAACATGTGGGCTATAACTTTTTTTTTCTTTTCTTTACTTGTTTCTAGTGCCTAAAACAGTACATGCAGCTGGCAATTCAAGAAGGTTGTGGTTCTCCTATCACATGTCCAGACATGGTATGCTTGAACCATGGGACCCTACAAGAAGCAGAGGTATCAACACTTTTTTCTCTTTTTTTTTTTTTTTTTTTTTAACATAACCCCCCCAAACTTCTTTATCTACATAATAAATATGATGATACACTTTTTCCTCCCTTTGATTACCTTTAATGAGCTTTTGGCAAGAAGCCTGACTGACAAGAGGAACTAGAAACAAACAGATGTTTTTCAAGAGTTTTGCTCCTTTTTCCCTCCCTCTGTGCCTTGAGGAAAGGCTTACTTGGCATCCAGACAACCTCTGAATTACCCATGCAGGTGACTTAACCAGAATACCCTGTATGCCAGAACTGATGAGCCTCCATTGATACTGTCAGTTAAATCAGATTTGATTTGACTGCAAACACTGAAGTTCTTGTGCCTCTCTTAACTCAAGAGCAAGAACTGAAACTGATGGTACGCAAGGCCAGAATTTCTTCGTGCATGTTTATATTGGGCTGCAACAACCAATTTGCAGCCCAATATAAACATGCGAGACTCTGTATAGTTATATGGAAAGAAAGGTATCTGCACAGCACTGGTGGAAGTAGGTCTTAAGCGATATGAGAAGTGTCTTCATTCCCAAGGCAGAGACAGGAGAGGTTGAGAGCTCAGAAGCTAAATGAGGTTTAGGCAAAGCTGTTTGCACGTCTGGCACGTGCACAATCCCCCAGAGTAACTGGAAGGTTCAGTTTGAAAGTTGGAGGTGGAGAAACTGGAGGGAAAATGTGCTCCGCAAACCTTCTTGCACCTCTTGGGACAGTGGGGCTCAAGGGGGCTGTAGATGGCCCCTACCAGGCTGCCTGATGGTCTCCCAGCAATGCTCAAGCAGCCTCCTGCCTAACTTAGGGCCGCTGTAAAGTTTCTGAATTGGGCTTAGCGCCAAACCCATGACATGGGGAGGAGCTGTTGGCAGCATGGCTGGAACGCTCATACGTGCCAGCTGTTCTGTGCATCTAGAAGGCCATGGAAAACTGCGAGCAAATCTGATGTTGCCTTGCAGCTATTCTTGCTTGCTTGCTTTGTGAGCCAGGCAGGCCCCTGCTGGGCCTGGGAACTCAAGCAGGAAAAAAACCAAACCAGGAAAAAAAGGTGGCTAAGAGATTTTGGCTGGTTTTGTGCATTCTCTCTGCATTTGTTTGCAGGGACGAAATCAAGGAGAATCAGATCTCCACCCCTGAACTGAAGAAAAGCAGCTTATCTTCTGGGTTCCCTTGAGCCCTATGTATACAGATGACATAACTGTGGTAGAAGTATATAATCCTATTCAAATGCAATCAGTGGCAATGCAATTCCCAATACCAAAAATGCCTTTTTCTCCAGAAAAAATTCAGGATCTCCTCTCCAGCATGCATTTGAAACGCCGTGCTTAGTTGAATCAAGGCCCGGGAGTCACAGCTATGTTTGTTACGGTGTGCAGGCATATGGTGGAGCTTTTCTTTGGCTGAATCCAGCTATCGTGGAAAGTAGCCAGCTGTTTCCCTTCCTTCTTTCTTCTGCATAGACACAGAGAGGGCGTAGCAATGTCCCTCCCACCCATCGCACCAGATTGGAGGCAACTAGCCTTCATTGAAAATGCATTTTTTAAAGAAAGTTAACAAATGGTAGGAAGAATTCTGCCCTGTTAAGCTAGGGTTATGATGCTATAGGAATTATAGAGATATATTTCCCCTTAGTAAAGCGGGAGGATGCTCCAGGGCATGTATTAATGGACCATTAGCTTAATCCTTGGGTGATTTTTGGGCTGAAGGCAGAATGACTAAACAGCTCAAATGTGCATTAGCATCCCGTGGATGAATGAATGTTCTGGTGCTCCCTTTTGGCGATATGCTTGAAACACAAACCTTCTGCTTGAAAAGCAAACCGGCCCCCAGCCTGCTTAAAATGAACTGCTTATGTATTTTGCCAAATACCTATTTCTTTAAGGAAGAAAACCCCCCGAAAACCCCAGGAACAATAGAAAGAATAGATTGTCTCCATTAATAATCTCAAAGATTAGTATGTAAACTACAGATTATGTATGAGCGCTATGTATTCTTTTTTCTTCTCTATAAAGGCTGTTCCAGGTGAAAATGTGGCCTTTAAAAGCTATTAAAAAACAGAACCTTATTCAGATGGTAGAGAATGTGCTTAAATATGGCTGTTGTTTGGCATGGAAGTTCTATTTAGTATTGCAGTTTATTCATTACACACTCTGAAACTCCTGGTGTAAAAGTATGAGCCTTCTCACTTCTGGAGGGTCTGGATGTTTGGTCTCTGGCTTCTGGCAGGAAAAGGGTCCTCACCAGGACAGTGCCATGAGGAATGACATGTTGCCTGTATCAGGAGAAAAAAAAAAAAAACCTGGTCTTTTTTTCTCCCCTGTGTTAGCATCAGGGTTTTGAAAAAGTGTATTTTTCATGTCATGTCCATTCCAGACTCTGCTGTGACTGACGTTTACCAGGTACTGTTACAGTTTGGAGAAAAAAATAGCAGTTCAAACTGTCTTTGTCATGGACATGGTGTTAAATTGGTTCCTATGCTTTGGGCTAAATTGTGTCTAATTATGTTAGCTAATGTGGTTGTTTTGTTTGCTTTTTAAATGCCATTTGCCCTAGCCTGCACAAGGGAGATAAGGTGAACTTAGGCATAACTTGAAGTGAAGGAAAGCCTTTCCATTGACTTCAGTGAATTTTTGAATTGAGGTCTGTTCAATAAGGGAACTGAAAAATTAATAACAAAGCTTATAAGCAATTTATAGCACTTTATAGCTATGAAAGTTCCTCTACTTCCCTCTCTCAAGGTCAAGGCATGTAACATTTCTTAAGTGCTTTCCAGTGACCTATTTTGTCTTCATTATGACTTAAGTCTGTTTTATCTTCTCGGTAAAATTCTTCAGAGTTTATCTTGTTTGGTACTAAATTATGAGAGCCTTTTCACAGCTCTTGCCTTGATTCTGAGACACGTGCTTCTTGTGTTGCTTTCGGGGGATGGAGGGGGCCAAAACTGGTTAACATTTTAAACAGGGAATAGAATTTCTTCTTGTATGTCTCATGAAGAAATGAGCAAGTGTGAATAGTAGGAATTTGTCTCTCTAAAACAGCTGAATATTTAATCAGTGTTTGGGGAGTAAACTCCTTATTCATAGAGTATAGAGATGGTGGGAGTTAAGGCTTTACTTTTGGTGAGTGTCGTTGTTTAACCCCAGCCAGCAACTAAGCACCACGGAGCTGCTCGCTCACTCCCCCCCGGTGGGATGGGGGAGAGAATTGGAAGGGTAAAAGGGAGAGAACTCGTGGGTTGAGATAAGAACAGTTTAATAATTGAAGTAAAATAAAATAGAACAGTTACTAGGTAAAGCAGAAGCTGCGCACGCAAACAAAGCAAAACAAGGCATTAATTCACTACTTCCCATGGGCAGGCGGGTGTTCGGCCATCCGCAGGGTAGCAGGGCTCCATCACGCGTAACGGTTACTTGGGAAGACAAACGCCATTGCGCCGAATGTCCCCCCCTCCTTCCTTCTTCTTCCCCCAGCTTATATACTGAGCATGACGTCATACGGTATGGAATAACTCTTTGGCCAGTCTGGGTCAGTGCCCCTGGCTGTGCCCCCTCCCAGCCCCTCCACCCCGGTGCAGAACATGGGAAGCTGAAAAGTCCTTGACCAGTGTAAGTGCTACTTGGCGACTATTTAGCAATACTTAGCACTACTTAGCAAGAACCAAAACATCAGTGTATCATCGACATTGTTCTCATCCTAAACCCAAAACACAGCCCCATACCAGCTACCAAGAAGAAAATTAACTCTATCCCAGCTGAAACCAGGACAGTGAGCTAGAACATTGTGTCTCACTGGACCTCAGAAGAAAATGTTCCAGGTTTTTATTCTTAAAAAAATTAAAATAAAAAGTCATTTGAACTAGAAAATTGTACTTTTCAGTACTTTGAAAACATGTTTTCTGAAACCCCTGTGTTTGGTTGTTTTTTATTTTTACTTTAACAAAATCTAGTTGAAACTGGTATGTTCCCCAGCAGTTTTTTTTGTTTTGACAAATAGTGCATTCAGACAGAAGGAATTGTTCCACTGGAATGCTTGAAATCAAGTGCAGTCCTAGGTCATATCTTGACCTGTTACATCAAGATAGCAGCTGCTTGTAGTATAGCTGGTTTTAAGTAGAAATAAATGGGTGTTGGTGGTGGGAAGGCAATGGTTTTGGCTACAAACTCTGTTTCAAATAGCTGGTTACACAAAAAAAAGGAAAGTTTAAAAGCAATCTCGTTAAACAAGATGTTTGTCCTTTCAAGCTCTAATAGTACAATAAACAAAGATGATTTGGATTCGTTCCTGGAAGCAGAAGGTAGAAGGAACATTTTATGTTAATGCAGTTCTCTTTAACCATGCAGATGACTTCTGTCTAGAATATTCCTGTCTCTCTTGAGAATTTGCTCCATTGATTTAATTGGACCAGTTAATATCCCTAATCTAAATAAGGGGTAATTTATTGTGGTTTGAAATGGTTTTACTTGGTGCAAATCCAATCACCAGTGTAAGCTATGAATCAGGGTAAGTCTCAACTGCATACAGGGATTTCTAATGCTGCACTCACTTGGATAATGTCTAGGGGATTGTGCTTTGCTATTTCTGATTCCTGTGTTGTTTTGAAGCTTCTAACGTTGATGCTAATGATCCATTTATACATAATCTGATTTGGTTTAAAACCATGCAGCAGGCAGTAAAGGAGATACTGATTTGGGCTCTCCTTTTGCCTCGTAAGTTCGACAAGGAGAACTACCCCTTTGCATGCAGTGCAGATTCTGCTTATTGTCCCTCTGTCTATGTAAATCCGTGATCTGCACCAGTGCTAACCTGACAGAGGGTTGTCAGCGCTTTGTAAAGTGGTGCTGAAATGGGACAGTGACCCAGATCTTAGAATTCTTAATTGCGTTATATTCCGTACATAGCTGAACAAAAATCCCATTGGGAGTCAGTTTAAAATAGCAGTTTAATTTGAAAATTGGTTTACATTTTGCTAGAGGTGATTGAAATGGTAAAATGAGGAGGAAGGTGAGAAAATGTTGCAGGTCAACCTATCTTTTTCAGGGTCAAGATTAAAATTTTTGTTCTTCTTATTTACTCGTTTTTTAAATAAATCCAAGGGGAGCAAATGCAAGAGTCTTAATTTGGTTTTTATTTGTCACTAAATAAGAGAAGAGCTCCTTAATGGAGCAAATGAATAATTTAATATTTCATGATGACTCTAATGAGCATGGAAGCTGATGAAGAGAGTTGTGGGTGTAATTTCTAACAATAAAGAGATTGAACCCCCATACCCCTTTCAAAAGCAAACCACAGCCCCAGTTAAAACTATTTTACACTCCTTGCAAAACTAGACAGTGTCTCTGTGAGTGGGACTTTCACAGAAGAGGGCAATGGAACCCTTTGCAAGTAGCAGTTGCTGCTGCCAGTGCAGAATCTGCCCTTGCTACGTATCTGCTACAGCGAGAAAGGGAGAAGCACTTGTCCTGGTGAACTTTTCTCCCTTGGCATTATCGAGGTTTGATTCATATGGGTGTGAAAGGAAGTAAGATCTATTCAGTTTTCTTGATTGCCTCCTTGCATCTTCCTTGAAAGCCTGAGAATAGGTGGAGTAGTGATTTTCCCTTTCCACTCCGGTAGCCAGTGTTTAAAAACAGGGGAGTTGTTCTTCCTTGGCTCCTGGTTACTGCGCTGCCCGGGTTACAAGGAACAGTCTGCCCCTGTGTGAACTTAACCCAATTATTTCATACCCTTTCATTTTCCTTCCTTTGCTCTTTTGTCTCGCGTAGTAATAGCACCCCTGCACGTTGGGCAGTCTTTTTGGACACTTGGCAAAGGTCCAGCTGGAGCCTTTTGTGGTAGCGAGCCTTCAAAATTTTGGTTTTTTTCCAGGGATATTTTTACTTCAGGTGAAAGCTGCTGTTCTTAGCGAGAGCTCTTACGTGTTCTTGTGCTCTATAACAAGAGTATTTTAACTGCAGGTGTTGCTTACACAGTATAGAAAACCAGAAAACTTATTTCAACTCCCAAGAATCTGATAAGTCTTAAATCAACATCTTTTCAGGAGAGGACAGTCCTTGCCTCTCATTTTTTTTCATAGGTTTTTGTTGTAACCTTAACCCAGTATTAAAAAAAAAAAAGCCCCAAAACTTGTTCTGTAGCGTTTCTTGCTGCATTGAACAATTTCATAGCCTAGAATAAGAAACATCTGCTTTCTGATGTGCTCGTGGTCCTTCTCTTTTGGTCCTTAGCCATCTGCCGGGTTGCTGGTTTGCTTCCTCCCCAGATCTTCATCCTCTGTCCAGCCCAGGAGTCCGTGCAGTTGTGCAGGAGAGGAGGTGTTTGGAATGGGCTCCCGGGTGGGGCTGGAGAACTTGTGTGAAGATGAATATTTAGACTCTGATGCCAAGTAGGAGGAGATAAACACCTAATCCCCTTACCGTCCTTACGGCTGTCCTTCTCAATTAACTGTAAATGAGATTAAAAGTTCACTGAGGAAAGGATTTGCTGTTTTTATGGGGGACCCAATACTCACATTTCATTATTTTTTCACTTGAGTTTGCACATACAGCTTTGATGTGGCACTGGATTCAGGCAGCAGCAGATTGTGCGTTCCTTTCCTCATGCCTAAAGATACTAAATCTGTGAGGGGCTTCAGCTCAGCACCTCTCAGTTGACCTCCATGTGGGTGCTATCAGGAGCTGGTCTTTCAAGGCCTGGGGGGGTCAGTGGCAGAGGTGACAGGCTGCGTGTGCCGGTGCCCGGAGCTGTGTGCAGGGAGGGGGGAGCTGAGCTCTGAAGAGGCTATGTAGGAAGAAGAGTGAGGCTGGGTGAAATGAGTGGGGAAGGCTGGCATGGTAAGATCAGGTTTTCAATAGGAGAAAGGGAAGCTTTCAGCACTGACTCTGCTTCCTATTGAAATCTGCAATAAAACTCCTAACTCTGCTCCCACTGTAATCAAAAAGGCCGATTTTTAATACATGGGAAATTCTGGGCTCAATAGAACTGCTCTTGAAAAACTGTTTGTTAAAAGCAAGACCAAGCACAGAAAGACCCCAGACAACTAAACAATTCACTCAAGTGGCTCTTACAGCATTGAGACTCGCTGTTTTAATTTAGTTGTAATGAAGGGAAAATTTAAAGTAGTTGCCAATGCTCACCCAGCTAGAGAAAAGCAGATGACTCTTTTTGTTTTCCATACTCTATTTAGATTTGAAGCTGCCCTGGGGAGGAGTGGGCAATACTGAAATGAAGTGTCTTGTGGGTTTTATGTAGCTTTGTTGGTTGGCTTCATTCTTTGCTGAAGCTGCTGAACTTCACTCTTTTTTCCCCATTCGGTCAAGTTATTATTTGTTTTCCAAGAGTGTTTCAACCGACTTCTGATCAACAGGTGAAGAGTTTCCCAGGAAGATCTCCGTGTCTTGCAGTCATATTAATGTAATGTTGTTTAGACATGCAAATACTTTCATATTAAAAATGATTTACACCCTGAATTCAGAAACTGAATGAGAACAGTGCTTTGACCCAGGGCTGGCTTACTAGACTAAGAATATGCTTTGTAAAGATTTGTTGGTGTTTCCTATTTTGATATTAAATCCTTTGATTTCTTCAACTATAAATCTTTTAAGCATCTTTGAACACTTAAATCTTGACATCCGTTGGTTTATTTTTTGTATGACATTGGTTTAGGTCAAATAAATGATCCAAACATCTGCTTTGAAATGCCATTTTAATTCCAATTGATTTGAGATCTTAATAAAGCAATTTCATATTTTGTAATGTACAAATGGATATATTATTTTCTTTTTTCCATCTATGAAAGCAAATGTATTCACAGCACGATACTGAATATATTTTTTGTCTTTGTATTTCTTCTCATAAGTGCCATGTCACACAACCCAGAAGGACAGGAAGGGTCAGTGACCACTACACTGAGGGCAAAATTTTGCCTTTTACAGTAATCTGAAGGACTGCAGTGCGATACTGGATGTGAGGGTTGAGAGCCCTTCACTTCGAAGCTGTCAGTTCTATACTGTCTCACAGTGCTTCAAATTATCAGGTCTTGTATTAGTATTAGTCTAGGTTTATTTTCAGTAAAAGAGAAAGACTTTTTCAGTGCTGGTACAATATTATGAATGGATCAAATAAAGAGAATGATCTCAGATTCTGAGTCCAACAAACACGTGGCCCCTGAAGTGTCCGTGAAGTTTCTTTTGAACCCCTCCTTACCCTGTATGCAGGTTTGCTTATTAGTTTTAAATAGGGTACTTGGTTTTCTTACGTAGACTGTTAATTGGAGATTAGAGCATTTAGGCTTTTAGGCTGCTAGTTTAATTATGGTAATGTGTAAAATCTATCTGCAAAGCCTGTTTGTCTATGCCAACTACATTTGTTAACTTCAGTCCAGTTCCCAGTGGGCTGGTGCGTGTCTAAGGCAAATTCCAACTGCAATGGCATTAACCACCTCAGCCCCAAACCCATGAAGTGAATAAAAAATGGAAACCAGACTAGCTTTTAAGTTCCTGAGAGCTAAGTGACCCCTGCCATTAAGAGTGGGAGACATGAATGAGGAACTGTTCATTTGAGTTGTATTCTTGTGCGTGAACAACATGCTGCAGTCGCCAAGGCTGGCAAGCTGTCACCCTTTGTTACATTAAACCAACATGAAATAAAACTGAGAAGCCTGAAGTAAATACAGAATTCACAAAGAAGGCTTTCCTCTGCATGGCAAGAAAGGTGTGGGCTGAACTGCTGGGCTGTGTGGCTGAAATAGGACAGGTCAAGAACTACTTTACATTTTGGAGAAGGAAGTCAAGGTACAGAGGAACGTGGTGGTGAAAGCAAGCAGGAAAAGAAGGTGGATTTGAGAGCCAGCTCAGGAGAGCAGGCATGTAGAACAGGGTGCTTATTAAGTTTTTTCAAGTCTATGTTTCTAATGCTTTTCTTTTTCTGTGTGTTTGTTTCTCATTTCAGATTGCCTGTTTGGTGCCTGTTGACCAGTTTCAGTTATACAAGAAGCTGAAGTTTGAACGAGGTGCGAACCTTTCGGTTTCTATTACCTTCCTTTTTAAAGTGTCAGTGGAAGCAGCAGTATTACATACTGCAAAGACAAAGCCTGTTGGGTGAGTTAACGAAGAGACAGAGAAGATGTCTTTGTTTAGAAATAGTTTAAGAGCATTCACTAGGTCTGACTGTGCTCCACAGACAAATTTGAAATTATTTCAGTGGACCAGAATCAACAGAGTGGCATCTTACTGAAATATCACGCTTTTACTCAAGCTTGTGGGCAGCACTCTCAGATTGTGTGCCTGAGGCTCCATCATTCTTCCCGCAGCATGCTCATCCTGGGTCCTTGAGATGGTGGTTGTACTGGTAGAACTAGACAAGGTACTAGAGGCTGATGCAGGGCACACACAATCCTTTCATACATCCATAGGGATCTTCAGAACTTCGGGGGGGGGGACGGACACGACAGACCCTGCAGCGTGATGGGGATTTTTGCAAACATCCCTGCAAGAGAGCTTTTCTTATGTAGAAGCCTCATGTGTGTTAATCTAGTATATTTTATTTTTTTCCTGAGGGATAAGTGGACCCCTCGTTACTAGGTAAGACCTATTATTAAAGAAGTTTGAAACTGAAGGTTTTACTGGGGCCAAGCTTTCCTATGCCAGAGGTCAGCCTTCTGCTTCAGGAGATGGTTCCTTGCCAAGGCTGAAGAAGAAACTTGCTAGTCTGAAGGATGAAGTCCCACGCTGGTTTTAAAGACTGACACCAACTTGAAAGTCTCAGCTGGAAATTGCAGCATTTTTCAAAGAACTCACTCTGTGGTGGCTTGCAGGATAGTGTATCTGGGACTGATCTGCCCTGACTCTGCCTGTTTTCAAACTTTCCTTGAAAGACTGTATTTGTGTTCTTGCTCTGCGTGCTTGCTTAGATGCAGATGGATTGGGAATGTGTATGAAAATGCAGAGGTTCATAGAAGTTAGGCACAGTAATGCACTTGAAAAGACAGTCAGATAGAAGGATATATGTTTTTTTCCAGAATCTCATCTGGCACGAGTCACAGTGAATGACCATGAAGTATAAAAGCTGCAAAATGAGCATACCCAAGTATGCCCTAGAGTTCATGGGCAGATGCAGATTGTAGCTATGATTTGCAGGCACTCAGGCCAAAGAGGAAAAAAAAAATCCTAAACCCTGCTTCCATTTTTTATTTCTCTCTCCTATTTTACCTTCTTTTCGTTTACCATTAATTCCTTAGGAACTCCCTCCAGTTCATAAGCCAAGCAGTGGCTTGTCTACAGCCCTAGGCAGTGGAAATCAGAGCTTGTTAAATCACCATATTAAAGGGTTAAGAAAGAGAGACATTCTTGCAATACATTAATCTGTTTTGTGTAGAACCTTTTCTTGACTGAAGACTGTGAAACTAATGATTTCCTGGTATCTCCTACTCTATAACTAGCCAAAGCTGAACTCATGAACTTTTGTCCAACTCCCTGTTACATCTCAGGGTTTTTTTTACTGCTTCCCACACACAGAAGCCTGAAACTTGTCTATTTTTTAAATCCTCCTTCCCTTTTCTTTCTCATCTTCCTCCACCACCACTACCTCTCTTCATGATGTTTCTAAGATCTGTCCTTTCTCCTTTATGATAAATAAAACTGCCATCTAAGCAGCAGGCTTAAACCCTAGCCTTTTTGCCTTGCCTATTGGCCCCAGCAATAAATCCAGCTTACTGATGCCTGGGAACAACGTTTCCTGCTAACTCAAGCTCTGACCTGGACACCAGCACTAATCCCAACCCCAGCCAAGACCTTTTGCCTATCCTGGGTTTAGCACTGCCCCAAAGGCTGACCTTTTTGGACTCATCAGCTGGACCTGGCTTATTAGCTTCTGCTGGCCTGAAGCTCTGTTCTCAGACCTGACCCGAGCCTGGCAATGCCTGCCTGCCCCAACCAATGCCAACACTGGCCTGACGATCTTTTTCTGAAACTAGCAATCAGCCTTCCTGATGGCACCTGCTGGGGCCGAATTCTGACCCGGAATCTGCCCAGGGTCTCCTGGCAGCTGAGATCTGACATGTGCCATGTGCCAGTGTCAGCCATAGTGCAACCCAGCCCTTTTCAAACCTAGCACTACGCAAAGCCCAGGCCGCTACTGCCTAACTCTTCCCTCTCCCATGGGCCCTCGCCAGCCACAAACACTGTGTGCCTCACTATCCATCCTTACACCAGCCCTAAGCCAAACTCAGCCGTAGCTCCTTGACCTAGCAGCAAAAGCAGTTCATTGATCTTTGTGTTGAACCATGAGCCTTTCCCTAAAAGCACGTGAGCTCCAGTCAGGCTACAGCCTGGTGGGCAGGGCTGATATCAGCCAGAAGCTGAGCCAGGTACGCCTTCTGAGGACCATGGATTCGTTTGCTTTACTTAATGAGCGAGAACATTTTGAAGAACTGAAATACTGCATAATGATAGCATTGCTCTTATCAGTCTTTCAGGGTTCATTTAAAAATTAAGAAAACCTTTATATGTGAAATATTTTGAGCTCCCTTTTCCTCTTATTTTTCAGTTTTTTTCTTCAGACCAGGTGCTGGGGAGGAGCTAACTTGGGTTCGCTCGAGTTTTTTGTTGCTGGGGAGAAGGAGTCAGCATGGTAAAGGGAATAAATAGAGAGCACTGAGTTTTCCAGACCTTGCTGTACCATCTTCTTTTCTATGCTTGCAAATGCAATAAGCCAAATTCTGATTCTTAAAATAGGCAGGTACTAAGGTGTCCTTCGTGACTTTTGCTCTGATCAGCAGAGCCCTTTATACAAACCCTGCAGCTTCCTATATTTAGACCCTTCTTCTCTCAGCTTTATTCTGTTGAGATATGGGCTCTTGCTTCAGCACCCCCTTTGCTTTACTAGAAATGCTAAAAATAAATAACCAGCTGCTTGAGTAAGTTGGAAGACTTGCTCTTGCTCTGTAGTCTTTGTTTACCAGTCTCCAAGTGATTGGTAAAGCCAACGCTTTTCATCCTTCCAGACATTTTCCATCACAAAATTAATTTTGAGGAAAATTTTGAAGACCTGAAGAAGGACTTACACATCCAAAAGCTATTTTCCCCGCCCCCCATCTGTGCTAGCTATTTTAATAAAATAGATTCCCTCTCCATTTCCTTGTTTTTAAAAAAAAAATGGACAAATAATATTGGGTGAAAAATAGTGAGAAGTAATTGGCATACAATTGTATATCTATAGACACTTGCATAGTTTAATAAGGAATGCACTGAAAATATTCTATCCTCATGTGGTTTTTGTGTTCTTAGAATGCAAATGTTTTCAAGCTTAAAACCAAGCTTTCTTGCATATCTGTAACTCGTCTGCCTCCAGTCAGGACCTAGCCACAGAGCTTCCATGCAGCATATGTAAATAGAAGAAAAAGGAATTGCTCTATGTCTGTTTAGGATGGGGTTGATGTGGCCATCAGAAGTAATGAAATAGAGGAATAGGATGTGGTTAGGTCATATGCATTATATTTCTATTTCTGTGACAATTGCCCAATAGGCTGAGTGGTAGATGATGAGAACCTCTGTTTTATGCCTGACCAAAAAGTAGTCCATTTTAAAAGGAGGTGTTCCTAATATTCTGCAAAAGGCATAGGCTCATCCTTTCAGTGAGTACCTCTCCTGAGCCAGAAATTCTCTTATCTTCAGATAAGAAGTGCTGCATTTCCTCAGTCTGCCTCCCACATCTCACCTGCATGCTGGCACATTTTGTGAAAACTGGCCAGATCCCTGCCCAGTACTGGCACTGTTTGGGAAGGCTTTCCTCCCGAGAGTGGAGCAAATGTGGCTGAACTGGCTGTGGGGAAGCAGGAGAAAGGCTCGGGAGAGAAACGGCCCTAATCAAAAGATGGAGCAGCTTGTCAGAGCAGTACGATGGCCTCTTTCCTTTTTTTGGCTGCTTCTTTTTGGTTTTTTTTGGTTTCACTTGTTACTCCATGGTAAACCAAACAGTATGAGACAGCATGGATTGCAAAACACCATCTGTAGGTTCTTTGTAAAATGGAGGAAATGGGAGAGAAGGGAGTTTCATCTCATGCATTACACCTTGCTGCAACAAATTTGTAAAAATCAGTAAGATTTACAGCCCAACTCCCTTCCTCCTAATGATGTCAAAACCAGACATCCTGTCTTTCCAAAAACAGGATAGGAGAATTCAGGTTTCCAAAGCTGAGTATGTTAAGCAGGTACCTGCAGGAACTGCACTTTATCTCATTTTAACTGCTGCTTATTAACAGAAAGCATACAGAACCTACTGTGAAGTGTGAAGACTTAAATGCAATAGCCCGTACTAGGCCATGGTCTTACCCAGTTCAGAGTTTAAGAGACACCAAGGAAAGCTACAGAAATAATGATTTCTCAATCAGGACACTAGTTTTTAAAAGTATATAAAAATGTAAAATGGCTTGTACTGCCCATCCATGTCTTTCTCTTCTCCCCACAAATGAAGCTGCAAACTATTTTGTTCTGGCTTTCATTCAGTAGAAAGCAAAATGTTTGTTTGTTTTGGGGAGCAAAGGAAGCACGTGTTAAGAGAATAAGAGGAAAGAAGGCAACTAGATTGATGAAGTGGCTGGAGGTAGGTGGTACAGGTGTTTTGCTGGCACTGCCTAAATTATAGATGACAGCCTTTGCCATGGATGTAGAAATTCTCCACAGCTGTCAGAGCACTCTGACACAGACTTAAAAATTACCTGTAGTCAGAGCATTGTGTACCTGTGCGTTCTGCAGCCAGCAGAGAGGATGGTCATTCTTATGTGGTTCCTCACTGTAAGTGTCCTGGACAAATGGGAGGGAGAGATGGCTTTAAAGAAACTGGAACTTTTCAAGGGGAAAAGAGAAGTTTGACATACTGGAAAAGAACTGAGTTTCTAGTGCACGTTAGGTTATGAAGTTTGTGGGGTGTCCTTCTCCCCAGGTGTTTGTGCATGTGTATCTAAATGCTTGAGAGCTTGGGGGAAAGTTTTACTTCTTTGAACGCATTTCTAGTTGTAGTTTCTAGTTTCTGGATATCTGGACACTGAACTGATACTGCAGTTTTTCATGCTGACTGGAGCATCTGCTAGATATCCATCCACCAGCCCCCTTCGCTGCGGGCTACCAGCAACCTCCTGCAGAGGAGCAGTGCGGGCAGCGGGGTGTGCATGGGAGGAAGTGCCTTCAACTGTTTTAGCAAAATTTGCCAGAGAACATAGTCTGAGGCCCTTGTGCAGCCTTTTGTTTCAAGTGGGACAATATTTTATCTGCTGGAGGTACAGAAGAATTTTGGAATGGCTTTTGACACCTCATGGTCAGGGATTTCCGCCTGGTCCTGAGACATCCCCTCCATCTATTTATTTTCAGTGGTGGTACCAGAGAGCTCCCAGGGAAGGAGGAGATGCAGGTGGCTCCTGCAGGCACAACAACCCCTTTCCAGGGAGGCTCTGCAGGGTGGGAGTTTTCGGCTGTACCTCATGGACTTGAGCTGTATAAAGTGCACACACAGTGGGCACCCCTAACAGTGAATGTGTTTCAGCTGGGTTTCTGTTGCAAGCCCAAATTCATTGAATAAAGGTTGGGGATTGAGAGGAAGAATCAACATTTATCATTCACTGCCATGTGGTGATGTCTGTAACTCAGTGTCTCCAGCCTAAATCTTGCCTTGACTATTGTTGTAATCTGATACCTTACAAATAGTGATCATGTAATAAAGTGAATATTAATTGGAGTTTGTAGATAGAGGGGAGAAAATAAGGCATGGAAAGTGACTTGACGTTAATTTAATGACAGTCCTGCTATTTACATGATAGATACTGCATGGCTGGGACACATGAAAGACATGGAATGGCTAATGTCACAAAAGACACATGCTTCTCAGCAAGCAGCAGTTACGTTTGTCTTTTGTACCTCCCTATAAAGGCAAAGAATACGTCCCATGTCCTGTATTGCCAGTCTTGCAATGCTGCTAGTGCAGCTGCCTTAGCAGAGCATAATGGCAGACCTGCCAAAAGAAGAGGAGCAGGCTCAAATGCCCATGGGTGTGGATGTGGAAGGCTTCAACTTCCCCACCCACACGCAGAACTGGATCTTGCGTACCTAGACACATGCCACTGGAATGAGAAGGGGACTGTACAAATGGTTTTATTTCTCTCTGTGTTACATTTCAGAAGTCCACTTGGACCCCCAGAGGACGTGGTGCCCTGCAGCCGACTGCCAAACGGTGTGCCATATTGCACTGAGCGAGTCGGGAACGCCGGTGCCGGTGGAGTGCCCAGCTTGCCACCTGATGTTCTGCTCCTCTTGCAAGGAGGCATGGCACCCGCAGCGCCTGTGCCAGGAAAACCAAACTACTCCAATACCAACTGAGCAGGGGTAAGAGGGGAACCCACGGAGGCCATGTGGTCTTCTGATTCTTTTTTGGCATGGGGTGCTAGCTCTGTGCCTCACATCAGTTTCGTGGAATGGCTTCCTTCTAGCTCTTCAGGTACATCTCTGAGACTGTCCATCTCTCCTGGTGTTTCCTAAATATAATTCCAGTCTAATTATTATTTTAAATGATGCATTTTATTTTTTAATACTTCATATTATTTGTGTACTTATCAAGTTTGGGTTGCCACTGACAATTCTGAAAGGTGAAGCCCTCCAGGGCTTTCAGTCTGCCTGAAGGCTTTGTTTGCATGTTAGAATTATGACTTGTGCCCATACAAAAAATCCAGTCACTAATATTCCAGGATCCAAACTTTGCTTATACTGTGATTAAGAAATCACCCCTGCTTAATATTTATAAAATCTCTGCATACACAAATCTTAACTCTTACACAGAGTGGGTGTAAAATGCCTCATTTGGTGTGAGAAATCTGATTTATGCTCATTTTGCATAGGTGTAAGTGACCGACAGATAAGGTTACATAAGGCATTAATCTGCAAAAAGAAAACACTTTTGTGTTTAAATTATATAATGTCTGTGGCTGTCCGTCTTTGTTTTCAGAATCAGATTACATTGTCATGTGTGTTCAAAGTTTTTTATCATTTTTTTGCAAGAAATGAAAGGCTTACTTAAAATCTAAGCATTCTGATTGCGACAGACTGCATCGAATAGCAGTTGCCAAAGAGCTCTTGCCATAATTTTTCTCCTCCAGGTTTGATCTTTGGCTTTAGTGGAGTTTAAGGCTATTTTGCTTGGGCAGGGACAGTGCTATAAGTTGCATAATCCAGTTATCATGTTAAATGAATTGTGCAAGCTGTCTTACGAAGTGCTCATTTTTAGTGCTATAGGCGATACGTTTGTGAGCATAGTGAGTGTTGGTTTTATGTAGCATAAAAGACCAAGGGAATGAAGTTTCACTTTTACATGATAAAAATAATCTTATACCTAGTAGTGAGTATACTTCAGTGTATTGTACTGAATATAAGCTTCGCACGTTGAGTGCATTAAGACAACAACAACATGCTCTGGAAAATAAGGACAGTACACATTAGGCAGTGGAGCTGAATATCGACAGTAATTACATTCACATTTCACTTTAGTATTTCCCTTCTCTTCTAGATCACTTATTGGAACGGAGACAGAGGCACCAATTAAGCAGTGCCCGGTTTGTCGGATCTATATTGAGCGAAACGAGGGCTGTGCTCAGATGATGTGCAAGAACTGCAAGCACACGTTTTGCTGGTACTGTCTACAGAACTTGGATGTAAGTGCTGCAGAAAAAAACAGCTAGATAAGGGGTAATGGGGTTGGGGTTAGTCTGAGGCCCTGTACAAGCTCTCCACCAACTCGTTGATATCCTAGTGTACGTGTTGGCTTAATTCAGCTTCTAACTTCATTTCTTTCTTCTCATTCACCCAGTGCTTTTATTTATTCTTTTTCTATAAAGGGTTATAGCAATGTCTGTGGGTCCCATGCTAGTTCTTTGAGGGAAATGGGACAGACTGGTTGCTTTCTGAAGGTCCATTCCAGCACTACCTTTCTCCAATTCCCTCTTTCAGTGCAGTAAAAATAGTTTGGTTGAGAGCCAAGAAGTAAGTGTCTTCCACCTGCTCCAACTGCAAGGGTCAGCCTGTCCAAAAAATGGTATGGTACTGGGTGAAGGAGGTTGTTTCACGGGCAGGTGCGTTAAGAGCTCGTATGGACCAGGTCTCCTTTACTAGTCCATCTCTAGTGCCGTGTTTGCTGAAGAGAATGATTGGTTAGTAGGCTTGAGGATAAAAATGTTGGATTATGATCATGGATTATGAAGTGCAGGTTGCTAGTTATTTCTCAGGTGATACCAACGAGTCTCAACTTGTATGGACTTCAAGCTTCCTAGGAGGATGAAGAGTACAGGAAGTAACGCGCTTGTGTATATGACAGCGTCCCTTTTTGGCACAGTCAGCAGTAACAACTGTGGGAGCGTGAAAAGGACTTTAGCAGCACTTGAAATAAAATGTTAGATGCTGCATGGTTTTTCTTCTTTTTTTGTACACCACAGCCAGCAAACAACGAGACTTCCTCATACTTCATCCTTCCTTTTCTCAGCATGCTAAACAGGTTTCGCTTAGTGTTATGTCCCATTTCTGTGCGTGTGAATGTGCTTTTTCAACATGAGTCTTATGGCTTGCCTCAGTACATACAGTACACAATGATTGCTTAACACCATGCTGAACTGGAAGACTATCAGATTCTCACGGACTCTGCAGACATGCCCTTACCAAGTTTTCATCAGTTCAAAGGAGGAAGAAAAATGAAACTGTAATTGTGTGATTCAAATGTAGTTTTTCGAAATGTGCAGGGTTACGGGAGCTCCAGGAGTAAGTGAAGGTAATACCTGCAGAGCTGAAGAGTAGGGCTGAAAAATGGAAGAGGAGGCAGCGTCAGGTTACAGCGCAGCCAGCTAGAGGGGGGTAATGCAGGGCGTTAGTCGCCTTCTGAACTAAAAATTGATAGTTTAATAAATATTACTGGGAAAAGAGAAAGGAGACAGGGATTTCCTACTTTTTAAATTTTCCTGTTAAGTCTAGGACAAAAATTACTCTAAAGTGTAGGGACAGCAGGAGAAGAGGAAGTAGAAGTACCTCAGGATTGCTAGCTTTCAGAAATATCTCTTGTTTACAGGCCCCTTTATCATCACCAAATTACAGACAAGGTACTTGTGCAATAGGTGCAATGCATATGCTTATGCTTTTTAAAAGTGAGGGAGGAAAGACGCTATACACTAGCTCAGGTTCCAGAAACACCACACTTTTTGAAACGGCAAGAAGTTTCTCTAGATAATTATTTGGAAGACAGGTGAACTTGTCTGCCGGCAGCTGGTAATTTTAAAGCAGTGTCAGGAAAGTTGTATTTCCAGTCCAGTCGTGAACCTCTCCCTGCAGTACTGTAACCTGCTCTTACAGCTTTTCCTTTTGTTTTTCAGAATGATATCTTCTTAAGACATTACGACAGAGGCCCTTGCAGAAACAAGCTGGGCCACTCGCGGGCTTCGGTGATGTGGAACAGAACGCAGGTGTGTTCCTAGTCAGCTGAGCAGAACTCTCATGTGTGCATCGAGCAAAAAGATTTTACCCGTTAGTGAAGAACTGAGATGATTATTTTCATGTTTTCGTCTATTTTTTGTGACCTATGCTGTGCTTGTGCATGCACACATGTATTTTATTTTCCACTTATCTAAATACATATTTTTCCCCACCATGTCTTTCAGGTTGTGGGGATCCTGGTTGGACTAGGTATCATAGCATTGGTGACCTCTCCCTTGCTCCTCGTGGCATCTCCATGCATCATCTGCTGCATTTGCAAATCTTGCCGAAGCAAAAAGAAAAAACACAGCCCGCCAACAACGTAAAACTCTGTGTCTGAGCCTCCATCTGTACAGCATATGTATGTGAGAAAGCACAACAGTTGTATTTTGGTGCCATACCTACCAAATAATACTCCCTTTTTTGCCAGTTCTTGGGATAAGTGCCTATTCTTTACAGGCTACTCTATCACTAACAAGTCCCAGTGTGGGAAAAGTTTAGATAATTGTGCAGTACATATGGTATAGGTTTTTGCTTTCTAAAAGGAAAACAGGACACCATTCAGTAGTTCATACCCTTAAATATGAGCCACCTTTTGAGACTGCTAGAACTTTACCATCTTTTGTCAGCTGCATGTGACTTGATCCTGCACTGTTACTCTGCCTTTGCAGACCCAGTTGTTACTGTCATGCTTTCTGTTGGTTCTCGGTGACGCTCAGATTTCTCAGAAAGTTTTGGGTCTTCTATAGAAGGGGGAGAGGGAAAAGCCTGATGAAGTTCTTCTGCCTGCTAGCTTGTGTCCTGTTAAAGGTAATAAACTGTTAAGAAAATATATTTGACAGTTTCCTGTCAACTGGCTGCCATGACATTTCTTTCAGCATTGAAATAAATTCGATTTATACTATTGATCTCAATTATAAAAGTAAGACCAACAAAACTATTTCTAACTAAGACTGGGCTCTCTTTTGAGAGACTGGACTACTCTGAGAAAACTGTTATTTTTTCAGATCAAACATGACATATCTACCTTGAAATATTAGTAGCGTGCACATTTCCCTGCTATTGGGCATGCCTTTTGTCAGTAACGTGGGTGCAGCAAACTCACCATGAAGCTAATATTTTAAGAAAGGCCATGATACATACAGTTCCTATTTTGTGCGCAGTATTTGGGATCTTGGTTGTATATAGAGTGGCCACATAGGCATGGATGTACATATGCACAGTTTATTTTCTAGGCAGTCAGTATATTTTTTCAACAGTTTACATGGGGTGGCAGCAAGAACCTTGTTAAAAAGTTACTCAGACCAGGCTGAGCCAAACCCTCCTTTAAAATCTTATGGACCTGCTGAAGTGACTACTTGAGAAATGTTGCGTAAATATAAGCTCCATCCATTGGTGGGTATTTCTTCTGTCCTGCTCAAGGTTAACAAACTCTGTTACCAATAATTTTTAGTTGCTCTAAATCTGAAAGGCTGTCATTTAATGAACCGTTCATTTTAATTTGGTGCCTCACCACCAAACTAATTCAGACCCTGGTATCAGTTACACCTGTATTAGTTCACAGAAACCTCACTGAAGAGCTGGAGTTACTCCAGGCTTACTCAGGAGTAGCTGAGATCAGACTCCGCTCCCTGGAGTTTCCTTGATGGCTGGTGCTCCTGACAACCTTGGCCAGTGGCGGCTTTTGTTCTGAACTCCCCTCTGTGCATTTTATGTCTGTGGGAATTGATACAAGTTTGCACTATATAATCCGTTGTAATTCCAAACCCCTTTCGGTAAGGGCTGCAAGGTTTAAATGAGATGCTCAGCCTGAGCGTTGTGTCGGGCTCACCCTCCGTGGGTCTGCCCTCCTCTGTGCACACAGTGCGAGGCACCCGAAGAGTGCTGCAAAGAGCGTCTTTGTTGTTGTGTTTGGCCGAGCCTCAGGAACTTGGCCTTCTTGGCAGCCGTAAATGTGACCTTTTTGTTTAACTTTGCTCTCTGGATACTGTAACAGAAATGGTAGATGCTCTTACTTTAAGAAGGTGTAGTCTGTTGAGCAGACTAGCAGGGACAAAAGCCTTAAATGATACTGTCTGTGTTACTTTTTAATTGATTTCTTTTATAAATACTGTCTGACTTTGCTACCAGTCGTGACTGGAGGGCAGGCAGTGCTCGCCAATGTGAAAAGCTATATTTATTCTCCATCCACAGCTTCGAAGGGAAGCAGAAAGGTAGTCAGTACATTCTAAATAGAGTGCAATGCAGGGAACTGCCATTTATAATAAACAGAGAATGTGTTCTATATGTGTTTTCTTTAAGTGCGGTAATGGTAGTGCTTGGGGGTACTTGTGACAGATTAAAGTGTCCAGCTCTTGGCTTTCCACTATTTTTCTACCTATGTTTTTATGGCACTACTGTCATTTCCATTTTATTTATGAACTTGCAGTTGAGAGTCTTATTTAACAAAGCCTCAAGGACAAAGACGTAGGAGCTGTACAGTCTCTTTAACCATAACCAGCATTGCAATGTACCAATATCCTTTGCATGTTAAAATTTGTAGGGTTTTCATGTTTTGTGGTCTTACCTATGTCCAGCGCACCCTCTGCTAGCCTGGTTTCTTTCCTTGTCCTCTCCCTCTTTCCCTTGGCCTGTTTTTGCTAAAATGCCTAATGGAATGAAGGTGTCTCATGTTTTTTTCATTACTACTGCTGTGTTAATGAAACTGCCAAGTTCTTTCCTCTGTTAAAGAAATGCAACTGAAGGCAGTTGTCTTGCCCAGAATACACTAGTGGACAGAAGGTCACCATTTGTATTGTAATACAAATTTGACCTTTTTCGGTTCTTTAAAAGTTGTGTAAAGTTAATGCAGATCTCTGCATAGAATGGGAATTTGTTTAAATGGTTTGAAGGATAATATTTTATAAAAGCACGTCCATAGCTGTAAAATCTGGGAAAACAACACTATTCGGTTTATTTTTAACTCCTCAATTTGAGTGCAGGGTAACTTCTTTCAGAGGCTGATACCTACAGAGCAGAAGGAAGGTGTGCCTTCTCCATGTGCACATTGTATTGCCAGTGCCAGTTTAGGTGCCTGGTGGGGATACCAAAAGTGGTAGAAATTCAGTATGCAGGTGTTAGCACAACTTGACAGTCAGAATGCCAGTCCAGGCATCTAAGGAGCCTGTATGCAGATCAGTAGCAGTGGCCCAGGCTTTAGCTGGGGGTCTTTGCGTAAATGCTGGATAAGGAGAGCATAAGCTACAGGCACACCTTCCTTTGGCCATGTAGATGCAACAAATTGACCAAGAAAGAAGCTCTAGAAATGCTTTAGAGCTTAAAATAGAAGTCTTACAAAGATGATTGTCTTTAAAAGGCTGTGTCCAGTGCATCATGTATCCTGGCTTCTCATTGCATGGGGATCCTTGAGTACATGCATTAAGTAGACCCTGACCTGGCCAGCACATGAAGATGCACTTACACTGCTGAGTAGAGCTGTACCTGTGCTGAAGTGCTGAGAGCAGTAAGGCCCTGTTGCCTTGTTTTCCAGAAGGCAGCTATTTTGCACCAACTGGTCATGCTCACAGAGTTCCCAGAGAACCATTTTAGCGAGAACCTTTTTAAAGTGTTGGGTTTGGGGTTTGTTTTTTTTTTTTTAACTTTGTAAAAAAATATTAAAGTCACTTTATAATGAAAGCATGACAAATAATACTAACAGAAATAAGGGAGAAAGAAACGAAAACAAGACTCCGACTACTTGTGACTCTTCTAAATCAATGTATCTGTAAATCCACCCTCTTGAACTCCATCTGTCTGATGTGGTGCATGTTAGTACCAGGCATCACTGCTCTTACCATCTCTCTTCTTTCCCCTGTGGCAGGTGGCTGGTGTCTGCATAGCACCCAGGGGAGAGCTCAGGGCTGTGGCAGGGCAGGGTACTGCGCAGGAGCTGGGATCTACGGCACACCACCCACCCTGGCCCCATCACCAATTTGCCGTGGGGCCTTTAACCACTGAGAGAGACCTTGGGGTTTTTAGGCTGGTAATGTTACATTGATAGTGTGCACAGACATCTCCCTTGGAGAATAAAAGTGGCAACTACTCTGTTCCCTCTGAACCAGGGGCATTCAGTCCTTCTGAAGATTGGGCTCTAGATGTTTAAAGATTAGATCCTAAAATTAGAGACCAGTGCTAGAAATCTGGATTTTCACTGCAACTGACCACACATCTCCATGACCACATATCTCATTGTAATTTCATGGCAGTCACTGGAGCTGTGTCAAATACAGCTGAGGATCCCACTCAGCATCTCATGTCCTTGTGTTAAAATGAGGGTGATGATACCTGCTCCCAAAGCCACCTGTTAATAAATAGAAAATATTTGTCATGCTCTAGCATAAGTACTTCCCTGCGGTATTTATTCTAGAACTATGGGAGATGGTCAATGCTGCTGTTCAGTAATTGATGATTTATTAATGGTGCATGGGGCTACTTACTCCAAAGATGGGCATGAGGGGTATCAGTAATTAATGTTTCTACAGTGCTTTAATGATGCTAAATGCTACATACCGTTGTCTGGCCAGTAACATAGCATAAAGTCCAAAGGTAAGTTTAAAATGTACATAATTTTTACTTGAATGAACTAAGAGAAACTGGATATTACCTTCATATTTGCTTGAAGATATACAAGTGGACAGAAATCAACTGCATTTCCACAATGGGACAACGAACTCAACTTTTGGCTGCTCTCTTCTCTGGTACCACAACAGGTGGTTGTGCTGTAGTGCCTGCCGCTTTAAAAATGAAATCTGTTTTGCACTGTAATCTGCTTCTCCCAGTCACTCTCATCTTTCTCAAACAAATTCCTTTTATGATCCTATTTTTCATCCTCTATCTCAGGCCAAAGATTCTTAGAGCAAAATTAGTAGATTTCTTTGTATGAGGATAAAAAGCTTCCAACAATTTTCTCCCAGGTTGTAATAAGAAATTCGATGCTGAGATAAATGACCAAAGGTAGAAATTCCAGACTTGGCTTGTTTAGAAAAAGTCATTCAGACTTAAGAAGTTGTCTTGGAAGACCTAAATAAGGACTGCTGTGTTAGAGCTCATAGGTAGAGGAGCCCTACAGCTTTTGAGCTTCACAGGAGAGATGCTTCTATTGTTGAGCAGACTTTTTTTGGAAATGTGCTGGGAAAAAAAAATCTACATCCTATACACATATTTTTATTATATAAATCAAAAAAGCTTCTCTTGTATGGCCTCGTATTTTAGGGATTCAAACCCCCTGGAGGCTTTCTAGGATATACTTATACAGTAAGATAATTTAAAAAATACACTAAAACAGTTGAACAGAGTGTGCTAGTTACAAAACAGTTGTAAGACATCTCTCACACATGAGTGTGTAGGATCAGACCCTAATTTATGTGGCTGGCAATAAAGATGTGAAAATGTACCTCTCCTGGAACAGTGAGAGTTGATTCTTCTGTGGTCTGCTGGAAGGTGAACTTACTGCTAAGATTCTGGAAAACTTCAGTCTGATTTTTATTTGTCCTCTAGTTAGTAAAGTAAGGAAGTGAGAGCTGAATGGTTTTGCTGAACAGGAAGCTCCAAGGTCTGTTTTGTGCCACTGCACTCAAGTTAATCAGAACCAATGTGTTTTTATAATTTATAATTATAATTTATACAATTCATACATAATTTATAATTAGTAATTGTAAAATATTAATTTTGAAGTACAATTGCCTTTTATCATACGATAGATTTATTTTCCTTGCATTCATACTGGAAGCCTTTCCTCTTCTGCTTCCTATTGAGAAGGCCATGGTGTTCCTGGCAAGGTAAATTCCTGTGATTTGGTGCAGTCCACAGTAAATGTTTACTGCTATTTTTTAGTTATATCAGAGGTTTTGTTATGATCCCTCAATTTAGTTCTTTCAATCAAGCAAATTTCTATTGTTAGGAAAGGTAGTTTCCTAGCAATGAATTTTATTGACCATCGTAATTTGGGCTATACGAGACGATACTGGTTGACAAGGTCCACCAACTTTTTAGAGGGCACGATCTCATTCTTTCCCCTTCTGCCCAAGAGGCTTTCTCTTTTCTTGGCTGAAAATTAAGGACTTCAGTCATTTGCTTGTGCCTTCTGGATGTCCAAACAGAAGCAGCAGCTTCTGGTGGCCCCATGCCGGGAGATCCCAGATAGGTTGAATGTGTGATGCTGCAGCACGTGTGCAGTGAGTTGCTTGAATTTCAGGAAAGTGCCTGAGCTTTATGGCTTACTGGGGCCCATGCAGTGGATGTGCTGCACAAGGGACTCATCCAGGCAGCTTCATGAGTGCCGCCAGCTGTACAGCACGTGTAGTGCTGGGCCGGTGCTGCACCACAGCCGTGATGCCGGGCCATTTCACCGTGTGCGAGCGTATCCCAGAGTTTCATCAGGGGCCCCATCTCAAGCTGGCCCTTTCCATAGCTACCTGCCCACCCCCAGAACTCCCCAAATGCCACAGCAAATCTCTGTTCCTTTCGTTTTCCAGTTTCTGCTACTGGCCTGTTTCAGTTTCAAAGAAACCTCAGTTTGGATGAGTTTGGAGCTCGGCTGGTCTAAGCATTCGCTTTGCCTAATGAGCAAGTCTTGTGAATGAAGAAAAGCAGAACTGTTACGTACCATGGTGACGGTAGCATCACCAGTGCCAAGGGTCACCTTGTGAGAACTCTCTTAACTGCCCCAGCATAGCTTATTTCTGAAAAAAGTGTGTATTTTAAATACAAGTGTGATTCAAAGTGTCCGAGTCTGACAGTGGGGTGCGTTTCTGAGCACTGAGGTGGACCGGCAGCAGTCATGGACCCCTGTCCTGCCTGGTCTGGGGCAGGTACTCGGCTCTGCACATTGCAGATGGAGGCACTGGGTTTAGCCAGGCTATTCTCAGTTTAAGGTCTCCCAGCTGGACTGATGCTGCTTTCGGATGCATTTGTTTGAAATAAAGCCTTGGCTTGAGAGGAGAGGGCGCTTCATTGCTGTGCGGGGAGGGTAGCACAGCAAGGAGCAGTTTGGTCAAAGCAAGAGAAATTGTGGTGTTCTCTGCAGGGACAGCCCTTCTTCGAGGGGCTTGTCTCCCACACTGCAGCACCTGGGTAAATTCCTCCTCAGCATCTAGATGTTGCTTCCCTGGTACGTGTTTAGGCTAACATTTTGTTTATCTGGGTTTTTTTTCTTTTCCTCCAGGTAATACACTTTCTTCACCACTTTTCTCCTGGTGAAGGGCAAAAGAGTTTGATCTTTGTAAGATTTGTTAAAATATTTTTGTGTTTATAAGAGGAAAGCTGACACATATAAAGAAATAAGTGCTTTTGTAAATTTTTTGTTGTATGATTCAGCATTTAAACATTTTACAGATGCAATTTTTTGCACTCTCTCTGCATATATTCATAAAAATATATTTATTTTCTGTCTTTAAGGCTTACTTTGGGTTTTTTGTTCTTTTAATGTTATGAAATGCAGTATGTGCAACATTAAAAAATTAGTGTAAAGCCATTGTCTCATTTTGTTGTAATTCTTAACTGCCTTTAAAAAGATGAACATAGAAAATTTATGGGAAGAATTCTAACACATCTGGGGTGCTTAATAGGAATTTTGACGATAAAAGAGGATAGAAGAGATGGGATCAGAATCTTGACTCTTATTTACTTTCTCAAAAATAAATGACATTAAAATCCTTCTAAAGAGAGTGGGGCAGGCTCTGGGTTAGCTCCTGCGCGCTGCTGCAGTGGCATGCAGATGCCACAGCAGTGGTGGTGGTTGCTCTCTGTAGGTGGGGTGGAGAGCTACCATAAATCTGCCCCCTTGCACAGTCTGGTGGAGACCGTGACCTGGGGCGTACCAGGAGCAACCCGGAGGAGCTGGAGCTACCCCAGGCTGCGGGTGGGGGATGCGCTGGAGGCTGCATGAAGAGAAGTCTGTTGCTTCAGAGCCCCTTTTCTCTTCCCTTGCTCCCTCAACCCTGCCTGTCCTTGCAGCGGAATTAGGCCTCCTGCACTGCGTTTCTAAAGGACATGATGAAACACTACACCCTGCCGTGTAATTTCAGATATACATGCTCCTTAGTTTTCTCACACACCCACATCCTGCAGTGCTTACGAGACACAGTCACAGCTGTGTTTTTGAGCATCACATATTAAGGTGATGTTTACTATTAAATATTTCCAGCTTAGCTACAAGTACTCGGCATCTGAAGGTAGGGTTTTCCACCTGGGTGACACATCCATGAAAACCCAGCATGCCATCTGTGGGGCTTTTCACCTCAATAGATTATCCGAAAGGTCTCGAGAGTTTTGCCTCTAAGGACACGTTTTGAGGGTTGAGGAGAACAGCTAGAAGGCTGTTTTCACCTTAACGTTGCCTTTGCCAGAACGTCATCGCCATCACCTACAGCTCAAAATTTCGGTCACGCCTGTACATCTTTTTTTCCTCACCAGTTTGCTTGGAGTAAATTCAGCACTGATGTTATTCCACTTAAACACAGTCACTTTATTTATTTACTTTTTTTGCAGCCAAGGCTCTGGTCTTGGTTGGTGAACGTGCAACAAAGCAGTGCTAACACATCTGTCCACACGGTAACGTAGGTGAAGTATTGCAGCAAACTGAACGTTTCCAGCACGGCACTTTTCCTTCAGAGGATCTTGCCGATTACCAAGGAAGCAGCTTTGTGGTGGGAATGTGTCAATTCTGTCCAACTCGTGATGGACACCAGCTGCTGGCAGCCAACATGCCTGCCCTGCCAGCCTACCAGCTGCCAGTGGTGGGCAAACTGCCCGGCTCCCCACCTGGTAGACGAGTGAACTGCTGGCTCCTCACCTGGCAACTTGGAAAAAAAAAACCCAACCAATCTTTTCCAAGAAAAATTTGACATTTTGAATTTCTCTCCAATTTGTAAAATTCTAGATCAGATGAGTCTGAGCATTTTCAGCAGAGCAGAAAGTCCAGAGGCCCCGCGACTCCTGTACGGTCACATCTTCTTCCATGTACACTTGTTCTTCAGCAGAAACAGGAATTAATTACCACATTCAGTTCACTTTCTTAATGTGGGTGGAGAACTGGCACTCGCCACTACTCCTGCCAACCAGGAGTTGGGGAAAAAAAAAAAGTCAATGGCTTCAAATTTGATCTGATCCCAGCTTCAATGTGCAATTTTTCCCCCAGTTCCTGCATTTGTCATGAAGATTAGCTTTCTTCAATAGCCTTTTATTTGAGGGTTATTTGTAATCAAATCCCTGGATTTTAAACTCCTCATGGTTTTTGGGGTTATGAAGGATGTCGTTTACCTTCTTAATCTGTGCGTGTACAGCAGCCATCCGCCCACCCATGCCCACACCCCCTTCTGCACGGGGGCGAGTGCTGCCTTAAACACTACCCGCAGCCTGATCCATCCGTCCAGTTTGACAAACACCACCCACGTCACCCTCGTAAAACACCTCCTTTGGTCTCCCAGCAAGCGGGTCGACATTTTTGCTCTGGGGTGACCCCGTGGGTAATGCTGCCCACCCTATAATCGTTCTGTCACACTTCTCCGTGGGGCCCGTGACTCCTCCTGGGGATGTTTCCTCCTCTAAAGGCATCGATGGCCTCAGAGAAGGATTGCCCTTGCAAGTACATTTTCCAGTAGTCTTTGAGCCTGGTGCCTGCGGGGCGGCTCCTTTCTCTTTCAAGCTCTACAGCCCTTCCAGTCTCAAAACACTTTAGTTTTTGGAAACCAGAAGTCACTGAAAATTATAGCAAAAAGCCTTGTGTTTCTACAGAGCTTTCCAGGGATATCCCAGAATTTAAAAAAACAAACCAAAAAAATCCCCAAACCACACGCAAAATCATACTTTTCAGAGCAAACACTTTCCATTTGGTCCCATGGGTTACTTCTTGCATGGGACTACTCAGGCCTACCTTCTCAGCCCAGAACCCAGCTTGTTAACACCAACGCAGAGAGCAATGTCTCCAGCCACTGCCACACTGAGCCTCACAGGTGTCCAATGGGCAAACTCAAGGCTGCAAATCTGTACTGTGATATTCAACAACAACAACAAATTCATTTTTTGTCATCCCTTTCCCTAACCTGAGCTTTAGCAGGGCTAGCAAGTGGTGCACCTAGCAATAGGTGCACTTTAAAATTCAGCAGGGATGCTGGAATAGCTGCTCACTGGCAGAGCTTGTGAGCAACAGCCCAGTATCCACACCTGCCTGAAGATGTGCCCGTGTTTTATCCAAAAATGGAAAATTGCAGGATCTCTGACTTCTCAAACTGAGGCTGCAGGAAGTTTCCCCAGAAGGGTTAGAGTGAGGCCTCTGAGCAAGAGACACCCCTGGTCCTTTTCCTTAGTAGTACCATATAGTAAAGAAATGAAAAATCCTTCCTGATGCTTATTAGCACAATCCATTAGCAGGCACAGTTGGTAATTTGGCTGTCTTGCCTTCTTGAGATCCATACCAGTGTCAAAATGTCAGACTTAGAGAAAGCCTCGAGGACCGGCCAATTAGTGAGTAATTGAGTTTTCCTGGGTCTTGGCTAAGGAATTGAATTTAAGCCCAGGTGAGTGCATGTGCCTGTGGCAGTCAGTGCTGCTGCCTGTTGTGAGAGGGAAGAGCCTCCTGCTGCCTCTAGCAGCTGCTCATCCTCAAGCCAGAGGGGAGGCTGCCTTGGGAACCATTGGATTTCCCCATGTGAGTGTGTCTGAGCATCCCATTGCTTGGTCAGGTCTGAGACAAGGGTCTAGCTTTATCTATTCCCATTTGGAGGTTTTGTCTCCCTGGGAATCCCAGGCAGAGGAGGCAGTGAGATATGTGATGGGAAAGATCAAGGAAAGACTTGTATTGATATCTGCTCCCTTGGGGGAGCAGAGGTTCACCTAAACTCTCTCACTGCTCTCAGCACTGCAGGGAGAGGGGAATTCATCTGTTTTCTGGTATATTGTTTTCAGTTTTGCTGACCTAATACTCAGCATGTTTAGCTGTTGCCTGGAAGGGATGTTGTTCCTGATGGTGTTTCAGCTGGAGAAGCCTCGCAGTGTGTTTGCTTCCAAAGTGTGCTGAAGTATGTACTGTTATAGTGCCAGTGGCACTACAGTGGGATAATGTCATTTTTAAAACATAATCAGAATGGAAAGGAAACTTCTAGCTTTGCTCAGGCTATGAATGCAAACAACTAAAATGAGAGGCCCTGGGGTCTCCAGCCTGCATCACCCACAAGTTTTGGTACAACCAGTGGCGCAGCGGTCTGTGGCTCCTCAGGGGCAATGGTTTAAAAGTGATAATAAGGATGCTCTGGACTGCAGCCAGACCTGAGTCCCTCTCAGCTGGGCGAGGAAGTGTAGCTGGGGCTGATATAGCTGTGGTGGCCCAGAAAGCAGCACGGAGTGCTACTGGGAGTGGTGGGTTGGCCGGGTTTTACACCGGTCTCTGTCTGAGTTGTGTTGTCTTCACGTTATCCCACTTCTCCCTGGTATGTGGTCTGGGGTGCTCAGCTGCAGGAGGACTCTGCTAGGCAGGGCACAGGCTTGGGGTGGCTGTAGGAAAACTTTCTCCTCCTCTCTCCCAGCAACAGTATAATGTTTCCTACTGTAATATGTTTATTTTCTCTAATCTGGAGCTTCAGTCTGTATCAGTCTGCAGCTTTTGGAGGAGAAGATGCTAACTAGTTAGCTAAAGGTATCCTCATTAAAGTACACTTGGTAAATGTGACCATCTTACTAATTCTATTTAGGAAGATGAGTGATATCCCATAAATCATCTTTTTCTTTCCTTTTTTTTTTTTGACTGAAGTGGGTCAGTAACTTCACTGATGTCAGGTCCCTCATACAGACTTTGATCCTTGTGATTTTTCTTTCTGCCTGTTCTCTCCAGACAGGTGGCAGAGCCATTCACGCTGTTGTAGACAGAAGTGCCCATTCTGTATCTGGGCTGTTTAGGTGTGGGCATTCAGCAGCGGTGCTGAGCTGGCGTGGTGGGGACAGCTGAGGCGCCAGGGACTCTAATCCAAGGTGCTTCGAAGTACAGGGTGTCTAACTGGCATCCAAGCTCTAGTGACCCCAACACTTACTCTTATCCAGGCTTTTCTCCTACCATTTCACCTAGTCTGTTTTTTCTGTGCTTCCATGTTGGCTTTAAAACCTAATCTCTGCTTTGGGGAGCAGGTTTTCTGTTGTGCACCCCTGGCAGGAGTGGCTGGGGTGCTCTTTTCATGCCTGCCAGGAACAACCTGCTCAGTTTGCAGATCAGGAACACTTGTGCCAGCCACAAAAATGAAGTTTGATGTTACAGTTCAGCATGTTAATCCTGTGGAGATAGAGAAGTGAGCTGTGCTTGTGTGGCCGTGTCCTCTGACACGGTGCGGAGGCTGGTCAAGGGCAGGGGAGTGCTAAGCTCTGGCATGATGTGGACTGGCAAAGCTCCAGCTGGGGGAAGAGATTCACGTTTGCAGCATGTCAGGATTATTTGAATTTGGCACCTGGCCCAGCTGGCACAGCTGCTCCAGAGGACTGCTCTGCCTAAGCACTGTGAGAGGTAGTAAACTTGCCTTCTTTGCAGGGCTGTGCTCCTGCATGGGAGCTCGGCTGGGACCCACTCATCACTTGTATGGAGCTCGGACAGGAGCCTCCCATGATGAGATAAAAGGAGAATTTTGTTATGAATTTGCTCCTTTCACTTCTCCCTTCCATGTAAGAGCAGTTTCTTTCAGCAAAAACCTAATCCCACCTACATGAGCCAGTAAAACTATCAGTGTGCTTAAAATGAGACCAGTTTAGAGAGAAACTCTGAGGACTGGCTCCCTACCCACTGGGGTGGAGGCTTAGCAGGTGACCCAGCCCCTGACATCATGGTAGATGCATGTGCCAATGCTCCTGCACTGATGCTTTTGCTTTTGCAGGGTGCTGTGCTCAGCCTTCAAGGTGCCATGGCATCAGCAAGGAGCTCCTTGCTGCTGGCACCTGCCTTCCTTTGATGTGGCACAGTTGGCACCAGCTGCACTGCTCCTGGGCCCCGTCTTGTTCCCCTGGGCATATTGGGCTGGGGATGGCTGGGAGAGGTGACCCTGCTGAAGGCAGAGGGGGAGGGAAGGGTCTGAGGCTGCAGAGGTGCTTGGGAAGATGCTTGAACACGAGGGGCGTGAGCATGGTTGTGGCAGCTTTTCCCAGTGTCCTGGGCTCCAGCTGGGGACCTGAACAGGGCAGGTAGAAGATACTTCACAAGGAGCATGTCCATGTGGGGGCTGGAAGAGGAGGGAGGTCTGGGGGCTGAGAGGGACGCCTGGCTGCTGCTTCCCTGTCGTCTCTCCTGCCTTCCAGGGCTCTGTTCAGAACTGCTTCCCAGCAGCTCCTGGTGGGGCAAGGCCCTTTCTCTGAGCCTGTCCAAAGCCCCCTGGAAACCCTAGAGAGATGAATGTTGCAGAGAAAACACGAACATGACTGCAGAGAGGGGAAGAAAGAGAAATGCATGTGTAAGAAAAAAAAAATCATGGGAGCAATGTGTAAGACTACATTATTTTTATGTTAATTTTGATAAGATGACTCAGTTCAGCTGCCAGAGCTGAAGCATATGGGATCAATAAAAATAATTCAAAGAAGAGAGCATGTATGTAAACAACAGGGGGTAACTTAGCAAGAACTGAGCATGTCTTTTAGTTAATTAAAAGCAAAATCCTAATTCTAAGCTTCTGGTGGCTCATAATTCCTCTGAGCATTTTGGTCACTCTTCCCAGCTTCAGCTTGGGTTTGGATGACCTCAGGCCTGGGTCTGCGGTTGTGCTCAGTGTTACTCATTTGCGTGTGTCCCACTGCAGCCGGTCTGGTCTGTGCCAAGTTTGTGCCTGTGTGTAAACTTTTGTGGGACAGCAACTCTGTAGAAGAGCCCTGTATGGTGGTGGCACAGAGGTTGCGGGGCTGCACACCTGCCTTCCTCCAGCAGCCTCCTCCGTTGCTGATGCCACTGGAGGGGCAGGGGGTGGTGCCCCCCTCCCTTCCCAAGCACCTCGTGTCTCCTTCTGGTCCTGTGCTGATGCGTTTTTGGGTGCTGCTGATGCATTTTTGGATGCTGCTGACGCATGGCCAGACCCAGCCTTCCAGTTAAAAATCAAGGAAAGGCTAACTGTGACTTTGCTACATAAACAATAAATAAAAAAAGGACTGTTTTGCTTCACTCCTGAGTAACTCCAGCAGACCCTGGAGGCTGTGCGGGCTGGGGGGTGGTAAAGCAGAAAGTGTCCCCTGTGGCTTCCCCAGCGCAGGCTGTGATGGTGCCCGATAGGGAGGTGTGTGTCCCCGATCACGGCCCAGATGCTGGGGTACATGCCCTGCTAGGGAGGTATGTCCATGGCTCACCTTTCCCTGCCCTGCCCTGGACTGATTTGCATGTCAGCAGTGAAGTATTCTGAAGTATTTCCCCTGCCCCTGCCTTCCATTCCTCTGGGAAGGCAAGTCCCTCTCTGACCCGGGGTTTTGTGTCAGTCTGTGTCTGTAACTGTCATTAGATCATACGGGAAGGGTTAGCACCAGTGGCAACCAGGACTACTTATGGCCTTGGCAATGGAAGTGTTATTATAAACACCATTATTCACAAGTTATAATTATACAATCACACAGTATCATTTTTTATAATTGTCATTATCTAGCTATTTATTTATATGCACATGGTGATCTCAGAACACCTGAGGTGACTTGTTTCTTCCCAGAAATGATTGCACTTCAGCATATGTGAGGCTAAAATACATGGCAACCATCCAAGGCCTGGAGAAGCCTGGGGATGGTAAGGTGCTGGGACTACAAAGGATGTTGCTTTGCTGGGGGAAGATGAAGTTATTTTGCTTTTTGCAAATCATGTTTTCCACCCTCCCATTCCCACCCCCCCCCCCTGCCCCCGATTCATTCTTTGAAATGACTGAATGGTTTTGGCTGAAGTTGTGCCCTCTGCCTCTTGTTACTGGATTTTGTACATCCAAAGGTTCCTGTAAAGCCAGCACTAATGGGGCCAGCTGGGGCTGCTGCCAGGCTGCAGCATTCCCATGGCCTGGCAGGACAGGGAGGAGAGACTCCTTTATACCCTGGGGACTGCATCAACCAGCATGTATTATATAGCTTCCTCCCCAAGACTTTTTTAAAAAATGAATGCTAATGTACTAATAGGAAAGATACCATTCACTTTTAAACAGGGTTTAACTAGAAACTATTTGCCCTGTTTCATGCTGTATTCTTTGTTTCGCTTGCATCATGTGCAAATGAAAGCAATGGGGGAAAGATGTGCAAGTCCAAGCTGGGAAAGAAAGAGGAAAAAGAAAAACCAAATACTGCATTGGATGTAGGATTCTGCCACTTGCTGGTGTGGTGCCCATGGTAAATCCACGGGTGCCGCTTGATGCACCTCTGGTATCAACTGGTAATACTGAGGGTCAAATGCGGATAGCCCTGAGGTGAAACGCAACCTGCCACCTTGCTTGCATCCCTGAGGAGCGTGGCGTGTCTGATGTGTGAGAGAGGGGCAGCAGCAGCGCAGGATCAGCAACTGCTCACCAGCGATTTCATGTGGAGGAGAAAGTATGGGAATGGAGAAGGGGAGCAAGAAAGAAACAGTGATGAGTGTCAGAGAGATTTGTCTTGTATTTCTGAAGCATTTCCTACTCCGTCATACCCACCATTGTGGTGTTATCACAGGTTGTGCTACATCATCTCTGCTCTTGGGAAATGATGGAGCTGCCAGAAATGCTGCGGTGTGAGAGGTATTGATTGCTGGCTGTGCTCCTTGCTCTGAAACTCCTGCCTACGTCATGGCATGGAAGCAACTTGTAAAGGAGGGATTACAGGGGTGGACAGACAAAATAGGGGCCAGGAAATAAAAAGCAGATTATAATAATTGTCTGACTCAAAGGCAAAAAAACTAATGTGGGATTGTGGCAAGCTGATTTCACAAAGTGATTTAGCTGGTTTTCCTTGAATGTTGCCTAGTCTCTGCTGGGAAATAGTTGGTGTGGGCACACTGACGGACTTTTTCTGCTCCTAGGAGGAATCAGAGGTGATTCTGAACTTTGGAGGTGGGTGTTGAGTGTCTGGGAGGTGGGTATCTCAAAGTGGTAGCTCCGGGAGTGGCAGATGATAGACACCACGGTATGTATTAACCCATGGAGAACTGCACATGTTGCTGAGTTGGGTGTTGGCACAGGCTTCCCATGGCATAAGACAGGTACAGCTACCCCTCTGAGGGGTGGCCTGTGAGGACCCTTCTGCCCTGCTATTACGGGATGTCTCCAGAGGTCATGCTGGGTGGGCCTATCCCTTTTGCCTCTTGGATCTAACACAGGGTTGGGACAGAGCCCTGTGTTGATGTCTTGGACATCAGTGTCTAATCTTTTTCCCCTTCTCCAGTCTCTTCAGGGGAATTTTTAGATCCTGTATTAAGACTTCAGGTGGGTGCCTCTGCCTTGAGCTGACCCTGCAGAGATGGGTCCTGGCCACTGAACACCTTCTGCCATATAAGACTTGTAGGCACCTGGCTTGAGCATCCTTGTTGTGAACCCTTGAAGAATCATGGGAAGCTGTGTTAATGTCCTTGTCCCTCCCTGTCTTCCTCCCCTGCTTCCCCAAAACCTCTCATGCATGGCCTCAAGGAAGGGTGAAGCTGAGACACTGGACAGAGCCACATCCCTGCTCCAAAAAGTAGGACACCCTTTCTCAGAGGTGTGGTCCCACCATGGTCATGCACTTAGCCACATCTGGGCCACATCTGGAGGCTGTCCACAGTGAGCACAAGGGTCTTGCATGGGTTGCAACGGGATTTGAAGCATGTTTGTGTATAGGCTTCCTGCCTGGCTAATGGGGCTCCCCATGGCCTCTGGCTCACGAAGTGCCTACTCCCCATGTCTGGGAGGAGAGGGGCAGGAGGGGATGGGGCCATGTGAGCTGCCAGATGCTGTCCAGCTGCTCTCTGTTCCCTGGTCTTTAGCAAGGGTGGGAATAGAAATGGAATAAACTCAAGAAGCTTGGCCCTACATGGATTTGGTGGTAACAAGCTCTCCTTTGCAGTGACGGGAAGGTTAAATGCTGATTTGCAGCGCGGCTGAGTGCAACCTCTGCTCCTGTCCCTGGCTGTGCTGCAGTGGGCGATTCTCTGGAGATAGGAGCAAATTCAACTGGTGGAAGTAGGTTACATTCTTCAAATGCCGTAACGTCTGACACATCCAAACATGGTTTAAGTTTCTGGAGTGATGCAACTTCCCATTAACTGAGATAAGGGTTTTGCTGTGGATTGCTGTGCACTTCAGCTGTGATGTGTGAGGAGCAAAGTGGAGTTCATGCCTTTTTGCTGAAGTTAAAGGATGTCTATGAAATATTTCAGGCATTTCTCTGTATGGGAACTTTCACTATTACTTGCAGGAACAGAGCCTTTACAAGTTTGGAAATAACCTAGCTTTCCCTTGTGTACTTAGGGGCTCTCTGGGGATTTTTCTGTGCTGCTTTCCCCTTTCTACAGGTGTGACTCAAGGCAATGGCAAGGGGTAGGGTTAAGGGTGATTGCTAATGATCTTGCCCCTCTGCCAGGCAGCTGCTTTCCTGGAAGGGCAGAGCAGAAAACTAACCCAGAGATTTTGGCCAAGCACCGTTTTAGAGCCAAATCTGCATGAGTGCTCTGTAACTGGAGGAGCAGCCACCATGGCGAGGGCTGGGGACTGACCTTCCAGCAGCTGCTAAATGGAGCTGAAGGTAGCCAGTACTTTGCCTTTTAGAAAACTATACCTATTTATCTCTGCGTGGGCACCAGAAAATGGAGTTACCCTTTTCCTGCTAAGAGCTTAATTTTCTTCTTGGCACAGGCTCCAAAGGGTCTGGAAATGCCAGTGACTCCCTTCTGCTGCCTGTGAGGGCTCCCTGGGGCTGCAGTTGGATTGGATAGGAAAGCTTGGTGTGGCTGAAGGTTGGTTACTGCCAGCAAACACGGTGCAAATATCAGTGGGGTTGTGCTGCAGCAGGTTGGATTAAATGCTAGGAAGAGATCAGATGGGTGAAATCACAGCCCCTGAAGGAAATGGGGCTCTCTCAGAACAGGATCAACTGAAAATACCAGAGTGAGGGGTACAGCAGCAGACTAACTGGGGCTGGGTGAGCCATCAAAGGCCCTAGAGTGTGTTTTGAAGGAGCAGCTTTACCAAAGAGGGGGAAAGCAACCTTAATGAGGAAGGAGAAGCATATGTAGACAGTATGAAAGAACTCCCTATTTTTACTTTGTTATATCCTGCCTTAGTTCTTAAAAACCCAGTGCAGTGAAGAAAGGGACCTGGGCAGCATTAGCAAAGAAGGGAGAGGAGAGCTGGGTTAGCTGGCCAAGTCTGGGCAGCTTTAAGGTACAAAGCACAGGTCTGGCAACATGACCTCTGAATATTTCAGCCTGTTGGCAGCACGGACATCTCTCACACACTCACTACCTGCCACGGGATTGGGACTCTAGCTCAGAGATGCTGAACCTCCCCACTAACACCCCATCCCTGCCCAGGTAGTCCTGGCTGCAGAAGGCTGCTGGTGTGGATGCTGGTTCCTGCACCAGGCGCCTGTGGCAGAGAAGGCTGCAGAGGGGAGATGAGATGCGGGGTTTCCTCAGATGTGGGCTGCTCTGGCATAAGTGTCAGGAGTTGGGTGTTGGGGAGAGAACAGAAAAGGGGGATTAGGTGTGCATGATGCTAAATATATCTGATGTCAAAGGGGAATTGTAACTTGAGCTTTGGCTGTCCATCAGATCTCATCCCTTCTCAGGTAAGAGATGTTCATCATATCTCCTACTGCCGGTAAGGGATTTGCAAGGTGGGTATTATGGATATGAGACTGGGGGAATAACTGATTTGTGTGTTTCTGTTTACTTTCTGTGGCTGAGTGCAGGGGGGGTTCAAGGTCAGCACTAGCAGGTTTGGGGCACCTCAGGAAGAGGCAGGCAGCTTGCAGAAGTGAACACAGGGGATACATGTTTTATATCGTGCGGCATGAACATAAGCACTGTGCTGCTGTAGACCAGGGATTCACCTCAGTCCTGTCCTGTCATCTTTACCTAAAGGATGACCTTAAAAATGGAGCATGACAGATGATGCTGTACCCCAGTATAACCTCCTCAGCTTCTCTCAGGCAGTGCTTGAAGGCCCTTAAAATAATCTCTCAAGGTGGCCAGTGGTTGTCATTGCTCTGAGAGGCTTGCAATGGGTGCATAGTTTGAGAGCCTGCACAGCTGAGTGCCTGTGTGTGGGGAAAAAAGGCTGGGGAAAGCAAACCTGTGAGCAGCCCCATTGCTCCTAGTTCTTGGGCCACAGGAGAGTTCGAGCCCATTGTCATAAATTTTAAACAGCCTACTCCTTGTTGCTATTTCCACCCCTGGACAGGAGGCACCCAATGTGTTGGTGAAGGCATGACGTATGGGAAGGTGATCACTGCGGTGATCCTCCTGCCCCTTGGGAAAGAGCTGTCATGGGATATCGTGTGGGGAAATGCTGCATAATGCATGGCCGGGCAGGTGACAAAAGGTGTCCGTGGCCTTTAAGTGAACACTGAAAACACAGTGAAACAAAACCAATGGTTTATCCCAGTTATGCTCTCTCCTCTGGCCTTCCACCCAATCAGGCAGGTGAGGAGGGCAACTCTGTAGGTATGTCAGGACAGAGGGATGAGCTGGGGGAGCAGGAGGCAATTCTGTCATGCAAATCAGTACAGGTATATAAAGGGAAAGAGGTGGCTCTAATAGAAAATAAAGTAAAAGAGAGGCTGGTGAAAGAAACAGAGGCCTTTGAGCTAAAGGAGAACTGAGTGCATGGAGGAACACCCCTGAAAGGCTGCCCAAAATTATCACTGGGAGAAAACAGCCCTGTTGGAGGAGAAGAGATGGAGAAAGTGGGTCATGGCTGGGGCTGAGGGGAGGCTGAAGGGTCTTGGAAAGGATCTGGGCTGGGGAGGTAACACCAAGGAGAGACGGCCAGTAACTGAGGAAGGTTTGCAGAAAGCACAGTGCAGAGCACTGCTGTCTGACACTGAGTGCATGTGACCCCTGCTGTCTCTGCACGCGTCTTGAGAAAGCATCTACTAAAGAAACCAGGGGCTGGCAGGGGAAAGATGCTCCGAGGAGGTATGTCCTTCTGGAGGTCCTGATTTGGGGTGGGCTGGAGATGCAGGTGGCTGAAGGCTCTTCCAGCGGATCCCTCTCTGCCACCTGGATGTACAACAGTCACTGTTGGGAAAGCAAGAATTGATGTGGGGTAGGGGGGATAAAAAGGCAGAAAGAGTAATTTGGAAATGGAAACAGCCCTCCAACTAGCTGGAGAGGCAACACTTGCCTGCATTGTGAAACTTGTGAGATTTTGGCCTCAATCTGTTTGATCTTAGTGTGCATGAAGGATGCTATTTGGTTTGTAAGGCTGCTGGACTGGTGGGCAGCAAGCTGTACCCCAAGGGACAAGTTTCCTGAGTAAAAGAAGGGATTAATACCCCCGGGCAAAGTTGGCTGCCAGCCCCCAGGGGCTGACCCTGCCCGCAGGCAGGGGTGAGCTGAGGACCCCCGGGTGCGAGGCGGCCTGTCAAGCTGCCAAGTGTAGTTTCTTGCTGCCATCTAGTGACGTTCAGGGGTAACTAAAAATGTCAAAAAATGCCTGGTTGTAGTGTTGGGCTGCAGGCGGAGCCGCTAAACTTGCAAAGTTAAACAGCAGGGAAACAATCCTGAAGTATTGTGGTCTTTCTGTTTTCTGTTTCTCCTGCAAAACAACTGTGGGAAGCTTAGGTACAACTCTAAGACAGATTTCGGTGGGTAATTAGTCATGAAGAGTATTTGTCTTTGAATAAGGTTATTTCCCAAAGTAGAGACAAAAACTGAAGCTGCCTTTTTTCCCCCCTGCATAGCACTGCTGCTCCAGGTCCGAGCGCTTTGCTTCGCCTGTGTTTGCTGTTTTCCTCTTAACGGTGCTCTTGTAATGTCTGCACAGACATGGTGAGAAGCCCTGATAAAAACTTTGAGTAAACTGGAGTGATGTCATTAAAAATGGAAAAAGACCTCTATTTTAGAACTTTCAAGCACTTAAGATTCACCTAATAATCTTATGGGTCATGGTCCATCATTATTTTTTCTAACCTAACAAGGCAGACAAATAGGGCATTGATTGATTGTTTGAGATGGGTTATTGTCATCAAAGATTTCTTGGCCCTTCCAGCTCTAGGAAATGAATAGGATTGTAGTTCATCTTAACTTTTAAAACTGGACTCTTCCCAAGCTTCCATGTGAAAATATGAGGGCTTTCTACAGAAATGAAAGGGAAAAGCTCCTGAGGATTTTTGTTAGGCCAAGATTTCGCCTTAGAACTTGGGGGTTCATTTACTACATCTCAAATAATAACATGATGAAGAGAATTTTTTTTACCTTGGAAACATTTTTGGAAGGTTTACTGCAGCTTCCTTGTATGTGCTGCTGCTGTGGCTTATTCCTCCCAGTACAAATATGTTACAGGTATGCAAGGCTTTCTCCCATGTCTCTAAATACCCTTGGCAAGAACTAATACCTTTGCATCCTTTTATCACCTAGCAGGCTTCTACCCTCTACCTCCAAACAGCTGCTTGCAAGAGCAGTGATGGAAACGGAGTACTGCAAAATGACTTTACTTCTTTCTTTGTGCCTTCCTCCTGGCCTGAAGTTTCCTAGGGAGCCCTGCTATGAGGGCTTTAGCTGCTGAAAGCAGGAGGCCTAGAAATACTGCAGGTATCCCATTACCATTGCTTCAGTCTTTCTTGTTTCCTGGCACCTCGGGGAGCCGTTGTGCCAACGGTGATAAATCATTTCTGCTGCTTGCGTCCTTGGGGGCAGCCGCAGTAATTACTTGGAGTGACCCTTGCTTTCAGCCATCATGAAAACCTTGCCATAATCCCAGAAGAGCTTAAATCCTTGATAGGATGTAAACTGCTGGCACCAAGGGCAGTGCATGTAGCTGAACAGGAATATAATGCTCAAACTACTGCCCTCCAACCTGTGTATTTTTAAAACAAGGTTAATGATCTCTTGTTAAAAGAGAACAAGTGTGCAATGGTCTTAAAAAGGTGGTGGCTGTCTATCCATCTATAATGTTTTAAAGACTATTACCAGGGAACTGGAGATGATGGTCCCCTTTATTGGAGTCTGGAGGTTTCTTTGGACACATGGAGGTGGTGTGTGTGTGACCTAGGGGAGCTGAGAGCCCACTCGGGTGGGGATGGGAGTGGTGAGTCAGGGCTGCTCGTGGGTCGGACAGCCTCGTGAGGAGGTGGTGTAATACCCCCCCCCCCCCAAAGGTGAACCTGTCTTTGCCATGATAGGTTTGCTGCACACTTTGAACACTGGGGAGGTACAAAATTGGACAAAGTCAAAAAGCTCCTGGAGGTGTGCAGGTGACTCTCAGATGGTGAAAGGCACGCAAAAAGCAGAGCTGTCGATGTCAGCAAGCTCTCTCCAAAGAACAGTGCACTTCCACAAGGTGAATGGCTTTCCCGCCCTGCTGCAGAGGGAGACACGTGGCACTTCCACCCCTGCTGCGTGCAGGCAGGCTGGCCTTTTTCTTCCCCAGCACATACTATGGTACTAGATGACTAATAAAGCCCACCTGGGTTTGATGAACCCCTGTTTTGCCCTGATTTGTCCTCAGTAGGAAGCATGGGAGATGTTCCTGCAACTTTTTGGGCTTGTGGCTGTGTCGGGGGTGTCTGTGGAGGGTGCAGTGTGGGGGCAGCAGAGCTGCTGCTGGGCCCAACGTGCTCCTGACAGCCAGCACATTGCTCCTTTGCTGCTCCCATCAGGAGCGCAGCTTTGTGAAACATCTGAGTGTATCACATCTGGGCTTTAATTCTGGAGCAGTGTACAACTTTGGGTGCTGTAGGCTAGATGAATGTATCCTCTGCATCAGTGGAGCTGCCATTGGTCACCCTTGAAGACCAAGAGTCACTGCGCAGGGAGGATTTGACTTGTCCCAGTGAGATAGTCTGGAGAAATTTAGCCCACAAATACCAAATCCTGGGCAAGCACCACCCAATGGGTTTAAGAATGGCAAGTTATGAGTGGAAAAGGCTATTTCTCATGGAGCATTGTCCAAATACCACAGTGTTGCACTCCCACACTGCATGTCCAGACTAAAAACCAGACACAATTTGTAACAAGGAGTGTATTTAACTCTTGGAACAGTTTGCCTGGGGAACATGGTGAATTCTCGATCATTTGGAGTTGCCAAATCAAGATGCAATGTCTTTCTCAAAATCATGGTGTAATGAAGCCATAAGTAATTGGGCTTAGGGCATAGCAAGAGCAGTAGTGCATACCCCAGACTTATTAGATAATGGTTCATAAGTCTCAGATGTTGGTCATATCAAACAGCAATGTTTGCAATATCTTCCTTGCAACTAGCAATGGATTCAGGTGCTTTACATTTCCAGAGCTGTTCTGTGTTACTTTTCACCTTTTGCTAGAATAAGGGCTGGGGAGCAGACCTTAGCAGAGGTCACACTCAACAAGTTTGTGGCCTCTACCCTCCCCCGCCTTCCCTCCAATATGTCTGAGGACATCAAAATGACCAACTGGTTTCAATGATCCCAAAAAACAAATCAGAAGCTGGCTCCAGTGAAGTCACATTTGAGGCAGAGTTAAAAAGAGAATTATTATTTTATGTACAAACTCCCATTCACAGCCTTTCCTCACACTAGGAACCATGTGCATAGCAAACATTCAGATCAACTTCACAGCCAGCTACATCAGGACCAAAACTGGGGCTTCAAAACTGTGTAAAACTAACCAAAACCACCTGAGAAAATGCCTTGCTTACTTGCATGGGAGGCAGAAAACTGCGCACGTCCTTTGGATTTTGGGTGTACACGTGTAAGCACACAGGTGAACCATAATCCTCTGATATTGCTTGAATTAAATGGATGGATTAAAAAAAATAGCCTGGCTTTGTCTTGAAAGGATGCCAGAAGATATAAGTTGGACAAGAAACCTAAGGGAGATTGCTGAAGGAAGCATGTTTGTGTATCAAACCTAAAGCCCCCAGGCTGAGTGTTGGATGCTAAGAAAGGAAAAATCGCAGGCTTAAAGTTTCTGCCGGTCATCTCTTATCAGTCATTCGGGCTGGAACTCCTCAAGCAGAGAGTTTGATTTAACAGTGTGTAATTTTTTGTCGTATTCAGCAACTGGGGTTTAACGGAGGGCAACCTTCTCCAGAGCAGGAGGTACGCGACGACCTCTAGTGGTGGATACATGCAGAAAGAAAACAGACGTGATCGTGTTGGTTTTTAAATTTGCGATCAATTTATTCCCTGCTGGAGCATTCCCGGGTGAGAAGAGCAGCCGGAGACATCGGCAGCCAAGTCCACACAGATTCACTTTCTGTTTGACTTGGTGGCAAGGGACTGGCTTTCCTCTCTTCACTGGATCGTGGTGTCTTGCAGGTATTTTAAAAAAATCAGTGCTTCTATCTGGACGATGATATTTTGTCAAGGCTTTGCGACCTCTTCTCTGAGGCTTTATGGGTCTGAAAGCATGCTCACTTTCATAGAAATGAGAATAATTTTGCCCTTGAAATCCACCTTTCCTTCCAGTACCCTTGAGAGCAGGTAGAAAGCAATGGTGGTTTGCCATTAGGTTTGTCTCTGATCAGTAGTTCTTGTGGCAGGTAAAGAGGGAGAAATTCCTGAAACAGTAATCCTAACCATTTTGGCAGCATGAGCTGCAGTCCCTGCTTTCTGTCCTAAGGGAGCTGTGCTTCTGGGCACTGTTGGACAACCACCAAGCTGGCTAGTAGAGAAAGGAGCTGGCCCTGCCCAGGGGAATTGTTTGACAAGCACAGATTTTAAGCATGGGTGGATTAAAAATGTTTCTGAATTTAGCATTGTTAGATAACAACCCATAAAATCAGAGATCAGATGTTTCTCAGACCTTCCCCAAACCATGGATGCTTGCAGAAGTGGCTGGTGTGCCGATGGGCACCGTCCTGGCTCTTCTGCAGCCGTGGGGGCAGAGGGGCCCTGTGACAGGGGCTTGGCATCGCACAGCACCTGGGTGTGTGGATGTGCCAAGCGTGGGTCTAGAGTGGCAATTCTTCTTTGGGCCTTGGCGCCATTCAGCTGTGCCGTGGGGGACCAAGCACAGAAAAGGCAGAGCTAACCCTAAGTGTCATGGATTTGATCTGCAACAGGGATTTGGCTCAAATTCACTAGAGACTCAGAGTATCAGTTTATTTAGGGTTATCTGTGTCCTACTCAGAATGGCTTCCTCAGAGTTTGATTTGATGTCTGTGTGATCCACCGGGGCAGGCAGCTCAGGGCTGGTTGAGAAAACATCTGTATGCCAAGGCTCCCTGTTTTGCAGAGTTAATAACAGCCCTTTAAAACATATTGTCATTGAAGTCTTATTTTCCTTATTTACATTATAGCTAAATATTACATGTATTCTTACTAAATATATAAATATTCATAGGGAATTAAGTTTACTTAATTATTTACTAAGATTCTTGATAAATACTGCCTTCAACTGTACCTTGGCACACATGGGAAATTTTTGGTGTAAAAGTATTTTGGGTCCTGTTATATCTTTGCACAGTTGAATGACTCCCAAGAAGTCCCAGGTGCTTTGTGCCCGTCACACTGGACATCATTGCACTGGCCTGTTGCACTGGCCATCATCGCAGCGCTGGTCTCTGGCTGGAATGAACCTTTCTCTGTGAAAGCAGACTTCCCTTGTTTTCTCTTTTGGGCATCCCTCCTGCTGTTTTCCCACCAGCACTTTTTGGTGTGTGCTAGGGCTGACGTGAGCAAATGTCACGACTTTTGCATGGCTGTTTGCAGCAGCAGTCGAAAGGGGTGCGGGGCTGTAGCTGTGCAGTGCACCTCCCTGCCTGCTAGGGCATCGTATACACTTAGACTGTGTCATAGCATTTCATCCTCCTTTACCTTCATGTACATCTTGTTTCCTCAAGAGACCAAGAAGAAAGACTTTTTTAACCTATCAGCATTTCTCTGCATGGACCAGATGAGGCACAGTCCGTCTCGGAGTGATGCAGACTGAGGCTGTATTCCAAAAATACAGTTAGAAAGGAACTGTAAGTCAGCGCAGGCATCCCCCATCTCTCTTTGGCTCTGCTGTTGCCTGCCACTGTATGCTCTGACCAGCAATGGCAGGCTACCTGCCCTGGTCCTCTAACTGCAACTCACACTCATCACAAGCTTATTTCAACTTGATTATATGCTGTCAGCCTAGCGAGTTGCTGCTTGCTTGCAATGGTGTTATGGGATGCTTGGTATGCTGAAGGTGACAAATATAGGTCACTATATCCTTGGCAAAGCCACCCATATTTTGCACGGGTCTGTGAGTCTGTGGAATAGCAATTCCGCTGCAGCGGTCCCTGACAATGAACAAACACAAGCAACTTTTCAAAGGAGCAGCGTAGCTGTGTCGTATGAGGGAGAGAATACAGATCTTTCACCTTAAGCAACCGCCCCTGGATATTGGTTGCAATACAGGAGGGGAGGTCTGGAAAGAACCTCACAGGGTCACCCGCTCTCCAGTTTCTCTGAAACCTTTGCTGCCGCAGGTTTGTCTAAGTGCCTGTAGAAGGGGTGACACTCCCACCACTTTGCCTTGGCTGTCTGCTCCTGTGCTAGCTGCCCTCATTAGAAAGCTGGGAGTCATCTCTGCCAACTTCTCACTCGTTTTTCTGACCTAGCAGTCTTGGCTGCTGTGATGGTCAATGGACATCTAGTCTCTGTGTTCAGCGGAGCTGAATTTGTCTGTAGTCATCTATTTAGGACAAAATGAATCTCACCCTAGCCTTCACTGATGTTGACTTCTTCAGCTGAAGAATCCTACAGTGTAGACACCTGTGTTTAATCAGATTAATCCCATTCCTGTTTAACCTGATTTTTTTCCTTACTATCGTGGTGTTGCAGGACATCTGTTCCTTCAGTATGAAAACCAGATTTTCTTGGACAAAAATATTTTCATTCTTAAACTCTTTCCGTTGCTTTTCTCAGTTTTCTCTCCTCTGAATAAATGCACATTGTTTAACCTGATTTTTCTCATAAGCAATCTCTTCAAAACCTCTGATTCTTCCTGTGACTCTCTGCTAAATACTTTCCTGTTAGTCCTTATCTTCCTCAAAGTGTGATGCTCAAAAGTGGAGACAGTATTCCAGCTGAGGCCTTACTCATGCTGAGTAGAAGGAACAGATTGCTATGTACAGAAGCAACAAATTTTCTTTCCATTTCCTCTGCTGCTTTCTAAAATTGGTCTTTTTAATGTTTCCAGAAAACCATCAGTGCTCTGTCATACATTCCTTCCTCAAAAACTGCCCTGAAGCTTCAGTATATCTGGGGTTTGTGTGCATTAAATCATTGTCCATCCCTTCGTTCCGCCTGTTCCTGGGCACAGGGAGTTACTCATGCTTCAGGAACGATATTGATGTCTGTAATGACTGTATGTGCTGGAGTAGCCTGGCCCTTGCACTGCTGCTCCCCTCCCAGCCAGGTCGTGCCTTGGCTCTCTGGCACCCCATCCCATACAAAATCTGCTCCGTGTACAGTCTGAAGCAGCCTGGGTCCAGGTCCCTCTCAGAAAGTATTTGTCCATCTGTACTGTTGTGATCATTTGTGGAGAATCCTGGACTAACAGGAGAGGGAAGCTACTAACAGGGCATTTTCTGGGGTTTTGAGTTCTTATGAGCTGTTTCCTTTGTTGTTGTTGTTGTTGCATTTTTCTTCTATGTAACCTCAGCCAATGATTCCTCAGGAGTAATTTATTTTCCTAACTTTTCAAAGGCTTCAAAGTTAGACTTTTATTTGATGTGGGCTAGAACAAATTTCATAGGATGCTCATAGAATTTTTGATTGATATAATTTATTGATCTGTAGAATATGTATTTCCTGATATCTTTAACTAAATACTGATAGAGTCAAGAATTTTAAAGGAATTGAGGGTTTGATTTTACTATAACCTGATGGGTTTCTTCCATTGTAGGGTAAGAGAGGCATCTTGGCAAGACACCTTGGTGCCTAAACACCAGAGCACCACTTCCATGCATATCTGTTCATCTTCCCTGCTAATCCAAGCTCAGGGCTTATAGTACTGAAAATCTCAGAGCAGTGCCTGTTTTAAGATTTGACTCTGCAAGGGAGGAATGGATGGAGATAAACTAGAGGTGGAAGGCAATTTGAGTGAAAGCAACCATGAAACAACAGAATCGCTGTTCTGAGGAAAGAAAGGAGTGAAAGGAGCAGAAAAAGGGTAATGAACTTCAAAAAGCAGACGTCAACAAGCCTGGGAAACAGGTAAATGTGTGTCTTCTGGGAAGATAATCCTGAAGATAAATGAACTGTCAGTTATTGAAACTGCCGTTAACAAAGCAGAATGGTAAGCTATCCTGATGTGAAAGAAAGAGGAAACCGAGCAGGAGACCAGCATCCAACCGCACCAGGAGCCAAGACCTAGAAATCAAAGGGACTTAGGTGATAGGTAGAAGCAGGGACTCGTAACTGACAGTGACTGCAACAAAGCAGCATAAACCTGCTGGGGTGCAGTCAGAAAAAAAATCACATGCAAAACTAATTAGGAAAAAAATCTAAAATGACACCTTTCTATAAATAGGCAGAGGAAAATACATATCTTTAATGAAAAGAAGTACAAATAGCAGATGAGGCATAAGGGCTGGAAAATTCAACATTTTCTTCGCTTCAGTTGTGTGAAGAAAGTATCTGGTCAAAATCAATTAAAACTTAGAGAAGCTGAGTGTATTCCGATCAACAGAATAAGGTGAAGAAGAAACTAATTTCAGAGATCTCAGAGGTCTGAAGATAAACCAGGATGATTCTTATCTCTAAAAAAGGTGGGAAAAGGAAAGCCAGGAAATGTTTAACCAGCTTGCCTAACACTGAGGCCTGGAAAGATACTTGAACAAATTATTTAGCACTCCTTTTTGTAAGTACCAGGAGGATTAAAATGTTATTAAAAATCCAATCAACATGGGTTTGTCATGAGCAAATCATGTTGAAGCAGTCCAGTTCCCTTCTCTGATGGGACAGTCATCCAGGTGGGTAAGAAGAAAGTGGTGAATGTGGTATACCTTGGTTTGAGTAAGACTCTGGGGACTGTTATAAGCAGGTAGCAAAGCATGGTACAGGAGAAATGACCGGTTGTCAGGTCTGTAAGTATCTGTATTCAGAGCAGAGTGACCTCTGCCACACTGCCGGAGTCTTAGTGGACCCCTTCAGATGTTTCTTCTCAATCCATATATCTAGTTATGCCACTAATTCACTGGTGTATGAACAAATTGTATGCCTAAAAATAATGATATGACCTCAGGTAGCATGGGGCTTGCTCTGCTCTGGCCTCAGGCTGTTGGTAGCATGGTTATTGTTGTTAAAAAAAGGGCACTTCTCACTCTGGTAGGACACAGGAGAGAAGTATTCCTTTCACCTTGGCAGTACTAACCTCTTGGTGGAGGAGAGTGCAATTCTGGAAACCACATTTTAAGGAAGACAGAGGCAAAATATGGCAATAAAATGGGGCTCAGAAGGCAAAGTAAGGCTCAGAAAACACTGTCCAAGAGGTGAAAGTTCTTTAAGTCCAGAGAAATGAAGAGGAGAAAACACAGAACTGATGGATTGTGTGTGCGTGAAAAGTTTTACAAATGCAATGAAGGTCAGTTGGTGTCTGTGTGCCCTGAGACAGAGCGGGAAGAAACCCACTGTGCTAGTGGCAGAGAAGACCCAGAAGAAAAAGTCCGAGGCCCCTGTGTTTCTGTGGTCCCTGTGCACCATGAAGCCTTTGCAGCTCCTCTCCCGGGGAGGCTTTGCAGTCCTGGATGTACGTGCCAGGCAGGCACCACCATGTCAGCAGCACACAGAGTGGCGTGGCGTTGCTGCACGGCGAAGTCTGGAAAGCACACACTGCACATCAGATGTAAAAATTAGAAAACTCTCATGTATGAAATGACTCCTGCCACATTTGTGGTCAGCCTTATGGCTCTTATCACTGGGCTTTTTCAAGGAGCCAGAGCACATTTCCTCCATCTCATGCAGGAAAGAGCTCATTATTCCTTATTAATTAGGTCTTCAGTCACTAATCTGTTATGTACCTTTCCAGCAACTGTTTACAGATAAGTGTTGTAGGATCTAATTGATGGAGGATAATTAGCTCCTCCCTAATTAGAGTGAAGTGTGCTTCTTTTCACTCTGTGGATGATCGCTTATGAATGAAAGGCCACAAATGGAAAGCTCAAGATGTGCAATGTGTCAGGAACTAATTTGCTTAAACTATTTTTGAAAGCTTATTCAATTAATACCCAAATAGTAGGCTTATGCATGAGTGTGCAACTGACTTCAGTTGTAGGCAAGCATGTGGTTGCCACAGACTTGAGAGTTAACGTCATGCTCTGTTACCGTAGGCTGTGCAGGCACCATGAGCAGCAGGTCCACAAGCATTAGCGAGGATGATACAGAATTTGGAAATAAAACCTTCTGGAAGTTTTGCTTGCAGCTTTATCTTACACAATTGTCTCAAGAGTGAGAAAGTTTATGGCAGCCTGCAGCCAAGTGGTTGGTAAACTTTGGAATGCCTTTTTGGTTTTTTTTTTATGCCTGGCTTCTGAAACTTGCAGAGGTATCTTATTGCCAGAGAACAGATATTCAGCATCCTTTGGAAACCAGATGCTTATATCCAATTGAGCACCAAAATTACGAGCTATTTTCCAAAAAGCTTCTCTACAAAGACTTTAGATTATTCTTTCTGTAACACAGCTATGGGTTATTATCATAACTGGTCTCAGTTATGACACTTTTACATCTCTTCAAAATGTGACCACTTGTGCCTGTGACTGCCTATGGTCTCCTGGCTGCAAAAAGAAAACTGGAGAGTAGCTGAGCCACTTTCTGTGGGTGGATATTCACTGTGAAACTCAAGTGTTGAGGCTTGGAGTATGTGTTGAGGTTTGGAGTATGTGCTGATGTATCTGAAAACTTGCAGGAGAAAATATGGAGTTTATATAATTAAAAATTATGTGGATTCATAACACAGCCTGAATGCAGCTATAGCCTTGTAGGCAGATATGCTTTTGTATGGATGAAACTGATGTTAGGCATTTGACTGGAAGCCGACTGCTCAAGTTAACAGAAAGCCTCTCATTGACTTTCCATGTACTTTGGATGAGATGACACAGATAGAAATACCAAGGGGAGACTAAGTAGGCCTCCTCTCCTGGTTGTAAAGAAGATCTTGAAATTGTGTCTGTTAAGGATTTGAAACCCCAGAAAACAAGAACACAAATCCTATAAACTCCCCCCCCCCGCGGTTTAAATCAGTTTAATGATTTGGGAAGTTATGTTCTGCTGCAGTGCTGCAGAGTGAGACAGAAGCTCAGAAGGCAGAGGGGACATGGACGAGGTTAGGATTACCTGCAAATGTCTAATGTTCCCCCAGACTGGAGAACTGCTTCAGTGGCAGTAGCTATGCTCCCTAGAAGCCTAATACTGTTAATCAGTGAAGAAAGATTTCACTGTTTCATTACTTGCTGCAGCTGAACCTCAAGGAAATTACTTGGGTCTCATCAGATAAAGTTAAGACGCCAGTATGAAAGAAAACTCTTTTTCACGCTCAGGTCAAGAGTAATTTATTTTTCCTAGCTTAGATTTTAAAAATAGAGAGCCAGCACAGGAGAATACAATAGAACCGCACAAAATCTGGACACCACAGATCTGCTATGATACAATAACAGTTTCCAGCCTCTCTTTTATCTTTATAACCATTCCTAGGTATGGTGGGAAGAGATTAGAGTGGGAAGCCAAGGAGTGCATCTGTCCACTGCTAGTCACTTGCCCTACTCTGTTATTTTGTGGAGCCTGCAGCCATAAAAGGGACTGTTACTGTCACCATGACCCAATGCTGCCCAGCATGCCTGGGGGACGAAGCAATGCTCAGGGGACAGAGTGTAACCATGCAAATCCATTTAGGAAAGTGTGAGCAGACTTTGCGTCTTGGTCTGGTCCCCACTTTTCCCTTGTGGGGAGCGATGCTATGCGCCTTCCCTGGTGCAGGGTACCTCTCCTTGGCATCAGCACCGCGCTTGGGACTGGAGCCTGGGCCCTGTCCATCCTCTGTGCTCCCTGCTGCCACATGGAAAGGGATGCCTGGGAGAGCCTGCTTGCTGCCTCTGGGATCCAGCTGGTCCTTGGGCACCCCCCTACCCTGCTGCCTGGGGGAAGGCTGGGAACAGAAGTGTACGGTGGTATTGGGCTGTGAATAGCCTTTGAACGGGATGGGTGGTGTGGGTGTGTGTTTTAGTGCTGCAGAAATCAGGTCTCTGAGACTGTAAATCCTAAGAAAACTTGCTGTCAGTCCTCTAGGCATTTTCTCCTGGGAAATCTCACTGTAATGAAAGCTGAGCTGAAGGGCTCGGTTACGTTCTAGGCAACGGCTGGTTTCCAGTGGGGTTTTGATGCCAAAGTTCATATGTTTTTCTTTTCCTTGAACAACACAGTGCTGACTAGCTTAGGCTAGTTATAAGATGCAAGCTTACAGAAACAGGATATGCCAGTAGGGACGACAGTGTGAATGTCCCTTCTCCCTTGTGCCATTAGAGAGAGATGCAGCTGCCAGCTCAGGTGCCTGAGCCCAGAGCAGGACCGAAACAAAGGAGAAGCCCGGCTAGTTTCTTGTTTTCCTTCTAAATAATTTACTCAGTAGTTGGCAAAACCTCTGGGAGTCTAAGTGGTGAAATGTAAAACCTTCCTGCCCCCTTGAGTGCCCAGCCACATGTGAGCAAGGATATGTGACTTTCTGAAGTGAGCTGAAACATGCTAATTGGGAAGTGCCACGAACTGCACTCTGCCGCTCTTGCCAATGTCTGTTTTTTCCTTCCCGAGCTGCGTGTGTGGAGGGACTTGCTTTACAGCCCAGAGGAAGGCTGGAGTGTCAGTGTCAATTAAAGCAGGAGAAGCACGAGGCCTTCCTTGGCTGAAGTCTTGAGGGTCAGTGTTGCCCCAAGCACGAAGTCGCCCAGTCTTTAAGCTAAAGAAAACTCTTTGGATATGCGTTGTAGTCTTTACAGGACTTTTTGCCTTCTCTTCTCTGCGGCAATTACCAAAATCAGTCTGCTTTTTCTATATCAGCTAAATGTGACTTAATGACTGAAGCCAAAAGTTGAAGTCTTCAAGGTTATTCCATTTAGGAGGAAAGGCTGATAGAGAACTTGGTTGTCTCTGAAGTCAAATCAGGTTGTACCTCCTGCGTACAACATTGTGTTATCCTGAACCTGGTAGCAATCAAACAATGATGAGGCTGTATCTTTATTGAAAATCCCAGTCTCCTGTAGCTTGCTCCGTAGCTCAGCCCCCCTGTTCTCCACACCCCTCCCATGGACTGTGTACCATGGCACACCTACGAAGGGCCTTTCTCCTTCTGCACCTGGATCAGCTTGTCTCCAACTCTCTCTGTCATCCTGGCTCTTTGAAACAGAGCTCAGCCCTATCCCTTTTAACTGAGAGCCCTTTGATTTCTAAGGCATCTTATTCACCTTGTTTTAGGAGGATAGGTATGCTCAGTTTTCCTCTTCCAATGATCTATAAGGAGTTAGATCTAGCACTTTCCACAAAACTTAAATTATAATATCAGATATGATAATGCTATGTATCAGGTGACTCTTAATTTTTGGTAGCTAAGGTGAATGCTCTAGCTATAGAAATTGTGCATGCATATTTGGATACATGACTTAAATTTGCAGCCTTCTTTTCCTAGTGGGAAGGAGGTCGGAAATGTCAGCATACAGCTATGACTCTGCTCTGAGAACATAACTCTTCCAGTCGCGTCCCCTCTGGCTTTTCAGGTGCAACGTCGCTGGCCTCTCCTAAGCTGAGTGTTCCCTTCTTTCTAATAGGGAGTAGAACAAGCCTAAACTAAAACACTTCACCTGCAGCACATTTGGATATCTGGGACTCTCCTCCAGCACTGTTGCGAGGAAGGAGCTTGTGTCCTTTGTTGTGCTCCATGGGTTCCCCACCCTCTTGAGCCTGGGACAGCTCGCAGCACGCAGGGAAGCAAGCTGAGCAGCCAGGGAAACAAAAATGAACCAGTGCTGTGGACAGCTATGCATGCTCCAGGAGGCCTGGGCCTTCAGCTCATTGCTACCCCTTAAATGCAACCTGGCACATAAGTGAATAGTGACCCACACACATCAAGGAAAAGAACCACAAAAGCCGCTTTTGAGAGGGCAGGTTGCTCCTTTCTCTAGCACTGGCATATAGCCTCTCCGAGGCTCTGCTTTATTTATTTATTTTCTGCATATGAGGTGCAAATGAAAGGCAAACAATATGGGTCAGGTGTGATGGTCTTGGATAATTAACAGCTGGAAATAATTACCTGCTACCAGGAAGATGGATGGAAGTGAGGAGCAGCTGCATGGCATCTTCAGCTGGCTGCTGTGACAGCAGGGGAATGAGAAATGCCCAGAGAAATTGCTTGGAGGGGCTCTGGGCCTGAAACGAAATGTGAGTGCTAGTAACAGGTCATGCTACAGCAGCCTTCTGGAGAAGCTCTTCCAAAGACGTTTCTTATTGTGAGATCCTCGTGCTTCCTTCTGGAAAATCTAATATTAGCCTCAGCTGCCAGCAAGACAGATATTTTCCTAATGGGCTGTGGGAAGCTGCTGCTCCACTGTTTTTACCCTGGGACTGCGAGCAGAGGTGCCCCGCTGCCTTTCAGTGTGGTACGAAGGAGGAGCAGACCGTGGTGAGGAGAAAGGGGCAGCAGGCTGCGGCCAGCACGAGTCCTCGTGTGGGAGCAGAGATGCTCACGCAGCTCTGGGGTGCTGCACCTGGGGGGGGGATGAGTTGAGTTGGAGAGCCCTCACTCTCCAGGAAAGCAGAGCCAAACTCGCATGTTGTGGACTGTTGCACGGCTGGGACGGTCTCTGTAGCCACAAACTTCTCCCTGTGGCTATTTCCTACAGCTGGGTTTGGGAGACGGAGCAGGGCAATTGCCGTCACCAGAATGCATGAGAATCTCCTCCTTAGCCAGGAGGCCAGCAAAGAGCCCAGGAAACTGTTCCCCTTAAATAGTTAAACGGCTGCCTCTCGACAAGCACAATGTCACATTGAATTTGAAACAGGGAACTTTTTATATTTTCCCCCTGATTGTGCTGGCACCTGGCAGATGCCTATTTACCACAGGCATCAATACACATAGTAATCAAAGGAAATCAGAGGCACAGATTAGCAACAGCTGCAAGTCATTAGTGGCAGCCATGGGAAAGCACAGCTCTGCACCCAACTTCGAAATAACCAATATGAGTATTTCAGAGCATGAGGGTTACCGCAGGGCACTCTGCGAACACCAGAGAAAGCAAACAATTGCCTTGCTTGTCTCTCGAGATGGCTTCTTCCCTCTCCCAAAGGCAGCGCCGTGTTATCGATGAATCAATCACGCTTTATTGGCCCATTGAACGTTAACTCTTTGGGAGACTGAATTTTGCTGATTGGGAGTTGCCAGAGCTGGAGAACGGGGTCTCTACTTGTACAAATTTTCTAGTGATTTTTCAGTTTCTCTGGGCTGTTTGCTACCCTGATTGCTGGTATCTTTGGCAGTGTCTTGACACAAGTGAGAGCTTGGGATCTCTGAGAGTTAATGCTCATTTTACAGTAAGTTTTATTGGAGCTAGTGTGGAGCAAAAGCTGACCAAAAGACTTATTTGTATATCTGATTTCTTTAGTCAATTCATTTTAAACCAGAATAGAGTCCAAATTTTATTTAAAAACTTGGTGTTGATTGAAATTTCCATTGCAGATTTAGGCAGCTTGGATTTCTATTTTGATCAGTCTCCGGAAAAGCCGATTTTACTTCAAAGCCTCTCTGACTCTTGCAGGAGCAGGAAGCTGCTGCCCTATTAATAGAGAGAGCAGAATCCAGCATCGTCGAGGTGCAGCCACTCCCCAGCAGTCCGTATGTGCCTGGCTGTACATGCCCTCCTTCCTCCCTCCCTCGGCAGGGCTTTCACCATCGCAGGTGCAGCACCCAGCTTGCGTGTGTTGTCTTCATGGTCCATGACAAGTGCTTCCCAGTGCTGCCTGCCTGCCTTGCCCCTGCCAGACAGGAAGCCCATTCATGCCTCCTGCTTGCCCAGCTCTTGGCCACCACCATGAGGAGTGGGCATGTGTGAGGGGGTTGGCAGCAGGATGTACTAATGCTGATCTCCAGTACTTCAAAGTACACCTGCGGCTTCTCCTGCCTTTTCTCAAGGAGGGAAACAAGAGGAAAAAAGGATGGGAGCAAGGAGAATAGTTGCAGAGGCTGGAGAAATGGCAGGCTGCGGGGAGAGAAAAAGACCTTTCCAGAAAGGCTGCCTTCCACAGCCAGCCTGGCCCCCGTAGCCCCGGGATCTCCTTCCAGCTCCAAAACCTTCAATTGTTCTCAGCTCCCCACCTGCATCTCCCACCACAGACACAGACCTTATTTCTTGTCTGCAGTTCTAAACCTCACCCAGCTTCCTCCAAACTCTTTCCCCCTATGTTCTCTTTGCTGTTATTGGTAAAGTTGAATTTGGTTTCCCCAGGAATAACAGGTAGTCATAGATTCACGATAACATTTATGGGGAGGCAAAAGTGAAATTTAGCCTTGTCTCCAAAGGCCTCTTGAGCTGACTCTGTAAACAATATGGAATGCGCAAACAGAGCATTAAAGGTAACAAAGAAAATTACAGTTTTAAAGTAAAATAAAAGTGAATAGTCTCAAAAGATTAAGCACATTGCAAGTGCTTGCATCTCCTAGTGCTAAGATGAAAGCAAGGAGAAAAGAGGGGTGGAGAAATGTTAGTTTTGCTGCTGCCCCAGTCCCACAGCTGTTTCCATTTGTAAAATAACGACTTTAGGATCACAAAAGTCTGTAGTGAGCAAGACAGGTGTTTGTGGTAGGAGCTTCGCTGCTGCTAGCTGCACGAAGTAGGATGGCTTTCTGCATGGTGACTAGGGGAAGCAGCGTGGTTTTGGGAAAAGTCCTAGGTAAGTGCTTGTTTTTAAAGGAGTTTTTGATTTGCTGTTATGTTTGTGAAAGGGACTAGTAGATTGCTTTTTTTTCATTCTTATTTTTTGATAAAATTTGTGAGTAAAGGAAGCTACAGTTTTCTGAAGAGCTGGGTTTTTTCCTGTGTGTCTGCTTTCTGTCTTCAACTTGGGTGTTTAAGTGCTTTACTTGCCGAGGTACAAGTCACACTGATTTTGTTTCAACGTTGTCAAGCAAGCCTTTCCTCCTGTGATTCAACTCAATGTAGTCTCACTGGCTGGCATTCAAAATACGCTGTGCTATGCTTACTTGTGCTGCCCAGGTGCTCTAGGCTCTTCTCTGTCTTTGCAATTCATTCTGTATCCCGTTCCAGCTAAATGTGCTAATCCAGACATGTGCTGGCTAATAATCTGAGAACAGTAGAGGACAATTTGTACCTACACTGTGAGAGGGGCTTTGTTGTCAAAACTGGCAAATAGACATATAAATATTATGCCTTCATGGAAATTAACTTCCTATCTTCTTGATATCCACCCCCCTCTTTTTTTTTTTTCTTCTACCTATAACTGTCAAGCCTATATTGAAAGCACCATAGCCCATCTCTGAACTATTAGTACAATCAGTGCTTGTGTGCAAACAAAGTCAAAGGAAAGGCCAGCAAAATGGTAAGGGTGCTAGAAAATCTGCATATGAGGTGAGATGTAAAGAGGTTAGTGCATTCAGTGTATCGGAAACAGACCGAGGGATAATTCGATCATTATGTATAGGTACCTATACCTGGAAAAGGTAGACACCTTTTCCAGAACAATTTTTCTGTGAAAGAGCTGATGCCAGGTCCCTGCTGGTTGTGTGAGTCTTGATAAGAGAGATGGTGATCCAAGTATTTGAATAGTGCAAACACAGGAGCAGCTCAGCAGAGAAAAGCTTCACTTGCAGCTTTAAAAAGGGAGAGGGGAAAAAAAAAAGCATGTGGCTTTTTTTTAATGATAAGGTTGTGTGTGGACACAGCGACTGCTTCTTAGTACAAGGATCCCTTCATTCATCACCATCTTTGTGGATCTTCAGGAAAGAAGGGTTTCTTTTGACATGATGGCTGTGCTGTGATTCCTGTTGGGGCACAGACTGCAGAAGAGATATCAAGCTTCACTCCTGCTTGCCAGAAAGGGCTTTTCCCTGCTTGGGGAACTGGTAGGACTTGTTCTCCTGTTTATTTACCTCTTTTTTTGATTTTTCTGTGAAATGCCCTGGTCAGCAGAGCTATCCTTAGGGGCAGAGCTCTGGATGGGGGATTCCATACCCTGGAGGTGGGGCTGATTACATACTGCCCAGAGTCAAAATGATGTGTGGGGTCAAGTGGTGAAGACCTTAAGGCTTTGTTTGCCTGCCTTTGCGATATAGGACATGAATTGCCTTTTCTAGTCATCCAAATGTTGAATTGCCTTTTCCAGTTGTGTCTCAGCTATTGCATTCCCAGCTATCACAGGGCTGTGGGGTTTGGTAATGCCACCAGCCCTTCCACCTCTTTGGGATGCATCAGCAGCAGTGTAGGCTCTTGGATCAACCTTGCAAAAGTTCAAAACCAGCGCTTTGTGGGTGACATGCAACACTCTGGCAGAGGTAGGGTAAAGTGGTCTATCAGACCACTATTCTTATTGGCACTGAGGCCAGTGTCACATATGAAATATGAATCCTACGTTAAAGCCCTTAATTTCCATGTTTCAGATTCTGTGTAAAAATGTAGAGTTGGGTATTATCTTTTGTAAAAAAATGCTACAGGTGCCCCCGGTAGTTTGCCTGTACTTGGTAAAAAAGGCAGCTCCTGTAGGTTATGTATGTATCATACATGCAGAGCCCGCAGAGAGATGGGGCTGTGAAAATGGAAAGATGACACTTAGCATCTCTTCTGTAATTCATGATTTTTATGCTAAAACCAAGTTACTCAATGTTTTCAGCTTTTTAATTTTGAAGCCCTTTCCCTAGTCTGCACCAATGAGTAGATGAGAAGAGTAGTGCATACAGATTTGATAAGCCTCAGAAGTAAACTGGGACCTGGATTTCTGCTGAGCGATTTTGGTCAGTTCCCCCTTAAAAACTAAAGGCTAAAGTTTATCACCACAATTGCAATTCTTTCTTCACCTCAGTACAGAAGTAAAAGGGTACATGATGTTTTGGTCATTTTATTCTCTATTGTGCTTTCCAAGTTACCTAAGTGGCACTTAGAGACATGGTTTAGTGGTGGACTTGGCAGTCTTAGGTTTACGGTTGGCATCGATGATCTTAAAGGTATTTTCCACCCTAAATGATTCTATGATTGTAGCCCTGTTAGCTGGGAAATGAAACCTGTCATAAAGTGTTCAGACTGATTTACTTGTATGAGGTCTGTCACACACAGGTTGCTAATTTGTGTCTCAAAAAGTGCTTGATGGGGAGCGGTGGTCCTCACCCAGCCTAGCCTAGTGGAGGCAGTCAGAGCTGTGCTTGGTCCGGCTCCTCGCTCCAGGGACTGCAGAGGAAACTTGGGTTTCTGAGTTTAGTTGCTGTGAATAATGTCCAAGTTGGATGGCTGAAATTGGTCTAAGAGGATACTATGAATACCTGTCTTTATGTAGCGCTGGCATCTCTGTTCAGGAGGGCCTTGAATGGAGCATCTATACTGACTTAACTGCTTTTCACATCTGTTGGAGGGTGTATGTGTGTACCCTTTCAGGTCAAGAAAAAAGATTTTGTAGAAACCTCGCTGTTAAAATGACTAGTTGCTCAGGATTAAAAACCAGAACGATTCCATTTTCCACTCCTGACAAGGATCTCTAAGTCTCCATGAGCACAAATACTCAGGAAAGACTATCTTGTTCCTTCCAGGGAGTTGTAGTGTCTTTGACAAATCACAGGTTTTTTTTCCTTTAAATAAAGCCCTGGGGTGCTTTGCAAGATGCTCGCGATTCTGATTCACCGTGTGAGTGTGTTCATACGTGCAGGGGGAATGAGGCTGTGTTGCACGTAGCCCTAGAGGCCTCATTAAATTGTGATGTGTGGTGTCACATTTCAAACCCGCAGTTCTTGCTGTCCCTAGTTTAAAACTTGATGCAAATGATGAGTAACGATGGTCCAGAAGCTGTCTTGATAAATAACGTGCAAAAGAATGGCTGAAATGATCTCAAACAGCCACTTGTTTTATGTCCTTGCATTTTTTAGTTGCTCAACCCCAAGACCGTTGTACTTGAGTTGTCAGAGGTGTGATGCACCCTTTACCCCCCTCCAAAATACAAAGCAGCAGAACCTAGTAAGCACTTTGGAAAATGCTCTGGATGACTAACGTGCGACTGGCTGGGATATGTTTGGTCATGTCTTTACACTCATTTGTGTTTCCTCAGGAAATATATCAGTGCTGTTCTGATGAAGGTCAGCATCTGTTTGTACTCATTTAACTAAAAGAAATGTATTGAGAAGGTCAGCAGCTCTCTTAGACCTGAGAGAATAATTAGCAATGAATAATTCTACTATGCAATTGTATTTTTCCCCTATTTGTTAATTATCTGCAGCCAACTTATAAAATGTGTCAGCACTAAAAGAATTATTCACGAATAACTACTCGGCAAATAGTTTGAAAGTGTGATGGCAGGTGGTATGGAGGTGGCATGTTCCCTGCCTGGAGGAAGGCCAGCAGGGTCACGCCGTGGTAAAGGATGGGCAGGACACATGGTATTGGGCTAACCTTGGTGCAGAGCAGAGGCTTCCCTTGGCCACACGCGATTACTGTCCTTTCTGCTCCAACCGGTAAAAGTCCATGGTTATGATAATTTGCATTTTGACATTTTGAGTGAAAGCTATACCTGAAGTTATCAGTCTGCTGACTTGGCCAGGTCACTCTCCTTTCTTTGGATGCTGGTGACTTGCAAGATTCAAAGTGTCCAAATACAGTTGTGAAATTTATTCATTGTGGGTCAAATGTGTTCTGTATCTACTTCTGCTTCAGCCCCTTTGGTGCTGAGCCAAAGAATATGCATGAAGAAGATGGAAGAATGATGTGCTGGTGGTGGTTTAGTGAATGGCTGGCTCATGGAAGGCTGAGTTGAGATGTAGGATTTGCACCACAAATTAAATTATCTCTGCTTTGAGCGTGTCTGCAATTCTTCTTGTGAAAGAGAACTATTAGAAGTATCTGTCTACATCAAGTTCAGGTCTAAGTCTGTTCTCATATGAAACGTTCATATGAAACAGGGATATTAATACTTGCTGATCTGTGTACTCAGTATACTGCTCTTAAATAATGACAAGCAAGCTGTTTTTACAGTGACTTAATAGATTTAACTGATGCAATTTCTGACTTGGCAGATCTCAGAGGAGAAAATAAGTCTGTATCAAAGCCAAAAGTGTGTTTTGTCATTTTTTTTTTCCAAGAAGAAATAAAACACTCTTATGTCAAAATTATGATGGTTATTGTGAAATGGTATGTTTTCTGCTTAATGGGACTTACAGGCAATGTCTTTGTGGAGTTTACCTCATTGGTTTTAAGCTCCTGACTTTGTGCGTGACTGGATACAGCAATTTGTTAACTTTTGCTGTTCTTGCGTGTGTCCTTTTTCTGGGGGTATCTAAAAGTCTTGACAAGAAAGGCACTTTCTATAGAGGTAAAAGATAAGTCTGGCCCTATCTAGATTAGACTTTAAACTTCAGGGGCATAATTTAAGGAGGACAAAGATGTAATGTTAATGAAATGAGCTCAAGTACCGGCAATCAAGTTAATTCCTCAGGATATGTTTGATCAAGTATTACACTGACTAGTAAATAACCCTCCACCTGCACAGATTTCTTTTAAATTTTGTTTGCATAGTTTATGCTTAAGTGGATTTAAGATATCTTCAGAATAATCTTGATGAGAAGAGGCTGCCAGAGGACAAGAACAGTCTTTCCTCATTCGTTTACTCTTTCCACAGCTCAGAGAATCACAGCTAATTGATACTGTTTCCATTTTAATTACACATAATTTTTCTGTTTTGCTACCCAGGGAGCCAGGAGAAGAAAACAATACTCTGTCTACACGCAAATCTTCCAATCAACAATTTAAAACCTTTATGTTCCCAAATTTGTTCTTTTTATTTCAAAATGAAAATGCACGTGCTTGGGCAGGTCCTTAGAAGTTTTCGTTGAGTGGGGATACTGTCATTGAAGATCAGACCTGTAATTTAGTGCAAGAAGCTTCTACCTCCCTCCTTCCCTTTCCCTGTGTACTGGGGTTCAGGGTTGACGTTCATGGCTGATGTCAGTGTTCCCATATCCCATATTTTTAGGAAGAGGCGTCCCACAAACAGAGGTGGTTGTGGTCCGCGTGCCTCTTGTGGTTTAATTGAGTCCTCTTCCATGCTGTCACGCTCCACCTTCAACCCTGTGCAGGAAGGGCTGTATCTATACTTTGGTAAATGCTGTGGTGCAGGTATGTGGGATGTTGCATTGCTTGAACTGGTTGCTGAGGGAAAGAGTGACTATGGACACAGAAGGACAGCATGGGGAAAGTTAGTGGCTTCAGGAATGTGGGAACTGATACTACAAAGTGGAAGCCAGAGGGAGTTTTCCTGTGGACTTGGATGGAACTTTCGGGGAGAGAAAACTTTTTTGTGGGGGTTGCTGGAGTCAGGCATGTTCACAGGAGAGGTATCTTCCCTCCTTTGGCAGTGGAGACAGCAGAGCCCTATGCAAAAAGGCAGCTTTTGGAGGGGACATGCTGTAGGGAGGAGGAAAGGGGGAAGGCTAAGAAATATTTTTAGTAGAGAACTGCTGATATTTCCATGCATGATGGCAAAGCCTGCCTGCTCCAGTTTGGAAAAGTAAATATTGGCTGTGGGAACAGTGCTCCTGATGCGCTGAATCTCCTTTCCTAATGTTAGTGGGCTCAACCCTGTGGACCTGAGGCTCGTGTTTGGTTAATCTAGAGGCTTCAGAGGGTAGGAAAGCAAAGCTGCTTTGATGCCTTGCCATACCTTTTCTGATCAGCCAGGCACCAAGTATGCTCCCTAAGCAAAATCAGGCAGTTTGTGCCCCAAGCAAGCCTTAATGACTTGAACTGTGCTTTATGATGAAGAGCTGAAAGCTGTGGTCCTATAATGTGACAAAAATACTGAGGTTTTTAAAGAAACCATTATACAACGTCAGCTATGCTTTTCCTTTTGCAGAAGAAACTTTTACAGGACAAGTGGAGCAGTCGAGTCTGGTTGTTTGGAAGAAGGATGGGGTCTCCTGGCACCTTAGGGCACAGAGGTGGAAAGCCACCACTCAGAGTGAGCCCAGGGTGCTGCGGGTCTGCTGGGCACAGTGGGGCTGTGCTGTGTGGGACCTCCCCACCTCCCGTGGCCAGGATGCCCTTTTGTCCCAGGGTCTGTGACATCTCTCATCTCTCTCCTTTCCTTCCCCTTCTGTTTTAAATTCTTGCAAATCCATCTGTTCATACCAAGGCTGGTGACTAATGCAGAAACTCTTATTAGGTCAAAATAGCTGAAATCATACGGCAATTACACATGCACGCTCACATGCACGCAGAAGGGTTGTTCCTCCCTCCCTGCACCCCCTTTCCCCATCTCTGGAACAAAACATTCCCTCACTGCTCAGAGGGCTGGAGCAGCTGCCCAGCTGGCAGAAGCAAAGATGTTAATGCTGTCAGTGAAAGGATGAGTCACTTTGCAAAAGTTATTTAGGAGGGTTACCCTTTTCGTCCCCTTTCCCCTCCAGCCACTGAGCCTTTTGGGTTCATCAGATGCTGGAGGTCTGCATCGGCTGCTGCCCGCAGAGAGCACAATGAAGGCTTTTCAGGGCAAGAAGGCTCCTGATGGGAGTCACAAAAACAACTGGTCCTGTGCTTGACACTTGGTCTCCAGAAAAAAGCTTTTGCCTGTCTTGGAAGCATGTGATACTAGCTCCATGGCTGCCGGTCTTTCTCTCGGTCTTTCTCCCTTCCTTCCATGGGAGTTATCAGTGTGTGAGGGGAATTGAAAAGTAAAAGGCATAAGGATAACAGAAAATGATGGCATATTTAACTTCTGGTTCTTATTTTTTGGAAATAGGTCACGAAAAAGCTGTCTTCTTCCTAGGAAAATCATGCTTCTCTAAGCTCTCTGGAGGATGCAGATCTCTTCCAAGACCCCTGTCTAGCTGAGACCCCTTCCATGCCCTGAACCTTCTCCTCCTGAAGGTGACTGATGTTTGCTGCCTCTCCAAACTCCTGTGGGACCAGAGTGTCCCAGGAGCCAAATCTTGCACGAGCACCACTTGCCCCCTCAGCAAGAGCTTGGCAATGTCCTCCTGAGTCAGCATCAGGTTTGTCACAGGGCAAACTTGGCTTGTTCATACTTTCAACTGGGAAAAGCTCTGACCTTTGGGAAGGTAGTGTTTGAGAGAAAGCTGGAGGTCAACTGCTGTGAAGGCTGGTATTGGTGTAGACTTTGTAGTTTTGCTTATTAAATATCTTCTAGCAAAGATAGAATAAAGGTCTATCTATCCTGACCATTCATTATGCTTTTAAATTATCTCTCTGAACTTAGAACTGCTGAATGGTTGCCACATCTGTGCCGGTGCATGCTCACATGCATGCTGTGAGAGAGACCGAGCTCCATGGTTCCCCATCTGCAGAGCATGGCCCATCAGGCTTAGAGCTGTGCTGAGCAGGCGTGGTCTTCCCTGTGTGGCCTGAACCACCTTAGGTGAGGATATCCTCTCCAGAGTTCAGGTTATTAATGTTAAAACTAAGCTGTGGCTGGGGTCGCACCGATGAGGTTGGACTGGAGGTTGTTCTAGTCTCTTCTGTGGTTTGCAGTGTGTAAAGTGGGCATGCGCATGACATGCATGGATCATCTTGTGCGTCCTTCTTCTCCTCATCTATAGCACCTATGAGAGGCTGCTGAAAACTTTCCATCACTTCTTAATGTCTATAGTGTCCGCATCTCCTAATGTGTGTCAGCAAGTTGCTTTGGCTGCTAGGAAGGCTCAGTTTTCTTGATTAAAAGTGTCATAGGTCTAGAACTTACAGGATTATTTTTAAAACTTACAGCATTACTTTTAAATGTAGTAGAGGACAAAAAAAAAGACAAAAAAAATCAAGGCATGCTTGATGACAATAGTTCTGGCTGGGCAGAGGAGGAAAACTCAGAATTAAATCTTTTGTTGCTTTTAACGCTTAAAATGTTTTGACATTTTCCATCATTCCTTTAGAAATGTTTCTTATCACTTTTTAAGTGATCTACTCGTGACAGACAGGAATGCAGTCCCTTCCAGACTGTGCCACCATCGGAGAAGTGTTGGCTCACAGTACTGCTGTGGCAGAGACTTCCACTGATACCCAGTTGCCTGTTCCTTTCTGAGCACCCTATGCCCTTGCTGAACAGCTAAATATAGCTGGTTAATCCCACAATTAGCTTGTTAATTTTTTTTATTTTTTCTAGATGATCTGATGTTGATATAACAAAAAGAAATCCTTATTTCTGAAAGCCAGGAAAGCATGTGTGTGTGTGTACATGTTTTCCTCCTTTTCCTCCCTCCCCCACCATTTACCTAGTATACAAAGGTAACTGTTTAATTTTTGGTAGACAACTTGAAATTCTGGTGTTTAAAAATGGCAAGTAACCTAGTTAAGCAATTTTGGGTATATCAGTGGGGAAGGATGGTTTCTTGATGGCGTTTTAATTAATATCTCTGATAATATGTTCCTTCCCTTGCTACCCCCCTGGAAAGATACCCATAAGTTGACCATGAAATAGCAAGTGACTAAGTGTACTGACAGAAGAATTACAAACCCAGAACACTCATCAGCGGCAAACCAGTCTTGTGTCATTTTGTGGGTGTCTAATTGGCCCGGTGTAAAATACCAAATTAAGCCTGAATATTCAGATTAGAAGACTAAAATAGCCTCTCCCAGAAGTTTATTCTGTTCTCTGATATTTTTGTCCTATTTTCAACCTTTATAGAGGTGACACATCCCCACTCAGCGTTACTGGCTGCGTATTGTCAGTCTGGAGTACTGGCGCTCCATCTGTGAGCTCCAGCTAGCAGCAGGTACTGTAAATCATAGAGATTCATGACAAGGCTGTGAAGATTTCTGAAGGACAAATTGCAGTATCTGTGTAGAAAATTACCATATCTAGTAATCAGGAGCGGCTCTTGGTTTGTCAAACGCTGCTGTGATAACGTTGTTGGGTGATACTTCAACTGTTGTGAAGTAAATATATAGAAATCACGTGTGCATTCATGTATGTTTTGCAGCTCCTGTCTTCCCCATGCATTCACTTTCACGCTTGCACATACGCTTGTTGCCTCCAGAGGAGCTGAGCTGAAATGGAGCATGAGGCTGTTTCTGCACTCTTCTGACATTATTTTTCTTAGATTTGGGAATGGAGAACGTTGAGTCACCCAAAAGCACGTGGCCCCACACTGCTACAGGCTGCCAGTAGCTCAGATGAGAGGGACCACAGGGTAGTGGGTCCAGCACGTAAATAGCTGTGGCCTGGAGGGCTTCCAGCCTTTGATGCCACAGGCAAGTTTGCTTTGTGCTGTTGTCCTTGGAGACTCAGTTTGGCTAGTTTAGAAGTGGATGCAATTTGGATTCAGATGGGCACCTTTTGCATGAGTGTTCAGTTTTGTTCCTGCTAATACCATAGGTCTTGGGTGTCCTATGGGATGACAATGGCTGAGTGGTCCCAGCTGGTAGAGGCTGCCAGCAGAAGGTTTTGGGAGTCCAAGATCTAGAATGAGGCTAAGGGCGACCATCTGGATGGAAAGGGTTAGACAAAGGGACCAGCCCATCACGATGACTGGCCATCAGCCCAAAGTAAGTAGTCGTCACTGTAGGATGTGGTGGAACAGGGCTTATGGAAGATCATTGCTTGTGAATCAAATTCAGCAAAGTCCAGCTCAGTCAATGTAAGCGCTACAGTACTGATGGTCAGAGCTGCCCCCGCATATTGTGTGTGGGGCTGCCAGTGCTGGCCTGGGTGGGTGGGAAGGTCAAGGGTGACCGGGGATGGGGTGAGCCTTGGGACCTCCCTGTGCAGCCTCTGCTTGCACAACCCTGCTCCAGCCCCTTGAATTCAGGTAGTGTGCAGAGATATCCTTGGGCTAATGTGAATGTGCTCAACACCCATTTGCAGTGATCTGTGCCTGGAAAAACTGCCCTGCCATGTCCCTCAGTGAATCCTTGGGACATCTGTATGTGCCTCGATTTATCTTCCATGTTTCCGCCTTCATGTGAATTCTCGAGGGAGATAAGGAACGAAGCTGTTCCTAGAAATGCCACTGCAGTTACATGTCTCTTCTCTTAACTGGTGGACTCATCCTTGCTTCTTTTTGATGCCAATGTTAACACGCCTTTTGGCTGTAAGGGGATTTTTTAGACTTGTTTAGAAGAATCTCCTCCCTCTTCCCTGTGCACCACTTGCTGTGGGGAAGAGTGCAAACCCACAGGTACCGAGTGTTTTACTTCAAAGACTTTTCAGTTGACATTTTTCTGTCCCACCAAGAACCTGGGCTCAGCCCAGGGCAGCACTGCAGTGCAGGGGGCAACAAATGCATTGCAAAGGGTTTCTGTGCAGTTCCTGAAGCCTGTGCTATGTGGGGCACTCTAAGTAATGAAGCATCATTTTGCTTTTGGGATACCAGTTTGCAGCCTAGTATGAAGACTGTGCATAAAGCCATGAGAGAAGGGCACATATGTGTGTCCACATGCATCGAATCTCCTTGCTTGGGCTGCGTTGCTGTCCTATGCAAGACTTTCATGCAAAATATGTTTGTGTCCTTGGTGTGCCTGCTGTGTGCCTCTTGAAAACAGGAGAGAGACGTGACTCCTTTAGGGCTGGCCCCACTCCAGATTTCCTGGAGCCCCAGATGTGCCCCACAGAGCACCCTCACCACCACCACTGAGCACTGCTCTTAATGTTTCTGGCACCAAAATACAGCAGTTAACTCCTGCCTCTTCCTTCCACCTCCATCCACCATGAAGGGGCAGGAAAGGGGCGGGAGGGGGGTAGGAACAAAATCCAAAAGGCACATACATTGAAGGAGAAACTTCCTCCTACCACCTTGAGCTGTGACCAACCTGCTTGCCGCCCCGCTGCCCCAGAGGGGTTGTTTTTGGTGGTGATGCTTTCGGCACTGTGCCTGACAGCAGCCATTCTCTTCAGTTTGCTGCTCCTGAAATGTACTTCGGGAAAACTGCATTTCTGAGCCCAGTTCAGAGGAGTGTTTCCACTTAGGACAGCATTTAATTGCATGTTGGAGTCAAACTGAGATTGAGTGGGACTTGAGTGATGCTTAAAGAGAGGGGATATACAGCCGAGACCTGGATCTCATTTGCAGGCTGTAACTGCTCTGTTGCACCAAGCAAGACCTGCAGCTGAGGCAGGCCTGATCCCTCTCTAAAGTTAGTGGATGGATACAAGGAATGAAAATGGGGATGACCATCCCTGTCAGGGCAGGAGTTTGAATTTCGTTGATCCTGTGTCCTGCACCCCAAGGGCATCAGTGTGTGCAGGCAGGAGTGACCATCCCCATCCAGCTGCACGGGTCTGTCCCTGAACCTCTTCTTAGCTGAGGTGCTGGCTCTGGACCCCCAGACATGATGTGGGGTGCTCCCCAGAGAGGGGCCAGAGCTGTGGCTTTGGGGGGGGGGGGGGGGGGGATGTAGAATGGGAAGGAAGCCCCACACAGGGACTGCATTAGGGCTGTTGCGGGAAGAGGCAATAGAAAATAACTCCTCTTGTTCGTGTTCCCACAGAGATTTCATAGAAGGTTTATGCTGTCGACTTCCTTTTCCTAGCGCAGTGGGAACTTTGGGCCCCTGGGGACCATGTGTGTGTGACAGAGACCAAAGGAAGGGTGTGGGAAACATGGTTTCTCCTATAGGTCCCTGCTGGGAAGTATTCCCAACGAGGTCTCTTTGGCTCTCTTCTTAGCCCAGAGCATAAGATATAAACGTGGCTTTGCTTTCCTCCAGTTTGAGTAGCTCTAGGTGGTTTAGGATTGACCCTATGGCAAAGGGTGAGGGTCTGGCTTTGCCCGTTGTATAGGTGGGCTTCAGTCATACATCTCGTTGCCAAGGACAAGGAGTTTTGAAATTGTGTTTTTTGGTTTTGGCATCTAGTATCAGAAATGTAGTGTGGCCAAAACTCGTAATTTTCTCTGCAGGGGGGCAAGCCCAAGAAAGCTTTCCAGTGAGCTTGTTTGCTTCTACAGGTTTTTATTTTCAGTTTCAACAAGTAAGTTGAACAAAAGTGAGTAAGGACTGGAAACCTCACGCAAGTCTGGTTGGAGAAAGCGTGCAATTCCACCACTGAAGTAGTGTTTCCTAAAATAACAACCTCGGGAACCTCTGCAATCTGTTTCCCTGTCTCTTACCCTTTTACAAGAACTGAGAAGTCTTTCAGCATTGTGAAGCAAGGCTGCGAAATAGCAACCAGAACAAGAGTGCCTCAGTCTCTCGCGCTCTATCCGGGGACCTATTGGGCTATTATTAGCAGGGGATACCAAATACATTTTGTAAATATTTGAAAAGCCTTGCCAAGTGGTGTTGCAGAGAGACATGCTCCTTTATGAGCCACGCAATCGTGAAACCCAGGCAAAACGCAATGAAAGAGCCGGAGCAGTTCGCATTTATCATCCTATTTTGTTCTTGTCTGTGTAACGAAATGTGCTCGTACACCTCTTGGGTCAAAGCTGAAAATCTTGCCCCTAATTCTTGGCAGAGGGGGTTTCTTTGTAAGTGGAGATTGGGCAACTGGGCTCCTGAACCCCCGGCCTGGGATGCGGTGGTCTCCCGGCACACACCTCCAAAGCTGGGCTCCAGGAGCTGGTCTGAGAAATCAGCCCGCTCCTCCAGTGTAAGGCGAGGTGCCTAACTTTCGGGGGGTTTCCTTAGAGCCTCCTCTTGTCCTCTTCCAGCGCAGGAGGAGTACCCGCAATCTCGGTTTCCATCGCTAGAGGGAGGGAAACTACACGGAATTATCACCCCCCCTCCGCTCCTCTCCCATCTCCCCCTCCGTCTGTCCGTCCGTCCGCCCGCTCCAGGCCGGGCAGCAAATGCTCTTCTAGCATGTTTTTGTGAGGAACACGTAAAAACGTGGTAGGTGGGCTGTTTGCCTTTAATGGTAGCAAACCAGGGGTTGTGCGCATCCTCGAAGGTTGCTGCGAGCAGGGTCTGGGAGCTGTGCTCTGGGAAGCTCTGCATAGCCCCGGGGACCCGCTGAAGGAGGGGAACGCAAGGGCAAGGCAGGCTGCAGGCATCTCCAGGGCCGCCAGCAAGTTCTGGCCACGCTCTCTGGGGTAATTTTTGTGGGAAGTGAAATTGTAACGCAGTGATGAAGAAGTCGCGTCCCATCCCTGGGGTAACTCAATTGGTGGGCGAAGGGCTGAGAGAACTTAACGCACGCCATGGGGTGAAGGCATCTGAGCGAATTTAGCACATGCCATGGGGTGAAGGCATGTGCTGAACGCCATACAGCAGTGTGTTTGCACCCTTCTGAACTGAGGGGGAATAAGTGCCTTATCTCCCCAAATATATTCTCCTTCAAAATGCCTGTGGGCTCTTGTACATCTTTTAGCTTCAAAATCTGTGATGTGGCCAGTTTAGTGTCGCTAAACAAATCAAACCATTCAAAACAATACAGCGTAAGGACTGTTCTCACTCTCTAACATATATTTAAAAAGCTAATTTAACAAAAAAAATCTTTTAACAAAAGCAAATGGTGATAGAAACTTAGGGATATTCTTGAAGCAGTGCACCATAGACACTTTTCTGTTTGAAAGCATAGTAATTTTGAAATTCATTCAAGAGAAACATAACAATTTCAACCTAGGAATAGGAACACAGTTGTAAAGTCAACCTGCTCCCATGGGAAGTACTAAAGAACAACTTTATTGCTTTCAGAACCTATTTCATGAAACCTGGTAGCTCTTTACCAATCCCTCCTAGACTTGGGGTTATGAAGCTAGGTAAGGTCACCTTTCTTCACTAGAATGGCACTGACTAGCTACGGTGTTTTTAGCTTCATCTGCTGAGGGGACCATCCATCTCCCCTACAAGACGTGGAAGGGTGAAAGCAGGCATGTTGGAATGAGCTAGTGCCTCTGTAAGAAAACCAAGGGTGCGTCTCTGTTCTCGATTTTCTTATGCTGGCCATGGTCGTAGCACCGTGCTGTATAGCGCTGGAGGCAAGGGTGATGGTCATAGCACTGTACTGTACAGCACTGCAGGCAAGGGTGTTGTCATCTCTTGGGAGACTGTTGCTCCTGAGGGGATGCTCGTGAGGGATGACAGTAGAGTGATTTTTCTTTTTTTTTTTAATAATATTTAAAATGAAAGAAAAAAGGTAAGACAATTCATTGCAACATGGAAATAATTCATAATAATAAAAAAAGACATAAAACTGACCAAGAATGAATGTGACTGTGACTCAAGCCTGAATAGAGGAAAAATGGAGATGGTAACAAATCAAAAGTGAAAAGGCACATGTGTGGGTTTGTGTTTGGTCTTTTTTATTTTTTTTTAAGTACAGGCTATTATATATTGTGGGTAGCAGTAGGAAACAAACAAACAAAGTCCATACTTTTTTTTTTTTTTTCTTCCTTAGTGAAAGGAAGCACAACTGGTGCAGGACTCTAACTCTGGAAAAAATTGAAAGATGAAACCATAATGAGAGCTTCCTAATCTGTGACTTGGAGGTGGTCACACTTGTAACTGTCTGGGTCATTATCAGGAAGGGAAAAGGACAGGGTAGAGCAATATTGAACATACTCCCCCCTTTATCTTTTGATACTAAAAGAAATGTGCACATCCACTATGTGTGAAATGTGGCTTCTAGCAGTGAAAACAACATGGAAGGGCTGAAGCAGCAGTAGGTCCTGGTGGGACGGGACACCGGGGTGGTGGGTTGTGCTTTGGGCTCAGCCTTTCTCAGGGAAAGCCTCGGCCGGCTGCAGTGTTGGATGGGGCTGGCAGCAGTGGAAAGGAGGCAATTTTCTTCATTGAAAGCCTACCCAAGCATTGCCGGCGGTCGGGAAGAGAGGACGGGTTCCAGGAGGGGACGAGTGCCCGAGAGGAGGGTGTGCCAAAAAGATCTGGCTGGCAGCAGAGCAGCTGGCCTCTGCTGCTAATTCAGATTGGCTGGCCCAGGAGGATCCTAATTACAGCACAACTGCTGTCTCCATAATCGCTGCGGCAGGAGCGGCGCGGGCCATAAGGCACCGAAAGGGACCTGGATGTGGCAGCAGAAGATTATTAGAGTTACTGAGCTCTGTCCTGGCCACTAAGTCGCACAAAACCTACCAGATGTCAGGGAGGAAGAAATGGGTCATCCTCGGTGTAGGCTTGTGCAAATAATGTCATTGACTGCTTATATGAACAACGTGATTACATAGCGAGGCTGGGTTATACCCTACTGAGGGTGTTCATGGGGAAAGCATTGGAAATGCTGCGAGTCTGCTTGGGCATCCGGGTCTGATTTGCAAAGCAGCAGCTACTTGTGTGGCTGATGTCTGATGTGAATAACAAAAGCTGTTCAGGCAACTCCTGGTGTCAGATGTTCCCTGTGTACCACTAACGATGGCCATTCACCCACTCACACCAGGCGCTGACAGATGAAATCATGCTCGACAAAACTTGGGCCCAGAAATTATCAAGAAAAGCTGTGATGAGCAATCAGAAAACTGTTTTAGGATGTGAATGTTATTTTTTTGGATTCCTGGTATGTTCCCAAGGTCAGCTTCTTCAGATGTATTTTGAAATCAAAATAGTAAGCTCAGGCAACAAGCTTTCAGAGGGGGCGCATCAAAGCAGAGGTGATCTTTGTAGTACGGGCAGTTTGTTGGCAATCTGAAGTTACTGCTGATGCCCGTTGCTTTTAGGATCTAGGGTAGGGGTGCTCCCACCATTTCCTTTGTGAGACAGAAGCATCAAAGATTTTACAATGCTCTTTTTGGAAGTGCTCCCTCAGAAAAGGACTGTGAAATGTTAAACTGCCTCTTTGACTTGCAGCCCAAGCATTTCCCGAGTGGAAAGCCTGGGACTTGGTCCCCAGATGCGAATAAGGGAAGCAGGGTGCAGGTAAAATGTTATTCCCTGCATCCTCCCACTTGCTTCCCAGCAGGGGAGAGCCCCTGGCCGCTTCCCCGCAGGCTGCGCCTGAAGCACGCGTTTCTCTCTTGTGCCAGACTTTAATCACATGCAATCGCCTTATGGATAGCCGGGGCAATAATGGTGATCTTAAACATTGCTGGATGGCTCACATTCGCTTTATCTAAGTCTGTTCACACTGTTGTGGCTTTTCTTGCTGGTGACGACGTGGCGGAGAAGGACGGAGTGAGAGAGCGAGATAGTGTGAAAGTGGGAGGCCGTGCCAAGGTGACGAGCTATTTTGCATTGGCATCTGATGGTGCTAATCAGTAACGATGTACTTTAGAAGGTGTCTTTGATAACATGCTTTAATAATTTAACCCTCCTCATATTTTTGGATATATAATTTGCATAGGGATTACAACCTGAATCTGCTTAGGTGCCTCTGGTTTCTGACACAGCAGCAGCCTTTGAATCAGCGAGCGTCTGTGCTTGCTGCTTAATCTCTGAGGCAGCCAATTTGGGGACAGAAGGAGTTTTTACTTTATCTGCTCCAAACACACTTGTACTTTATTCCTTTGTATTGGGAAAATGGGGGGGGGGAGCAAAAGCAAAAAAAAAAAAAAGCTGTGTGTAAGAGCACGTGTGTGTGTTTATATAGTATGGGAGACAGAGACAAAACTGAACAAGTGTGGGAGGGTGAGAACCTTTATTGTGCAACAAACTGATGGCACCAAATATGCTGCATTTGTTGTGAGTTAAAAGGTTTATACAAAGATTTTCTTAGTAGTGTCTAAGATCTTAATAGGGTAATTAATCTTTCTAAGTGTTAGTGCCAGATTATGGGATCAGCTATTACCCCTGGCTACAGAGTACTCCTTTGTGTGTTGCTATGAACAGGACTAAGTGATGAGACTACTCCATTTGCCAAACAAAGATATGGTTGCTGCTAGCTTGTTTATGTTTGAAATGCGTTTTCTGGTGCAGTAAGTGAAGGCGGCACCATTTCCTTGGGAATATTGGTGCCCTTTAAAATGAGCCTTATTAAGAGAAGAAGGGGATGAAGCTCTGTCGAATTTGCAGAGCTTTATAGAAAAGTGCATATATACTTTAAGAGACATAATGGAGAGCTGCTTGGTTTGGCTTTTTTTTTTCCAAGCAGGAAAATAGATAGCTAAAGTAATTGTAAGAAGCAGCTGTAGCAATAGATAAAAAGAGGTCTCTACTTAAAAACTTTTTATGGAATGCAGAAGCCAAACACTTTAGTTGAGGAATTAAAATCCAAGTTGTACTGCAGCAGGATAGGGTAAGACACAGAGAACAAGGGAGAATTTTCCTGAGAAATAGCCTTTGCTAAAGCCTGTTTATTCAAAAGGGTGAGTCAAATCTATCGGTTGTTTAATAGATAAAGGATTTTTTTTCCAGTGACATTGAGGCATGGGGGGTGGGGAATAGAGAGAGGGAAAAGTAGTATATTACCAAATGGTTGTCACTGTTGAAACAACTGGGTCATTCTGGAGAAATGGCTGCTCGGCCGAATTTTGACATCTCCTGTACTGCTGAATGAGCAACCTCTGATCAAGGTCAGCATAAACTACTCTGTCCACATCATTTAGTCTCCAGTCTAGTGAAGGCTGTCATGTTCTTAAGTGATGATAAAGGAAAACTACAGCTCCAAGCTTTAATATATACTTTAGCTGGCTTGAACCTAGGATTGCTTTTAAGCCATCCTGGAAGCAGTCACCTGTGAGTGACCGTTCACACGTGGGTGAGTGTGCTTCATGTATAATAGCACTGGTGAGGTTGTCATATGTTGAGATGAAATGCTGTGGGATAGTTCAAGTTGCTGCCATGTCAGGTTAGACTTTCTCCTAGGCACTGGGTCGGAGGACACTCACACAGGGTATGTGAGAGGAAACCTTTGCTACGTGGCTGGAGAGTTGGTCAATTTGCAGAAAACTGAAGAAAAGAGCAGTCAGGGAGGCTGGAGGAGGAGGTCTTGCTACCTTTTGCATTGCTGGTACCCATTGATGCTGATGGCGTGCCGAAAGCCCTCTAACAGCATCATTCCCTTTACAAGGGCAGGTACCTGTTACAAAGTCAGCTGGGGGATCTGGCACTGCCCTCTCATCTCTGTAGCAACCGTGGTGCTGTATGCTCTCTTGCCTTGCCTGCTGTATAATGATTTAGAGCTGAGCAATGATGAAAAGGAAAAGCTGCAGGACCTGGTTCACCCTCTTTTCAGTCTCAGTGGGAAGTTTACATTTATACAAGGCTTGGGGGATCAAGGGAGAATCATGAAATTGTGCCAAACCACCAGAATGAAGTCGTAATGCTCTGGTTTGGCAAAAGGTTGAAGCAGCATCCCCGTGGGCACATTGGGTTGATGTAGGATTGAAGGGGGTGGTCAACTAGATCCTGTAGATGTTTATTGTAGGTGGCGACATGTGTTTTCCTGGCTTGTCTTTAGGCTGAGAGGATGAAGTGCCAGCACTGCTGGTCTGGTAGGACCTGTACAATGCCAAGCAGCTCCTTGGTGGCAGCTGCTGCTGGCTGGCCATGTGCTGGGGCCCAGGGAGGTGTGTGGCACCAGGGATGTCCACCCTGCCCAGCTGCTGTGGGGGAAGGTGCTGCTTAGGTGGTGGGGAGGTCACTGATTCCTCCCACTGGGCTGCATCAGCAGGGCTACCCACGAGGGCAGAAAATGAGGGTGATGCTCATCCCATGTAACTAGGGGTAGTGGTGGTTGAAAGCCCCCTGGGACTTTCAAACCTGCTGCGCTGTAATTGCTCTAAGTGACTGGAGTATGCCTCCTAGAAATCAAATGTTTGCCTAAAAACAAGCTCCTGGCTCTGCCCTGTTGTCCCAGCACCCACGAGGCCTCTTCTCCCACCCCTAGTACAGGGACTTCTCACTCTGTGATGCTGCAGAGGTGTGCTTGTTTGTAAGTAGATGTCTTCATTGGTCAAATTATATTTACAGCTTTCTGCATTAGCTTAGACTGTCATCAGTACTCAGGATTTGTAATTTGCTTTACAAATCTCAGTTTGATTCTGGAGACGATATGCAACACAAGATGCGAAAAACTCTGAAAGAAAGTCTTTGAAGATAATTACAGCTACCTTACCACAAAGAAGCTCTGAGGGCTATGAGGGGGGAAAAAAAAATCCCTATTAATGCAGAGTTAAGATGACCCAGTTGTAGCAGAGACCTTTCCAAGTGGAAAATTCAAATCCAGGAAATACAGAATCAAGGTACATGCCAATAAAACATTAACTCTGCCCCCCTGGAGCTGGCAGTGCTCACTGGGAATTATCTGCAGCCACTCCAGCTGCAGTCACTGTATTAGCTGGAGCAGTATTGAACAGTGGGAGGATTAGCTGGAGTTTGCCAGAGCTTGGAGGGTAATAGGAAAAAATTTCAGGGTGGGTGAGAGGAGAAGCTGAATGCGCATACCTGTGTGTGTATATGCATACAGAAAGGGAAACAGCACCTATGTGCCAGGGGAAACTTGGGAATTTCACTACAGCGCTGAGATGCAGCAAAGAGACAAAAATCTAGCAACTGAGATTTAATGGCAGCAAGGCATAGGAGAATATTGACTTATGGGTTTAGTGCTGGGTTGAGGTAGGCTGTGTAGCTGGGCATGGGGTAGGTGCGTGCAGCTTCTGTTTGGTACAGCACACCTACAGCGCAGGTAGCATTAACAGAAGGAAGGTGTCAGGTGCTGTCCCGCGATGGTCATTGGTCTTTCCCTTTCCTTGCACCTACAAAGTGTGTAGGGGAACTGAAGTCAGGGAACAATTGTACAGCTGAATTTTCTTATTTCCAAAAGATTGCTTATCCAGAGTGGTACGTATTACTGGGCAGCCCAGACTTTCTGATAACAAAGATATTTGTCAGTGAATTTGCTAGGTTTGCTCAGTAGTAATGGAAATGGTTTGTTGTTGTTGTTGAAAATAGTGGTGACTTAAGCAGTTAAAGTTAACATACAAGTTTTTACTTGAGATATATATATATCACTAAAGAGAAAATGGGGTGTCTTATGATTAAGTGGTTGTGTTCTTTTTTGTGTAATAAAATAAATTTTGTTACTGTGGAATGGAAGTTATAGTCACGTTTTGAAATACCTGTGGGCTAGCAGAAGAGGAAGGGAACTCAAACCTGTGGTCTGTGTCTCCAAGTCTTCAGTGCTTTCTCTTGTGGTGGCTGTAACAGCTTGAAGCTTGTGACAGCTGGCTGATACGTCTCCAGTTTTTTCCTCCTCTGCATTTCAGGTGAGATGTAAAACTTGCCTGGGTCCATTTCCCATGCCCTTAAAACACTAATGCCTCATAAGCTGTATATTAAGCTCCCCTGTGGTTGTCTCCTCTAAGCTGGTTTTCTGGAGCTGACCTGGGGCTGAGTCCTGGCCCCTGTGTTGCCCCAGCACATATTGAAGAGCCAGGGCTCCAGGCCTGAGCATGTACCCCCAATCCTGCTGGAGTTCAAGCTTGGAGCGAGCTAGAGGCACTTGCAGATGGGTGCAAGATGTGTTAAACAACTTTCTGGCAGGCAAGAGGGGTCTGGACTGTTCTAGGTGCACGATGCCCTTGCTTGGAGGCTGTCCTGGGCAGCCTTTAGGTAAGTGAGGGTTGCAGTGAGCTCCTGATAGTGATGGTGGCACAGACCTCTTTGAGGGGTAGGGTCAGATCTGGGATGTTTAAGCTCCAGGCTGTGTGCCTCACAGAGGTATCCTGAGCCACCCTTTCTCAAAAGCCCCTGACTTCAGATGACAAACAGCAAATGATGAGGCACAGCAAATTTGCAGGTAGTCTGAGTTGGCAGAGACTTTAGACCTCTTTGAAGACTCAACCTTTTAACAGAAAAGGCTTCTTAGCCTTCATGAGAGCTAAGCTGGCCCTCTACTACAACAGATACATCCAAACATCTCCTCTTATCTTTGGTTTTCGGCATATCCACAATATTAGGAAAATGTCGCAATGAAGTGCTAACATTATTTCAAGAAGTAGCTAAAAAAAGCCTTGGGAGAGAAGTGACTTATTAACAAGTCATGGGACTTTGGTACGCCTCAGGCAACATTTTCAAACTATTGCTCTCCAAATCAGTCGCTATAATTATACCACTTCCCAAACAGAAAAGAACAACGTGGGAAATTCATCTAATGTAGTATCATAGGTCTGAGCCTTGGAGCAGAACAAAATGGGTTATTGAAACATAATAGTAAAATAGGTGTGACTGCAGAATAGCAGGTCAAAGCAAACCCTCAGATGAGTAATTAATTCTTACTATCCTACTTGTTCTATTTCATCCTTAGGTAGTTAATTACACAGTTTTCCTTTCCTCCTGTCCTAACATGTACCACAAGGCAATTTTTTTCTTTGAGCCTTGGAAACAGTAAAACTTGAGTGCTTTATTGGAGCTATGCTCCTAAAAATAAAACTTTGAAAGGTCTGAGCAGTGGTAGGACCAGACTTTGTAATTACGGCTCTGTCTAGAGGGTATAAGACGGATGAGGATGTCCTTGTGCTGGGTGTTGTACCCTAAGTGTTAAGGCAGGAACTTAAAAGCAGCAAAGCACTGAAGAAAACCACTATCTTCTGAGCAATTTGCAGTCCTTGTTCAAAACTAATCCCTTCCTTTGAAATGGGTTGGGTGCAAGTTGCAACAGGGTGTTGCCTCAACATTGTCCCTATCTGGGGATGAGAGACTAACCTTTTTGCAAGTATGTATGCTGGATAACTGTAGTAAACGCTGCCCCCATGTCACTAGCCTGGAAAAAAAAAGACCCAAGTAGTTTCTTAAAGAAAAAAACATTCCCTGCCCATTTAGGTGCTTATAATGTTCCTGTCATTTTAGTCTTCAAATGCCTACTCTTCTAGTGACTCAGCTGATAACACTGTGGAAAGTAAATCTCTCTCAAGCATTTTCCTCCCTCTGGCTAATAGCTAATCTAATAATAGTTTGACCCCTACAACCACAATAACTTTCTTTATAAGATGTGTAGTTGGAGGAGACTGAAGATTTCATCTCCTCCGTGGTGATCCAAAACTCCTTGAAAGTAGTGTAATGGTACAAAATCAGGGCCCTGCACTGCTTATTTATCACCCTACAGGCCTTTACAGGCTTAAATGTTTCTCAGATTTGACTTAAAAAAATCCAGCAAAACCCACCAACCAACCCTCCCCAACAATGCATGCCCCTCTCAGTTTTTGTTAATTTTTTCCCTTTTGTGTTAATGTTTTCCTTGTTAGTGTTTCTGCATGAGATCTTTTTATTTATTTATTTTGTGCTTTTACATCAGCCCTAAATGATCTTCCTATTAGTACAGGAAGCTGGCAGCAGCCAGTCTGCAGCCTTTGGATAGCCAACTAATTAAGGGGAAAGCAGGTGTGGATGGATCTATTAAGTCTATAAATAAGTGCCAAAAATTTAAGTTATTGGTCTGTGAGTGTTAGCAGGTGGAGCACTGTTTTATACTTTCAATGGAGAGAAAAAGAAGGGTTAGAGGAAATGATTTTTTTTTCCATGATTTAAAAGCTCTTCAGAAATACAATATGTCTGTTCTAAAAAAAAAAAAAAAAAAGTCATTGTCTTGTACAAGGTTAGTCTTGAAGACTAATAAGGGTAGTGCAGGGGCTCTTACTTTCATTGACCTGGGCTAGGTGATGAACTGGATGGTCTGCAAAGAAATAATTCATATTCTTAGGCTGACGCTTAGAAACATAACTCACAAGTGACTACAGATGTTAGTGCCTATTGTTCCTTTGCGGTTCTGTTTATTTATAAACTTTCCCTGCCTTCCATCAAATGCTCAAAATGTTCTAATCTGCAAAAAGCCTCTTCCCTCAGTGCTAAAGAAAAATACGATCTATTGAACAAAGTATTATGCAAGGGAGTTTGTGTCTAAGAATATATTCTCTCCTTGCACTGATTTCTCCTCCTCCCCAATTTTTTGTACTGGCTTTCTTCCTTTGTGCTGGATTTAGTAATTTATTCAAACACTTCTAACCAGGGGGCGTTTTTCACCAGGGTGCAGTGGCAAGAGACCACAAAAGCATTTCACAACACATACAAAATACATTAAAACACTTTCAGGGTAGTATAACGTCTGATAGGATAATGTTAGAATAAAAACATGTAGAGCAGCTACTACTTACTCGACTGGTTTCATTAATTTTGATCTGACTGATATAAAAGTATTCTTCATGGATATATATTAATCTTTTATGGGCTGTGTATAAATTTAAATGCGAGCAATAAATGAATGCTTATACTGAAGCTTGCATGTGTCAATCTGGGAAAGGCATGGTGAGAGGAAAAAACCCAGCACTCAAAGCATACTCATTGTTTATATTTTAAAACTCTGGGAGCATCTGACCAAGATAACAGGTGTTAATCTGGAGTAGTAAGGAAGGGGACTTGTGGTCTGAGGCTTTTGGGAGGGACTGCTGGTTTTAGGGACTTTAATTTCTGAATGTGCATCTTGAAATTGGAATGGGACTTTTTTTGTCTTTCCCCTGCTTTTCTCCTCCTTAAATATTTAAAGATGGGGGGGAGGGGTTTTCCAGGTTAGATCAATCATTATGGATCTCCTTTTAGTGCTGAGTCTGATTCTCAGGGCACTCAACCATGATGTGGTTGTGCACAAGACCTCTTCTCTGCCTGCCAAGCTATAGGATGCTCTGGCTTGGAAAGGGGAATGTTTATAACTTGTGTTTTGCCCCTGGTTCCTCTTTGTACAGCTAATGAGATATTCTCTAGAGCAGGGACTGGGATTGGGTACCCAGCCTTCTTAGCTAAGTGTACTAATTAGTCTTTCTTTCTCTGTCTCTTAATGAATCTATACATATTTATTAAGAAGTAGAACAGCTCCAATAGGAGAGACTCAAGGAAAACTCTTTCTCAGAATACCCTGCAGCCTACCTGATGGTTATAACTTTCTCCTGATGGTTAGAGACCATGGCTTAATTCCTTTGAATCAGGTGGAGGGAAGAAAAAAGCTCTTTTGCCTCTAGGGTGACTAGTCTGGCCAGTAGACCATTGCAGGCAAGGAGAACAGTCTCCTCCTGCAGGGCGTCTGTGTGTTGATCCTTAATTTTTACGTTCTTTCATTACAAGTGTCTTAAATACAAACTTTTTCAAATTGGAGCTGAAGAAAAGATTGGCTTGCATTTGTTTACTAGGCAAAGTAAATCTAAATTTTAAAAGCTGTTTTAAATCAAGCTAAATATTTCCTTTCCTTATACCACCCTAGCAATATTTTTTGGTTTGATAGAGGAAAAAGAAATCAATTATTGACGTCATTTTATTGAGGTGCTTTTTAAAGCACTTGGACCCTATGTGATTTCCTATTTCATAGTCAGAAGCACTTGTGCTTTGTCATATATATATATATATATATAAAAGTTGTCACTAGAACAAAAAATAATGATACTAGTAATAATAAAAAGGACTTGAAGATAGGTGAGTAAGTGTTGGCTGAGAGTACTGACAGAATCCATCCTGCTGGAGAAAGCTGGCTGTGAAATGGATGCTAAAAATAAACCTCACCTTTAAAAGTCAGTTCTGACAGACCTGGGTCCTGCTTCTCTGTGTAACATAATTTGCCACAATCTGTGGGCTGATGTTGCAGTAAATTAGGTTCCTGATACTTACTGTTAATGAGTCACTGAATAAATACATCTGTATAAATTAGCCCACAATTTGCCTGTTGCAAAAATAAACAGTTTTGATTTCCTGTGTGAACAGCATGGCAAGAGTTGCACACACGTAGTTTTGCTAAATACTGAAGACATTAACCTGTGGGAAGAGGAAGCAGTCATGAACAGGTATGCGAGCAGCGCGTGGTGGGATGCAGAGGTTCAGTCCTTGCGCCGCACCCCGCTAAGTGGGAATGGGGCTGTGCAAGGCAGCACAGGGGGGGGTCAGTCTATGGATCTGGAGAATCAAGAACTCCGAGTCTTTAGAGCTGTCATCTTGTTTTCGACTGGGTGTCCTCTGCATCAGCCTGAACAAGAACAGCAGCAGTAAATCATGTACCCAACAGCAGTGTTCAAGATGTTATTTGTGTTTTGGTAGCACGGGGGTTCAGGCCCTGTGGTACTAGATGGTCTGTAAGACCAAAGTAGGAAATGTTCCACACTCAGGGTATTTTACAGTTCAAGTCTGAGAAGATGTAATAACACTTGGAAGGAAGACAATGAAACCAGCAATGAGGACTTAGGTTTATATAGGCCAGATATTTGCACAGTCACAGTAGATGACTCCTGTGCTTCTCTTGTGTATTTTTAATCTCCAAATATGGTAGTCCAAGTGCTTTACAAGTTACTGAGTCTGAAAAAAACTCTGCTACCCGTTTTTCAGTGAAAAGACTTCCACTCCCATACAATGACTTCAGCTGAAAATATGTGGAAACAGAAATGAGTTCAATTCTTAGTCCTTGTGAGTTGGGTAGCGCATTTAGCTGTGGAGCTGTGGTCCAATACAGGGCATAATCATATCGTGTCAGTCTCCCTGAAATGGCTGTCAGTATTAAGCACTGGGTCGTTTCCAAGGGTTGCAAAGAGTTGCCTGTCTGCTGGTGCTAGATATGCGACCTTATTGAAATGTCTCCTTCGATATCTAGAGGCTGTGATGTGTCACACTGATATGCGTTTTTACCTTAACACTCACTCAACAGCAGCTCTCTGATGTGACAGTGCTTCTCTAATGTGTAGACATTTAAGGAGATGGATGCCTGTGTAATGTTACTTCTGTTTTGCCTAGCTGGTCTGATAAAATTAATATCCTCCCACAAATTCATTATGTGAGTGGCTTTTTGATGGCATGCAGGAGTATGAACTTCAGTGCTTATTGCACCCAAGGTACATGTATCCCATGGATGTCCTGTTGCAGGCATGTATTCTGGCGATAACTGACCATATGTAGCGTGCATAAAAGGACGAGTGGCTTGCGTTTGGTCACAAACAATAGAGTCTGCAGAGGGCTAGGACAAATGTGAGGGAAGAGGTACTCAGGGTCTGCCTGAGGTTGGAGCACGAGCAGGGGAAATTGTCAACACAATAAACCTAAAGAATACTTAGTAATTTGTAGGGTTATTTTAGTGGCTTCTTTGGGTTGGAGATGCCTTCAAAAGCACCTGGCAAATCTTTCTGTCTAGTCAATACTATTCCATATAGGTGGTGTTTGCTAGGCAAACAGATGTGAGATTTTTATGCAGCCAACTTCTGTCTCTCCTGCTATCAGACATGGTCCTTGCTCGTTGGTATACAATGCCATGGTTCCTCATCCACTTTGGGTCTCAGTACGCTACATGCAGCTGGTCAACCTGATTTGGGATTTGCTGGCTGCCAGCCCAGGGAGCACATGAGCCCTGCTAGAGGATGCACTTGTCAGGATCCACCAAAGACAGAGGACTGACTGTATTGCATGACCAAATGTGCAAATCTTGCTTCTGTGTGTGTGGGGATCTTGCGTGCTGTGGGTGGAGAGAGTCAAAAGATGTACAGGAAGCACAGAATGAATTAATGAGCCAACTATGCAGTGGCAAACCTTAATCTGGCCAGGAGAAAACAGAGAGAGGAGGGCTGTTTAAGCTTGACCTTTTTTTTTTTTTAAAAAAAAAGATAGGCTTCTCTGAAAGACTATTTTATAATGAAGCAATAATTACAAAGTTTTTTATTGTGCGCATGTGGGCGCATATATATACACACGTGCCATGTGTATATCCCTACACATGGTGTATATGTACCTGACCCAAGTCAGTTTGATTCTGCAGAGTGGTGTGCAAGCTTGTACTGTCTGGGGGATTTGTAAACTCTTTCTTATTGCACAAGAAGTATTTGCAGAGAGTATCTTTTGCCCAGCAAGGTCAACGTCTCTAGGCTCCTGCTCTGGTCAAGGGGAAGAGAGAGGATCTCCTCTTAGCTGCAATCTAGAGCAACAGAGGTAGACTGGTTTCTGGTAATTTCCCTATGGGAGAATTTCTCTCTCTCCAGGGGCTATAGGGAGGGCCAGGGCTGCAGTGAGCCTTAGTGAATGCCCTTCATAGGGAGCTGTGAACTGGGAAAGGCCAAGTTTCTTTTGAAAAGAGAAGTGTCTTTAAAGTTAAATTTCCTAAATTCCTACTTCAATCTTGAAAGCAGACACACGGCTTTTAGCAAGAGTGGAGGGTTCCCAGCTCTCCCCGCAGCCCCCAGCAGCAGGATGCAGAGGTGCTGCCCCACTTGCTGCAGGGCGAGCCAGGGGCCTGGGGCTGTGCCGTGCTTGCCTCCCCCTCGGTCCACTCTAAGCTTTGGCTCCATTTCACGACTCTTCATGGAAATGACTCCTCGTTCTGGGAGGGGCTCAGTTTCTTTCTCAAATAATAATGCAATCCAGACATGAATTGGCAGAAATGTCATGAGACTTCTTATTCTTGTGTATTTCCAGTGTGAATGTGCTCAAAATATCCTGAGAAAGGCAGCCTTGGCATTTTTTCTGATGAGCTGACACTGACCTGACTAAACTGTCAGGTTTCTGTTGTAGTTCTGTTTGTAGTTTCTTCCCCAAAAGATGGTTATATAGGAAAGAAACCGAAGGATCCCTTTCCCATCCCTACGTCGTTTTCCAGACGTACTAATATTAAAAACTATTATTTTTCCACACTATATTTTAATAATTGCTGCTCCATCAAAATACTTACAGTTGAACACCACCTTTAAGCATATGCTAATGTTTACTTAAAACCTGCCTACCTCTGAACCATGTGTAATATGCATTTCAGGAGGCTTAGTGCACTAGGTAGGAGAGGACAAACAGAAGTTTAATATAGTCCTCTGAGCACAAATTCAGGGGGGTACCTTCCTCTCTCAATATATGGACAGCTTAGGATGACTGATTTCCTTCAGTGTTGGCACCTAAGTTTACTCCTAGAGTTGGGCAGAGTGAATGCTGCTGTTATTATGTTTGTACCTCGAGACGACAGGATCCCTCTTTCTCTGCCTGTTTCCTTGTGCCGCAGATAGCGATTACTGATATATCCTGAATGATGGAGGGAAAGAAGGTGGTTCACTGGCTTTTTCCAATTTTGTTTCCGTATGCGAAGGGGACTACTGATGTTGCACAAGAAGAGCCACTGGGAAAAAGACTCTGAGGGTGGACTGGGGTCAAGTACAGTGTTTTCCGAATCCTCTAACAGCTGGGCAACACGAGTGCCTGACTTAGTGAGCACTGTTATTGTGGCTGTATGGTGACAGAAAGGGACCTTAACACAGATCCTGGCCCCCACCATGTGTAGTCTGCCCATTTTGGGGGTGGGGGAGAAGGCTAATCTTGACTTCTCTGCCTAATCTAGACAAACTTCCCTAAGAAAGATATTCCCTCTTGTGAAAATCAACTAGGAGATTCAGCAAAGATGACATTATTTCTTCACGTGTTTTTCCAACATAGCAATGAATGGCTACAGCAAGGTAGGTGCAAGCGATTTAGCTGACGTCTCACAGGAGAGCTGTAGTGGAGCTAAGAACAAAGCCTGCTCTTCAGCCCCACACCACTGACCTCCCTGTGGTCTCCTTGTTTTCGACCCCTGAACCAGAATGGCAGCATTTCACACCACATATATGCATAATTTTTCAGAAGGTGTAAGGTATGAGGCACTGGAGGGCCGGATCTGCTGCTTTTTTACAGCTGGTTGTTGTTGGGCAGCTGCGTTTGCTGGCTCTGTGCTCTACTCTTGGCCTGGCTTCTCTCCTCCAGGGCCGGGCACCTCTGTGGTTCCTGGACGTCGATCCTTAGCACCCGACCACCGAGACACCAGGGCAGATGGGATCGTAGGTGCTGCTCAGAGAGGAGCTTGGGAAGAAGCTTTCTTCCATTTTCTACCTCTCCCAAACACTTCTCAGTGGCAGTGGCATGTGTGTCACCTACAGTGGGCTGAGCTGCTTCTCCCACAGAGGAAAGTGTGGGAGAGAAGCAGGTGAGCCTCATCACACTGGTTTTGGGCTAGTGGCTGGGTTGAGCTAATAGTTCGTATATGCCTGATATAAAGTCAAATGTGTCGCTCAGTCAAGCATATCACTTTATTTTTTAAATAAGCTCAGCTTAGATATGTTGGTAATATCTGGCAATGGTTCTTCACAGAGAGTTGAACTGCTGCATGCTTGTTAGAAAGAAAGAAAACACAGTCAGTACCAAAGCTGCAAAAACACTGTAATGGTAAAATATCATAGCATGACAAGTACATTGCAAATCAATACTACAGAAGAGTTTGAAATACAGTGTGTAGAAATATTTACAGACCATGGAGAGTCAGAAATATTGCTGGCATGGTTGGGGGAACCAATACACGGGTAATTATAAAATGCTTCCTTCTTCTGAGGCAAAAAATATAGGTCCCCATCCTACCTTAATAGCAGTTAATGTAGACCTTTATAAAGTTTCACTGAAACCAATGGAAAGTTCAAGGGGTTCCTGTTCCTCGACTGAGTTATCTAACCAGAGCCAGTATTAGGTTATAGAAATGGGTCCCTTACTTCTAGCTGTTTTAAGGGAAAAAAAGAAAAAAATCCTGGAAAGCAGGAAAACTCTGAGGTGACAAATGATTGGAGAAAGAAATGTTTAAAATACAGAAAACTTAAGATAAAAATTCTAAAAACAGTTCTCCGAGTTTTCATCTAGCTCCAGGCTTGATTCTGGAAATGCAGGGATCAAAATGAAACATGCAATTTAGGATTTCTTTTTTCTTTGGATTTCTGTAGGCGTGATTTAGTTTTCCGTGTGCTAAAACAGATGTAAGGAGGATACTGCTTCTGATGGTGTTTCATATAGACTCTGCTCATAGTTGCTGAGTGGATTTCCTCCCCCCCCCCGCCATTACTGAGGTGTGAGTTAATATGTACCCTGTCAAATGTGTTGGAAAGACCCTATTTAACTCTTGGGAAGGAGAAGGCATTTCATCCCAACTTATGAGCAGGGTGGAGCTGGAGACAGACTGGCCTTGGCTGCTTCAATTGCTAAAACTCTTCCAAACGGTGCAGTAACATGGTCTGCGGTTCCTGCCTGGTTAGGTGCAGCCTGCAGAGATCAGGGAACTGTCTCTGGTCCCACAGACACACAAAAACATAATGAAGAACAGATTTGTGCCTCTTCCATTGGTCTGAATTTTCTGGAGCAAGCAGAAGATGGCCTTGACATCTCTGCTGAGATAAGCAAAGGCAGGTTTTAGCCAGTATACATCAGAAAGTAACATTTATTGAGAAGATTAGCCTGAGCTTAATGAAAGCTTCTTGGCATCTCCAGCCTTCATGGCAGAGAGTAATCTTATGATGAAGCCGTGCCATTAAGCCAAGAGGAAAATCAAGTATCTGTTTCTGCAGGTGCTACTGACCCCACAAAGGTGCTGGCGGGAATGCAGTGCTGCCGTGTGCAGTGTGGTCCATACTGTGAGACATGAGGAGAGGTCTCTGGGTGCTTCCAGGAGAGATGGGGGTAGAGTTTCCTACAGTTGCAGGATGCTCAGAGAAACTTCTCCCAGCAGAGCTGTTGCTCTGGCACTCGATCCATCTGACAGCCTGGCAGAAGCTGCCCTGAGGGCACCTACCAGCTAGTGCTCTGACTCTGCCCAGTCAAGGTAGCACTGCTAGCCTGATCCAAATGGTACCTCGCGTTTTGAAGGGAAACCATCTCCAGAGGGTGCAAAAGCCAAAACTGTAAGGTGGAGAGCCTTAGAAGAGAGGGGGTGAGTTGTGGGCATGTGTTGCACCAGGTCTCTTTAGATGCTAGCTGAATGAAGAGAAGTTACAGTGGAACCTGTGGGTTTGGAAGCAGCCAAGGAGGAAGAGCCAAAAAATCTGGAGGCAGCAGAAGCTGAGCTTCTGCTAGCACCAGAGACCAGTCGACCCAGCCCAAGCATATTGTTACTGTTTTATTAAAAGGGTTGATTTGGAGAATGTTGTGTTTGCAATTCAGCATCATGCCTCGGAGCCTTGATTTCAAGCCTTTATTTATATGCTTAATTGTTGCTATGGAAATTCAATATTTAAAGAGGTAATTATTGCTGATCTTGTTGCATGTGTCCATTTCTGATGTCCAGCTGTTAGCTCTTTAGCTCCAGTCTAGCAGATTAATTACTACTATTGATTACTTTGAGCTTCTCTCTTCACACCTGCAGTCTGTGTAATTAGCCAGTGGCCTCCTCTGAAAATTAGGAGCAGTTTCATTTTGGCACCTTGCCATTTCTCAGCCATGTGCATTACACTGATGAACAAAAGCAAATCTATTTTAAATAGAGATATCTAGGCAATGAACTCTTTGTATTTTTGAACTATCTGTGGATAACTCAAATTACTCTATGTTAGCAAATATTGCACCCCATTGGAAGACCACTGATAGTAAAAAATAAATAAATTCGAAGACACTGGTATTTGTTCTGACAGCTCACCAGTCGGTAAATGCTGTCCTGCCTTGTTGAGGTTCATTGTCCATAGTGATTTTTGCACTAAATGGGATCCAACCATCTGAGAACAATCTCTTCTCCTCTTGACCTGCTTTCCTGAGGTGGAGTTGTCCTTTCCCTGTTGTGTGTGCGAGGGGTTTCCTGCTGTTCTTACTGGATGCTACCAGGGAGCATCAGAGGAACATTAAGTAGGAACGTAGGAGGGTACACCTGTACCCAGGAGACCCTCATCCATTCTATCCCTTTCCAAGCACTGTGCTTGTCTCTGTCCATTCGCTGTTTTCCAGTGGCCACCCAAGGACCACGGCCCTTCTTGGAAAGACAAGTCTGTGCTGAATTTCCCTCCCTTTGTACATCATGGAGACAAAGACTGAGGGTTTGAAGGCTTTGTTTTAAGAAATAAAATATACTTCTTTTGCCACTGGGGTCATGGCTTCCTCCTCTCAAAAAGAAACCTGTTCTTTACGTAAGCAGTGTTGCTAAGCATAGGTCATGCTAACACTGTGTGATTTCAACATAAGCAGTGTGCTGGGAGGGGGAGAGAGCGAGGGGTGAACTCTATCTTTGCTCTCTCTGGGCGAGCATCCAGTCTAGATTTATAGCAGACCAAGGACAGTCCAAAAGCACGATACGGGTGGCCTGTGAACTGAAGTGTGCTGAAATTCAGTGTTCAGGAACTAACTTTCATATTAATGCTCCAAGACTGGACACTTTCCACGTATCAGCAGTTTAACGTGCCATGGTTCAGGGTGGTGAAGTCTCCGGAGTCAAGGTGGCAATGAAGGCACTCTCCGCTTCATGGGTCAAACGCCACCCTGAAAGTCGTTGTGAAGTTCGGGGAAGAGAAGGGATTCATCTCCTTTCTGGTCGGGTAAAGTAGTTGCTTTAGACTATTTGGTACAGCACCGGTCTCCAGACCAGAAGGTCCCCAGCTGGAATCTCATCACCGCCACTGTTTCTAGATTAAATTCTAAATTGTGTACTGTCATTTGGAGGCCTTCTGTGCAGGGTCTCACTGAGTCACCAGTTATTAGGAATGCCTCCTATTATCGCAGCCCTAAAAGCTATTTGAACAGAAGCCTAATGCGACTATGATTTCCAAGGACCATTTGCTGTTATTGCAGCTCTGCTTTGCTGTGAGTGAGAGAAACAAACCAAAGTTGCTTTCAGATCACATGAAAGGGAGGGACAGGGAAGCAGTGGAGCTGGAGTGACATTCAAGCTGCCAACAAATGTAAATTCACCAAAAATAAACAATCTTTTTATTAACTAGAGCATGGTCATTTCTACTGCAAGAAAACAAACAGGCTAATTTTCTTCAAGCTGATACATTCCCAGGATTTTGTAATTCTTCTCATTTTTCTAAGTAGCTGCAAAAACTGGCTGCTGAAGAAGTATGCAGAGGCTACGCATTGCCCTACTCCATGGGCCAGAGGGACCTTCTCTATAGAAGAGGAGGACATAGCGGAAAGGCAAATGTCTGCTCTCTGGGAGAGGAAGGCAGCAACTTGTGTGCACAAAATGGGAAACTACCAATATAAATATTATTCTAAAGGCACACAGGTGCATGTGAGAAGTCTATATAATGTGGGAGAGTTTGAAGACTGAAAAATACAGTTTAGGGGCTGGATTTCGGAGCAGTCCTGATTCTACTTTATTGCTGACTCTTCATAAGACTTCTTGGTCCTAAGTTCCCTCCATAAAATGAGAGTGGAATTTTGCCTGAAGAAGGGCTGATTAAGGTACGAGGAAAATAGGTCTTTCATAAAGAATTTTAGAAGTTCTCTTGTATCTACAGCTAAATGTGCTGTGAACAGCTTGTTCCTGTTTAGGAGGACTGATGTGAAATGGCATTGGTCCATTACAGTTAATGGTGCTAGGGTCAATGCTAGTTTAATATATGGCCAAGTATTTGTATTAGTCCTGGGTAATACAGTTGTATACACAATTTAGCCCTGGCTTTCCCTTATCTACCCTAGCACTGGGGTGTTTGGCAAGGATAAGGGGCTACATCAGAGAGTCTATTTAGAGCATGAGGTGCCAGACATCATCTTCATATCAGATGGTCTGCAACCAGCCATGCTCACAGACTGACAGACGGCCAGCAAGGGAGAAGACAACTGAAAGCTGGGACTGTTACAGGAAGGCAGTGGTGCTGCAAGCTATTTGTCTTCCCTGTTCCCGGCTGGATATATCCCATTTAAGATGCTGCTGTACTATCTCTAGCAAACAGATTAGTAAATTGTGAAGGGAGTACAGCTAGCTGTGGGGTAATGAATAGATGGCCAGGCAGAAGAAAGAGCAAATGTGTTTATGTGTCCATGTTATGTGCCCAAGTGCTCACAGCACTTCAGCATGGCGCAGGCTGAAACACAGGGATGCTTTCATGGCTCGCTTGCTGTACTTGGAAATCTCTGAAATTTAGGACTGAAGTTTCAAAGATTTCAAAGTGGCCAAAATCCCACCTACTGTAGCAGAGATCACAGTCTCTGGCCAGCCTGAGGCACAGAAAGGCCATGCCTGCTATGATTGTCCCCTGGGATCTAAGAGCAGCAACTGATACAATTTTGTTGAGAGTTAGCAAGCCAGCCTGGAAAAAAGTCAGTCCTGCATGTACAACAGAGCCGCCTGGGCATCAGCTGCCTATGTTATGTGTTTTAAACCACCTACAGGCATCAAGCCTGGGACAGCTTGCTCCTACCTACACGAGAAGTGGGATCTCATGACTTGGGAGTGCAGGTGGGGTGGTTGCCCCCATACTGATGACGAGGCATACCCACTAGACTTACGGTCTGTGTCCATGGTCAGGGCCAGTGTGCTGAGCGAAAGTCGTGACAAGCTGGAAGACTTCTAGGGCAACTGCTTTCCTCCTGGAGAAGGGTAAGGCCATTGGTAATGCCCCTCAGGGGTTGCTGGTAAATGAAGAAGTGCTCTATCTACTGGCTGTGACTAAAGCTGTGATTAAAGGTAAGGAGTGTCTCCCTCATCCTGAAGTTCTTAAAATAAAGTTTGCTCAGCAAACCATTCAAAGGCGCCTACTGGTATTATCAAAAACTTCTGAGTGTCCAATTCAAGAGGATCTGAACATGGGTGCTTTTGAAGATTGCTGCCTGTATCATTCTGCTGTCTGTATCTTTAGGTATGTAAGCAGTCTGATGTGTTGCTGTGTTTAGAGTGTGTTAAAGATGTGACTTGAACAGCCTATGACCCTTTCTGAGAGGTCTCATCATTCAACTTCTCATCATTGCTGCAGCTTCTTTCCTCCTTTTACTAGATTATGAGTTACTGTGTCCTGCTACACTTATGTAGCTCTCAGCACAGCTGGTTGAGACTGAAGTCCTTCTGAAATGCAAGTAGTAAACAGGAATAAGAGCATGAGGTATGTATGCAGTGACAAAAGTGAGATGCTCACAGTCGGCAAGTTGTGTGTCACGGGTTTGTGGATTTGAAGTGCCATTTGTTTCTTGACTGTTTGTCTCAGCACACTGACTCTGTTCATATGCCAGGTGTTGCATTTGGCCTTTGGCATCAGCCTATGCAACCATCACTGACTTCATCTGAAGCTGTGCTAAAGTGCTGCACTGCGTTGTCTTTTCCTTCCCCAGGATTTAAGTTGTTTGAATTGCTATGTGTGTGATCCTTCTCCCACCTAATGACACATGGTCGTTGCACTTTGTCTTTTGTCAGCTTGAAGTTTTCCTTTAGCCAGGTATGGCTGGGAGCTGCTTTTGAGCCCTAGTGGGTTTTTTTCACCAGTCTCATAAAAATCTGTTGCCATTGCTGAAGGACACATTTGGGAGCGCAGAGCACTCAGGATAGGCTTCAAGCTCTGATCTGCATTTGAGGTGCTTGTTATGCCCTGCCTCTCTGTGACACCAGCTCAGGAGACCCTACCAACCCGCTGCCTATAGGAGCAGACTGAAGGAGCCGATGGCATGTGCCGCGTCAGGCTGTTCCTGCTGCATTCCATCTGCCTTGCTTAGCTGGAGCATTTATTGTTGAAAGCCCTCTGGACAGGAAACATTCTGGCTGTAATGAAGTATCCACAGAGATTAATATGGTATTTGTTACCAAAAGTCTCCCAAAACCACAGTACTGACTTCTGTGTCCTAATTGTTTCCAGCCTCAGAATTTCACCTCTTAGGTAGAGGGGCTGATGTATCCAAACTCTCTCTTGGTGTCCATTACTTACTAATGTGGCTTCTGTGTTGTTCATGAGCTAAGGAAATAACACAGTGGTGATAAGGATGCCAGGAAACTCGGAACAATCTGGGTTCTTTATATGACTAGATGTCTTCAGAAAGCATTTGAAATCCTTGTACTATCCTCATGATATAAAATCCCTTTCTTGAGAGCACTTATTTTATGGCTCATACTTTTTCCTCCCTGAATGTAAATACCTGTACTTGTGTATGCATGTGTCTGTGTTTGTGTATGACATCTATGAGAGATTTTTGTCCCTAAATAGGGAAAACGTGGGTTGGTCTGTGTTTTCATGAGCCTGTGCGGCCCATCCACAGTATCAGCTCCCACCCTAATGAGCTGAAGCTACATTAGCAAAATCCCAGGCAGATAAATTGACTTTAAACCTTGGTTTGATGATCCTACTAAGACATTCAATTAATTCTATTTTGCTACAAGCTAATTTATGACTTTGTGTTTATTCAAAAAAAATGTTGAATGTACAAATCAGTAGGAGACAAGGTAATGAATTATTCTACCTTCCTTCATGCTCTTGTCTTCACACTTCACTACTATAAGAATGGAAGAGGAAATATGAAAGAAATGTCTTTTGATGTATGAAATGTGGATATTTTCTCATACTGAGCTGTATCTAACTGGTGTAAACACATAATCAAGCCCTCTAGGAGATGCTAATTAGTGCAGTAAATGTTAGTTTATTAATTGTCATTACGTTTTTCTTTGTTTCACCAGTGAATGTGTCTTTTCAGGAGAACAGATTTGATATGGTGTGTCTGTAGAATTTGTTTGTGTTCATGGCAAATGAAGACAAGTAGCCTAGCAAAGCTGTGATGAATTAACAACAGTCCGTGCGATCAACGTTTCTGTAACGGAGTCCACAAAGTGCATGGGCTTCTGTGTGATCTGAGAAGAAAAACAACACAAAACAAAAAGCCCCAAAGGATTTGATAACAATTTTCTGCTCCATCTCTCTACTTGGTGTGTTTTTAATGAGCCCTCCAAAAGCACAGGTAGTAAAACTTTCCCTTTTTGATGTGGCAGAATACACTGCCAAGACATACTGCAGGAGAGGTACTTCAAAGGCAAACAGCCAGCGAATACAATTACATTAGGTGAGGCTGCTGGGTATAATTGAGTTCCTCCCATCCTTGGAAAGTGATAGAAGACAGTCCCTTAACAATTCCCTCTTCCTGCTCCTCCAGCTTGTTATTATAAATCAATACTTTCCCTGTGATGTTCACATTTGTAAACTCTACCATTATCACATGCTACGTTGCCTGTGTCGGGTACCGCGAGCCAAGATTATGCCTACTGGTAAAAAAATAAAGGATCAAGTGAGCGGTCCCCCAGTACGCAGCAGCAGCATGGGCTGTGGAGAGGGCAGAAGAAGCATCCAGTGGTTTGCCAGCCTGGAAGCCATCCCTTCCCCCTGTGGAGGCTGTCAATAATTGCTGGAAATGTTCGTGCAGGGAGATGTTGGTGCTTCTGGGAAGCAGCAGAGTGGGCTGTGCCTGTCGAAGCAGGTCTGTGTCCCAGGAGGACCAAGGTGGGAAGTGATTTTGCTGGGGGTAGATCTACAGTGTGGCCTGACCAAGCTCTCAGGACCTACTTTTAGGCTTGGTATGGGGAGAAAGGCTTTGCATAGGAGGAGGAGGTTTTTTCCTTCTGTGTGGAATGTCAGCTTTTGTTGTGTTTTCATGGACTTTGGTTAAAACACACCAGAACTCATATCTCTTCATATTCCTTCCACTGTAGAATCAGCTCTACAAAGCCTTACAATACAAAACAATGAATATCTTTCACCCAGGAATTTGAAAATGCTTTTTCATTGTTTTCTTCAATTATTTGCCTAGATAAGTTTTAGTAGGCCACTGAAAATCTGAGGCTAGAATGCTTGTTTAATCTTTATCCTTGAGAGCAAGGTTGTTTTGCAATGTCTTTGAATAGCTTGAGTCCCTAATCCTGTTCAGGGCAGCTTCTAGTTCACATTCTTACACAAATAACGACAATCCCATGTCAGAAACTTCTAGCTTGGACTTCTCTGGATGTCTGTTCAAGAGGCAGGATCCTTCTTGCCTCTTTCCACTAAGGCACACATCTTGCCTCTGCGCTTCATTTACTGCAGACATCAAAGGCAGGCATGGCTGACTCTCTTCTGAGACTCTGCATGGCAACAGTGGGTGTTGCTGCTGCAGGTCTTAATTAGCATTAAGTCACTGATTTCTGGTGATAAATAAGCACATAAATAAGTAGTTCTGCTCTGATTGGAGGACTGAATTAGAACATTCTGTCCAAATGTTTGCATGATGAGTGAGAAGAAAAAATATATTGGAGCACCTTGTATTTTTCAGATTGGGAAGATTTAAAAAAAATTGCAAATGTTGTGTTCAGCGTATTGCTTCAACACAGCTTGAGCAAAATTCCACCTTATTAGTGAGGGGGCTTTTTGCTGGACTCCGGTAGCAGAAGCATGATGGAAGATGGACCTAGTTTAGAAATTTGCTAGAAATCTGGAGACAGAAACTGGCTTGTCCTCTGAGACACACTCCATATATGCAGAATCTATCTGAATAAATGAGCCCCTTACTTAACTGGGAACGTACTGTATATTCCATCTGCAGACTGAATGATTGCTCCATTTCAAGCCTCCTGACTCCCATGGAGCCATCTGGTACACGCTAGTTTGTACGAATAGGTGAGGATTCCTGCTAACACAACAGCCTTCAACTAGGCAGAGTGCTGATATTTAGCACTCTGCTTCACATCTGCGCGCAAAGCCGTAACAAAAACCCAACGCTTTCCGTGTTTAATATTTAAATGAACCTTCCTTTTCCTCCTGGAAAGCCAGTTGGGACAGGAACAATTAATGCAATTACATCAGAAAATGGGTTGAGCTATTAATACATCCAACTAAGCAGAGATTTCGTGTTATGTGGCATTGTGAATTTTTTTCACTCGTTGCTTGCTTAAGGCTGAGCGGGGAGGAGGGTGGGAGAGGGTGAGAAGGTACGTGTCATATAGATATTTTTGTATCACTTTGAGATATTGTCAGAAAATTAAGCTGACATTCATGTCTGTAAGCAGCAGCAGGCTGGTCATAGGACTTATCAATAGGTATGCAAAAGTTGTGTCATTTTTGGCTGCCCTGCTATGTCTGAGATGCCCATATGGGATTGGCAGTCTGTGGCACAGCACCACAAAGAAGGTGCCTTGCTGTTAGCTGAATCGCTCCAAAGGGTTTCTGTGAAAGTGGACAGAACAAGGTGAATAGGGGAGAAAGGGAAGTGGGCTAAAAACCAAAGGGTGCCTGTCTACTCACACTATTTTATTCTCTTGCACCCAGATCCACAGATATATTTAAGACACCTAACATGTAGCTGGAGAGACCTGTGTGCTCTTTGGCAATTTAAAAACAATAAAGTAACATTAAATCCCCCTTTCCCCCCAGACACTGCTCAGGAGCCCGAAGGGGAAGGAGATCAGGGGAACTTTCCAGCTGCTGCCCTGGGCTGGGCAGTGGTGGCCCTTGTGCCTCTGGAGCTTGTAGGGAGCTCTCAGCTCAGAAAAGTCCCACCAGGTCTTGCTCTCCCCTGATGTTTTGCAGAGTATAGGTTACTTAGGACTTTTGCTTAGTCCAAGATGAGACTTGCATCTGTAGCAGACACGTGTCTGGTTTTGGTTTGACTTATTTATTTATTTATGCATTGGAAATAATCTTTCCAATAAAAGTATCTTTTTTTTTTTTTCATCCATTTAAGCTAGCTTTAGCTTCTGATGCATCCTGATTAAATGGGAGCCAGTGTGAATGGTGCAAAGACTTTTATTTTCTTGTAACATGGTGAGTACGTGGTTTAGCAGTGCAGGATTGGGTCTGTGCAGATTCTTGTGATTCACATCAGTGCCATCTCACTTTGTTCTACTATATGTTGCCCCTCAGACATGGGATCACTTACAAACTGGGATCTGTGCTCACATGTCTATTGCAAAATACAGCCTGCTAAAAACAGCTGTAAGGAGCTCCCTTTGTCTGGTTGGGGTTCTTCACTTAAGTGCTTGTGGTGCCTGATTAAATTAGTAATCAGAGATATAGTCATGCTATTTTGTGACTCTGAGAGCCTTGATTGTGGATTATATTTACACACTGCAATTTCTTTCTAAATGGAGCTCTTTGTATTCAAGGACTTTAAGAGTCTTTCAGCCTGCGATAAAATCCAGTTTGCTACATAGACTAGTTCTTGCAGTGGTGCCAAGCTCTTGGTCAGGCATGCTGTGTAAAACAGTTTTTCATTTGCACAATAAATACGGCTATGTAAAAGTTCATGTGTGGTGCAGTGGTTTTGCTGACCCTGTACGCTGAAAAACTGCATGATGGCAGACTGGCAGATGCATTGAAAGCCTTCATGTTGTGTTGCCTCAAAACGCCAGAGTTTCTGTTCTTGTCAAAACAGGGGATGGCTTGAACCAAAGCCACATAAATGGTAACAACAAACTTTGTGGTATTTAAAATGCCTGCATGGATCCAAACCCTGTGGCCTGTCCTTGGTCAAAACAATAGGGCTGGAAAGTCAGCCAGCCCTTACAGCATATTTTGTTGTGTTTAAAACCCATGATGTGTGCTAAGCCAGTGGCTCTGTCCCATGCACGTAGGAAGCAGAGGTAGGCAGGAGACCTGACTCCAGAGCCCTTCAGATAAGCCCTATGGGGAACCCTTTTGGTGGGGAAGCCCCTGTTTAAAGTTTCTGCTTGCTCTGTTCAGAACAAGGACAGACCTGATCTTCTGCATCAGCCCAGCTTCATTCGCTTGCGAAAAGGTGGAGGGAAAATGAGAAGGACTTGGCCCACCATGATGAGGTGCTCCAAAATGGGGAAAACCTTGGCCCAGTCTGTACTCTGAATCAGCTCAGAGTGGGCTTTAGCCTCTTAGGGCTTTCTCTAGGCTTGGCCAGAAGATTCACCCTGGTTTAGAGGAAATATTCCCAGGAAAGGTTTTTCTTGTTTGTTTGTTTGCTTTGCTTTGCTTTTTTGTTTCTGCTGGAAACTGATGGGTTCTTATGAAAAAAATCTTACTTTTTTCTCTGGCAACATTTGATTCAAGCTCTCTGAAAAATTTCTGACTGGCTTTAGTGGGTACTTTAGTGGGTACCATTTATTTGAATATCTTACATTGATATTAACATGAAAGTTCTGTTTATAAATGTATTAGTGGGACTTAAAACATGTAATTCTGTTCCTTGCTTTGCTACCCTCCTGCAGCAGCACTTCAAATCTTTGTGCCTCAATTTCCCTTCCACTCATTACTTGCCTTCATAAAAATTCTTTGGCACTAGATTTTTATTACTTCCTTGTGCTAGAAAATGGAACTCTGATCTCACTTAGGTCTTTGTATTGTTGTAATTTAAATAGCATTCAATTAATGGAGTACCTTTAATGATTATTTTGAGGTATCCTCCCAGCTACAGTAGCCGTTGAGCCTATTAGGATGGTGAAGCCTTTGGATCAATTAACAGACCAGATGAACAGATACAACTCACACACTTATAACAAAATTAATTCTTTCCAGAAAATGATAGTACCATCTTGCAGATTGTTGGAATGATGCTGCCTACTGGCATTTTCCTTCTGCCACAGATAGCTGCAAATCACCCCCCAGTGAACTGAAGAGTCTACAGGATAGCAAATGGATCAGGAATGCCCCCAGAGTGAACCCTCTTTGAGTTCAGGGGGTTTCTGTTCAAACAGCTGGAACTGTGTTTGCCTCTTGTATTTTCCCTTCCAGCCTAGATGCGGCTACAAGCTTGTTGAAGCAACCTGCCAGGAAAAAAAGTCTGAACTGGTGGGGAAAAAAACCAAACCACCCTTGCATGATAGCAGCTATTCTCACTGTAGCATCATGCCTCTAATGAGGCTCCTATCCCCATCCCTGGCCAACAGCAGATGCTTGGTGAAGAGCATAAGAAGGGCGACATGAGTATGGTGATACACATCCGAACACCCTCCTGTAGCTCTGCGGTTCTTGACCACGGCTGGTCACGGCTCAAGCTGGTGCAGGGACCTGCCAGCATGAAGGCAGCTATTGGCGGGATCCCAGAGACAAGCCTGAGGGGATGGAGGGGAGGGCAAGGAGGCACATGCAAACACGGAGAAGAAGGGGTGTCCCCCCAGCAGGTTGGAGCTTGCCTGGGTCATTATTTAGCAGCCAGCTCCATCTGACTGCAGTGTGCTGTCCCCAGTACAGTCCTGCCTGATCACACTCAAACCAGCCTTAGTTCTTCAACAGCTATTTAAATACACTGGTTATTGTGTCTGGTTTTGCTACTGGTTCTTTTTTGGTAAGTGGTGTTTAGTGATCTCTCCCTTCATAGGAGAAATGTGACTGTTTTAGGATTTGGTCTCCATTAGGTGTTTGATTTGGGCTCTTGTGACCTTGGCTCAATGTTCCCTGAATTGCAGGAGCTACAGGCTACCCTCCAGCCTCATTTAAGTACAGAAAAGTATGGTGCATAGGTGTGATCCCAGCCAGCCCTTTTCTTGGTATATACAGCCTAGCTGTGATCTTGAACAAACCTGTTCCCAGGGGCTCCATGTGTTGTTTAGTGTTAATGGTAAGTCATAAAATCCTAGCCCAGGCTTCCTCCTGAGCCTGAGTGCCTCCGCTGGCAGCCTGCTGCTCTTGCTCCAGGCTCCTCTGCTTCATGCGTTCAAATGCTTTTATTTTCTGTGACTGGATGTAATGGGACTCACCTGGTTCACCTGCCAAGCTAAGTCAGCAAAATAATCTTGAATCTCTATGAAGATTTCTCCTGTTCTACTGCAAGGACTAGATTAGTGCTTCCCTCCCTGAAATGTTAACACCTCCTCCCCCGCCACCAGAGAAACCCTGAAGCCCTCCAAACCACCAGTGCAGGAACTGAAACTGTCACAGTCGTTGCAGTTTCCATAGGTAGCATCTTTCGTGTTGGTTAATGAGCTTTTTGAGGGCCTTATTACTATGGCAGTAGAACTGCTTGGTGGCTTGTGAGGCACAAATAAAGTGGGACTAAAATTGTGACTGCAAAAGTTGAAAGCAATACAGTTACTGGGTGTTTGTTAATTCCATCTTTGCAGGAGGATAGCAGCTGCTTTTCTTTTCTTTTTTAACAGATGGAGTGATTTCTCATGTAGTGTTACAGTAATGACCAACGTGACACAGAAGGAAAATTCTGTGACAATATGGTGAGCAAGATCTTATTGACAGCTCCACTTGGTTGTAATTTGTAAGCTCTATATTGTTGCTCTATTCTTTTTTTTTCTCCCTCCCCACTTCCCAAATGCTGCCTGTCTTTTCTGCCATATAGAATTAGATTTCAAGTTGAATGAAACAGCTTAATTTTAAGGACTCTTAGCTAAAAGCTGTTCAAAATCTTTACCGGGGTTTATACCCCGTCATAAGTTTAAAAAAAAAAACAAAACCAAAAAAAATCACTGCATTATGAAGTGGTGGTATGAAAATTATCCCCTATTTAATTTCTCTGTTGAGATAGCTGTCTTGATTTCTTCTGTAGCAGCTGATACCCTCTCAAGGACAGGACTTACCTGCTTTGCACAAGGCAGCCTAGACCTAGCATGAAGGCAGTGCAACTAAGGACCAGCCCAACACGAGGGCACAGCCCAAGTGTATGGACCATGAATGACCAGGGAGGAGTGCTTGTACCCTGCCCTATGACTGAACAGTGTGCAGGGGCTGGAAATAAGCTCAGAGACATGATTATCAGCCAAAATCTGTGGCTTCTGCCATGCGTAGAGGTGCTCAGGGCAAATGCCACCATCCATTTGCACAGGAGTTGAAAATCCAGCTAGGGACACCCACCCACAGCCCCTCTTTTGCAAGGCATGGTTAGCTCTGTGTCACTATGTGCATTTAGCTGCATGTACAAGGTAAAGTGCTCTTAATGCCCTCATAAGCTTCTCAGTAATCTGTATGGGCAATATAGTCTATAGTCATCCTTGCTCCTGAGAAGCGTGGACTGGCCAATTCTGCTCTTGGAAACAATTCCGTAAGAAATAGTCCCAAGAGTTGGTTTTCATGCTTGCTACCAAATGTCAGTGACTCTTATAGTCCTGTTACACACTGCGTACAGTGCAAACACAGCCATTTCTTGATAACAGGGAGAAATACCCCTGAGAAACATCTTCCTTTACAGTCCATAAATGAGACTTACTTTTTGTGTGTCCTGCACACACAAAACGAGGCTTGTTTAATCTCTGTAGCAGATTTATCTTTAATTTCCGGAATTGGTGGAAAGTTGTGATATTGTTGTTCAGAAGCTTAGTTAAAATAGGAGGAGATTAGACTGATTCTGTATTTCGCCTTAACTGCCTTTTAAAATTTCTCCAAGTGAAGGGCTACCAGCCTGCTGCTCAGTGACTAATAAATTTGATTCATCCTCACTCCCCACAGGGTTATCCTCCTTCTTACTAATGTTTGACATTTTACGTTTTAATTAAAATCACCCTCCAAGCAGCAAACCACTAAGATAATGAGAGATATTCTTACTGCAACAAGATATAAGCAAAAGGGCAATTCGCTAACTCTTATCTTCAATAGTGCCTCTCGCTTACACTCTACATGACCACCTAATGTTTGTGTGCGTGTCAGACAAGGCAACACCTATCTTAACATCTAGGGTATTTCCAATGTCCGAAGATGCTGTCATTTAACGTATAATATAATGGGTATAAATGCTCCAGTAGGAGCAACTGGGACTCAGGAGTAGTGGTGCTTGGTTGGTGCTATGCAAACGCACATATAAAGTTGTGTAGCCTAAGAGAAGGGAAGGAGGGCAAAGAAGAGCAAAGTAATTCAAAACTATGAAAGTAATTGAAATGAAAATGCTGTAAATTGTGTGGCAGCTGGCTGCCCCAGCCATTGCTAAGGGGCTGATTGTATGGGACCTCCCTGGGGAGAGGAGCAGAATGAGGAGGACTGGTGGAGAAACCTGGTGGACAGGCATAGAGAGGGTGTTTTTGTAAGGGCCTGTGCTAATGAGCATGTTAAAAATATTATCACAAGAAGCCGAAGAGCAGGCAGCAAAGCTGATGTCAGTGACAACATAGAGGAGATGGCTGGTGGGAGGTGAAGCAAGCGGCCAGAGTGCATAGGTAAAGGTGTGAGGCACATGAAGCTGAAGACCAGCATTACAACGTGCTTGGAAGGAAGAGGAGGTGATGCTACCAAAAAGGATGGATACCCTTTGCAGAGGTGAGTCTGTAGGCCTTGAGAAGGGGAGTAGCAAAGGCCTGGAAAAGTGCTTTGATTATTTGAACAAAGAAAAGGAAAACCTGAAAATATAGTGATGGAAATTTTTTTAACTGGTCTGTACATAAGGCAGAGAAAGGATAATCCATTGAAGATGCCCTCTAGGGTACAGAGCTTGGTAATAACAAGATGGTGAAGCCAAAGGAACAAGGATGGATGCACGCAGAGGGACAGAGCAGTGCTGTAAATACATTGGGGAATTGGTGCTTGACTATGGAGAGACAGAGGAGGGTGTCGTGGTTTAACCCCAGCTAGCAACTAAGCACCACGCAGCCGCTCGCTCACTCCCCCCCGGTGGGATGGGGGAGAGGATCGGAAGGGTAAAAGGGAGAGAACTCATAGGTTGAGATAAGAACAGTTTAATAATTGAAGTAAAATAAAATAGAACAGTTAAATAGGTAAAGCAAAAGCTGCGCACGCAAACAAGGCAAAACAAGGAATTAATTCACTACTTCCCATGGGCAGGCAGGTGTTTGGCCATCCCCAGGAAAGCAGGGCTCCATCACGCGTAACGGTTACTTGGGAAGACAAACACCATCATGCCAGATGTCCCCCCCTTCCTTCTTCTTCCCCCAGCTTATATACTGAGCATGACGTCATGTGGTATGGGTCAGCACCCCTGGCTGTGCTCCCTCCCAGCCCCCCATGCACCGGGCAGAGCAGGGGAAGCTGAAAAGTCCTTGACCAATGCAAGCGCTACTTAGTGACTATTTAGCGGTACTTAGCATCGACATTGTTCTCGTCCTAAACCCAAAACACAGCCCCATACCGGCTACCAAGAAGAAAATTAACTCTATCCCAGCTGAAACCAGGACAGAGGGAAAGGCATCGATCCCATGGCTTGGGAATGGCACCAAACCCAGAACGAGCCCTTCTGCTTATGAATCTTAATTACCTCTGACAGAGCGCTCTGGTGACACTTGTCCAGGTGCTCATGATAAACCAATATTTTTCAGATGATAGTGACTGGATGTGTGCGATGTAAAAGATGCCATCTTTCCTCTCCTCATGCAGTCTAGGAGCACTTGGCTATGTTGTGAGAAGGCAGTGACACAGTCTACGCCTCACTTGTTTCTAACCTAATGCAGCAGCGTCTTGACTCTCACTGGCCTCTCTTCCTCCATCTCAAACCCAGCAACAAAAAAATATTTTTCTCATACATATTGTCTGCTGGTATTGAGGATTTTATTTCAAATGTCTTTAGAAAAGACAGCGTGCAGGAAAAGCTTGCAAAATCCTGCAAGTTACAGGCTAGTCTGGGCCTTTCTGAATTATGATATGAACCCCAAAGGAACAGCGGAGAAATTACAACTCCCTTTCATGTGATATTCTGGCTGCCCTTAGGAGATGAACAGTGAAATATGTAACTTCTGAAGAGAAACACACCTAATAGAGAGGAAGAAGGCTTAGATATATTGGTATGAATATATGGGGAAAGGGGGAAAACTGTAAGACAGCAAGGTTTTGTATTCACAGCTCATTTCTCCTCCTTTCTGGGACAGAAAAGTTAGAGAAACATGGTAGTTCCTCTTAAGAAGCTTAAATGATCTTCATTTCAGCATGGCCAAAAACAGACAATCAAGTGAGACTAACTGGTCTCCTGTAACTCCAGGGAGAGACCTCTTTTTGGTATGCTGGAATAGCTGGTAGATAGCAACAACACTGCGGCATGCCCTCTTGGTAATAACAGCTCACTGAATAGAAGGCGTCATAAGAAGTAGTGTTTGTGTCTCCCCGTGACTCGGTCCTTAGGAGGGAATTTACAAAAAATGATGGAGCTGCCTCATTCTGTCTGGATGTCTGAATTTTTAATGGAGGAGGCATTTACATCAACCCTGGTAGAACCACATGAACTTCCTAAGGGCCATCGCTGAGCATCTTTGTGCGGTTACGACAGAAAGGATCCTGGCTGTTTTCAGAAGCAAGTTTCTTTCAAAATTGTAAGGGCGTGCGGATGCTTTGCCAGGCTCTCTGAGTGCATATATGCACGTGAATATAGGAAGCAGATGCTGTCTTTCAGAAAAACAGGTACCACACTGTACAGATTCCTATTCTCTGCCGGCCATCCCTCAGACATGTTGAGTCACAGGTTAGTCTACACAGGCATGTGGAAGGAAAGAAATCCAAACTAGATAAACGTTCTGAATTTAAAGTGGATTGATTAAATTGTATTAAATCCTTTGTGGATGTTCTTGTTCAGAATTAAAGTAAAGTAAGATAAGCCTCATAAAGGCCAAGTTAATTCTGAAGGAGAATACATACATAGAGATTTAATGCATTTTTAACTAATCCATTTTAGTAGTTAATTCAGATTAACCGTACTTGGTGTCCCTCTCTGGGAAGGCCCTTCAAGGGAACAAGACATGGAAAAACACCAGACTCAGAAGTGCAATGTTTTTAAACATCCAGCACTGTTGATTACAAAGCAGGTAAGTACCACCACGGCCCTCCTGAAATGAATGGCTGCACGCAGACCTACCTGTCTCCGTGCTGTTGGAGGGGGCAGCGGTCCTGGGAAGGACTTGCCAAGGGCATCCTTGCTTCTAGGAAGGTGCTTTGGGAAATGGCGCAGCGTGCTGTTAAGGCCTTGGCTAACCTGCTGCTACAAGGAATTTTGGTCGTTAATGAGATGTCTGTGCTAGCAAAATGCATCCTCTTCACAAGGAGTGTGGAGTTGGCTGGTACCTGTGCCTGCTCGTTGTTTGCATGCAAGAGAGGCAGGATGCAGTGTGAATCTTAATGGTTTCCCTCCTACCTGGAGTGATGTATTCTTGGCCCAAATGCTGTCTTTACTCCTATGTGTAAACCAAACATTGCTTAGCTCCATGCAGTCTCTTCTTTAGTTTGAAAAGTCAAAATCTGGAGTTTAAGCTTTATTATTGATTTTAAAAATATATTGCAAACAATAACTTAAAGGGAAATGGGAGATTATGAATAAATAATAAGGTGCATAGGTGTACAGGGAAAATACAGCAGTCCATAAATATAGTTAAGCACTCAGTTGTACAGTAAAAAGAAAGTGTATAAAAATGTAGATGACTAAAGCAATATGTGTGCAGAGGAATAATAATCTACCATGAATTAAAATACGCAAGTATTGGGGACTAAATTGCGTTTACTACTCTATACATTTTTTTAAAGTACCTAGAGGCCTTCAGGTATGAGTGCTAAAATAAAAATATTATTATTATGGATTTTGGGGGGCAGATGAGTTGGAACTCAAGGATGTCCCCTGTGCTTTAGCTCTATTTCATGTGGTTAAATGCATTGGGCCAAATTTATCCCTGGTCTGCTATATTTACTGTTGAAAGCACTTTAGAAAAGTGCATATTAGAGCTATATCTAAAGAAGCACTGAATTCTGAACAGGCATTCAAAGCAAGGCAATAAAATCAAAGATGTTCTCTCAGGTCAGTTTAGTTTTGCGTGAGGGGAGCAATTGCTCAGTCACATCGGTCCAGTGAATCTGAAACAACAGCGCATGAAAAATATGGTGGCAAAATAATGTCTCCATGTGGGAGAAGTGCTAATGCTAATCACTGGCTAGGCTACTTTTGTTTTTTACTCATGGATTTTATCCTAATTTTTTTCACTGATTATTATTCTCCCCCAGTGACCACCAAGGTAACTTTTCTCCCTGTTTTGCAGGGAAATTTGAGGCCAACATTTTTGCTGCATTATAAAGTTCACGTAAGAAAATTCTTCATGGTGCCCGTGTGCAGCAGCCTGCAAAGCAGTCGTTCTCATGCTGGCTATGAGAGAGCTGGGACTGAGCCTTGGAAGATGACACCAGGACTGCACTACATCCGATGGGTTTGCAGCCCAAGAGGCACCCTGTGCACATGTAGAGCAGCAGGTAAGTTTTGCCACTGTCACTGCCACAGCTGGCTTGGGCAATACTTTGGTAATGAGGGCAGCAGTGCTGCTGGGGCACAGCTGCTAGTGTGACAAGTGCCAAACAGGCCAGATCTGTGATTTCTTAATCTATTTTAGATTCATCTTCCATTTGCTTCAGAGCATTGGGCCCTTCAGGAAGAAACCATGTGACTTTAAGGAGATGTGACAAATATTCAGGAAAGGTAAAAGGAAAGAAGGGGAAGAACTCAGTTTTCTATCATTTATTTATCTGTATTCAAGCAATTTTTACAGGGTTTGATAACTCCTGTGTCCAAAACCAGCCAGTTAAAAGTTGTGTGGAGGAGCTGATGTTCTCTGTAGCCTTATTTCTTGAGCAGCTGTTTGCCTACAGCATCCTGGTCCAGCTGCGTTGTTCTCCTTCCTTAGGTAATATCCAGAGCCTCCCATGGCAGGGCTGCAGCCACACAAAAGTGAGGATGGTTGCCGATCAGGGTCACATTTGGAAGAAGAAAAAGAGCCATCTGGGAAGCATGTGAAATACCTCCCCAAAGAAGGGAAAAGCTGCAGGCCGTGGGATGTGGAGAACATACTTGCTCACTTGTTATTCCATGGCGATGAGTTACGGGAGAGTGGCTGACTGCTTGATACTGAGGCTTCGTAACCTCTAGATGCATCTTGTGTATTTTTGCAACCATGTTTTCAACTTGTCTTTGCAGAACCTGGCATGGCTGCATGTGCAAAGTCCCAGTTTATGAGAGAAAGGACTTGCACCAGTGCGTGACCAAGCTCACGGCACTGTTTGCAGTGATTTTGTTTGCCTGCACAAAGTATAATGGCACCTGAACTGGTTCATTTTCAGTGCTGCAGCTGCAATTCAAAGGTTTAATCCCACAGACTACTCTGTTTGACTGATAGAAAGGAGCTGGCGTACTGGGCCTCAGTGTGGTGTTTGCTCAGCATTTGTGCAAGTGGCTTCTTTAGCGTGCACAAGCTGCATGGTGCAGCATAAACCTTCATACCTGAGGGGAAGAGGATGCGGTACAGGGGTGAGTCCATGGCACCAAAATCAGCACTGCTGAGTACCCAAAGAGAGAAATGGTCAGGGACAGAGCTGGAAACAGGGTGACTGTAAAGAAATTATAGCATAAAAACTCCGGTAAGAGACCAAACAAGTTCATGGCAGGCAGCAGAGTTTGAAGAGGTCGTGCTCCCAGCCTTTTTGCTCCCTGGAGGAGCAGGGAGCCTTGCGCAGCCACTTCGATGCTTCTTATTTTTGTCCCCTTTATTTAAGTGCTGTGCTCTGCAAAGAAAGAAAAGGTAGGGTTCAGTCTTGGCTGACTCTGGTTCACGTACGTGCCATAGCAAGGCCTATGTGTGAGAGTTACGAAGTGTGTATGGAGTTAATGGGGAGTACATGTAAAGAAATTGTATCTGTCTTTCCTGGATGCTCTTGGGCGCATTGGCATGTAGTACTTGTCTTTTGCCTTTTGTTGCCACTTCTGGTAGTTAAAAATGTCCTTGCTAGTTGCTGTGCAAACAGCTTGTACCTCTTATGGCTTGGACTTGGTATCCCACACCTTTCTGTGGAGAGGGGGTCTTGACCTCAGCACAGAGGTTGCACTTGTATCAACAAGACTGCTTCAAACGTGCAAAGGGCGTGAGGAAATACGTGAGGGAAAGCTCAATTTTCTGTTTCCTTTAACGTATAGGGATCACCCAGACTAAAAGGATTGAGGTGTTTTCAGAAGCACAAATGTTTTTGGGATGGCTCCTGTGACTTCTGGGAGGTTTGAGTCCCGTGGATGATGCCCTGCTGCGCTACTTCAACACGAGATGCTTGCCAGTAGTCGGTTCGCTCCTAGTGAGATCAAGGCAGAGCTGCCACTGATTTTTAAGGCTTTGTGGCTGCAGACTAGAGCAGGCGTGCAAATCATTCCTAGGGATCATAATTTTTTTGGTTACAAGTGTGAAAATAAGGCTATCCTCTCAGAAAGACAATTTAAACCCCCCATATTCTTCAAGCCAAGCAAAGTCCTTTCTTATGACATCCTTTTTTTAATCACAAAAGCATGCTGTTTCCTGAACAGAGGTAGCTGGGGGCCGGGGAACAGGGCTGTCTGTATTTTGCCTGTGTAGCAATGCAATTTTGTTAAAACTGTGAATCAAGCAGTTGGAACAAGCGAAGAAAAAACAACCCGAAGTTTCCATGCAAAACCCAGTGACACAAAAAGAGCAACTCTCCATCAGCTCAGGGCTTGAGCCCATTCTCTCTCCAGCGATGCAAAGAATATCATTACTTTGTCCCCTGGTGGAACTGCTCCCAAAAGTGAGGAAAGGCAGACTGAGAGCAGACTGCCCTGATGAGCTGGTTTGGGACCTGGCCTTGTCTATGCAGCAGTGCCACACTGACTGGTACAAGGGAGGAGTGAGTTGAAATGCAACGTTGCCACCTGTGCTAAGGGCGCTCAGGTGCCTCTGCTCTGCTACCCCAAGCCAGGACTGACCCCTTTCAACATGGGAGGACAGGGGCAGCTCAGGCCAGAAAGGCTCAGGCACACCATGCTATGAGAGGGCTTGAGAGAGGATTCTGGAAATAAACCCCGCAAACAGTTTTTGGGCAACCCAGTGCCTGCCCAGAGGGACTCCCAGCCTGTGCAAGCCTTTCCCTGCCATCCTTGTGGGCATGTCCTCCATCGACAGGGGAATCAGGAGCTCATGTCTTGGCACAACAGCTCTTTCCCTTTGGTTGCTCCTGGCATTAAAGCCTGTCTTTCCTCTCCCGTTTCTGTTCTACAAAAGGGCAAGTGACCTTTTGCCCATTGCATGGATGGGTTGTGAAGAGGGGAAGGTAAAGCACCTCAAACAAGATAAATCCTGCAGGCATCTTGTTTTGCAGAGCCTTGTGCCTCATGCTGAATTTGAAGTACCAAGAGCTGCCAGCCACTTTTCCAGGTCAGGGCCCCAAGGCATCTGTGTGGAGAACTGCAGTAGCGGGACTGACACAGCTCAGGCACAGTGCTAGTAGACAGATGCGAGAAAGAGAGAAGAAAAAGCAATACCACCTCATTTTTGCCCATCTCCTTTGTTTTGAGATGGTAAGTTTTGCTGCCTTCCTTGTTGCAGAGCTAATGGAGGGCGGCAGCAGTGTGCCCAGGCTGCCCTCCTGGGTCACGGCAGCTGCTGTGGGCTGAAGGGGAGCGTGGTGGGCTGGCTGGATCAGGGACCGTGCTTGCAGGAGAGAGCAAAAGTTTACATTTGTCAGAGCAAAGTGAAGAAGCATGGGATCAGAGAACACTGGGTGCTGCCATATAAGCACCATAGCCCCAAGTCTAATGGGTAATAGAGTCATTAATTCTGCTGATTAACTTGGCCTTGGGGTTCATGGAAATGACATCCACCTCCTTTCTTTTTTTTTTTCTTTCTTTTTTTTTTTTTTTTTTTTTAAGCTCAAACTGTGGAACGAGGAAGCATAAAAAACCAAGCTAATTAGAGAGAAATCAGGAGAAAAGAAGCAGGGAGAAAAGAGAGACAGTCTGAGCATTAATGAGACTGATTTGGGAAGAGGATGTGACAAGCTCTTCAAAAGCATTATTGTCAAATGTGTCACTGTTTCATAGATGGCTAGCACTACCTTTGAGCTTCACGCTGATAGTTAATGATTTGAAACTATAAAAAGATTGAAAAGGTAAAAGGGAAAATGGCAGACTCAACTGGATTTTAATGAGAGCCCCCCCCCCCCCTTTCTGTTTTTCTGTGTGAAGCAGCCTTGGAAAGTAAAAAAAAAAAAAGTTCACTTTCCCCCTGCCCGCTTGCTTTCTCAAGGCAAAAATTGTTTACAAAGGAGAAGGGAGAGTGCAGAGGTCCATCCGTCTCGCTCTGACCACCATCTATCTCCCCTTCACCAAACCATCGGCTCCCCCATCCACTGTCAAGCGGTGGTGGGTTTGTGGCTGTACAGGGAGCAGGCTGACAAAAATAAGCTGAGATTGATGGAAGAGACAGCTATAGCTCTTGTTTGTTTTTTTGTGACGTGCTGAGCAGAAGCAGTCTTCACACTGTGAAATGTAACAAAGAAATCTAAAGTGATTACGCAGGTTCATTTGTCAGTATCACTGCTCCAGCTATTGCTGTGTGCGACAATGAGATGACAAGGCATTTATTGCTGATGGTTGGTTATTAGCTGCATTATAGGAAACATTAGCACAGTCTAGGATACATAGACCAGGGAGACAATAGCTTTCTGGGCTCCAAACTCAGCAGGGTAGCCTTGTCATTAAATTTGGTAGTAACAATTTAATTTTTTTAAAATAAATTGAAAGGAAACTTTGAAAACTAAATCTGTAACCCTGCATTTACCTTAAGACCGATCAGTGTGTTTTCTTTGGATGCTACATTTCATATGAGAAAGGCTACACAGCCCAGCAGGCCAACAAATCTCCTACAAAGAAAGATGCATCAGAAAAGCTTAATGATACATCGGCTCCTGGCCGATCCCATTGCTGCTTTCAAGCCCTGACCTCCACAGTGCACCTGCTGCCGCCATGGATGGACCAGGTTCTTCTCAACCAAGTCACCTGCAAATGTACAGGGAGAAAAGGCAAGAGGCATCTGTAATCTTTTGTTATGCTCTTTGTCCTGCTTATCTTTCTCAGACCCACCCATTTTTTGCTTGTCTTGCCTGCGTCCTTTGGGGTCGGATCTTGGTAGCTCTCCCATCCTTCCAAATGGCCCTGCAGAAGTCACTGGAAGTATTTGACAGCAAGGGCTAAGTGGGGAAAGTAAAGGTTTGGCATCCCTGGGACGTGACTGGATGACTGCCATGTTTATTAAGCTGTAAAAGAACATGCCTGTCCTACGGCAAAAGCTGTATTTGCACAGTGGTGCGAAGCCAACCCTCAGTTCTGGGGTGAAGTGCCTACTTTTTGCAGCCTTTCAGTACTGAGTTTTGCAGTAAAAACAGAAATTCTGGTGGTGGCTCCTTCTTTTCAAAGAAGGTTTTTTATTATCTAATTCATTTTCGTATTAACTCAGTCAGTGAGCAATATATTCCTTGTTTCATTTTGTCTGACACTCAGCTTCAGTTTATTTTGTGCTACCCTCAGATTTCCAGAAAGCCCCAGATTTTGGCACTGACAGCACTTAAATAAACTGTAACAGTTGTCCTGGGAAAGTTGGAGGTTTTGACAGCTGCATGAGGGATCATGGGACTTCAGCCCATAAAATACCAGTGCAAGGGGAATTACAATGTTTTAAAAAACGCTGTCACTTGATAACATTGTAAATAGCAACAGGAGCTGGATTTGAACAAATTCAGGCCAAAACCAAGTATCTTTGAATCCAAAAGTGAAGTTTTGCTGGAATCTCTTAATCACCAGATTTGGATGAATCAGATGGAAAAAAAAAAAAAGTTTTTTTCTGTGTTTTTTTATCTTATGAAATTTATCATATTCTTTGCCCAATATGCTGTCTGCCTAGCAGTGAATTTAATCTAAACTGTTTGTTCTGGATTCATCGACAATAGTGGTAACCCAAAAAAGATTCAGTCAGACCCTTAAGATTCATAAATCAGGTCATAAATTTTGTAGCATTTTTGAGGTTAAAAACAAATAATAATTAGTCATTTTTCTTTAAACTACATTTACCAAATGTGTGTGAGAAAAGAATTAGTACTGTCAGCTCTCTTATGTTTACTGAGAAAGGTGATTTTGCCCTCCAATAGATGCACTTTAAGCCACATTTATGCCTTTGCCCAGCAATTAGTTTTGCCCTGAGCTACCAAACCGTTTTCCCCAGTTTGTATATCACTGTGCCCTTCTCTCATTATTTCTGCTCTTGTGTTAATTTTGTCTTCTCTTAACTTCCAACTCCCTGCTGAAATCCTGTGATTTCAGTGAAATCAGAAAATCAAGGGAGCTGATAGCACTGTGAATCACTTCAGTATCAATTAAAGAATGTGTGCCTGCTGAGCTACGGCCCCCTGAAAACAGAAATATCCTCTATAAAATGGACAGCTGCGATCCGGCTTCCAAATTAGGATCTTTTATTAAAAAAAAAAAAAAACAACAACCAACCAACAACAACAACAAAGAATTTAGTTCAATAATAATAATAAAATTAAAAAATCATGCCCCTCTTCCCCCAACACTATTTTTTTGAAAGGGTAGCCAATAGGTCTAAATCTATGGTGGCAACCCAGAACCAAATAAGGATGAGATATCTCTTGAGGCCATAAAGCTTGAAACTTGTCACAGAAGAGGCATCTAAACTCTCAGAAAAGAAAGCAATCTCTATTTGAGAGCACACAGGCATTTCTGACGAGTAGGGTCTGATGAATCAGCATTTCAGCTAGTGAGTTAATGCAGCATTTGGCAGCTAAGCTAAAAAAAAAAAAAAAAGCCCTTTGGCATGAACTTTGTTTCTGAGATATATGCAGTGTGTCTTTGAGAAGTGGGAAGGTTTTTGAAGTTATAACAGAGGCTGTTTTAATTTGGGGCAGGCTCATTAAGGAACACGGTTTAAAAACATAGATTTTGTTCCCTCTGGCTGTATGCTGTGCTTCACGCTAAACTTGGCAAAGCCAAGAAACAATCCAAGAGAAGGTATCTGTATTGGAAGATAAAATGCGGCAAAGACAGCCTGCTCTATAGCTGGCTCGGATCAGATAAGGGCTGCATCTAGCATACCCACCTTGGTTTTAACTAGAGTTAAAGGTATTAAGGGGTATGCTAAGATGATGTGTCAAAATTTAATTTAAATCCTCCTGCAATCAAAAAAGTCCGATCCTTTCAAATCATTAGTTGTTAAATATCAATTGGTGTCTCTGGAGTTTTGTTGTCTAAAATGGAAACGGTGGAGAGCAACATAAAGAAGCAGTTAGCAACGCTGCGTGTTGGTCCCACCTTTTATCACAGCTGTTTCACTCAGCCAGAGGCATGTCTTGGTCTTTGTAAAGACGGAGCCCTGCTTCTGCTCGCTCTTCTCACGGTTTTCATAAGGAATGTTAAGTCTGGCTTTCAATATATATAAATTATGCAGGAAGGGTAATGTCTGCATTTCAACCGAGATTAAAATGTTAGACTAAAACTTAGACTTCAGATCTACCAGAATTTGTACACAAGAGAGTGGAAAGTAACTGATGACACACTGATAGAAAATGCATTAAAAAAAAAAAAAATTGTTCTTTCCCCGGTATGATGCTAGATTTGCAAAGAGTAAAGTATTGACCAGCTTATCCATTACAAACAAGACACAGGCATTTCAGACAGAGGTTTTTGTTGTTATTATTAATCATTATCTGTGTTGTGACCGAGCCTCGGAAGGCCTCCTAAAACCAGGTCACTGCTGAACCAGGCACAACAAATATTAAGAATTCATAGCTTAAATGCACAAAAGAGCCATGAGAAAGACCTGTCTCATGAAAGTGACACAGTGAGCTTCTGCGGAGAACACCCAGCCTGAAAACTGCAACAGAGTCCCTGTGGCAGCCCCTGCCCAAGCGGCGTGGGTGCTCCGTGAGCTAAGTTGCGGTGAGGCTGCAGGACCCGGGTTAACTTCTCTGCCCAACACTGGGCTGGGAAACATGTCTGAGTGGCTTGGAGGTAGCACAGGAGCCTTTAGCGTGGTGCCATGTATTTGTGCAGCCACAGCACATCCATCCAGAGGTGGGCTCTGAAACATCTGCAGCCAGCTGGCCATGCAATGTCTGCCTCCTTCCCCTGAGCTGCATTTACTTTCCTGTATGCATGTGCAAGAAACACCGATGGAGAAAATCAAAGTAACAAACATTCAAAGCTGACCCTGAATGTTTGTGGCTGGTAGATGAAAACAAAACTCATTGCAGCAACGTTTCTCAGGATGATACGTGGAATTTTGCTTTTAAAGGTTAGATGGTAAAAAACACCACTTTGCTGCTTGTAGGAAGGAGAGTTTAGCTGTAAGGTCACTTTGTTTTCACACTCTTGGAAATGTTACCTCCACCCTTCACAGGGAATGTAAATCAACTAAAAAACCACCCAGCAGGGTTATCAGGGTAACACTAAATCAACACCAGCTGCAACTGCTAGGGGTGAATGTAGAATTTACAGTGAGGCATACGTCTATTGCTACTGAGTGATTAACAGTCTTTTCAATTAAAACATGTAAAGACCAAGATGATTTTTTTAGCGGTCTAAAGAAAAGGAAACTTGGAGGCCAAACTCATCCAGGTTTTCTCTTCTGTGTTCATGATGTCTCTAAATCAAGACTATACTGCAAGCTGTAAGAGGATAGAGAGGAGGGCAAACTTCCCTTTCAGCACTTTTAAAAAACTGCTGACTAAAATCTGCATCTATCATCTTGTTATTGAAAAGTATAAGTAAAAGGTGAGAGAAAATTGTGTCTGATATGGGATGTTTAGTTGACAGACAGCTCATTGTAACAGATGTGGCTCCTTTTAAATAGCACCGTAAATGAGATCCCAGAAAGACAAGGACAAAGGCTAGGAGAGAGCACTTAGACTAATTAGACAGAGAAATCCATTTCCTTTTTAACTGAATACTCCTCTAAATGTGCAGACATTTCCAAGTTACAAAGCGCAAGCAAAGGATGGAGACTACAGCTATCAGTTCATAATCTGCAAGGCACTGAATAACAATGGTCCTCACTTTTCAAGTACTGATCTTCAGTAGTTTGTTAAACCTGCACATCATCTCCTCACTGAAGTACCTGCAGATTAATGGCATGGCTAGAAAGCTTTTCATCCTCTGTGTGTGTGGGGCCAAAATCATAAAGGAAAGCAAAGAATGGCCTCAAATTTGTTTTATTTTAGAAATTTACTAAATAAACGACTGGTTGTGCAGATTTTACTTATCCCAAACTTACAGGGGAGATAAGAATCAAGGTAAAAGACGCAGAAATGGTACTATAGTTTCTATAGCAATCAGCACTCCAGGCTTGACGTGCTTTTCTGTGTGTGCTTTATGTTGGCCGCAAGATATCAAAGGCAGGATCCCTCTCACCTAGCTTCAACTCTCACTGCCAGTCATTCATATGTTATTACCCTTATAAATGCACATAAACTGAAGTTTTCCAGGATCCTCCTATGGTTAACTTTGAGAGAGTGAGGCATCTCCAAAGTTTGTTTTCTCTTGTCCAAGGTATGTGTCTGAGATGGGCATCTTTGGAGGGTGAATCTGTCAGCCTGTTGCCTCCCACTGACTACAGAGGTCAACTGGTTCAGGTTATCAGAGTTGCTTCTAGACAGAGTTAGGTAGCTATTTTACAAGAAGTGATTCTGCACTTATCACCAGAAATCTCAGCAAATATTTCACTAGAGATCTGCACACTTACTTATTTTTTATCTGTTTCTCTGTTCTAGCCAAGACCAGAGAAGGGCAATTGAGAAAGGGAAACTCAAGGAAATGGAGAACATGACTAGTTTTTGTTGCTCCTTTTTGAGCTGAGTAGGCAGACAAAATTTAGTGCCTTGGATGTTATGTGGAGTAACCAGCAACTGAGCTGGGTATCTTTGGTGCAAATTTTGTATACATTTTTGTAAATAAACAGTTCTGCTTTCTTGGAAGCTGGGGGAATCAGCTGAATGGAAAGTGTTTCTCATCTCCCACCTCTATACCCGCTCTGTCAGCATTTCCCTGACCTCCTCAAGAGCCCTTATTTGCAGTCATGTTACAGCGTTTATGCAGACCATGTCTTTGCCAGTGGTTTTTGGTATGTTTTTTCTGCACCTCAGCAATAAGTAGCACGTGTTAGCAGGACAGTAGCAGTGAAGACAGAGCCATGTGGTTTTCGGAGAGCCACAGGAACCGGAGTGTAGACCTACGGTCTGTGGGTCATCTTTAGTTTGGTTGCTGTCATGTGTTATAGCCTGGGCTGCTGTGTATTTTCACTGCTGTTGCCCATACCAGCTGCATTGACCGGGATGAATATAATAACATTAGTGGAAGACTAACTAAAGAGTCTGGCAAGAGAGTGAAGTGAGGAGAAATAGACAGTAATTGTTCTCTCCAAGGGAAAAAACCTGAACTGTTCCTTATCTCGCTTTTCAGAGCCAGCTCCTCTACAGAAGAGCAGGAGTGGGAGCAGGGAACGATGAGCCCTGATCCTTCCTACGTCTCCAAATATAGGAAGAATGTGTAGGATAGGAACATTGATTTAGGAAGGATTTGGTACTTCTGGGCTCTGCTCCTTGGAAGTAAAGCAGCATTTAATCCATTTGAGGAGGGAAAGCAAAAGCTTTTGCCAGTAGGCAACAGGCAGCTTTCTAGATAGTCTGAAGAATAATAGTGTCTTAGAAACACACGAGCCAAACAAATGTGTTTTTTGAGTGTAAGATCTGCCAGACTCTTGCCAGTGGTGCTTAATAGGCAAATTGCTTAACAATTACAGGAGGGGTTCTGCAACTGGGATCTGTGCAGGTGCAGGCTCCTGGTTATAGGCCAGGCTGATTTTGCAATGCCACTGGCTAAAATTATTTTTAGAGGGAAACATGATGGAACTGTATTTGTTTCTATGTGTGTATGTACCCATATATTTATATACACATGCCTACAAGTGTGTGTGGGCATGCGTGAACATAGATATGAGTGTGTTTGAACTGTACATTGGCAGTATTTGGAGCAGCATAAAAGTATTGCCAGGTTGCTGGTGATGAATTAACCCCAATGGACTGAGTGTAGTTCGATGACTCTGAACCAAAACAAAGCCGTCCTCAGCACTGAAGATTAACAGCACATGGCATGGTGAAATAATGGAGGTTAGAAACTCAACAAAGTTGTTTTGTGTTTTCAAACAGCATGGAACAACGTGAGCACAAAAGCATATTGCAAGCATAAGCTGGGCTTGGGTCAAAATAACAATCTCGGCTGGATTTCTCCCTGCATCTGGACAGAACGTCAAGCACACAGGGCAGTATTTTCCAGACTTAGCAGCTTGTGGGCTTCATTTGCTTACACGGCCACAGAACAGGAAATGTACAGTTATTTATCTGTGATTTTTATCAGAGACTGTCTTAATTGAGATAATAAGAGAACTAGCTGTAGAATAGATTTTGGCGACAGACGTCCTGTGCTTTGCTGTTATGTAAAAAGCCACCTTACCTCCTCTGTCAGCTGTAGTATCTGGCTATAATTAGAAGAAATAATATCTGTCAAATAATTGGTTATGCACATTTTGATTAATTTCCTGAGACAATTCCACTCCTGTGCCACTTCTCAATCTCCCTGTGATTTCTTAATTTTCTCATTTGGGGAGAACTTCCGATTAATTAGACTCCAAAATCTTGCAAACATATCTGTAAATATATGTGGTAAGGTTTATTCCCTTACACTTGTGAGATACCAGTATAAGCGACACATGGTATTTTCAAATAATACCATAAGTTATATAGCACCAAATAATACCCGTAAGTTATATAGCACCATTGCTACTGAAAGTGGAAAAAAAAATATGGGAGAGCATCTTTCTTGAAAGTTTAGTTATGGTATGAAGGAGGAATGTAGTAGTGTCCAAGCACTGTGAGCCTGCTTTGCTGGTTGGTCATAGTTCAAGCAGGTCAAGATTGTGAAAGATGTTTTTGGTGAGATGAAATGTTTTGAAATTTGAGGTTGGTTCATCTCATTGTGGCTTTGTCACATGCATTTAATCTTCTTTTTAAAAAGTTAACCTGTAGAATTTTCAGAATTGTGAATTTGGTATTTCTGTCAAACAGGGATGGACATCCACTCCAAAATGTAAAATCAAAGCAAGCAAAAAAAGAACGCAAACTTTAAAAAAAAGGTTTTGTTCCCAGGCATGGGACCAGCTGAAAGACAGGAAAAAGGTGTGGAGAAAATCAAGGAAATCAGTTCCCAGTCTTTCCTAGGGCTACTGCTTCGATAGCATCTGTGTGTGTTGCCTTGGCAGGCGTGGTGCACAAGGGGCTGCAGTCATCTCCAGCAGATCCACAGGTGTGTGAGTCTGAGACTCGCTCCAGATCCACGCCAGGTGCCCTTGTGCCCTGCCTGCTGTGCTGCGGGCACCGCTCAGGCAGCGGAGTGAGTGGCAGTGGTGGCTGCAGCTCAGGGTGCCAGCCCTGTCGCTCCTGCACCTGCTGCTAGCAACAGGCACTGGCATGCAGTGACTGAGGTAGCCCAAAGAGCCTCCAGGCTCAGGGCAGAGTTGAGGATGAAGGGATGATTTTCTGTGGCTTTGTATAGATAAGAAAATACTAAACATCCCGTACTTCTCTGGAATAAGGATAACTGGAGAAAGAGCAGGTTTTGTGTTTTTGTTTTTTTTTTTTTTTCCCCTCTTTTCTTTCAGCAATCCCTTTGGGGCACACCGTTACTACTGTAACCTATATCAAATGTGCTTTCATATTTGAGCTCTAATGCAGTATTTTCCTGGAGCTTATGTACTACTGATTATTCTTTCCTTATAAAAATCTTGAAGGAGATCCACCAGCATTTTGGGAAAGATACAGTAAACTATGATGCAAGTCAAACATCATAAACTTTAGATCAAAACACAGGATGAAGTCTCAGCCCTTTTGAAACTCTTTGGAGTTTTTTACTGATTTGAAAGAGGCCAAGACTTTCCCATAATATGTTATGAAAACTGGCCAGACTTGACTTTGATCTCACCATCTGATATTGAGCATAGACTCTTCTCAATCCACTCTCCACTTATTTTCTGTGTGAGTTCATCCTCCTCTGTGGAGAAGACTGAGTTTTTACTCCAGAGCTGACCTGGAGATGGATGCACCGTGACCAAATCGTGCTGGGCAGTAAGATTTCCCTGCCCAACCGCATATTGGTCAGGAGATGGGGCCTGCAGGGGAACCCTGGGATCAACGAGAGGGCAGTAAGGTCTGAGGTTAAGCCTCCTTTGCTGTTCCTGGGAGGATCAGTGGGGTGCGCGCATGGGCACAGGAGGAAACTGCACCAGGGTACTCACTTTCGTGCAGGCTCCCACCCAAGGAGCGGGCTGCTTCCTGCCCGGGAGGTCTGGTTGGCATCATGCTCAACAGTGCTCTTGCTATCCCGATCCTGCTTTGGGGAGTGTTGTTCTGTGCTGCTGCATTTCTTAGTCACTTTTCAGTTGTCACAGACAGCACCAAGAGCAAAATACATCCCCCCTGCTCCTGCAGACCATTTTGAACCCCTTGCACATTGGTGCATTGAGCCTTTCGATAGTGTATGTTCCTCTACACTTCATACACGTTTCTTCTCTTCGCTTTTCCTCCATGCCCCTGCACGCTGGTCTGTGTGCTGTGTTCCTTGTAATCTGTGATGAAATGCTTCTGATATTGGGCCCAAATCCCACTGGCTGCATATTCAGCTTCTCGCCTTCCTGCCTGTCTCCCAGCCCAGATTTGCTGTCCCATCCATTTGGCAGGGTCAGCTGAGGGATGGTGTTGCCCGCCGTGGAGAGGCCCTGCTGCATTCATGGCAGCATGAAACGGCACCAGGACCCCCGAGCGAGGCCAGTCAATTTGAGTGCAGAAAGTTGAATTGCCACTGCCTCCTGCTGTTGCTGTGATAGATAGTACGATGAAGTGGATGTGATGTGGTTATTAGGCTGTGATTCGGTTCATACTGAGCGGTATTGATTGGTGTTGGTTCAGCGCTTGCTACATATTTTATCAATTGACCTTCTAGATTGTATTCCTGCTCTGCTTCTTTTACTTGTAATTCTGCTTTATCTCCAGTTTTTGTAGCTCCTAATCTTCCTGTGGTTGATTTCTCATAGTATTTCTTTAGTATTCTGTTACACAGAAAGGCTCTTCCTAGCAAAACTATGCTTTCTTTCCTTTGCTTCCCTTCCCCTTGTTTGCTTTTATAATTTTTTTTAAGAAATCCACCTGCTCTTCCCTGATACATCAATTCCATTAAAAGATTCAGCTTCTAAAATATTTTTGCCTTCAGCAGAAGCAAGAAGTCTAAATGCAGGTGTTTTGCAGTAAAGCTCAAGGGTGCAGAAATTGGTTTTATAGCAGATCTTGTCAAGTAGGATTTACAGAACCCGATAACATAATATAGTTCAATAACATAATGCCTTCACGAACTGTTCTCCTGGCCATCTGTGGAGCCTCACGGTTACACCAGCTGAAGATCTGGTAGCCTATTTCCAAGATGTTGTTTGTAAATATGCACTGAAAATGTGAAGGAATAATTGTAGTTAAGTGCATTTAGCTGGGTGCAATTCACTGTGGGTATTAATTTTGGACTTTTACTGAAAACGAGGGAGACAACGTTGTCTGCTGTGTTGGTTTAGCACTGGCTGGTAGGAAAACAACGTAGGGAGCTAAAATATTTGCCTAGATCTATGCAGCTGTCTATATGGCAAAATTAGGGTTGAAACAAAAGAGTTCCTGGCTCACAGCTCCCTGCTCAACCCAGGAGCATGCTGCAGACCCCTGACATACAGATCTGCTGCATCAAATACAAGGACTCGGATTGCAAGAAATTCAGCTCAGGAAAAAAAGGAAGTTTGTGCCAGTCAAAAAAAGTAAAAGAAAAATAATACACTGTTGATTCACAATGTGTGCAAAACTTACCTTCAGCAAGGAGATGCAGAGCATCAGAAAGAAGGCCGTGGGATTTTCAAATCTTTTTGTTAGTTGGAAGGGATATAAAATGTCTAGTAGTAAACATGAATCCACACAGATATGAATTAGGATAATTTAAAGATCTCAGATTCATATGCCTGGCTGAAGTTCAGAGTTACCAATTAGAAAATGCTTTCTAGGATCTTATTACAGCCTTTGTGTAGGAGTGAATTTGAAAATCACAGCCCAGAAGAGTGGTGGTTTATGTCAAAAGTGGGACAGCAATTTCAAAATATATATTATGGAATTGTGATGAGGTGCCAGCTCTTTAGAAATCTCCCCTTGTCAATAGCGCACAAATGCCTGTTCTCCCAGCAGTTTCATCCAGTGCTCTCTTTAATGACCTAGATGATGGGAGGCTTAGTAAGTCTGAAGATAAAACAAGTCTAAGAAAGACTGCAAGCACAATGGGGGAAATAATTAGAATTAAAAGTGATTCCAACAAATTGAAGACATTCCCTAAAACCAGGATGAAATTCCACGGTGCCTCATGCAAGGTAGTGAGCAAAAAATCTTTAATTAAATATAGGATGAGAAACCATTGGTTTCTTCCAGGAAGGATCTTGGAACTATGTTGGATCACAAGCTGAGCAGGTGTGAACAATGTCAGCCTGTTGTGAAAAGGAGAAAGTCCATCCTGAGATGTGTAAACAACAAAGACATGAAATAATCCTTCCACTGGTAAAGCTATTTCATGTCCAGTATCAGGCACTGTGCTTCAAGAAAGCCATAGATCACTTGGAGAGGATGGAGTAACGCAAGATTAAGATATCTAGAAAGTGTGATCTAAACACATAGTCTAAGAAGAAAAAAGGCAAAGATTTGGGTTATTTAATCTGAGGGAGAGTAGACTTTTGGGGGAAATGGGACAGGATAACAGTTTTCAAGGGGAAAGAGGAGTGAATGGTCTGTTCTCTATGGCAGGCAAAGCAAGAAGTAGTGATCATAAACTGCAGAGAGAAGGACCTGGGTAAGAAAGCAAGAAAAAAACATGAGGATAGTGAGGAACTGGACAAGAACGTCTGTGGAGCTGGGGAGCCATCCTCCTCGGTGAGCTGTCTTTCATAGACGAGCGTCTGCTAGGAATGGCATTAAGATACAGCTTGTCTTACCCTGGGATATCTCAAGGTGTTTTCCAGCTCTGCCTCCTGTGATTCTATGATATCTATGTCGATGAAACCTGGAGGAACAATGCCATAGCTACAGAAAGCATTGGGACAGTTAGATGACAAACTGGTCGTGCAACACTATGTCTGCATTAATGCTGGTGAGAGTTTTGCCATTGACAACCAGCAGGCACAGCACCCCAGCTTTTATCTTAGAAGTGCAGAAGTGCAATTTGTTGGTGTTGTGTGATGATTTAAAAACAAAAAAATCCTGCAATCATAGGGATGCCCTTGAGTCTGCCAGGATTTTCCAGAGCTTTCTTGCATGTGCAGTGCTCTTGCACTGCCCTGAGGAGCCTTCTTCCTAGTGCTGCTTTTCTCCTAGCTCTCTCTGATCAGGTAAATTGTAAGAATATTTATGCTGCATCTAATACTGTTGTTTTTATTTGACTGATGGGCTCATAATCTTTGGGTCTGGGCACACATTCCCTTTACACCTAGCTGTACTACAGTGAAATATTGCTCCTGCCCCATTCCTGCCCACACCCCCATTAGGTGGCCTCGGGATAGCCAAGATGAGGGACCTGTCTTTGAGAGCACCTGGATGCATGTCAGCCAGGCTACCTGCCACTAGTGCTGTGGTGCCAACAGGAACAAGTGCTTTAAATAATGGGGTACGTACCTGGAAAAGAACATTGCTAATGAAGCTCCTGTGGAAACAGGAAGCTTGGTTGCATTTTGAAAAGGAGGGAGAATCCGATCTCAGGCTGTTCTCTGCCACCTGGCCTCACTGCCCCAGGATGGTCCTGGTCATACTTATTTTACTAGTATAGATGTAACCTCTGTTGCCAGCAAATTCCTCTAAAGCAATAGCTGCTATTGTAGGGAGACTTGCTATGAGGGCAGTGGCTCTCCAAGCTCAATCCAACAATCAGCATGACTTCAGCTGAAAAATGGAGGTCCTAAAAAGATTCCCTCTAGTTTCCAGAACAGTAGCTCATCTCCTGAATGCTACAGGGTGATACAAGTGCTTTACCCAAGCTCCATCAGCTTCAACAGATTCTCAGCAAATTTCTAACCTGTATGGCCATTTCCAGACTATCTGACCCAGATGGAGCCAAAACCAAACAGACAAAAGGAGATAAAGCCCCTTTGGTCTAAGCTCTGAATGCAACGTGGAAGCGCGAGGTCAAGTCTTTGTCTCAGCATGGCACGGGGGGGATGCAAAGTGCCTTTTCAAACCCATCTCTCCCTCTTGTACCAGCACTGGAAGGAAATAACACATGCATTTTAGAAATTGCGTCTCATTCAGTATGGTAATATTAGAGTGTGTTTGTGAAACCACTTTAGAATTACATTTAAACAAAAGGAAAAAAAAAAAAAATCCTACTTCAGTTATCTCTGAACAGACCAGCCTGCCTGATAATATTTCAGTATGAGGGCAGCAAGAGAAGTATTTTCACAGCCAAATCACTTGCCAGAAAAGTGTTATGGCCCATTTTCTTAAAACTACCCTAATGCGATAAGTCTTTTATATATATATATAATTTCCTAATACATTAGAAACAAGCTGGCCATTGCCATTAACATCTTTGAAATTTTAAAGGAAATTGTAATGGTCACAATGTTTTTGTTCTAATCTCTCTTTTTTAATCTGCTTCATTCACTGAAAAAATTTTCACACTTGTGTTATTTCACAGTGCCATACCATTGCAAATATGTGACTAATTTTGGAGTCAAACCTGAATACTTTCTTAGTTTAGATCTTTCTGTGTCTCAATTATATAAAAATTAAGGTCAAAAAGATGGTGAAGACTTAGTGAGACTTCAAGCAAAGCCAATTTTATTACACATGAAGAATGATGTTGAATATATCCACCCTGGTGTCCCTCTAGGATGCTCTCCCTCCCAGATTTTGTATCTCACCTTTCTTATTACCTCAGAAGTTTCAGGGCTTCCCTGGGGGTCAGAAAGATGCAATGTGTTTCAATGCATCCTGTAAGTGCCACAAAGCCTAGAGAACCTCTGGAGGCGCAAGATAGCTGAAGAGGGTCTTGCCAGGGAGACTGATATCTGAGACAGTATCTTTTAAGACTGTTGTGAGGCAGGCAGAGAAGAAAATTTGTAAGATGATGTTGAGAAGGAGTTCGTGTGCACCAGGGAGATAAAACAGCTGGTAAGAGAGAAGGAAGAATAAAAGATGCAGAAAAAGGACCTTCCAGAGCAGGAGGAAAAAGAGAGGATGTTGGGGTAAGAGAAGAGGAAAATAATCTCTGTAGTTTTCATTTTGGGGCAATAGGTTTTGGAGCTGGAGTCTCAGGATGTTTTAAATAAATTGCAATGAAAAAGAATTTCAAAACAATATTGCTTCCTCAGAGTGAGGTGCCATTCAACCTGAAAATGATGGATGATAGGTAGCCAAAGACCATTTCTCTCCACTGCCGTGTTTGATCAGCAGCCACCAGGGCAGGTGAAGAGAAAATGAGAGAAGCTCTACGCTTTTTTCTTTTTTCTGCAGAAGCCACAAAGAGCAGAAAAACATCTGCCTTCAGTCTTAAAAATTGAGGGAAAGTTCCCAAGGGCAAGCCATGGAGTGACTCCAGGGCTGACCACACTGCTGACAAGCAAGTGACAAACCGGCCTGTAATGGTACGGCCCCGGCAGACATGTCCTCCATTCTTTGTACCCACCACGGTACCTCCCCGCACCAGCAGTTACTACCCTCAAGTTGCTTGTGGGGCGAGGATTGGGTTTTGCTCTTTTTTTTTAATGATCCTTTCAAGCACTGATAAATTTCATTCAATCTTCTGCAGCGTGAACAGAGTGTGAAATCCTACGTTGCTACACAGTGGAAAGGGAACAGCGCTATCTTGTAATGTACTTATTTGTCTCTGTGAGGGATTGCTGCCAAGTTTCTGTGAATAGACTTTTTTTGGCCGCCCTTCCTTAAATGAGCAAAAATGCTGAAAATTTATTCCCACAAACCCCAAAACTTCTTTCTGGTATTTCATGACATTAAAACACACATACAAACGTATACACACGTGCAAAACTTTGCCAGGATTAAAACTGCTTTTTTGTGACCACAGTATCTTCTTTCCCAAAGCCTCAGAAAATGCTTGAAGGTACCTAAGTTACCAGTTTCCTCAAACCTTTAGGATTTTTTATATCTCTGTTAACTCTAAAAATCATTACCGTTCTGACAGACAAAATCAAACCTGAAAAATACGATGCATATCCTGTGCAGCAATATTAAGACTATTTCTGAGATGGAGGAAAAAGAAGAGGGGAGAATAGTTAAGTCTGACATTTAAGAAGTAGGTAATAGTTCACATTCCATAGCTGGAGTAGGTTTTTTATTAAAAGAAAAGCAAATAAAAATGATTAAATGTTCCTTGCATCTTTATAAATCTGATGTTCTTCAAAGAAGGCCAGGCACTTGCTTGGAGTGTATGCACATGAGTAAGTGTGTGTGTGCGTTATATCTATTTCTATGTACAGGACAGATTTCTAGCAGCAGCAGGTAGTAGAACTGATGAGTACAAGATGGGAAAAGGCTTTGGTGATGAATGATCAAATTTTCAGAAACAGCTCACCTCATTTGATTTGTTCATAAAATCCATTACAAGAATAAATTGTATTTTCCTACCTCAGGCATTCTGCGGTTCTTGGTCACAGGATGATGGTTTTCTGCAGTATCTGAAGTTGGAGGTTTGTTGTTTGTTGTCTTTTGTTAAATAGTATGTCATCTGAAAAAATACCCGCATTTTTTCTGAAAGAACATTGGGAAGTTGACAGCATCATCAAACAGTCAGCAGTGGTGTATAGGTAAGGAATTTATATGAAGAACGTCCTAGCTAGAGTGATCTATTTAAGAGCCAGGGTTGGGAGAAGGAGGGCAAAAGAGCCAAAGAAATGATTGTGCTGATATAAACATTTCTCCTGTCATTTTTCTTTCTCTGAAAACAAGAGCTTCTTGAATAGCCTGTGCTGTCCATTTCGATCAGCTTTGGTGGGGCTGAGGTGCAAGCTTGGACTCAAACCAAGGAAAAGTCTCTGTGGCTTGCAGAGTCAGAACCAATGTATGGTTTTCTGTAAATACTGCTTTGTGGTTTAATTCCAGAAAGTGCTGTCTACTGCTGCTACTGTTATTGGCTACTCCTTTTTAAATAGTCTTCATCCCTTGTGGGGCAGTAAAGAAAACCTATTTTTATTCTCTTAAGTGGCCTTCAACAGAGGGTGCTTTTAAGAGTCCACCTTTCTGCATGGGCTTGTAAGGCAGTTGGTGAGGTTTTCTGTCCTTACATACAGCACCTTACTGAATTGCAGCAGCACTTCTCAGTTCCTGATCCTGGGGGCAGGTTTTCTTAGGATGAAACCCAAGTGCTCACTAACCTTGGCAGGAGGAATCCAGGCTCAGTGAGAGCTGCAGTGTATGCCACAATCCCCCAGGTCCACCAGACTCTGTGATACATATCTCAGCAGGTAATATAGATACAGCTATGGTGACCGGCATTTGCATTAATTATGATGCATTAATGATTAGTCTCCAGAGACTCACAAATCGTTAAGCTTATTAATATATGGAAAGCTTTACAATGTTGGAAGCCTTTATCAGGGGCTCAGATATGGTTTCTGTGACATTCTAGTAGGGAAGCTCTTGTTGCTCTTAGATCACTCAGGTGCTGAGGCTTTTCCTTCTCAGTCTAGGCAAAGTTAGCAATTAGCAACCTGGCTAGTGCTCTGTCACGTGAATTTCTGTGCAACACAACAACTGGTGCAAATGAGTTCCTGCAAAACCTTCAGAAAGATGTGCTCGTTTGTATCTCCCTCCCCAGGGCCAACAGGACAAGGGTAATTCACAGCCACACATTGTCCAAGGGGACTCTGAGATGCTCTCTGCTGTGCTGTGGTCCAGAGGGTGTCCCCGCAGAGGAAATGGCATCCTGGCTGACACTTTGAGTCATACTGCTGTTCAGAATGCTCTTTCCTGTCCAAGGTTGTGCCAGGGGTGCTGGGCAGGGGCCAGACTCTGCCTCCTCCCCATGGGAATTTTGGGCAAACGTGGCCTTTGCAGAGATATCATGTCCTGTGGCTTGTACCTGCCTCTGGAAGAAACACTGTGGCTTGAAACTTTTCTCCTCATCTGGTTACTTATGGTATCACATTCATGAAATCGTGAGAATTGCTAGGCCCTCTGCATCTGCTGCCTCAGCTCTGAGCACTGTATTTCTGTCTCAGGTGCTTGCGATTAGGTATGTTGGACTTTTTACGGTGCCTACATTGCTGGAGGACTGTGAGCGCCAGTCCAGACTGGGCATTCCTCTTTGCTTGGCAAACTTTCATTGTGGCCCCAAGAGTTCATTCTCTGAGCAGGCTCTGACCGAGTGTTCTGCTGCTCGTACCGATCACCCTCTGCTCCCTTGACAAGGATGGATTAGTCCTCCCAGTTTTTGATGGTCAGTACCTCTGCCTTACATATATGACAAATTCTTCTGTAATGTCTCTTTGTATTCTCAGCTGCTTTAAAACAAAACTGTCTTCTGTTTGTTTTCCTGTTTGCAGTGAAGCATAGTTCTAAACCTTTTCTAGTTACTCACAGGTTTCCAGAGAGTTTAAAGTCTATTGTGGGTTTTACTCCTTCATTATCTCCTTAGATACTTGCTTAATTCTTCTGAAGGCTAGAACCATATGCTGTGTGTAGTTACTGAGACAGGGAGTCTGAAAGAGGTTAAAAGTGCACGTTAAAAATACAGTTTTCCACAGGTCTCATTGGGAAAAATGCTATTGAACTTTTCTTGGCCGTTTGGGCTTTTTGTGTGTAGTTCTGCTCAAAACACCTTCAAGGAGGTGATTCGAAGATGAAATTTTAGGTCATGAAAGATGGAAAAGCTGAGAACTCTGAAAAAAATAACCCCCCCCTTTTTTTTTTTTTTAAGAGAACAGCACAGCCCTTGCACCAGGTTGGTGGCAATACACATTTCCTCCCGCCGCTCCCATCAAGGTACTGAATTTGAAGGAGCTGCACACTGCTCGGAGGGCATCATGCCATGGGTTGGTCAAGCCCTCTCCTCCATGGTGAGTGTATGAGAAAGGGCACTGGAGAGGGCTTGTCAGGCAGGACTGGACTGTGGGATCAAGTTGTTTGGTAGTCTGAACCACCAGGTTTATGTTGAGGAGTCAGCGGCAAAGTCTTCGAATGAATCCTGTTCCTGCAGTTTCTCAGGCTTGGCCCAGGGTAGGTCTTCTGACCGTTCCCATGTATCGCTTGTAGGTGATGGGCAAAGGTACGTGTCAGGAAGGCTGAACTCTGCCACCGATGTTTGATTGTTGTGCTGTTGGTGAGGTTAAAAATAATCAGCTGCAGTCTCAGCTGTCTGGGTTAAATATTTTAAATTTTATTGTGAGTGGGTTGACTTGGAGTATTTGGACACCAGGCTCTCCATGCTGAAGGAGCTGAACTTCCCTCTCCACTTCTCTCCCTTTCTTAACTTACTTTTTGGCAGTAGTTTGCAGAAAACACATCTGCTACCCTTGGCAACTAAAGGCATCTTCATTTTCAGATAGATTCTGTGTAAATACCAAACAAAACATATATTATGGAAGCTTGGCTTGGATCTAGTATAAAATTTGCCTCCTAAGCTACCTTTTTCTCCTCTGGTTTATGCAGACATAAGGGCATTTCTGCAGCTATGTACTTCTTTCCATCTACATATTTTCATATCTAATTGAGGTCTAGTGGCCACCATCCTGCTGCCCCTGCTTCTAAGGGCATAGCCTGCAAAATGCAATCTGGAATGAGCACCGCTGCTGTTCATTTGCTAAAGAAACAGAAGGGAATAGACCCCATTTCACCTGAGCCTTGGTGGAGCTGTGTCAGGCCCTGAGTGTGCTTCCCCCTTCAGCAAACATGATGGGCACACTGAGCAAATAATTGCCATGCGTCACTTGCTTCATAAATTTTTGTCCTTCCTCCCCTTTAGGTTTAGGTCCGCCCGTAAGCAAGTTGGGATTTTATCAAGAGACCCCAGCATCCCTCTGAAGGATTCTTTGTCTGCAGAGCTGCTGGGCGCCTGTCCGGCTGGCTGGAGACAGAGGTTACGTGGTATGTTTCTGTCCTTTGAGTGGACTTCTAGAATTCTTTTTCTGGGATAAATATTTGGGTTTGCAGTTTTGAAAATTGCTTACCACAAATATTTGCCTAAAATTTGCTGGTGTGGAGAATGTTTCTTCAGTAAACACATTTGCCAGCGTGTTTTCAGTCAGTAAACACCACAGAGGTGTGAACACAGTCGAAGGGAATTAATTTTTAATATAAAATAATTGTCTTGTATTTTGGGGAACGCTCTTCAGTCCAAACCCTGATACGCTCAGTGCAAGCCTGTACCTTTTGGAAGCGGGGTGAAAAGAGGAGCGTGCTTTTAGAGCGCAAGATGCAGCAACATGTACCCCAGTTTGGGGGGAGCTGGCGGTGTACCTGTGTGCGGGATGAACCAGCCCATTTAACTCGGCCGGGCATGAATGATGAATCGTTGTACTGTGAGGGTCCTCACAGCAGTCCTTATGACAAGTCTTTTTGGGGAGTAAGAGAGGGGTGGGAAATGGGAGCTCTTGCTGCACTGAGCCCCAGTAGAGGTGGTGCTCAGTGGGGTCAAGCACCGAAGAACTGGTGGGACTCAACCTCTTCCTACAGTGATGTGGCGCAGGAAAGTTTGGCAGGCTGAGGAAGGGGAGGCCTGGTCTCCTTCCTGGTGGGGTGGCAGCCCCTGGGCAGGCTAGCAAAAGCAACCACTCATGTTTTGGGCTGCCGCCTTGGTATCCTTCCCCTGCACCTTGAAGTCCTCTCCCATTTGGTGGCAGGTCACCTTATCCTATGAATGATTTTTCATTGCAAGTTCTCCTGCCCTCCTTGGTGGGAGAAGAAGTGCTGCACTGCTGTTGGTTCTCTGAGATGGTTTAACTCTGGGAGGAGATGACAGGCTGTGGTGATGTCTGCCCCCCAACTCTGTCTCTCGAGCTGGGGTCAGCCCGTGGCGGAGCAGACCAGCTCACTGTGCCCTAGCCTGGGGGCTTCGCCTGGCCTGGGACTAGTGAGAGGAGAGTTTGCTTGGGGTGCTGGTGTGTGCGGTGTCGGCAGGCTGTACCAAGGATGTGGCTTGATTATTATGGATTCCCACTCCAGTTTTAAAGCTAATTTGCAAGCTCTAGAGAAGTGATGGCTTGGCAGAGAGGAGATGTCATTATTCTTATTAACACCAGTAGTTTTAGACCAAATCCTCTGTCCTCACTCCCCCTGAGAGTCTGCTGATTTTCAATCAAGAAATGTTGCGACCCAAGTTGGGTAAAATGTTTATTTCTGGGCAGGGAAATGTCCTCTCTGAATGACACAGACAGGAACATGAGCAAGAAATCTTGTTTTCATTCCAGGGCTCTCTGAAGCTTGTCAGGGCTGCTGAAGATAATCAAACCCCCTTTTTATTAAAGATCCTTTTCTTCATCAGTATGTTGTCCACTGGCAAAGTGGGAGGCTCAGTCACTGGTGCCAGAGCAGACTAAGGGCTCATAGAGAAGCTAATTATATTTTGTGGGTTTTTTTTTTTTTCTTCTTTCATTGCAGAAAGACAGAATAGTTGTGAATAAATTGGGAAAGAGGAGGGTGAGGAGAACTGAGAGTTCATTAATATTCATATTTAGCCACAAGTACACAGAAAAGGTGACAAGGAGCTGGCTCCCTGGAAACCTATGCACCTTGGCAGTAGATGGAAAATTGCATTTAATTATAGCTACCTTTAGCTCAGCACCTAATGAGCATGTTTGAAACCACGCAGGGTTGCCGTATACTAGAGGAAGATCCAAGACTCAAACAGAAAATGAAAACCTTCCCTCCTTCTTCCCTGCTCTGCTGAATTCAAAATAATTCTGCCAAGGCCCAGGAGACCAAGTGGACTTTTATTCTTGATTTCTCAGTGATTATCAGAGAAATCCATTCAGCCGGGGGGGGATCAAATAAGATGGTCAGTAGGGGGGAACAAGGACATTTTAATGGGGAGCAGAAGAATGGAGACTTATTCCATTCTCACTTTGCCTAGTGAGCACTGCTAGGATCTTTAGGTCTCTTTTTTTTTCTTTTTTTCTTTCTAATTTCCCACTGATTTATCTATTCTTTGATAGCTCTTAGTGTTTTTTTCTTCTTTATTTTACTTTTGGGGAGACTGCTATCTGTGGATTTTACTGCCTTGTAGCTAGGGAAGAGAGAAGCCAAGGAGATTTCTTTCACACACATTTCTTAGGGTTGCTTTAACATGTTGGTTCCCACAGCAACTTTAAAACTGTGGAGCCAAATCCTTTTCTGTTCCACACAAGCACAGGCAGAGATTGAAGCTAGTGGAGATGCTCCATATTCATTTACATGAGTTTAGGGGAAAGCAGAATGTGGTCTATACTTGGCCTTGCTTCTAATAAACTTTGCCTTGCTGAAATATGTCTTGAACAAAACGTTTGAAGCTGCTTTTAACCTTACAGCAAGGAACTGATGTTTGTAGCACAAGCCCAGCAGAAATTACTTTCATTTTGGTGGCCAAGGTAGGAAAGCGAGTAACCTTAATTATCCCTTATATTTTAAACACATGTTGATATTTGGCTTTTCTCACACAGTGCAGCCATGAGCTGTGGATAATGACCTAACAGAGGATTGCATTTATCTTTAAGGGGAAGCTTCTTCCAATGTGACCAAACCTTAAAAGATTTGGCAAGTGAAATGCCGTGTTGACACAGGGGCACGTTACAGCTCTGCAGTTACTGAGTTGTTTCTCAACCTCATCGCTGCTGAGGGCAGATAGAGCAAGTCTGACAGTCAGTGATGCTGCAGGTTCGTTTACACCCTGACCTGTGAAAGCCTGGTCAGCCGTGGCTCATCCCATCAGGTGTGCTCAGTTTGCAGTGCAGGGGGATGGAGCTGCTGAGGAAGAGCCATGCATGCAGCTGGGAGCCCGGAGGTGAACCCATGCAGGCTGGCAGGATGGAGGGCAGCTGGCATGGGTACCAAGCTATGAAATGAGGCTCACAACCTGGCCCTGAATCTCTCAAGTTTAGGCCAGTTGTTTCTCAGCTTCTACTTTTTTTTTTTGAGAAAGCACCGTGTTTGCTTCTTTCCTGGCTCTGTCCCTGGGGGAATTTGGTAAACCTTGGGAGAAACAGAAAATCATTCGGGTTTCCATTTGATCTCTCTCCTCTTCAGGTCTTTGTTTGGAGAGACCTTGCTAACGGTTCATGTTGCTTTAATATCCCTACGCTCCTAGCAGTCAGATAACACTGGCACTTGAGAGATTCTTGAGATAAATCTCTTATGGACACACAACAGTTACTGCACCACATGTTTTCTCCCTCCTGCTTCTTTGGCATGCATTTAGTGATTTGTTGGTTTGTAGGAACTACTCTCAGCTTCAGAACCTACCCATGTCTTTTATTTCTTATTTCTTTACCTGGAGATGTTTTCTTCTGCTCCTGCTCTTTTTGGATTCATATTGCTTTACTAGCAACATTACAGTCTATTTTTGGTGATTTAAAACAGGACAGATAGAAAGGCACAAATATTATTCCCTGGCAAATAAGCAAGCCTAGATATGCCTCAAATACATTTTAAAACATTTTAAACCCTTATTCACAGGCAATTTATGTAGCTGACTACTGGGCAAACATAAATTCCTAAATCCTTCTTTTCTTTTATTTTGATCAGCGTTGCTTTGTCTTTCTTCTGCTTGTCAGCTTATTTCTAAAGGGCAGTAGGTACCAACCTGCTTTCAAAAATCCTGTTATTTTGCCTTTTTAGACACCTGCATACCACAGCAAAATTTTACCTCAGTTGTCACTTATTTTTTGAATGAAAATAGTCTTTCTTTAATTATGATCAAGAAAGAAACCTTCTATGCATGTCTGTCTTTAAAGGCATGATAGATACCTATGGTTGGATGCTGCTGCTGCTGTGTTATCTTCTGTTTATTAGAGTCCAGCCTCTTACTAAGCTGTCAGCCAAGCAGAGGAGATGCAGAGTGACAGGCATTTCTGAGTAGACTTCAGGATGTGCCAGAGCCCCAGAGTTATGAAGTGTGACAGACATCCACAGTTTTTTACCCATGTGTGGAGCTTGAAAAGCTGCAAGATGCCTTTCTTTGGGAAAAGTAGCTGCTACCCAGAGAGCTGTGGTCCAGGCACTGTGGGTCCTGCCTGTTGGTCCTGCAGTGAATGAGATACTGTTGTGCAGGCTGGAAATGGTACAGCCTGGTCAGGAGAGAGTGATGGGAAAATTTCCTTTGATTTCTTGGTCTTTCACGTGTAACTGTCATGGCCGTTGTGATACCTCGCGATGCATAGTGTGCATCACTTCAGTTTGCTTGGGAAATAAGAAGGGATGTCCTTCGCCTGCTATCTGGCTTGCCAGTAAATGTGGTCTGAGGAAGTGTGGAGAAAGGGAAAAATACAGATTCTGTGCAAATGTAAGTGTTTTTTTTCTTTCTAATCTTTTTGTTTAAAACTGTGAGAAAAATTACAATTTTGAACAATATCTAGGGTTAGGTGAAGCAATTGAGCCAGCAGAAAAATTATTTCAACTCTGAAAGGCTGCTGTTGCACTTTAGTACACCTGAGGAACCTGTGTGCTTCCTACAGCCAGCATTGTCTTGTCCCACGAGATCTTCCTTCAGGAAACATCCTCCCTCGAAGAGCTGAGATGCTGTCAAATGGGGGTCCTTTGCCTTGCCATGCCATGGCAAATCTTGCCTTCCACTTGGGGAAAAGGGAGTCAATGAATTAGCACATCTATTGAGTCAAAACATTTTGATTTTCAATGAAATACATGTGAGAAATATTTTGTCTTTTTGGCTTTCAGTGAAGTATGTGGCAAACATATTTTGGTTTTTGAATTTTTTTTTTTCCCCCTTGAAGATACACCAGTTCTGTGGGGGAAGAAATAAGCTTAGCTTTATTGGTGATACTATTTTCTGATAAGAAACCAGTTCATCTTAATGGAAAAATTTTCATCAGGCATAGAGAAAAAAGTACTTTTCTAGGCAGCAATCCTGTCACCTGTAGGGAAGAGATTTGGGACCTGGGGTGGTTTCCTTCTGGTTTTGAGCCTAAAAGCTCATGTTTTCAAACTCCTCAAGGCAACCTCATGCTGTGCAGGTATGCACAGCTGGAGCATTATGAAAAATAAATAAAAAGAAATTTCTGATAGAATAGCCAGAATTGGTAAAAGCGGCTTCACCTGCTCCACTGAGAGGTTCGTGAAGGCAACTGGCAATGCACCTGTTCTTGCTGTCATTGGTACCACTTCCATGTGTTTCCTTTGAAATAAGATTCCTTTGTGTCAACTATATCTTTATCAATCAGAGCTGCATGATAAAGCCCTAACAAGGAGATGATAAAGTGAATTTAGATTGTGGCTACATTGATACCCACTGACTGACCCTCAACCATTGTGTAAGAGCCTGTAGGAAGATGCAGGGAGGTGTCCCTGCAACAGCAGAGATGGAGTATCAGATTGCATCAGGCATGAGAATAACTGTACGTACAGAATGTATTCAGCCCTCAGGCACATATCCATATGTTTGGATGCTGGTGGGTGTTTTTTAAAGTTACTGTTTTAAAGATATCCACACAGGTGGCTAACAAGCATTTGTTGGATGGCACAGCACGAATGTTGAAGAAATCTGACCGCTCGTGGGTGAGAAATAGAAGCATTGCTGGATGTCCAAGCTTTTCTGGATAATGGCTATTTGCCTTAAGAAGGAAAGGATGAGTTTTTCCAGTTGGCTTTGGGGAAGTGCACAGGGCTGTGCGGAGGCTGACAGCAGGCTCTTGTTTCAGAGAAAACAAAAACCCCATCGGATAGAGGCACTTTAGAAAAACAAACCCAGTTTTAACGATGTGATTTTTTTTTTTTTTTTTTTTTTTTACAAACCATATTTCATGCCTGGGTGCAAAGTGTTATTTTCTTAGTCATTCAAAGGAAATAAAAAAGGGGCATAAGGCGTGGAGGGAAAGGAGTGTTTTGGTTTAGTTTTTTTTTTTCTGGATAATGGAAATATATGTTGAGTGTGCCATTGTAGAACAACTCTATGATGAGCAGCAGGATGAAGTTGCACAGCCCCAGAGGCTGGGCAGTTGTTTTGCAAAGGCCACAGGCTCACCAGAGAGGCACAGTCCTGCACCACTTCCTTACTGGGTGAGAAGACCTTTCTTTCCCCTGTGGCCAGACAGCTTCTCCAGGTTTTGTTTCCTCCCTCCATTTCACAGTCACAGGAGGACTGGTTCGTTGTACGGGCAGTCACTTAGACAACAGTAGATGTTGCTGGTGCATGTTCAGAAGCAACTTTACTGAAAGGATTTTGAAGCCAGTTTCAATCCACAGCCTTCTCTAGGTCTAAGTTTGCTCAATGCAGAGAAAGTGATAAACACCAAATGAAGGCGGGTCACTAATTGTAAAGGAGATTTCCCAGGGACAAATTGCTCTGAGGAACCTTTCCTTCTAAAGCAGTAAAGGCAGCCACTGAGCTGAAGGAGACTCATCCTTTATTTCTGGACAGTTGCTGAGAATAAAAGGACTGTCACCAAAGAAACCCTAATTCCTTTCCCACCAGGCCTCTGGTCCAAATGCTACTGAAGCTGTGTAGAAAACAGAATTTCTTCAGACTGGCCCATGACTTCTCCATCACGTGTCCAGCAAATATGCTCTCATCACAACTTTTTGTTGCATCTACAAGATTTGTGCCAGTGTTCACTGAGGAAAACAATCCTAACGTAGGTTTGCTGGCTCATTAGCTGCGAGTCTGTAAGGGCATGAGTGACGTACAAGAGAAGTTAATTAAAAGAGCTATTGCTGTGAGGAGGGAATGAATACTGGTGGTCATACAGGGTGGGAGTGGGACTCGGGTAATATTCATATTGAGCGATAACTGGGATATATAGATGCCTGAGCCAAGTATTAGCAGCAGAGCCACCCATATGCTGAAGGAGTAGTCAGCTGGTGAAGCTGGGAAAACAGAATGGGACCAAGACTTTGACTCAAAATGTCAAGACAAATCCCTCACCGAGCTGACCTGCACCAAGCACATCTGTGCGCTGTGAAGGGAGAGCTGTACAGACCGTAATATTTCAACCTGAAGCTATTTGGAAGCTGGTCTGGCCAGCACTTGGCCATAAAGACAGCAATTGTCTATCACAATTTGCTTCAAATATAGTTGAAACTCAAGGAAAATTAGTGCAGCTAGGCTGATACTATCAAAATGATTGCAAAAAGGTTAAAAATACAGTACCCTCCCCAAACACCACCTGGCTTTTTGTTGAAAAGCTGTGGTGTTCTATGTGAAATCTTGGAAATGACTGAGATGCTCTGGGTCTTTTGTCCACCAATTCTCACGGCTGCCGTATGGGTGGCTTCTGCGTGGGGTGTGCGAGGCAGAGCTGGTGCCCCTTGGGGGAACTTGCTATTTCCAAGCCTGTGACCTCATGCTATCGAGCTGTAGTGTATGTGGGTGGTCTTTAATAATCATTACTGAAACAACATCTTATGCAGGCACGCACACATTCACCTGTGCACATCATGGACTGTGCATCATTTTTCCATCCTGCGTTTTTGGTCATTTTGGGAATACCTTCCCTCGGGGGCTCTGACTCATTCTATTCTTTTGCCTTCTCTGAGCGATGTTTGCACTGCGTTATGCTGAGAAGCCCCTTAAATCTTCACATGCACCCTCATGCGCGCATGCAGACAGTCCAGCATTATCAAACTCCATGGTGAGGATGTTCACATTTCTTCTCATTAGCGATGTGCAATGTAAAAGGCTTGCCTTGAGTTTCTTGAAGACGGCAGTAATGAAGCTCTGAAGAAATAGTCAGGGGACTGGAGCTAATTAAAATGCAGCAGGGTGTAGAAGTAAAGGTAGCAGCAGCTCGCTATGCCATGTCTCTGGCAATCAGCAGTCCCTAGTTTACCCACACTAATTGACAGGAGACGCAGTGCTACTGAGTGTGCACACAGCCAGCGTTAATGGAGTCAGCACACGCTGCTCTTCCTGCCTGACTTGTCTCATTATCGACCTTGAACTGGCAAAGGTCAGTTGATGGTGCTGCTTTCATCAAGATGACAGGTGTCTGAAGATCTTCTCTTTGTAGTATAATAATTTGGCAGTTGTCTTATCCTGTACGTGAATTAGTGATCTGATCCCGAAGAGATAACGGATAAAAAAGACTGGCTTACTGTGGTGAGGAGCTGGGCTGTTGTGTGTTTAAAAAAATAACAGGTACCGAAAGTCCTGGAGGAAGGAAACAAAACTATATTGTGTATTTCCCCTTGGAGAAGATAGTGCCTGAAGAAGCAAACAGGCAAATTTTCACAAGTGGAAATGCAGTCGGCCCACTGTTAAAAATCGGCAGCTTGTTTGAGTTGATTATGAGCACCAGGTGCACTGCTGGCACTTGGCAAATATCTAATAATAGTAATAACAATAGTCGGGGCACTTGACACCTGCAGTAAGCCGTGAGTGACAGTGTTCTTGGGGAGATGTCTCATCCGAAGGCAATGCTGTCTCCAGGAGATGCATCATTATAACATGCTGCACTAGGGCTGCATCTCATGTGCCCTCCTTTTTTTACTCCTCTGTTACAGATGGTCTCAGCAAAGATAGTGGAGACTGACAGAAATACTTCTGCCATCCTCCCCTTCAAATCTGCAAAACCAGCTTTTTTGAGTATTTTTAACAAATGCTTTGGCTTTTCCAAGAGACGACCAGCAGCCTCCTGTGTCTTGTGGCTCCTCTGGTTGGAAGTGGACCTTGCTGGAGCCTGGGCTTGCTTTCCTCTCCCACCTTCACCTGTGCAAGGTGTATGTAAAGATGATGCATGCTGCTATAGTGGCATTTGGCCGCTTGTTTGTGGGTACAAAATGGGGTAAATCAGAGCCTAGGGCTGAGAGGGGTCCATATTCTCCAGTAGTACAGACAGAAAAGAGCTCATTGCTGAAGAGCTGAGGGGAAGTCTTGGTGGCGACTGACTTGGTGGCAGTACTAGACTGTGTTTTTCTTGGCTAAAATAGGGAGGGAGAAAGTCAAAGGGAGCCCAGATATGCAAAGCAGCACCTGCAAAAGGACTCCTTCGAAGAGGCTCCTGCTCCCTCATCTCAGTGCGAGGGGCTCTGGCCCCGCTGGCTGGCTCCTGGGCAGCTCTCATGCCCAGCCCTGCTTTGGCTCCACTGAGGGCAATAAGAAGTGCTGGTCCCCAGCCTGCGGTGCCTTTCTTGAGGCAGATGGGGTGGTTGCAACCCTTGCCAGAGCTGGGGAGGGGAGAGCAAACCAAGCACAGCTTCTCTTTTCTTCACCTGCAGTTTCCCAGGATCTTTTTATAATATCCATCTCTGAAAGCAACTGCTCTTTGCTAGTATAATTACCAGAATATTTCTTCATTTATCTGTGATTATAGGAAACTGAAGTATTGTCTGGGGAACAAAATACTCTGTAACTTTAAAACAATTTATAGCAGCTCTCTTTTTAAAGATGTTTGAAAAAAAAAAACAACACTGGGGAAAAAGACACGTGTGATGTCTGTATGGCTGCAGTCCAGCTATAAAAGTGGAAGACCAGGAGCTTTTTACCAGGGCAAGCCTGAGGTGACTAATAGGATCATTCTTTAAACAGAGAAATGTTTTTGTTATTGAGCCTTCCCAATCTGGTAAGTTTTCTCAGCTGCCTCTGAGGTGACTGCCAAGTGTATGGGATGCTCCTGGTCTCTCATCCTCCCAGTACCTGCACTGGTGCTGCAGAAACCCCCAGGCTTCCCACCACCCCCTGGCATGCAGAGGGGCTGTTTGCCCTCTGCCTCAGTGCTACATCCACTCTGTCGTCTCAGGATGCACTCTCCTTTAGGGATACAAAGAGCAAGCCTCCACCTTTTGTGCTGGGTTGTGAAAGCAATTGTAAAATAAATGTTAAAAGAATGAAAAGTGTTGCCTAAATGCATCCTGAGATCAATAAAATATGCAAGCATGGGCTCCCACTGTTCAGGGCTGCACAATCTCTAACCTAGAGCCAGGAGGCCTGGAGGAGCATGTTGAGGTTACTCTAAGTGACAGCTGATAGGAATCCCACATTAATGCAACAGGTAGAGCGCATACCTTTGTACCCAGAGGCCTCGGGTTCATGTGTCAGCTGTGAGGGGGCTCTCAAGAGGTACCTGTCTGAAGAAGCAGTGATAAAGGAAAGAAGTAGTAATAAAGGGAACTCTAGCAATTAAGGTTTTATGCTTGGGTTAACTCCTTCCAACACTGGGTCATTTTTTGTTTTGCAGAAGAGGATCTGTCCCTTTCTTTCCCCAGCAAGGAGGCAATCAATAATAGAAGTGGTGAAAAATGAGGATAGTGACCATTTTTCTCTTGCTGGGGTAAGAGAGATGCTCCCATCCAATCCAAAGACAAATGAGATGGATTCATGGATCGTTTCTTCTTGAAATGAAAAGCTCAGCTTATGCTGCTGAAACCAATAACATGTTGGGACAATTTTTTCTCCTTCCTACCAATGGAAAGGGTGTCAAGTAGAGCAATAATATGCATGCAGGAAGTATAACATCACAACTGTGATAAATATGTTGTTGTATTTGTCTGTTGAATCAACCTCAGTTCCTGTTAACACCCAGATTATCTTTTTTCTTACAGAGAAAAAGAAGAACAAGTAAGAGAAGAAGCGCCACACAAGTATCCTAGCTGTTTCCTTGTTGTCCTTCGTGGGAAGGATTGGCTGGGTCCCAAACCCTGTACACTGTGGGAATGGCAGCTTGCAGTATTCCAGAATTAAGGTACTAGAAATTTCTAAGGATGAAAGTATTTGATTTAAAGCAAAGGCATCTGGGAATATTTGTGGCTCACAGGAGTGTTTGTGTTAAAAACATTTGTGTCAGTGATTTGAAATCTTAAGTGTTTTGTCCCTGTCCTTTCTCTGTGTGTGTACATGCAGGCAGGGAAGTTAGGACTGAAAAGCAAAGTGGCCCCTGATGTGACAGCTTTCCTAAAGGGTGTTGGGTGAGACGTCCTCAGAGATCTGGTGCCGGTTTGTCTTCCCCAAGGAGGGAGGAACAAGACCCATGATCAGTACAGCAACTTATGCAAAACGAACCAGAGCTTCTGGGAGACACAAATGCAGCAGCTCTCCCACTGAATCAGATATACACTTCAAGCAGAAACTGATTTTAAGGCTTAAATGAAACTGAATTCAAAGCTGTGCTGGGACCTCCCTAGCCGACTTCAGCTGGTCTGAAAAGGGACCAGTGGGTGGGTGTGGGGCAGGATGGAGACGACCAGATGGGAGCAGTGGGAGTTGCTTGCACAGCCCCGGATGCTCCTTTGTGGGACTCCAAAGTGGGAAGGGACTCTGGAAGGGATCTGGAGTCGATTGACAAGGAGTTTTCTGGTGAGAGAAACAAATGTTTGCTTCAGGGGTTGGGACGTGGCAAGTGGGAGAGGGTAGCAGGAGGTGGCAGAGGAAAGGATGTCCTGCTGAGGACACAAAACTCAGAATTTGGAAAGAGAAACAGAGTGCACATTTTTCCTGTCATCCAACTATTGTGTTGCATTAATGCCACAGAGACCTGACTTGGGAGAAGCCTTTTGATTCCTACATAAGCTCCTGAGGAACCTGGGACAGAGGACAAAGAGGAGAGGCCTGAAGAGGGGAAAAAACATCTTTTCTCCTTCTTTCTGGCTTGCAGCTCTCTGGGAAAATGAATTTTCTGTGTTTGGGTAGGGGTTTGGCTACTCTGACTAAAAGTTTCTCTTGCCTCAGAACGGGTTTCTGGGGTAGATGCAGGAACTGGCGGATGCTTCTCTTTAGCCTGTGTTATGTGGAAAGTCAGACCACACGAGCATTCAGGTCCCTTCTGGCTTAAGTATGTTAAGCGTTGTCCCTTCAGCTATTTAAACAGGGAAAAAGGTTAAACTAACCTTTGTCCCCATGTTCTCGTCTCCCTAGCGATCCTGAGATTTTTCCCTCTTGTTGTTACCCCTGTGGGTGTTGCCTTTGGCTGAGCGCTCGGGGTCACACAGCTTTTGCGTAGCATCTGTCTTTCACCAGAGGCAAGAAATTAGTTTCCCTGTTTCTGAGTGCAAATTACAGAGAATTATTCCAGACACGGGCTAAGACAGGAAGAGTGTCTCAAAACTGGGTTCAGTGCAAAAATGAGAAGAGATCAAAACAATATAAAAGGAAATAAATTGACATAAAAACTCTTTGTAGGTCTAAGGATTCCTGGAGGAGGCCAGGTGTCTTGAGGGTGCAGTTCAAATGGTGCTCCCACTTTCATCGGCTTTGTCTCCCAGCAGTTAAGGCCTTTTGTTTTACAGCATTTCTTATCTCCTGTTTATACAATATCAATGAAGCATTTTACTCTGAAAGCCTGTCACTTCTATCTCACAGCTACTCTGGTATGGTGAGATGTGATCTGCTGCCACCATGCTAGTCATGGCGTTATTAACTGGTAATGTCCTGGAAATTACATTTGTCCAAGTGCACTGCCTTGGGATGTTAATCAATCTCTGTCTTTAGACCACTTTGGAAAGCCAGTTACCTCTGCTCCAGAAGGATGGTTCTTTTTCCAGCTCTTTCCGATACCTTTCCCTAGAAAATCTTGAGTATGCACTTTGTTTCTTTTGCATTAATTTGGAGCAGGATGGAGGCTTGTCTGAATTTTCACACTACCCTTCAAAAGACGCGGCTGTGTCTTCACACTCTCCTGTTAGGCAAGAAACTCTCTTGCCTTTTAGTCACAGCATGAAAATTTCTATATCTTCAGAGATTATTGTCAATATTTCTCAATAATTTCATTCATATAATTTTTGATTCCACAACTGGAAATACCTAAGTCCTGAAAAACAATTTATTTTCTAATCTGGAAAAAGCTTAAAGAAAAATATGCTGAGAGAAGGACAATGAGTACCGTTCTTATATCTTGTCTGTTTTGGTGTCGAGTCCTCTATTAATCATCATCAACACAGCATAGCAGAAATGTTTACCACAGCAGAAGACTATGAATTTAGCGGAAAACTTCTTTCTAAAATTTTATGCCTCGCTTTACTCCAAGATTTTCATCTGATACGCACATTTTCTATCACATTGCTATGTCATAGGAAAGCCAAGGAATGTGTAAGGAAAAACATAAACAAAAGGAAACAGGTAAAGCAACCTGGAATGTGTTCCAGTGGTGCTTACACTGTTTGGGTCTATGCTTAGCTCCAGGAGTGTCGCTGCTGGTGATCTGCAGCAGTGCAGTGGGCGAGTGAGTGCTCAGCATTTACAGGAATCCCAGGCAAAGCCATGATGAAGACCAGGCTGCAGCAAGGGAGGCGTTGAGGAAACACCTTTCCAAGAACTTCACATGCAGAAACACCATCAAAGTTTTCTCAAAGTGGAGTTGTGGGGTTTTTTTGTCATCCCTTACACTTAACCAGAAGGAGGGGACATATTAATGTTAGAAGTTCAGAGAATGGACTTGCCTGACTCCATGCAAACCTGAATTCACAAGATGCCAACACAGCATTGCAAATCCAAAGCATTTAGGCATTCTTATAACCAGATAAGAATTAGAATAAGACTTTTTTTTTTTATTTGCCCATTGCTGCTTAAAACCTAATACCAAGAAAGTCATTTTAGCAATGGATTTTTTTATCATTCCTGCACATATATCTTTTTGTGGTCTGGATTTTCTTCTGCGTTTCACATTTTCATGAGTTTTGGTCTGTTATATAATGGCATAATCAAGCCAAGGAAAAAGGTAATGTTTCTTTTCTGTATGCTGCATTTGAATAAAATTAAGGTCATGACAGAAAAGCAGATGAGACCTAGGAAATACATAGATCATCTGAGAATCTTTTAAGAAAAGTCATCACTGCAAATATTCACAGCATGAAAAGTCATTGAATATTTTTATATGGGTGGCTTATTTGTTTTCCAGATTCTAGAATTCTGGTTCTTGTGACTAGCCTTTGTGCTTATGTCAAAATCTCCTTTGCTTTGGATATGTATGTATAGTGATCCATTTGGGTGATCCAGAGCCAAATGAAGTCAACAGTGGTATTTCCATTAATTTTAATCTGTAAAAGGCTATGCTTATATCATATTCAGTGGTTTGGAATCTGATCTTCTGTATTTACAACAGAAAAAAAGTGCTTCTATGCCTATATCTCATTTGTACTTTATGAACCTCTTTTAGTTTTATTAGTTTTTTTTAAAAAAGAAGCTATCTGCCTTTTGTTTTAACCTATCTTTTATGAGGAAATCACTGTTATACCTGGATGCCAAGAAAACTATGAGTATATTTTCTGTGATAAAGGCTTAAAGGAAATAGAATTAAACATGGAAAGTGAACTGATTGGACTAAATAATTACAAGGAGCATCAAGAACTTTCCCCAGCATACAGCTAGACCTAATCTTTGAGATCTGAAGAGGATCATTCAGTTTCAAAATAAGATGTTTTCTGGTTTTGCCCGGTTCTTCCCATGCTCCATGCTTGCTGCTGGAACATAGATGGAGAAGGATGGAAATACTGGGAGGGAAAAAGACACCTCTGGGAAGCACTTCTTGGCTAAGTATGAAGTGTGAGGAAAATGTACTTGTGAGATTACATCCTGGGGGATTTGCACCCTTAATCTATTTAAATTACAGAAGAACACTGAGACTTTGAGGAAGCTCATTGTGTCTCAGCCTATGATTTTCTCATATTCCCACTGCTACCAATAATCACATATTCATGGACTTAGTTTTATTACGACTACAGTCTGATCTGAAGTTCGTATCTGGGCTTCATCATTCATTTGCAAAATAGCAGCCTGAGGCATCCTCCCTGCTTTCCTGTAAGAGGCCTGAAATGACTCCCCTTTTCCCATTCAAGAGGGAAAACAGGCAGAGAGGAGAAGATATGGGAGGAGATGTTCGGTTCCTTTCCATTACCCTGTGGGAAACATTTGTATTTAGAAGTTTGGCTCTTTCCCCTTTTTCTCAGAAGGGGAGCTACCAGGAAGGGAAAGGAGAGACACTTGTTCAGTCTGGTCTCTGTCCTATGGAAATATGTAACTGCATTAACTCTTCCCAACTATAAGCAAAGCAGAAAGCCAGGTGCTTTCATTTCTAGCCAGTCAGCCTGGCCACAGTTCAGTTTCAACAGAAATACATCTTCTGCCTTGTCATAAGGGAAATTAATCGCAAAACACTGACTGTGTTAAAAATTTTACAGAGATAGCTCAAAACAACCCTTATTAAAAGGACTACCTATTCTAAAATGGCAATTTCTTTGTCATTGTGGCAGGCACCAAATGGCCGCTTCCTTTAACTACACCAACACCAGAGAGACCATGGCTTGACCTTTTGGACCATGCTGGCCTAACAAAGCTAGGTACGCCCTAGCTAGCTATGGTGTGACCTTAATTCTGTGGGTTTTAGCATGTGCCTGGTTAGACTTTAATTTGTTTCTGTCCATGGGGCGTTCTCTTACAGCAATGTGGAGGAAAAAAGTCATGTCACAAGAGTTCGTTTCTTGAAGCTCTTTCTGAAATCAGTGAGAACTGAAGGTAGATTTGTGTCTCCAAAATCCAGTCATAAGGAAGCTACTATTTAGCATCCAGTTCTGCCATCCTGAGCCCTATCTTATCTTTCTCTGCCTTTGCTAAGCCCTCTCATTAATTCCTGAGAGTCTACTGTCTAATATACAGTCAATGCAAGTAATGATGGCAGAACTAACTTTAAAGAAGAGGATTGCAAGTGAAGGAGTGAGAGAGGGAGAGAAAAAATAGAGAAGAAATACAGTTTAGCTGTGGGCATTGATGCATGTGTGGTGTAGTCTCTCTATTGAGGTAATGAAAACTCGAGGGTCTCACCACTGTGTTTAGACAAGACCCCAGAGACCAGCAGTAACTCTTTAGTGGGGTTGAACTGCAAGCAGAGTACCCCTTCCCATTTAATCTTTATTCTCTATATGGGATGGTTTAGGCAGAGAAGCCAAAGAGGACAGGTTTTGCTGGTATAATTTACTTCAGTGCCCAGGTGGGGGGTAACCCAGCCACTTCAGGCAGGTTGGACCTGTGTGGGACTGAACGCTGAGCTGTTTGGCTCCTTCTTGCCCGACCTCCCTGGGCTGCTGAAGGCTTCTTGTCTCTGATCTGTCAGGATCCTTGCTGAAAGCTGTTCCTCCTTCCGCTGCTGAAGCGGCGTCACACAGAGGGATCATCAGGACATGTCCTGAGGCGAGTGAGATATTGCTGGGGAGGGCCTCGGATTTCAACTTCGTTCCTGTGTTATGAATGCAACTTATTTTCTGCAGAAGATTTTGGAAAGTAGATCAGACTGCTCTTTAAAAAGAGCTATTACAAGGCTAAAAGAGTTCCAGCAAGGAAGATAGTAACATCACTCAGTGAAAAAGGATCCTTAGCAGACTTTCAATTACAACCTGCAACTTCACTAAAAGCAACAGACCAGTATAGGCATAAGAAATGAACAGTGCTGTGCATTTAACTTCTGAGGCTGGCAGGAGCTGAGGCAAAGATTTACAGTTGTTGATATAAAGTGTCAAGGGTTTGGATTAGACCCCTTGCTTTTTTCCATTGGGATGCTCAGGGAGCTGGTCATGATTTTCCTATGCTCAGTGATACTTCACCCGAAAAAGACCGAAGATCCCGCCAATGTCAGAGCAGCTGTGAGCCGCATGGAGCCAGGCAGAAATTCTGCCCCTTTATCTTAACCTTTATCCATTTGGGGACTTTCCTCTTTGAAGAGGAATATCTTGCTTTTCCACTTGCTATATGCTGATAAAGCTATGAATCGACTCCTTTGCTCTGAATTTTCAACAGTTCTGTTCTTTTAAAGATCATCTTTCTTCTTTCCCTTCTGCTCCCACTTCCCCCAAAGTCCCCTGGCCATGATGAAATAGCATTGGGCATGACCCAGGAAGAAAGGAGCAGTGTTGAAGTATATGCATGCTTTGTCGCTTTCCTGTCCTTTCATTTGGCATTGAACTATCCACGCAAGAAAAGAATTAAAATGACATGGACTTTTTTTTGGTTTTTTTTCTCCTCAAAGTTTCCTGTCCTGAACTCCACGTAACAACTTTAGGTTTTTTGCTGGAATTATCTCCCTCAGGACAAAGCCTATGGGCCGTACAGGACTGAGTGTTGCAGAACTGCAGCATACGTTGAAAATCATCCTAGCACACACTTGGGGGCAGTTGTGTTTTTCTGCGATTCAGTCAAGCAGCTCTCTAAACTAGGAATCATTATCTTTGATTCTAATGGCTAACATGATGGCTAACGTGACAATTTGGGTGACAGTTACCTCTTCCATCCTCGTGTGAATGCTAGATAGTTACCATACGTGTGTGTCTGCAAGAGCAATTTCCTCTTTTTTTTTCCCCTCTGGTGTTCGCATACAGCTGTCAGAAACCGGGAAACAAGTTCATTGTAAAAAAATGTGTAAACAGTTTGGATGTGGTGAAAGTGCTTATGGTTTTGTATAAGCTGAAAACAATATCAGCCCATGATTCAGAACAAAAGATGGAATCCTAATTCAAAGCATGTATGTTTGCTAATAGCAAAAACTGAAAGCCATCAAAGGGAAAAAATAAACAGAGGACCAGAAGAAACTCGGAAGAGGCAAAGAGAGCAAAAAATCAGCCAAAGACCGCTTGCCTGCATACGGCTCATTGTACTGCAAAAACCCCACTCCTGCTGTGGGGAGCTTGTGTCTGATGGGGTACCCCTGGCTGCCCCCCTCTTCCTGGGCATGGCAACGATCTGCTGGGTGCTGGTCATCTCAGTGCTCTGCCCTCCACAGCAGTGGTGGTAACAGCAGGAAACTTTACGGGTAGGCTTGCTTTAGGGAAGAGCTGATACAGGCTGCCTGCCTGCAGCCGCATCGGCCAGTGCTTTGTGTGGCGAAGAGCTACCCCGGGTGCGGTAGGAAATGTCCTGCAGGCTGTTTCTATGTTAAATCACACCTCCTCCTACTTTTCTGAATTCAGTGGAGGGGCAGGGGTTATAAACTAGCAAAAAGCATTGGCCCCTTGTGTCTGCGCCTAGTCTGCTCAAGTTAATTCATTTTTTGGCTCATTACATTTTCTGCCCCATTACTAATTGCCTCTTGGGCTCTACTCATTGCCAGGGTTTTCTGACCGTCAAAACATTACTAAACAAATGAACTAAATAAAAAGTAAGCCTTCTTCAAGAGCCTTCCCCCAGTCCTCCCCTTGCGTTAGTATTCCAACTGCGCCCAACAGGTAGGTGTCTGCACTCATGTTATCTGTATTAATTAGACTGTAATACCCTTGGCACAAGACAAGGACAGGGATGCAAGAGAGTCTGTCCTGCAGCTCTCTGATAATTTATACCAACTGAAAGCCTGCCGCAATGTCTTTCTCTAGTGCCACATGTACCAATAGTGATGCATAAATAAGATTAATTTTTACTAGGCGTTTTCCTTCCTTCCAACTAATTAGCCCCTTCTCCACAATATCTGAGCCCTACACAGTATTTAATGAGCATTTTGCAGCAAAGTCCTGAGGCAGAAGTACTATTATCCCCAGACAGACTGGCTGTGTCACCCATGGTCACGGGAGAAGTCTCTGATAGAGTCAAACATGAACTCAAGTTTTCCAAGGTCTAGATTAGTGCTCAAACCACTGAATCCTTCTGCCCAGCAGCTACCTCTAGTAGTTGTTTACTGCTCCCTGACTTTGCACGCTTGTATCTTATGCTGAACTTACCCAAATCCTTTAGGTATAAAACCTAACAGTTGAAGCAATCTGTCCTCTGTATTGAGTTTCTTATCTTCACAACATCAGCATTTCTTAAAATCAGAGGGAACAGGAGGGTAAATATGACTGACTTAAGGGATAAGCTTACCATGTTTTTCATTACAGCTGATTATTAATATAATCAGTTCAGTAGCAAAAGTACTACAGCAAATTGCTTAACCTTGGGCCTTGCTTGGCCAGGCTTTGAAGGATCCTCATCCCACGGTCATGTCATTGTAATAGCAGGACAGGTTTCATTATGCAGCCAGTGGTACTATGGTAATAAAAGAAGCACCAAAAGCAGATTTGTTCATTACTGCCTGAACCCATGTTATCTGCCAAGGGCTGCATCCTACACAGATAAACATCTTCTCTTAGCAAGATAGTTTAGCACCAGGGCTTGTCCTCTGCTGCTCAGCATCTCCCCTCCTCATACTCAGCCCAGTGGCTTCTGTCTCCTGCAGCCTTTGCAAAGCCATAGCCCTCTTCCTCAGCAGCAAGAGTAGCTGGTAGCCTCAGGCACCCCTTTGGCCCCATGTGGCCATCGCTCGTCTCATGCCTGTTGCGGTGCAAAGGCGAAGGTGGCGAGCAGTGCACCTACACCCTGCATTGTGCTTTTTGAAGCACCTGCTGTCCCGTATCCAGAGTGGGAGTGAGAGACAGTGCTGGAGCCCTGTGGTCCCAAGAGCAGAGGACAGGTGGGCAGCCTTCAGCAGGAGGGCAGCATGCACCAGAGCTGCAGTGCACCAGAGCCCTGAGGCTCTGCACGGGAGGCCCAAGGTTTAGCCCTCAATGCAGGGCGTAGGTTTGTTCAGAGCAGGGCTTTTTGTCCCTGCTGTACCGTTAACATCATGTTTTGAGCCACTTTGGGAACTCACACCGTTGCCAAAGTCTTCGCTTTGCTACATTCTTTTGGTTAATAGAAATATTTAGCTGAAGCATGAAGGCATTGTATTTCCAAAAGGAAAACACACAGAAAAAGGTCCGATCATTTTTTTTTTCTTTGGGCCTGATTGTCTCTGCTTGTTTATGGCTGCCACTAATTTGCTCGTTTGCTTGCTGGAAAATAGCTAATTAAAACCCACTTCAGCTAACAAGCTGACTGGGACCATGCAAATGTCACTCTCTGCTGTCTGCTATTTTCGTTTATACTTTACATTATTAGTGTTGTTTTTCCTTCCTCCATAGTAATAAATGCAAGGATAAATTTAGTACCCTCTTCACAGGTGTGTGCTTGTACATCAGCACATCATCCCGAGAAAAGTGCTGCTGTTTTACTGCACTTCAGTACTTTGAGTGTTATTACCCCTGACAGTTAATGGTTTCAGACTACACTGCTTGTTAGCACTAGATTCTGAACAGCTTCATCTATCTTTTTGTTTTTACACTGACTGGTCACATTAAGTATATGTGTCTGAGCTATTAGTCCCGTCTGTTCATTGCATGCATTTCATTTGGTGCGTTTTTTCGCTAAAATTAGTATGTATTGTCATCCATATACTTCAACACATCGACTTTTGTTATAATTATGCTGTCATCATTTTGCTTCCACACACTTGCTAATTTATTGTAGCTAAATTAGACCTAATATTAGCAATTTTGCAGCTGTTCCCATAGACCACGTTCAGCCATATATTTGTACATTGTTTGGTAATTGGATTTGAGGGCTCAGGAACGGACGATGGCACTCTTTAGAAACAAGGGAAAGATTTGAGGAAATGGGAGAAAAATAAAAAATACAAGCCCCAGAAGAGGCTTCCGGGGTGAATTTCCAGAGCCAGCTTAAAAGGTTTTCACACGGCCAAACAAATCAGGGAGTTAGTGTACCAGATCACAAACTTTCCAAAAGGCATGTCGCATTCAGGCAGGGGATTAGTCATTCCCCCTGTAATATGCTTTTTATTTTAACCAAGACTGGACCATGAAAAATCCTTGGGGACTTACGGAGGGTCTTGGGAAACGGTTCTTACTGCAGTGTATTAGAAATCTCCAGGAAAGGATCTTGGCATCAGGGGAGGCTGCTCTGAGATGATTTCTTTGGATTCAACCATGGGGAGAGAAGAAGGAGGGAAAATGGTTTTGTTTTGGAGTGCCAGCTCTCCATCCCTGCATATTGACACCCAGCTCTTGCTGCTTATCCAGCCCCGCTTCATCTGATTTCAATACAAGCAGAGAAGGAAAGGGATGATTTTTTAATAATAAGAGAGAAAAGGAGGAAAGCAAAACAGAGCTGCATGGCTCTTACATATTCTTTCTGGGCACAAGTTATTTTATTGTCAAAGGGGGTACAACTCCGGCAAAAGAAATTATGAGAGCCTGCTGTTGAATCTTATATGGCCTTTTTGTAAATAATTTTCTGATAGAAGACAAAATTGTGAGGGAGACTGTTCAGACTGATGCCACAGAATCAGTTTAATTCCCTGTTGAACAGAAGAAATAGAAGAAACTTAATCACTACAGAGCGTACCCTTAACCAAAATGGAACTAAATTTTCTCTGCTCATGATACATCCACCTGCTTAATAGGAATATTATAACAAGATACAGTGCTGCTGGCAGATGCACATGCAAGTTTAAAAATAAGACAGTGAAATTAACCAAAAAAAAAAGGGTATTTGCTCAGCTCTCATCTATAACACAGAGTTCTTTCCAACTCACTACAAGCTGTTGCAGCAGGCTGCATTCTGCTCTGCTTCTCCCTCGGCCAAAGCTTAATTTCTGTTTGGAAAAGAATAGAGCAAAGTGACCTGCCAAAAAGTAAGACAGCATAGGCCAACTCATGTGAGAATTCAGGCCCTACAAATGTCTTGTGCAGGAAAGGAAAGTGAAGGCTAACAGCCAGGCCGTTTAACACATTTTTAAATGATTGCAACTCTCACAAAATATTTAAAATAACAAATCCAATTTAAAACAACTCCCCCCGCCCCTCACATAACAATCGTTAATAACCAAATGATTGCCAGATGATATTCTCTTGTCCTGACAAAACCTTCATTATCCTTCCTCTCTTCCCAAACACCAAGAAAATAGATAGGTAGGTGTTGCAGTAGCCTGAACGGTCACTGGACACAGCAACGGAGAAGCCAGTCTCTCGGCAGTTGTCTCCAGTAGATGCTGTGGCCATGATCAGCATATCCTGCAGGGATCAGGGAAGTATGCGCTTTGCTCATTTACTCTGCTTTGGATTTTTTGGGGTTCATTTGTTTTCATTTCACGGCAAACTTTCCTCTGGCCAGTCTTCTCTTGGACTCCTTGATGTGGAGACCCAACTAGGTCAGCCTCTTCTTTGTGGCTGTCGTCAGCACACCTTGCCCTGTTGCACGCCCCTAGTTTTACTGTAATTTCTCACCCTCTTGTCTTTTCACTCTGTGTGAGATTGTCTCATGACAATGGCCTTTTTAGCTCTTTTTGCCCCCCAGTAATTCCTAGTTATGATTAATATTGCTAGGCAGTGTAGAAATATGCATGCAAAGAGCACTTGTGGCAGAGAACGGATATAATATATTATACATTTCAAGGTGAGCATAAAAAGACGAGGTTTGGCAACATTAAGTCTTAGCTTGCACATACTCTTTAAGTTCTTGTTTTTACTACTTTACTGTAACATCTTTTCTATCAAGCTGCTAAAGACCTACTAAAAGGGTACAAAATGAAGTCATTAGCAGAAACTTGTTTAAGGTCTCCACACGCATATGTACTCTTCAGGTAGCTGGCTGGGCAGTGCTGTGAGGCTCTTACTTGGAAGCTGGAACAATAAATGTCATGTCAGGGGCCAACTGTCTGTAATCACAGTTAGCAGGTTGAACAGACTTGTGAAAATATTTTCTTTATGTGAAGGGAGACGCTGCACACTTTGCCACAGCAGAAGTTGCTAAACCTAATGTAATATGACAAGTCCTTTGGCAGCAAAAGCCACATTTAATAGACACACTGCCTGTGAAATGGGAAGGAAACAAAAGCAGTTTTCTGCACAAATGTCATCTCCTCTCTTTTGCAGTATCTCTCACCTCGTACTGCTCCCACACCCTTTGTTTTCCAGGTGACATCAGCCACGGGGCAACGGTCTCCTTCCACACCACCCCCATCCATCTTCATCAGGTGCCCGGCGACCTGGCCTTTCCCCATCCACAGCCTTCCTAGCGATCTCCACCTTAATTCGCCATCCTTGTGCCTAGAAATCCAGCTGGTGAGGGGCACCTTGTGCCGCTAGGAGGAAAGGTGGGCATGGAGGGGGCCTTGGCACACCCCAGCAGCTCCCCAGGGCTGCAGCAGCAGAGAACCCCTGCCACCCTGCAAAGGGCCACGGGCAGGGTACATCTCCCATGCGCTATTGTCTGTGGCAGCCTCACGTTACAAATGAAGTGTCTGTAGCACTTTGTGCAGCTGCTGGTGAGATTCAGGAGACGTCAGGGGACTGCTGTGGAACAGGCAGGAGTCTGTCTGTCCTCTTACTTTGCCAGTGGCACCAGTGGACAGCCAGGTGGGGCCTGGCTCTGCATCCCACCACCATCTCAGCAGGTACTTAACAGCGTAGGCTCTGCTGCTGCAACTGGGGCTCTGGCTTGGCATCATAGGTGACCTGAATAGAAAGGCAGTCACACCTGAGTCTCCCCCGGCCGGTGTTCAACCACAGCAGTGTCCTCTCCTGCCTTGCACAGCACCGAACACTAATGCTGCTTTGCAGGCATAACAAGATTTCCCTACCAACTGGCCTGCAAGAAGGCATCCTTAAGCCAAAGGCAAAAAAGTGAACCAATGCTGTTTGTCTTGTGCAAACAAGAGCGGTGTGCTTACATACCCTCAGATCCTCTTTGAAGCTTTTCAATTCCATCCTCCACTGCTCTGGCTGGTGGAGGAGGGTGGTGGAACGCAGCCTGAGTCAGACCTCTCTGCTTGTAGCTGTGCGATAGTGTTTTGCACTCGCTTTGCACTGATGTAAATGATTACATGAGGTGTGAGGCAGTGGCTCCCGAGGGCTTCTTACAAGATGGCAAATAATTAATGACGGTGTGCAATGCAAGTGCAATAGCAGTAACAGTGAAATCAAGACTTTTACTTGAAAAACAGTTGTTCTGTCACTGAACTAACAAACCCTCAGTTTAAAAAGGAGATTCCCATAGAAAAGGTTCCAGCAGGACCCACGGTAGTTTTCTGCAGTGGCTTTGCACAGAATCCAAAGTCAGTCTTTTGAGCCAGAACATCTTCAGTACCAAGACATGTTCAGGGAAGGAATAAAAGGAGCCCATCAAGAAATGGGGTTCTGAGATTTCCCCTTCCTAATAATTATTGTTGAGCTTCATGATGACTGGCAGCAATACTTGAGGGCCTACAGGGAAGTACAGTGCTGGTCCACCTGCCATCCAGTTTTCCCTGTCTCTGAAGGACTTGTCTTCCCCTTGGCAAGATGCTTTTTCAGCTCAAAGCGGACAGACAAGGGGGCTCAGAGTAATTTTCTGATCTTTTTCCATTGAATGCCCAAGGACAGGATCTTAAAGAAAAGCAACAAAGAAACAAGAATAAGTGAAGCATTTTAAAGCTACTGCTCCCTTTCACAGTTCTTTTCAGCAATTTGGCTTCTTAGTAAGACGATGCCATTAGGAGGATAGGAACAAAGCATGTGTGAGGGTATATGAAAGGAGGGAGGTCAAGAAATATGCTGCAGCAGGATGCCAGGCTCACATTTCTTATTCCTGATTCATTCCCCAACATGTTACTCCACACGAAAGTATGCAGTGGCAGTGACTGGAAAAACAAGTGTAGCATCCCTTCTTGAACTGCAGATCATTTCTAAGTTGCTCTGAGTGCGACAGATAGATGAGCTGATTTAGTAGTGAGGGTGTATATGCTCCATTTCTTTAAAGCTGTAGCAGCAAAAGCAAGAAATAAGTTAGAAAAGACTCCAGGCACAAGTATTACAGATGAGAAAAGTAACAGATTGGTACTTGAGGTAATAGTGTTTGTTTGACTTGAGACTGATTTAAGCATACTAAGGAATAAAATTGCAAGCAACGTACATTTTCCCTCAAGTTTTATCTGAGGTCAGCCTTTGCTGTCTTTGTTTTAAAATCAGGGTGCAGACCCTTCTGGCTTCCACTTTTCTCTCCAGGCGCTCATCAGACTTCCAGGTTCATTTCAGGTGGGATCACAGCATATTGGTCTCCCACTGCCTTGCACCTATGCCACCCTCTATAGGTCATTTGAAGGCCAGTGGTCTACAGAGTTTGACACTGACACAGGGCAAGGTGGGCATCAAGGTCGCTGCCAGCAGTCCCCCTGGAGTCTCAATACATCAGCACAAGCTGAAGCTAGAAAGTGCAGGAGGAAATAAGTAAGTTTGAGCTGATTCATATTTAAATCACATCACTTGCTTCATAGCATTATTTTCACCATCATGGCTTCTTAAGCAGCGTTTAAACCTGTTCTCTGAGCCCACAGCTGCACATTGGAAATGCCATTTTCCAAGAAGCTTTCAATGTACATATAGATTTATAGCCTGTGCTGCAGAGGAAGTATTTTTTGCTGACCCTGCTTTGCTTCTTAAAGCTCAAGTGAACCCTGAAAATATTTCATGTGCTGCAGTGGTTAAAGCAATAGCACTAATGTTGCCATCCTAATATTTTAGAGAGCTGCAACTGTATTGTTTTTACCATAGGAGTGACATTCATTTTGGATATAAATTCAGTACACAAATGTATAATAAATTGTTTAGTGATATTAGGGCAGTAACTTTTTTTTTTCTGAACAAACCACCCAAATGACTGAACCAGTGTAGTTAATTAGAATCGATCTCACTTTTTAGCACCAGGAAGTGCATAATGGAAGATAAGATTGATTGTAACATTGGATCACTTCATTTAAAGACTGCTAATAGGCTAAAATGACAGAACCAATCTCAAATTATAATTTCAGAATCAATATAATTTTTATAACGTTGTCAAATCTTAAAAATTAATCTAAATTTATGCTGTGAAACTAGCAAATCCTTCCTAGCTATTATAATGAAATGAACCAACATTTTATTATATTACTTCTTTAAATAGAAAAAAGGCTTTTTTATTGGCATGGCATAGCAGCAGACTAGATAACCAGGCTTTCCGTTTGGGATGTATCTGCTCATTTCCTGCTTAGGGCAAGAGTAGAAATGGTTTTTAACCTTCCCTCTTTCCATCATAGACCCATTTTTCCACATTATTAAACCACCACAAAAAATGCGAGAGCAAGCTTCATTTCAGTAGAAGAGATCAGGACTGGGAGGAGAGCAGCACTTCAGGAGGGAACTCAAATTTGCTAATAAAGCTGTAGTAGAAGCATGTGCCTCTTAGTTCACCACTGCTATCCCTACACCCTCATAAGAAATGTAGACTCACCTTCTCCAGAAGAAAGAAAGGGATAGTGGTGGTAGCTTAAAGACAAATATTTTCCTTTCCTTACAAATTTATTCTGGGAGTAGGGCCTGACCAAAACCCACATTGCCTATTTTGATAATACCAAAGGTTTTTGTGTGTTCTGCCCCTGCAGAAGCCAAAAACAGCTGCTAGCAGGGCTTCATCACACATTGATGTTTCTTTGGATGTCAAGTGCTCAGGTTGTTCTCTCTTTTTCTTTCAGTAATAAATTCTCTGCAGAACTTGTAATGACTTATTTGCTGCAAGTTCAAACCCACTCTTGTATACTGAGCCATATGGCATTGAGTGGGCAGAAGCGGTCCTCAGGTGCTTCCAGCTGCAGAGCTCACCCAGGGTGTGGATTGTGCCTCTTTCACTTGACCTCCTCAGCAGCAGCAGATCTCTCTGGAGCTTTAGCAGCCACATGATAAAGCAGCCCTGCTCACCACAGATCAGGGCTGTTTGCACCCCTGAGTCCCTCCTGGAGCTTCTCATGCCCCTCCTGTGGAGAGCTGGAAGTACTACTTGGGAAGACCAGAGCTACTGCTCTCCATTAACCTGTGAGTAGAGAGTCAAACCACATTTGAGGTAGCACCTCATTGTGAATTATCTCTGTGTGCTTTCTGACTGACGTTGATGTAGTTGGCAATAGCCTTATCTTCAACTCTTTGCATGTACTGCCTTAGAATGAGGCTGTGCTTTCCAGCTGTGATAGCCCTATACAGCCTTCTTCCTGCTCAAGGTAAAGGCCAAGCTAAGGGCAGTGTTTCCTTCTGAAAGCACGAATACTGTTGACCTGCTCCCAGCACTGACTGTCATCACTCAAGACTGCACAGGGGCGAGGGCCCCAGTCTTGCTGAAATCAGGGGAGCCTTGGCATAGATGTCAATCAGGCCAGGACTGTGATTCAACAGCCCTGCCTTTAGTAGAGGGAATTAAGATGTGTCCAGAGAAGTTGGTTGGAAGGCCACCATCCCTACTTCTCCAACGAAGCTGCAGAAGCCCCTTTCTGCAAAAGGGGACTGAGCCTGGAAAAGTAGGGCAGGGCATCCTTGCAGACAAGGCAATTCCCTTGCTTCTGCACACAAAAGCAGAGGCGATGCGCAGGCAGACCCCATCCTGAATTCATTTTGCAGCGATGGGAGGTGAGGCTGAGTGTGCCTGAGTGGGACCTGCACACAGGAGCTGACCCTGGGATGGCAGTATTTATTGCAGGAAAGAGCGAGAGAACACATGTACGGAGACCCCAAAGAGCACTTTGGAGAGCTTTGTGTTTCTTGGAGGTTTAGTGTATTATAATCTGATTCGGCACAAGCCAGTCTGGGAATAAAAGAGAAATGCAGAAAGACTAATGATTTGAAGCGCAGGGGGAAGTGGAAAGAAAACAGCTTTTAAGTGCATTTTTTCCCTTTTATGCAAGATCTGACTGAGGCCAGGCAGAGAGAGCAAAAAGCTTCTGTGAGTTAACACAAAAGTGAAATAGTGCTTTAAAGAGGCTTTATTTGCTCCTTAGAGTCTTCTTTTGATTTTTAATATCTCTGAGACTTGTCAGGGAGAAAACAGACAAAGACATTAGAGTCCGGGTCTTGAGCAAAGCTTGGGGACTTGAGACTTCCACAAAATGAAAGAAATTACAGCCTGAAAAAGTTAACGACCTTACTCTAAGTGCTGTGCAACGTCAAACAGAAGCAAACTGGTCCATCCGCTGTGGAAGTCTCTTGCATTGGCTGGAGGAGTGCTTTAGGCTGATCCCAGCATACCCCCACATTTCCAGTTGAACTGTTTCAGCTGGATTGAGAAGGAAAGTGAGATGGGGAGAAGCCTGGCACCAGACCAGAGCTGCCGCCTCCATTAACTCAAGCAGGCAGGAGCCATCCCAGTGGTAAGCACACACAAATTACATTGGCTTTTCCAAACGTGCTTTCTTACTGCCTGCCTGGGCCCACGGCCTGCGTCCAGGTCTCTGTGTCCAAACGTTGTTAGGGAAAGAGGATATCGAGGGATATCCTGGCTCCACTGGGTGTTACAAAGGACATGCTTTTGGTTCAGTAGGCTCATAGCTAAAAGTCCTGAAGCCACTTCAGCTCACGAGCCAAGAAACAAAACTTGATTTTCACTCAGGGTCAACTTGATTTGATTATTTGAGTCTGTTTTAACTACACAAAAGAAATAATTTCAGCTTCATTGAGTATCTGTCTGCTTTCTGACAGTTTCATGAATTTGTGACACTTGCCCGCCTTCCGCTGGTTTCAACCAGAAGAAAATAATGCTAACAGTAAAGATGCTATAAAAAATAGAGCTCGAGGTAAATTTTGCCAAAAGCCAATTAGACATTTGAAAAACAGATAGATGTTTCAGGCCAACCTGAAGCTTATCAAATTGAGCTTCTGGTGATTCCAAAAGAGCGTAGAGACTGAACTGACTCTGAAACATCCAGCAGATGCAGCCGGAGAGATGTGCAACTAGCTGAGACCCTCTGCTGAGAGAGCCTCAAGGTCTGCAAGAAGCCTGCAGAACGCGGTGGCTTCAATGGGGCATAAAGAAAACAGCTGCCTCTCTGCGAAGTGGGTCCCCAACTACAGAGAAAGCTGTCAGTCTTAGGTAGCACCACAAGCTTCATTTGAAAGCAGCCAAGGACCGCTGCAGAGCATTTAAAAGATAGACATCTATTTTCTGAACCATGTGGAGTTTTCCAGTGGTAGCTTCATGAAGAATAGGCTGCACTACTCCAGCCTAGGGACTGCAAAAATGTTGGCTGTCTAAACAGCAAAGGACTTGATTTCACTCAAGCATGGGAAAACTTGGGTTTTCATTCTCATACGTGGAATTCATTTGTGATAAAACATAAAAGCAGCTTGTATTTCTAGGTTAAAAGTCACTAGAGCAAGTTGTGAATTTGTCCATATTTATTGCCCGATTTAGGATAAGGAAGTGACTGCCGCGAAAAGAATGCACAGGGAATATGTTGGGAGGGTTAGCTATTTTTAAGCCATTGATTTTTGCTGAGTGAGAGTCCTATGGCCATTACTTAATCTGCAGGACTGCCACCATTCTTCCCAGCGAGGACTCCCACACATATCCTGTTTTTCACATTTCTGCAAGAACATCTGTTTGCGGTTCCTCCAGCAGATTTTGAAAATACGAAAGTCACTCATGATGGGACTTTCCATCATGACCTAAAACCTAGGATTGTCCATTCCAGGAGAAGACTGAGTGGCTTTGACCATCCAAAGCACTTGGATGTATCTACTAGAACTTGCATTTCTGAAGGTGGAAACTGAGGCAAGGATAAGAGAGAAACAACCCTTTGCTAATAATGAAAGAAAAGTGAGGACTTTTGAGACATCATGAAAAATATGCCATCTTTTCCAGCAGATCCATCAGAGGGAGAAAAAGTGAACGATGACGGTCTACTCCAGCCCACCCATCCTGTTACTAGTAGGATTTGGACTTCTTCTCACTCACAGATGTGTGTCAGGAATGTCAAGAACTGAAGCCAAAGTTTAAAATACTATCCATTATTCTTTCTCTTTTTCTTTTCTCCCCCCCCCCCGAAATGCCCATGTTTTCCTTTAAAATGTGAGTATATATGCATGGGAAGGAGAAACCTGGTTTATCAACAGTTATCAGAAGACAGCAGCAGTCCTCCTTCTTTGCGCCAGTCCACCAACTCTAGCTATGAAGACGATCCAGGGTTAAAAAGCATCATAGTCCCAAAGTTGTTATTATGTACAATTGATGTAACCATCACTTCTCTGTTGCATCTGTGGAAGAAAAGGGTTCACTCTCTAGACCACCCACTTCAGAGAAAAAAACCACACTTCATGCTCCTGCATTCAGCAAGGAGTCCATAAGCATTTGTACCTCCAGTCTGACTGCTAGACTGAACAATACTGGCAAGGTAAGAGCTGGTCCCAGCCCATGCATCTAAATCAGGGGTTCTCAACATCTGGTTTCCTCTGATGCAAGAGAAGTCGCTTCAGGATGCTATGAAGCCCCTAAGTAAGCAAGAGTGTTAATGGCCAGGAGTTTTCTCTTACCAAGCATTTAATTTATGGGAAAAAATTATTTTTTAAAACTTAAAACCTCCTGCATGTGTGTATGTTTTATTTTCAACACGGATAGAACTTCTCACTCAAACTAGAAAAAGAGCCTCTTTCACCCTGAATAATAGCTTGAAGGTTCACTCGAAGCAGTGATGTGAGTCTCACTCTTATATGTTGGAAATACGTGTCTGAAGCACCAAGTGGCTAGTTATTTTGAAGCGGATATTTCCCCTTCTCTTCTGTGCATCCTAGATAACAGTTCTCTAATTCTGAATATTTTAAAATGTCAGGAGAGTCTCTAGTTGTCACAAATGAAAGCTTTTCCAAGGTGTGGTTTGATTCTGCTGTGGAAGAAGGACCCCATCTTCTTTTTTTCCATATTTTTTTTTTTAAAATCTCAAAATGTTTTTCATGATGGCTAAGCTGTTCTCCCATAGCTCTTGTTTTGATAGCTTGAAATCTGTTTGTAATCTTGAAAGTGATAACTTGTTTCCCAAGGGCTTTTATTAACCGTAAGAACGCAGCAAGAACAAGCGGCTGGCCGTGAAAGCCAGGTGTATTCAATTTAGAAGTGAGGCATATATTTTTAACAGTGCCAGTGACTGGCAGAGACCTTCACCAGTAGCGATGACTTTCCTAAATCTTGATATCATCTGTCCCAGGCTAAGTATCTAGCAGGAAGATACACTTTAGTGAATCCGATACGAGCATAATAATGCAAAAACTCTCTGCTCTGTAACACCCAGAAGATGGAATCAGAAATGTCTGTATCCCTCAGCCTTGCCTTTGGGGAGGCAGGGTTCTCCGTGCACACATGGCAGGAAAAGGCAGGGATGTGCTGCTGATGCCCTGCACTGCTGATCTGCAAATGCAGGGTGTATCTGAGGCTGTGAGGACACGTCTGCACTGCTTCATACGCATCAGCTGGACTGTGTGCTTGCGTGCACACTAAGTAACAGCGCAGCAGCTGTGCACTGCAGGACTAGATGATCGAACACTCACCTTAAAATCTATGCAATGATACAAGTACATGGTTCGCGCTGCCCAGGTAGATGTTGAGCTAATTTTTTTCCTCTCCATGCCTTCTCCTCTGTATGCTACCACAGAGATGGCTGATAAGGAAATGCAAGTAGGACATAAAACCAGAAGGCAATTCCTGGGTTAGACAATAGCTTTGTCCTCTCATCCCAGTCATAAATGTGCCAAGGAAAGAGTTAACCTGTCATGAAAATACTGCCAGGGATGGGTACTTGTGGATCCTAAACCATGTTTAAGAAGGCAGGGGGTAATTAGGGCAGTTGGTTTTTAATTATCACTGAAGTCAGTCCTTGCAAGGCCCCCCAGCCATATCCAGGTTAATGGTCACCAGTGTATGCTGAGTCAGCAAAACCCTTGTGCTCACCATCACCAGGGGCTCCCAATTGGCTGAGGCTAGCTCTTTTTGCTGGATGTGCTGAACTTCTCTCTGAAGCCAGGATGATTAAAAGAGAAAACCAATCTACAGCTTTAATCAAGCTCGCAGGAACACACTTTCCAGATTTTGTGAGACGAGGTATTTGTTACCTCCTGTCCTCTGGCATGGTAGCAGTTTAATGAAAGGCTGCATATTTTTCTGTTAGCAGCTCAACCACTTAATTCTTAAGTTCCTTCAGAGCTCTCAGATGTATGCCATCTGGTCATGGTGACTTGTTGCTCTTTAATTTGTGAATTTGTTCCAGCACTTCCAGTTTTGACACCTCAATCTCTGACAGAGTCTCATCTTCATTACTTGAAAAGAATAGCTCAGAGGGCTGGCTGTCTCTCTTGCATGCATCTTCTTGTAGCTTCAATTTCATTAATACAATTTTAACTTAAAGCAGAATTTATAGCTTTTCCCAAATACACCATCTCTCCACCTCCTACCCGTCTTAGAATATTTTGTTGTGCTATGTTTTTATTAAACAAAAACACATCTGAAAACTATGTGGAACCTGTGCGGACAAGTAACCAGTACCTTTTCTATCTTATAAAAAGGTCTGAAAGTGAGTTCAAAGAAACATCTATCACATCCACCAAAGGGATATTATTAGTTCTTAGAAAACAGGGAACTGGACAGCCTATTTAAACACATCTAGAATGCTTCTTCATGGCCCAATGTTATTTATTTATGTACCATAAATAATATCTATTATTTATACTCTTTTTGCATTTCAGGTTTTCAGGGAAGTTGAGTCCTCATTGTAACATGCACTCTACAAGCACATAGTTAGAGGCAATTCCTCTTCCAAGGAATTTACAAATAGAGAAGACAAATGGCTAAGAACAGACAACATGGAAAGAAGTTGCCAAAGAGGAATGTCTTTATAGTTACATTTTTAATGGATTTTCCTTATATATACAAAGTCCTCCACTCCCCCGCCCCGGTGTTTCTCCAGACATCTACCCCCACCTACCCTCACCAGGATTTCCTAATATGTTTTATTTCCATCCTTTTCCCACTGCAGGAAGATGTGACAGCAAAAACCTTGGCAGCGTAGCATGCCAGCCCATGCCAGCCTTTTTTTCCTCATCCTGGGAGACTGAAACAGTTTTCCAGAGGTATCTTGCTTGTGGGGTTCGGGGCAGGAGGCTCACCTGGCTTGCTCCCTTCTTTTTCACCCACAAAGCACGGGTGGCATGACGACTGCATTGCCCTAACAGCAGAGGCCACTGCTGAAAAGCATCCTTTGCCTTCAGACGGCAAAGATGGAGAAGAGAGGGCTGCTCTGCTGCCCCTCTCCATACTTTCAACTGGCAGGAAACTTCTCCGTAATGCCCTTCGCAAACCTCGGAAATGGGCTGGCTGGAAGGAGTGATTACGGATGCACATGGAAAGGACAGAAACTTGAATCTGCTCTTCACTTCTTTATTAAATCTAGGAAATCACAGAAGCACGCTCCCCTCCTGACAAAGTCTGAGGGTCTCTAGTGACATTTATGTCACTGGAAAGGCATATAATATGTACACTGTGGTTTAATTTTATCTTAATGAAACAATATACATATAAAACTATCCATTAAATATAAAACAGTGAACTAATTTGCAAATTTTCCTACGGCATAATAAATTAAGCATGGAGAGCACTAAGGAATGCAATTTGCAGTCATTTATAATGCAGTGTTTTATGTTAATAATTCAAAATCACATGCTATTTGGAGACACTTCTAATTAATGTATTTATGAAATTGTGAACTGTGACTGTTTTGGTTCCATTTAGCTAAACATTTCAACAGAATGCGCTTGCTGTTGTTTTCTGTTTGCTTAATGGCACCAGCAAGCATCAAATGTACAACTGGGGAAAGTTGGGGGTGGTATCTGTTGCGGCTTTTTTTATGGGTATGTGTTTTGTCTGTGTACTGTATACATGTATGTGATTACACTCCTGATTTCACTGAGGAGAAGAAAGTTCTGCAATAATTTGAGGAGGAAATAAGGAAAGGAAAGTTTTATGGATGAATAATTAATTGCAAGAAAAGTTCAGTACCTTCCTAAAGAATTGCTAAAATATTCAGTACTTTTCACATAGCAGATCTGTATACACTGACATTTCTCCTGACTGGTTAATTATGACTGATACAGCTTGTAAATTTGTATTCATATTTTTATTTTTATAGTATTCGTCTTTTTCATCAGACTACATACTTGTCATGCAGCTTCTTTATCAGAATGCTACGAAGAATGTTATGATTGCCCAGAAAGTTATTCTCCTGAGAGAAGACTTGCAGGGATTTTGGGGTACTTTGAAATTTCAAGTACATTTTAAGAAAAAAACCTTATATATCGGAATCTGTAGTGAATTATTACACTTCAAGGCCCTGATTCTGAAAGTGGCTTGAAATGAATGGGCTTCTAGGCATATGCAGAACCAGATGCTAATAGTAGTCTGTTGTAGCTCTGCACAGGAAAGTGAAGGGAAAGCTCTTGAAATAATTTTCTACGAACAATCTGTTTCACACAGGAAAGAATAAAAAAAAAAAAAAAAGAAAAGAACGAAACCTGAAACTCTTCAAACCCATGGTAAAGAGGTCCAAAGCACTGTATGTGGCCCCTTCCACCTTCCAAAACAGTTCTGAGAATTCAGCAGGATGCTAAATCAAAATCGTCATGTCTCCTGGTAATTTCAAAGCTCACTTGCAGATCAGTAACTCCATGTTGAATGTTTTATTTCACCACTGTGCTTTCTGTATGGTTGTTGTTCTTTTTCTTTCTTGGTTGCTTGCCTTTTTGCCTTTTTTTTTTTTAGTGCTTGGGACAATATGTATATGGGTGGGAAAATATTTTAAAAGTTCTCATGGCCTTTAGCTGTGGTCTTGGAAATCAACCAATGTAATCATTAGACTGAGAATTAAAGCTGGATTTTGACCACTTTGTGTGATTTATATTTTAAACAATGTAGGAACTGTTATGATTTAGGAGGCAATATGGGTGTCTAGGACCTAGCTCCCTATTACTTGCCATCAGCCGAGTTGCTCTATTGAGTCTTTTTATTTCCTTGGTATCAAATAACAAATATTGGCAACACATTAGATTAGCTGAATGATTGTCTTTAATAAACTACTTCTTCCTAAAATGAAAAACATCACCATATCTTCTGCATTTCTTCAGTTTTGTCCACTATAAATCCATTCAGAAAAAGTCCGATGCATTTATATATTTGTCTGCTTCTGTTTCTAGTCCCAGACTAAACTGGAATTGCCAGGAATTGGTGAACATAAAGATTCAGATTTGGGTCATATTTTAGGTGAGTTGCTCTATTTGAATGTCCTTTCTTGCTGGATTTTTAACTAGAATTTTTCTTTCATGAAATGAGATGGATTTGTGGGAGATTCCATAAACGAGGCTCAAATTTTTGGGTGAAAATTTTTATCCAAGTTTTAAGAATATCTCTTGTTTTTTTAAAAAAAAATATACCTGTCACAGGGACCTAAGGTGTTAGAAATGTCTGTGGTGCATCAGTACAGGATGTAGGTGATGTAGTGTACTGGGAAATATACTGTGAGATGGGGGCATACGGCATAGATGTTCTGTGGACTTCACTAACTAATCAGTTGTTACCTGTTTGCCAGCAACCATGGTGGTCTGGATACAATGATCCAGGTTTATGTCGAGCCGTATGCTCCCAGGTTTATTTCTGAATCTGAGTTTTATGGTTTGTGCCCATGTCTCAAATTAATTTACAGTAACACAGAAGGAAAGTGCCTTTGCTATTTTTCTTTTTTGTTTGTTGGGGTTTTTTTTTTCTTTTCTTTCTGTTTGAACAGAACATTTTCATTTTATTGTGAGGCACGGTGGCTGCTTACAGCTTCTGTTTCAGCCCTGTGGTATTTCAGCATTCAAAAGATTATGGAAGGCTTGTTTTAAAAATCCTTTCTCCAGTGGTGGGAAAATGGCAAAACTTGGGAACTTGTGCACTTTTCTTTTTCCTTTTAATTATTTTGGCATGATTTATAGGACTAGATGTACAGCTGTCTGTGGTTAAATGCTATTCATTAAAGGTACTGTAAAACAAAGAAAGCCCAAACCACAGATTCTAACTGGTCTGCTCAAAGAGATATTGCCATTTTTCATGGTAAGTTTGTCTGAAAATTATGGTTTTCTTTTTTAGCATATACAGGCATAAATCAAGAGGAACCGCATCAAAATCAGTTCAGCAACACTTGCTGATTAGACACCTATACCTTTTACAATTTGTAAATTATATCATGATACTTTGTCTCACATCTTATTTCAGAGGGTAGGAATTGTTCATGTGTCTGAATGTAGGTACTTCAGCACATATCAAACAAGAGTTGAATTAACCACCACGTTCTGAGAAGAATAACAAAGCCAAGCAAATTTAACAAGGATGTCTTATGGAACTTCACCACGTGGAGATTATCTTTCAAATGAATGTTAGAGACCTTCAATGTGGATGTAATTATTAAATTGTATTGGTTGATCTGAAAATTCAGCAGAGGAGCTGCCTTTCCTTGGCATTCTAATTATTTTACAGGATTTTTATTTGGTGATTTATGTAGAATTCATCAATCAGAGTAATTTCTGTAGAAACTGCTCTCTTTCTGGGGAGCCCTGTTGCTTTGCCTCCTTCTCAATTTGACATGTTTTTTTCAAAATGGAAGGCTGGTTTGTTTTTTTTTTTTTAAATCTTTGAAGATACCAAACTAATGGGTTTGAAGGGCACCAAAGAAAGACAGGAAAACAAAGACTGGCAGAGATCCTTATGAAGGAAGAAATGCTATATTTCTATTTCTTTTTAACCAATGTCTACCAACCTGTGTCCTGGGGATAACTGTACCTATGTATCAAACTGCAAATGGATACTACTTAAGGTAAATACACGATTTCTTTTTTAGATTTGAAACAAAAACTTTAGCTGAAAGTACTTGTCCCTCCTCTTCCGCCCTGGGCCGTAAGAGGACACACCTGTCCTTGTTTCCTGTTCTACCCATAACTGTAATTTGGATAGGCAAGGAACTCTGGAGGAAGAATAAACATATAGGCATACTCCAGAGATAGAGTATGTGAAAAAAGAGTAAGAAATGTTGCAAATCTCCTTGACTGGCATAAAGAACTCTTTGGTGCAGGACAAATCCTGGGAAAGCTAAAGCTTTGGGGCTCTGAACTGGCTGGAGACTGGAGAAGGAGCAGAAGGTCTGGGTCTCTTCTGTTGCAGGAGCTCAGAAAAATCCTACACAAGGGAAGAAATTTAGGGGATTTTGGTACATCACTACCACAAAAGGATAAATTAGTCAATCAGTAAAAGGAAATTCAGCACCTGCCGCAGCGGCAGCACGGTAAGAGGTAAAGGATTTTGCCACAGAGCTTAATCCAGCTCCCACTGAGTTCCCTGGGAACTGAATTCAGCCTTTTCAAGTCAGAGCAAAGGAAGTTTTCCAAGCTGTTTGGAATATTTTTATTGCCACGAACAAAGCTACTGGGTAAGGCGTAAGCAAACAAACAAAAAACCCAGATACAGTAATTACCAGCAGTGTACGAAGTTGTCTAGCAGCAGGCAACAACAAAAAAATCCACATGTCCTCTGCTGAATTGTTAAGCATTCATCTCAGCAGTGTTTGTGACCCTGTTGCATCTGCTTGCCACATACATTGTGCGAAGGCGCTTGACTAGACCAAATGTTTTGGGAAAATGGATTTCAAGTGCCACGTTTCTAATATTCTTGGGCAGAGAAGTCAAGAAATCTGAGAAGGAGTTTTATGGGCCAAATTTTCTGACATGTGCCCCATGGGCCACACTGAAGATGCTGGGACCTGGCCTGCGGTAACTCTGGCCAAGGAGCACAGGGAGAACTTAGCAAGACCCACTTGACAGAGGCCACACCATTTGAAGAGAAAATCTTGAGTTAAATAACATTTTCCACATACCATTTAGCCACCAGTGCACTTGAGAAAATAATATCTTTGAGACCATTAAGCAAACTGAAAAACTGGAGAAAATCACTGAATCGATGACCCGCTCTGGATGATGTCCCCAGCTCTTTCCCCCTCGCTTGGTTAAACTTGAAGTACTTGTTTTCTAAAGCACCTCTCTCCCTCTCTCCTGCCTGTGATTTCATGCAGTTTGAGTCTACCGTAGGTGGGATATGCCAAGAATTAACAGTGGCACTGCCTGACACTTCTGCAACCTGAATTCAAGGAGCAGGGAAAAAGGCTTTTGGTGGCGACACTTCTTCAGCAGCACAGAGAGTTAACAGCCACCAGAGACACAAGTGAGATAATGGAATAATCTTGGGCAATCCTAAAGTACTGGGAGAAACCAGGCTGCACAGAAAAAAAAACCCCAAACCCACCAACTTCCCTCTCTCCAGGGCATTTACATTGCCAAGCAACTTATTTTACGTCCATCTGTGATGCGACTGTGTTGTGAAATGTAGCTCACTTGCTAAACGTTGTTTTGATGTGTTGTTTGGGACATGGGGAAAGAGAAATGGACTGCATTCAATCTCTATTAAAGCAGAGAGACGTCTTCCGCAGAATTTATTTTCAGAAGCTTTGCGCTAACTTCATTTTCTTATTAGCTGAAATTGCTAGTGAGACAGTTTTAGCAATGATGCTAAATGCATTCATGGAAAATATGTGTCTGTCTGTCTGTGCTCAATGAATTGCCTACTGTTGTGTCAGCTCAGAGAGAACAGATCTTTACTATGGGATTTGGGGATCTGGGATTAGATCCTAGTGATAATTCACGTGGGAAAAATGTTATATTATATGTAATTACAGAAAGGCAAATATAAGGGATGATAGCAAGAAAGTGTTACAGGTAGTTAGAATTGCAGGAAAAAAAGAATTTATAAGCCACAAAACGCCCCTGATATTAATACTTGTGATTGCTGAAACTTGAGAACAAAAAAAAATGGGAAACTGAGTTTTTTGGGAATCAAAAGTCCAAAAGAATTATCTTGGAAATGTGCTTTTGGGGCATTTTTTATATCATCATGAAACAAGCTGAGAGATAAATTAAGCTGATCCAAAACACACTGCGTCACCAGAAAAGCATGTTTTCTGATCATGGTACACTGAAGTTGAAGATGGGGAGCACTATGCTCCCACTTTTCCCACAAGGGTCTAATTCCCTGTTTGGGCTAAATCTCTCATAACGCATCTGTAGGCACACAGTGCCCATGGCAAATCCTCTCCCTGAGGGAGGAGACTATGGGGCATCACAGGAGGCATGGGCTCCTGGGAGGCAATGTGCCACTAAGAGACAATTGGGTTTGAGCTGGAACTGCCACAGAATGAATGGCCTAGGTCAGTCCAGCAATCTGAGGAATTCTGATTTGGAACAAGTCTGAGCAAAAGAAAGTCTTCAGTGATATCTGTGACACAGGAGAAAAAACAAAGGAAAAAAAAGAGAGAAAATTTTGTCAAAAATAAGAACAAAATAATCTCGAAAAAAATCAGCATTGTGGAAACTGCATTTTTCATGCGAAATTCACTCTGAGGAAGTGGACTAGATGATCATTGTCAGTTCCTTCCAACTGAAACATTCTATTCTATTCTATTCTATTCTATTCTATTCTATTCTATTCTATTCTATTCTATTCTAAGTGTTACCAAGCCACTGTCTTGATAGTCTTCAGGATGTTAAGCCATAACTTCCAGAAACTTGGCAGTGCAGCTTTAACTCTCATGGAGATAGTCTTTTTTCCCCCACTTACTCTCCTGTGTGCATTATATATACAGAGTAAGGAAAGCCGTATCTTTAGAAGAGCACTTGTTTGAAAGACTTGAGGAGTATGTGTAGAGAACCTGGGCTTCACACAGACTGCACTATTTAGGCTGAAAAAAGTCCAGAGTTAGATTCTATCTTATCCTGCAGCCTTACCTTTAACACCTCCTCCTCAGAGGGGAAGCATGAGCTGTAACTAGCAGAGTGGGTGAATCATTACTGGCAGATCAGACAGGTACACACTGCGGATTTCAGGTCAGCCCAGCCCTCTAGGAAGCACCGCTTCAGACTGCCCCCAACTCATTTGAAGAGTCTGGGATGAGGTTAATTTGGAGGGTGGGGAAGGTTGTCTCAGCTGTAGCCTACCGGAGAAAAACCTGCCCATGTCTTGTGCTCCCTTTCAGAGTGAGCTAGGAAGACAAGAACTGCACGGGATGCTGAGCTGCCTCTAAAGGAAATGTCGGCATTGATCAAGCTGTCACACTGATGTGTATGGAAAGCTGGACTTGGGGCTGCCCAGCTGAATTTCTTTAACCAAGCCAGTGCCTTTCAACAGTTCCACAATAATACCATTTTTATACACATTTCTATATAAACTGAAGGTATAGGACCATGTTTCATCTGTGTATCTGTCTGTGCATCCCTGTCTCCAATAACTTTTGCTTATATCAAGCAAATTTGACGTAGGAGTAGAAGTTCTAGGTATTTCTAGATATTTCCCTGTTTGTTTGTTAGATGTGACATATCAAACATGGAGCTACACAAAACATGATAGCTGGACACGTTGTGATGGCTCATTTGCAAGATTACACTATTGCTGTTCACTCAGTATTACCCTCACTTTCCCATTCCTTACTGCTTTTAAAAGCAGGCTGAAGAGCAGGAGCAGCTGCTGCCAGGAAAGGAAACTGCAGGAGCCGGAGGGACACACATGAAGGAGTGCAAAGACGCAGGCTTTCACTTCTAATGACCTTGGCTTCTAGCACATCCCATGATCAATGTAACTGTTTCTAAAGCTGGAAGGCACAGGGGCTGAATCTGTGCATCCCATTTAGGGCTCAGGGAAAGGAAAAAAATCTGCCCTGCTTAACAAACTCAGTGAAAAACTGGTGAATTTCTACTTATGGCTACTGCAACCTTTTGTGGGAAAAATACTTTCAGGAATTATTTTATTCCTTAAAAAAAGACCTACTGCTCCATAGCTATTACAGGGACACAGGCCAGTATTTATTTTGTCTCCCCTTCTGCTCTCTGCTGTTTCACCCAGTCTTGAAAGCATTTTGCTCTGTGTCATTCCTGATGGAGCATTGCTCTTGTTTTTACCACTCTGTAGGTGCAGCACTTTTTCACATGAGTGATATGACAGAATGGTTTATCTTTGGTGTGGTTTCCTCTCCAACCACCTCCTAGTCAAGAACAAGACCTGTTTAAGTGACTGGTGATGTTTCTGTTAGCTATGTAGTAGCATTAGCAGCTGTGCGTAAAACTTTCCAGCTTCTTTGGAAACCTTACCCAGCAGGTGGCAGATATTGCCAAAAATGGCAAGTTAAAGTAAATAAAATGGATTAAGTCCTTAAAAAGTCCTGTCTGCCCTTCTGTGGTGATGATCTTCACATAGACTCAGGAAAACCATTCATAGTCAATTTTGTTCTTTGGTGGAGCTGTGTGCAAACTGAGTTGGAAAACTACTAAATAAAAATGACAGGTATCGACTCTTCCGCTAACTGCGTTATCAGGCGATCATGGTAGCGGGGAGGTGGTGAGGAATCATGCCCCAGCAACGTCCTTGGGAGCTGCTCATGTCTGAGGCTGGTATGTAAAATTCCACCTGTCATTTCATAGGACGCTCCCTCAGCATCACATTTTTTCCTACTCTCCCTATTTATCTTCTTTTACCTGCTCACGCCACCTTTCTATTTTTCATTATTTCTTTTTTCAGTTTTTCTCCTGACTATTTTTTTGTTTCCATTTTCACAACTGGAATGAGAATCTGTTAACTTCCCATTTGAACATTTGCTCCATGATATTTGAATGCACTAGGAATTACAAAAATTAAATATATCCATTCTGTGACGCTTTTCATTTGGGTTCTTTCTGCACATCCCCAAGGACAATAAACACTAAATGCAGTATGGACAAACTTAAATATTTAGGTTCATTAAGAGACAATCAGAAATTGCCTATATAGTTGTTTCCTAATGGAAATATCTCTGGGGGAAAGTTGTGGGGGAATGATGTTTCTTTAATCTGGTAGACAGGTTACACATACAAAGTTAAGTACTGAGTGTATTTGGCCAGTTGATTTCAGTAAAGGACAATTCCTGCATGCTATTCTACACTGCTATGTGAATTATCCATGAATATTGAATTGGTTTTGTAGAGGAAATACGTAAAAGCATGAAAGTGACCATCACTTGACCTCTGCTCCAAGCTGAACTGTGCAGTTTAGGAACCAGCGGGGAAAAGAAAGTTATTTTCCAAGTAGAATTCGATTGTGAAATAAACAAGAGGCTACTTCCATGCAAGTTTGTGAGCTAAAAGGAAGAGGAAAAACTTTACATGCAGCAGGAGACATCTATTTTTAAAGCTTTTGATAATCTTTTGGCCGAGACTCGGACTCTGCTTCCATTTCCGTGGCCTGTATAGAGTCACGATGATCACAACTGGCTACACTAGGTGTTTCAGTTTCAATGAAAAAATTAAGGCAAGATATTTTTTTTCATCCTGGATTTTTTTCCCTTATCATTCCCAATTGACTCACTATTATGAACTTTTATGTACTGTGTTGTTAGGATTTAACTAGCTAGAAAAATTTAGATAGTAACTGTGGTAAAGAGCAACTGCATCTCTCTTACAGGTGCAGGCACTCTGCAGTGTTCACAGGCATGCTCTGGGGCACTGCCCTGCTCAGCTGCCACTGACACACACCACTTTTCTTTAGAAGGAAGTTCAGGGTTTAAGCAGAAAAAGAAACATGATACCTTCCAAGAGGCTGGAGGCCAGGTCTGTGGGGAACATGGTAGGTCACACCTGTCCCACAGTGCAGACACAGATATTTAGGTGGAGTATGTTCAGAGTAAGTGTATTGATGCCAGCTGATCCCAGTAAAGGATGCTGAAATAGCTACATTTTCATGCCAGTTAAAGACCTGAACCAGGAGGAGCCAAGAACAAGGCATTCTCCTAGATGGAGTTCCCTCCTTCTCATCCATAAGTTCCTCTGAGGTAAAAAGTGAAAAAAGAACTAAGAAAAATTAAAAAAAATCAGCCTTTGCACAATGACGCATAGCCTGGACTATAAGGAAGGTAAGTGAATGAGAGACTGAACTGTGTTCATTATCCGCAATGAAACAAGCCTGGTATCTTTTGGTACCTACTTTGGTGAAGAAAGGTTAGAGCTCATTCACTCTATCTTGTTGCACACCGTACTCATTTCAACTGTCTCCAGCTGAGGCAAGGCATTTGAGTAATATGAATAGAGGTTCTTATCCTGTGAGCAATATGTGGGTTTAAAGTAGCTGTAAGGTTCTAATGGCCTTACAAAAAAATTTTACTCAGTATTCTATGTTATAGCAGCTATTTTTTAACAAGAATATTCTCTATGTGCACAAGGTGTAACCCCTTTTTGATATACACACAACTATTTTCAAAAGTTCTCATTAAATAATATGACATAGGCTTGTTTCAGAATAAAATCTTTGGCTTCTAACTCACTGTACATATTTTTGTAAGGGATAGGTTTTTTTCCCCCTACCGTTCTTTTCCTTTGGCTTTAATTTCATTTGCTTTATTCAGACCTTAGGTCAAAAAATTTTTACATTTAATATATGTATCCTGATGGGGGCTCTAAGCACACTTTTGAATTTGGGAATTTAGAAGGGCACCTCTATGTCATGTGTAGAGATGTATGCCTGCAAAGTCTCAGCCTGAATCATTCAAACCTGCAGACCTTACACTTGTGATCACACACATTTGCTAATTTGTGCATGTACCTATTGTTCCCTTTGATTTCAGAAGCTGAGGGAATTGAATGTCTGAACATGCTGCTCAGGACTGAACTGGAGGAACCCAGGCTTTGCGAATGCTGCCCTTGGTTCACACAAAGTTATTAAATGGTGAAATATAAGTGCCCCGTTCTTTTACTCTCTGTTGTACGTGTCACCGTAACATAGTGATATCCCTCCCTGTTCTTGTAACAGCATCCTAACCATGCCTTTGAAAGAGCTGAAGTCTTTTAGACCAGTGAGTTGTGTCTTTATAATGCCCAGGGAGCAATAGCTCCTCTTCTTCAACCAAAAGCAAAACAAATTCTCTCTTGTAATTAAGGTTGAACACACAGCCGTAACTTCCACCCCTTCCATGTTACAATATTATAATGCAAGACATTGCTGTGTGCTTAATAGTGTTTCCCAAGCACAAATTCTAGGATTGTCTGGCTCGTCCTCCCTCAGCACAGAAAGGCTAGGTTGTATGCACCTCTCCCTGGCTATAACTGTGTTATGCCATGTGGTGCAAAATGGCTTCTGCCAGCAATGCTGCAAACCTGCTTTGTCTCGTAGAGAAGCATTTTTGTAAGAGGTTTGATAAATTGTCTTGTCACACTTGGATTAAACTATTGATTTACCAACACACTTTGTATGTTGACCCAAGAAAACACAGTGGATGCTATTTAGAATATTACAAACCCTCTGCCATATGCATGTTGTCTAGCCTACACTTCAACCCTATCACCTTTCAGCAGATTGTTTTAGACAAGAGATCTCATGGGCAGGGAATCTGCAATGCATATAAGCTTACTTGCTCATTTAATACAAGAGAGTCCTAGACACTGACCTTGTCTATAGCTTCCAGCTTGGCAGGGCTGTAACACTGCAAAGACCTGCAAATCCCTTTTTAACAAGGCTACCTGAACCCAATGGCCCAGGTCCAAATAGATGAAAACAGATCCGTTGCCTATACCATTAAGTAGAAAATTGTCTGATGCTGCACATATTGGTGTCTGCTTACATGGTTCAGTACCAGATCCTGGCATAATAGCCTGTCTGTTGTCAGTTCCTAAAATACTACATATATTGTTATTTCATTAGTGAACTGTGGAAGAGTATTTTACATAGTAAATACGGAAGTGCAAACGTTTACCCAAGATGTCTCACAATTTGAACCAAAACCCATATTCCATCAAAGTGGATTTTGGTTTTAATTGTTTGAAATAATCAACAGCTTGGCTTTGGGCTAGAGAGCCTAGAAAAAGTCTCCAGGTAAATGAGAATGAGTCTCTTTATCTGTGTGATTGCACCATGACATTAAAGGATGAAAAAGTATGTATGTGAGTTAAGAAGGTGTTCACGGAGCGCGTGGGGAAAGGAAGGCATGGGGATTCCCATATTCCCCCAAGCTTGTTTCCGCAGCCCTTTCCATGAGCCTAGCAAAGAACAGAGGTGACCTGGATATGGAAGGGCACATGGTGAGGATTGTGAGCACCTGGGCACAGTGTGGCATGCTGATTTCCTGCAGGAATTTGCTGCTTCACAATAGTGACCTTCTCTTAGCCGAGACCAACATTTCCAGTAGCTTCATCGTAAGCAGGGCCCATCCCACTGTAGTTGATATTTCTGTGCTTTTTAATTGTTTTCATAACCATTGTATGAGCTGTTTCATGGAAGTGCTATTGTATGCCTAACATTAGCAAGTAGTATTAAATTGGAAAAAAAATATTAAAGACAGATATGCGTTTGGCCCCAGGAGAAAATAGATAATGACTAAGTCTAAACTGCAGTTCAGCAAAACTGTATCAATTAGGGGTTACAGTTTGATGGAAACAAAACCAAAGATCATTCCCATTTCTGGTTTACCCAGATCAGCAAAGTTCAAGGTAGTGTCAGATATAAATGCATGGGCAAAAAGGCTTAACTTTTGTCCTGCCTAGGAACAGCTTGTGTGTTACAAACTGTACCATGTTTTCTTTCTCCAGTGATAAAGGAGGAATGACGTGGCAAACTATAGTAGTTGTGTTTTAAAGCAATAGCTGAGTAACTTGGCAAAATTGCTAGTCTATTGCCTATCATATACACTTCTAAATACCTACAGGACCAGGGACCTCTCATCGCTCAGAATTTCCCATATAATTTTTTGTGCTGGCTCATGCATGATGCCTCTCAGTTTCTATGATGTTAGGTCAAATGATATCATATTGTAGGACAAGATATTCCCTGGTACACTGTGCAAGATAACAACCTCTTCAGCTTCTAAACAGAAAAAGACAAGTACTCTTGAAACCTGGATATTTTGCTGCATTGTTATTTAAAGATTTGGAGTGCCTGTTGACATAGCAGTTAGTTGCATATTAACACTTCACATAAAAATAATAAAGTGCAAAAACTCACCACCCACAATGGATACAGTTAAAATCATCACCCTTTTGTTAGCTTTACATTCAGATAAATTAAAAAACAAACAACCGAAGTCCCTGCAGAATCACCAAAATCTAAACCAAATAAACTCCTCTTAAATGATCCTCTGAAGCTCATGGAAGATGTGGCCAACTGGCATATCAAAGGGAGGGCTTCCAGACAAAAGTCCTTGCAAAAGAAAGCACTGCCCCTGAGCCTGACAGCTCGGCAAACTGACAGCGAGAGCTACTCAACTGCACTTATCTGGGAAGGCTGGAGGGCGAAAGTGGCAGATATATAGACAAAGGTGGTGTCCTTCGTACAGCAGGCTCTGAAAAATTCAGGGTTATCACTGGCATCTTGAGCAGTGATCAGCAAAGGACAGAACGTGAGTGTGAGAGTGGAAAATATGATACCTGTGTTTGCAGGAAGCCCCTGACAGGCAGGAACGGTGGTCTTATGTAGCTGCTATATCACTGCTGCTGATACAAAAACACTGTGTGTATCCCAACCACACGTAACAAAAGCACCCAGATAAAAGGCATAGCAGGTGAGGTTTCATTTGTGAATCCTGTTTCTTAGCTGTTTTGATATATGACACATGCCCAGCACTGTGGCCTCTAGGCACAAGAAATGAAACCCAAGAATGAAAATCACCAATCTGTGACCATGTGAGATTAGAAACACTGCCCAGAAATTACACCAAACATTACAAAAAAAAAAAAAATAAAATCAGTCAATCAAACTGTTGCTGGGCAACCAGCAGATAACTCTCATCCTATAGAAGGGAATTATACCACTCTTTTGTCCGCAATCACCAATATAATGATCTCTGAGCAGGCTCCACTCGGGATTCAGCCTTGCAAATTCTTTTCATGCACAGATATCCTGTACACGAGGACAGATGGGGAGAGTACCAGTAATGAAAAACATTGTCTGCTAAGTTTTCTGGAAACTAATGCAAAAGGATATTCAGAAGTCTAATTAAAAGAGCTTCTTGCTGGCGTGTAGCTTTCTGGGTCGTTGCTGTTCCCTATTTAGGCAGAAAATAAAATATTTCCCAGTGTAAGGAGGGAAACTATTTCTCACGGAGAAGGCTGCTTTTCATCTGGATTTCATTCTCTGCTTTTAAGAATAGGGCAGGGTAAATGATTTGATCTTTGTAGGCTGACTGCCAAATCAGAAAAACTCCACTAAATTCCAAATACCCATGCTATACTTCCCAGAATCACTTGTGAAGTTTTCGGTAGTGATAATCTCTGTCTCTGACTGCATGGATTACATAAATATCCTTTGCAATGGAGAACACTATCAGGAGAAACAGGATTCCTTGTCTCAAAATATTCTTTAGTCAGATGTTGAAGATATTTCCTGAAAGGTCATAGATCTTTTCTTCAGGCATGCCCCAAGTGTACATTTCTACCAGCTCTGTTCTTTTCTGGTTGAGACATCCTGATAAGTAATGTTGGATGATCATCAACCTTTCCCTCCCTAAGGAACTTAAATATTCTGGTTAGTATAAGTTCTTTTTTCTTATTTTACTTCTATATAATTTCTAGTGTTGTTCAAAATAATTGCTCCTTATGATTAATTTCATAGACAGTCCCTTTGTCTCCTCATCTTAGCTTTTTGTACTGGTTAGGTTTGAGTACTGGTTAGGTTTTATGAATCTTTTATATGACTGGGATTTTTAGTGCATGCATTTTGCAGCTGTGTTCTCTTCCACCTTCCTTCTAGAACTCAGTGTGAAAGTAAAGACACGGTGGTTTTGTATTTTACCTCCTGTTCCTCTATGTGAGCAACTGGAGCAACACCTACTATACAAGTGGCATCAATGCTATTCTGAAAGCTGTATGTCTATCATTGCTCATCCAGGTAGGAAGAAGTCAAGGTTTGTGTGGTTGAAGGGAACAGGCTAGACACTCATGTTCTTGCATGAGATCAGTTCACACCCCTCTAGTGCAAACGCTGGCAGGTTTTATACAGCTTGAGCTCTGTTCCTCTAGGAGTTTTTCCAGTTGCATTGACAAATGGACCCTGCCACAAAGCCATTCAGGTCATGCTTGCACACCAGTTGTGACTGGTTTTGAACTCAAGCCTTTGGTATTTGAATGCTTCAACACTAATCCAATTTTCACTTAAAAAAAAAGAGAGAGGAAAAAAAATGCTATTTGTTCACGATCATCATAAAAATCTAAGTTTTTCTGGGTCTCTTAAGGGATGATTTGGCTCAGCAGATACAAACACACCAGAGAAGGTTAGCACAGATCCCACTCTCCAGGCCCACTGCTGCTGCTGCTCTTTACTTAGTCACCCACAGCTGCAGTAATTGGATCTTTAGGTACAGGTTAATGGGATAATTAGCCAAACGAGATCAAACTTGTACACTGTGTAGAAATGGATGGTTGCTGTCTCACAGCCGCCTGTTGTATGCCGCTAGGGCAACCTGCATTTCATTTCAGTGGGCAATAAAGTAGGAGATGAATTAGATGTGGATGATTCTGCCTGCTCGTGGTGGTGAGGACAGCTTCACTGGTATTGCATTTTAAAGAGCAAATAATACAATTAGCAATTGTGGCTGGAAGCATATTGGCAGGGAGGTCTTCCGCTCATCGCTCTCCTGAGGCAGGCCAAGCACTCAAGTCTCAACAGCTTCCATTCAAGGATGTTCCTAGGGAATGGTGCTGTCAAGAGAAGGGCTGTCTGCTAAATTGTCCTCATACAGAGGACCCTGAAGACTCTTCATTTTTGGTAATTTTATAATAGAACTGAAATAGTTTCAATAGCCCACGGAGCTTGCTTGTAGACCTGCATGTCTTCATAGTTCATGGCTGACACGGATCTGACCCATGGCTTGCCTCGCTAGATTGAGAGGGAACAGGCATATGTTCAGACCTAAACAATTCCAGGAATATTTTCAGAGGAGAAGATTTTAGATTTTAATTTGTGTTTTTAGGACTATCACAAATGGTTTTCATTCAGAGATCACTTTTTAGATCAGGTCTTAGTGACTTGAATGAACTAGTATTCTTATAAAAGTGTTGGCAGAGACTTTATTCATCCTGCACTGATGGATGAGGAAGCCCACAGAGCGATTTTCAACTAATGCCAGAAACGGTTTGTGGTGGAGTTAGGAATGCCATCCTGGTCTTCAGACTTTTACTACTGACTCAGGAGGCCATCTTCTGCAAAGTCAGTGATTCATGCAGAATGACTTGAAAGGAATGTGTTTGAATGTGCTTCCTGTGTATTTGTCACAGTTTGTGACTTTTTAATAACAAATCATTATTATTGTGAATTATTAAACTAAGAATCCTCCATAAATCTTTTCAAACTGATCTCTATTTATAACCTGGGGAGGAACCTGTTCACTGTTTTTGTTCATTCCAGAGTTGTTGATTCATGGATTATTATTAGATAGGTTTTAAAAATTTAAAATGGTGTAGGAGAGAGGATTTTGTTCACAAACTTATGATGACCTGAGTCTGCCACGCAGCAGACATGACTCCAGTGCAGTGCATTCAACTGGCTGCAAACTAGCTGAGGAAGGGGGTAAATTCGCCGACACCAAGTCCAGCACAGTTGCAGCCAGCCTACCTCCCAAATGAACTAACTTAAATTAGATCAAATATCTCCACCCTACACCACAGTCACATTTGAGATTACAGTGGAGACACAGGCAATATCCATTTTCTCCCCATTTGCTGCAATTAGAAGCAGCACTTGTCAATGAGCTAGAAATAACATGATATCTAATGCAGATAAACACCCTGAAGTTTAGTAAGTCATTTTGTGCTCACAACATATATTTGGACTTTTCTTCCTTGCAAAATTCCCAGAGCATTCTGTTGCAAGCTCAGTAATAACATGGATATGTGAAGGCATATAGAAAGAAGGGACAAAGTGAATCCTTATTTAAACTCTTTGAAAACTAAAAAAAAAAAAAAAATCAGGATTGCATTCACTTCTAGTAATACACTGTGGCTTTTAGTCAGCTGGCACATTGGATAGTTGAGGCTGAAAGCTGTTTTTTTCTTAACTGGTTCAGCCTTTCCTATACGTGACCAGCATGGATCCTGAACCTGCAAGATAGTGATAAATCTATAGGAGGCAAAGGCATTCATCATCTCATAGAAAGCACTCATTGTCTAGTAGCATGAGGCCATGATGTTTGTACAGTCTTCTAAATTGGTGAAAGCATTAATTACACTGAATAATGGTAACCCTGGTATCTTGGCAGACATCTGAAACCTTGGATAATTATAGCTTCTGCTAAACAAATTTTAGTTCTTCTCTGAATTTTGATTTTAGGGGACAAATAATTTTCAGATAACCCAGTGTCTGAGAAATCAGGATGTGAAGAACTGGAGTTTTACCTGTACAAAAATGAGATAGACAGGAGTAAAAGACTTTTTCTAACCACTTCTGATGAGATCATGTATTTCTCCTAACTCTGAGGAGATGGAAAGCATTGAAAATCAGTGCAAAAGCAAACCAAACAAACTCATAAACCACACTTTTAGCAAAGGAACACAACATAATGGAACATGAAATTAAAAGAAAAAAAGGGAATAAGTCTTGACAAGGATTGGAAAATCTGCATGTCAGCAAAAATAAACTTGTTACTTAATAAGGTTAATAATAGATAAAGTCCCCTAAAGATAAATTGTTATCACAGTTGACGGCCATTTTATTAAAATGTTAATGGCCTGAGGCAACAGCAAACTGTTCCCTTAATCTGCCAGAAGACCTGCTTTCTCAGGAATTATATACGCCAGAGCACTTGGGATCTGAGCTAACTGTAATAAGCATGTTTGAAAATTGGAGCATCCACAGCTTGTGAATTTGTGACTAAAAGGGAAGGGATCTCACATGTCTCAAAATGGCTGGGCCCTTTTCTGCCAAACACAACTTTCACTTGCATTTTCAAATGAAAAATCTGTTGGATTCATTTGCTGCAGTCAAAACAGCTGAGGTGTCAGTGACTGAAGAAAGGATTTTTTCTTTGCCTTCTTCCATACTGACTGTGAAAAAGGTATAGCTTAATAAGGGCAATTGCTGTAATTGCAACAGAATGAAACTATGTTTTCATCAGCACCTCTAAGCATGGCAAAACTACGAAGCAACCTGGCAAGTATGCTGAACATTCAGTGAATTGTGATAGGTTGCAGTATGATTTGTCTGGGATGAGAATACCAACAAAAAAGCCGCCACAAGATTTGATGAAAACTCATCCTGTGCAGAGAGACTTCTCCCTACAAGCACAGTATCAGCTCAAAACACAATGGAGCTGATGAAGTCTGGTTCACGTCCTGTATTTCCTTGTGACATGTGAAATGCATCTCCCTCAAAGCCCTCAGACACCTGAGCAATGAGAAAGAAAAGGTAAAGCAGAAAGCATTTGTGATGCTGAATGCCACATTTCTTCTCAACTTATCTCAATGGAAAAGGTACAAAAAAATACATACAATCTACACTATAAATACATGCCTAACACACAAATCTCCTCTGCTGAAGTTTGCGTGAAATAAAAGGGAATGAGTAAGACTAAACCAGTTTAGCACAGCTGAGACTGTTTCCATCTTGGAGGAGGGAGGTATATCCCGATTCCCAAGTGGTTCCAGTGTGGGGGATCCAGGAATGGGGGACAGTCTGATGTAGCTCCACCACTGAAGCTGGCTCCTGTGTGCAGCAAAAACTCAGACTCTGCTAGGTCTGGTTTGGGGAGGAATATTACCAAACCTTATTTCCTTCCTTCCCTCTTACACCCAGGGTCCATGGCAATGATGGCATAAGTTTTGCTGTAGGCTTTTGGGGCAGGGGGGCAAGTGTGCTGAGAGCAGCCCCATGTTGAGCCACAGCCAAGTCTAGGAAGAGGCATAAAAGGCTTCACCCTGACCCAGATGGCATTGCCCATGGGTGTAGTGTTTATACGCACTCTAGGTCCCCTAGTAAGATAATGCAAGGGGTTATACCATCTTCTTTTCAGTAGCATTTATTCTTATTTTAACCATATTCATAACTTCATATGCATAACCTATATGCAGTTTTTAACATGGGTTCTCCACTTTTACTCAAAGAGTTCAACTGTTTAAAGTGAAGCTTCCTCCTGTCCCTTGCCTTTATAAAACAAAAGGCAAAGCTTTCATGGATGTATATGACATCAGTGTTTTGGGGAGACACTTACTGTGCTTTCTGTGGAATTTTCTGTGCCAGTTGAATCAGAGAGGGAGCACAGATATTTTGATGCAGAGATGTAAAAGAAGGTTTGTAAGACAGTCTTTTTTTTTCTCTTTGTCACGTGTATGCATGCATTTACTCTCCTTTACTGCCTGTTTTCTAAGCCAATTATTAACCTTCCTTTAGAGAAAATGAATTTTTCTGGGCCCAATTTATTTAACTACCTTGCTACACCTGCAGTTCATTTAGTCATTTCCTTCCACAACAGATATCAGTCTTCCTCAGAAACTGGGAGATGGTTGAGTATTAATCACTAATAACACTCCCATGTTCTTCCATTCAGCTTTGGTATAATATAAATGTGAGTAACATTCTCACCTCTGAGATAACTTTTCTTTGATGTAAAAATTACCATCTAATTAGTGTAGTTAGGAAACCCAGTGGGGCAAAAAAGATGGTGTCTGCAGGTATTTCTGCATAGTGGAATGAGCAGTGCACACAAAACACCTTTCTACCTGCAACGATGGCACTTAATCCACCTGAGGTTTGTGCTGCCCTTTGGAGAGGTTAAGTTCAGGATATCTACTCATGGACTAGCCCGTGGTACGCTCAACTATGCCTGACTTGTCCATGCTGTATCAAGATATTTGGTCTACTCTAAAGCCCTACACATGCTCTCTCCCATCACGAGGAGCACCAGAGCTGAGTCCATCTTTGTGCTTGAGAAAGCACCATGCTTTTGCAACAGGCCTGCTCTGTGCTGAGGTGGTAGGATAAACATTTTCTATGCATCTGCCTTCCTTCATCATTGTTTATTCTGTTTTTTTCCTCAGAGCAGCCCTGAATGTGTGTTGCCTGTTGAGGGTGGCCCCCTTGCAGCAGTGCATGGAAGGCTGGCCTGTGCATGGGAGGTTGGAGGACAGCAGGTAAGTGCTAGCATCCTTCTTGACAGAAACCACCTAAGACACCGCTTTTTCAGACCAATGTAGATAGAGCTATTGCTTTGAAGCAAGAAACAAAGGCCAGGACACATAAGTAAGCAAATTTTAACAAATAAGTTCACATTTCTTGTGGGAGAAAAGCCTTTTATCACCTTTCCCTTCTTCTAACCTGGTGACTGATGGGTAATGTTGCAAGAAATTCAGAAATGGTACTGTTTGGTGCTAAGTGGAGATGAGGAGGTAGCCACAGTACTCCACGTTTTTATTAGACTGGACCACTTCTGCATTGTAGTGCCAAGAAATGCAGTGCAGCGATACAGCCCCCAGTTCGGTACTTTTTTGTAGACAGCTGGGCAGATAACACTGACACCACCCCCACAAAAAGCACATGTTGTCAAAACCAGCATCTGGAAAGGGTGTTGGATGGGAGACTTTCGGGGGGCCTCCCCAGTGAGCTCTGCAGTGAGGCTGGTGTGTGGCGGGCTTGTCTGCCTGGGGGGGCAGGGATGCAGCGAGTAGGGTGTTTTTTTCAGGCTGGAGTCAGCAGCCACAAAAGCCATTGGAGGGGCAGCAGGGACTGCCATCGACGCGGCAGGGCTGGCCTGCCAGGCTCTCCCAGAAGATGACAGTCTCTTGCCTGGGAGTGCCAAGTCTGGGCTGACACAGCCAGATTTCTCGCAGAGCTTGGGAGGAGCGCTGCATTCGTGCAGCTATATACAGCTGTCAAACCAGAGCTCTCTCAAGCCTGGCCAGCTCAAGCTCTAGCGAGTGAACATGTTCTGGTCTGTGCCCGGCCCAGAGTGTCCAGAAAGGCTTAGTGATGGAAATTAACAGCTTCCATTACAGCACACTAACTTCCCCGTGTAGGCAAGCCCTCAGAAGCCACATTAACCCGAGTTTAGACTGTAATTTGAACTCTCTGGCAAAGGTACTCCCTAACTAAATGCAGAAAATCTCTGTGATGAGCAGTAACAGTGCATATAAAATAAAATAACAGCAGGACTAGGGAATAGCAATGGCACATCTTTCCTTCCAAATTGAATTGTTCACTTTGCTGTGAGAAGGAATAATTATCATGTTTATTGTGTTTGGCTCAATTAGGCTGGAATCTTAGGCCAGGAACCTTTCTTTTTACGTTTCTGTAAATGTTGTCCATGTATGGCTGTGTCAGCATTGATTTTGCTCTCATGAAGGTAACACAGCTGTCTGCCTGAATTGGAACATGCAAACTAGAACTAATTCTTAAAGTCTCTCTTTTTCTAGTTTTAATCAGCTAAATTTTCTAGTAAACTGAAAGAAAAGCAAGCAAGGCTCTTGTATTATTTCTATTGAGTATTGCCCTTGAACGTGCTAGGGACAGAAGTATGGGCTGAAACTGTTTCTTTTTGTACGTGGTGCACATTTACTCATGGAACCTATCACAATAAGATGCATTAAGACCACATACACAGGGAAGTTACAAAATGTGCATGACTTTCATCAAGTGACACACACACACACACACATATATATATATATATATATATATATATATATATATATATATATATATAAAATAAGACTGGCATAATGAGACCAGAGTGGGAGATGGCGAAGCTTGTGGTAGCTTGTAGTCCACCATGTAGTCCAGCATGGTGAGCAGAAGATAAGTACCTGATGTGGAGAGCACAGGTACATACAGTCTAGTTAGCAGAGAGTCTGCTTGGGACTGTGTGTAATAGTCTCCTGCTACTTTCCATGGCAGGGGTGCATGTAAGAGCTATACACTTAAACACAGAGAGAGGCACTCTCAAAGACATCTGTCTTCAAGCTCCACTTGTAGAGATGTGGTCTCACAGCAGGAGAGGGCCAGGATCAAACATGCAAGAGGAGGAGGAACTTGACCACTCCTACAGGTCTAGGAAGTCCTTGAGGGAGAGAGTAGGTATATTTGTGTGAGATCACTCAAGAGCCTCTTAACTGTGACTATCTGAATGCTGGATACTCACAATATTCCCAGCCACTGAGGTATCAGAATAACCCAGCGAATTATCTATTCGACTTCTGCATTAACCCTTTTTCCATTGGGGAGGCATCTAATTCCACAGTCACTGCCAGTGACTGGTAAGGATTAATAGAAGAAACTAAATCTACATTTCTAGAAACTGATTTAGGTCCATTTTCTCTGATTGATTGATTGAAATTTCCTTTTCTATATGAAGAGATAGAGAAGCATAGAGAACTACAGATTATCAATGTGTAAATAACGCAAGGTGAAAACTGAGGAATAATAGGTATCTTAAGCACTAGGAAAAATTCTGGGAAAAGGCAGACTGTACCTTAGTTAGAGAGAGATCAGAGATCAGATCTTTGGTATAGGAGTCTATCAAGGGTTAGATTAAGGATAAAATGATAGGTGCTACCTTTCAAAATTTTAATTTAGGATGCTTGATATTAGAAAACATTTCTATATCCAGTCAGAGACTGGACCAAAATCACAGCTGAAATGTATGTGGGACAGGTTTTGAATTGGAAAAACAGTCTAGAAAGAGAAAAGTTTGTCTGACTAGTGAATGCAAAAAGAAAAGGCACTTAAGTAAAATTTTGTTATGCCATTGTGAGAAGCTGAGGTGAACCAGAATATATGACAGAGGAAGAACATGTAAAGAAAACTGTCATGTTTCAAATTCATTAGAGTTGCAGAATAAGGTGACCATGATATCTGCCTGTTAGCTCAATTTGTCTTAACGTCCTATGGTGTGGAAGGGGGAGAGGAGTAGCACAGAGAACTGTATTAAAAAAACAGTGTTTGGGGTTTTGTTTCCTCACTTCATGCTAAAACCCACAAAATCCTTTATGATACCACAGCACATAGTTGAGACTTAAAGTCCAGCCTGAACTGTAGGGAAAGGCCAGTCCAGACCTAGTGGTGTGCCCTAGGTGTCTGCAACACACAGGATGAGTACATACAACATGTGTAGGTCAATATCTAAGTTCTTACATTTGGGCTGGTTTGCTTAAATAGCACTTTCAAGGAACATAGAGTCTCTTGAATCAATTGTTTAAAAAAACCCAAACAAGCAAAAACAAATCCTATTTTCCCCTACTGACATATAGTTTCAGTGTTCAACTTCACTTTTGCTTGCCCCAGGATCTGCTGTTTTTCCCTGCATCATCATGTGAGATTGCACACTAAACACAACTTGTGCCGCTTCTCATATTCTGAGAGTTGTTGCTTTAAAGAAAACCGTACTGCACATCTTTGTGCAGGTGTGGAAGTAAGTCCTAAGAAGGGACTAATCACCTCAAGAAGCCAGCAGAAGACTTCCCACTGCCAGGAGTGCTGCTGCATCATTTCAGTAGCGCAGAGTTGGGTGAAGTTTAAAGGCAGAGCGATTCCATGCCATTCTCAGTGCCGGCATGTAGGGAGTTCTTGGCAGCTCAGATGGTGGGTCATAAATTCTCCTTCACTAGTTTGGGGGCTTGATTATTCTTTTGTGCTCTGCTGGAAGCATTACTTATGAGAATTGGGGCATTTTAATTTGGCTGTGCTACCACTTTATTAATATTTGAACATCTCACTGTTTTCTGTCTTGGCACAACGGGATCCACAAGAAGAGGCTAAAAGAGAAAACGCTCCCCTCCCTGGCACCGGATTCCTGCCCTTTTATTTTTAATTACTTTGAATTATTTCTGGAACTTTTTATGCCATTTTGAGAATACAAATTAAAGTTTTGACTGTAAGAAAGAATACTATAGAAAGCAAGCAAATGTGGCCTTACAGGTTCATCCAGAGACTGCATCAAACAGGCAAGGGACAGACACTTGCCAATTTATCCATTATATCCTAGCATAACAATGATCCATTAGCCTGAGCAAGGCCTATGTGAACTGTATGCACATTTGGCTAAACCCACTCAGTTTATTTAGCCTCTGGAGTGCTCTGGATTAAAGCAGGCGCTCATTAGAGAATAGCATTTCTTCCATAAATGCTGTTTTCCATCATCTGAGAGAAGTGACAGAGCTTTTCAAAAGCCTTTGGTATTTAAGGACAAATGCTCCCTTCTTGTAAATGTTCATCCAAGATTCAATAGGTTTTAACAGTTAGTGTTTCTAAAAGCAAAAGCTGATCCTGAGGCTAAAAGAATAAGACCAGAATCGCAGAAGATTGTGCACCTTTAGTTGGGATTTACTACTTGACCGCAATGTGTTTCTGTTTCCCAGCAGCTCCCTGTAAAAGGCTGAATGCCCAAAGCTCAACTCTCTGACATTTCTGAAGCATGCCTTGAGATCCCAAAGTAAAAGTTACCTTGTGCAGTGGGATAATTCTGTCCTGTGGCTTTCCAGGAGGATTTGATTACCACATCAGGGGTTAGAAGGAAAAGGGACCCCACAATATTCAGTAATTATCTGACTGTCAAATTTAGGGACCTGATTCTTAGTGGCACTGCAGCATCTTTACACTGATTATGTAAAGACCTTTAGAGCAGTCATTTTAGGCCTATTTTAGTCCCTTGCAGGCATTCAGACTTCAGACCACTTTCCAGGAGAAGAAGGAACCTACTGCAGGTGTCAGGGCAACATAGCATTTATTTTCTTTAAAATCACATTGCCCATTATTGTAGGGGCATTTAAGTGCAACATGTGTCTTTCAGTTAACAAATAAAACATGGGGTTAAACCCTGAATCTAATTAAAATCAATGCAAGTCCTCACATTTTTTCCCACTTGTTTGTGATCCTTGGCTGGAGAAGATGACCTGTTCAACTGGACTTTGCTGTCCTATGCATCAGTTGAATTTTATGATAAATGTGTCAAATTCAGCCCAGATACAATTCTGTTATCCTGAACTGCCAGTTCTATTGCCATCCCACATCTGTAAAGCTTCAAGATTAACTTAGAAAAGTTCGGTGTTGAGAAGATTTCCATTTACTTTTATATTTTACTCTGAGTTTCAGTCATTTGCCATCAATTGCTTTGTGGCATGTGCAAAACTTACCCACTTTTGGAATGATATACTTTACAGATTCAGACATATAAATAATAATGTCCAATAAAAGAAGGAATGAATTTAAAACAACTGTTCCCCAGGACGTAACTGATTTTATACTTTCCTTCAATCTTTGGAGCACAAAGTCGACAAGCTGTGTGCCACATATTTTATTGTGGGAGGATAAAGGCATAGTAAGAGGTCCTGAAAAACACAGTTTGCCTATACACAAGATTGTCACAGTTCAGTGTAATTTCCCCTTTCAGCTGGACCCCAGGGCTGTGCTTTCGCATAGTAAAGAATGACCAGGTGCGGCCTCTGCCTCCATCCCTGAGGAATTATTAGGCAATAGCATGTGAGACAGTTGAGGTAGCAGGGTCAAGGCCAGGGCTAAATTACGGAGCTACATACCAATTAGCAAGCAGGCTGTTCAAAACTCATTGGCTCATAGTATCAGAGCTTAAACTATCATAACAGGAAAAGACCCGATGGATCTTATTAAGATATTATTTCATATTGATTTGGTGAAAGGTATTTATTCAATATTCTTGGCTTATGTATGAAGACATTTATTGATATGAAAAAGAGAATCTATTGCTGTTAGACAGAAAGATATAAAAGAGAATATATGTTGACATTTAAAAAGATATTTAACAAAAGGAACAATGTCCAGAAGTTGAAAGTTTCCCCATTCCTCCTCCCCCAAAACAAAGGTCCATATTCCTGCACCCTGAACTCCACTGGGCATAGGATGAATATTTGCCATAGGCTTTCAGAAGCACCAGACTAATAGCAAGTGACAGTATTGGGAAAGCAGGTGGCATGTAACCCAGATGAATCTGCACAAAGACCGTATCTCCTTATCTATAAAGACCCTTTGGGAAGGGTTTTGCTTTGGTTTGTTTTGTTTTACAAAACAATTTGAATGTGCGCAGAGGGGCCTGGGAGGAACAACAGGTAGGAGGGTAAGTGAGCTGCACTGGCAGTGGCCTCCCACTGCAACGTGTGAGAGAGCTGGGGCAGCGAAGGGGATCCTGCTATCAGCACCTTGGCTGGTCTCAGCCAGTGCCCTAGATAAGCTCCGTGTGAGACCACACGTGATAAATGAAAATGAGAACCTAGAATTGAATCTGAGAGCAAAGAAGTCAGTGTAGAGGACAAAATACATGCATATAATCTCAGACATGTCCTGCCTAACTTCAGTCAGTTCGTGGAGAAGAAGGTACAGGCAGAGGGCACCTCTTCCCATCTGACATTTGCATAGTCTCTCTCTGTTCCTCCCAAGTCAGTGAAGGAGCTCAGTGCCCACAGGAAGGTGGGATGAATTCAGGCCACCATGCTCTCATTGCCTGCAGGGCTAAAAGGCATTTTGAAATGCTGTGTCTGCGGTGGCGTACCTAAGACAGCAGAATGGTAAATACTGGCTGCTCCTGCTGCTTCCCATCCCTCTGCATTCAGACACGGACAGGAGTCTGGCTGGAGTGGGCTTTGCTAGGTAACAGATCTGCATGAACTAACAGGTTTCTTTTGTGCACATTCCCTGAGCTGAAAGATCTTTTGCTCTTTCTTCCCCAAGTTACTTCCACGTATCTGCCTAACCTCACCTCTGCCCCAGATGAAATCAGCCCTCCAGCATCCAAGCCAGTGATCCAGCAAGCGTTAGCAGCAGTCAGTCCCAGCTAAGTAGGATTTGTAGGCTGTACTGTTGTGCTTTATTTTCTCTGCTGTGCGCTAAACAGAAAGGGAACCAGACCCCTCTTACCATCAGGAGAGACAACCCATCAGTCTTCTCAACCTGCTTAGTCCCCTCAGAGGGGAGAGGATGGGGCTGCTGAAAGGCGATGTCATCTATTCCTGCCATGTCAGCAACACTTCATGGTATCAGAGGCAGCTGACAGATCACGAAGGAGAGTAGTAACTTTATTAACCACTTCTCTTGTGTTGAGCTGCTTTAGTAAAAATCTGAATAACCAGCTCGTCCCCTGGGTTTATTGGACGTGGTTTGTTTTGCAAGTGGGAAAACAATTGTGAGTTTCATACCTCGATGAGCTAACGTGTTTACACAACACTGCTGACGCAGCAGAAACAGGATACAATATGTGTCAAATATTGCTTGGGCTGTAGGCAAAATAACTGTTTGAGCTGAAAGGCAGTGCTTAGTGCAGGACTCCTTTTGCCAGAGGCAGCTGTCGGGTACGTGTGAGGGAGAGGGGCAGGGAGCGAGGCTCAGTCTTCAACCTCTTGTTGCAATGCAGTTCCCAGAATGAGGAGAAGTTTTCCAAGGTTGCTACTACTCTTCTCCTGATAATGAATAATAGCTATTCCCATCAATTAATCTGTTTAAAGAGGAGCTTGAATGGTGCATAGACCTCAGCTTCAGCCTTAGGATGTGACTCAAAGCCATCTGAAGCCTGTGGGAGACTTTTCATTGACTTTGGTGCGAGGCTTGTTTCTTAGTTTGGATTGTGAGGAGATAGATTTGCACAGCCTAATTTCTGCATTGAGATGTCTGCACAGCAAGGAGAGAGGGAGCTTTGCTCTTTCTGACACACAGTAATGCAGCGCACAGGGAAGATGGCCATTTCAGATGATTGGCTTAAAAGAGCTATCCTATAATGGCAGCACAATTACAAGCCTGCAGGGAAAATTTCTGGGCTTTTGTATAAAGAGGAGCAAAGAAGAACAAAAAAAGGTTTTACTGAGTTACAGTGCCAGGGTTTCAGTTACCAGTTCTGTAGGAAAGCCAATAAGAGGGCTTAACTGAAGATATTTCCAGCACCGAGCCCATATACAAAATGGGTGGATGTGCAAGAGCAGGGCAGGAGGCAGAATGGGAAAGGAAAAGGGGGTGTGATACAGGGGCAACCTGCCGCAAACAAGAATCGCCACAGACAGTGGCCAGACCAGTGAGGAGCAGAGAGACTTTCTGGACAGAGAAGGGTGGTCTGATGCTCTCCAAATAAATGAAGATTTAAAAAAAAGGAAAAGAAAGGGAAAGAGAGAGAGTGAGATCAGCTGCCAAGGAGTGCTGGGGCCAGAAAAAGCAACAAAGCCCTATTTTTAATGTAACCTTTTTTTTTCTGCCAGTAAAAAATCAAATGATAAAATAGGCTAGAGAAAGGAAGCAATTGGGAATGGCTGAAGAGGATTCCCAGCTGTGCTTGCAATCAGTGCAATTCATGACTCACAACATGCTGGCCACATCACTTCCCAGGAGCAACATATTCTCATGAACAAGCAAAACAAGTCGGAGACAATCTTTAAAGGCTTTTTGGATCATTCATGGCTTAGTTGTGAAATCGCCCATGAAGCAGCTCGCTGGCTTTGAGGGTCAGGGTAATTTGCGGGTTGGTCAGCTTCCCTTTTCTTTCCAGTTCAGCTGCTGCCCCATCCACCAGCCCTTGGTGGCATGGCAGAGGACATCTGTTCTTTTCCATCTTCTGACTAAAAGGAAGAGCTGGAAATGAAACTGGTTTACTGGCTTTCGAGCAGTTCTTGTCCTTCCAGTTTCCCACAAGGACCTTCTGCTACCCTGCAAAGAGTGAAAAAAAAGCATCTGAAAATAATATTTATATCTTTCTGTGAAAGCAGATGTCTCAGAATTGACTGCCTGTATCTAGGTCTTGCTAGTTCTCACCTGGCTGGTACATAAATCATCTGATTCAAGTGATAACACTGCAGGGCCCTCCAAATCTCAGCTTCAATTCAACTGTGTCAGACTGCTGCTTTTACTGAGTAATATTTTTTAAAATAGAATTGTGCACTTGCTCTACCACACAATGAAATGTTTAGCAATATATATAATTAACATATAGCTACACTGCTAAAATAAAGAACAAACATTTAGCGCTGCAGTAACCTTGAGTTTTTCCCATGGTTGGTGTTTATTTACTTATTTTCACGGCTGAGTAATTTATTTTTTTTTTGCTCATTTCAGAAGTCTCATCACTGATTAAAGGTTACACATTTCAATTATAACAGCAGTGCGGATCACACAGTGACTGTTAGGGTTAGAGTCCAGCTGAAGATCCAAGATTCCGTGAAGGGCTTTTCCTGTCACCAGGGATTTCTGACCTGGCCATGCTGTCTACCTTGTTTTCTGTGCAGAGGTTAAGGTCTTTTCCCCAGGGTACTGCAACCTTTTCAAATTGGTCAGTGCTCTGAATTTGAATCCCAAGTCAAAATTTTGAAATTTCCAACGGAACGAATGGTGTGAAAATAGCAAATGTGAAACATCAAAGCATTTTGTTTCTACTTGATTGAGACACTGAATCTTTTCCTTTACAAGGTTAAAATATTTATTTATTTTTAATATTAGAACAGAATACATGCTTGATATATGTACATTTTTAATGAATAAAGAACATAACATATACTATGCACTAACACAAAGAGAAAAATAAAATAATCTCAAAATGAAATATTTTTATGTTCTTAGAATAATATGTTCTATCATAACTGAAAAAAAATCCACGAGAATGTAAAAACGTTTTCAACACTTTTCTTTTGGAAATGTAACTGGGTTTTGTGTAGATTTTTTTTTTTAATGACATGCATTCTCTGATGGAAGAGCATGTCCCTGATGTCCTTCTAGCCAGTTCAGTTATTAGTGCATCTTATAAGAAAGCAACTTATGAGCTTTAATGGGGAGAGGACTTCTTTTAGGAAAAAAAAAAGTCACCTGTAAGGATATAATATACAGGCAAGTTACTGTGTTTCAGTAATACTATGGTAAGCCAAAAAACCCAAAGTGTTCATTATTTTATTCACCATAGCTGAATCACATCCTTTAAATATATGCTGTAAAAAATCAAGCCAATGGCCAGTTAAGTCCAGGGATCTCTGCTCCAGAATGAATTTGATGAGACGTGTATAAAAGAGGTGGCAAAGCCTCATATTTGCCTTATATTGCAGTAATTAAAACCTCTAGAAACAGTATTACAAAGTCATTTTAACTTGCACAGAATCACTGATGCTAACTTCTGCCCAACAAGACCTGTTGGGACCAAGAGGTCTCTGATAGTCTTGCCCTCTTATCTTTGGGGTTGTCCTGGACTACTTCTGAGATTTCTAGCAAGTAAAGTCTGAGAGCTGAATTTCAGAGTGAAAACAAGTGTGAAACTTGTGAGGTTTTTTGTTTTTCCTTTAAGGTCTAATTTTTAAGGAGGTGGAGCACTTCAAAGTTGCTGGGAAGTGCTGAGTTTAGCACATCAGTAAATAGACCATCATCTTTAGCTTTTGATCTAAAATGGAGTCCTAAAATTGTGAATCAGGTGAATACAATATCATCATTTTGCCCTTGCAAAGGCCAGTTTCACCACAAATAAGTCACGTCTTCAAGATGTTGACCTTGTCTTGACAGACCCTGTCCATCCCTCTCAGCAAGTAAAAGGCCAAAGCCTGACCACAACAACAAAAAGAATAGTTTTTCTGTTGCTGAGAGATTTCATTAAAAAATCCATGAAGTATTGACATATCTACTGCTTCTTCTCTTTGAAATTCTTGCTAGACAAGATTTGACTGATTTTGTTTAGTCCAGCCAGCAGAGGCTCCGGATTGGCTACCTGAAATAACTCTCACAGCAGCATTTATCTCTGCACAGTTTGGAAATCTAGGGAAACTGAATTACAGTATTAAAATGCTGAGCCACGAGAGAAACAAGGAAATAACGTTTCAATTTTCAGGGTGAGAAAGGGGATGTCTCAGCCTAGCAATATTTATGAGCTGGTAAAAAGCTGTTTATGTCACAGTGGTCATATGTTCCTTAAACGTCAAGTCACAATCAATAACCTCGCTGAAATTTGACCCTGTTGGGCACAGTGTAAGAGAATTGGACGCTCTCCAGGCTATCGGTTGAAAGGCAAGAAACAGCAAGCAACTGATGAGAAGCTATCAATAAAACCTCAGTATTGTTTTGAGTTCAATTTCAAGTAATTGCTGGACATCTGAGATTGAGTCTGACAGACATGAAGAGGGCTAATGTTGGTTGGTAATGAAAAGTAGGTTTCTTGTTCAAAATAGCACAATGGGACCTAATAGTGAAATGTCTTCCCCCTCGAAAAACAAGGTGCTCTATGACCATAGGAATCGGTGAAGCCTGTGTTTTTATGGATTTATGCCCTGTGTCCTTACAGCCCTCTCCCTTTGTGCTTCCCTCTTCCTGCTCTGCTTCTCCAGCAGCTCCAGTTTCTCCCTTGTATCCTCTGTTCACTGCATAAAGCAACATGTACCCCGTATTTGTTACTCCAGCGTTCACAAAAAATTCCAGGTCAGGGGTGGGTCTTCCTTTTTATTTCATTTTTTTTTTTTCTTCTCTTACTTAAATTATTTAAGTAATAAAAGAAACTATGCTGGCACAAAATATGCCATCTCAATTGTTTTTCAAGTGAATTCTCCGTGAAAGTGCCAGCTCTCTTCAAAAATTGGGACTTACTTGACATCTTAAGTTAAAGCAAAGGTTTAAATGGTACATTTTGCCCCTCCATTGTAGGCAGGTAAGGTGCATATGGGGAATTACAGCAGGAAGATTGAGAAAGGGTTACTTGTTAAGCTGCTCTTAACATAATTATCTGTGATCATGTGCTGGAACCCCCTTTTTATATTATTTAAAATGCTCTGCAAAATAATTTGTCATAAGGTTCTTTAGTGATGCATAATTCAGGAAATGAATCCTTGAAAGAACTGTCTTCCCCCATTCTCATACTGTTAGCTAGGAACTTGCCAGAACACAAACTTCTGGCAGAAATACCATTGAGCATATAATAGCACCAAAATCATTGAAGGAAATTAGTCTTCAGGAGGCTTTCACTTCCCACACAGAGCTCCACATCAGTTTTTCAGCTGAGTTCTCTTGTAGTTTGACCCTATAGCATTTTGGGAGGAGCACTCAGAGGCAGTGGCACTAGCAGGCACACAAGGTTCAGTGTAAGGCTTGATCCTGAGGCTGAATCAGGATTTAGTGTTCAGACTGGCTAAAAGAGCAGCTGAAACTACTGAGGCAGTTCCCTTACTACAGTCACATCCTCACCATCAAGTAGAAATCTGGTGACATTTTTTAATTTCCTTGGCCAAAGCCTCATGGAGGCAGGTAATCATATAAAATTAAAGATGCATTTGGAATCTGGGTGGTTTTTTTCCATTTTTCCCTCTTTGGGAGGATTCTTCTTAGCTTTACTCCATGGCTTGCTATCTGCCCTGGCTGTGAGCTATGGATAGACTCCTGGAGAGTGCATGCATTGACTCTACCAAGAGTTTGTGATTTATAGAGTGCGCACTGAGTCTCTGGCATGAAATGGTTCATTTGCAGGTGAGTTTTCCTGCCTATTACTAAATATTCCAGCAATTTTTTTCAGAAAGTATTTTAGAAAGCTTCGATATGGAACAGGGAACTGAGCCTAACTGTACCTAACCTTGCTCCGATGGGTAGTCCCATCAACAGGGCTGATGCTATGGCTGTCTGATACTGCAGTAATGTGACTTATGTTTCCAAATAATCTCTCTAACTTCCTGCAGGTCCCTGCATGTGCCTCTCCTCCCACCCCCAGAATTCCTGGGCTTGTTTCTCTTCCTCAACAGTGCACAGGCCTCATTTTCAGCTCCCTGGAAAAATTTTATTCCTTTGATTCCAGTTTTCAGCTGCATTTATGAGGCTATTTTTATCCTTTGGATTTTTATATTTTTTTTTCTTCTTATGGCCAAGACATTGTATTCTGTTTAAAGAGACAAGGCAGGAATCACACAAAGGGTGAAAATGCAATCTGTAGCTTCTTTCTGGCAAACCAAGCTTTACTACTCCAATAGCCAAGCACACTGCTTCATCTCTCTGCTGAGGTCTTGTATGTGCTGAAGTCAAGCCCACGTCTAAGTGTGAATAGGTGCAAATCTCAATATAAGTATTGCACAACATTTTCTTTGAGCTCTCAGCCCAGAAGTCTCATCAGATGTGAGTTCTTAATGTGGCGGATGAGGTTTATTCAGGATATTCCAGCGCCCTTGCAACTGAAGCTGCATAACTGCTTTATTGGTGCTGTCATTATATTTCCTTTTGTCTGTCCGCTTTGCCCGTTGGACTTCACTTCTTTTGATGGGGGCAGGAGTGGGAGATTCTGCTATTGCTCTTGATGATTTTTTTTAATACTTTCATGAGCTTGACATTTGGAGATTCTAGTTCCTATCTTTCTCTTGACATGAACGTGGATAGATGTGCATATTTGCCTGTGGAAATCACTGCTAAAATTCATGGTTACTTTTAAGGTCAACTGACATATCCTGAAATCACACCTGCTTCAAGTTGCTTCCTTCATGATCATGCTGTGCTAAACCATATAAAATGGTACAGCCTGAAGCCTTTTAAACTCTTTTTAATAGCTAAGAGTACCTTGGTCAAGGGAAGATTTATGCTGTGAATATAACTCCAAATGTGACAGAAAAACAGATTTCCTTTGTGAAAGATTCTCAGTGCCTGTGATTTACAGAGGAGAACTGGGGAGGAAAGGAGCTGTCAGTGCCTCCATCATAAGGACCCAAATAGCTGCACTCTTGCCTTTGGGTTTGAGTCCCTCTTTGTGCCTGGGGTATATGCTGTACTGCAGCACTATGTAAGATGGAGAGGCTGTATTAAGAAGGGAACTAGCTTAAAAGGAGAACTAGAGAGGCCTATCCACCCAGGAAGCACTAGTTCCAGGCTGGGAAGTAGCATTTTTCAGAGATGGTCAAGATCACCCTTGCTTCTTGGTAATGGCATGTGATACTACCATGATTGTCTGCCTCCACTCTGTACCAACACCACCGACCTCAGTGTGTAAAGTCCAACTCCTGGAGAAACTAGTTGTGTGAATATTACTCTCAACTATCTCTTATAAGGATAATCTAAGTTGGATCCCTTTGAGTGGTGCAAGCAGAGAGTGAATTTTGAATTTCAAATGCTTATTCAAGAGAAATCCAAGTCATTTGAACAGCTTGAGTCTGAGAAACTGGTTTCTATGTCACTTGTTGTCTATATTCCCAATGTTGGTCACTCCAGGAAGTATTCTGATTTTTAAAAATTGTTATTTCCAGGTGGAAATCAGGAGGACAAAAATGAGAAGCTAATGGTAAGAAGAACCAACAGCCACTTTTGAACTCCATTAATGGTTTGATTTGCACTCAGTTAAGTTTCAGTCTGAGATCTGGAGATGAGAGGAGTTCTCCATTCTCAGCTCCACAGGGTGTGAGGGAGCCAGGATAAAATAAATGTCTCTGTGGTATACAGTTTACTGAGGGCTGCCATTCTTCCTATGGTTTATATGATCTCCATAGATCCAAGGGGAAAGACTGCAGTGTCATCAGTTTGCTTTCTTTGTCCATCAAAAATACTTGCAGAGGAGTTCTGGATATTGTCTGCCATCTAAAGTCTTTTTTGTTTCTTCAGAATAAAGGAATTCTGATACACACCAAAAGCAAAACAGAAACTGATCTTTGAGCTATAGGGAAATGTGATCTGTGGCAAGGGCAATTCAGCTGCTCGAGGCTCTGCTTCACAGGGTGTTTTCTAATGGGCTCCTGCAACTCCTTATCACCATCACGCTGTGAGCACTGGGTTACAGTACTTAAAAAGGTCTGCTTCCAGGTATGCGTTGTTGAGGAGTCAGTCCCATCAGCAAGGGCCAAAGCAGACTGAATGTAAAAATAATCACTGAGATAGCAGAGCTGGCCTTTTTATTTGTTTCTATTGAAACTGTGTTTCTTCTCTACTCTTTTTTCACTGAGTGGTCTCAAAGTGGATAAAAGTAGGACTGAGGGAAAAAGTCCCTGCTCTTCTCTGTTCTAGAACCATAGTCCATGCAGTAAGAAAGCCCTTAGCTTTCTATGGGAAGAGAACAGAAACAAGAAAGTAGTATTAAAGATTCTCTGTATTCAGTTTCCTCCTTCAAGAATGTTTATCCCAAACCCTAGAGCCCCTATTGCCATGAAGCTAATCTATCCTGCTAATAGCCATGTGGAGCAACAAATTGACTTCTTGCCCAAGTGTATAGAATGCATTCAAGCTAATCACCATCTGGCTAAAAGGGTTCAAATTAATCTTGCCTGGCTTCTTTGTTTATCATTCATCTCCCCCCAACTCCCTGTCCCCAAGAGCACTCATTCCACCTCTTCTTTTTCTTACACTTATATGAAATGTTGGCATTTGCCCCAAGGATGGTGGGGAGTTTTCCATGTCTCCTTTCCTATGGAGGCAGCCAAACTGATGTCGGGAAACCCCATGAACTACCCTTTCCTGAGGATGCACTGCCACGTTTACTGTGGCATGTTTAACAGAAACTCTGGGAAGGATCACAGCCTCAGAAGACCATTTCATTTAATCCCCCATATTACCATGCAACTTCCCAGTGGGCCCAGAGATCTTTGCAGAGCTTCTGGAATAATAAAGGATGCTGGGATGAGCTTAGTTTAATAGAGCAAAGTCTGCTTATTATGGCAAGTTTCTTTCCCATTTTTACTACATTTTCTAGTATCCCTGAAAGAAGGGAAGAAGAAATCTTTGAACTTCCACTGAGCGTTAGCTCCTGTGGGGGGACCTCTGTTGCTTTAGGAGCAATCCTCCCATGTGCAGCTGTCTGTGGTGGCCAGCCTGAACTACACACTGATCCAGCCAGTGCGGTCACTCTCTAACAATATATTTCAGCAACAAATGCAGAGCCTTGCATCTACGGTGATTTTCTTTGAACAGTTGTTAATCTCATTACTTTAAAGACTTGCCTTCTTGGGATTGGTGAGTCTGTAATTTGAGTCTACTTTATAATCCAATCTAATAGAAGTCAATTATGAAAAATAAGAAAGGAGAAAGGAAGTGAGCTCACTTGGTTCATTCCTCTCTGGATTTGTCATGAGCTGATCTTCTAAAGAATGCAGAGAACTATTTCCTTCCAGCCAGCTTTGTGAATACAACTCAGGTTTCAGAAATTCAGCCTCTATCAGCTTCCTAAGTCTTGCATGTTGAGGTCTTTGTGGTTTGTTTTTTTTTTTTTTTTTTTTTTTTCCATTTGTTTCCTTTTTTAAGATGCTACCTTGTTTCAGAGATTTGAAAGTTTGGGTTATAATAAGAGCCTCATTGGTCAGATGTACAAAGAGAATAAACTTAAATAATCCTTATACTCTTTGTAAATTTTAAAAGATCCATATGATTCACAGAAAAAAAAAAGTTAGATTTTGACAACATATAAATACCTAACTGCATACGAAGACAAGTATACTGTAGCATCAATAACTGGCATTGAAGCTGCAGGTATTCAGTAAGACTCCATTTTATTTACTTGTTTCCATGAGGGCACTTGCGTTTAGAAATGAGAGAAAGAGTATGTACCATGCCTTCCTATTACTTGCAACATGGAATTAAGTGAATCTCACAAATGGATGTTGCCTCCAGGTCAGATCCTGGATATTACCAAGTGTTGCTTCTGTAAGACTTTTTGGGGGGCTTTTTCTTCCAATGAGGAACTGCTGAACATAGTGCTCTAATATAAAGATTTATGTTTAACATTGGGGCTATTTGCAAGGCTATTTGTAGAAAGATGTGTAGTGTAGAATCTGTGATCAGATATCATACCCTTGGAGTGTCATTAAAACTCAACCTTTTTTGTAGTGCACTGTTGTGAACATTTATGATCAGGCTATAAAAAGAGAAGGGAGATAATGTTAATGAATCCAAAGCCATTTAGGATGGTACCATCTACTTAGACATCCTGCAGAAGAGAATTTACTTCCAAAAGGAGACTGAAAGCAGAGCAGCCTAATCTTTGCAGATTCAATACCTGACATTCAATTAAGGTGCAGGCTTGAGGTAGAGGGGTTGAAAAAGGAGAAAGAAAATTGTGGAAGCAGCTAAGCCCTAACCTGGGCTCAAAGCAGCTTTCCTCCTTGATGTAAATTTAATATCACAATGTCCTAAGGATCTTAGTGTATTATCAAAACAGTATTCTGATTTTCAACTTCACAAGTCTCACATATGTGGCTGGGACTATTAGCATAGTACTGTGAACACTCTGCACTGTTGAGCTACTGCTGCCCTCCACATGAAGAAATGTCCAGCCTTCAGTTGCAAGTGAAATCACAGCAGGACACATTATCTTGGGAGAAAGGTCTTACTCTCTGTGCCTGAATAATACGGGTATAGTGTTACTTGCTCTGAAATCCTGTTGCATGAAGTAGCGTTATTGTTACTTTACTTACTAGAAGTTGTCAAACTGCAATCCAATGCACCTCCTGAGAAACAGCTTGAGAAACATCCCTTTTATTAAACCACAACAGTTTCTTCCATGCGTATCATCATTGATAGTTGGATTTTTTTGAAATAGTGAAGACTAGCTGCAAATGAGCTCCACCACTTTAGTTTTACCTGAATTGTAGATTGAAGTGATAGTATGAACTACTGCGAACTTAAGAAACTTGGAAGTACAGCTGCAAGGCAATGTTTAAATTAGATTCAGTCAGAACTTTGAATTATTACTAACATAGCAAATTATTTTATATTCGTTGTGAAAATTTTAGTAGAACTGTGATGACTTTTAAGCTAAAAGAGATAAGTTTTTGTCTTCGCAAGAATGTGAGTTCATGTCATTTACTTCACCTATTGGCAGCTTAAAAGAAAATTCAGCATTCAATGGGAGGAAAGACACATTCTTAGCATGCTTCTAGCACACAATCATTAATAATTTCCCTCTCCTGGCCTTCAACTTGCACATCCTGGTGCACTGCTGAGGGACTAATATGAATTGTGGTGTATGTCACCAATAAAGATATGCACATTGGTTTAATTCAGTATATGAACGTGTTTTCATTCAGATGACAAGGTGGCATAGCAAGGTTAAGCACTTTTTAAAAATTATTTTATTAAATTCCATTGACTGCACTGACTTCTCCCCTGTGAACTGCAGCCCATCAGCCTGTTGATTGCCTCTGAACTAGGCTCATTTGTACTGAATTATGGAACTATAATTCCCACCACTGTTCATGTCATATGAGTGTGTTGGCCATGCGTTATCCTTTCTAGGAAATATTAAATACTGCAAAACAGGAGACACTGAAGTAAAAACAGATTATGCTTTCTTTACATGCATATCTGCTTTTCTTATGCCTTCTTCAGTGAAAAATAAATACATGCATAATTGTTCTATATTGCACTTAGAATCAAATGTAGACATTGTGCTAGTCTAGCATTTATTTTGCTTTGCTACTTGGTGATTTTTTTTTTTGTTTCTAAGAACAGGTTGGGGCAGAGAGGTTGTGTATTGGCCTGTGCATGCAAAGAGAGAAAAAAATGCTGCTGCTGTAGGGTCTAAATCTTGATGTCATCATTAACTTAAGTCTCCTGAAATTCAGGCAGATTCCCAATGGTTTATCAGCCTCTGTTGAGGCTTGGTGTTGCTGAAGAGCATTGCCAGTGAGAGTGTCACCCACAGAAACCTGGTTTGAGTTCTGTTCAGTGCAAACACACTGGCCCCTAAGGTGAATGTGGTGAATCTTAGCTCTGGCTGCTCAGTCCCTATGTCACCCCACATCCATAAATCGTGAAAGCAGACACATTCCTGTGTAATATACAGATATAGTAACTTGCATGACAGGGCCACTACTTTGAATTCAAAGTACACAAGCTTTCTGCACCCAGGACCTTACGGATCTAGCACAAAGGTTGTTGAGAGTTGCATGTTGTGGTCATGGATCCATCACGTAACCTCAAGGGTGTGCCTCCACCACATATGACTTCTTGATGATATCTAGGAAGCTTTATTTAAAAAGAAGACAAAACCAGTTCAAGCCCTTTCTTAAAAAATGGGAAAATAAATGACACTGTCTATAAGCTCAATGAGCCATATTTCTTGACTTAAAAGCAATGAACTAACTGCTAAATAAATGGGTTGACACAATCAGAATGTAAATTGTAGGGAGGGGAAAGGAGAAAAAGGGAAACAATTTGGAAAACTTTAATTGTTCACAGTAGGTTAAATTCTTACCCTATGGCACATTGACAATAGTCCCTTACAAAGCCTTCTTGTAGCAGTCAGTGGGTGTACCACATTAGTACTTGAGTTTGGATCAGGCATGCATTTCTGCAATAAATCTCCTGACTGCCCCCCCACTCCTACTATGCTTTGGTTCATACTGTGGAGTGGTCTTGGAGCATGCAAACTGGATTCCTTTTGGATGAAACTCAACTGCAGTATATGCTCCAGCACTGCACTTAGTGTGATCCTACTGCCAGTAGTATTCATATCCTTGGGACCAAACTACTAAAGCTAGTTTAAATGAACACTCAGCCAAACACATACGGTGCAGATATGGGACCCTCAGCACCATTTATTCCCCTCTACAGATGCTCTTCTGGCCACAGTACTTTCTACTAAATAGCTATGGCTTGCTAAGGTGCTTGTTACTACTTTTTCTCTGGTTTTGCTACTCTCAGAGACTGCTGCTCAGGCTCAGAAAGTTGCACTGAACTGAGGTATCTGAAGGGTGCTCCAGCCAAGGTGAAGCCTGGGTTAGTCACTATGAACATGCACACAGTAGTTGCATACACATCAGGGATAATCAGAGAGAGCTTAAAATCAGAAATCTGATGACATTTTTGCACCTGAACTTTGCAGACTGGGTTTTACAGGCTCACAGTAACAGGGCCATAGTTCCCTGAGAAGAATATAAGGCCAGAACAAAGATCCAGTGCAATATCATGTCTTGGACTGTGGCCGGTCGTGGAGAAAGAATAAGGAATGTACACTGTGGTTCTAGCTTCAGAAAACCTGAGACTCTTCCTGACCTGTAAATTGCACCTACATCATCAGGTTTAACCCATCATGGACGCTTCTTCCATTAATTTGTATAATTTCTTTTTGAACTCGTTTATGGTTTTGGCCTTGCAAGCATCCTGTGTAATGTGTTCCACAATTTCATTATGCAGTGTGTGAAAAAGTACTTCCTTTTGCTTTAAGCCTGTTGCCTGATAATTTCATTTGGTATCTTTACTTCTTGTGTTACAAGAAAGAGGGAATTGTTGTTCCTTGTTTACCTTTCCCAAGTAATCTTTAATTTTATAGACCTCTACTATCACCCTTTCCAACCACCTTTCTTCTGCTTTGAACAAGAAAATCCTATGTAATTAAAAAAAACCCGCAACCACTTCATGTCTACATTAGCATTTCTGTTCAATGTGAGGTCTGAAGCAAATCTTCCATTTACCTTCATTTACTGTCATTGCTTGGTGGCTTCTGGCTGTACCACGCAGACTCCTTTCAGATCTAAACTAGAAACTCTGCTCCAGAGCTGCTTACTGTAAACATGCTCCAAATCCTACCAGAAACAGAAGGGTCCAAAACAGTGACTGGTCCCACAGCCAGCTCTGGACCCCATGTCCAAGTGACTGAACTAAATCTAGCCTGAAATGATTTCCCTTCACGTGTAGAGCTCTCAGCATCCATTGCTTTGATCTGTCAGTCCACCCTTCAGCACCCAAATACTTTCTAATGTAGTTGTGACCTTAATCTTCCTGTATGGAAGCTTTATCTAACTCCCAATCATCCCAGTTGCCTGCTCTGCACTTTATCTTAGTCCTTTATCTTATTCCTGTTTTATTGCACTTTATCTTATTCCTGTTGTGGTGGTGGGAGCAACACAAAACATTTATACAGTGCCATAAGGATGTTTTCTCTTTTGCCCTGAATTTCTTTCCTACTAATTCCTAACAGTTTATATGCTGCTTTAGCAGATGATAGGCACTGAACTGATGTTTTCAGAGCCTTGCCCACATAACACAAAATCTCCCTCCTGAGTGGCAAGAGCTGAACCAGAACACGCTGTGTATATGTGTACACACATAGATGTTTTCTTAATGTATGTTATTTCACAACTGTCAGAGTCAAATTTACTTTGCTTTACTGTTATTTTCCAGTCACTCGATATCATGAGATATTTCTGAACTCTTTGCAGACAAATTGCATTTTTGCTGCCTTGAATTATTTAGTATCATCAGCATACTTCATTATTTACCCAGTTTTTCATCTTATTTTATGAATATAATCCCCATACACATCACTGTGTGATTCCACTAGACTTCCCTCCACTGTGAAAAATGGTCATATATTTGTTTGCTTCCTATCTTTTATCAATTTACTGCTCCACGTAAGAATCTTATCTTTTGCTGTAAGACTTCATCAAAAACTTTTTGGATATGCAAGTAAACTGTATCAGAGCACCCTTTCCCATCTATTCACACTCTGATGACCTTCATAAATTTTGGTGGTGTGACTTCCTTCCTCAAAAGCTTTGTTGACCCTGCCGTTATATTGAATTTATCCATGTGTAAACCGATTACTTTCTTTTTCATAGTTGCAAGTAATTTATCTGGTGTGGAAATCAGACAAATTGTCTCTAGTTTTCTGGAACACCTCCCCTCCAGAGCCTTTTTTTAAACAGTGGCATCACGTCTGCCACTTTCTGTACCTCTGAGATGGAGACCAGTTTTCAATATTTGAGTTTCTTCAGAACTTTTGGGTAACACCACATGAATGTAGGGATTTACTATTAATTTTGATGATGTATTTTAAAACCTCTTCTATTGACATTTTTATATTAAACAGTTGCTCGGACTCATTCCTTCAGGTTCCACTGTGGAAAATTCCCTAACCTTTCCTGTAATGAAATCTGATACAGAGAATTAATTTGGGTTCTTGTGATTCTGGCTAAAATCCCCTAGGTTTTCATTCACAAAATTGTCTTAGATTTCCATTAATAAAAAGCCCCAGTCATTCCCACTGAAGTGTTATGGATCATCAGTAGTTAAAGAAGTTGTAGAGGGAAGAGCCCTATTAGTTCAATTGTTTATTCTCCTCCTCTGCTCTGAGATCACTGTGGTGACTATGCCAGATAAAGTTATCTGTGGAAACTGGGCATTCTCTTATCTCTGCTACACCCATCAGTGAAATACCAAGATATCTAGGAGACATTTAAAAGTAGAGATAAGTTAGTATTTTTTTTTCTGCTTCTCACTTCTTTTGCCATTTCTTTTATAGAAATCTTGTCGGAACTCCTCTTACTGACAGCATATGTCGGGTAATTAAAAAAACCATCAGTATCTATACTCCCAGGCAAGAAGGATTAATTGACTTCTATGGTTCCTTTGCATTAAGACCATTGCTGTCTACTCATAGGACTTCAGAGCCTTTCGTTTTCACCTTCCTGTCAATGGTTCCAGGCTCTGACTTCTCATGTCGCAGATCTTTAATCATGAATTACCAGCCAGCTGGAACAGCAGGAGAAGGATAGTTCATACATGCCCTGTGCTCCAGTTAGTCTCTGTGAGAAGTGCACAGAAGCTCTGCTGTTTCCTGTCTAATGCCAGTAGAGAAATTACCAGCAGCTTATCACCCCAGCAAGTTTTAAGGTAAGCTTAGCAGCTAAGTGTTGATATTGGAATATTTGTCATCAGCACTCAGGGGAACCATTCACACCTTGGATTTGTATAAACTTTACATCTTAATGTGAAAAACCATATGCATCCAACACATGTAAAGCTGCATTTGAATTCAAATGAGATTAAGAAGTGGTTCACCGACAGTCTTGCTTTTAGAAGTCCGTACTAATGCCTTGCTGCTGAGATATATACATATTTTTTTTTTGTCCCCAGTGATGCTGAATGCCATTTACTGTGAACTGCTGAACCTACAACAACAAAAGCAACAGCAAACCTTGGTTCCAATGGTAGGGGCGACTTCTGGCCATTGTGAATTGCTATTCCCATACATTTTTGCCATCATTTTTTCTTAGGGTTAAGTCCAACAAATGGCCCTTTGTGATACTGATATGAACCAATGGAGACATATGTAAGTGGGAGATGACAATAATTGGAGAACCTTGATGACTAAGGAGTTGCTAGCTCAGGGACTCCCAAATAACAACCCAGCCATCTGGCCAGCCATTCAGTTGCCTGCTGTGAAGGCTCTGCATTAAAAATTGTGTTACCAACTTTACAATAATGAAGCAGCCACTTGAGCATCAGCTTGCAGAGCAGACAGGACTAAGGGATCCATTATTTAAATACAACCCTTTCAGCCAGATAAGAGTAGGAGGAAAAAACAAGAGCTCTCCCTTATCACTCAACCACCCAAGCAGGAAGAAATGAGAGATGGGGTTGGAATAGTTACTTTTAGTGCTTCATGTTGCTGGAGGAAAATCAAATTGGTGGTGGTGTGGCCTTTCCATCTGTTCCACACTACCTTCTCCTCCTTCCAGAGGAACTGCAGAAAGTATTGTTTCATACAAAAAACAGACAAGATGAAAGGCACTGCCAAAACCCATACCTTAAAAAAAACCTAAATAGACCACCGAGTACTTGGGTAGGTGATGAAACAGATGTAAATTGATGGGGAAAAAAACAACCTCTGGTAGTAGTTAGATAGACAAAGGTCTTTTTGGTCTGAAGAACCACCATAGACGATTTTGTGCAAAAACGGATGTTAAAATGGATGCTTTCCTCCTGGGTATGCTAGTACAGCAATTAAGACAGCTCTTTCCTCTTGAGAAGTTGGAACAGTTGACATGCAATTACCAGAGAGAAAAAACTCCTCCCAGCACCATCAAGCAAGAACTTTACTTACTGTGTAGAAGATTCACTGGACATTTGGTAAACCTGCTGTAAGCAAGCAGCACCCTTCTGCTCTTGTGAACAACATGATCTGCTCAATGCAGATAATCCAAGCTCCCTTCTTTCAGGCATTTAGCCATACTACTAATTCAGATCTTCCTGGGCAGAGACTGTAAATGTTGTCAGATTGAAGCAGCTCACCAAAGTAATTTTTCTTGCTATTCTGGGAGCTAGGTACTGGTTACGGTCTTCACTCATACAAACCAATCATTAGTTCACATTGTATTTGTAATGAATGAATAACTAGTATACAATTCTTGCAGGACTTGGCAAGTTTCAAGGAACTGTGCGATAACATGCTGTGGGGAAAAGCTGGGAGGTAGGAGCCTTGCCTGTGTGATTTCAGTTATTCAGAATGTATCATTACGCACAGAAACATACATGTGTGTATGCATGTGCCTACCATCAATTGCTGTTTATAATGGCCAAACAAAACATTAGCCATGAATGTGCCCTCCTTGTTCTTGAGAAAAAAAAAAAATTTTTTTTAGCCTTATAACTCATTTGTTTGATTTATGTTTAAAACATATATATATTTACTGTGCATGAATTATGCTCAAGTGCTGTCCTACCACTGGTTTAGGGCACAGTTTTACTTCTGTTGAAATTAATAATGAAATCTCAATGTCCTCTATTACAGGAATGGGCTTATAGCTTTTTAGTGGGCTCTGAAGGTAGTGCACAACTCTTTATTGTGCAATGCATACTGAAAAGCTATTCAGTGGCTCAACTTAATGTCAAGGTTTAGACCCTTAGATATGCCTAACTGTAAAGTGAATAGGAAATACATTTTGCTTTAAGTGTACTTACTTACTGACTGTGTATCTGCCTCTCTGTGATATCATAAAGTAAAACAGCAGTTTGGGATCTCTGAAAGCACACAGGGCCTTGTTCATCGCAGTCAGATTCTGGCTGGTATAGAAATTGGGTGTGCGCTTTCTGGAGTGTTCAAGCCTGTGCTCAAATCTCTCCCTACCTAACTGGTTCCCAGAGATCTTCCAGTTCTTCTTCATTTCCAGAACAAAAGGTTCAAGCCTTTGTTGCTTGGAACACCCCAGTTTGGTCTAGGAGCTATTGTTCTCCTGGCCAGTGCTGATTTCAAAGCCCAAGATGAAGCATGAGAGGACTAGGAGTCCCTCATTCCTTGCCACTGGGGCCCGGCTATGTAGGAGAGCACCCTCCAGAGGAGATTAAGTGAATAGTGAATCTGCCTGCTTGCATGAAGCACTGAAAAACCATCTTTGAGGAGCATCTTTCTTTTATGCTACTAGATCAAAGAGCCCTTTTATTCCCATAAATTCCTCAATCCCAAACACAATTTTGACTTTCTAAATGCCAAAGTGCTAGATACCACAAAGACTACTGCTGTTGTGATTTTATGCGAATGGGGCTCTGTTGATGATGGACAATCTTATACTTAAGACTCATCTTAATATCAAACATTGATACCAAGTCTCCTTATGTAATCTTCTTCTGCCTAATTTTGGTCTCCTGTGGAAACAAGCATTGCAGAGGCTCAGAAAGAGGATAGGGGATTGATATGCTTAAGGATGGGAAACCCTTTTACTCCAAGCTTCAAAGCTTAAAAGAAAAACACAGAGAATAAAAGAGAGACTTCAGAGTCTATCTTCTGGCCTAGGGCAATGGAACAACCCTATAACAGGCTCCTTTTTTTTTTGTCAGGCACCCTGGTAACATAAATTACTTCTGTTCTATCATAAGATCACATTAGGGATGTGTCATGTAGGATCCCACAATCTCGAGGCATGACTCTGAATGGCAACAGAAAACTACGTGAAGCCTCACAGAGTTATTAATTCAACTCATGTCACACCCGGACACAGCCAGATATAGAACGTGCTGTGGCAAATTACAGCCATGAGGAGCTTTGGCAAAAATGCTACTTGACAAATGAGCTCTTTGTCTCAACAATCCCCCTAAAACTACCCATCAGAGAGAACAGGTTGGGTTTTTCATATTGCCACCAGGAGGATATCTATGAATCCCAGCGGCTGAGGGCTTTTAGGTCTTGTTAGTCAGTAGTAGTTACTAAGGGCTAGGACACCCAGCCGACACAGTCAAATTACTGTGGTTTACCAGGTACTTTACCAGGTGTAACAGACTGGTGTATGACCTGTTTAAATACCAATGCAAGCGCACTCCTGATTGAAGACATACACATAGGCACTGCTTTAGAGGGTCTGCATTACCACGGTGACAATTTGGGTTGCCTGCTCCTCTTCCTGCCATGTCGTGCGTAACATTTGGGAGGGCTGCTTCTCTTCCAGCACTCACTTTTCCTTCAGAGTTGCATACGCCCTTGAAACAAGCAGTACGTGGACGTTTGTGTGTGGGAGGGGGCAGGGAGGCATTGGGGATGAAGTGGGACACCTTCATGGAGTACTGTATGTTAAATAACAGACTGAGAGAGGGAGTGATGAGTCTCTCAAGGAAGCATAAACACTATGTACTCATTAGAAGACTCATTATAAATAAAGTACAGGGAAGGTGCTCTGAGAGCAAGCTTTTTCATTGGTATTTATTAGGACAAAGAGCTCCTTTAATAGGGCAACTGAAAAGCACTCTGCTGCAATCATTAATAGGCATTACCACTTTTACTGACTTCTTGGGACCAGTTTTGCCCTTCTCACTGCCTCTGCATTAAAGGGACAGGCTCTTTATTCCATATTTATTCCAAAAGTATGAACCAGGCCAAGACTAAGGGGAAGGAGTGCAAAACCCCAAGAACTTTTACATCTGAGCCTCGAGGCAAAGCTTTGGTGATGGAGTAAAACACAGCAGGCGGCTGATAGACTTGGATAGGCTCTTCTGCCTGGATTTCCTCTATTTTGGGAGCTCCAACTGGGTACCTCAGCCCACCAGAGGAAAAATATAGCAAAAAAGGGGAGTAGGAGAGAAAGAGAGGAGCTCACTCTTTGAAGTTCCACTATATATTTTATCACTTCTGCCAAGCTGGAGCAGAGTTGTCTGCTTTAACTAAGCTCTGTGCTTCTGGCTTTCAAACCACAAGGATGGTTGTAATTTGGCACCTGAAAATGGTAGCCGTTTTCTCTGTCATGTTAACATACCCTTCTTGAAGCTGTGGGAACTACCAGCCTGCTGAAGCACAGCCGTGGTGAACTGGAAGGTTTGCTGTTTGCACTTTTTAGGTATTTTTCCCTCTCCCCAGTGGAATTTTAAGGTATGAAAACATTATTTTTTTCAGAGATTTCTTTCCTGCACCTGTTGGATTTTACCAGGCTGTGCTTGATAAACATGCATGGAAGGCTGAGCACTGCGAACAATTTGCATTTTTTGCATTATGTGATCTTGAGCCAACACATGCGATGAGCACTTGGAATGGAAAATATTAAAAACAATTGTAAAGAGAAGTGAACTTCATTATTTTCCTTTAAAAAACACACACATGTGACTGAATTGGCCAACTCTCCCATCTTCACAGGCACATGCACGTAGCAATCCTGCTTTTCAGAAGGAAATTAAACAGGTGAAATGTTTTTGCTGAAAGCCAGTGCCTGCAATTGCAAATGTTGCATCCCGTAGAGCATTTTGCCCCTGTAGGACTGCATAGTCACCACACCAAGGTGCAGTGGAGAACTAGGCTTGGAGTAATCTGTCTCCTCTACCAGCTGGATGAATATCATGGTGCTGAACTCAAGCTGACTTGGCTACATTGCTTCTGGGCCAGAGGCACTTGCTTCAGGCTGTCCAAAACCATGGAAGGAGTGGACACGTGACAGCCTATGCCCAGAGAGGTCTGTGTCAGGCACTGCCTGAACACTGGCAGACAAGACCCCACGGAACGTGAAATTCTGTGCACTGCAGCTTTTGGTCCTTGTTATTTCTTAACTTCTTTTCTCCCAAGGCAAACACATCAGCTACCAATCAAACCCTTGAGAAGACTTTCTCTGCAGTCTCACTCTCTTGGTCCTTTGTGTTTCTATTTCCTCTTTGCTTACTTTCTCCTTCTCTCCTCTCGTTCCATTTGTATGGTTCAACACTGCATGGTTCCCTCAGCCCCAGATGCGTGACAGTGCTGGGTGAGATCAACAGTCTGGCCTGATCAACAACTTGTTTCTGAAAGCAGCCAGAACTGGGTGCTCTGAAGAGTTTAACAACAGTGCAAAAATGTGGATAGAAGTAATGTTTTTACCTTTTCATATAGCATTAAGTTTACTTAGGTGTTCACTTTCTCTATAGAAAAGCTTACTCAGAATGAAGAAAGTAATCTAGATGAATTCTCTGGCCCATTATTTCTCATTCTTATTTCTGTCACACAAAATAAGTATCTCTTTCTAGGTTGTCTGTGTTATACATTTACTTAGGCAAAGTATTGACCATGCCTCTCCCCAAATAACTTTCCTCAGCTGTCTGTAGCGAAGGTTAATGGGAGAACTGTCAAAATCAGTATTGAGCTGTGAGTTTTGTCTTTGTGAGAAACCTGCTGCCTTTTGTTCAAAGGTTTTCTTTTAAATTCATGAACTTAAACAAGTGCATAACGCTCTTCAGACAGGCTTAGTTCATTTGAAATCAGGCTTATATCAATTTAGATTAGACAGACAAGAATCAATGCAAGCTGTCATCCATGCCAGCCAATGTTAAATTGAACTGAGAGTGACCACACAGTGGTTTACGCTAGTTTAATCACTGGTTTAAAAAATAACTTACACTGAACTGCTGTGACCACCTTGTAAAGAAAGGGCTTTGCTTTACCCCCAATCATGCTGCCTGTGGGCTTTTGCTGAAACAACAGGACTAATGATGAGCATTTCTTAGCTTTCTCCTTCTGCATGCATCTCTCTCACGAACTTTCTGTTTTATATGGTAGAGACTCCAGGAGGTTTTAAGGAAGGGCACACCCAGGTGGTACAACACAGCACCATGTAGCAGTACTTGCTCCAAGCACGGTAGCTCAGGGACTGTATGAAGTGTGGTGCCTCCTGCAGCAATACGTCCAACCTAAGTAAGCTGGGCTATACCTGTCTTAAAAAGTACAGCTAGGTAGGGCTGTGGGCTGCAAGGCAGCTGAGAGGTACTTGGCATGAGGAAATGTGGATGAGCATTTAACCCTGTGCTTGCTGACCTCCCATTTTCTGCTGCTGACTGCCAGGCTCTGGGTAGGAACCACAGGACAGGACACCATTCCCTGTAGCACAGGCTGAACTCAGAGCCTCCGGGAGCAAGTGGAAAATCCCCTCAGAGCTTCCTCCCTAACATGAACAGACTTCTGGAGGAGGTCTCTTTTTCTTTGGAATGGTATAGAGGGGGTTGAGTGTTTGGTTATTTTACAAAATCTCTTTAATTTCAATTTGCAGAGCAGACCTAAAAAGCAAAATGAGGAGAGTTTTGCCTATTAATACATTACATCCAGGTTCCCAAAATTTGCAGTCATGGAAGAACTGAGGGAGCTTGAGCTGTGTCTAATGTCCCAACTGCCTATGATGCTTATACAACCAACACCCCTCTCCCCCAAACAAACCTAGGGGGGGAAAAAACCCCAAACCCCAACAACCTTATTTATAGTGGGCCTGTGCTGAGTATCTAACTTCCTTGGAAATGAATCTGGACAACTTCCCAGATAACATATCTGTCCCTCTAATTCCTATCTCAAGGATGAAGTTGATCAGAGAAAAACTGTAGAGGACTGGTGAGTTATTCTCAGTGTTTATCAGGGTAGCACCTGGAGGTGATCTGATCTTCCCGCCTCCTCAAAAAAATAAATCTGTCTTCCCTTGGCTAGCTCACAAATCTGCACTCAAACCCTTCTGTGCCAAACATGTGCAGGTGTACAGTATGTGTGTTACTACCGAGCCATCTGCAGCCTCCCCTGCATGGCAGTTGTTTTACTTCAGAGTTCCTTTCCCGACCAAATGGAAGTCCACAGAACAGTTTCAATAGCACAAATTAAGAAGCTAATGCTTTCTCACAGTGAGATCAGCTTTGCCTGAGCTCACGTTGCAGGAGCAGGAGATTTTTCTCTCATCCTGCTTGTCTCACTAAAGAAAATATATGACAGGCAAAGGAAGTGATGTTGTAGGGTCCACCTTTATCCCCCACACAGGGCATTTGTGGCACAGACAGTCCTACTGAAGGGAAACAAATCCTCGGATTAATTTTCACCCTGAGGGTTTTTTGTCAGCTGGTCAAAGCATTATGGTCTGACAGCACTGAGGAGGTATCCACCCCTAGACCTGGCCCCCTCAGCAGAACTATCCCTGGTCTCAAGATCACACTGAGTATCCCCTGTCAGATGTATGAGGCATCCCAGATTCCCACCCCTTTCCCAAAAAGCACTGGCTTCTCCCCAAACTAAGCCATTCCCTATCTCTAGCCCCCTCAGATGGTGACATGCTCAGCATTACTGCGAGCAAACAATGAAGCCCCTGTGTTTGTAAGAGAAGGAAGGCAGCAGTGTGTCCATGAAACCGGGAACGTCGCCATTTCCCGTTCTTGTTCCAGTTGGTGCAACAGAAAACATCAATGTGCCCTCCTGTTTTTCATAAACCTCAAGGAGCTGCCAGCCAACATGCTGAGCTGGTGAAATTGATGGCTGACTAGATGAACAAAAGTGCACTTTGGGGACCTCCCCATAGTCTGTCATTCACTAATGTTGTCCTCCCCTTGACTTCTGTGGGTTTCCCGGGGAGCCAGCTGTTCCCCACACGTAGGTTGGTGGCTATGTTGCGTTTGCGAGCGTAGGCATAGCTGTGAGTGGTGAACCAGAAACAGGTAGAGAACTTGTCCTAGTGCCAGCAGGAGGTAGTATGGATGACATGTAATCTGGAGGCTTCCCGAAGCATCTAGCCACTTCTGCCTAATGTGGCTTTGGACCCCCAAAGCTACGCCCAGCTGACCACAGGGGGCCTACAAATAACACATTCTTTAAAAATAAAAACGACACTGACAAACTTTCAGCCCTACCGAGCAGATTCATTGTGTAACATTTTCAGAGATCTCTTCCCAAGCAAAGGCAAGTAGAAACTTTCCTCTGTTTATAGTTCCTCCTATTTCTTTCGCACCGCTATTTAAGCCAGCCTTGCTACAGAAGCACGCTCTGCCTGCGGCCACACCTGTTCAGGCCCACAAAGAGAGGTGGAAATTGTGACTGGATGAACAAATCAGTGTCTAACTGCTTCAAAAAAAGTGTTAGCTGAACATAGTCTGTTTCTGCTCCTCATGATTTCAAGAGCTTGTTTTACTTGCATGTTTTCCATGCCCCTGTATGGTTCCGTATTTTAGCAGGAGGAACAAAAGGATGGGTTAGACCGTATCGTTTGATGAAAAGGAAGAAGTTTGGAATGTGGAACACTGTGTATCAGTGCGAGAAACATGTCAGCTCGGACTTTTCTGGGCTGAAGTCAGAATGTTTAAAATTTGAAAGTGAGCCACACAGCAAAGGTGTGCTTTCCCAAAGAGTCTAAAACCGACCCCCAAAAAATTACTGAGATCCTCCCTTATTTGTGTCATGTAAATAATCTGGAGAGCATAATATTTTATGTAAGGACTCAAGCCGTTTACATAGGGCTGAGTTGCATTGAACTGTATGCTGCACTGGTAGAAATACTGCCTGTGTTTGCTGAAACAATAGAGAGGGCCTCAGCCAGCGCCCCTGGTAAGTGGAGAAATTAGGCTTTCGCTTCTCCCAGTGCCTACAAAGTACCGAGTGTCTGCATCTCTTATAAAGTCACTGGTGTCTCCAATTCTGAGAAGGCACTTAAGGTTTCTTCAGTTCTACTTTGTATTCTCTTTGCTTTTTTGCCTTTTCTCCCTCCTCTTGTTCCCCCCCAGCCCCGAGCTTCCTTTTGCATGTTAGTGCCAAAACAGAACAAGAAAAGGGAGAAAAGTAGCCCCAAACTGGCATTCAATTATTACAGAAAGTTTTTGTAAATGCATTTTATAAGTTTTGGTGTGTGTTCCTTTTACTAAAAAGATTTACTAATCCCTCTGGAATGAAAATGATTCCGAAACCGGCAGTTCGAAGTTATTCAGAGAAATAATTAGCAACCTTAGCCAGCTCCTAGAAATATCTGTTTAGGCCAAATCCTTTTCCACAAAACTTTCTAGTGACTTATTGTGTCTGCAGCTCAGACACAGCCTGACCTTGGATAGATATTCTGTTCACCGTTCGCAAGCAGCCATTAATCTAGCGTAAACATCAATATTTTTGTAAAATATAATCTCCCCCCAGCATCACTTTATGACTCTGTGATTTACAAAGTCTTAAACTTAGTTAAAATGACCACATACATTGTTTATGGCTTAATTACATAGCTCTCTTCCTGCAACAATCGGGTGTTATTCACACAGAACTTCTCAACTGTCCTTGGCTCTGCCTCGGAAGGGAGCAAACCCTCTACGAGGCAGATGCAAGAGTAAACATTTGGCAGGGGTACGTTTCTTTCTGATCTGCTCCCTCTGTGCATGGTCAAGGCTTTTATTTTAGCAAAGGTATTGTATTCCTTCCAATGAACCTGAACACTCTGCTGTCTTACTGACATCAATCTGGCAGGTTCCGTGTGAATGATAGCAGTGTCATTCCCACCTAGAGGAACTGTCCGTAAAAGTGAGCGGTGGCATCAGTTTCCAAACAGACTGAACACAACGGCTTGTCTAACATATAGAGCACTTTCCAACCTGACAGTTGTCAAAGTGCCTATCTTCCAGTGTCTAGCGTGCACTTTGTTTTCATTTTTAAGTGAACTCCAGTCAAAGCATTGATATGCACACATGCTGTATATGAAATCACCTATGAAAAGGAGCCTTTGCTTCCAGCCTCCCTGGATTTCATGGAAGTTGATCTCAGTTGCATGTACAGAAGAAACCAGACTGGGCTTAACAATTTTATCCTTACCCCAGAAGTTTCCTCTTTTTAAGCCCCGAGGGTAGAAGACAGCCATTCCTTTTTTCAGGGCTACATTTCTGTATTCTGCAAAAGGCAGGAACTGACAGCTTAGCAACATTTGGGAAGCCAAAGCATTACTTTAATGGAAGAAGTGATCAAATTAGCCAAAGAAACCTAACTATGACAGATGCCATCTCAACTGAGCAGTTTACAATTTACTACCGCAGAAAGAGCACAGAGGAAGGTGAATACTGACAAAAGAGCATTCTTTTCCAGGCTAACTGCTTTTGAGATGAATGTCAGCTCCTTACCTTATAATGAGACATATCTATAAATCCTTTATGCGAGAGGTTAATAGGAGCTGGCGGTCTCTGATTCGTGCGGTTCGTTCAGTGCTACAAGGAAAGAACCACAGGCAGCATGTTGGCAGAAACGAGTCTAAGTGCCGGGAGTCAAAACTGGTATCCCCCACAGTGATTAGATGGCACATTTGATATATGCTAGAGCAGGACGACTGACAGCTAGCTATGTGGAGGTGGCGAGATTTTATATATAGTAACTACTTCGGCTCTCTAGAACCGAGCTATCCCAATAGCTGCATATGTGTTTTAAGAAGTCATAGAAACCTACAGCCAACCACTGTAATGAATTCAGGGGATAGTTTAATGGAAATCTCAAGAAGGAATGTAATTAGATGAAGTCAATTAGGCTGCTTGGGGATTTCTAGCTGCTGTTGTTGCTATCTGGGAACCCTAATAGGACGATTAGGATTAACTGAAATCAGCCTGATTGATTAGGGCATATAAACCTACATATGCCAAATTCCAGGGGGACAGTGTGCTGGAGCTTGAATCCATCTGGAGCTATGAGTCAGAAGGATGAGTTTACTCTGCTGGCCTTGGAGAAAGCGACAGATCAAGACTAGATACGCACAATATAAGCAAAGCCAAGCGGTGACACAAAAAGGCTGCTAGGGAAAGGACTGATTTTATCTGTTATGACACCGTGTGTGAAGGCTATCCAGCCTATCCTGAGGAAGTGAGACTAATGCTAAGCAGCTCTTTTCCTTTTAAAAAAAAAGTAATGTGTATATAACAAAATACATCTACATCTTTGTACAGCTTTTTAGGCTCAAGTCCTTACTCAGTATGGCTGTGAAATTTCCCAGGATGTCGGCATCTTGTTATTACTGCAGTTCTGTTAGTTCCAGAGCCAAATTTGCAAATATGAATTTAAAAGTGCATGAAAAAACTGTCAGTGAGTAAATCCTGATGCTTCTGTGTCATGGGGTCAAGCACACAAATGCTTATTTGCATACATTTAAAATCCAATCTATGCTGTGCATGGGAACCCCACCTGCAACCTGCTTAGAGGACAACTGAGTTATCTTGGCTGTATTTGTTGTGGAGAAAGATCCTTAGGGCCACTAAAGAGTTTCAGGATAAAGGCTGGGGGGCGCGGGGGGGGGAAGTGGAGGGAAGGGGGGGACGACAGACCAGCTCGCTCTTATTCAAAGAAGCCGCTCTAAAGCAAGGTAAAGCAGTCCAGCCAGGAGCCTGAGGGATCTGATCCCAGTCATTACCACTCATGCGAGGGAGAGGATATGTCAAGGGTAGGGAACGTCTTGGGGGACCTGCAATATGGTAACTCACTTTCAGCTAAGTGGAGAACAACAGCTTTAGCTGTACAGTTTAATAACAGGCTAGGCCACTTTGTGCACCGGCAGGGCTGTTAATGCACAGTAGTCTGCCTTTCATTGTTAGGAGAGGAACCCCGCAGTTCCCCTTTGACAGCCAGGAGTAAAATTATTTTGCTGCTAACATTTCTCTTCGGCATGAGACAGTGGGGTTGCGCATTGCACTCATCCTGCCTGCAGCCCCCTGCACCTGCAGCTCCCTCCTCACAACACAGGAAGGTTCCCATGGGCTTGGAAGCAAGGGATTTTTGCTTTCCTCCCACAGCTCCCATGCTATTCAGCTCTATTTGGGTGGCATACCCGCCTGCGTACCATGGCTGCCAGCTGTGGAGTGCTGTGCAGCATCCTGGAATGCCTCCAATGGTATTTTCAACAATTAGTAACCAGCCCGGCATGATCATATCCTAATGAATTACTGAACTGTTTTCTTCTGGTTGAATACTGGGCTAAATCCTGAAAGAAAGTGGACACCTGCAGATTGTATTGGCCAAGACCTGTCAGTGAGAATTTGCCTGAGTTAGGACCACAGGACTTGCCTCAACCCTTCCCAAATATGTCCTATATTGACCTTAATATTGTTAATTTCTCTTGCTGTTTTAGAAAGCATGCTTCACACAAGCACCATGCAGCAATTCAAAGACACCGACGCCCTATCATAACACCCAATGTCACAATCACTAAATGGCACTTTCTTTAGTTATCTGTTGACCCGCGAAAGCATTTTTCTTCCATTAACTGGGCTTTATTAGGAAATGATGGGGAGCAGAGGATTTTTCCCAGTACTGCCACCTTGCCCATAGTATTAATAATCCAGCTCATGTATTCACAAGGCCAGCGTAAATCTTCCAAGAGAAAAGCCATTATCAAAAATAGATTACTCAGAGAAAAATGTCTGAATTTATCCAGTATTTTTTGCATCTCTTGCTCTATTTTGCAACATCTTTATCAATACGTTAATTTGAATGGTTATAAAACTGCTACTGAGAAACCATTTTAATCAAAGCACTTGCTTCATTGAAAAATATTGTATAATATTTTCAATAACAATCTTAACATAAAATTCAGTAAAAATTATAAAAAGAAATCCCCTTTGAATTCTGCTCAGTAGAAATTATTTTGCTATTCCCCCCCAACAAGTCAAGGATCTTTTTTCCCTTTCATAAATGTTTCATATCTATGGGTCTGACTTTGTGGTAGGTGTAATCATACAGGTAATTCTTCTAGAGAAACAGATCACCTCTGACAGTGGATACTAGTGTGTTTTCTCTTCTATAACGAACCAGTTATAATTGACTGGGGCATCTGCTAACAGAGATGTTCTTCTTTGTGCTGATTTTTTGGTGTGCTATAATCCTTTTCATAATCTATTTTTTGTTAAATTGTTTTATTGCACCTGGCTTGCAGGAAGATTTAATCTGTATCAGAAATGGTTCAACCATTCATTTTTTATTCTAGTTTAAAAAACTAAAATCACCATATTTCATATATGTATTTAATGTCATTTTTCTTCACAATGAATCCCAGTATCCAGACAATCCTGGATAAGCAAGAGATACTGCAGCCAGCACTTGCTTCTATTGCTAGACCATTTCACAGCTTATTTCATTTGCTGTAAGTTTTCACAAGATTTGATAGAAAGTCTGTGAGACTTGGGGGAAAAATACAGGATTGTTTTTAACGGTGGCATTTGACCAAACGGGAGGCAGGAGGAGGGGGAACATGAAAGTCAAAAGTGTAACATAGGCTGGAAATTCTTGAACAGATGTAGCAGGTGTAAACATGTTTCCTTATTTTGGTTCCTGGATTTAACATCCTCCTACAAGACTTCCATGTGCTCAGAAAAAAGGTTATATGTGCAGATGGTAAACTGCTAAAATGCCCAGAAGGTTCAAACTCATCTGTGCTTGTGAAGACAGGGAGAATTTCCCGTCGTCTGACTCACAGGTGTTTGGAGCACTCTGAGTTAGAGGCAGGTTCGGCAGTGCTGCTTTGCTTGAGCAGATGCCTTAGGTCGTGCGTTGGAAACACGCAGGCTCTTTTTCTCATGATGTCCAAGCGGCTAAGAACATTAGGAGAGCTCCCTGGAGCAAGGAGGTGGGGAGAGACTTTTTGGCATGTGGTCCACACAGTCATTACAAATTGAGGCTCTGGGCTGTTGCTGTCCCTGGGCTGATGCTCTCTCTTCCTGACACATTGCGCTGCCTCGGGTCACTGCCTCGCTGCTTGCCTGCCCATTGTAGTTTTGATCATACATTCCCTTTTGGCACAGGACGATTATTTTCTGCATTCTGCTAGGTCCTCTTCCTGTTGTCCCTATTAGTCCATGGCCAGCGCAGGAGCGAAAAGAAGCAGGTGTCTTAAACGCTTGGCTGACCCGCTGGAATGGGGACGCACCGGGGACAGCTCTGGCTGTGCAAGTACCGCTTACAGCGCGCTCTGCCCAGCCTCGCTCAGTGCTGATAAGCAGCGAGAAAGCACGGGGTCTGCCTCCGAAAGCCTTGCTCGTTATTAATAATAAACGTACCTGTCAGGCCTTGCGGGTAGGGAGGTATGAAGATACCACCACCAGGTGGGCAAAGGATGGGCGCTGCATCCACAGGTGCGCCCTCGACCCAGGACTGTGCTCAGGCCACCCCGCTTGCCTCCACCGCCGCGTCCAGCCGAGGCCACCGCACCTCCATGTCAGATGTCCCCGTCCCCGTGATGGGCTGACTGGCACTTGGGACTCCATGTCTTCAGGCAGATCCTCGGCTAGCGTAAATCGGTTATGTCAGCTGAACAGCTGGCCTTACGCACGCTGGCCGGCCTTCGCCAGCATCCCTCCAAATATGCTGCAGGGTCAAAAAGAGCCTGCCAGCACCTCCCTGAGGAGCAGCTGGCTCAATCCAAATCTAGGCAAGATGTAAGCCGTACTGATGGAAAGAGGAGAAAAAGTCAAGGCGCCCACTATTTCCTCCTCCTACCAGTAGGTATCAAATCCATCTGATGGACTCGTACACTAGAGAGGGGATGAACAGCAAGCTGGCAAACTTGTGGGTGACACGATGTTATTTACGGTAGTAAAAACATGACACATGACAAAAACACGATCTCATGATACTGAGTAATCGGGTGATAAAACAGAGGAGGAAATGCAGCATAGTGTATTGTAATGCCAGTGGGTAAAGCAGACAACTTTACGTACAGAGCTGAGGGTGCTGGACTAGCTGTTACTGCTCAGAGAAGAGATCCTTGAAGTGCTGTGAAATCTAGATGTACTTATGAAAATGCCAGATCCATTCTCAGCGGTGTTCAAAAAGCAAATAAAATTTTAGGACTTAGTATGGAAGGAACAAAACTGAAAACACTGCTATGCCCTGCTGGTATAAATACATCCGACCTGCCGGCATCCTGAACATGGCGTCGTTCACGCCCGCTAGCTCAAAAATGGTAACGCTGGAGCCAGAGGAAGGTCCAGGCTGCGGGATGGCTTCTGTATTAGGACTTCAAAATAGATTAGGAGTATCTGTCTGGAAAATGAAAAAGTGAGTGGGATATGAGAGAAGCCTATAAAATCATGAATGGCACCGAGAAGGCAAATGGGGAATGATTGTAATTGACTCTCATACCACGAGAACTAGGAGCATCAGATGAAATTATTAGGTGGCCTGTTCAAAACAAACAAAATAAGGGCTCTTCTTTACACCCTGTTTTGTTGGAGCGTGCCACTAATTGTCACAGGATGCTGCAATGTCAAAAAATTGATATGGGTTCAAAAAGCAATTACACAAATTCATGGAAGCAAAAATCCATCAAGGGCTATTAAATTTAAAGATACCACATCTGTCTCAGGGAAGTCCCTGAGCCACAGCTTGCTGGAGTTTGGGACAGCATGCCAGGGAACTATCACTGTGTGCTTACCCCTGTCTTCTGCTGTTCCCCAGGCATCAGCTGTTGTTTATGTTTGAGACAGGCTATTGGGCTGGATGGACTTGTCTCAACCAGCATGGCTGTTCTTATGTTTGGATGCCAGGAAATTAATTTTTCCACATCCAGTCTGTCGGAAATGATGCCCTTTCTTTCATACAAGGACTTGGGTAGGATGATTTGTGAATTTGCTCTCTCTCAATTATTGTAATCACCTGTAATGGGATTTGAAGTCTGAGGCAACACAGACGTTGCTGTGAGCAGGACATGGTAGTACATTTCCTAAGCACGAGAAAAAGCAGGGGGTATGCATTTCACTGGCTCTTAGGCCCTCGTGCTAATTCAAGACCTAGCACTCAGTTTTCGAGGCCTAAGTAGACGGAGCTTCACTGATAACCAGAAATTCACCTATCCGAAATCCCTGAGACATGCTTTCAGGTCCCATTTCTCTGGGACCAGAGCAAACTGCAGAGGCTTATAAGAGCCTAAACAAAACCTCTCACAAGCAGTCTGCATCAGACAGACAACACATCTTTTCATCTTTATTTATTTACAACACAGGTATATGCTAAGATGAAGCTTACGCTTTACTTTACACTTTTCACCACCCACCAATGTGTCTAACTGTGGCCACTTCCTATGGCTGGCACCTTCCCACCACTCTAAAACACACGAACGACCGATCGCAGATACCCTTTTCGGCAAAGGCACACGTCTCCTTCGCTTTACGCTGGCTGAGGTGAAGCTCGAGAGTGGCGGCACGCTTGCCACTGTGGTACGCCTGCCAGAAGGCCAGCCTTTTCTGCCCATTACCTTTAACAGCGGCACAGCCGCAGGGCCCCGATCCTGCCCTTCATGGGGGTGCCAAGCTCACGGGGATCTAAAATTGCCTGCAAGGACGACCGTATTAATCAGCTTTCTGGGGGGAATCATATTTGAGCTAATGGGCCCCATGTGTTGGTAGTTATCATTTGTGGTAGCTATCAGTACCCCAGTGCCTTCTGCCTTTTAAAGGGGGATGTCCATGCAATGACGACTTATTAATTACATATTATTATTATTATTATTATTACGGATGCTGAATCAGGGAGTGACCATCCTGGCTTGAGCGAGCAGCCCTGCAGCTCGCGTACCCCTGACAGCTCTGCCGGTGCGGCTCGGCGCTCGCCGCCGGCTGCCCCCCTGCTGTCCCGGCGGGCGCTAAGCCGCCATCCGCGCCCGGCTGCTGCGCGGCGTCCCCAGCCACCTCCCCGCGGGCGGGACGGACGGAGCCCTCCCTGGAAGACCCGCACCGGGAAAGCTCGTTAATTGACCGCGGGGGTGCAGCGGCCGCCGGGCCGCCCCGGACAGGGCCTGCCGGGCCGCGGCGAGGCGGCCGGCCCTCGGGCTCCCCCACGCCCCCGCCGCTCCGGTCTCCCGGCACCGCCGCCGCCCGCGCCCCGCCGCCCCTAGGGGGAGCCCGGCGGCCGTTGGCCGCTCAACCGCCGCCTGCGGGCCCGGGCTGGGGGGGGCGGCGTGGGCCGCCGAGCGCCATTAGCGCGGGCCCGGGGAGCGGCGGGCCTTTAGAAGCAGATCGCTGAAGAGGGCGGGCAGGGTAACTCACCCCCCCCCGCCCCCGCCTTCTTTAAGGCGGGAGGTCTGCGGAGAAAGCTCCGCTTCAGCCTCCTCGTACCAAACATCCCTCCTTGCCAGCGATTTCAAGTACACAACGTAACAGTTTTCACTTGGGGGTTTTGGTGGTAATACCTTGCGTGTCGAGGAGCTGTTTATTGTTTGGGGGAGGATAGGATGACACCGGGGAATCTGCAGAACATTTCTGTTTGGTTTTCTGAGGTGGCGTGGGTTGTGTGTCCTTCGCCCTCCGCCCCCGGTAAAAAGAGGTTACGGACTCAATCGCTTCACAGCTTTAGTCAGTTCTTGCCACATGGTTGTGGGGCAGATGGGTAAATATTGTAGGGAGAATAAACTGTTAAGTATTAGTAGCCAAAATACGCAGTAAAAGTACAAGTAAAGAACGAATATTAGGAGATGGTTAGGTTTGCTCAGGTAGCTGGGTTGGGGTATTGGGGCCTGTTTTACCACTGGGGAAGCTGGGGTGAGGGCGATTTGCCCAAGATCAGGGAGGGAGCCCCAGCAGGGCCTTGCCGGGAGCCAGCCCTTGTCTGACCCTGTTTCCTCAGGGCTCGGGGGCTCAGCTTTGATGTCCTGAACATGTTGCCTGTCGGGTGTGTTGTGGGTGTAGGGTCGGGGTGGGCAAAGGAGCCTGCTGCTAGCAGCTCTGAGGTTATATAGCCAGCACAACCCTAGGACAGAAATGACAAGTGGTTTAAAAGACAAGAGTTTATTTTATTCTTAGGTGACTGCACACCAGTGCTTGGCTCTGGGGAGAACAGAATAAGTGGGGTTTATTATAAAATGTAATCTGTCAATTTATGTTTTCCCAGAAGTTATGTAGGGACTCTCAGCTCTTAGAGCCAAATCTTGTGTTTGTGGCGCTCAAGGGCATGGAGGTATTCTGGAAGCGGGGGTAGGGGGGTGCAGACACAGGACAGCTACACGTAAAGGCTCTGTTTCGCTGTGGCACAAGTGTTTCAGTCCTCCTGCTTGACTCTGATGACTCGGCTCACAGTCAGTGTTGGGAAAGGGACTTTTTTCCCATGGATGATGGACGGACATCCCAAAGAGCCTCAAAGGGGCAAAGCACACATACAGAGCAGCTCCGGACTGGCATTATGAAAATGCAGAGGCAAAGAAATCCCTCCTCCAGCTATTTCACTTCCCTGCAAGAAACTTCAGCATGCAGGTGTGATTAATTCATGCAACGGCTGTGCTGACGTTTTGATCTGGCTGCAGTGATTCAGCCCGCTCCTGCATCTCGCCATTGCTGTCTTGATCTGGCAGTGCTGCCTCCCTTTATCAAGAAGTACATCTCGCTGGCTTGAGGGCTGTTTGCAGGGAGGTGCTCAGGCGCTGGCAGGACGGGCGGCAGGGCATGTGTGCCATCCGGGACGCTGTGCCGCTGCACGGAGGCTCCTTCCACTGAACACGGGAGCTCCTCAAACAAACACGTGCAACTACTGATGAAATAGCAAACCAAAACAAGCTAGCTGAGACCGCCGCGGGTGGTTTCATGATTCAGCAGGCTGGATTCTGTAACCTGGAGAGAAATATTCAGCTGAGGAGCTGTGTCTTCTACCTGAAAGATGGTATTTTCTTAAAGGTGCTAATTTGATTAAATATGTCCTTGCCTTAACCCTGAGAAAAAGCAATCCCTCCCGCAACACTACCTCCTTTCTGGCATACCTCTTCTCATCTGCCACACAGCTACAGGTACGGCAACAATGGAAAGATACGAATGTTCCCTACCCTTGGTGAAAGGTGCCAATGACGGTCGCTTTAGGGTTCGTTCATAACAAACTCTAATCATCGCCAGACAAGTTACAATCAAGGTTTTCTTTCCATCCTCGGCCCCACTGCTGGTTTGAGTAATGTATCATTAGAATGATTGGATAACAGATTCATGCACAATACTGAAATTAAACTTGACCTGTCTAATCATATCATAAATAGCAATTGGAGGTTGGTTTTTTTTCAGCTGTCAACCACAGATTCCATCTAAGATGTGTTGGCATTGGGGAAACAGTTGTAGTTGGTGAGAGGAGGAAATATTAGCAGAAAAGGTGTGCAGAACGTCAAGATAAACAAGTGAGTTGTCTCGTACCTAAGTGGTATGCTTCTTTAGGAAAATACCTGGGGCAGAAAATTCCAGTGCATTTGGCACCTGGGAGGCTGAAGATGAGTGCGTCATACAGGACTCCTGCAATTGGTTTGGCATAACTTTGCAAAAGGTTAACTGGTTAGGCCTGCCCTTGTCAGTGTTTGTCAACAGTCGCAACAGTCGCCGAGAGAGAATTCCCCCCCCCTCTACACGCGGAATAAGATATAGCTGTCCCGTCTCACACACCACTCTTGAGTGGTGAGTATTGTACAAGGTCAAACAACCCTTTGCGGAGCTTCAGGAAAGAAAAGACGTGGGAAAGTGCAATAATTTAATAAAGTGTCAGAACAAATAACGTAACCTATACACCACAAAAAAATGTAATAGAAACCAAAACAAGAAACAACTTCTTCTCAGCTTCTTCTAAAGCTTATCCAAATTCTCTAGCGTAGAGTGTGTTAGAACTGATCCATCTTGGTGCTTTGCAAGGGAGTTCACTAGAGGTCTGTAACAACACATTTTATTGTTGAAGTCTTTGCCCAGTAGTTTAGGTGTGATAAAAGTGAAAAAACAAGTGAGAGTTCACCGTATTGTGGTGTTTTTAAGGTGATTCTTTTAACATAGATCATGAAAAAAAAGGGAAGGTAGGCTGAAACAGAGACAGGAGACTGCAAAATCTGTCCCAGTTTTATGATGTATAGTATCCCAAAAATTCCTGTGAGTTAGCATAAGTGCATAATGCATAAAAAATGCACTATTTGGCCTGGTATGTTATTCCAAAAGGAAGTGTTCAGAATATAAGCTCTTATTCCAGGTAGCACCAAAAAAACCCAAACAGAAAATATGGTTGGTAGCAAGATCAGCAATATGCTACTGAAAGTCTTTGTTATCTTTGTAGTTGGGGAAAGTTCAGAGTTAATATTTCACTGGAAATAGTTAAGGAAAATACATATTTTAAAATTTAGGAAAAAGAAAAAATGTAAGAATTTTGAAAGTATAATTCAGATATGAGAAGGATTTTTTTTAATTTCACTATTCTTTTAAAAAAATATTGAGGATAATTTCTATTTAAGGATTACTAGTAGTGACAGATAAAGATAATGATATCCATTTAGGATAACTGTCTTCTTTCCTAGCACAGAGTGTCTCCCATTTATGTTGTAATGCTCAGACTGTCAATGTTATTTCATTACAACACAAATAGGAGATATATGAGTATTACAGTTGTTTTGGTACTAGATAGCAGGAGTCCTTAGTGATATGACAGTAAAATTAAATCATTTTTCAACTGTCCTATTATCACATAAGTAATAATAGTGCATACACCACGAACTATATATGAACATGTGAAGACGTAGTGTGAAAAGGTCTGTATAAAACTTAGCCATTAAAATAACATTTTAAATTAGCCTTTAAAATAACATTCCGATTTAAAAAATGTGTGTAATATTTGCATTTAGAAATAGAAAATTTTGCAGAAAATGGATTGCCCCCCCCCCCAACTGTATCGCCAGCAATCTTTGCTAAAAAGAGATCCCACTAGTTCTTGCCATGTGTGGGGTTTAAAAGGAATGGGTGATCTGCCGGACTTTCCAGGCTCCCTCTTCAAGCAGCCCCCAGGTGAACTGTGGCTGAAAGGCTGCTGTCTCTGATTGATTACTAGTTTGCGGACCACGCAGGATGCTCTGGTTGTCCCAACAGACAGGCTTCCATTTGCATACTTGCAGGTGCACCTATGGAAGACGGCTGAGGAAAAAAGACATGTGCCTAGCACAGATTTTAGTCTTCTGGGCATGAGGTAAGTCACAGTGAGTCCTAAGAAAGAATCAATGGGCTCCCATTCCTCTGTTTGCCCAGGTTCAAGCACTGTTATGCAGAACCAAAAATCAGACCCTGCCTGTGCGCACCATTTTTGCTCGACTTCTAAGACTAGAGAACCATGCTGACTGCTTTTAAACCTCTCTGTGCTCTGGACCATTGTTGTTAGGTGCTCTCAATCACTTGTTGTCTTCGGTTATTCACACAGAAAATCAAAAATATTTTAAAGTTTAAAATTACGACTTCCATAAAGACACTGTGTCCAGTCTTTAAAGTAGTGTTTTGTTTTTTTTTTAAATTTGTGCCTAAAACAAGTCTAAAACCTTGTGTGGCCAGTTTACACCTGCAGGCTGACAGTGGGTTTGCTTGTCGTGGTCACCTTTCACAGACCTCCCTTGGAAGTAAGCTGTAGAGCAGGAATCTGCAAAGCGAAGGCAGAAAAAAATACCTCACCATAATGAGGCATTACTGGAGGCAGAAGATACGCAGGGGTTCCCATCTTAGACCAAGCAAAACTACGTTGCTGGCAAGCTACATTCAGCAAAGAATTATTTCTTCTCCCATGAATTATTTAGAGTACATACCGCCTTTTCAGTATAGATATGTGCAGATCCAAACTAAACAGAGCTGCAGTCACTAGGGCCTCCAAGTAACGCCACGATGAAATTCTTAAGCAGTGATAATAAGGCCCTAACTACAACTGGTTTCCCATTTGCTAGATGCAAATATTCAAACCTTCTGTTCCCACTGAACACACTGGGCACAACACAGAGCAAATGATGAGCCCAGGTTTGTTAGGTATGTAATGAAAGAGTAACACACTGAAGTGGATGAATTTCAAGTGCGATCAATAAAAACAAGCTCCTTATGTAAGTATTTTGAAATATTTTGAAAAAATATTTTGAAAATATTCTATGCTAGCAAGACGAGAAATCACATAAATCAAAAGTTAGCCGTTGCAGAACGAAACCTGCTGTGGACAGAGGAATTGTAATTTTATAGGCAACATTGAATTCAGTTCCAGGAAAAATGTACACCAAACATAGCTGTCTTGACAATGCCATTCAAAGAGCTACTCAAGATGGAAGCTGTGTGAATAAAAAGCCTTCTGAAACCATAAAAGCAGCACTCTGAATCTAAGGTGAAAAAGCTCTAAATTACTGGGACGTGTCAGAACCTGTCAATTTATTAGCAGATGCTTCTAAATCAGGATAAGGAACAAAATATTGAAACCTTCAGAAGCAGCATAATGGAACTGTTCTGAAAAGGGAGAGAAAATATGCGCCACAGGACCGGGGTTTCTAGGACTTTTGCTAATGATCTTTGGAAGGATGTGGACAACAAGGCAGGTCACAAGCAGCTGATGCCAGTTTTTCAAAACAGTAATTAATTTTAGGCATATGGGACCAGAAAACCTTTTGCAGTGACTTTCCGAGGAAACCTTTTAGTCAGGAATAGTAGCTAAGGAAAAGAACAAGGCGCTGATTCTGCTCTACCTTACCTTTTGTTTAGAAAGCGTAAAATGCTATCATCAAATCGGAATTTTCCTTTCCCACAGGGATGTGTTAATATTTTACTTCAAAGGATAGGCACGACTATAGCTGTTGACAACAGACAGCCTATGCAGTCTAACCTAATGTTAAGGGGTCAGAGCCAGCCGTTGATTCAGAAGGCTTTTGGCCTGTGGGTTAAACAAGATATAGCTTTAGCTGAGTGTCGATAGCACTGACTCTCAGCAAAAAGCTGCTTGTGATATCTGAATTACCGGATTGGCAAAAGCAAAACTGAGAATAGATCACTGAATAAAAACCTGGGACTAGATCACTCCTAACAAAGCTGAGGGTAGGATTGCTTGCATGGGATGATGGAAGTACTGAGGCAAGTCCCAGGTCAGTTTGTTGAGAAAAAGGATGCTTAACTGCTGCAAACATTAGTTCAGCAGCAAAAGGTGTGCCTGACAGAAAGGGAGGAGGGTGTAAGGGCGAAGGAGGGAATAAACCACCTGTCTGGCCTCTTTAAACATGGTGGAGCTTTAAACGAATCCTGACAGCTTGTTTGCTGGTGGCGCAAGGGAGATCCTGACCTGATGCATGAATTCTGTCAATCAGGTGCTACCAGTTAGTTTTGGATTGGGGGAACTGCCTGCCAAGGTACATGGCAGCCTTAAGCCAGGTGCCAGAAACAGAGCAAAACAGTTACGGAGGAAGAACGTGGGCGGGAGGCAGGCAGCAGGCAGGAGGGTGCAGCGAGCTCTGCGCTGGCAGCAGTGCTGCAGACTGGACCTTCGCTGTGGGGTCGCTGCGCAAGCCCAGGGCCACGCAGCTCTTGCTGCTCCCGCAGGAAAATTGCTGGATGCACATGCAGTGGCTGGGTAGGAAAGGACAGGATGAGATAGCACCCATGTCCCACGTGGGCAGTGGTCATAGCTAGAGTGAGGGGATGGGGGTATTGATTACCCCAAATGCCGTGTCTGCCCTCCTCAGATGATGAGTGACTTTGGCTAGGCCGGCCAGCGACTACTATGGGGCTGGAGGCGGCTTGTCGCACTTCGCTGAAGCACTTCAGTCCATGCTGGAACCCATGTGTTTTCCCCCTCTGGCAAGTGCCCTAAGCCCTTCACTAAAGAGTTATTCTCATGCTCTCTGACTCAGTGAATATACAAGCATTGCAAGCAAAGTGGAACAGATCCAAAAGGAGAGATGGAGGCAAAATGGCCTCATAAGGCAATCTCCTTGCATTTAGGGCATGCTTCTGAGGCTGTGGTTCAATGATGCAGTAAGTGCAGTTCCAGTGCTCCTCCTATGCAATCAAATACATCCCAGCTAGATTTGTATGGCAAGTGCTGACACTGGGTTCACACTGGTTCCAAAAATGTTGATGGGTTATCTTCAACACCCAGCTTTATGCTGACTGAGACTGGCTGTTGTCTTGCAGCCAGCAAAAGGTCAGCATAAGGATAAAGGCAGCATAAAGACCAGTCGCATAGCAGGTTCAAGAGAAATAAACTTGAGTGCTCCCCTCTGGCCTGGATCAGGTTGGGACTGCTGGTATATGTACCGACTTGTACAAATCTAGGATCGATCCGTAGATTCAGGGGTGTGAGATGTGTTGTCAAATCCTTTCCCTGAGAGTGACTGGGGCAGAGAACAATTGTTGTAGAGTGGCTTATTGAAGATACTTGCTCAAGAGGGGAGATCTTTTGTTCAGACTCTGATCAAGTGACTGTCAATTTATTGAAAATGGAAGAAATTAACAACACGTGAACCTGAGAATACCTGTTCTCTCTTACGTGGCGATCTTATTAGAGCTTGTTGAACTGTTTCCTTCGAAGTTTTAAAAGGAAAATGGATTCCCCCCCGATCAATCCATTTTCCTCTTGTTCGGAATGCTTGTGGTTTTCAGCAGAAATAAATAGAAGAAAATTGGCAATCCCAAACTCCATCTTCTGCTGAGGACTCAGCGGAATCAAGCACTTCAGTTTACATCCAATGTGCCCATAACTGGATGCCCCATGCAAAGAGCTGCTTACCCTCTCCAGTGCTTGGAGAAAACTCGCCCCCTTTCTCAAAGGCTAAAGCAAATATATACTGTTCACTGGATATTAATTGAGAAATAATGGTCTCAGCAAAGGGCATTTCCTGGGGATTAATGACTAGCTGGGTGAGTGGATGGCCTGAGATTTTTAATTAAAGGTGCAAGCTTCCTCTGTTCTGGCATGTGAACTTCCTTTTAAATTAGGTTCTATTGAATTCAGAGGTTTTTCATGGCATGATGGTCACCAGTGCTGACAGTTCCATGCCCACCAGTTTAATGGGTGGCAATGCACTCTAGAAAGACAGCTTTCAACTGTCTCATCAGTGCCAAAGTATTACTGCTGTGAATGTGGCCAAAGACACCCATTTGTTCTGCTGGGGCCTTCAGAAAATTTTAACTGGTTCATCTGCGGTAGTGAAGGAGTTGTTTTCAAAGCTGTATGTGTGTGAGGTCATACCGGAGGATCTTTTCCATTCAGAGTCTACACTGAACCCCATCACGGTCCGTCACCTACAGAAAGATGGAGGTGGGGAGGGGTAGGAAATGGGTTAATGGAAGGGATGATAAAAAGAAAGTATATGGAAACCAGAGGTGTGTCTTGCCTGAGAACAACTAGAAGAAGCTTCCTTATGTGTTGAGTGGGCTATGTTAATAGCTGTGGCATAAACCCAAGATAAATTAAAGCTCTGCGTTTTTTTCCTTAAAAGCAAAAGAAAATGCAATTGTTATGAGTTGCTGCTGAAAATCAAAGATCTTTGCTCTGCCTGAGCAGAGATTACACTGTATGCAACCTTTGTTCCAATCAAAGAGTAAAGCCCCAAGCACCAGCAGCAGAGCTGCTGCCAAAAGCAGGATCTGCGTAGCTCAGTCAGGCCTGGAGAGGAGACCTGTTGGTCACAGCAGAGATGGGTTGAACCGAGAGCAGGAACAGTAGAGTTACCTCTGTTGGGCATGAAAGCGTCCCAACAGCTCCATCACACACCTGCTTTTCCTTGCTGACCTGGGCCATTATTTCTGTCTTTAGTTTGTCTGAAGCTCATGCTTTATCTCCCTCTAGTACTCATTAGCAAAACAAAGGCAGGATCAGGCCCTAAATTTATGGAAATTAAATGCTGTCAAATCTGTTTAACTCCTCTAGGACTTTTTCACAACTTTATTGTAGTTGCATCAGAGGCTGCTTTGTTAGGAAATAGTAATATATTTTCCGCTCCCCCACCTCATAGCACTACTGTAAAGAAACTGATCTGACAGGGACCAAAAATACACTATTGGAAATAAATTCGGTGTTATGCTGAAAGTCAGCAATGAAACCTCACTGAAGATGGTGGGTGAGAAAGCTTCCCTTCCCTAAGGAAAAGCCTAACAACTACCTTCTTTGTGAGACATGCTCATTGAGACCCCAGGAGCCACACCATACATACTGCACCGTACATACTGCGCCATACATACCGCACCACACATGCTTGGCAGTGCTGAACTGCGGGGGCCGAGGCATTTCTCCAGGATCTAACTGCAGATGCTGGGGACAAGGTGGCATATGACGAAACAGAGCAATTCAGAAAGTGACAGCAGAAACATCAGAGAAGCAGACAGAGGAAGTAGCAAGGACACACTAGAGCCAGCGAGGAAAGCCCTTGTAGCCTGACCCTGAGAGAAAGCTAAGAGAGAGAGAGCTTGAGTTGTGGCTCAAAAGAATCTTGAAAGTGTGAAAAGAGAAAGCACTGCCTATTGTTTTGACTCCCACTGTGCCCAGAGTAACGGGACATTGTGTACATTCTTTCTAAACAAACAGGAGCGCATTAAAAAGCCCAATTCACTCCCTCATCCATTTGTTCTCCAGACAGAAACAACCTGTAGGGACTCTGAATATTGGCTAACCACCCAGGTCAAAGAGGGTAACCAGAAGTATATTAATAAAGGGAACTTTCTCCTCAGAACTGATTTTGTCTTTTCTTGCCTCTAGTAAAAGATTTTAGTCCTTGTCTGTGATGGTATTGTCATTAGCATTGTCATAGCAACTGATAAACAAGGAGAAAGAGATGTGTAACAACTTTTTTTTTTAAAAAAACCAGGCAGTCCAAATGACTTACTAACAAATAATTTGGTGACAGAATTTAGCAAAGCGGTTGCACAGTAAATGGGTTTATCTTTAAACATAATGCTCTTTTCCATTTTAACTGAGCATAAAATTGTATCTTTAAAGGATCGGCAAAAAGCAGGGCTTCATGCCTCTTGAGCAGTTCCATGTGACATATGGTCTTTCCAAGCAATAGTTTTATCGGCTGTGCACAGTAGCAGCAGATTTGAGCTAATGTTCCTGTGAAAACAAGCAAGGGATTATCCAAAAACTGAAGAAGGGGAGGAGAAAGGCACCTTTGCCCTGCTGTGCAGAAAAAAACAAATCATATCTTACGTCAAACTTACGACATACCTCTGTAAATATAGCAGCTAGTGGTAGTGACTAACTTCAGCACACGCACTGAGCGGGGCTGAAGAGGACTGGGTGACCCGTTTGATTCCCTGCCCACCGGTGATGCTCCCAGGCGTGTTTCAGCCATATGCCGCCCTGAAGCCTTGGAGGGAGCAGGGTGGCTTTCGGGGCCAGGTGGGGTGTCGCTGCCCAGAGGGGCTTTGCCCCAGCCTTCCCTGTGTGACCAGGTCTCCAGTCCCCAACACAGGTGCTATAATCAGCATTGAGCACTGGCAGAGCCCATGTGTTGCTTGTTGCTAGATGAGTCGCATGGGGTGCTGAAGAGCACCCTGCCTCCCTGCTCCCAAACATCCTGCTTCATGCTGGGAAAAGGGTCGGGACTGTTTACTCAGCAACTGGGCAGCAGTGAAGGGCAGGATGAGCCTCATGCACAAATACACACGCCCTGTGTTTATTTTAGCACACAGCTTTGGCCAAATATTGGCCTAAAATTATTTTCGAGCTCCCTGCTACCTCAGCTGGGGACTGCTGCCACTGACTAGAGCTAGAAATAATCCCTGTAAATTAATCGGTGCTGGCATTACAAATGCAGGAAGAAGGCAAAAATTAATGGACTGCAAAACATTTCTGCATCTGAAGGATTTTGCTATAGTAGTTGTACACACACAGAACAGAAATAAACAAACATATGCTCATATGGTTATATTCCTGCATACACACACACGCATATTTATATTTACATTTATGTATGTATATGTATAATCACAATAAATAACAGGTAACATAGCAGGGAAAATTGAATTGTAAAGGAACAAAGTTGGAAAAAAATTTCCTGTGGCTCCATAGCTCCACAGAAGAAGGCATGGTTTCAGAAAAGCTTTCAATGTGCTTGAATGGCTCTGTGATGCTTTTGTAGTAATGAGTGACTTTTCTCTCATTCCTGCAACAATGCAATAACTTGTAGGTTGAGTTCGTCAAGGCCTTCTCATCAGCAAGAATGAATTCCCTCCATTTTGAAGTCTTTCATGAGCACTTCTCTCCCCCCCTGCTGTCTGTGCCTTCCTCTTATCCCCAAGCATAAGTGTCAATTTTACTCCAAATTCTGTCTCAAGTTCAGTGAGATATTTTCCTGGGAGTTAGCTGAGTTCTCTGTGTAGCAGTCATGCCAGATTATCAGAACTGACCTGAGGTTTCACAGTTGCAGCAACGTTTCAGTTTTATACAACTGTGATCCCATCTGGGGGACGTGGAGAAAGAGATTGGTTCAGGGGAACATCTGCATCAGAACCGAGGCATTAAGAGTGCAGCCTATGGATTGTCTCAGGTCCTAAAATTGCAGGGGAAACAGATACATGTTTGAGTTGAGACCTGCCACTGCAATGAGGAATAGCATCTACCTGTAGTAAAACAACACAGTGGAGAGTAGGAAATTACTCTTTTGCGTTCTATACAGATACAGAAGGAGCAAGCAGAGACACAAAAGAAATATTCACCATTGGCGATAGCCAGAGATGGACAGCTGACCTTATGAAATGGGAGGAAACTGCAGCTCCTGAAAGTGTCTTTCCATCTCCGAGTTTCTCTTGGTTCAGTGGCACCATGCAGAGTGGCTAATGCCAGGATACTACTACCAGCCCTTAAGTATTGCATGCTTACAAAGGACACCATGGTATACACGCTGCACACAAAGTACTCTGCAACAAAGTAAGAAAGGCTTTGTGCTGACTCAGCAGAACTGGGTAACAAATGCAGCTTCAAAAATAGCTCTTTCTCAATAAAGGGTAATCGGTTTTTGCCTTTTCTCATTGTATGAGATACACTATAGACTTTATTCATTAGAGAGCACTCTGCAAAGTTGAAGTAAGAAACAGGAAAAATAAGGATGGCAATAGAGTTGTAAATTCAGCTTGTATGTCAAGGAAATGACAATAAACTGATACGCTTTCTGGAAAAATCACTGGTTATATATGCCATTCCTAGAATAAAAGTAACAGACATTCAGTATACCAATATCTGCAAGGTGTAGATGAAGATGTGGCTGTCACAGAATCACGGAATGGCTGAGATGGGAAGGGACCTCTGGAGATCATCTACTCCACCCTCCACCCCTCTCCTCAAAGCAGGGGAAACTGGAGCTCAGTCCTCAGGGCTGTCTCCACTGAGGTTTCGAATCTCTCCAAGGAGGGAAACTCCACCTCCTCTCTGGGCAACTTATTCCAGTGTTTAATCATCCTCACAGTAAAAAAGGGTTTTCTTATGTTTAAAAGGAATTTCCTGTATTTCAATTTGTGCCCATTATCTCTTGTCCTGTCACTGGGCTCCACTGAGAAGGGTCTGGCCCCAGCTTCCATGCTATTTCCCATCAGGTGTTTAGACGCATTGATAAGATCCCCCAGAGCCTTCTCTTCTCCAGGCTGAACAGTCCCAGCTCTCAGTCTCTCCTTATATGTCAGATGCTCCAAACCCTTAGTCATCTATGTGGTCCTTCACTGGACCTGCTGCAGTAAGTCCATGTCTCACTTGTACTGGGGAGCCCAGAACTGGACCCAGCACTCCAGGATGTGTCTCACCAGTGCTGAGCAGATGGGGAGGATCACCTCCCTCCACCTGCTGGTAATGCTCTGCCTCATACAGCCTGGAAGGCTGTTGGTCTTTGCCATGAGGGTGCATCGCTGGCTCCTGGTCAGCTTGTCATTCACCAGGACCCCCAGGGACTTTTCTATAATGCTACTTTCCAGCTAGTTGGCCCCAGCCTGTCCTGGTGCATTGGGGCTGTTCCTCCCCAGGGGCAGGATTTGGCATTTCCCTTTATTTAACTTCATGAGATTCCTGTCATGCTAGTTCTCCACTGTGTTAAGGTCCCTTTGAATGGAGGCACAATCATCTCGTCTAGCAACCACTCTTCCCAGTTTTATAGCATCTGCAAACTTGCTGAGGATGCACTCTGTCCTACCATTCAGGTCATTAATGAAGATGATAAATAGTACTGGTCCCAGTGTCTTCTTCAGGGGTGCACCACTAGTGACTGGCCTCCAGCTGGACATGTCAGTGATCATAAGCCTTTGAGCCCAGCAGTTCTGCCAGTTTGTAGTTCACCTCACTGTCCATTTATTTACTCTGTAATTCATCAATTTGTTGGATGTTATGCGAGTGATGTTACAGGAGATAGTGCTGAAAGTCCTGCCAAAACTGAGGGAAACCATATCCACTGCTCTCCCCTAATACGCCAAGCCTGTCATCTCATCGTTGCAGTCTACCAGGTTGGCCAAGCATGCAACAACTTCAGCGTAATCCTTGCTGGCTGGATAGAAGAGAGCTGAATAAATTCTAAGGAATCATTTATTTAATGATATCTGACTTCCTGATCACAAAATGCCCCTGAGCAGACTATGCAGAGTGTCCCTGTGTCCCTTTGCCCCCCCCACACCACCCCTCCCCATTTATTTCACATCCTGAGATTGGGGTCGTTCTTGGTCTGCATGTCATTCGCATGGTTTGTTACAATGTTGGTCTAATGTTCAAAACCTTAGCTTATCTGTGTGGCCATTTATTCATATAAAATGCTTGGGTTCCCTGATTAATTCTTAGAATGAGGTTTCAAGTACATCTGGTCAAAATTGGCTTTCAGCAAGTGTTGATATGCAGTGAAAAAACACAGTATTTCATGGACATCACTTTTTTTTTTTTTACTGAGAAATTCAGGGAAACTAAGACACGTACTGAAGACATTCGCTTACAGTGAGAACTAAAATCATCAAAAAATCCTGAAATTTTAATGGAGGTCAAATTTGTCAAGATACTATGCAAATCTTGGGGACGCTCTGACAACCTTTCATGTTTATTCCTTCAGTGGGGTCCCAGCTCCTTGATTCCTGGTGGAAATAGACCCATGGAAACAGAAGATAACTAATGGACCCGGCTCGTGAGCTGCCGTGCCTCATGCCACTCTAGTGGCCTTGCTTGGAGTGGGCAGAACAGCTGGACTTCAGGCCAGGTTCTAGGCTACTGCTCTTCCTGCTTTTCCAACCTTTTCTTGAACAGAATATCAACTTCTGTAGGCTGAATTAGACAGGGAGGAGTAGAAACATGTTCTGTATCTCCTTTAATTCTTGATATCTTCGCAACAGCTGTCAGTTTTAGTTTGTTCATCGATCATTCAGTTGAGCAAGAGCAAGAAGATGAAGGACCATTCACCCCTTCATGTTGTTAACAAGCCTGTCATGCTTTGACAACTTGAATGAGAGACATTTCATAAAATTATGAGTGAAATTTTAAATGCCTCATTGAGGCATACCACAAAATCCTTTGCTGTCAAATGAGCACTTGCAGTTAACTTTTTTTTTTTGCCTGACTCAGCACTCTGCTCACATCAGACCCATCAGGTTTTTGGAAACATCTATTTTTTCACAGTGGGCATGCTCAGAACATTAACACAAGCATTAACACTCAATTTACCTGCTGACATTACTGTTGTACATCAGTACTGTTATTTATGTGCACACAGCAAAAGGGCAAGATAGTTTATTGAAGACTCTTTAAAATGGACTAAGCTTCTCTGTTTCCGTATCACTATCACCACCTGATTCAAATTTAAAATATTTTACAACCAGTTCAATGTACTTTTTCTCCCCTGCCACTGACTGAGGTGGTCCACATGGATTTTCAGTGATGCTTTAGTCACACAACAACAAATACCCTGTGTATGTGGTTTTTAATGACTTTTTACTTCACACATTTTGCAAAGGGTATCTATTTGACCCTTAGCGCAAACAAGAGGCCTGTGCAGCAGGTGATGCCACCAGGGCTCTTAAGGATAGCTGTGGCACAGCTCTGCTGCCCATCAGTGTGGCAAAACAGCTGCAGGAGCCCTTACACCTGCCATGATTGACGAAGTGCATCACCCAAAGCACAGGGCCAGAGGTTTGTCTGCCTTTCACTGGGAGAGATCTGTCCCAGCAGCCTCTGTGAGGGCTTCCCAAATTTTGCTCTTCAAGGTACAGCAAAATGTGGTCGTTTCTTTCCATACGGGTTTCTGCTGACGAGCATAAGCAGCCTTTGCTCAGTTGACTGCAAATCCCATTTGAACAGAAAATTTTGTTTTCACAATCTACGCGTGTGGTGCCAGAAGGATCTATTGTATTACATGAATAACAGTCATTATAAACTTGCTTCAAACAGAACAGGTATCTGTTTCTGAGCCAGTAGCCAAAACCAGATGTAACCATGCAGTTTATAGCTAACTAAGTAATCCATCAGCACATAGGCTTCAGCTTGGAAAAACATTTTGAGCACCAGCTTAACTTTAAGTGTATGTTTATATACATAGATTTCAGCGGGGCAAACACATGTGCCTAGACCTATGTGTGCCTAGAGCTATGTGTGATTACGTGCATCACTGAAAGAGTGTCATTAGAAAAACCCCTAAATTTTAACTGTATGAATTTGTCTAGGGATAAATATAACAACAGCTCTGCCTTGGCTGGCTCTGTTTCTTTTTGGTGTAGTGCAATGTAAGCAAGATCCTATTACTCTGCAAGATTGATGGCATACCTTCATGCATATGTAATAGTACATTCCCAGCATATTATGTAGTTTAAAACTGATCTTTTCCACCACTGTGGTGGTGTTTTTTTTCCAGTTTTACTCCTCAGAATCTTCTAGAAACAATAATATCGATCCTGTGTGTTTGAACTATTTAAGGAAGAGGAACCTATGCAGTTTCCTAATTTCTTATTCTGTTCTTCTCTGCTGCCCTTTGTTGTCAGTACCCTTTTCCATGCTCAGGAGCGAGCGTGCTTTCTGTCAGAGTTTCAGCATATTCCTCTGTCACACATTCTCCTGCTTGGAGCTCTTTTGTTCTAATACTCTTGACATTTAAGCTTGGGCACTTTAAAGGTTCTTTCTCTTTACTTTATTCTATGATTTATTGATTACTTCCAGCTTCTGTTTCCCTAAGTCTGTTTTCTTTCATGTTTTCTCACCCTTCGCACTTCTTGTTATTTCATCTCTCGATACAAATAATGCTTCACAATTCCAGTTTTAAAGCCACCACCACCGCACAGGTTTTTCCCCGATTGGCTTGGCATAGCAGCACTTTTTTTACACAGGGAGGCCCAAAGGCATTGTAAATGATTACAGGGGTCATTGTTACTGATGAATGAGTCACGGCCACACATTTACAAAGAGCCTGCTGAGCCACATTGTCCTTTGCAAGTAGTCCCCGTAGAAGTCATAGGCACTACTCACAGATCAAGGGACTACTCAGTGTGGGAAAATGACACTCTGCACTGGGACTCAAGTCAGCATTGTAGGAGGAGAAGCCTCCTTCCTAAAGGCCGAGCTATGCTGGCTGTGCGAGCCTGACTTACTACCAGAATAGCTGTGACGCCGAATGAGGGGGTTTGCCAGCAGTTTAGGATTATTGCGCCTACATATTGTGGGGCAAATTCTGCGCTAATTGGTACCTGGTGGGAGCTGCAGAGCTGGTGAGAGAGCACGGCTGTGTGTGCTCTCATCCACAGGTCTGTGAGGTACCATTTTGTGCTGGTTTTGCTCTCCCCACAGGAGCCAGCTATCAAAGGAGGCTTCCATTCGCCAGAAAGACCAGTTCTAGCGTAAGAAACAAGTATGCAGCAGGAGCTGTATTAGGTGTGGGTCTCAGTGCGAGTCTTGGACTGAATGACCTAACTTGGCTGCATCCCTGCTTTCTTGCCAGAGCGTGGGCATAATATTTGTGTCCACCTTGGCATCTTCTGATGACTCAAACTATACAAATAGTTTTGAAATCATCAGATGGGAGAGCCTAGAATGGAGCAAAGCATGACTGCCGTGTGGCCAAACCCAATGCAAGGCTTTGAATAGCCTTCCTTCTCTGTCTCCTGCTTTGTCATGGGAAAGGACCTTGTTTTTCTCTCAGAAATGTTTGTGTTCCCATCCTGGACTGAGCGACACATTGGGCCCTTTTACTTCCCCTCCGTGCCTAAGGTAGTGCAATGATTTGCTGCTGTATATATGCTATGGCAAAACACAGTAATTCAGCTAGATTCAAGTAGAAGTTTGTGTATTAGGCATTAAGGGGTAAATTGCCCCAAGGTAACAGCTTGATTCTGTGCAGTACAGTGCTGTGTTTGGACAGGCACTTTTGCCCACTTCCAACTCAGGCACAAGGGGGTTGAGAAGCAGATTGTAAGCAATACTTGCATATAAAGCATGCTCTAGTCAATTAGCTAGTGATTTTTCTGTCAGCCAGGATTCTGTGCAAATGAAGAGATATCAAGGATGTAGAAAATGATTGAGCTCAGCTGCAAATGTACCTCCTGCTTGTGCTCCAAAGTAAATAAAGACTTTTTACTAGCAAGAAAAGAGCATTGTTCTTTACATTTTACCATTTCAATACAGATGAAAAATTAAATTGCCAATAAAATTTCACGAGAAGGGAAATTCTTGTTAGAAATTTTATCTCAGGGTATTGATTTTGCTACTGTGAAGAAAATTGCTCTCTAAAAGTTAATAAGAGTGAGCAAGGATAAACTTTTAATTGTCTGATCTAATTTAAAATCTTCTAACATATAAAATATTGGTAAGATTATGTTTTAAAAGAAAGGTAACTTGCTGGTTTTTGTACATTTAAATGCCAGAAGATTTTAAATGGTGAAAAGTTGGTCTTAGGTATATGTTAGTCTATGAACACAGCTCCTTATTAATCTGTGAATAGAGAGGACTAAGTCATTGGCCTCTGGTTTGTCTATCAGAATATCTGATGCACATACCAGAAGGATGTTACTCTGGTTCATTTTACGTACAGCACACCGAAGGGGTCTGTTGTCCTAGAGGCTTGAACTAGGTTTTACTTTACACTAAAAACTCAGCCAAAAATGATACAGCCTAAGACTGAACGATTTCTAAATAGTAATAACTATGCTTTCACTAACACCAGAAATTTGGCAGTTTCTGGTAAGAAAATGGATATTACCAATAACAAATATTGGTAAGAAATACTGTCGCTGTGTTTTTTGTACACATGTATGTATGTATGCGCATATGCACGTCTGTTATACACATGTACTTGCCTTTCTTTTAGGCAAACACACAGTGACATCTTCCGATGAATAAGAAACTGAATGAGCAAGTAAGAGAATGCTGTGGGTTTTTTCTTTTTCATCAGTGAGAATAAAGCTAGTCAACTACGTGGCTAGAAATATCTCGGAGAGAGCCTTCAGCAAGTTCCCATTTATTTTCTCCTTTCAGAATCTCCACAAAACACATAACAAAAAATAGTCAAGAAATTTCAAGATGACATGTTCTCCTCATGTAAGAGGAATTTTAGCTTCTTTATAGAAGCTGTTGGTTTGTTTCTTCCAGGTTGCCTGGAGAATTACCCCAAAGCAACGAGAGACATGTTCCCCTTCCCTAGGACTCTAATATGATCCATGGGACCCCAGAACTCTGCCAACTCCAGGGGCGCAACGCAAGTGAGGGATTCTGCCTCGGACCCCCACGTGGCAGAGTGATGCTCTTACATGGGTTTTAATGGTGTTATCCTCAGATGAATTCAAGTGAGGCAAGCTCAGGAGCTGACAAGCACAAATAAATCTCCAAGTGAATGACCTGGTAGTTTGTGTCTGTATACGTGTGTGTCCTTCTTTCCTATTTAATTTTATTTCAGGAGTGGCTACCGTCTTGTGCTGTTGTGGCTTTGTTTTCTAATCTCCTCACGGATGCCTGCCAGCTGCTGGATACTCAGAAGAAGACAGTCACTTGGGCTCTTTCCCGTAGGCCATGTCCCCAAGTAAGTTCTCACACACAGAAAAGAAATTCAGGACAACAAAAAGATATCAGTGAAAAGGTTCTTTTAGAGTAAAAATTTGGTGGAGATTAAAATAGGGCAAAAGTTCAAATGAGAACGAACCACTGCCAAGCAAGCAAGAATCTTGGCAAAAAGGAAGGAAAAGAAACATTGGTTTAAAAGGCAAGTAACCATGGCAAGGCAACAGCTCAATGCTAGAATCTGGTTAAGAAGTAATATCACACAGAGCTGTGATTGTTTATTCAAGGCTAGCCCATGAGAGAACAGTTGTCTCCAATGAGTGTTCTCACAGCTTGGATCCAAAATTATAACTGCATTTTTTTAAAGCATCCAGCACTTCTTCACAACCCATTTGCTGTTACACAAAAGAAAAAGAAAGTACAAAGTTTATTCTTAGTGTCCCTTGTGTGTTTAAGGCACAGCTTTACATATGGAAAGGCATTTCATGTCAGCTGTTGAACCGGTATCATTCTATTCTGCAGCAGTTGCCAATGGAAACTGGTGATACATTTTCAGTACCTTTCCCAAGTTTTGGAAACTGGAAGCAGCATACAGTTTAGGGAGGTTTTGTTTGTGGGCGTTTTTGGAGGGTGAGAGAAGAGGTCTTGCACCTATGAGTTGCATTACTGCCATGGCAATACAAAGCAGATAATGGACTGTGGGAGCTAACAGCTGTGGAATTAAGTTTAGGCATGAAATAAAAATAATGGCAGCTTTGATACAAGTAATAATTTACTAAAGATGTTTTGTGGCTATCAGCAAACTCGCAACATATGCACACATCCATACACCTGCTTAAGTTGTGCACCTGTTGTCCTACAAATAAATCAAAAGGGAAAAATGGAAGCTTCCAATGTTCCACTATAAATAAAAGATGATTAATACCATTATAGTGACAAACAGGTATTGGCAGCACACAGAAAGAATGGAAGATTGTCATCTAATCTGTGCTTTTGTTTCGACATCTAGATGAGCTTGGAATACATATACAGTGCTAGAGGGCACAGCTGCAGCCCAACAGATGAGAAAGAGAGAGCAGGTCAAATTAATCTCTCACTGTAAGTCAAAAGTAGCTCAACCAAAGCAGGGATTTTCATGGAAATGACCACAACCTGATTTTTCTACAAACTGGGTGATTTTATCGCTTACACTATTTTATTGCTCAGAGCATCTTGGGCTAAACTAAGACACAGTGGTCTGTACTGGGTCTGCAGGTCTCAGTGCTTTTGAGAACCTGACTTTGCAGCTATTCTTTGGAGACCTACAGGTCTGCGTGAAAGGTCTCTTTTTGGAATTAGCATGCATGTACTTAAAAAGATCTTTCAGGCTGAGACCTAAATCACCACATTTGCACTTTGTGGAATCACTTACACATGTGCAGAGGGCAGCTTTGAATGTTGCTGGAGTCTTTGGTCTCTTCAAGTCAACAGGGCACATGAAAATTGCTGTGTAGACAACTTCAAAGTTCCCCGTTTACCCACAGACTAATTAAAATTTAGGCAATAGAAGCACAATATCTTTGAACTTTCCTACTTCAGAGCTGGCTACACTGGCTGTCAAGGTGATTTTGAAAAACTCTGTTCTTAAAGGAGAGGATTTGATTTTAGAGGGTAAAGCTAAAGTATTTCCTTTGTTCCTGTCCTGTCCTTCTCCTCGCCCCCGCCCCCCCCAAACAAATGCATGCCGTTCCCCTCCACCAAAGTGGCTAGCTGCCTGCTGAATTGCCTCACCTGGAATCAGGCTGTCTGGAAGGCTAAGAATGGCAGTCAGGCAAATCAGCTTTATACCAGTGCCATTCCTTGTTTTAGGGGGCAAGGCTACTATTCCAAGGTACAATTTATTTTGGTGTGTTTATGGAATCTGAAGTGTGTTTTGCCCACTCTTGAGTAAATTTAGCATATATTAGGGGCAGATAGCTCCAGTGCTGAGAGATGGAGCACTCAGTGTCTGATATGACTGCATTTTCCCTATGCCTTTACAGTTCCAAGGAGTATCTCCGCAAACTCCCAGCTGCCATTGTATCAAGCCAAGCTGCTACAGCACGTTAGAGAGATACACACAGTCTTCTATTCCATTTGTTTCTTTCCCTGCCATCTAAAGTGAAATCACTTAGAGCAGGAGTCCCTCATCAGTCTTTCTATATGGAAAAATCATAACCTTGTCTTTTTGTGGTGCTCTGCACTGTGCTAATCTCCTAACGTCAGACTCTGCCTTTGTATCCCTGGCACATCAATGGAGCTGCACAGGAAGAACAGAATTTGGCACATTGCTTTTAGCTATTTTTTGTTTAAGAGCTCAGAGGTCTTCAGGAGCGCTGAGGCTTTACATTTATTTTTATTATTACATATACTTTGGCGGGGGCAGAGCAGGAATGACCACATTTGATCCCATGCTCTTGTGCAGGGCAAAATCTGCATATCTCTGATCTGTCATGAAGATCTCTGTGGTGTCTTTCGTTTTCACAGCCTGATCCAAAGGGCACTGCTCTGCGCAAATATATCACTGCTATGAACAGGTGCTTGTATAGAAATCAAGAGGCGATCCAAAGCATATGTGAAAGCAGAACTTGGCCCACTGTTAGTGCATATCTTAAGTCTGGTAAAGAGGAATATATGTTCCACTTTCGTGTTATTGTCTTTTCCTTGGTTGTCAGTGAGAACCTTTGAATTCTGCACTATGAAGTGGGGACACGTTGTCACTCTTCCTTGACAACTTTCCCTTCTTCACCATTGTCAGGAATTTACAATCCAAATGACTCATGTTATGTGAGCAAATATTGCCTTAGTTTGCCTTATTTTATTTTCGTTGCAACCACCTTTGAGTGTTACTATAGTAATATCTCTGTTTTTCCTTGTCAAGGAACTGGCACAGACAATTTCATAAACCTTTTATGCAGCTACAGTGCAAAGAAAATGGTACATTTATTTTACTCTTATGCTTGCCTGTAAATAAAAAGGATATTTTAAATGGATGGCATATAATTACATCATAAGGAAAGAATGCGAAGATACCAGAATCAAACAGGTTAAAAACCGAGAAAGCACTGGAATTAAGGTTGAGATTATCTCCCTTGCTCAACCTTTTCCCAAAACTCTTCCTCATGTCATTCACTCCTTTTTCTGGGCATAAACAGATGGAGAACTGGGAACCGAAAGAGGTAATTCCCTGGCTTTTTGCTCCAGTAACAGTAACACACTATCCTTCAGCAACTGCAAGGAAGGACTAGGTTGTACTGCTGGCTGGAACATGCCAAGTTACTTGACAGCAAGACTGTATAATTTGGTCTTTAGGCATGAAAGGATGAAGTGTCCTCACTGGAAGGGTCTGAAAGTGGGACTCTTCAGATACTTCAGTTGCTAAGCTTCAAAAGTCTTCTCCAGACATGAACATATGGTGATTTTCATTTTATATATATATAATATGCCACATTTGAGAAAAATGTCCACTAAAATGGCAAACAAGCATATGCATAGTAACATCCTGAAAGTAGATACCAAGTTTAAAGTAGCACAGTGTTAGAAACATCTCATTGGAGGTTGTCTGCTTTCTTTTTTCCTAAACAAATACTTTTCCTTGATTTCAATCTCAACTTAAGAAAAAAAAAAAAGGCTGCAGTATTTTGGTTGAACTTCTCCCAGATCCTTAGCTTTGGATGGATAACAGGAAAAGAAAAATATTCAGTTCAATAATTTAGTTCAAACAATTAAATTTGGTAAAGTTCTGAGAACATGAAAGCAGGGTGTCGCAATGGGAAGATCTTCATGGTAGAAACTGTGACTTGTGTGTCCTCTAAAGCAGAGTTAACCATCAGGTGGGCCAGTTCAGTCTGGCCTGGAGGCTTTGTCCACTGCAGAGCAATACGACACCCTAGAGCTGAATGTCACCAGTGTGTGTGGGAAGACACCTACACTAATGAGACATCCATCAAGGCTGGAAGAGAGACTGGAGATGGGTCATCTCATCCATGTAGTCTTTGAGCAGGCCTAATAGCAACACCTAGTCTCCCCACAGTCATCACCACTATTGTCACAGTAGAGGCTGTGAAACACTGCTAGAAATGTTTATGTACATCTCTGTCCTGTCACCAATAACATCCCATACTAAACGGGTCTGCCTGGCACTCCCATGTGTGTGGCTTGGTGCATGTTGTATGAGTTGGCTGCCTCATCTTCCATTGGTTATCCAAGCGTGGCTTTTTCTGAAATTGAAGAATTTGCTCAAAGCACCTGAGAAGGTGTTGATTTGTGAACCCTGCTCCATATTGACCAAAGGGGCAATTCAACATCCCTGCAGTGTCTGGCAGGAATTCCTCTTTTCCTCTCTGCCCGCCTTGAGCCTCCTGCTGCCAGTTCTCCCCCTTGGAAGAATGGGAGCACCAATAATAGAGATATCAGAGGCTTCAGGAGAAGATGCTGGCTGCTGCTGTATAAGCAAAACCAGCCAAGTGTCTGAGTTTGTGTTTAAGCAACAGGATCTGGCAAAAAGTGAATACAGGTTTTCTCTGAGCCTGAGATGAACTAGAGAATCGTCCACACTCCTGTAAGAGTAGAGCCTCAACAGAGCCTCAGTAGGTACCTTGAAGTCCAGTCCTGCCCTGAGAAAGTGCCCTCTCTTTGCAATGAGTAGGATTTTCATGTGGGCATTAGGATTTCTCCACTGAAACCGTTCCTGAGTAAATTATTGTCTCTTTAAAAGAGATTGAAAGCACAGACCAACTAGGAGAAGATACAGTATTCCCCATGTTAAGTGAGGTTACCGTGGCAGTGTCCCATCACTAGAGTCACAATTTTCTGCTGCTGTACTGTATGCTTTGCAGGGAGGCCTGTTATTTAAGTTTCCTTATATATCTCTCAGAAAAGGGTACTGTTTGTTAGGTAACAAAATCTGCCAATTTCTTTATGCTTAGATCAGTGGTAGACCAAAGACAAGGATTATTGCAAGGATGGATGCTTTGTAAGGGCCATGAACCAGCCCACACAGATTAATTTTATATTTTAGGCTCCTTGTGGTTGCTATTTTACCAGTCAGTGTAAGCTGCCAGCAGGCTCTCATTTAATCTATGAAGAATGCAGCATTTTAGATGATGCAAATGGTGTTAGGAACTTGACATAGCTGTGGGATAAGATCTTTAAAAAAGAATGTGCATGTGCCTTGTGCAAATGCAAACAAATGCCCATAATTGGCTGGGGGCAAAGGATGAAGGAAGTGCTAGTGTGGAAACACTGCTGCAGGACACTGCCGGGGAGCTTACAAGTACTAGCTGGAATCTATAGAGTAGAGAGAGGATAAAACATGATGGTACATGATGGGATGCTGCACAAAATGTCCAAGAGAAAAACAAATGAGAGAAGGTAGAAGAAAAGACAACGCTTTTGGGTTGGGAGAAGGGAGCAGCAGACAGCAGAGGCATGGAATTTAATCAAGTATAAAGAGATGAAAACGTGCAGGAAGGAAATATTTTAGCACTGTAGGAGGATAAGCTTGCAGACAAATTCTGTTTACTTCCTCAGCCAGAAGTAGGCCCTCATGCTTTATACAACAAACAAAGCTCTGGTGGCATCTCTTATGCCAGCTCACTGAGCTTTCTCCTTCAGGTGTCACCATTCTTTATTTGTGTACCCATGGCTGCCCTCCCTGTGGTGCAGGAGGAGGGTGCTTGGGTGCATTTTGTCAAAGTCACATTCAATGGGACAAAATTCCAATATCTGGGGCCAGGGGTCCAACCTGAAGCACTTGGTACTCTTGAACAGTTTAACCTCAACTTTTTTTTAAACAAAAATGTATTTGCAAAGAGGAAACCACTGTTCAGTATTTCACTTAGCAGCTCTGAAATGAGGCCATATTCAAGCTATCTGCAGGGATGTGTTTGCAGAGATTTCATCACTAGCAAACAATTCTTGGTAGGCTCACAGTGTAAAATAAAGATGACTTATTTCCCATCTGTTTTGCCATTTAGCATTTGTCCATCTTGCACTGACACTTCAAGCTGGCTTGTTGTGATTAGCTTAGTGTGGCAGAGAGATTGCTCACATCATCAGTCAGAGCTCAGGCTCACAGTCCTGGGCTGAAGCTGTAGGTTAAATCCACACTAAACACTGCTACTGTCATAACAGCACTGGTGGCTATGGGAAAATTCTTTCCTTCTTTCTTTCTTTCTCTAGAAAGTTTTGGTGAGTAAGACCTAGAAACAAGAATGAGGTTTGGGGGTGAGGAAGCAGCTGTAGCAGGGGAAGGGCAGAAGAGACAACTTCTTTCATACATATGTGCTCTGCATATGTCATGACTCACCAGGACGTGAATCTGCACTGGGAATTAAAGAACAAAGGGAGAAGACAGGGTAGGTTTTTCATTTGGAGTCACAGTGACTTTTCTTATAAAGTCTTCTTGGTCTTGGCTTCCCACAGTGATGGGACTGGTCAAGGCATTTTTAATTAAGTAACGGTTCCAGCTAAAGCTGTTAGTAATAAGAGGGCTGGCTTATGTGAGCAGTGATCAGTCAGCCGGGTCACCAGCTGAAATGTGCTCAGCTTTGTATGGTAGCAGTTCCGATTGGATGTTGATTGTGGTGGTGGCCTGTATGAGTTTGGAGATCTTGGCCCAGTTTTCCTTGGCCACAGGTCCACATCATAAAAAGGAAGGACAAGCTCTCATTTAAGAGTTTCTGTGGAAATCTCTTTAGAGATCATGAAAGCACAGACTTAAAGGAGCAAATCCTACAAAGTGGACAACTTGCCATTCAGAAGAAGGCAAGCCCATCACAGACCTGTCGCAGATAGGAGAGAACCTGTGCAGGATCGTTGGGCACCTTCTTCTGGTGAAGGAATAGAAAATGCCTGACATTCACTTTCTATTAGTGCCTGGCTGCTGTGGGAGTCCCTGTGTGCTGTAAGAAATCATTATAACAAAGGACAGTGATCATATCACTTTAATTTATGCAGCCAGCAAGGATGCAGAATTTTGAGGTAAATATGTAGAAAAACCCCACCCATCTCCTCTAGGGAACACTGCATATAGAGACCTATAGCAAAATAAGGGTTTCCAGAATGACAAGTCACCTTTATAAGAAAAGGAAAAGATTTAGATTGGGTTTTTCCCCCCCGTCACTAAATACTGCTTGTATTTAGCCTGAAGCTCCTTCAACCAGAGGCTAGTCTTGGTCCCACAGAGTACAAGAGGAATATGCCCATTCAGTTGATAGATGCAGAATCAAGCCCTGAGTTTCCCTGGATCCAGATACTTCAAGGATTTTTAATTTAGTAATTTCCACCGAATTAAGAATTGATGACATTTTTTCCACCGCAGTAAAAAAGAAGGTACTGTTGCCAAAATCCCTGCTACTGTGTGAGCGTAGAAAACCTGATGGTTTCTTGAGACATATTATCTGAATAGCTCCTATTGGCTTGCTGTGGTTTCCTCCCACTGAAGAGCTACAGTCCTTTGAAATGTGAGTTGCAGGAAAACTAATTAATACATAAGGTACATGCCATGTTAAAACCAAGGGAGGTGTTATGAGATGGGTAAGAAACTTGTTCTCTTGGACTAAGATGCCTCAATAGGTAATCAAGGCCACTTCAAACACTCTCATAAATGAGATAGGGCTGTCTCTACCCTTATTTTGACCTCAAGTGCCAAAGGCCAGATGACAAGCTTTGGCTGCTTGTTTAAGGCAACAAGGCTGCACATGAAGTCTTCCTGTTAGTGCTTCTCAGCACAGCAACCATTCCACTGAATACCTAGAGAGATGACTACATGCCTTAGTTCCCTGTTGTAACAGTACATTTCTTAATAAAACAGGGTCTCAGAGGCTTCATTTATTCGCCTTTTGTAACATCTTTGAGATCACAGAATCACAGAAGGGAAGTGACCGCTGGAGGTTATCTTGTCCAACTCCCCCTGCTCAAGCAGAGCCACCTAGAGCAGGCTGCCCAGGACCGTGTGCAGACAGCTTTTGAATATCTCCAAAAAGGGAGACTCCACCACCTCTTTGGGCAACATGTGCCAGTGCTTGGTCACTCTTAGAGTGTAAATTTCTTCCTGATGTTCAGAGGGACGCTCCTGTGTTTCAGTTTGTGCCTGTTGCCTCTTGTCCTGTCACTGGAGCACCACTGAAAAGAACCTGTCTCTGTCTTCTTTGCACCCTCCCATTAGGTATTTATATGCTTTCATAAGATCCCCCCTGAGCCTCCTCTCCTCCGGGCTGAACAGTCCCAGGTCTCTCAGCCTCTCCTCATAGGAGAGATGCTCTGGTCCTTTAATCATCTTTGTGGCCCTTCGCTGGACTCTCACCAGTATGTCCATGTCTCTACTGAGGAGCCTAGAACTGGACACAGGACTCCAGGTGTGGCCTTACCAGTGCTGAGTAGAGGGGAAGAATCACCTCCCTTGACCAGCTAGCAATACTCCTCCTAATGCAGCCCAGGATGCCATTTGCCTTCTTTGCCGCATGGGCACATTGCTGGCTCATGTTCAACTTGATGTCCACCAGGACACCCCAGGTCCTTTTTTTGCAAGCTGCTTTCCAGCTGGGTGGCCCCCAGCCTGTCCTGGTGCAGGGAGTTGTTCCTCCCCAGGTGCAGGACTTGGCCCTTCTCCTTGTTGAACTTCATGATCTTCCTGTCAGCCCATTTCTCCAGCCTGTTGAGTTCCTTCTGAATGGCAGCATGACCTTCTGGCATATCAGCCACTCCTCCCAGTTTTGTGTCATCTGCGAACTTGCTGAGGGTACACTCTGCCCCATCATCCAGATCAATGATGGAGATGTTAAACAGGACTGGACCCAGTATTGTCCCCTGGGGTACATCACTAGTTACTGGCCTCCAACTAGACTTCATGCCACTGATCACCAGACTCTGGGCCCGACCGTTCAGCCAGTTTTCAATTCACCCAACTGTCTGCTCATCCAGCCCATGCATCTACAGCTTGTCTATGAGGATCTTATGGGAGACAGTGTCAAAGGCCATACTGAAGTCCCAGTAGATACTAGCCACTGCATCCACCATATCCACAATATCCACTGTGATGAGGTCATCACACAAGTGCCAGGGATTGTACAGCTGAAAAAGTGAGAACATCTGCCCTGCTTCCTCAATGAGGGGCTTTTGTGGGGAGGAGCAGGAAGCAACCATGGGAACTCTCCATGGCACAGCCTGCAACGAGTGCTCAGGGCTTCAGGGAGAGCTCCCTGTCTTGTCATCACTAACCCAAGCAAGTCAGGTAGCTCGTGAGCTCTCTCTCTGATGTATTGCACATTAATCACTCTGGACTCCTCAAACAGAGCTCGCAGTTGTGAACATTAAATCAACGTTTATCACATTGTTTATTTTCAAGGCAACTATTTTTTGGCAGGCTTGTGTGTAGTTGGTTGTACAGACAGATCCTGAAGGGGAAACAACGTCATGGAGCTGAGAGCCACTTTACTCACTTGTAAAGAAGAATTTCCTTTTCTCACTCATACCCTTCATTAGTGGTGAGCCCAGACCAGACAACTGAGAGTTGAAATTGAGGCCAGCTCACTCATGAGAACGGATAGTAAAAGAGGTAATGCGCACTGTGAGTAGGCCATAGTGGTCAGATTGCTAAGACCATATATTTTACCCACAGAGGATAAAAGTAATGTGTAGTCAGACCTACAGGCAAACATTTCCTCTTATGGAGGGAGGGTACAGACCCAGTACAAACCCTAGTGCTGTCATGATCTTCTTCAGTGACAGGAATAGTTTGTAAAAGAACTAGTATATCAAATCACATCTGAAGTAATTCTCACCTAATACCATCCATGGCGGGGAGGATAAGTGTCTGGTTCAGGTTGTCTCGTGATTTGTGAATACACATGTGAGCATGTGTATACGAATTTGTTGATCTAGCTAGCCTTTGCTATCTAAATGCTAGATAGATAAAAAGAAAGACTTGTATGGTTTCAGGTTTTAAAACCCTTCTCCCACTTTCTCTGCACATTTTTAGTCCCTGAGTCTCCCTCTCTTCCTCTCACTTTCTCTCAGATGTTTCTCCAGCTACCTGGTGATCAGTGTCAGTTAAATCTGAAATACAGTTTTCACTGCTATGCAAGTGGTGGAGAAGAGGAGAAGCTTGCAGCTGATTTACAAGAGCTCAGATGCTGGGGACTATACAGTGAGCTAAATTTGCTCTGTCAATAAAAATCTATCTAAGCATTACTTTCAAATAGGAAATAATTTCAGGTTTGAGGTTCATTGTTCCTGAAATGCAGATGAACACATGTCATTCTCTCCCCCTCCCGCCTCCACTCAGACCCAAAACTGGTATCAAAACTGGCAACTGTCTTTACTTTTTTTTTTGTTCTTCATTCATGAACAACATGGCTAACATTGACTCTGGGAGAGAAAAGAAGTGAAGACAGCAAATATCACATTTTGTCAAATGCACCCTCTCTACCTTCACATTTTGAAGTACTTTGGACCAGTTTCATTAGAAAGGGTAAATCCGTGAGCCCAGAGACCAAAAGGTAAGTCACCCCCCTGCCCTCCATCCTCTCCCCATCCACAGAGGAGTGGGACTGCAGATGTCAAGGGTGCAGGGTGCCCAGCACCATCCGACCGAGGAGGAAGCCGGCACTGCAGCAGCACAGGCAGAAGTGCTCATGCTTCTCGTGGTACTGTCAGACACCCAACCGCTCCAAACCCTGCTTTCCGTGGGAGCTCAGTGAGGTGGGGGACCACATCGCCTCCTGACAGAAACCCACCCCAGGCTCTGACAGCCTCTCTTGGCCCACGAGCAGTATGATGGAGGCCAGGCTGGTGGGACCATCCTGTCCCTGTGCCTTGTCCTCATGCTGGCAGCAGGAGTGCCTTGGCTGGTTTTGGCCACTGCACTGGGCCACAGAGCTAGCAGGCATCTCAGATCACCCACATCCAAAATCATTCAGGGCTGGTTCTCTCCCTCTCATACAGTAACTGGATTGATAGATTGAGATTTAATTAAAAATGATCAGCTACTGCAAGGACAGGCTTTTTCTTTTTTTTTTTTTTCTTTCCCCAGGCACTTGGTTTACATGTTTACTGTGCTAAAAACAGTTACGAGCAATCTGGATAGCCCTCTGTTAGCTGTGATGAAAACATTCTCCAGTATATCTGATGGTGCCTGCCACTGAAGAGGCCCAAGAAACACTGCAGCTAGATGAGGAATGAGCCTTGCTTTCTACAAATCATATGCTGAAGACCTGATGCTGGCTTTCACCTGGGGTCAGTGCTGTGGCATTGTCACTGGTAGGGACTCTGGCTTGTTCATGGCGAGGTCCCTTTGGTGATTCCTACAGCGACAACACAGGCGGTGATGCCCGTGGGCTGCACTGGGATACACCGTGTGCCCATCTACCCTCCACCACACCACTCACAGAGCTGGGGGAGACATGGATGTGGCTGGCACAGAGCTCGCCCTCAGGGCCTGATGCTCTTGGGGATGACTGCCACATTCAGCAGGAGGAATAACATAGCTCCTTATGATCCCTGGCCTTCGGTGAGCTCGAGCACACAAAAAAAAGCTTATACCCAAAATCTTTGCAGAAATATTACCCCGACAGGAGGCTGGGTCAGGACATGGTAGCAGCTCAGAGCTCTCAGGTCAGATGTGTCTCTGCCTCAGAAGTGACTGACCATTGCATCCCCTCTCGGGACACAGCTGAGCACCACTGCCCATTCAGCAGCAATGTGGTGCTACGGCCACAGCCAGCTCTCCTTCACCTCACTTCACTCTTCAGGGCACCTCACGGCACCTTTCTCCAGAAGCAGTTATACGAGCCCTTTCCCTGGCTGCAAAGCTGTTTTCTGCTCCCGCATGCTCATTCCCACGCCCACCCTGCAGTTCACCACCCTCCCTCTCGTGCCAGTCTGGGGCCATCTGCATGCCGGGTCAGTGTTAAAAAATCCTCAGTGCAGAGTTGTACTGAGCTTAGTGGTCAAAGGGGGCCACTCCTGCAAGCAGGGCTGGCAAACAGAAAATAAAGTTCATCTCTCCCTTTTGATGATAAAACGTCCGTGTATTACCAACTCACTGCTCCTGAAAGTCCTTCTGGTTTGCTCACAGACCTCTAGTGATAACGCAAAAATTGTCCTTCCTTCCTACCTCACACATGATATGAACATACATGCACATACACACACACAAATATAAACATTCAATTAATCTCATGGTTAGGATTTTTTTTTAGGTCCTAAGTGGGCTGTAGCGAGTCAGAACATTCCCAAAGCAAAGCTGCTTTATTACCAATTTTGAAAAAGCCCCTGTCCATCATTATCAAATATCCTAAATACCCGTGTTCAGCAGCATTCTGCTGGTACTTAGATTATGAGTCACTGGGTAATTTAGCCCTGTGAGGGAGATTGTAAGCTGTTCTCCCCCTGTCTTTTCCAGAGAGGAGATGCCAGTGGGGGACCTTCATTAATATTCACTGTAATGTACATCTGTTTGCCCCCTCAGCCACTGCATGAAAATACACAGGGAGAGGGGGAAGGGCAGAGGGAGAGCTTCAAAATGTTTGTAGCTAAGGCAGGAACCAGGGATGCACCCCGAGCTGTTCCTGTCAGTCTGACAGGGACGGCAAAAATTTACCATCTCTACAAGCCGTTCTTTGTGGCTTTATAAGCACTGAAGCATTTGAAATAAGAAAGGCACTAGCTCTGGCTGAGGAATAATAACGGAGCTCAGGTTGATAATGCTCCTCAACAGCTCAGTGTTAGGGCTGGATCTTGGGTGTGGATGCAAGTGACCCACTTAGGATTTTTTGTTGCTGTTGTTCAGAAAACCTCACCGTCTACCTTCTGTCCCATTGAGACTCAGCTACGACAGAGTCATACTTCATATTCATCTATAGGAACATCTGGCCCATGTCTAACATTTAATTTCCACACCATTAGAGTCAAACAATACGTGTACATCAGTAGATAATGTAATGCATTATCACGCAAGGCAGAGAGCAGCAATTTATTAGCCTAATTTAGAATAGCCTTCAGCAAAAAATAGTGCATCTTAATTCATGGATCTGAAAGAAATGACATATTTTCCTGTAAAATGCAAAGGTATGAACAGAGACATGCTTTTCCACAGTGGTGCATATATTATTTCTTTTTCTTGTAAATCTTTTGAAAGATGAAATATCAGTTCTCTGTTTAAAAAAAAAAGAAAAAAAGAGAAAAAGAAAAAAGGAAAAGTTCAAAACCAAGGTACATCCATAATAATACAAAAGGAGAGATCTTACCAAGGGGACAAAAGAGAAAAAGCTGCCCCAGAACACAAGCAAAAGTGACCTTTCCTTTACAGTGAAGTTGTGATCTGAATGAGAAGATCACTCAGACTTTCCATGCTCGTATTTGAACAAATCCAGGCTCCTCAAGTGCACATCAAGTATTTCCTCCTCTTTTTTATCCTTTTTTTAATCTGTCTTTTCCAATAAAGGACATTCCCTAGATAGGACCAAAAATATCAAAACAAATTAGAAGCCTTTGCCACCCTAGCAAAATGAGTCACTTTTCACAAGCCTTTGATTAAAGACCATAACTTCCTTCTAGGGGGAAATTAACTTTCCAAATGGCAGAGCAACATCAGGCTTAAGAGCCACCCGAAGTTCACTTCAGTTCTCTGAAGTGGGATGATTTTTCTCACTTTTGGTTAATAGATACATCATGGGCTCTGGCCATACCGCTCTGCTCCTCTCTCTAATGTGCCCGAAGTTTACAGCTGTCTGAAGCTAAGATTTGTGTTCAACATCATTTCTGTCTATACTTTTTTTTATTTGACATCAAAATGCCATTGAAAAAAATATGTAGGCAGGCGCCTTGGAGAAAAGTCTAACTCAATAAATCCTGAATTGTTTTTCCCACAGTGGAACAACTGTGCTAAGAGAACTGGGGGGCTGCCCTGCCCAGCCTGGGATACAGCCTGGAGGTGGGAGGGTGCCCACTCCCTCAGCAGCACTTTAGGAGAAAGCAGTATTATGTGGGCAGCTGAATCTGGCTGGCACGTGTCAGATGCTTTGAGAGCTTCTTGGGAGACTTAGGCAGGAGAACCCACAGTTCTGGATCTGATCAGTTTGAGCCCTGACGAAACCGAAACCGTGCAATATTTGAAGCGGAACTTTTAGATGACTAGGAAACCTTTAAGGTAAAAAAAAAAAAAAAAGCATGCATATCTCAAAAATCTGTGTCAGCCCCACCCTTGTTTGGCAGCACCTGAATGGGGATTCCCAAGATCTCAGCTGTGGGCTTTACCTCAGTGTCGTGGTTTAACCCCAGTCGGCAACTAAGCACCACGCAGCCGCTCGCTCACTGCCCCCACCCCAGTGGGATGGGGGAGAGAATTGGAAGGGTAAAAGTCAGAAAACTCGTGGGTTGAGATAAGAACAGTTTAATAATTGAAGTAAAATGAAATAGAATAGTAGTAGTAATAATAATATAATAATACAATAATAATATACAAAGCAACTGATACACGATACAATTGCTCACCACCCGCCGACCGATACCCAGCCCGTTCCCGAGCAGCGATCGCTGCCCCCCCGGCCAACTCCCCCAGTTTATATACTGAGCATGACGTCATACGGTATGGAATAGCCCTTTCGCTGGTCTGGGTCAGCTGTCCTGGTTGTGCCCCCTTCCAGCTTCTTGTGCACCTGGCAGAGCATAGGAAGCTGAAAAAAGTCCTTGACCAGTGTAAACTCTACTCCGCAAGAACCAAAACATCAGCATGTTATCAACATTATTCTCATTCTAAATCCAAAATACAGCACTCTACTAGCTACTAAGAAGAAAATTAACTCTATCCCAGCTGAAACCAGGACACTCAGACAACATGTAAATGAAAATCCCAAACAAAAGAAGCCTTACAGTTAGTTATTCTTTCAGCATCAAAGCCAGTTGTCTCCACTTCATCCCTATGAAGTGCTCCATTCAGTGGGCTTGCACAGAATAGCATAGGGGTGATAGGTCATAGGGAATTATAAACATTAAAATAGTGACACAACATTGCAATGTATGGAGAGAGAAAGTCAGCAGTCCCAGGTTCATATGGGAGCTCTTCTGGTCAGCCAGGGGCAGGACCTGCCTGAGCACCACCTAAAACATCACAGCTGTGCTGAGGCCGAGGGGCTGGGCTGGGAGGGGAAGGACTGGGCTGGGCTGGGCTGGGCTGGGCTGGGGAGGGCAAGGGAAGTGTTAGCTGTTCCCCTTTGGCTGCTGGCTGCTTTCTGAATGGTGTACAAGCACACTACAGTCAGGTCAAGTACAGTCTGGCGGTGTCTCCAGGAGAGCTGCAAGTGCCAAGGACAATGGAACTGTAGATACAGCCCCATGCAGAGCATCCCACAGCAAAACTGTGACAGGGCATGCCTGTCAGCAGTGGCAAGGGGAATTCTGGAGCTGAAGCTGAAAAATTGATGTGTTTGACCAAATTAAACAAGCCTTACTTCAACCAGGGAGACAATCTCCCTGCTTGGAGGAGGGCTGGTACTCTTGTACTTATAAAAATAGTCTGTTACTGACTTAAAACATGAACAGCAGCAAGAACAGGCAGGATCCAAGATCCAGGTGATCCAGCTCAGCAGTCAAATAGACCACTGCTCTTCTGAAAAGAAGAGAACTATAAAAGCAGAAGGTCTTGGAGTTTTAGAGTCACACTTGACACGTGTCAACTTGACACATGTCAAGAGAAAGAGAAAACCAATAAATCTTACACCAAACAAAAGTGATCTCATCCAGCTGGCTGGTGTACTGGAAGGCTTCATTTGGATGGTTTACTAATTGGCTACAATACAGCATCATGGCTTGGGGCAGGTGGGGTGGGGGGCAGGCTTAGTTTGTGTGTGAAAGAAGTGAAAGATGCCAGATTAGCAAAAGGTTTTGGCTCCCCATCTCAGCTGCAAAAGAAGGGGAGAGTCTTCTGTCAACCTGACCCCATGGATATTAAAGTGGCCTGGAATAAAGCTGGTATATCTTACCTGACCTTCTGTTTATCATCCCTTTACTAAGAGGCAGCTGGACACATTCTCCTGGCACAGTTACTACCCTCGTAAGGATGTAGCTTATGCTGAGATACCTGCATCTCTCTAGGAAGGAAATAAGACAAAGAAAAGGTGCTTGCATTAATGCTGCCTCAGGGCACCAGCAAGTTACGGGTTAGTGGGTTTTACAAGACTACTTACTATGCTATTCAATTAAAAAAAAGAGCAGTTACCATAGCAACACCCACATCTAATGGCTCTTATGCTACCTCTGAGATACAAAGCACCTTCTTACAGAGATACATTGACCAATACAGCATGTCGTGGGAAGTTTTATGCTTCCAGCAATGGTTTAAGGGGGAGAATGTGCGTTCCAATAACCAGACATATTTATATCCCCAGGTTGTAATATTAATTTATAACAAATTATTTTGGTTCCTTGATATCTCTTTTCTTCTCATTACCATTTCCTTTCTAATAGCACCTCCATTTTTTCTTTTCCTCCCCCCTGGATGGATGATATTTGATTAAGTACAGGATGAGATTTGCATATGGGAGCCCAGGGATATGTCCAGCAGTTAGGTGGGTCATATCTGTCTGTAGATCGCGTATCTAGGAAATGCTACCACTTTATCACAGTTGAGCAGTCATGGCCGAGTGGAAGCCAGGGGCTAGAAAGTGTTTGTGGAACACAGTCTGACACTATCGGTGGTAAAGGATGGCTTTACTGTCCTGGAAAGGGATGGAAGGCAACGTTTTTTGTTTCTCTTGCCCAGGAGGGACAAGTGGGAAGGTGAGGGGGTGGTGCATCTCCCCCAGGGGTGGAGAAGAGGGTGTGGAAGTCCTTTTCTTGTCCTTCATTACAGGCATGGTCAAATGGGAGAAAAGTTGCATGACCCCTTGAACATGGCAAGGGCCAAGCTAACATCCCCGCAGGCACGCCAGAGCTGGAGGGCCACTGTCAGAAATGTGAGGAAGAAAGAAGGGACAGCTGGGCCTCAGGATGTCCTCCTCACCCCTTGGCCCTCTCTGTGGACATTTTATTTCTTTGCAACATGTCACAGAGGGCACATGCACTGTTCGTGGAAGAGCAAGATACTGCAGGATGCTGTGTCCCCTGTCGCCAGCTGCTGCTTTAAATATATCCTTACAAAGTCACACATTGCTGGACCATCGTCACTTGGGCAGGCAGGACCGGCTCCTGCCCCATGGGGAGCTTGGAGGGGTGAGGGGCAGTGCAAGAGTCACAGAGCTTCTTACCTTCCCTGGGCAAAGCCCAGCTTGGGCTCTCTAGGTCTCACAGCTCGCCTGCCTCTTGAGCTCCCACCATGTTTCTGAAAAGTGGGGTCAAAGCTAACAATTAGTTTCCAGAAACAAAAAAAGAAAGCGAATCTTCAATAACCTCTGATTTTCAGTCTTCTAATTATCTAGCCAGCCCAGTAGGAGAAGAACAACATGTTTGTCCTTCCTACACCAAATATTCCTTGTAAATCTAAAAAAAAATTCCAGAAAAAACACTAATGATTTAAAGAACAAGATACATACAGATTAATCACAGTAATTACTATTTAGATATAGATTATCTGCATAAACACAGGACACTGCTACTTTGTTACTGCAGCATTGCTGAAAAATCTTTCATTCAAATTGCAAGACTGAGTGTCAGTTCCATGTTATTTCTCCATCAATGTAGGGCTCCATGTATTATTTGTGATGCTCCTAATTTTTAATTACCCCAAATTAAAACAATGGGATGATATATGGTGAGTGAAATCAAGCATATGTTAAAAACGTCTAAACAGTTTTACCTGGGAAAATGAACAGAAACATAAATTGCTTGTATTGCATATTTAAAAATTCAATAGCAAGCTAAAATTATCATTTGCATTAATGTATTCTGAAATATGAATTATTAAGTGATTCACATTGGCGCAACAAAAGCCAGTTTGGAGAACATAGCTTTAGCAGCCTTATCTTCCCAGTCCCCTCTAAATAGGGCTAAATATATAAAGGAGATTCTTCTAATTGGAAAAATGTATACACAACACCTGTATGAAAAAAACCCCTCCACATTTCCAAGCGGCTTTAAAAAAAACCCCTCTCAAACAAAAGAAATTCAAATATTCAATGCTATTCAAGTCTCCTGTCTTTTTCTCTCTTTCCTTTTTTAACCCGCTTTGTACTTTGCACTCCTGTAATTTTTTTATTTGCTTTAATCCCAGCCATCACTTGGTTTCTTTTCTTTTCTTTTTTTTTATCCCTTCATTCTTTAAATACAGTTCCATTCTTTAGAGGTCAAGGCAACGACCTGCCAGAGAGAAGCATGGCAAGCGCCTGCACCTGGGGTGCTGGGGGAGCAGCCAGGGGCGCAGAGGGGTGTGCGTGGAGCTGGCCCCCGGGCCTGCGGCAGCAGGTGGTGGGACGAGGAGGTTTCTCCACCCATGGGGCAGGAGCCCCGTCTTTCTGCTCTACACAGCAGCAGGGGGGCAGGAGGGAGTGTGCGGGATGGGGAGGCTGACAGCAAGCAGAAATATTATTCAGTGCTTCATCCAGCAAAATCTTAGTTTGCAGAGTAATACTTCCTCCTCTGCATTGTGTAAGAAGGGAGAAACCTGTCAGCAAGGTTTTCTGGGACAGGGGCTTGGACTTCATAACCCAGGATAGGGGACTTTTTTTTGGCCCCTGCCTTTTTGTTTTGGGCTGAGGAAATGAGATCCTGATGGATAGCAAGGCAAACAAGTGCTGGTTAAAGAGGAACAGTGCAGTGATGGAAAAGCAGCCCCAGATCGCTCTTGGACTCCTGTCCTTCTTCTGATGTGCTGAAGGTCAAGCAATGAATTTGTGGAAGAGCCAAAGTTACAGCCTGTATTCCCAGCGCTCTGCTTTCACTGTACAGGCTCAATTTCCCAGAACACTTCCCTAGCTCCAGTTAACTTCAGTGAGAGGACGGTTGCAAAATATCTTTGACTAATCAGGGTGAGATGCTGCTGCTTCTCAAAACAGTTTATTGGTCAGAAATGCCAGCTCTGGGATGCGTGTTGTACAGCCCAAGTTTGCAGACTTCCTCCTGCACTGAGACACAAAGCTCAGCATTTCTGAAATTTAATTCATACCATGCTATTACAGATATATTCTGACTCACTATTTCCATTTCTCTTATGTATTAGTAAAAAGGAACAAATGGTTGGGAAAAATTATCTCTGTAGCATTATTACTATAAAAATTCATTTCATATGCGAAGTGTTACACTGCTCTGGGAAAAGTGACACCAAAGGACTTATGTGTAATTATGTCTATGTGTTGTGCATATACAAACACACACACAGCGCCTGATGAGCTATGCTAATAAAGAGACAAAAAGTGGACGTGACATTTACTCAATACAATAAACATAGGTCAAAAAATAAGTTGCCATGGGATCATTAGGAGTACAGTTATGCATGAATAGCTCTACATGGCGAGCAGTCTTGCTAGTCCAGTATCTTGCTAGTCCACCACACAAGCATCCCAAGGAACCCTTGTTCCCAGGAATATTTTAATCCTAGTCTCCACTCATTAGAAATGAGTATAAACCTTGAAGTTGAAGAGTTTCTTTTGTTTTTGTCAAATTTGTTAACTGGCTGGATATTTTTGTTATCTCATTAGGTATAAGGTACTTTAAAAAAAAATCTGCTATGTTCTTGGCCCCTGAGATCTCCTGGAGCAGTGAATAGATTAGTTACATGCATGCAGGCGTAAGAAATCATCTGTCTTCCATTAGCTTTGAATTTTCCACTTTCCTATGTCTTTGAATTTCCCCATATTCTGGTACCAGAGTCCCATCACGCTCACTGGGAGAGGAGCAGGGAGGGCAGGAGATGCAGAACAAGTACCTGCTCATAGAAAGCTCCCATGTTTTTGCCTAGGAGATCCCAGCCCAAAGCGCAGCTCTCAAGCTTGCCCAATGAAGCCATGCTTTGTGCATGCCCTGGGTTGGTTGACCCAGGGAGACTGAACATCACTCAAAGTATGTGAAAATCAAAGTATGTGGAGATACTGCTCCATGTGAACTTCCAGGTGGCCAGGAAATGCTGACAGATGAACTGCAAGAGGAGTGTCTGCTCTGGCCCACTTTGCCCACACTTTCTTCAGACATCCATCTCACACTTTGCTGCTTTTCATGAGATGTGGTCCCTAGTCTGAAGTAAACATGGGTAAGGTGACCTGGCCTTACCTACCCCTGAAGATGCATTCCTAGGTAAACACACCGTCCCCTGAAGGGATGCTTCCAGTCACTGGTGGTTTAGAGCGGCCAGATCCCCCTGATTCTCCACACAGGACAGAACTGAGGCCAACAGTTCCCCCAAGCCACCCCATGCCTCATCTTTACCCGTATCAAACCATGGCTGGGGAAAGGGGTACCTCACCAGGAACCCCTGGGAGCTGAGCACCCTGCTTCACATTCCTTTTTGGCAAGATTTCCAACCTCCTACTGGCCCAGCAAGCCCAGGGTGGAAAAAGCCCCTTTTGGGCATCCCATAACTGGGTCTCAGGACCTCTCCCCTTGCATCTGCTGAGCCTCATGAACTGGGGCAGCAATTGCTGCTTGGGCCTCTTCCTGGAAACGGCTTGCTCCCACCTGCCGAGCTCAGCCGGGCAGTGGTGAGTCAGGGGCCACGCTTGCCCATTTCTCCACATTGTTTCACGTTCAGTTAAAAACAAAGCTGTCAGTAATTAACAAAACATGAGATATTTGAGAAACCAGATTTGCCAAGCTGCTATTTTAGCAAATCATAACGGTGTCGCTGCCAAAATCATCACTTCTCTTCTCCCCTCTGCTCCCCCCCTCTCCCCGGAATCAGTGGTGCGCTGTGAAATTGAAAAACTCTGTGTGCAGGAAGAAAGTGAGGTTCAAAGAGAGCTGTGGTTTTTCAGTTTGTTACACTACCAATGCAAAACACGACATAAAAAAATTAATGGCACTGTCTAAAAAATTCTCGCTTCTTTGAATTTTTCTTGCTGTCTGAGTAATAATAAGCAAGCTGGTCCTAATCAAACAAAGTAAGCACCTACCAAAGAGTTTTCTGAAAAAAATATCATTCTCTTCCTTTAAACAGAGGGAAATTCAGGCTGGCAGAATTGTAGTAATTCATGCAATGTGGTTTGTAGTCCAGGAGTATAGTACACAGCTCCAAGGGCCCAGTCCAGCACATTAGCTGCTGGACTGCAGTGTTGTCCCCGCCAGTGGATGAGCTTGGTTGCAGGATGGGCTCCCAACATCAGAAGTTATTACAGGCCTCATTCTGCACCACGCTTATTTAGTGGTTTAAGATGTGCATAACTCTTGTATCTCACAAACTGTAACTGGAACTGAGAGCTCTCACCCTCTCACCAGAGTTACTTAGTATTAGCCAAAACCCAATGAATCTCTATAAAACCTTCTTGCCTAGATGTGCATGTGTTTAAAGAAGCTACATAGTTACCAGACTTCAGGCTTGTTCTGAGTTCAACAGTGCTAGCAAATGACCTTGCTATTTCTAAGAAATTAGGCAGAAGTCAGGTACTGGACAGAATGAGACTCCTTAGGAGTTTTGTTACAGGGGCATAGCTGTATGAGGTCAGACATTAAATAGCGTGGAAAAAGCCATATTAAAAGCCTGAGTCAAGACCTGTTGGAGTCATCAGAAATTTTCTCTGACCTCTGTAGACACTGGATCAGGCTATGAAAGAATGTTATGATTTCACATGTCAGTATTTAAACTTTAGGACATCAAAGTTAGGCTATTTACACTGCCCCAAGGCATTTGGATTGCTAGCACTAAGGTTACTACTATTTTTCATATAAGCCAGTCTAATAGGAGACAGCTTCTTTTAGAAGCTGTATAATAAACCTTGAGCAATTAATTTAATACTGGGATGCTAATGTTAAACTCACTGATATAATTGATTAGCACATCTTTGTTGACTCGTGGTGACATTTTCTAAAGTGCTTAAACAGCTGAAGAATACAAACCAATTAAAAGGAATTTACGTCCCTTTGGAAAAAGGAGGCATTTTCAAAGGTGTCCAGTTTGGATACCCTTTTCCCACTAGAAATGAGGCAGAATTGAGTGTCAACTTTCTAAAACTAGTTTTGAAAATCACACCTTTAATTCTTTCTATGGACCATTTTTTTAGTATTTTTCCATCCCAATACATTTACGCAAGCACTGTCACTCCATCTTGCTCTTCTAACAGGTACTTTCACCAAACACACCAATACTGCAATACTCACGTAACCAAGATAACTCCTCCAGTGCTGCAGCATCACACTTCTCAACATGTGAGACGAGTCTATCCAGGGATTTGATGGAATTTCCTGGAGTGCTTTAGCTTCTCTCCAGTTTCTCACTCTCCTCTTGCTGGTTGTTTCTTATCACAGACAGTCCCTTAAAATTAAAATAGTCTGCTGCCGGCTGTGAGTGCATATGTAGACACAAAGTTGCCTTATTATTCCTAACAGTGACCCATCTCGGCTGAGAACTTTGCTGAGGATTTTTATTCCATTGTGTTCCTTCATGGGAGCTGTAGACGCTCAATGTACCTGATGCGCTGCTAGTATGGGCATTAGCTTTTACGATTACTCTGCCCTCTTCCTAGAGGCATTTGCATAATTATTTCATGCTAAGTAGAACAGCTTCATGTCTTGAGGAAGTTTCTTTGCACCATTTCCAACAGTGCACATGGGAGCACTAGATTTCCTTCTAACGTTCCTTCAAAATTGGGTCTCTCATATCCGAAGTTACTGGATACACGGTCACTTCTTCCCTCCCCTCCTCCCAGCACTAGCCCTCCAGTGCAAGTTAGGTATGCTCTGGTAGTGCCTGTTAGGTTGGGCATACCAGGTATTAAAGGCAGGGGAAACCCAGAGCTTGAGAAACCCACCAGAGCTTTGATGTGAGGTAGGTCTCTGAGCAGCTCAACAGTTACATGGCTTAAATGGTTTTGCAGGTCAGCACAAGCAGAAGGGTGGCCATTGGAGGGCTCTGGGTACCTCCACAGTTAGCAGGCAAGTAGAGGTTGTAATGAGAATGTCCATGGCGTTCAAACACTGAAGCTAGACTGTTCTCAGAGATGCTGTTCAGGCTGCTGCTGATCCACACCAAGATACTGCCTCTTCTAGCCCAGCCCCAGCTGTTTGACATGACTTGATGGCTACCACATCCATAGGACATCTCCAGGCTTATACTCCAACCCAGTTAAGGCTAAACAAGCTTGTTTTGATAGGATTTTTTTTTTTTTTTTAATACTTAGACTATTTTGGCCAGCTGGGGAGTGACAGTGATACTGGCAGATCTGAACTGGAAGGGGACAGGGAGGCAAATGTCTATAAGGAAGATGATAACTGATGAACAGCTGAGAACAGGCTGTATTTGATAATCCTTTAGTCCATATCAGCTGCAGCCAAAAGTGCTGTTTTAAATCTGATTACAACCTTTGTCTTCTAAAGAGCTCTGAGTCCCTTGGTGGATCTTAGCAGTTTCAAGAAATTATCTGCTATCTGCATATCCTACATTGCTGAGGTATACAAGTAAGATATTCCTTACTGCTCCTCCCTCAGACACTCTGGAGACATGAGACAGACGATTCCAGTCTGGATCCATTTCACTTCAATTATCCACTGTTTTTTTTGTAACATATTTTTTATTTAAATCAATCAAGAGGTTCCATTTAGCACGTTGCGTTTATCTTGGCATACACTTCACACATGCAGAAACTCTATATTAAGGCTTTCATACAGCCGTTAGCGAAAGAATCAGCCAAATGTATCCCTGGTGTAACTCTGCTGACTTCAGTGAAGTTGCACCGGGGTATCCCTGTTCTGTTGATTTGTCCCCTTTGTTCTCATTCCAAAAGACACAACCTAAGAAAATGTACGTTTGTATTTAGTTAATACAATGTATTCCCTGTATGATACACATGTAATCCCCTGCACTTTTCTTCATTGTCTGCTATACTGCTTGCTGGTTTATAGGAATGATTTTCATGTTTATATATCATTCTGGTTTTACAACAGATGTCATAACAACATAGATGTTGCAAGAACATGCAGCGGGAAGTCAGGAAACATTAAACTTTAAGTCACCATTTGCCCCGTGAACATAAGCCGACAACCCTGAAGTGAATCTGTTGGCACCAGCAAACGTAAGAGCAGCAGGAGCCACTTAGGTGATGAATTATGAGTGCCAGTCTCCAAGGATCAGTTCTTGGCCCTATTTCAATCTAAGGGTTAGAGCAACAGCATCAAAGAGGTGAGAAGAAGCAGATCGAAAACCAGCGTGTTGATCTGTTGTGAGAGGTGGGCAGGACTTCACCTGGCTTACAGTGCAGTGCGTTGCATTGCCTGGACTATCCTGTCATGGCTCCGTGTTTACTTCAACGGGTGTCAAGAGACGTACCTCTCTCTGCTGTATAAAAACCAGGTAAGCAGAGCACTGCCTACTACGAGGGTCAGTTCAGGAAGAATTAAAGCAGAGTGACTTCAGTCAAGGACGTGAGACTTGAGCAAGCTCCCTTACGAATTAATTTTTGCCTCTCTGCTATCAAACACTTTGATCAATGACATGGATGACAACATAACTGCATTTCGGACTAAGTCTACCCTGACAAAAAGAGTCAGTGGGAGTGATAAAGATCGCAGATCACCAGTCTGGAGCACTTGCTAAATTAGGCACAAGCGAATGACATGCCTGATGATACAGGCCAACAGAGAATTCCTCACACTGAAGGGGTGCACAGGCTAGCCTGACTGTCAGTGCCCAGAGGTGTGGTAGGTGACACAGTCGGTGGCATCTCAGGGTGGTGCGTCAGCCATTGCAGTGCTCAATTATATTGACAGAAAATACTGTTTCTCCTGCCACTCATGGGTCTCCTATGTATTTGGCATGATCTCTGCAGCACTGTGTCTGTTTCTGGGTGTCGAAGCACTATGAGCATTTAGAAAAGATCCACTCAGAGGAATGATGGGCTCGGGGCACATGGCTAGGGCACAGACCTGAAGGTGAGAGTGTGGTTAGCATGTCAAGGAAAAGGCGAAAGACTTAATCACCATCAAAACAGGCAGCAGAAACCTGATAATGTGTGGGCTTTTCAGTTTAGCAGATATACAACATTCTGTGGCTGGAAGTTGAAACCAGTCAAATTCAGAATAAAACTGACATGCAGATTTTCAACATTCAGGATAATTAACCAGTGGAATTATTTCCCAAGGGCTACAACAGAGTATACATCATTGGACAACTTTTCAATCAATCAAGGGAGAATGTGGGTTTGGGTTTTTTCTCCCAAACAAATATTCTCTAATTCAAGGAGGAGTTAATTGAGGCCAGTACAGCAGTCTGCACAATACAGCAGATCACATTAAATGTAACCCTCGATGTTCTGGGCATCTTTTACTGGGCATAGAGGCCCAAAAGCAGGATTGTACACATATAAAAATAGTCTTATTTATTGCTAACACACACAGCAGTGGGCCAGGACTAACATTATTAGGCTAAGCATTCATATGCTCAGTATCCACAGGGCAGTCACCTTGCGAGTCTCTGCTGGCCAAGGTGCTGTCAGTCAAGAAGAGACGTGTCGACCTCTGTTTCTCCTTAGAACAGGCTGATCCTCAGTCCTGTTGATGCACTGCCTTCCTTCTCTCTGCCTCTTCTCATAGGGTTTTTAGACCTTGTCAAGTCAATGATGGTTTTCTGCTTTTTTCCCCTGCTGAATCTCTGATGATTTTACTTCTCTGCTTCAAACTGTTACTAACTGGTACTGACTCAACAAGCTCATCTCTGTGGTCCCTCTTTGTTTCTGCCTTCTTGCCTTGCACGGCTTAGTTGCTTATAAAAATCTCTCACCTCCAGATTAAAGTGGGATTGACAGCTCAGCTCATCTCCATGAAAACTGATCCCTGAGTCACATAAATGGTTCCAGTGGTACCTTTTGATTTTACAGTGAACAAACATACAAGGACCCTAGCTGCTCCAAGACTTCCCCTCACAAGTTGCATCCCATGCGAACATGTATCTTAATGAAAAGTGTCCGCTCAGCCTGCTTATGCATGAGGGTTGCAGGCATACCCAAAGAGACAGAAGGAATGGTTCCCACCTTATTTACCTCCATGTAACGTAAACCATGACTATGGAAAGCTGGAAAATCAGTAATTAAAACCCCATTCTGCTGCTGTACACAAATACTGAGGGGTATGTATGAGGCATGTGCTTTAGACCTCATAGAGGCAAACGAAACTGTTAGATAAATAGACAGTAAGTATTGTTGTGCTCTTATGTTTCACATTTCATATCTTTCTGGATAACTCTTCAGAGAACCCAAAGGCACGGCTGTGGCTGGGGATAAAGTATGTGCCAAAGTTCAAACATCTACACCAATTCTCTAAGGTGTTAGAGTTGCTTAAAAGCCATAACAAAAAGAGTGCATTTTTTCCCCATTCTCTATAATGCAAAACTTAATTACAAACCAAAATCCAGCAACTTCACTCTGGGTCTTTCAAGGGATATATAACATTTTGGGCAAAATGTTGACAGAATGATAAATATTCTGCAAATGCCCCATGGAATAAAAGTATTTTAACTATGGGAGTCTCCAGAATGTAAAGCAAAGGGTTTTCTAGCCCTGATAACAAGTGGTAGCATAGTCAGTCCTTAATGTCCTGCTTCATAAGCCTCTGTAGCATGCCACTGTCCTGTGAGCTACACAGAACTGTGGATGCATCCCACTCAAAACTGCTATTGCAAGTAGAGGGAAAAAACTTCCTTCAGCTTTAGTGCAAGCCTTTTTTGGTGGATAGGCAAGTAATGCTTGTTCTGGCTGTAGTATCTCTTAAATGTTATCTATCGCAGTGCCTGGAAACTCCGCTAATGGCTGTGTGTGAAGCTGTGACAGATGGATTACAAAGATAGATAACACTGGACATTTTTATGTATTTGTAACCCGATCAAAAATATTTCATTTTTATGCTCATTGATAACTTCAAAGAATAAAACAACAGGGAAAAAAAAAACCCAAACAACAAAACACTACCAGAGATGCAAAAGAATCTGAGAGGACAATGAAATTAATTATACACTCATCTACATCACCTTGAAGTAAGATTCAAGTGAAGTTTCAGCAAGAATCATACTTGGGGCTTGAGTGCCAGTCACACCACCATGTACTGCTACTATGTAGAGCTAAGTGATTTTTCTTTTTTTTTACACAAAGCTCAAGGCAGATGAGATGAAGCAAATTCATCGCTTTTGCATTGCCTTGAGTTTGACCGCTCTGGTGGAACCGCTGCACATCTACAGCCCACGAGACCGCACCCTGCCACCCCGCTTTGCTGTTAACATGTTGCTGTCTGCAGGACTGCCCGTACTCTTCCAGAAAGTTAGGGTACACTGCTAAGAGCTCTCCAAAAGCTCCCTGTGGGAACCTGCTTCAGTGGGAAGTGACATGCTTTCAGTCTGGCTCACAAGGGATATCCCACCTGATGAATTTGGCTAAAGTTAAAACTCACTAATCTGAATGCTGCTTCACATCTTCATGCTTATGAGACAAGTACCTCTTCTTCCTTCAGTTTGTGGAAAAGAAATGCAACTCATCTCTTCTTCCCTGTCTCCTCACCCGAAGAGCATCAGTACCAGCATGGTTCTCAGAAATTTGTAAACATTTTTTGTCTTTCTTCCTTTTTCAAAGAGTCAGGAAGATTACAGGGTAACTGTTCTCCAAGCAGTATGCTACTTCTGCTCCTAACAGAAACAATACAGGGCAGATCTGTACAAACAGTTTGTTGGGTTTGCTTTAAATTAAAGCAATTACATTCTGGGAGAGACTGTTTCAATCTGGATGTTGAGGCAATGTTTGGGTTGTTTCTTATTTAAAAGTGCTCATCTATTCTCAGTCACGGTAGAGACTAAGCACAGCATTACCTAGGTGTCTGCCTGGGGTGTGTATGTGTGTGTATGTATGCGTCCTATTTTTGAGCTATTTTAACTTACGCTTCATATTCTAGTGCTTTCTGATAAGTAGAGTTTATGTCAGAATAATTGGCCTGAGGATTTTTCTTTCCAGTCCAGTACATTTCTGAGGTACAGCTACATGGGAGATAATGGAAATGCCTCTAGAGTATCTGTCTGACAAGGGAAATAGCAAGAGTAAGGAGTGAACACAAAACAGGGACCTTGTCAAAGAGTGTGCAAGTGAATCTGCCCAATCAGTCACTGTGGGTGACGTATCTGAACAAATTGAAGCTGACACAATGGTCAATTTGACTGGGGAAAGTATAATTTTGGATTAGGGTGAACACCTTTAATCTGTCAATTGTGGCAGTCTTAAACCTGTAATTGAAAGAGCACAGCACTGCTTTACTCCAGATGTCAGTCAAACCCATTCACCCTCTTCTGATCACTTATCAGTTTGCAGTCTCTTCTGCATTTACTTATTAGACTCCTATTTATTTCCTCTTTTAGACAAAATTCTTTGCTCCACTTTAATAAAATCTCAATCTAATAAGGACAGCCCTTCAAATAACACTTGGATTCACCTGATTTTCAGGCAGATGGTATTCAGGGCACAGGAAACAACAAAACAGAGTATCACCATGTGTTTAATTTTAGCTCTCACTCCCTGAATTGCTGTTTCAACCCTAAACCACTATCTTATTTTTAGTCTGTTTGTGTGCCTGAATAGTGTCGGCCCAGCCACTCTAGAACTGCAGTCATGCCTCTCTAGTGTAATTCACAATGGGGTATTTCTGCTCTGGTAGCACCACTCCCAGAAGATGGCTGAGTTTCCAGCCCAAATTACTTCTCCCTCCTGTCCCAGTCTGGGACAGGTAAGTGAATGATTTCCATAGGCATCTTACCCACAGACCCGTCCGTGAAATTACAGACCAAGGATACTGACGCATGGGATGCAAGGATCTCTTAACAGCTTCAGGAGAAGAATTACCCCATCCCCACCCACTTGCAGGGGGATGGCTCTATGATTTATCAAGGGAAATGGTCCACATGCTGCTCACAATCTCCTGAGACTTTTACCCCAACATCACCTCTTCCAATGTTTAGATTAAAGCAACATGAAATGGAGAATAAAATTAGCCTGACCTTGCAGTAAAAAACCATAACAGAATAACTTGCTATGTGAGAGGCCCTCCAGTTCTATTCAGCATCTCAGGCAAATTCAAGACGAGAGTTTCCTTATCTTTGCTCATGCTGCAGGTGAGCCATGCCCCATGCTAATATTCTTCTCTGAATACTGAACCTGACATTCTCCACAGCATTTTGAATTCTAGCCTCTTTAATTTTATGGTCATCACAGATACAGCTGTTTTAAATGTTTGCTGAGCCCCTTGTGTTGCAGCTCTAGAGGCAAAAGGAGAGAGAAACCTCTTGTTATTCTTAACAGCAATCTTGTCTTTGGGAGGCAGGCCACAGGGAAGAGAGAAGCAGATTCCCATCCCCTGGTAGGAGAAAATGAAGCAAAGGATGAAAGCAGCTAAGCAAACTTGTTTCTTCAGCATGTGAGGTTGAAATAAACAGGCAAAGAAGCATCCCACCCTCCAGAGCTTCTCAAGAGTAAATCATCCAAACTATTAGTTATCCATCCTCTACTCTGTCATTATTCTCTGCCTGTCAGCTCCTTGTAGGGGCTGTCTGTTCCATCCGTTTTGTGTTATTATGGTTGCCATGCTCTCCTCTCAGCAGCTCCTATCAGTTATAATGAAACAGTGAGGGGAAAAAAAAACCCTCCTTGGGCTCCCAAATTACCAGGAATTAAAGGAACAACAACAAAATTGTTTAAACACCACTCCCCCCGCAACCAATAAACAGAATAAAAGGAAAACCAAAAAGAGAGAGTGAGAGAATTTTGCAATCTGTATATGATTTCTGCTTCTGGGATTGCATACGTCATTAAGATTTATAGGTCAGTCCAGAGCTTAAATAACAGATGTTTTCTCATTATTTATCTTCCTGGCTAAGGCACAAGATTCCTTTTTAAGGAAATCTGCATAACACATGCAATGAAAATAGACCAGGTCCTAAGATCAGCCTGTCTAGCCAGCTCATAAAGGCTGAGCTGAAACACCCATCAAAGAGAAGTTTCATTTCACCCTTCCATGACAGGAAGAAATGTGCTTGCTAGGGTCTGATCCTGAAAATTTCAAATAACAACCTGAATTTCACCTCTTGTCTGGCTGTCCTCTGACTATAGTTATGAACATTTGAAGAGCTTCTTGTATGAACAGTCAGCTGGCTAGCAGGCTTCAGCTTCTGCACCCCATCCCAAGACCTGGGTTTTTGAGCTTTAATCAAAAGATAGCACAGCAAGTACTACTCTGAATAACATCACTGCTATACATGTTATTTGTAAAGCACAACCTGTTATTACTACGCTGCAGTTGCCCAAACTGACCAAAGTGATGTCACCTCTACAGGCATCTCTCCTCATAAGAGCCCTTCTGGGCTGTTTACATAGGTAGCCACAGAACTGAAACCACTTTCAAGGATCCACTTTTCTAATCATTGCACCCCTTTGTGTGCAAATCAGTGGCCACTTTCTTTCAAGCTGCTTGCAGGCTATTTGCACATGCCAAATGTGGAGGTGGAAGGGAAAAATCAAACCAAACAAAATATCTCAACAACTTGAATTCTGAACTTTCTTCTTATGTTCCTTACACCAGAAACACCTTCTGATTCAGAACTACAGAATATCCTTCCTATCCTGTAACATACTTCCAAAACATACGAGTTGTACACATTTATAACCTACACAACTTTTGCATATGCTGTTTGGTCTCTCTTGTCAGTGTAATTGGGCTGAATAGGGATCCCACATGTTCCCAAGCCAGCTGGGTCTGGGTCTGACCTTGGAAGTGTTTCTAACTCTAGAACCGCAGGATGGCTTGTATGTGAAGATCCCCTTTCTGGCTGCTCTTCCCTGAGTGCAGGTCTCTGCAGTTCTCCTGCTCCAGGCCTTACAAGCACTGCTGAGATCACTCATGCCTGAACAACCTACTCAAACCCATACACCTCCAGGGTGATAGATTCGCTTTAGAATCAAAAGTAATTAAGAGAAAAAGGAACACAGATTTGCACAGCAACCTCACTCTCAAACCACACAAGCGTTACAGCTCTTCAAGTAAAGCATCAAAAGCCTTCATAATCCCCTGCAGTGCCAACAGCATCTTCTTGGGAGTCTATGGGACCTCCTTGCCTCTGCAGATATTGAGTTATGGAATGAAAGAAACCTTATCCCTTTTCCTGAGATCTCAGTTTCTTACTGAGCTGCCCTGCTTCTCGGCATCTTCAGGCAATTAAAGCCCAAACCCCACTGCAGATGAACTGGAACAACCAGTTCCCTTGAGCCTGCCTGCCCTCTTTAGCAAATCTTTTGCTCTGAGAAATACCACTGCTGACCCCAGAGCAGCTGTGATGGTGAGGTGCCATGTGAGATTTTAACTATAAGCTCTGCTCTGCACAAGTGTTGTGTAAGCATCACTCCTCCTGATATACCTCTGTACTCAAGGACACTGTTCATTTACTGCTGGTCCAGAGTTTCAGAGCACTGAAGTCACGGCACCTACCCACTCCCTCAGCTAGATCACAGACAACAGTAACTGCGCAGGAAATATGAGAACCCTCTATTTCATAAATAACTACAGGCCTGTCAGTCTGACCTCAGTGCTGGGGAAGGTTACAGAGCAGATCATCTTGAGTGCCATTACGCGGCATGTGCGGGACAACCGGGGGATCAGGCCCGGTCGGCATGGGTTTATGAAAGGCAGGTCCTACTTGATTAACCTCATCTCCTTCTATGACAAGGTGACCCGCTTAGTGGATGAGGGAAAGGCTGTGGATGTTGTCTACCTAGACTTTAGTGAAGCCTTTGACACCATTTCCACAACGTTCTCCTGGAGATGCTGACTGCTTATGGCTTGGACAGGCATACTCTTCGCTGGGTAAAAAAACGGCTGGATGTCTGGGCCCAAAGAGTGGTGGTGAATGGAGTTAAATTCAGTTGGTGGCCGGTCACAAGTGCTGTTCCCCAGGGCTCAGTACTGGGGCCAGTTCTGTTTAACATCTTTATTAATGATCTGGATGAGGGGATTGAATGCACCCCTGGTAAGTTTGCAGATGACACCAAGTTGGATGGAAGTGTTGATCTACTGGAGGATAGGAAGGCTCTACAGAGGGATGTGGACAGGCTGGATCGATGGGCCAAGGCCAACTATGTGAGGTTCAACAAGGCTCAGTGCCGGGTCCTGCACTTGGGTCACAACAGCCCCATGCAATTCTACAAGCTTGGGGAAGAGTGGCTGGAGAGCTGCCTGGTGGAAAAAGACCTGGGGGTGTTGGTTGACAGCCACCTGAATACGAGCTAGCCGTGTGCCCAGGTGGCCAAGAAGGCCAATAGCATCCTGGCTTGTATCAGAAATAGTGCGGCCAGCAGGATAGGGAAGTGATTGTCCCCCCCTATACTTGGCACTGGTGAGGCCGCACCTCAAATCCTGTGTTCAGTTTTGGGCCCCTCACTACAAGAAGGACATTGAGGTGCTGGAGTGTTTCCAAAGGAGGGCAATGACGCTGGTGAAGGGTCTAGAGCACAAGTCTTATGAGGAGTGGCTGAGGGAGCTGGGGTTGTTTAGTCTGGAGGAAAGGAGGCTGAGGGGAGACCTTATTGCTCACTACAACTACCTGAAAGGAGGTTGTAATGAGGTGGGGGTTGGTCTCTTCTCCCAGGTAACAAGTGATAGGACAAGAGGAAATGGCCTCAAGTTGCACCAGGGGAGGTTTAGATTGGATATTAGGAAAAAATTCTTCACCCAAAGGGTAGTCAAGCATTGGAACAGGCTGCCCAGGGAAGTGGTTGAGTCCTCATCCCTGGAGGTATTTAAAAGACATGTAGATGTAGCACTTAGGGACATGGTTTAGTGGTGGACTTGGCAGTGTTAGGTCAATGGTTGAACTCAAGGATCTTAAAGGTCTTTTCCAACCTAAATGATTCTATGATTCAGCACTGTCACCAACAAGGTGTCATCCCACAGGACCTGAGCATGGTGGTCAGAGCTGGGGGAGGGATGGTAACATGGTCCATCAACAGCTTCAGACACAGCAAGTATTGAATCAGGTCCAGGGATCCTCCAGGGGCTTCAGTCAGGTTCGAAAGACACAGGACGAAAGAATGGAGTGGAAAAAAACTACAACATGCATCTGAGAGGGCCATCCAGAAAACAAGCCACCTATAAGATAGGTCCACGGTCCATTCAGGAGACAGCGCCAGGGACAGCACTAGAGACAGGCACACCTGTTTCCCAACGTATTTAGCACTAGTGCAGCCTCACATTGAGTACTGTGTGCAGTTCTGGGCCCCACAATTTCAAAAGGATGTTAAGGTCCTTGAATGCATCCAGACAAGGGCAACAAAGCTGGGGAATGGGCTGAAAGGCATGTTCTGTGAGGAGCAGCTGAGGACACTGGGTTTGTCTAGTTTGGAGAGAAGGCTGAGGGGCAACCTCATTGCTCTCTCCAGCTTCCTTCGGAGGGGAAGAGGAGAGGGAAGTGCTGATCTCTTCTCCCTGGGATCCTGTGCCAGGACATGTGGGAATGGCTCAAAGCTGCATCCCTCTGGGAAGGTTCAGATTTAACAGTAGGAAACATGTCTTTACCAAGAGGGTGCTCAAACACTGGAACAGGATTCCTGGAGAGGTGGTCGACGCCCCAAGCCTGTCAGCGTTGAAGAGGCATTTGCACAACGTCCTTAATAACACGCTTTAACTTCTAGTCAGCCCTGAAGTGGTCAGGCAGTTGGACTCGATGATTCTTGTAGGTACCTTCCAACTCCACTCAACTCTTCTCTAGTCTGCTCTTCTCCTCCTTCTTTCCCTACCAGTACATGCTGAGGAAGTCTCTGATGACATTTCTTCCCAGCCCTGCACTAGCAGAAGGGATTGAATGGGTAACCATGTCCCATCCTAGGCACTGGCTCTGTCACTTTGTGGGAAGGAGGCATGTACTTTCTGATGAGGGTGAGAGCTGTGGATCATCTCAAGCACCACCTGAACAAATTTGCAAAAAGCATGTGGGAAATGTGGTTTTTGGAAAGTCTTCTATCTTCATCCAGTTTAGCTGGGTTTGCACAGGATGGCAAAAAACCACATCTCTGACACTAGCGAGGCTCAAAGATCAAGCCCTCAGTCTGAAACAGGAAGTGCTCTGCAACTAAATGCTTGCAAACCTTTTTGATGTGAGCAATACCTGTTCATTTCCCTGTGGATTTTTTTTTCCCCTGGAGTCATTTTTAGAAATGCCTGAGCTGTTTCCCTTGGAAAATCATGCTAAAAGAGCCAGAGAACAACAGCACTCTAACAGAGCGACGGTCCATCTGGCCTAATACTCTGTCTCCAAAGTGGCCAACCACAAAGGTCTAAAGGAGAGGATATGAGCAGTGCAGGCCTACTTCTGCCAGGGTCCCAGGGGTGCCCATAGGCCTCAATGGCTGGGACTGGCCTCCCCTGGGACCCCCACCCAAACCATCTCCTGCCAGGGACCCAGGGGACACGGTGTCTCAGCTCAGCCCAGGGCCTTCAGTCCCTGCCTGAGCCATGTTGTAGCTGTGTCCGCCTCTGCTCCTCTCTCCTGGATGGGCCTGGGACCTGCACTGCAAAGAGCTGCTTTCCTGTATGGAGCCCTCAAACCTAGGTCATAGCTTCTTGTGTAGAACTCCAGGCATAACATAGCATAACCATTCCATTCTATTCTATTCCATTCTATTCCCTGCGGTCACCATGAGACTGTTATTTGCCTGAAATGCCAGGGTGGTTTCAGCTCCAAAACCACTTTTGGGGCGCAAATCAGAAAGGTTACAAGTGGAAACAGGATTTTAGGTTTAGATTTTATTTTATGTAATTTTATGTCATTTTTTGTTATTTTATGTTATTTTTCTGAATCTGTTTCAGAGCTGATGCTCACAAGCATTAACACAATGCACATGTGTAGCCAGGAGCAGGCTGATGCAGTCTTCAGTTTGCCTTGAAAAAACATCCCTTGCAGTCTGGCAAAGGCAAGTCACAGAGCTACAGAAAGTAGCAGCAGGAATACACGCCAAGCAGTCCCTGTTTCCTGAAGAAGGAGAACTTGAAGAATGAGGATCAGGACCAACCACACACAAAAGGAGAAGAGGTGCGTGGTACCATGGGGCATTTTCCAAAGTAGGACATGTATCGATGACAAGCACACGTTCTGCCTTCCAAAACTTGCTCTGCTGTGCTTCTTGGCCAGTGATGCAGGAAAAGCACTCTCGTGCCTGCCCCACGCTTGTATTGCATGCAGGGAGAGCTGAAAAGTGGCAGCTCCGGATGGTGCAGCAAGCCTGGAGCCCTTCCAAGCACAGCCTGTTTTGCACAAGCAAGAACCCCTGGGGAAATGGAGCCAAGGGAAAGCAGAGCTCGCTCCCACTCCAGACTTGCAATAGGAAAGAGAGTCTGAGAGAGCCAGGGCACAAGCAGTGCCTTGGAGGTGCAAGAGCAGCAGGCAAGAAGCAAGACGAAATGGCCCAGAGGAGCCCTGACAAGGGGCTGTGCTCAATGCTACAGAGGACAAGAAGCAACCCCAGGGGGCCACCGTGGGGGCCTGCCCTGGGACTCTAGAAAGCTTCCTCCCCCCAGATGCAGGGCACGAGGGCCACCTTCATGGAGCAGGAGCAGCAGGCACCTGGCCAAAGTGGCCCAAAGGATCCCTGGCAAGAGGCTGTGCTCAGTGCTGCAGAGGAAGGCAAAAATCCCCTGGGGACACTTGCTAGCCCACCTTGGGGGAAAAAAAGCCTTCCTCCCCCCAGCTGCAGGGCACAAGAGGCCGTCTTCGTGGTGCATGAGCAGCAGGCAGTAACCAGGCCAAAATGGAGCAAGGGAGCCCTGCCCTGACAAGTGGTCATGCTCAATACTGCAGAGGAAGGCAAAAAACCCCCGGGGACCAGTGCCAATCTGCCCCAGGGGAAAATTCCTTCCTGACCCCAGAACCGGCGATCGGCTAGTCCCTGAGCATGTGAGCAAGACCTGCCTCCTTGTTCCACAGGCTGCTCACGCCTCCCAGGAGATGCCCAACCCCTATTCTCCCTCACCCTGGAGCCATCTCAGGGGCTTCCCAGAGTGGGCAAATGCCCCTGGCCTGATCCACCCTGGGGGCAAGAATCCTTCCTGCACCTGGCTGGACACCAGTGGGTGCTCCACAGGACTGGGAGCCCTGGCAACATCTCTGCATCCCATTTCTTACGGCTGCTGCCACTGGCTCCACAGGGGATGAGGACAGTGAGCTCTGCAGTGCTCCTCAAGAAGACATTCTCTTGCTCTGGCCACTGCTCTCCAGCTGAAAAGGCCAGAGAGCCTTGGGCACCTCCAGCTGTTGCTGCTGCTTCTCGTCTCCAGCAGCCTCATCCAGCCTCTGGTCTTCCTTCCTCAGCCCCCTCCAAGTAATTCTGCTGGCTCCTCAAGGACTTCGTCTCGGATGTCTGCGGGCTGTCCCCAGGCCAGCTCTGGCAGCAGAACACGGGAGGATGCTCCCTTTTATCCTGCCCCGGGGCATTGTGACTGCTGCGTTGCCAGGTGGTGGCACTGTGCCATGGGGGTGACTGGGCCCCCCATGAGCAGCCCCACCCACCACCCCTCTGCCCAGCATCCTTCAGAGGGGAAGAGGAGAGGGAGGTGCTGATCTCTTCTCCCTGGGATCCCGTGCCAGGACATGTGGGAATGGCTCAAAGCTGCGTCCCTCTGGGGACGTCTGTATTTGACAGTAGGAAACATTTCTTTACCAAGAGGGTGCTCAAACACTGGAATCAGGCTTCCTGGAGAGGTGGTCGATGCCCCAAGCCTGTCAGTGTTGAAGAGGCATTTGGACAACACCCTTAATACCACGCTTTAACTTCTAGTCAGCCCTGAAGTGGTCAGGCAGTTAGACTCGATGATTCTTGTAGGTACCTTCCAACTCCACTCAACTCTCTTATTCCATTCCACCTACAACACAGCTCAAACAGAGATGGAGGCCCAGGCCTGAGCTGAAACGGGGCTCTTGCATCCATGGGAGGGGGTGTTAGTGGAGGCCCCAGGTTAGGCTGGTCATGACCATTGAGGCCTATTAGCGCCCTCACAGCCCTGACATCCATTATGGGGAATTGACCTGTCTACCTTTAGGTAACCCAGTGAGGCACCTCAGCTAGGATGACCTCTCTACATCACCCATGGGAAATATTCAGATTCACTTGGACAATATAGTGTGAATTTGCTTAGATTAGCTAGATGGTGTGACTATCCCACTGCAGGTCTCACTACCTGACCCTCTCTGGGGAAGTATGATAGTTCTTCTGTTCTTGGGGCCCTCATGCTCTGCAGGATTTTGCTCTAGGTAGACTGCACTATCACTTTAATCCTGCAGATCCCAAAGTTTTCTCAGTTTTTCTCAAAACAAGTCACCCTCTGATTCTTGTCTTTAATCACTTTCCTATGTATCTGCATAGTAGCTCAATGAACTGTCTGTAGGGTCAGTCTATCCAAGCTCTGTTCCACTATGTCCATGAGGAAGTAAAGAAAATGCATTTAAAAACCGTAGAGTCAGTGCTGTGTGCTAACTGCCCATGTCCCTTGGAAAATATTTGCACTGTTATTGACATGAAAGTTCTCTTAGTAATTTGTATGCTGCTTTTAGCTCTTCAGGATTCCTTCCCTCTTTGGTTTCCCTAAAGAAATGTGCTGTACAGGCTAATATGAGCGTTCAGCTGAGCTCCAGTCCAGTACTTTTCTGTATTAGGCGAAAATGTTGTTTTCATTAACAATCTTTAATGCTTTTTTAAAAAAAAAAATCCCTGCAACTGAAACTCTTTCTCATGAAGTCCACATTGCATAAACAGTTGCCCCAGGTCCTGGGAAAAACAGCCAGTCCACACATGGACTGCACCACAAAAGCAATAACTCATAGTGGTCAGGCCAGGGCAGAACAAGGACGTGCTCACTTTAAGGGACAGATGGTATCTATTTAGCTAAACATTCTTCCACTAAGGCTGTTTTAATACCCAGATCATTTTTATCAGCTTCTTATCACATTTGGGAGCCCAGCATGCTTCTGATGGAGGCTGTGTAAGTGCTTCCCAGAGAGTGCTGTAGTTTCAGGGTTCAAGGCAACATATCAGCCTGAAGAGGAGGTGTGTGGATGTGGAGGGGGGGGAATAAAAACAACCCCATGCCATGTTTGCTGATTTTGAAATGTTCTTGGATGGATTTCCAGGTAGAATATAGATACAAGAACGTGGGAGGCCTCCTTCATCCATACTCAGTTTTGCTATATGTTCAGGGCCAGACTGTGAGCCTTTAACTCATCTATATCTGTGCACTGTTTTGTAGGCTGACATGAAGGAGGTCTGCCAGTGCTCTGAACAACTCAGAGATGCCTCACTGGCACCTGTAGCATGGTATTAAGCCCAAGCTATCCTGGCTCACATCTGACTGCAAAATTCAGTGTAGACATGCAACTTAGCCTGGCACCCACTCCTAGGAATGCTTCCCTTCCCAGATGCTTCTGTTGTGAGGACAAGGTGTTACTCATCCTCACTATGCATATCACAGTGTGCCTTACTGTTAGACTGTCAGGCAGAGCTGTCATCTGAAACCTCCAGTGCAGTGAGGCGATACAGCCCTGTGTCAGTCCTCTTGAACTGTGAAAGTACCACATGCAAAACTATTAGCATGACATCTGCACAGTGTAGCATGCACCAAAGCACCTTGATATAGAGAATGGGAGGGTGTTCAGAGAGAGCAAAGTGTGGGACACCTATGAAAGGCAAAGAAAAGCGTCTCTCTCTCTCTCTTTTTCTTTCTTCGGCAGGGAACTGGCTCACACAGTACTACAATAACTAGTACTGGCAGACTGCCCAGCATCACTGTACTCTGGTTGTAAGTGAACTATGAGGCTCAAGCAATCTTCTGGGAAAAGTTCACACCAAATGTATTGTATGTTATGTTTTCTCCTCATTGTATTTTTTTTTTCCCAAACCAGTCTATTATATTCCTTCCCTGTTGCATTATGGATTTCTTTAAGATCCCCAGGAGCTGCCCTTTTAAAAACCAAACACTGACTAATCGAATCGATCTGTTTTTTAAAGTAACAGAGATAAACTAGCAAACCTCCTCTCAGAGACAGCCCTCAGAATACAACCAGAGCACAACTCATTAAATGGTGGGGTTTTCTGTTGAGAATCTGTTTGCTTGGTGTTTTCCTCAGATAAAACCAAGAAGTTAAGTGAGAGAAGGAAGCGCGTTATTAAAACACTATCATTACTTATACAATGTATGCCTTCCATGGAGTGAAAGCCAAAGCAGAGCAGACTTTACAATAGTAGTGCAGTAAAAGGAAAAATGTTCCAAAGAGCACGTTCTGTGTTTGACCCAAACCTTTCAAAACAAGTCTGATGTGGTTTTATGTGATAGTCCTGGTCACCTCAAAGATGCCAACGGTAACTCCCACTGTAAATTTAACAGGTACACAAAGATTTTATTAGAAGTACATTAATCTGTAGTGCTTGAAGAGTGAAGGGAAGAGTCACTCGTTCTGTGCTGAAGGTAATAATAAGATGCATTCATTTATTTTTGACTGTTTCTTAATGTGGCTTTTACAGAGTCATAAAAAGACAAATTTTCTAAGTTCACAGAAACTATGAACACATTGGACATAATTTAGCCAAGAAATCAGAGCAGGGACAGTCAGTTGGAAACTGGGTAACAAAAGTAGGCCCATCTATACATAAGCAGCCCAAATACATATTCCCCATTGCTCTGCAAATACAGATACTGTGAAATTATAATTTACTGTTGTTTTTACTAATTAATTTTATTGCATTAGTGCCTGGAGGCCTTTGCTAAGCTCTGTATTGCCTTGTGTGAGTTGTTGTACCTATGTATAGGAAATTTCTGCCTCAAAAGTCTTAGGAGGTTAACTTAGGGTCGTTTTGCAGATGTGATGGCACTGTACAGAAAGCTACGTCACAGCAAACGTGAAACAGTTCATCCAGCTTTAATTTGCAATGATATTGAGTACCTGTAATTCCTGGAGACCTCCGTAGGAGTTTCAGGTGTTCAACACTTTTGAAAGCCAGACTGAAGTTCCTTGCTATGCTTCTGACAAAAGGTCCTTAGAAATTAGAGACAGAAAAGACTTATTAGGTTATCAGGCCAAATTCATCCCAGAAGAAAATCCATTGAAGTCAATGAAATTTCATTGGGGATGGATTTACCATAGAAGGACTGATCCCTATAGTATATTTAGAAGTGCTTTGTCCTGTACAGTTTTAATTAGCTCTACATTAGTCAAGGTACTGTACCATTGTTTCAATCTGATACCCTTGCAGAGAACTGTCTCTAGCTATCCTCCATGTTTACCCTCCCACCCCCATCCCTTGCTGCCTCCTTCTCACCCCCTCATTATTTTATGTCTAATTTGGCTAATGAATTTCTCAGACAGAGCCTTCTTTCATGTTTGAGAAGGACCTAGCCTGTATTGAGGTTAAAAGAAAAAAATAAAAAACACAAAATAAAGCAAGACCAGGAAGAGAAAACAAATTCTTCTATTGAGAAAAGCAAAGGTGTTCATGAAGTCTTAAGCTTTTCGTGACTCCATCAATCCATACATAGCTATGCTACAGTTTTTCACCACAAATTCTGCATTAAGATGGACATAGGTACTTTAGTCTTGACTTTCCAGTTTCATCACTGACACTGCATTGTTAGAGCAAGTGCAAGAGCACTTTTCAAACCTCTGCTTTACCACTATTGCAATAGCCATAGTCATGCATATGTAAAGAATTTCTCAAGCTGCTTCACAGAAATCAGGAAAGCATTTTAAGTTCTGTAGTGGAAAAGCACAGTAATACAAGGCAAAGAACTGTTGCTATCAGTACTACTGTCTTTTTTTTTTAATCATTCTAACACAAACATTCATCTTTTCTCTGAGTCTTGCCCAATTTTTTTTTTACCTTCTCTAATGAAAGTTCTGACAAGATTATCGGGAATTGTAGTCTATGTATGCTTTCAATCACATAATTACAACTAAAACAACTGTGTCAAGAATAACTGCAGAAACTGTGGGTTCAGTGCTGCCTTCTGCCAAAGAAAAAAATGTCCACAACTAAGAAACAAACTCTAAAACCACATTGGACAAGTTACTAAATCCCATTTGCGTAAATATGTGTGTGTTCACTTCTGAGTCACTGTATCATTTGGCCACGCAAGAAGCAAGACAGTTTGCTTGAGGAATGTCAGGAAGACCAAAATATAATTAAAAAATAGCCATGTTTTCAGTTTTCTTAATGCTCTTCTAAAACAGGCACACACTCACTTTAAAATTAACCACAGAGCTTAATTAAGCTTCTTCTGATCGTGCCGGGAGGGTTCCACGTTGTCTTCCTGTGGTCATTTCATCAGCCAGGGCTTTTCATGTAAGAATGTGCTGCATGCATGTCACAGCATGGGATTTCATCACAGACACCTGCTCTCAGCCTGTGAACACAGATTTTAATCCCCCTCCCTGCAAAAATGGTGACAGAAGGGCATATTATTTAATTACTCATGCATGCTCTCCAAGACAGGGTCCATAGCTCCACTTGTTTCATATGGCTTGCGCTATATTGGGGGGGTGATCAAATAGGATGGTTGTTAAAAAAGGAGAAAGCTTCACCATAGACTTCTTGTTGCTATTTGATGAGAATAATATATGAAAAGATTGGCAAGATGAGAACAGTTAGAGCAGGAACTGAAGAAAATCTAGGTATGGTAAATATAGTCATAAAATTATTTGTGATTTCTTTAGCTCTCACTGTGAAGATACGTAAGCTAAGCTGTACTGTGTAACTTGGCTCTCCTCCACTACAAGACCATGGATCCAGCAAAAATTAACTGTGATAGCCACCTCTAACGTAGTGAAGAAGGTGAAACCAACTTAAACTTACTAAAGCCTTAATCTAAGTTAGATCTGCAGTAGTGGCTATGTTTCCCTCAGGTGCTAGAAGGGGGAAAAACAGGAGGAAGATGAAAGAAGTATAAACTTTTAGCTCTGCTTAAACAATGCATTTATTAAATCACTTCAGTCAAAATCATTCAGCATTCCTACAAAATCCTATCATGGACCAAAGCAAAGCACAGCTAAATGAAACGTTATATATTGTATCCGGCAAGCAACCACCATACTTGCATTCTCATTGCCCTCAGCAGCACCTGCATTCTTTGATCACAGTCCTTTTATGTGCTACACTGTATACAAAAGACCAAGCCAGCAATTAGCCATTCTAGCACTGGGTCCTGAAATCTCTGCAAATGCTTCAGCCCTTTAATGAATTCCTAAATAGAAGGAAGTTGCAAACAACATTCAGCTTGTGTATTTTATGCCAGGTTCCCACAGCACTGTAGGTTCTTAGAGCTTAATTAATGACACTTGCATCCTGTATGCCTTCCAGAGTTTTAGTGGAAATTTTATTGGTCACTTCAAACTCTGACATCTTTTGGACAATTGTCCTCAGAATATTGGGCAACCTCCCCAGTCTTTGGAAGGAAAAGACTTTGCTGCTAATCATGACTCATCTGTATCAACGGGATGGACAAAAAACGAAGGGACAAAACACGCATCATTTAAAGTAAACTACTCATCAGAAATCCTATGCATTGTATAGGAACCAAAATGGGCGATGAAAATGAAAACCACAGCCTAATATACCAGCATTTGGGAACGCTGCCAATGCCCCTAATTAAAATTTTGTACTAATCTCTTCAGGGAATCCAAGAAATTCTTTCAGAAAATGGAACATTCTTCTATGCACATCCAACTACTTATCCTGTAAGAGGGAATATAAAGGAGATTGTATACGATCAGACAGAGGTCAGTGGAGTGGAAAGGACAGTGTGAAAGCTACAGGAAATGAGCCATCCATGAATGAAAATACTGGAATTCCTTCTTGAACCCTGACTCACATAATGTATGATTTTACTGGCCCTGGTCTAAGGATCATTGGAAAGACTTCATTAATTTTAGTGGGGGTTCAATCAGTTCCCAAAACAGGAGAACGCAAAATAGGTATTTAAAATTACAAGGTATGCCAACATGTCCTTTCCTTTCTTTTCCTTTTGTCCTACCATCATTAGAGAGCTTGGTGAGAGTGGTTTGAGATGAATGAGAAGTGTAGAGGCTGGACTGGAAAGGGTCTAAGACAGCACCTCTGACATAGGCTTATAAGCAATAAACACCACATTCAGTGCTGTTAGAGATGCAATTAGAGATGAAAGGAAGAAAGAGTTGGTAATTGGTTGGTAACTACAGAGGGAAGGGATGCTGATAGATAAGAATTTCTAAGAAGGGAAAGACCAAATCTGCTTTATTGTTAATAAAAAAGAGCCAGAGTGAGATTTTAAGAAGAAAAATACGATGATACACAGGTGTGAAGGAGGGGGGAATAAGGTAACTAGAGCAAGTGTACAAGGCTAGGTTAGAATCTCATTCATCTGGATGCAAAAAGAGACAAGACAGGTAGGAAGCATAAGGAAAGTCATAGACAGCAGGGAACTGCATCATACTTTATCAGTTTACTCTCTGAAGAAACCAGCAGGGTCCTATAAAGAAAAATAAGCAAAGGCAGTAGGAGAGAACTATCAAAGATGAATCTAGGCTGGCTCTGCAATGAGTAAATCTTCTGTTTAGCCATGCAACTGAGCCCCATAAGTCAAGCAATCCTATCCTGACCTCGAGTTATTCAAATCTAAGACTTTTGTTTGGCCAATGTGGAGCTACAGGGTTTAATCATTGATTGTCTTACACTTTCCATAGCCCCTGACACTCATGCAGACTGGCTGAACCTAGCTAAAGGGAAATGGAGGCACGAGCATGTATTGGCATCCACCCTTTGCGTGGCTGTAAATGCGTACATGCAAATCAAGACAGTGGGGACTTCCCTTAGCTAATTCTCTCAAGTGAGCAAGATCTGCAGTGAACCCAAACAGGACGTTAGCTCCGATCCACTTGTCATTTGCAGAGCTTTCCTTCTTCTCCCTGGCTTAGAAACAAAACTTCCTCTCTGCTACCTTTTTCTAAAGGATCTGTGACTAAGCCATTTATGTGTCTATATTATATGTAATTCTCTGATGTCAGATGAGATGACATGAGATGACATTACCTCCTTTAGAGGTAATCCTTCTAAAGGATTTGTGGCATTATAGATTACAGCTTCCATTTGTATGTTGTATGCATTGTATTCAAGATGCCTTGAGTGATGCTATAAGATCTCTGTATTCAGATTATAAGATATTTGCATTCAGCACTACCGTATTATAGGTTTAGAAATACCAACAACCCAAGTGACCAGCTGTTCAGATCCTGCTGTTCTCTTAATCCATGCAAAGGTAAAATACTATTGTGGTCAGTGGGATCCTTGCCAAGGTAACAAGATTGAAACCATTTTCCTTGTATTTCTTCACCTGCCATTTCACTATAAAGTGATCGCTTAGCAGACAGAACAATTTATTCCAGAAAGAAGTCATCTTTGTTTCAACCATAGTTTGTCCAAGCCAGAAAGGTACGTAATTACTGTGCCTTTTTTTTTTTTTTTTAATATCTAAACTCCTGTTGACACAACCAGCAGGAATCTCGACATTGGGTTTTACTCATAGCTCAGGGGCCTACCTAGGGCTTAAATACTTTTGTGGATCTGCCTGAAGGTGGCCTCACTGGGCATCTCTCAGGAAAAAGATGAATAGTTACAGCTGAACTGCTGCTCCAGAACTCAGTTTCTCCATCAGAATGAATATGGCATTAATATTTCCAGGAGGCAATAATCACTAGGAAGATCTTTAGTTGTGTTTCCTTCTGTGCAATGCATGCTCTTCTGATGAAGGAACTGAATAATTTTGGGAAACACAGAGGAGCTATGCTCAGCAACTTCACAATATGACTGTTCTGATACAAGGCCAACTCTGGCTCCCAAGCCTGGAAAACAATATAGACGATCTCTGTGATACTGGATGGTGTGAAACACTATTCACACAAAAGTATATCCTGCTTAGCACATGTGGGATATTCTTAGAAGGAACGTGGGTGATGATAAATTTGGGTGACATTGACACAGATGTCATGTACAATGCTCTTTTGCCTAATTACTAGTGTATTTATGCTTCTTGAATCTTGCAGTGATCATTTTTTAATTTCCTTTGCCGTGAGAGCATTTAGCAGAGTAGGGGAATTTACGTTTGGTCTCCAGTGATTGTACGTCAGTCTCTACAGCACAAATCTGTTTTCTAGTCTCACCCACACTGACATTTTGCCTGCTGCAGTTGAGCTCCTGAACTGATCAGCAACGTTCAACCAACAGCCGCCGTTTCCAGTGTGGAACAATGATCTACATCTTCAAAGAAGTCTAGGCACCTCTTCATTTCAACTGCTTGGAAAGAGAGAGTGAAGTATGTAGCATAATTCTGCTACATACAAGCAGGCGAACATCTAATGGAAATACACCTTTAGCAGCTTGTGTCTGCGTGATTTAGGATGTCGCAGATCTCAGCTGTTTGTTGTCTTTCTGACTCCCCTGGCTGTGTTGAAATCACCGCTGTGACAGCCAAGATGAAGTAGCTGACTGTGTGAGCATTCCTCGTCCTTTCCAATACACAGCAAAACTGCTTAGCTTAAATCACCACTGACGGGAACTAACTTCTTAAACAGGTTTGAACTTGATCCTTGTTGAGCACATCTGACTGTGCCCCAGATTGCCTAGTTCAGCTCAAAGCCAGCACATGTACCCTATTATCAGCAGCAGCAGCTCTACATCAGTCAGCAGCTGGCAGACGGGCCCTTGGGGACTTTTCTAGCCAAGGCTAGTGCAGCCCTATGGCTGCTTCAATATATTCTCCATGCGCAAAACAGGACGTATCTCTGTGCAAATGTTGTTATTGCACAATGGGTGTCATTGATAGCAGGAAAGAGACAATGCTTGTGAGCTGAACATGTTGTTCAAACATCATTCCAGTCTTTTTATATACTCTGATTAAGGCCCTTTACTTAGAACTCCCATCATGCTGTTGCTGGTTACTTTGAGCGCACAGAGAATACCTGAAATCCCTTTTTATGCTCCTTTAAAGGGTGAATTGAACTGTATTTCAGTGCCTGAATTTCTAGAGTTTGTGACATTCTCTTAATGTAGATTCTGGCTTATCTATATCCAAATATATACAGATCTACCTACATAAACAGGTACATCCATAGTACCCATCTTTTCAAGGACTACATACATTTTAACTATTAGCCCATTCAGTTTCTCCACTACATTTCCAGGTCATAACCCCACTGTTGTCAGCAGTACTTAGCCCTTGACTCCCTAGCAGTATTTCTTCGGCAGTGGCAGACAGGGCTGTCAGGCAACCAGGAAATCTAAAAAGAAGGAAAACTGTTACAAGGAGAACATGGGACAGGCAGAAGAGTGAGTGGAACTAACAGACTACAGACCCAAGGGAAAGAAATGAAAAGAGGCTGGGAATAAAGACAGCAACATTTGGGAGATTTGCTCCCAGTGCAGGCAGCAGCAGCAGCTGCCAATACTGCTAGGGACAGTGTCAGATCAAGCAGGAGTTCACCTGTCGTGAAAGTACAGCACCAGCACGGGGCTAAAGCTCTTAGCATCTCATGTTCAAAACAATACACAACTAAGCACAAAGACAGAACATATGACTAACTGAAGGGATTAATTTCCTAAACCTGGATGTCTCTTTTTAGATGCCCAAAGTCTCTCCCTCAGGACCTGTGATGCATCTATCAGCCCCGTGCCAATGTCTCAGATACCTCAAATCTCTACGTTTAGGCTACTGAACCACTGTGTCCTGTTTTAGGCTTTGACCTCCTGCTTCTCATCCTCAAAGTGGGACAATGAACGGGGACCAACTCCAACCACCTTGAGGTAAAACAGCTCTGTGATGACCCAGGTTGTACCTACAGCTCACTGATGGATCTAACCCAGGGCTGTGGGCAGCTCAGCTCCCTGCCTGGCTCGACCACATGGCCACCTCTAACAGCTTACAGAAACCCCTGCTCCCTGTCACATGTGTTGGATGCAAATTGCGTGCAGCTGAGCACTGTCATTTCCCACAATCACAGCTGTAGAACTCAGAAGAAACAGCGTAATCAAGCACCAGGCATCCCCCGTTGCCATAACCACGTGATCAAAGCCTCGCCACAACACAGCCTTTTTCCTCTGCCTGTCCCGTCTGCTTTTACCCGGTCTCTTTCAGTCACTGCCATTCCTCACCGAAGCTCTCAAGTAGCCATGACAGGAATGTCTGAGGAGACGAGATAGAAGCACCTACAGCAAATAAATAAACCAATAAAGCAATAAAAAAACAAAGTGAGAGAACAAGGGGGACATGAGCTGTTTGGAGGCTTGAAGGCCAGCCCATAGAGTCACTCAGTCTAGACTCCAGATGTGAACGCAGAGCCTCAGTGAGTGCAATACGGGACTGCGTAAATATCTCAGCCAGATGTCTCAGGGCCCAAGCTACAAATCCTCACAAATGGTGACAGAGTTGGCTGTTGCTGTTCGCATAGCTCTGCTTCCAAGAGAATCAGTGGTCATTCAGTCAGCAGCAGTTCATTTTTGCTGCCAGATGGGAGGGAAAACCAGGCTCAGAATTGCAGTTAGTCTCATAGCAAACTCAGCAGTCAGTGGATGGGTCATGGAGCCCTCTGTGGGTACTGAGGTTAGCTCAAAATAGCAATCCGGGGAAAGAGCTGAAAAGATTATAGTAAACATAAAAGCACATGATCCTAAACTCCTAAACAGACTAAAGTAATGGGCTGCCATGTTAGGCACCTGAATTCAAATTTAGATCTTCAAGACCCCTCCCATTTGGTCAACTAAGTTTACAGATGCTTAACGCTACACGACGGAATTACCTTACATTTCAGTTGCTGGAAACATGCGTTACACTGGCTCTAAGGAGCTTAATGCTTGTATCTGCACTTCCACAAACTAAGCATTCCTCTGCCTGGCTTCCGTGTTCCCTGAACTTGTCTCCTAGGCAGGTGCCTCACAGAAAGCACCTGGAGGGAACGCAACCACCTTCCCGTCTATTGGCAGGTGGATCTGTCCCTTGGGAGGCTGGAGATTAGTTTCAGCTCCCTCTCCTGCCTGAGTTATACCAGAGAACCGAGCCTGTCTCTCCCAGGAAACATCTCTAACCACTAGGTTATAGTGTATTTTAAACCAAAGATTTCCCAGTCTCTTGGATTTATCCCATACTCCATAAAAAAATTAAGTATTTATTGCAGCAGGGTATAGGACCTGGGGCTCTGCAGTGAAAGTCCTTATATAATCCACCCTGTCACTGGCCCAATTTAGGATATATCAATTTATGACCCAGATTCTCTTCAGCAAGTCACCCAAAATTGGAACTGGCTGAATAATTTATGAGATGATTTGTAAGCAAAGGCCCTGGGTCGTGTTACTCTGATTTACAGGGATAACATTATTTATGATTTTTTTGTTCAGACATAAGGCATGAACATGTTTTAGGATGGCCAATAATTATCCCAAGATTTGCAGGAGGATTGTTTCATTCTCCTGTTTTAGAGCGCCAATAGCAAAGTGACTCATACAGTATAAAAGACAAGCTTTTGAACCAAATAGCCCAGAAAAACTTGACGAAGAGACATGTGCTACTGTCTCAATCTCCTATTCCCGTAGGTGAAATTACAGCCTGAGGTTGGGCCCACCGCAGAAGTCTCTAAAAAGGCTATTGTTCCTCTCTCCTCTTCAAACCTAGGCTCACAGAGATAACTCAGAGTCAAAAAAGATTAGGATAAATTGCATTACTTCATACTTGCCACAGGCTAAGAGCTCACATATGAGCAGTAGCTGATGCAGTGTGACTAGTTAAGCCGCCATGGCAAACTGCTTGGGACTGTGAGCCCCAACTCACAGCTGCCTTTCTCTCATTTGGTCCTAAGGGAGGTCAGACCTGCCGAAAGACGTTCTGAACACCACCGGGCTCCCACAGTGGTACATTTCCCGTAAAGGCTGCAGGGGCTTATTCTGATTTATACCTGTACCACATCTGACCCTCAAACCATTGCTGGGATCCACTTAATTCTAAACAAGATGTTTCCCGAGCTGCCACATTCAACCCTGGGTCTAAATCAGATTTCTCTGAACTGACAGGTGTATGGTTTTAAGGTTTAATTAATTTCCCTCCCTATCTTGAACAACATGACCCCCAAAAACATAGTACAGAGAGACCTGTGCTGGACATGTACATCCTTTTCCTTATTGTTCTGCACTTTCTCAAGAGAAAAGGCATGGAGTATAATGGTCTAAATAACAGTTAATTCCAAGATCTAAACAAGTATATTGAACAATTTATTCAGAGCACATCATGCTGTTCTTCCACCTCTGTGGTAATGAATGCACAGCATCACTGTGGCTGAAAGTTAAAGGGGATATTTCTTCTGGCAGTGCCCTCCAGGTCTCTTAGCCTGGCTTATCCAGCAGTTGTGTTGGCAGTCTGGAGTTTTCCCAGGATCTTCTATGGCCAGGGATGCTACAAGTCATTTTATTAAATGTCAGTGCCCATTGCTGATTAATTTTTGAAAAAAAATCAACCTTAGAATATTTTTTTCCTTCTGCTCCACGTCAAAAGCACATCTATTTAAAGGTCTTTTCAGAGGGGGGTTCTTTCTTTTGGAATGAAGTAGCATGAAAGAGCTGTACTTGTAACCCTTCTATGCACCACTGACTTTCCCATACCAGGAGATAGCAAATTTTCCTTGTCTTGCCCTCGAATCTGCAGCAGCATTGCAACCCCTCTTCCAGCACAGGTCCAGAACTCACCTCTGACTCATAAATGCCAGCTCCAGTGGGTAAACAGTTAATCAGCAAACAGACAGAAACATAAGATAAATGAAACTTTTCCTCTTGCTGTACAGATCTCAGAGAGGTGGAACTCATGTAGATCAGTAAAAAAGTAGGTGTTAAGATACAGTGTTGGAGGAGGGTGCAGAAATTCTGCAATCCTTATCTCCATCCCTGAAAAAAATCAGAGTCCCTCCAACCCCAGACCACAGCACGTTCCTCTCTGTGGAAGATCAGATTTATTTTGCCATTCATGCAAATGCAGTAGCCATCTGACAGCCTCAAAGCCGCATTCCTCGATGTCTGTGGCCATATCAAATTTTTGGGAAGACATGAGGAACCACTTTCAGGAAAATAGTGCTTCATTTACTCTTTGACTCTCAAAGAATGTTTTGTCTTCCTCTCTGTTTTGTGAAGTGCTGTCAACACTTACAAGTTTATTGTAAATACACAATAATAACAACTGCGTGCATTCATCTCTGATTCAATTCCTATGTAAATTTATGTTAATATGTATGCAGATTAAGTCTGCCCCCCTTGGTCCTGGAAAGTTGTCAGAATGACACATGGGTTCTGAAAAGGTTGTGTACTACTGATCTGCAGTTTTTCTATAGCATTCAATAACTGGCAAATCAACAACAAGAGACCATGGATATTTCTCTTCACTTTTGCTGGATAAATCAGTGGAGTCTTCTAGACAGAGTTAAAAAAAAAAGTCTCTAAACCCATGACCTGCCCATTTTTATTTCTATTTCACAACAGAACAAATATTCACAGGTGGGATCTTTTGAGGAATGGGGTGGTACAAGGGAGTCTTGCTAGTAAGCCTTCAAGAACCGACATGCCATCTTCTAGACGGAAAAGCAATTTTGCTCCCTAATATTTAGTAATCACTAAACCAATGCCTAGTTTGTGAATAGTCCTCCTCACTTTTTGCTGTCTAAATTAGTGCAGTTTTTAAGAGAGCTCAGAAGGGTCACTTATTTTATTCTCTCCTTCTCAGCCTCCCTTTTCTCTGTCTTAACATGGAAATACACTGACCTTCCACCTGTGTGCACAGCCAGAGCCATTCTGAGCACTCAAGTCACACCAGTGGCGAGGTAGCCAGAGTGCTACAGTTAGCTGTTCTCTGCTTTCCTGCCAGGGATGTTTGGCTATGACACTTTCTGGTACTTTGCAGTAAATAGAAACTAATCTTTAGTTCATCCCAGGGCTGAGGCCCTACAAGGCTCCCAGGCACTTCTTAAATAATCACAACGGGACATAAATTGGGACTTCAAGAGATACATGTGCTCTTTGCACAGGGATGAATTTCCAGTAATCCAAAAGGGGAGGGGAAATTACTATCAGAAACAGCAGGCGCCACAATTGTTGGCTAGGAAGATACACCAGACAACAAAAGTCCAATTGCCAGAAAGTATTTATATGCCTGCAGTTCACAGCTGAGGACTTGATCCTGACCTTTGATACACAAAACAGATTTGCTCTGCAGTTGGAAACTCAGTTGCAGCATTTGTGCTTGGAGGGTGAGATTGTGCCCAGAGCTGATAAAGGTGGGAGCTGAGTCATCAGTTCTGAAGTAAGGCAGCAATCTCCTGATGAAAATCACTTCCACCCTAATAACACTTAATGGACTTAGGCGGCCAGTGATTTTTGAAAAAAAAAAAATTGGAAAAAAACCCCAAGTAAGAACAGAACTGTACCCCACACAGTGATAAGAAACTTCAGTCACCCATTTCATTTGGGCCTTTCAGCTGGTTTAAAGACTGACGCTGAGAAAAACCCTTTCTTCTCCAAGCTCTTCTCACTTGACTCTGGTTTAGAGTGTTATTTCACTCTACTTTTTTAATCTCATTTTATTGAAGGCATTCTTAGCCCCAAGAGCAAAACAAGTAAAATAAAACCAATTAAAGCCTGGAAGGAGCCTGTATTTTTTCTTTGAAATAGAGCCCCATGTCAGACAGCTTTCCACATACCTTGTTCATTGTAGGTTACATTATGGCATCCCATCAGGCCCATTCAAACCAGGTTGCAGAAGTATTGTGGCTGGGATCCAATGCTGCCTTCCTGCCTGCGGTAGCTGTTGGTGGTGATTTCATCTCAATCATTTTCTCTCTTTCCACCTCTCATGCAGCTGCCTGCCTGTCTTGATAGGACCAAAGTGTAGCTCATGGAATCTATATGATAATCACAAAAATAGTTATTTCTGCTGAAAAATGGATTTAATTCCCCCTCTAAACCTTTGTGGATTGCCAACTGGGGGTGTGAAACCAGCTGGCAAAAGATGCGTTCATTTCAATTTCATGACTTTCATATACTGCAGCTTCCTGACTTTAAATGGTTCCTCTCCTCTCTAATGAGAGCACTAAGGCCTTGATTAACAGCCCTCACTTTAAACAAAGTTTTGAAGAAGATTCTTTTCGTGGTAACTTCTCTGGGGATGTCTGACAGCCTGCTCAATCCAGGACAGCTAAATGCCTCTTTGAGCGTTTGTCAGAGAAACTAGGAGTCAGGCTTGGTGAAGATTTGTATCCCTGAGTACTCCACAAGTAACTTGCACAACAGCGTGGGAAGGAAGCTTGAAAGTAGTGCTGGTAAAACAGTGAAAAAATAATTTCATCAATGTTTTCAAAATGTAAAGGCTTGGAATGGACTCTGTTTTATTTTTTTAACTCTTTCAACCCTTTTCTTATAAAATACATTTTTATTTACTGAAAATCTTGTCTTCAGTACATTGGTTTTTTGGGGGTTTATTTTTTGTTTTTTTTAAGCCAAATAGGATTTTAGAGAGATGACTAGGCAATGTGGGAGGAAAGCCTGATAGGTTTTTTGACAGTTAATCACAGAGTAGGGAAAGGGACTCTTGGGAAAGAGTCCTTCAAGCCAGGTAGAGCCATCTGGGTCAGAGGCTTCAAATGGTTGAACAGTGATTTAGGATGTAAATATTGAAATCAAAGGTATCATCCATTGAAAAGTACTATTTGCTTGCAGACTCTGGCTTTTCAGACTCTTCCAGCTGCCCACTTAGTCAGCAGAAGTCTTTAACAGAGAGTAGATGAGGGCCTTAATCATAACTGAGTCCTTGAATCTGGACTTACAGAGATTTCAAACGGGCTCTACAAGCAAGCTTGCTTGAAAAGGACTGCAGTATACATCCGCCCTGGTCACAGGCCAAGATGCTCCCACTTTGTGACCTTGCCTCCTTTTCACTGATCTCCCCTGGGACATGGGAGAACAGAAAGGCCCTTTCAGTGCAAGCCTGCTGACAGTACTTGAAGCTATATCTAAATTGCAGTCACGTGCTGGCTGCTGTGTAGCGCAGGCTAGTACATACCCCAAGCTAGACTTAAAAACTACCTGTGAACCAACAGTAGTTGTTGTCAACACAGAGCTCAGCAAACCTACATGAAAAGGTACAGCTAATTAATGTGTGCTGAGTACTGCATTGCCATAACTTGACTGCTATCAGCGTTTCAACTCATTTAAACCTTCCTGGATGCTTCTGTACCAGACTACGGTCACTGTGGTTGCCACATGCAGGAAAACTAGTACGCTGCTACTAACTTGACGACCCCAGAGGGCATGACTGAGCTAGGATTAGACCAGAGTTTTTGTTTAACATTTAAATGCAGTTTTGCATTGGTTATGCTTATTTATAGGCTTGCTCTTGGCAGTCAGAAAGTTTCATTTACATTCAGCCAAAGCATGAAAGGAAATACTGGGGCTTGGGGAGTGGAAGGAAAATGGAGCGGGGTGGGCGGGGAAACAATGCTAAACAAAAGCTCTCATGCAGTTGATAGCATCACCAGACTAGCAAAGCAAGCAAAAGAGTAAAAAATTCCAGGCACAGAATGCAGAAGCCACAGCTCTCTTTCAGGGAAGGAATACACTACATCTCATTTCTGCTGTGCCTACTGATACCATCTACAGAAAATCCATCACCAGTTGAAAGAGGGCTGCATTCATTGTCAATGCATTCCACCACTTTGGTGTCCCAACTTTCATGAGTTTATTAGATGCACAGTCATGGACTTTTCTATGAACTAGAAAGACAATACAAGTTCCTTTACTGTTCCCTTATAGAACCATTAGGAACTCTGTTCCTTTACATATTAATTTCCCTCCTTTTATTGCTTCAGCTATCATCAACTGCTATAAATTTACCTTAAAGCAAACTCTGGCATATATCTCTATATGCTTACACATACACACGAATATATACATACAAATATGCACATGTATACACACAAAGCCCAACAGTGAATAGGAGAATTTACTGAATAGCAAGAAAAAACTAGCATATACAGAAACAGGAGAAAACTAACATTTGATTATGAAGTATTACAGCTTAAATATTAGATATCTTTCACATTCCCTTCTTCTTCTGTCATAATTCTGTTTCTAGGATTATGACGTTTTCTTCTTGCACAGCTATCCTTCAAGAATATAGCCTTTTGGAAGATCCCATTGAACTGGGATACACACAGAAAATGACCTGACTAGTTGTCGTGGTTTAACCCCAGCCAGCAACTAAGCACCACGCAGCCGCTCGCTCACCCCCCCACCGGCGGGATGGGGGAGAGGATCGGAAGGGCAAAAGGGGAAAACTCGTGGGTTGAGATAAAAACAGTTTAATAACTAAAGTAAAATAAAAAATAGAACAGTAGTAATACAAAGCAAGCGGTACACTGTACAATTGCTCACCACCCGCCGACCGATGCCCAGCACATCCCCCAAGCAGCGACCGAACCCCTCCCCGGCCAACTCCCCTGCTTATATACTGAGCATGACGTCATGTGGTATGGAATAGCCCCCGCCCAGTCTGAGTCAGCTGCCCCAGCTGTGCCCCTCCCAGCCTCCCGTGCCCCTGGCAGAGCATGGGAAGCTGAAAAGTCCTTGACCAGAGTGAGCACCACTTAGCAAGTACTTAGCAAGAACCAAAACATCAGTGTATCATCGACATTGTTCTCAACCTAAACCCAGAACACAGCCCCATACCGGCTACCAGGAAGAAAACCAACTCCATCCCAGCCAAAACCAGGACACTAGTTTGTATAGAGGGAAAGAATAACTTTGGAATCAAGTGACTGTGCTTAGATTACAGCACAGTCAGTGAAGAGTGGTGATAGCTATGGAGCCTTTGTCTTTGAACAGGAGCTGAAAAGGACAAATAGGCTCAAGCTAACAGTGCCAGAATGGCATGGCAGTGAATTCACTATACTCATCCCCACCAACTCCAAGGAACTTTGGTCCAACAGTAGGACTTGTTCCAGTGCTATAGTTTCTTATCATGTAATACCTCTCTCCATACATATTTGCTTCTAATAGCAATATGGATGCAAACTTCACTCAAGTGAGAGGACTGGGAGAGCAGAGCGTTCTTGAAATCTGATAAGAGGACTCCAGAAGATTGTGGGTTGGTGTCAGCCCTTCCATCCCTAAGACTTAAGAAAATGGTAGGTCTTTGATCATCTTAAGAGACTCTTCTCTCTTGATTTGCATTCAGGAATCTCTATAAGAGTCATAACAATACATTTTCACCTAGTCAGTGCCAAGCACAATAAATAGAAAATGAAGAAAATCACGTGTAAGTAATTGCTGTACCTCATAAACAGAGCACAGAATCGTTAGTCACATTAAAGATAATAAAAGCAAGACTCTTCATCTAGAGAACCTGTGACACTGCTGCTTGTGAAGCATCATTCAATCGTTTGTCCTCAACAGCCAAAAATGATGGGAAGCAAAGCTGCTCTGCCTCTTCACTGAAAGAAGAGCTTTCAGCCATTAATACAACACACAACCAGCGTCAGAGCTCCACTAATGGACTTTGCTACGGGCATGGATGGTGTGAGGTCCATGTCAGGATCAATACGAGAGGTTTTGTGTTGTAGTATGCCTTTGGTGCACTGTTAGTGACAATATTACAGTCTCATGCTCCAAACCCAAGTCTGTACATACTGTTTCTCTTAGCACTTCATTATGTACAAGAGACGACTGTTATATAAACCAATAAAGATGTACATATCCCAACCCAGAAGACAAGAAAGACATGCAAGTCCCACATGTAATTCAGATTGAAACATTAGCCAATGTGGCAGGCATCCCGGGATCCTAACTTATAAAATGAGCATTTCAGAGCTTTCGGGGGGGGGGGAGAAAAAAGAAAAAGGAAATTAAATACTACCCTGACATCCTGAAAGGAGGCAGTCACCTCTCCAGGACTTCTTCCTGAATTCAGCAGGGCTCCTTGCCTTGGTTGGATAGCAAATACAGTTTTGTTAGTCCATGTGTGCTCAGATATCTGTAACACACAGTTTATTCCATAGCTAAAAGACATTTTTACTTTCCCTGTCTAGTGAGGGGACAGCTCAAGCTGATGTCACTCTCCCTTTTGTCTCACAAGACAGTTCTAATATAACAATGGAGGGAAAGTATAATTGGTGGGAAAGGAGGAACAAGGGGAAAGAAGGGAAGTAACTTTGACCTTACATAGGTCACTTCTATAGCCTTTTGGAAGATCTCACTGAATGCCATTTTCTTCATCTGTTGTTGAAAATGGACCTGAAGTCTGCTCTGTCTCCCCCCAAAAATCAGTGTCTTCTGTATTAAGGACGGGCTTGTTTTGATTGCTCTGTCCTAAGCAGAACACCATAAAAATGATACGACATAAGATCCTCCTCAGAAACATCATTTTGTGTCAGAGGATCTCAGAGTCTAAATATTTCCTATCAGACAGTTTATTCTCAGAGAAGCCTGGCTTTCTGCAAGAGTCCTTTGTAGTCCAGCTGGATGTCATTACATAATTAAGCATATGAGCCAGGAGGTAGTCTTGAGCATGGCAATTTTACGATGTAAGATCAAAATGTTATTCTTCCTTTCAAAAGATCTAGTGCCATTTGTTGTAATACCTTCATGCAAGGGATCAAATATAGTATTGATTATTCATTATTACCTTTAAAGATGTCAGTAAGCTTCTGGAATTCAGAAGACTTCTGGGGATCTGAAGGGATTTAAGGCCTCAGGGCTTGATGACTCATCTTGACCTGAAGCTTTGAAATATCACCTGCTGTCTGGACTGTTCCTGATTGCTGCCTGGGATTTCAAAGTCTCTCTCTCCCTCCTTTCCCCCCCCCCCCCCCCCCCCCAAGGTATCAGTCTTACAGACATTGCCAGATCAAGAGAAGCAAAGAATGCAAAAGAAAGTGAAAGTGAGAAGATCATGAGCTGGGAGCCCAGCTGGTATACATCTGCTTTGCTAAGCCTGAATTGAAAATGAGTATCATTATTCTTGTTCTGCATGCATCCTACTGTGTTTAGTTATTGCATCACATAGAAAAGGCAACAGACATATCCTGTGGCTAGCTCCATTTTGTTCAACATGGGTTAACTAACTGTTCAATATCCTAACACAGGGAGTTTTTCAACCTTTCTGTGCCAATTTGATCTTCAAGCATGTTCAAATGGAGGAATGTTTAGAGGAGACTGGGGGTGTCATTATGTGGAGACTCTGGCAAAATTTAACACACTATCTTTATCGACTTAAGAAAAAAATCAATGTCATATTCATCTAGACATTTTCAACAACATTGCCTGTATGTTGTAGAATAAACCTCCAAGAATGCTTTTTGGCAGATGGTTAAATATTTAAGTAGTTGGCCACAGATTTTAAAAAATTGAGATAATTATAAGACTTGAAACTCTTAATATTTATTAGTCACGAAGAGTTTGACAGATTGGATGTTTTCCTACCCACACATTCTCTAGCAGAAAAAAATAAAGCCCTTATCTTTCATTGTATACGAAGCAAGCTTTTACATGAGGCAGAAGTAGAAAGCACGGACTTCCCAGGTTTCTCAGTATGAGACACTGAGATTAGCGGCTACCACTTAATTCAAGAACAGGTCAGAAAACAACATGAAAATGATGAGGTCTCTGTGGAAATGCACAGAGTTCGCCCTGGAAAGTGCCCAGGACTGAAACCTAAGGACTGACTCTTCTGCACCACCACCACAGCTTTCACTGTAAATTATGGCGTCTCTAGCAAGGTTGCAGGGCTACTCCAGTCGCTGGGGATTATGAGACAACCCATTTTCTATTAGCTTTGCCCCTTCTGTTGGCCTTTCTTGCAGGAGAGGAGATGCATGGAGCAAAGGCAGACCAGTTCTGTGGCACTCCAGAACTGCATAGGAGAAGAGTCCTTAAATAGTGAATTAAACTGGCAGACAGGAGGCCAAGAACTGACAGATTACTAAGGCTACTCGAGGGGCCAGTTTCAACAGACATGTCCTCTTTTATCTGCCCAGAAATCTGACTGAAAAGAAGCGTTGGGACATTTTCCTAGGCTTGCTGGCTGCCCCACAGACAGGTCCGAGCAAGAGCAGTAACATGCTTCTCACTAGGCTGCAGATGTCCAGCTACGCTGAACATGCCCAGCTCAGCACTTCCCATGCCAAGTCAGGCCAATACAACTGCACTGAGCCAACAGCCAAGCCACACAGACAGCAGGTTGGATCCACTCAGGATGTACATACGGGCATCTGCACAGCACATACATGGTAGGTCTAATGTGTTATTCATCTGTCAGACTGTCAATACGTGCAAATATTCAAACAGTATCTGTGTGCAGACAAAGCCTGTGCAATGGACGTACACATTACTAATGTGTAATAGGGCAGTCACTTGAAACTGTTACCTTTTTCCATAAGATAGATTGATACTGACTTTGTCAGTGATTCATGAAAAACATGAACGTAGCATCAGTGTTATACTACATAGCTAACGGGCTAGAAAGAGATGCATCTCCATTGTACCTTACCTCTCTTTTCTTAATAGCACCACTGAATGGTCAGTGCGTGCCCCAGTATGAAATCCCTTGGGCTCCTTTACATTCAAAGGCAAATAGAAAGTAAGATAAACCCAAACAAGGCATCTTAACTGTGGCAGGCAGGGGGATGAACGGAAAGGATTTTCATGTGTCTACACAGGAAGGCCAAGGGCAGACAGTAATATATAACATACCTGCTATAACTGTTACCTGGTACAAACCAGTAGGGCAGGACCAACTGCCCTGGCAGGCTGAACACAGTCCTGATCTGGAGTCACCCAAGAGAGGGATTGGAAAGCAGCCTTGGATACCAACCTGTGCCGATGCCCATTTGCTCTCTAAGGAGATGGTGCCTGGAGCAGAGCGATCCCCTGGCTACACCCTTCCTTACTGTGGTCAGAAAAGATGAACTGCTGAACCTACTGAGAGGATTTTTCTTTGTCCTACAAAAATCTTTAAGGGCCATCCCTATTGTATACAAAAGGATAGGATATTTTTTCAGGTTTTTTTTTCTTTATTAATATTATTTTTGAGATATTTTTCTCAGTGCCTTCTTTTCAGACAATAGCAGTTCATGCTTTATTTATCTCATTGCAATAGCGGGACTCTGGAGGACTGGAAAACTGGTAGGGTTATGAGATACAATGAAAGCAAAACCTGTTTTAAATGAACAAAGACTCAGAAGTTTCAAGCGTTTATAGGCTTTCTTTGATTGCTAAAAACCATGTTAGAGAAAGTCTGTTCAAGTTTCAGTATCCTTCCTCTTCAAGGAGGGATCCACAATCCTCAGCCCTAAGAGCTCCAGCAAGACTCATTGCAAACCAGAAGACAAGACAAGAATAGAACCTAGCAATAAAGAAGAAGCTGCAACCTTTTAAAAAACAAATATCACAGGATTCCTTTACGCACCGTAAAGAAACAAAATGGAAACGAACCCACATTGTTTCCTCTTCAAGTACCCAGAAGAAAAATCTGCACTTTAAAAAGGTTTGACCTCAATATAGGCCATAACGTAAAAATGTGAGGATCTTGGAAACTTGTGCTTTTCCTGGACTGAGGCCCAGATTTTGTAATATATCTTGCCTGTTACTATTTTTCTTGCTTCTTCCAAAGTAGAAAAGGCTCTTTTGAAGAAACTTGTTTTCTAGATGCTTTGATAAGCCAGAGTTGGGGGCTGTTTAAATCTTTCAAGTTTGATATATACATATATAGTTTTAACATTTTCTGGATATGAGCCAACATTGCCTGTCCGGATCCAGTTCTTACTATCAATATGTTGAGAGACACTAGAAGGAGTGGTCTCTACCCTAACATGTAGAGTATATGCTAGCCCAGACAGATAATAGTAAGACAGACAACTTGCTGTGTCTTTATCTTCTTTGCCACAGTTTTAACAAGCAGCACCTGAAAGAATTTATGCCCATATTGAAATCTTCTGCCTAAGTGAAAAGAGGGCTGCTAGCACACACTGGTAGTGCATCACATCTGCTTAGAAAAGGAACTTTTCTTTTTTTTTTCCTTACTTCACACAAGGAAATCTGTCAACAGTTTGATCCAGTGACTGACTATCAATGGGATGAGTACTCTTTCAGAGGCCATTTTGCTGGGCTAGCCACAATGTGCTTTTGCACACTGACCCGCTCTTCTGTTCCTGATACTCTCCAGGCTGAGCTGAAACCGTGGCTACAAACCATTAAGACTACTGTAAGAAGCACATGGACTGTCACGTACATCTCTGCTTACTCTTTTTGGTATCTAGAGAATATATATGCAAATGCTTTCCTGTATGTTATCTCATACCAGTTGACTGAGGGCATCAGAGCAACTGAGAGACAGAGTCTGATTAACATTTTTCCTCCAGACACACCTCTAAATCCAGCTAGAAGGGGGCCAGCCATACAATAATTCATGTTTACTAGCCCCACTAAAATTAATTCCTGCCATATCTTATCAAACAATTGGCCTTGAGAGAAAGTTTTCCTTACTGGAACATGCATAAGTCACTCTAACTTTTGTGGCTTCGAACTGAAAGCAATTCCTTCCCCACCTTCCAGTGTTTGCTCAGGTGCAGTTTGGTTTCCACGTGAACTGATTCAGAAGAACCTGCCTCAACCAGCAAGCTAACAGGAGTCACCAACCAGCTTGCACTGACTGCAAACAAAGTCCTCATCCTGAAAGAGCCTGTTACGTAAAAGTACACTACATAAAACCATCTTTGTATTTGTGACTTATTGTAAGTCCTTAGGTGATTTGCCTTTAAGGATGACTACATTTTTAATCAATCAGCGAGGCATGCAGTATGTAAAGTTCATGCTAGCTTGAGCGGCAGTGGACTGTTTTTCCCCTGGTGAACAACCCCCTCATAGCCCGTGAGCTTTAGCTGGTGAGGTTAGGCAGCCTGCCTATTAGGACTGCTCTCAGCCACATGCCTGACTGCACTCTCAAGTCTCAGGGCCAAGAGTAAACTTTAAAGGAACCCTGCCAATTAAATGTAAGTAGAAAACAAAGACTTTATTTTTAACCAAAGCAAATGTGATCAGAAATGTTCTCATGATGCTGGTACCAATAATTATTATTTTGCATTCAGTAAAGATGGCTTTTAATTGAATTTGAATATTAAAATCTGTCATGAAAATGAAGCTATCTAAAAATTAGAGTTGATCAAATTGTCCACTGGCCATTGGAAGTAAATTAAATACATTTTACTAGTGGTGAAAAGTAAGCCTAATTTCAAAAGACAATAAAGATTTTCTGTGCCAAATGTTTTAGTCTTGTTTTGTGGATCTTACAAGGGGGCGGGGGGGGGGAGAGAAGCCTAGATGGCATGCATTATCTACAAGAGCCAAAGACAAAACATTGCAGAAAGGTTATCCCAGATGAATTCCAGTAAACTCTTTATATCATATCATAGTGCAAATAGACTACAGCAGGTTGCAGTAAACATATTTGAGGAATGACATAGGGAATTTTATAGAATGTACTTGGATTAGTTCTTGTACTCTCTCTATTTTAAATATAATTGATTCAATCCTCAGTTCAGATAAAATAATGTTCCAGTGTCAATGTTTAACTCTTCTGCTGGATTGGGACCCTACCTACAATGAATTTAACTGCACAGAGAGACTCCAAAGATGTTTTCTGGACTTAAAAATGTCAACATTTTCAATCCCTTTATCTTGTTTTTCTTTTCAACATTAAAAGCAAATGGTGAGCACACTAGTAGGAAGCTCCTCTCCAGTGCTCAAAGGGCCTTGATTCTAATCTCATCACGCTATGAGACAGCTAAAAGCTATGACAGGGGAGATGGTCATCTGTTTGTTAGAGCCTGCCCAGAGCTTCTAGTGCAGTCTGGGCAGCATGCTACCAGGAAAAGCAAGAAGCATATAAAAAATTTCAGGGTGTCCAAAACAGATGCTGGGTTGCCTGCTACACTGCATCAACAGATTTCCTGGAAACAGATCTTGTGGGAATGTATTGGATTCATTTCTCTTGAGGCCTCCTAACACCCTCCCTGAAAGTCTCAGGTACGTGCTGAACAAAAGGGAGAACAAAGCATTCTGCCTTAAAAAGCCCTTTGATCAGATGAACTTCTGCTTAAAAGAGAAGCGACAATGTGACCATTCCAAAGGGATCCCGGTAATTTCTACCATGATTTCCATAATGCAATACCTTACAATTATGCATTGCAAAGTCATCTGAAAGAACCAATAAAGACAGATTGATTACTTTACTTGTATACATCACTATAAGACATTATCACTCAATGCTGCCAAAGCCAATTCCATGCCAGCCCTTGATCTAAAATTAGACTAAGGACAAGGAAGTGTTCTTTCCTCTACAACAATCACCTAAACCCAAATGAGCCAACAGAGGCTGAGAGTCTGCAAAGCAGTCGGCACCCGTGGGTGATTACTGATGAAAAACCTCATGACCTCAGAAACAGGCCCCTCAGGACTTTCCTGAGAACATATACAAATTTCAGCGCCCAGCAAGCAAGGTGCTCAAAATACCCACTAGGGATAGGTCTTGAAATTTACTCAGGGAAGGTAACTAGGCAGGGAAGACAGACATCCAGTGCAGCAGCTTAAAGTACTGAGAGAGGTTCTAGTTTCCCAGAAACTGTAATTGGCCATAAAAGAAGCAGAAAATGTTCTGCACTGGCCTCTTCTCCCTGCAGTTGCTCTGCTAGGAAGAAGAGATCTCACAGTCTCCGTCCCTGCAGCCTGAACAGTGTGGAAAATTTCAGCCCTGTATCTGGGTGGAGGTAGCGCCAATTAACCAAGCTTCTCATTTCTCAGAAACATGCATGCCATTTCACAGATACAGAGTGGAGGTCAAGGAAATGTCTTTTGGCTCTGACTTCCACAGACAGTTTTAGCACTTCTTCACACCCATCTGATTGCACTTGGATTTAAGCACTTGCTTAAAGTCAAGAATCTGTTTGCTGCTCCGTGGAAGACAATGCCTTCCATATAATCATGACCTAACATAAATATAGGTGAGTACTAAACTTCCACCACAGCTGCTCCATCTGGGACCACCTGTGAGAGCTTACACTAAGCAAAGGATTGTCCTCACCTAACTCCACAACTGCTCAGCCTGCTATCACCTTAAAACACAAGATGGGTTTGTACGTGTGTACGTAAGGACATATGCTTCGTGTTATTTTCTATACATATTTCACGTGCCTACAGCGCGCATAGGCCTCGATCTGTGAGTGTGTGTGCGCATGTGGATAGATAAACAGATAATCTGGAATTATTTCAAAGCAAGAGAAACATTTTTCTTTCTTTCTAGTTGTTCCGCAACAGCTTGGCCTTGGGATCTTCCAGGGAGCTGTATGTATGAGTGACATACTTGCCTGTTTTTACAGCTCCTGCCTTATGTCAATTTAAGCATCTTTCCTACACCTGGAGGAGTTCAACAAACATCAGCTCACAGGTGTCACCCTCCATTGGCTGAAGGCTGGCTCCAGAGAGTCTAGCCAATATCTGCTTTGGCTATTAACAGCCTTGGAGAGGCCAAGCTCAGTGTGTGTGGGGAAGCGGGGGGAGGAGAAGGTGGAAGGAAAAGGAAGGGGGGGGTACATGTATGTGCATGTGCATTTGCTGCTGCTTTAACTTTCCATCCATTTAAGAGTTTAAATACTAGTCAAGCACTTAAAATAACATTAGGACACATTCCAGCTTTCTCTGCCAGTCAGAGGGAAAAAAATGTTTGAAACCCTGCATCTCAGCACCCCAAGGGCTTTATGATTTGTTAGGTTTAGTAGTTCAGAGGATTAAAAAGACAGAAATATTAGTAGAAAAAGAAGAGGAAAAAGTCAATGTATTCACTGAAGCAAATCTAATGGGTTGCTGGGCCAGAGAAGAAAAGGTTCTACTACCTGACTGAATCTTATTTATATTTCTTGCTCCACAATAAAAAATAATTTTCTAGACATTTCCCCCCCTTTTTTTTTTTGCTATGCTAGTCACATTTCCTAAATCCTTTATCAACGGCTGCTCTGCATATGAATGGGCTGTAATTGAACTGTCACATTCATGAAGGTCAGTAACCTTTCATTAGGAAGAATGTGTCTTTCTTGATAAATTGGAAAGTCCCTGAGGATTTGAAAGCATTTTTTTAATTTCATTCTTTCAAATATACCTTAAAAATCTAACACAGATCTTTCTCTCGCTCTCTTTTCATAGCATCCTGACAAACCCCTCGTCTTTGTCTTTGTCATAGGCAGTTCCATGCAAAATATTCAATCACAAGCTTTCACTGTGACCTTCTTAAAAGCAAAATGGGAAGCATAAGCCCCCCACCCTCAACCTCTCACTTTGAATTGCAGATAGCTGATACTTCTGCTTAAAAAAAAAAAAATCAAAACCTTGAGATGAGAGTTTTTGCCATGTTCTTGCTTCTTCAGACTGACTCGAGTATCTACTGTAGAGTGACTTAAGTCAAACAGTGTTGGTGCCAGTATATCTGTCCATCTTTTTGATGTGTCCATTTTATCCGCAGAGATGGACAGCCAAACACCTTGAGTAGTGACAGGCTGTATGTGAAAAACAAATTGTGAGAGAGAATTGTGCTTAAAAAAAATACTTAGTACTGCAGACAGCTTTCAATCCCTGCCACAGGTTAGCTCCATACAACTCGGTCTTCCCTATCTAAGGAAAATAAGCTCTTCAGAGGAATGTTTTTGCACCTTGATCTGCACCCTGACACAGCAGGGTCTTTAAAAGAAGCTTTATGGCTGCCAAACTCATAACCACTGCCAGAAGCTCAATTCCCCCTCCAGATTTTGATCAGAAAGCATGCAGCAGGATGCGTGGAAATGTGTTGAGCTTCCCGCCCTTACCTGTGCAAAGGTGCCTTCAGATGTCTTAAAAATACTACCAAGACTGCTGATCACAGGAGCAGAAGCCATCTGTTCCTGTAAATCCCAACACTAGGCCATGTTCTAGCTAGCTAAGCCTAGCACCCATCTTCAGTCAGTTGACCGGCTTGATGTCAAAGAGTCAGAAAAAAGGCAGCTTGGTGACAAAGTCAGTCATTATCAAGATAGAAACACCAGCATGGAAAAGGGGAGACTTGATAAATGGAAGCAAGCACCTGGCCTTTTGTATTAGCTAGTCAAATACGTCGAGAAGTAACATGAATTACAGGTTCTCCAGAGCTGTCAGAAGACTGTCCTTTTATTGTCGGCACCAACAAAACTGTGGTGATTGAAGATTCACCACTATAAGATGGAATATAGAGAAAAGAGGAGCAAGGTAGAATTGCACATCAGCTGGAGTCCTTTAATGGTGCAGGCCACAATGGAAGCTTTTCAACTGGAAAGACGAAAGAAGCAAAACATTTCTTTTTATTTTTGCAGGAATGGCTGAAGAATGAATACTTTCATTAATTAAGCTTAACTTACTTTTCTCAAGGCCTCTCTCAACTAGTGGACTTCTGTTGAGTTTATATGCCCATCTTTGAATGGGAATCCTTTACTGCAGAGACACAATATGGATCTTCTTATACTAGTAAGGGAAGCAAAAAAAGAAAGGTGCTACCTGACTTCCATATTAACGTCCTCCTCCAGCAGGAAGGGTATGTTTGAATTCATATGAAGAGGGTCTTTATTTAAAACCTAGATGTCCTCTTACACTCCAGTTCTGCCGTCACTCTCTTGACACAGAGTTCATGGTGGAGGCTAGCCAGGTGTGCCCAGAAGCATAAATCAGCCTAGATCATCATCAGCATTCTCTGTCACTGGTGTAGGTACCTGTGGTAACGCTGTAAAGAAGATGACCATCCTTTACCAGTGGCTAAAGGTATGTAGCAAACACAACGCAGGACTCTAACACAACAGAAAGGCCTTCACATACCATCACTTTCAGCACCATGTTCAGGCTGCCCAATGTAAGAGCCTAACTTAGAAATCCTGGCTACAATGGCATCCAAGGTCAAGAAGCAAGGAGTGATTCAGATTCCTGCCTTTTGCGAGCAGCAGTCACAATGCATCAAGTAGACAGGACTGACTTCTCTACACGCCTAACTTGGGTACAAATATGACTTTTTTTTTCCACTGACTGCACAGGAAGCCAAGGTCCTAGCAACTTGGCATAACAGGTGGTCAGAATTGCTCACCGGTCTCTTGACCTGACATGCTGTCATTGCTCCCATGTTTCACAGCAGGCAATGGGAATACAGCTCACAGTTTCTAGCTCTCAGCATGATTCTTGCTCTGTGGAATAAATAGATACATTCTTGTGTGGTGCTTTTCAACTGTACGTCAGGAGACAACTCCGTAGTGAGACCTGTTTCAGAGGCAAGATCCTGACTGTTTTTACTAGGGAGAGACTAGTAAGCAAATAAGAAAAGCAAAGTTGTATTTTAATGTAAAGCATAGTTTATGGACCAGTTTTCCCAAGAGTTAATTTGGAGATTGTTGCTGTTTTAATCTCCTGCAATGTATGTGGGTGTGCCAGTGATCTGGAGAATGGTTTCATGCAAGCGCCCAAACATTCAGATACTTTCAGTTGCCAAAAAAACAGAATTAACTGCCAGTCAAATCAACTCAAGTGGAATACCACAATCTTGGGAAAGAAATCTCATCAAAATAAATATTTTTAAAGATTTTAAAATACCCCTGGGGCAGCACTTCTTATGGTGTATTGTTATTTCTCTTCTCAGATAAAAGGTTAATAGCCAAGTGGATTCGAGGTAACTACTTACAAATCTCTGGAGAGATTCTATTCTGATTCACGCTCTTTTGTCCTCCGTCCAGAGTATCCAAATTTCTTTCCTTACTTGAAATTGGAGGTAGTTTCCTACATCTGAGTACTTGGTTTCATACACAGCTAAACCTTTTTGTATGTCAAGGAATTTGGATTCCAAGATTTCAGTTCAGGACTGTCTGAAATGAAGCTCCAATAACTGCATATGGGAAAAAAACAACAGAGTGGTATATCACCTCATTATATATATCCAGACCAAAACAATGAGGCTTCTCAAGCACTCTGCACTGTGTATAAAATAAATGTGGTTAAAGAATTTGTTTAGAAGTGTGTTAAGCATTTTCCAGGCAGGCGGTGAATAAATCCACTTTACCACTTCATGGCTTTACAAAGAAGCCCATCCATTAACATGGGAACCCTCTTGTTTGCATTTCTTAACAGCTGACATTTGTACCTTTCGAAGGAAAGTGAAGGGCATCTCATTGCCTCATTGTTTAAATCAGTGTGGAAATAATGGGGATGATAGGAAATTGGAGCTAATTTCCTTTGTCTCCTATTCAGCAGATAATGGTGGTATGTGCGGGATGCTAAAGGCCAGGCAGAGGAGGTGACCTGAAGATGACTTCATTCTTATGAGGTTTATCAAAGGCTCCTGTCAGTCAAATGCATGCTGAGAGATTGGGGACTGGCCATCTGCTCCAAAGTTAATCAAAGAGGAAAAAGGAAAGTGAGGAGGTGAAAAATCCCCCTGTCAGCTTTGTGCAAGGTGGAGGGAGATGCAGACAGAAGAGGGAACTCCCGTGCTCCAGCAGCCCAGCACCCGGGCTGGATGGCCATGCTGCATGCAGAGGAGTAAATGCAGCAGAGTGGGGTGGAAGAGCGTGGGGGAAAGGGAAAGATAGCGCTCTTTTGAATTTTCACTGGGATGATCCCACACCAGTTTTAAGTGGCAAGCCTGAAGGTCACTGCTGCTGTTAGCCATGCAGAGCAGAGGCAGAACTGTTTCACTTGTCCTCAGAAAAAAAGGGGGAGTGACTGACTCACAGTAGGGAACCAGTGTAATATAAAACACAGGGTTTTCTGTCAGAGAGCCAGACTTCTTTCCTTGGAGTTTTGTTTCTTGCAAGCAGGAACAAGAGGTACAGCCATGCCACCTTCATGTCCTGCAGACACAACCTTACCCAGCTCCTCACCTTCTGCCCCTTCAACCCACTGGGCTCAAAACCCAGGTGTCTTGCAAGCACTAGCTGTTTCTGAGAGATCTGCATAATTGGCCCATAATGTCTTTCCTGTCCATACTGACCCACATGCATTCTTACACTGTGCGTAAGCTAAGAGGGGTATAAGAGAGGGGTTTTAACAACAAAGGGTTTGGTTTGGTTTATGCTGAAAATGTATCACACAATGCTTGTAAGTAAGACTGAAGACACCAATCAGACAACGGAAATACTGTTTAAATGTGTGTATTACGTAAAAATACATTATTTCACCATAGATGCATTCTGAAGTAAGACACCCGAGTGTGACAGCCTGTTAGTCTGATTTCCATAACCAGCCCTGTTCAGCTGCTCAAATCAGCTAAATAGAGACATATTTTTAAAACTACAAACGTCCAGATTGTGAATCCCTCCCTCACGCTGGCAAGTAGTCATGCTAATGAGTAGTCTCCTTGACTCCAGGGGAAAAATTCTTGCCAGCAAAGGTTTCACAATCCCAGCCCTAAACATTTCTAAAATGATTAATCAATGTGAACTAACTTAAAACAAAAAGGAAAAAAAAAAAGGACTACAAATTAAGGCTGAGCACTAGGAAATGTTTTTGTGGACTTAGGCAGAGCGGGAGATGAACGTGCTGCCTCTAGTACACAAACACACACCACCCCCCAGGACAGAAACATGCTAAAAACAGAGAGAACGAGAACAAGAGTTTGGCTGCTTCATATACCTGGGGGTGGGACTCACTTCTCCATTAAGTTTCCATTCTTCTTCCTCCTCAGGTCGAGGTCCAGTCAGGCCCCCATAGAGAGGAACATATGGAAAACAGTGGCAGCGAGTTCTGCTCCACCTGCAGCTTTGCTAGGCTGAGTCTCCTCCAATGCCCTGTTTGGAAGCATCGCTTTGCATGGCCAAGTGCTGTAAAATAGAGCTGTGAATAGTGAGAGTGGAAGCACACAAAGCTTTAAAAACAAACCCAAAACTTTACAAAGCACCTAACCCCAAAGAACCTCTGCTGAACAGAGGATTTGAGCCAAGAACATACAGCTCTGTCTGTATATACACTGTATATACACAGCTATACACTGCTTGCTGCCCTCCTATTTTTAGTGAGTTTTTAAAATAGCAAGCAACCTGCTGCACACTAGGTAGCTTAAAACATGCACAGCCACAAGGGTGGAGACTGAGAGGCCTTGGATTTTCTTGCTGCTAATGGCTGACGTGATCCTTATGCCCAAGAATAAAAGCCAGTGAAGAATCTTATGGGCACCAAACACGCACTGTAATTTTACTTACCCTGACTTGTACTTGCTATCCACTGAACTTCCTTACCTGAGCTGTGATTACTTCAGAAGGAAGGGAGTTAGTAGCAGTAATTTTTTTTTTGTTTGGTTTTTATCTGCACAGCTCTAGATCTGAGAGAAATATGACTAAGAAAATGATCTTTCCCAACCCCTGGAAAGAAAATGCAGCTATGTGGATCCCAACAGAAACACAAGCATCAGCATGTCTGAAATACTGTGCCTGCTATAATTAAAACTCACAAGCAACTACAAAACAACTCTATTTCTGTTTTTACGGCATGAAACCTGCAGACATTTAGAAATGGGCTGACAGAAAAGTCAGCAAAGAAATTTCACCAGAAGCCTGCTATCCCCTGGATGAATTAGGGTTTTTTATCAGGAAGCAAGGCATTATCATATATTTATGATTCCCCTTGCCCAGTTCCTGCTGTATCTCACAGAAGGAAAAAGCTTTAGACTTACCTGTGTCTGCAGGGGTTCCTAGTCTAACACATTGGTTGGATACACAGGCATGAACACGCTGTCATCAGCATGTCCTCCTCCTTCTCGTGGGCTTGAAATAATTTGACCAGCCAAGTTAGACAATGCCTTAAATCAATCAGTAGCTCAATTTTCTTCAGTGGCTGAGACTATTTCCAAAAGCAGGTAGGGGATTTAGCTACATAACCCTAAACTGATGGAAGATAAGTGACTGCATCCCCTTGAAGACATTGAGAACATCCAACTGTGGTCCTTTCCCCACGCCCTCCATAACTCCCTTATTTCTAGTTAGAGATCGTGTAATTGCAAATATCACAATATTAAGTCCTTCCCGAAGAACCTTTTCAACTTTCTTCTCTGTTATACTGCATGGTCAACAACAAGCATGCTGAACATACGCTTTAATGATTGCCACAGCAATAATTCACATAGAACCAGTTTTCTTTCAAAACACTTCAGAATAGCAAGGAGTTGGGGGGAGGGAATTTATCAGGATGCTGGAAAGCACTAATACAATTTATTAGACAAACCCTGTGTGGATGCAATGGCAGGTCTGCTATCAAAGGCAAAAACCTTCAGGCATTTTACATCCCATAATCCCAATGAAAGCCTGTTTTTGCAGATACCCTGCAGTTCATGAATCACTGGCTGTAGCATACAAAATCCCCTATTTAAGTAATTACAGTACAATACACAAATCTGCACAGTGGCTGATGTTATATAAAATATTCCAAGGCAGTCTCAAAACTACAACATAAAAAAAAAAATCCCGACTGGAAATAAGTGTCTTGCAGTAAGCATATATTGTGAAGTAGGGGATGCTCTGATCTAATCATATTAGGTCTGTCCTGGGGACTGGAAGAGGTCTGGCAATACAGGGACCCAAAGCGAGCCATGGACAGAGAATGGCTCCTGTCTCCAGACATTGTTTTCCATTTGTTTTCACTTGGGCTTCAGTACACCCTCAAGCTCCCCCTTTTTACATAGTTGGATGGTTTTGTTATCGCCACCTTGGTTTTCAAACATCAAAGACCACAGAAAGATCTCACATCTCAACCCCGGCCTTGGCCATGCATTGTCCCAATAATGGGTCTGGCTTCCATTTCTTCAGCAGAATGAACCAAAAGCCTGGTATTTTAGGAAGATATCTAAATTCCACCAGGCAGTATGAAGTCTTATCTCTGTACTTGGTTCTGATTTATCTCTGCACCTGGGCAGTTCAGCTTCTATGTTCAGCAATAGGGAAAATAGGCTTTGTTTCATGAAGAGCCCTTATTTACCTAATTTTGGTTTCATGTACAGGCTGCATATTTCACCAAAGCTTATACTCTTTAGCTGCTCTATAAATCAGACTTGGAGTGACAAGCGGGTGGCATTCTGCCAAGTCACGTCCAGATCAGACCAGCAACTCTCAGTCATACCCACATAACCAGAGCACCAACGAAAAAGGATAAAGAAGGGCAGAACTGCATTATGATTTACAGAGCATGATGAATGTGTTCAATTCGGTTTAATTAGAAAATATGTTCTACTCCTCTACTTACAATTTAAGATCTGGCAAAGGTCACAGCAGAAGAAAAATCTGAACTGGAAAATGAGCATTACTTTTATTGTAAGGGTTTTCTGACTTCCTTTTTCAGAGGAAGTACACAGTCCTCCTCCAGTGGAAGTCATGGTTTTAGAAATGTTGGTCTGAATCAGATGTAGCATTTTCAGAAATCTCCTGTACCTCCCACAAGGTCCAGCTCTTCAGTACGAACTTTATCTTCTTGTTCTTGGTGCAAGGAATCAGCAGAACAATTGGAACTCGGTTTACAAAGAGAAAAATAATAATGGCCCACAAAACATAAGGTCAATTGACGTTTTGGAATTGGTTTATGAACTGGAAATCTTTCTCCAAAGTATTTCATTACAGCCCAATAAAACATTACATGCTGGCGGAATTTTATCCTGTTAAAGTTGGCAAAGGTTTCTTCACCAAAGAGTAAGTTTTGTTCAGGTTTAATTTACTTTCATACTCCCCCCAAAATCAATGTAATTGCTCAGGTGCAGGTTGACAGGTTCCTGAGACAGTCTAAATTAAGTGACTCACAGCAACTAAGGCACAAACACTAACTACACAGTGAAAACAGGGAGGAACAGCAATTATCATCTCATGCAAAGGCTGTCTGTGTTAGGATTGTGTGGAGCTCCCAGGGCAGGCTGTTTAACTGGACATAAGTTTTTGTTTGAAGGAAGGCAGAGCCATGATGCATAAGGCTTTCCCGGGTTAGGTCTGCCTTTTGCTACAAGCATCAGTCACAAAGAGTGCAAGTGGTTTAAGTTTAAAGACACGGTGAAGAGTTTGGCAGAAATCTGGACTGCTCTGTATGTGGGATGTTGTGATTCTTCCAGCTGCAATTCCCTAGGATGCATTTCACCTAGCCAACACCTGACAGGAAATATTTAGGAGGTTATAAGTCATCTTTAGAAGAAAATTACAGCAGAAAGAGGTCCAATATAACAACTAAAACATGAGAAAAAGTTTGTGTCTCACAGTTTGTGTTCTAGGTGCTTGGTAAGTCCTGACTCCATAAAAAAGTATTTTGCTGTGCACTTCTAGGAGGCCAAGTCTGTCAAAGTCTAGCTAGCTTTCATATATATTTGACTTGCTATGTTGCTTAGCATCACAGTCGAAGAGTAGACTCAATCTCACTGTGAAGAACAAACATAGTACCCACTGAGATGGAAAACTGTTTGGTTTGCATAGCCCTGTGCACCTCAGCAGGCAGCCATTTAGTAATATGAAGAAGGTGTCCCCATCCTTCTCATTTATTGGATTTATTTGCCAGAGGCAGCAAGGCAGAACTTTGAGACCATTTTTTGACATAGTTAATGTGTTGATGCTGATTTTATTTTTCTCTAAAGAGTTTTATTGACTCAACAGAATACCAAGATTTTTGATTCAGGGATCATATTGCTACAGCTTGACAGCTGATTTGTCTGCTATAACAGAGATAAAGTTGTACCACAGTATCTAATCATGCCTTTTTATATACATATAGATTGTTTTATGGCTTTAATTTAAAGAATAGAGCAAAAAGATTCAGCCTTATGAAACGGGGTAGTTGTGGCTGTCATACAGATGTTTTGCTAAAAAAACTCTGACTCACAATCAAAGTAACTCAAAGAGGTGGTAAAGAAAGGGTGCAGCCTATTCACTCCTACCATTTTATGTCAGCTTAGCAAACTCATTGCTGTCAAAATTGCAGCAGTAATATCACAGACAAGATAGTCAGTATCTTCTCCTCATCTTCTCAGCATCTAAACACAAAAACCAAGAAACAGAAACGAAAGTTAAAAAAGCAGGCAATTTTTTCATGAGGCATGTCCAATGCCTAATACCTGCCTTTTTCCTGTGTTCATGGTCAAAATATCAATGTGAATGAGCACTGAAATGAGCGTGCATCTTGGTAGGGTGGATGAGCTCATGATTCATGAATGAGATTAGACCAGAGCTTCCAGAAAAAACAGGTATTAATCTATGCCCCTTTTCTTGTACTTCCCCTTAGCAGCCATCCTTCCAAAATCCAGAGAACAAAATGATAATCAGAAGAAAACAGCATTAAAAAGAAAGATAAAACCCCCATGGCTCTGCTAATCACTTGGAATAGTCTGTATAGCCACCAACTGAAGCAGGGATCTTTGGTCTATTGTGGTGTATTATGTGACTTCAAGAAAATGAGATGGGAAGGTAAATATACAAAGTAGGATTTAGCAGGGCGCTGGGTGAAGAGGGACAAAAACCCTTCTTATGGTTGTCAGTAAAAAGGAGGGTGACACTCTTACAGAGTTAGAGGAGGTCAATAAATCACCATCCTTATCTTGCAAACAGAGCCTGTGACTTCAAAAATTAGCTCATTTATTCTGCACAATTAAATTTATTGAAGTGTGACAGAAAAAGTTTAGCAGTCGCTGATGCAGAAAGGCAGCAACAACAGAGGCAGGCAACTAACTGAATGACACAATTAGTTGATTTTAATTTTATTTATCAATATAATTATTGAATTGTATTTATCCCATTTCACAGATTTTTACCATTATTAGAGCCTGGGTCTCAAGGGAAAGAATTAGTTCAAATTTTCAGTCTAACTTAATGTGATTATAGAGCTGCTAGTAAAAGAAAAGTTCTATAAAGTGCTACACAATCTTGTATTCAATGTCACCCCACCATCAGGCTCTGAAATCCAGAATCCTTTCACGTAAAGGCAGTAAATTGAATATGAATTGTGAATGCACTACATTTCCTAGATCGCAACCAAACCTATGTTTGCAGGATCCCACCTTGATATGCTGCCTCAAAGGAGCCAAGATTTCTTCTGAGTCTTAAACTCAGGGATATGTTTGTTTCTTAAAAAAAAAAAAAAACAAAAAACAAACAAAACAACCCAACCCCCCCCCCCCCCCCCGAAAAACCAGCTCAGAAAACCCCACTGCACCCTCTTTGTCCCCCACCCCTACTTCAAGCTTCAGTAAACTTATTTGGAAATGTTGTGAAAAGAGTGCAGGAATATTGGGAAAGGCTGCCGTGCCAGAGGAGCAGTGGATGAGTATGGTTCCTGCACAAAATTACAAATAGACCATTTTGGTACACACTGAAAAAATATAACTCCAAAGCTTCTGACGAGATTTTTTTAAAACAAAATAAAAGCTATTGACAAATTAGAAAGGTATCTGTTTAAGAAAAGTTACTTTTCTTCTTGTCCAGTCCAGTTTAGAAGCATCTAGACTGCTCCAGCTCGCTTCTTGGCATACCTTTCTGTCATTCGCAATGTCTGCTTTGGTTTTGAACTTGTAAGAGACAGAATGAGAAATGCTGGACCTGACTCATGCACATATTCCACCCTTGCCTTCTACATACATGAGGAAGCAAGCATATGTTCAGCAGTAAGCTATATAATAATTCATGTCCTTTCTCACAGGTTCAGGAAATTGGACCACATGCTATTGCGAGTGTCTAACTTTTCCAATGTTTTGAAAGACTATTTCCATTGCAACTAGCTTATTCAGTTCTACCCTCCACTTCCATTCCATAAAAATTAATTTATTTGCTCTGAGAAAAAGACCATACAGGCCATTTTTCTAAATGTTTGTCAAAGTGTCATGGAACATTGCCTAAAACATTAAAAAATGGAGAGGGTCCAACATAATTCTATAGCCATAATTAATAAGAATGAATATTATTACTTACAATTAATAGCTGACTTTGGGTGATAAGATAATTCCAGAATTCCCACTGACTTAACATATTCTGGTTACTGGGATCTTGATGTCTGTGTAGGCTCAGACTATATTTTGGGAATTCAGTATAGTGACTTCTGCAGGAATAGGTAAGAAGGGAGGTTTATGTTTGTAAGACACATAAATTATTAGAGCTAATAAACTTGATCTCACTGGGACTATTCAAGTTAAATTTGACATGCACTATCTATGGAAAAAGGGATCAGAAGATAGAAAACCATGTATCGCACATTTTCTTTTGTGTGTTTCTTTTGGGTAAAGCCTGGAAAGTTGCCTCTCCATTTATGGAGAATTATATACCTCACTGGGACCTGGGGTTGATGGAAACCATTCCATAGCAGCACCGTACAGTGATCTGCCTTGCCTCCAGACATGCAGAAGCAGAAGTGGCCCTGTCTCCAAAGAACCTTCACTTCAGCAGCAGAAAGGATATAACAAAAGGACAGATGGGGACAAAAAGGGATCAAAGAACAAAAGATAAATTTAATGGCTTAACTGAATGAAGATGTTTCCACTTCAGCCAGGGCAAGCAGAATCTTCATTGCTTTCGCTTGTATTCAGTATCAGAAGAGGAGAATAGCATACCTTCAAGGACTAACTTCTTACAATCTCTGCAGAATTCAGCAAGGCTCTCATCATCAGGGAGAAGCTGCACATGAATGCAGGAAATGGGCTTCTAGACCTGAGTGAGTATTCAGCAGTTCAATAACTATGATTTCACTCTTCCATGGTACTTTTCACTCCAAGAACCCCAAATCATCTTGCAAAGAAAGAGCATCCTTGTGTTATGAGATCCCAATTTGGGAGGTAAACCTCTCTTATCCAGATCCCCTCAAAAGAGGTAAGAAAAGCTTTGGAACATAAATCAACTGGATTTTACTAGAATATAAGTTAGAATCCTTAACTTCTCAGAGTAAAGTGGACTGGCTAGGTCAAACACAATCACCATAAAATGGATAAAAATCAATTTTTCCCTGCCCACTGCCTCCTTACAAGGATGCCTTCTAGCCTGGTTTCATTCAATTCAGTCACTATTTGGACCACAGCAAACCATGCATAGTCCCTTCTGGTCCCTATGAAGTTTCTTCTTCCCATCCCAAAGACACTTGATTGTGAGTCTGCTTCTTGCTTATCTCTGCTATCTCCCAACCTGCCCACTGGGCTGGAGGCCTCTCTTACTGAGTGGTTTCTCCTCCATGTCTGCCATACCCTACGTCTTCTGTGAAATCACCTCCTCCTTGACACTATTGCATGGTTATAAAGGGTAGAAGGACCCATCTTCCTCTCACAAGGGTTGCAGTTGAACCAGCTATGTCTTTTTAAAAAGAAATCTAAGATAATCATCCAAGATAATAAAAATTACCAGGAGACAAGGAGACCTCTGCCTTCCAAGGTGCCTTGCCTGACCCTCCAACCCCACTTTGCTGGCTTACACAGCATGCCATAAAAACTTAGATGAGTCCATTTTAAAGTCTTTCATGTGCTGGAAACTCCAGCAGAGCTTACACGCTCATCACTCAAAAGGATATTGTTCATGTGCATATATAAAGCACTGGGCTTGATCCGTCTGATGTACACGATTTTGTGTCTTAAAAATGTCACAAGCCTGGAGGATGCTTTTCTCCACCTACAGCAATCAACATTGCTTTGTTTTTCTCTCTATTTTTGAAAATAAAAAGTTAACCGGGGCAGTCTTGTTCAGGGATGAATTTGATTTTTGACTGACTTCACAACCTTCCCAGATTAACCCTGGGGACTGCTGTATAACCATCAGGCTTCTGAGCCAACTTTTCATTCCAAATCAATGTTTTCTAAATTATTATTTACCCATGAACAGGTCATAGAGGCCCTATGGCCCTATAGCAATATTTTCCTCCCTCTTCCATATGCAGAATCATTACTCAAAAGGGCAATGTGCCTCAGGTTTCCAGACTACTCACCAATTCATCTTTTCTTTAAACCGTATTATGCATAAGTATTAATGTGCAGCACCAAAGCTGGAGAAAGCCTGTCCAACTCTTCAGAGGAAACAAATTCATTGAATATAATCAGTGAGAACAAAATGCAGAGGAACCCTAAGTGTATGAAGTTCCTGAGCCCCTCCTAAGCTTTTCGATTAACAGGGGCCCAGGCAACAGTAAATAGCAGTTCTGCAAAGCACAGGGAGCAGTACCATGTCATTTCATCTTCCTATATATCAGTTTTCTTATCCAAAAAGAGATTTACCAATCAGCCTGAAACACTCAGCACTCCAGTACTACAGGAGGCTGCCAACAGGGATTATTCCAGGCCTGAAACTGGAAAAACTGAAGGAAAGAGAGAATCACAGAGGTGAGCCCACAGCATGGAGGGGTGTAGTCGAAGAGGTAGAGTTGCACAACGTTTTAGGGTGAGGGAACCCACTCTTCCATATGGTTTCTGCTGGATTGAACAACACCTCCACTTGGACATGTCCCGAGTTCAAACACAAAGCAAAATTCCTTTACAAGAAAGCTCAAATGCTACAAAAGCTGACTCTGCTCTGTCAACTCTAACTTCCCCACCAGTGTTCTGCCCACCACTTCCTTTGCAGCTTCACTCAAATTATAAATAGCTCTGTGTGGCAGATCTGACCTTCACCTAGGTTGAGCTTAGGTGGTGGAGGGGCAGGTTACTGCTTCTTCAAAGCTAGTGACCCGGACGTGACAGTGGGCTGTATGTCAGTTGCAAGGGACAATAATTGGAGCCAACACAACCAAGAGTGAACAGGTAGCAGGGCCAGGGCCTGAGTTCATGACTCTTCTCCCATGGCTCTTATGAGACTATGCAGAGCAGGATATGCTCAGGGCTTGTACCATCCCTACACAAAGTTTGACAATAATTGAGAAATATTAAAGGAATACAGCCTGAAACAGCCAAGTTATAGCTACAGATTATTATGGCTAGAAGTCAGATCCTAAAGGAAACGGAGAATAAACTGTGGAAAACAGGACACTGAAAGCCTCTGTAGGAAGTGGTGTTTTTTCCTATGCCTAATTGCAAACAAGATAAACCAATACAGATCAAACAATGTTCCCTCCCACCAACTCTCAGAATCTTTGAACAGTAGGAAACCCACCAGTCTGAGGTTGAACCAAAAAAAACACTTTGAAAGGAGTGATGCGACTGAGGGAGTAGGCCAACACATAGACTTTGGAAGAGGAAACGCTGTATTTAACATCCATTACTTGCCTTTATACCATCTAAGATGTCAGAACACCATCTGGGTCTCCTCTCTGCATCTCAGTCACCAGAAGCTGGCAGTCAGCAGAGCACCCAATTGCTGAGCGAGGAGGTCATCAAGAAGACAGAGCCAAACTCTTCACAGTGGTGCACGGTAGGAAGATAGGGAATAAATTGAAATGAGAGAAGTTCAGACTGGCTATAAGGACATTTTTTTTTCCTGAGGACAATCAGGGTTGCCGAGAGATTGTGCAAGCCTCCTTGGGGGGTTTCAAGGCCCACCTGGATAAAGCCCCGTGCAACTTGGTCTCATCTCATGGCTGATCCTGCTTAGAGCAGGACGTTGGACTAGAGACCTCCTGAGGTGTTTTCCAACCTGATTTATCCTATGAGCCTACCTGCACTGAAATTGTTTGCCTACTGCATATTCACTGATCCTGTATGAGAAAAGAAAGCAACTCTACATTTGGTAGCAAGGACACTCTCTTGGTATTGGATTATCTGGCTTCTGGTCCCTTTTGTAATGGCAAATTAAGTACCACTACAACTACGTTACAATTGAGATTAAACTTAGATGTCTAATACCTCTGTATTAATACCCAAGTTTGACTTTAAGTGTGTCAACAAGCAAGTAATTTCCAGCACAGAAAAGTTTGCATGCTGTACACTGCCATATATACTACATACAGTATGGTGTTTTACTACAGTGACCCGTAAGAAGAAAAAAAAAATACATGCACATGGGAAATTAAGCTTCATCTCCTGTGGCTGGAACTGTTCAAATATGCAAGGTTCCATCAGACTCTTCCAGCTCAGCGCCATCTTCCCTTGCATTTCTGGGGGATGAGAACATAAGGAAATGCCATTCCTTTTACAGCTAAATCATGCTATTACTCTAACTACTTTTGAGATATTGGTACTGTTTGTTCTAGCAGCAACTTTGAAGAACTTGAACAGTCACATATTGCTCAGAGAAAATACAGAAGAAAAACAAGCTGAAATTTTGGTGGAGACCTTAATTATGAACACAGAAGGTGAAGTACATTTTTCTCCTTTAAGTCCAGAATGTCCAGCCTGTACAACACAGCAAGAATTTCTAACCCTTCTCAAGTAATGTCATTGATGCCAGATATTTAGTGCAATTTCAGCAGTGAATGTCAAATCTCTCTCAAATATTTGCATGCTTCTTAGCTCCTAAACTGACAAGCTTTAATTTAAGCAGATATAAGTGAAATCTGCCACAGCACATGTTGCTTAAGATATTTAAATGATACAGGCCACAATGAGGAAGACACAGAGCACATGCAATCCTCATTAGAATCAGTGTGGCAGGGGCTCTTCTCATTACAGTTACTTAAACAATAAATTAATTAAAAACTCCTCAAAAAGCCCAAGCCCAAAACTACTCAAGATGTGTGGGAAAAATGCCACACTCTTGCAATCTGCTCTTCATGGAAAAAATGGCAGTCCTCTCTTTTCATCTTTATTCTCATGTTTATTTCTCTTTTCCGTACAGAACCCATGTGGAGTATATAATACATAACTAAGCAAATGAGGGAATGGAAAGTGCGAGGATATTAATTCCTGCATTATACCTCTGAGCAAGCTCATGTCAATAGACCCCAGCAGCGTAGGTAGTGGCAAACTTAACTGCGGGTCTCATCAAGTTGCTAAAAGAATTCCCTGGTCTTTCTGACATGAGTCCTTAATATACCATACTCCCTCTTGTGTTTTGCCCATCCTTTACAGAGACAGTAAGCTTCATAGGACAGACACTATGCCCTTTTTATTTTACTTTTCTCAGGAAAGCACTACATGTCAGCCTGTATCTATCTTCTCTCCCCACACCAAAGCCTTTTGAACCTGTTGGCACATTTCAAGTCAACCTAGAGGACTAACAGATAGAAGATGAAATCCCACAAATATTGTGAAAGTAAGAAGGCAGTACAGGAAATAATTGTAGTGCTCTTAACAAAAGAGACCTCGAAGAAGAACTCTTTTATTGCATTTATTAGCCACCAGAGAATCCCCAGAGGCAAGCACTTTGAGGAATTTCCCAACCACAGCCAAACCTTGGAATAGAGCTCATACCTTCCTAAATACAGGATAATTCAGTCACAAGATCCAAAGCCATAAAAAAAAAACCAACAGGCTTCACATGTGCCGTTCATTAATTCCAGCTATCAGACTCTGATTCCACACCTGCATTTGGATAGAACTAATTGGTTATCTCCACCTCTCAGTTCAAGTCCATGGAGGACAAAAGACTGGACCTAAGCCTGCAGTTAGATACCCACAGTGCCACTCAGATGGAGAGGCCTGACAGCAAGTAAGTGATCTTCTCTCCCTCCCCTAACCACTGGGTCCTCGTCCAGAGCACTTACTGAGGCACCTTTTTCTGCTGAGCATTTCCAGAAACGTAACTGTCTTGACTACGTTGGGCCAAATGTCTTGGAGCCTTCATACCCAAGAAGCCATTTGGGATTTACGAACTAGGTCCTCTAGTGCTCATGTTCACTTAGAACATGGCTGGTAGAGAGGGGATAGTCCTGTTGAATCTGTCCTGTTACACAACCAGCAATAGCTCAATTCCTAGGGTTGAGCAAGACTGCACAGGTGGGATTCTCTTTTTTGGATCTGATCACTTTCTGCTCAAAGTCCCTACATCCCAGGTAGCTTTCAGAAATGTTCTCTTGATCTGAAGCTGAGGAAACTAGAATTGGCAGATGATGATAACGATTAACTACAGATGCCCTGTTAATGCCCTGCTGAGATGATCAGCCAATAAATACCCATCCGAAGATAAGTGCCTAAGAAAATGGAACGTATCTGGAACATGCCAAAATCTCTCTCCACTGAAGAGCCAGCCTAGACCATTAAACCTCTATCTGTTACACAGGTACCTTTACAATCCGTCCTTCAGACTCCTAAACATCCAACTCACTTCTGAAATCCTTCGGACTGGAACCAGTTTTATTTTTAATGAACAACCCAGACAAACTTGTCAGATTCAGTTGGAATACCTTTCAGACTCTATAAATAATGTTCACATCTCTACATTATAAATTTAGTGCAGAATTTCAAGTCTTACTTTTCAGATGCCAAATCCTTTTAGTAGAAAGCTTTTTAGATAATAGGATCTTTCTTGTATAATGCATTCATAAATTTCCTTCAGTGATAGGGGTGTAGTTCAAAGATCATTTCAACACTGCTGATTAGTTTCTTAATTAAATTATTGTGTTTAAAAAGGGATAAATAAATACTGGTCACAGTTTAAAGGGAAGCAAAACTGGGTCACAGAACTTGAAAAGGCTGCCCAATTAAATAAAAACAACAAAACATTGCATTTTTCTCTCTGGAGAAGCGTGTTCGCGAACGGCTAGTGTGATCTGTCTCCCTCCCAAGAGGTGGACTGGAAACCCTGGGCTGATCTTTCATGAAAGAAGGGGTCAATCAAGGGTGTTTTGTAAGGTGGGGAATGAGATTTACAGCAACATAACCAGCTGGCCAGTTCATCATTACACACTACACATGTCCTAAATTAGGAGAGCATGAAGCGGGTGGATACATTACACTGTTTCCCGAGAAGCATATTGGGTGAGTTGTTCTTGTTCCAGTTCTTTGAGACTCAACACCACATCTCCCAGGAATCTGTAAATCATCAGCAGGTGATATTTGCTGGCTGTCATACCACGGACAGTCAGAGCCGCTTACAACTTTTACCAGGCGTTTTCTGTTCATGTTTTTAAAGTTCTCTTTTCCAGGAAGCTGCAAAACAAACCACAAACCAACAAGTAAAGTAGCACAGCATAAAACAAAATTCCAGAGATAAGAGACATGCTGATAATATAGTCTTTGGCATTTGTTTGGGAGCATTGCTGAGTTAAATATCAGTCCTTTACCAGATTAATAAATGTATGTCTGCTCTCTCTCTCTATTCACCTATGTAGCCCCTGTCAGTGCAGTATCTGAACACCCCTGGAAACACCAGTGAACTTACCCTTATAGTGTCCCTTTGAGGTAGCAAAATACAGAGATTAACAGACTTGTCTGAGGTCAGATGGGAAATATGTGGCAAAGAAAGGGCCCCAGAATTCTGGGTCCTCATAACCATAGCAGAAGCATGTATGTTATAGCGTCCCTCATCTATCTGGTACATAAAAGGTTGTTACTGATTGCCTCTGTGGCCACCGAGGAGGGAACAAGATTTGCATCAAAGACAACTATGTTGGACATCAGGGAAATCTTCTAACTGCAGAGAAATGAGGTATTGGGACAGGACATTCACAGCAATGCTGTGGCATGTCCTTCCTATAGGTTTTTAAAAAAGGGCTGATAAATAATTCTCAGGAATGAGTCTTTTGAAAGATTGAACTGGCCTGTTGTGTTCTACACTGCGGATATGACAGCCTAGGATATTACCTAGTTTGTTGCACTATCTTTAGCTTTGCAGTGCATATCAGAACTTGAGACAAGTAATGGTGACATTTATTATCACCACAGTAAAATAGGGATGGGTCTAATTCTGGTGTGTCAGAAGATGTACAAAATAATATACCTCATTAAAACAAATCGAGCAGCTACAAAGGACCAGGGACAGGCTCTCTCAGCAATGTTGAACCATAATAAGTGGAGCATGAGGGAACATCTCCATATAAAGAGACTAGGGCTTTGGCATGGACTATAGGTAGTATGTAAGATGTGCTGAAAATTAAAGCAACTTTCAGGAATTCTCTCAGCAGCCGATCAGTCAAGAACCCACAAGATGAAAAAGCAAATGAAACTGCAACATCTGCATGGAAGATGAGATCTGTTATGGGTCCAGCCCAACTCCTTTTGTAATTCAACAGAGCATTTCCATCTGACTTCAGGAGCTTGGACTTGGTTTCCCCCTTACAAAAAGTGACCCAAACTTCGTATTTTATAAGGGGCTGAATTCCTAGGGAATGCCAAGAAGTTTAGCACCCTCCAATGGAGTCTCTTGTTACAGCACATTTGTGTGGGATTTCTGAACATCTGGAAGCCTGGACACGCAAGGTCATGGACAAATAGCAACTGCACACGTCCAACAAGTCAGATGCAGCCAGAGTGCACACAACTTACTGTACGTGCACTCAGCAACTCACAATGCAGAAGCACTAAAATGCAGGCATCACATTTCTGAGCTAGGCTTTCCAGTCAAAAAAGTATCCGTGCATGTATTCTTGACTCACGTGACCCAGCCATAACTTTGCAATGCATCTTCCTCCCCTTCCTTGTTTGGATGGGGTTTGCCTCTACCCTATTTATAGAGATAAAATAGTAACAGCGAAACAGTTGACATAAAGCATGTGTTCTGAATTATTTATGTGTTTTCTGGTGGTGGGTTTTTTTTTTAGTTTGGCTTTTTTTTTTTAAACTGGAACAGAAAAAAAAAAAGAAAAGAAAAAGAACAGAAATACCAAACATACCTGCCTAGCTGTGCAGCAGAAATGGACTTGAGGATCCAGTAACACATACAGCCTAGTGTAAAACTATGGTTTGCATTTTGTGGAGAAATACATGTCACGTCATGTATGGGTATGTGAGTTTTCCATGGATTAAGCAAACATCACCATATGCTGCAGGTCAAAAAAAAAAAAAAGTATGTGCATGTGTAGAGATACAGATATCTATCTCTTTCTGCCATTTCTAACAGCATGCAGAGCTCAAGTTCATAGCAGGATCTGGCACTGAGGAACCAACACGTGCATGTGAATGTGGCCCAGCAGAGATGGATACATTTGCTTGTATACTTCTACTGCATCAAGGGCGGAATATGCTGTTCATTTCTTCTCTTTTGGCTAATTTGGGGAAGGCTCAAACTACTAAGCTCTAGCAGCATACCACCCGACAGGGCCTTCCTGACCTAAGCCACAAAATCCTCTGGGTAGTCAAGCTGCAGGTATATACCTGAGAGTTTCCACATCCCAGCTCACCACACTACAGAGTCACAACTGTGATAACATGATCTTCCCTATTCTCTAGGGAGAAATCTAAACCAAAAGCTTTTCAGAGCTACAGGCCTCACTTTTCTGTTCATGGGAGACACCATTTATCTGTGGTCATGGTATGCTGCGTTTATATGAAGATTATATTCAGCTGTTCCCTTTCCAAACCTTTGGATACAAGTGCCGGTAGATGTTCACTAGCCTGTCAAGGATAAAATGAATACAGAGGAATGTTGGAAAGACATCAAGCAGAGGGGAACCTGGATCACAATAATAAGATATCAAGTGTGGATAAAGAACCAAACTTATCTAGGGCCTGGGGTTTAGTTGGCCCCTTTCTGTCCACAACGTTGATGCTTACAAAACTCTCTAAATTTTTAGACAAGCAACTTCTGTGATATTGGCCATTGAGGAATTCATGCTGGTTTTGGTAAATGCTGGGAAAATTGGCCTTTTTGGCATGGAGTTATTACTTTTGCCTCTGGGAAGCAAAGAAAGTAAAAATAGATCAGTAACTATAGCTTGAGAGAGAGGTTTACATAGCTCATGTAAATTAAAATTTTGGCCAGACTTCTATTTCCAGCTGTTTCATCTTCATATTATCTTTTCAGCTTTACATTAAAGATGGTTCTTATCACAGAAATCAGACTCAAATCCAAGGCTAGATGTGGAATATCCTCCACCTGGGTCAGCCCCTTTTAACCCCACGCCTGCCCATTACAGTGCTTAAGCCCTGGTTCAGAACCAGCCACAGCTTCCAAGCTGCCCTCTTTTAAAAAAATTAAATCTCTTTCTAAATTTGTTGCCCATAAAGCATTCCTTGGCTTCAATTTAGCCTGGCTCCCTGCAGGCCATCCCGCGGTCACTTCAAGAGAACCTGTCCTATTTCTCCATACTTTCTGCCTCCTAGAATTAGTATGTGCTATTCAGGAAACAAAAGCAAATGCTAGTTTTCTAGTGCGACATGACCTTATAAGTCTCTTGCAAGCCCATCTCCTCCCCTTTCTCCCTGTAAGGCCAGAAACCTGTTGCTACAAATTTTTGGTACTCAAGGCTGTAGTCAGCCATCAGAGTGATGGGGGGGGGCACGCAGCAACACAGCTGCTCTCTACTCACATGGCGAGTGCTAAAGGGGAGGGTACCGGCATCCCTCTCCCTACCTTGATAAACATTGCTGTCCAGATATCGAAACTAGTTGCAGATCTCCCCTTCGCTCCCATGATGAGTGGATCCAGACTCACTGACTCAAAATCCCCATGTTCCAGGATCCCTTTCTTGTTTTAACAAAGACAATTTCAAAATCTGGTACCTTGGAAACTCCCAGGGCTCAATACAAATTACTTGAAGTCCCAGTGGAAAACAGATTCTTCCGTTTCAATGACATACAGTTTGTTTAGAGAGCTGGCAATTCAGAGGAGACTGAACCACGGTTCCTGCCAAGCCTGGGCCTCACACCAGAGTGACTGAGGCAGTGAGTAAGGATTTATTTTTTCCCACAGCGGTGGAATTGAGACATCATTCATGTAGATATGTTTCCCCATGTTTTAAATGATGGTTGTTAAAGGATGTCCCTCACACTTCAGGAAGCTGAGAGCACCTCTTTGTCTAGTCACCTGCTCTGGAAAACTCTGATCAGGTCACGTACCTCCAGCAATCTCTTGGTTCGGATACCTCTGCTGGCCTCAAACAAAGTTCTCCTAAGGTTATTTAAAGGAGAACCTCAAAAAAACATTATAGATGGAAAAACATTTCTTCTCCTCCTTCAATTAGCACCCGGCAGCCTCTTCACTAGTTTCATCCATCCTCACGGGTAAGCCCCACCCTTATAACAGTCCATTGCTCCCTCAGAGACCTTCTCCTCAGCCTGCTAGAGGCTTATGCTAAATACTGATCTAGCCTCAGTCCCATCCAGCCATTGCTACCTTTAAACACCTTGCTGACTTGCTAACTGCATGGAAAGAGGGATTATTCCTTGTCATCCTCAGCCCAGCAAACACCACCCTTGTTAGTCACATGAGTCCAACACCATACAATCTCTCAGGTCTTCCTTATATGCAGTGGTTGCTGTTGCAGCCCTACAGGAACCAAATGTATTCCCTCTCTCCTCAGGGAAAATGCCAGCACCACAAAGAGCCTATCTTCCCAAACCACTCAGGAGTTAGCACAGCAATCAGCAAGAGCCAAAAGCTCTCTACAGAGCCCCAGAGCCAGGACTGCCGCTGGGATTTAACAGTGTACAACACAGGCAGATGTGGCGAAAAAAATCCAGCTGCTGCCAAGCTGGTTGCATTTTAGGTGCAACTGGGTCTCAAGCTGGCCAGCGCTTTGAGGTGGTCTTCTCACACCTTTTCCTTAATGTGAGCAGCCCAAGCATGCCAAAGGCATGAGGATCTGCACAGATGTGAATCCAGGCTACTCAAAACAGAGAGAACACAGATCTTAGAACAGAAAAAAATCCAGTCCCCTCCACTCCTTCCCCACTGCACCTTCCTGGCTGCTGTGTGTTCACATGCTAGGGAGCTCCCAATCCTTCTCTCAGTCCAACAGTTTTCAGTGTGCCCTGCTCAGCTCCAAGCCCTGCACCATTCCCGCTGGTTCCCAGGAGACCTTCTATGAGGACCACATGGAGATATCATGGCCCAGTGCCACGCTCAGAAGTTTCCCATGAGCTCTGCTCCATGTTTGGGTGCGTGTGTCGGGGAGAATGGGATGCCCCACACTGCCCTCTGTAAAAGCTCTTCTGCCCTCCCCATAGCCTTCTGAGAAGGAGACGTTTTCCTCTCTCTTCAGAACTGAGGCAGGCAGAATAAAACAGCCTTCCTCTTTGCTGCTCATCCACAGCTTTTATAACAAAACAAAACAAGCACTAGCTGCAAACAGAGTAGCTACCTCCCTTCACAGCAAATTATACAGCTTTCCCTGGCATATTTTTCCACTCTAAAACCATCCCAAGAATGAAAGCGGTAAGTGTGCACCATCAGGAGGCTGGGGACAAGTACCAGAACAAGTTCCACCATATATCACTTGTGTAGCCACAGATACACATACAATGATGAGGACACAGAAAAACCCATGAGGAAATCAACCCTTTTGTCATGGGAGCAGGGCTTGAATATTGTGTAGTAAATAAGGCTAGGGGCCACACACTGAGCAGTAAGGAAAAAACTAAATATTAAGTTGCTGCTCAGTAATTGAGCACAGCCCATTCTGTGCACGAAATAAGACAGGGATGAAAGAGAGGGAAAATAGCAGAAGCATATGTAATTAAAGGCTACAGCAGAAAAACATTCACAAGGGGACTAACTGAAGATACCGGGATAACAAGAGTTCTGGCATTCGCTGACTTGGAAGTGTCATGCACATGCGTGTATGAGTGTGCGCATATGTATGCTGTGCACATTTGATTACCCCACGCACAGGTAATCCACAGAAAATCAGTGGCCGAGTCCCTTGAGAGGCTTCCACAGGGAAGGGAACTTAGGTTGGAAGAACAAGTGTCAGAGCTCCAGCAGCAGAAAGCTATGCAGAATGTCAGAGTAACTGTTTCCTTATACTGCTCACGCACATATGTAATTCCCACTACTGCAGAATTTAGGTGAGTGGGGTGCAATTACAATCAAGTTGTAGATTACCTGCCAGAAAACAGCAGCCTTGCCTTTGCAACTCTGAAGGCATCCTTTAACTAATTTCTTTTTTAATGTGTATGCGTTCAGCTTCAGTGTGAGCAATGGCTGGAATAGGAGAAATTCACAGTACCTAACTTCTAGTGATAATCTTTAGTGGGAAGCTAGACACCTACCCATCATTTATACCTTTACAAAACCTCCTCCAGAATGCTGTTTGCCTGCAGATCATGCACTTCAGCTGGCTTTGACAACAAACAGTTGTTCTGATTTCTGGGACAGGCTAGAAAGAGAGTTAGCATAGTTATTCTTCCCCAAGGCAAGGCCTGGGTAGACCTGGAAGAAACGACAGCAGGCAGTGAATGGGAAGTGGAGGTAGCCCAGGCAGGAGAGGCAGTGGAAGCAAGTACTGTGGCGGCAGCTGGGATGAGAGGGGAAGTGGTCAGTTTTAGGGGAGAAGATAAAATGGAGAGGTAATGCTGTTCTCTTTAGGCACTTTACTGCAAATTACAAAAAGGAGCATGGAAAAAGGAAATCAGAAGGCAGCCCTTGTTCCTCTGATTTTTGGCAACCTGGGAAGCCTTGTTCTGCTCATTAAAAAGATGACCAGTCTATAGTACAGCGAGAGAGGAGGGGACCAGCCTGGCCATTTATGGGGAGCACCAGCCACTCCTCTTCCAAAACTCACCAACGCTGCCAGAAATCTTCCTACTGGTTTGGGCCTAGGGGGGCCAGAAAGCCGATTGCTAATCTCTAACACATGCGTTGTCTCAGCAGTTGCAGTGGGGTGAGGCACAGGGTGTTTAATTTCTGCTTTACATCCTTCCTGCTAACGCCTAGCATGCCTCTCCCTTCACTGCACAGCTTTGATATCTCCATTCCTACCATTTTCTGCCTTCTGTTTCCAAAAGTCAGCTGCAGGGCCAGGGAAGGTGGTGAAGCGCTGTGCGGGAGCAAAGCCCAAACACGGCCACTTAAAGCAAATATTATTTTTCAACTGAAAGACTTTTAAAATTTTTTTCCCAGTTTATTTTTAGAACAATGGTAAAACATACAAATCCTGGAGGCCTCAAGCACTTTCCTGCTGTGCTAGTGACTTAATTTATTTCTTTAATTTGTTAAAACCTCACCAAAAAAAACGTTATTCTTTGGAGACTTCGCTAGCCCAAGTTTTGCATGTATTATTTGCTGCAAAAGATTAATGAGGTAGCAGAGGCAATTTTTAATGGATTCCCTTCGTTTTCTCTCACTCACTTTTTTTTTTCAACTCACATGGCAGTCCAGCTCCATGAATCTGCTAAGTGCTCTCCACAGACAGGATACAGGGTGCGGGAAGAAAGTAATGAAATCAAAAAGCCTCTTTCACAACTTCTCCCCTTCTCTTTCACCACCCAGAGACACCACGTTAACCACTGTGCTGCACCAACCTCCTCCAGATCAAATGCCTCCACAGCCCTTGTCCTTTGCAATACTCTGAGGGAGTGGACGGAGCCGAACACCCTGAGTTTACAGGAAGGCTGTGCATGTGACAACAGCTAATCCTACGCATAGTTCAGAGGTGCTGTCAGCTAGCCAGAAGATGCACTGAGGCCCTTCTCTTGGCTCCGTTAGAAATTTGCTGACGCTCCCAGAGACTCTTGGGGAGCATTTTGGAGCTCGGCCACAGAAACCTTCCCATTGACCTGCTCCTCTTACGGGAACTGAGTGCTGCCTAGAGTGTAGCAGCAGCACAGGCTTCAGTGGTGACGGCTAAGAATCAGATCTGTTTCTCTTTTTTTACCCAGAAAAACCAGGCTCTTTGTCAAGAAGACGCACTATGCTTAGAAGTGTCTAAATCCTTTCTCCTCTCTTGGCCCACATGCAGCCTCTATTCCAGCACAGCTCTGTGGGGGAGATTTTTGCCTAACAGGAGTTGAAATGGAGAGAGAGATGAGGAAAACAAAAGTGAGGAGCACAGGGAGAGTGGGTTAAGATGCTGGGGTCAGGGCAGAGAGAGATGTGACAAGGTGATGGGGTAAGGGTATGTGAAACAGAAAAAAATCACAACTCTCTGCTGCAGAAGTGAGGAAAAGGAAGGTGCAAGTCTCTTGAAAGGCAGCCAACAGAGGCCTCCACTCTTTCTCCACGTGCAAAGCTGATTTTTTAACCTGAATGAACCAAAGAGAAACTGTGAGCAGCCACTCTTCTAGCTTGCCTCCCTGCCTTTGGGGAAGTCTGCTCACCGCTTTGGGGCTGGAGGATCTTATTTGCAGAAGGACTGAACTATGAAAGCCCTTCAGCATGACTGAGGCCAGGCCACTCACCACATCACAGCACTCAAACCACTTGGAGCAGTTTGGAAATCTGTCCAAATTGAACTACCAGAGAGAATACACAATAGGAACTGAGTCACGGATACTAACTGTGGTATGATTTCATTCAGGCGGATCAGCTGGTGGCCCAAGAGCCATGTACAGTCTATAGGGCAAACTCATGCAGCTCAGTACCTTTTTTGCCACAGCCTCAGCCCTGACACTGTCAGGACCATTGCCAAACACTTCTGCATGTGCCACTGGTGTAGCACTGAGCCTCATAATCTGCATTTGTGCCTGCGTCAGAGTGTCTTGGTCATGATCAGCCAGATTTCTGCAGGCATTTGCATGCTCTGTTCTGCACACCTAACTGTCCTGCTTCGAGTGTCGGTCCCACATAGGCACAAAAGTTCTTTAAGAAATCTGGCCCCTACAGTGTGCCATTCAAGTAAAGTAGATTTTTCTCACCCTGTCTTTTTTTTTCTCAAGGGATAGATAACACCACACAGAAACAGCAAAGCAGAGCAACAGTGCAGGAATAAAGAAAGGATGTGAGAGTACCTGTCTGGAACAGCTGGCTCAAAGGCAATGACACACAATAAATAACCCTGAACACTGAAAGACAGGGCTGTCATTCTCTGTCATGCCAGAAATGTCATAAACCACAACATAGACATGCCAATGGTTTGAGGACCCCACAGAAGAATTTTTATAGCACCATATTTCATAACTTCTCTTGCTATCTTGTGGGCCCAACTTCCTGATCTAATTCTTCCTCTACCTCCCCATTCACTGGCATTTACTCAGAAACTCAGACTTTCCACTGCAGGGGGTGTATTCAAGTTGCTGGCTGTCCAGCCCCAGAGGCAAGTAGGTCACTCCAGTGCACATAAAACAGGGGGCTTCATGCAACGTGCTTAGTGCTGGGATCCAAAAGAAGAGCTGCTGAGGGAGACAAAAAAAAAAAAAAAAAAAAAGCTCAGTTCTGGTTCAGACTATGAAGCAAGCTCACCTGAGAGGAGATGTCCCCTGTGTATTTAAGTATCAGAGGCACGACTTCTGCCTATCAACTCTGTGCTATCAGACAAGGTAGCTTAGAGCTACTTCAGGCATTTCTAGATGAGTTGCAAGCACAGCCTTATCCCCTCTAGGCTACCCTGAAAAAAGTGTAAACAATTACTTCTACGAACAGAAGTTTGAAATGTACAGAGGTAGCCCTAACACCTTTGAATATCACTGACCGGATTCCCCAATATATCACTTTGATCAAAAAACTCATCAGGATTCTCCTTCTGCATTTGCTTTGGGTTTTTTTGAATGGGATGACACATGATCAACAATACCGCACAGGTATAGTAATGGTATTTAAATAATCCCATACACAGCAAAGATTCCCATACACATTCATTTAAAGTTGGCCTGCAGCAAGCCAAATATACAAACAATTAGAGATCTGTAGGCATGCCAAGAAATATTTGTGCAGCATATAGGCCCAAGAGAAAATATAATGAAGATTAAGAATATTATTAACACATATATGGAGGTAATAGTATTTGATGGATTTCTATATGAGTACCTCTGTGATCCTGTCAAACCCCAGAAAAAGGACTGGAATGACATTTTCCACATTTACCTACAGCTGTCAAATCCGTAGCACTACAGTAGCGCTGAGTATCTGAAATGTTCCTTTGTTTTGTTACACAGTAATTAGGTCCACCTCATTCACTCAGTTCATGGCAAATGTTTCTGTTTCGCTGACATCCCATTACAATCTTTGGCACACAAAGCAGGTGGTATCAGAAGTGCAAATGCTTCCTTATTCTTTGAATTGCTCTAAACTGCTGTATGGTTTTGTTCATTTTAAGTACCCAGTCTTTTGATATCCTGGCCAGTCCATTCCGTGCTCATGAGTTAACAAGACTATAGGCAGGGAGAGACGCAAGGAAGGCCACCCAATTAAAGGGAGAAAATGAAGATCAAAACAGGCTACTGCACTGTCGTATGGTCAGGTACAGAACTGTACCTGGTGCAATCACTGATAACAGGCTAGTTAACACTGCACCTGTCACTTTGCCTTGACCTTCACCAGTCACCTGGCTCTAGCCTTATGAGAGCTGACTATCTTTTAAGTTAAAAAGGCTTAGATTAAAAATATTAGTAGCCCTGGAAATCCTCAAACAGCTTCACTGAAAACAACAAGAAAAGGAACAACTTTGAAATTACAAGTCCTGTGGAAAGGACTCTGCATAATTTGATAATGGACACAGGTTATTTTCTTCTCCATTAAACCAGAAGGAGCTGAGCACTGAAAATCCATGCTTACTTGAGAGATGGGGTGACTATTCCATGTTGCATTTAAGCGTGAGGTTACCCAGTGTTCAGATCAATCCTTGGAGCTTCTCAGGTGCAAGCTGCTCCATGCAGCATGTACTGTTCTCCTGATTGTGCATCCAGAAACCACAGCGTACGCAGAAAGTCACAAGCAGGACTCTGAAATGAAGTACGTCGTCAGCATCCCAAAATGGACATGGGTCCCATTGCTCTAGGGATTAATGCCATGGGGTGAGAGTTCCTAAACTCAGTGTTCCTTTTCCTTAACACGGTGTGTGAAGTGAGGGCAGGGAACTCACTGGTAAGCAGAGACATAGGCCTTCATTAAAACATCACGATGAGGATCATCTACATTTCAGAGAGAGCTCACACTTGAAAATTGCTAGGAAAAATAGGACACAAATCTTATTTTCAAAAATAAAAAAATTACTTCAATGGATTCTCCCTCAGGAGTATTAAAAGAAGGATTGCCTCTTCCTGAAAACGGAGGGAGCTGAGAAGGGTTCACCACACATCGTAGCAAATAAAGGTCTTGTTAAAAACAAAACAAACCACAGAAATTATTTGTTGATGTGTTCTACCACTTTTGACCAAAATTCCTGTGTGTTTGACTGCCACCAGAGCATTCAGTGAAGGAGAAGAGGGAGCTTAAAGGGCTAACAGTCCACCAGCACCGCGAGACATCCCAGTTCACAAAGAAGTCTGGCCACTTTACCTCCTGGTGAACTTGGTATTTTACATGATGAGCTGGAAGGAATCCACCTTAAATAAGATAGCTAGGAAAATCCAAATAACTGGAAGGAGAGTACAGGTAGGATTTTGTTACCTAACACATCAAATAGTTCCACAATTGGTCTCTCAAAAACAAAGGAAAAAAAACCATTAAAATGCTGAATTTGGCTTCTACAATGCAAAGAACAGCTGGAGCATTTCTGCATGACTTAGCTTCATGCAGAAGATTGGAACTTTTAAGTTCCCAAGGAGAAAAAAAAAACAAAAAAACCCACACACAGCAAAGTTGCTCTTCACTTTCTGCTATCTGTACCAGTTACCACCTGGTTCCAACTATTTGCCACCTAGGATCCATCTATTCAAAAATCCACATAATTAATTAGTATCAAACCAAAGTGAAGGGTCAGCATCACAGCTCCACATATTAATGTTTCTGTCTGCGAAATATCTGTACTCTAGGAGTGACCTTTTGATGAGAGAAGACTATTCCTTGACTCCCCAAGTCCTACAGCTTAGACTCACTGCTTGAAAAAACTATTTCCCATGAGAAGCCTCTCATCAGCTCCATGCCCCACAAGTCTGGCAGCAAAGTGCAGGTAAGATATAAACAAACCCAGGGAAAAAGGAGAGATTTCTTAGGCGTTATTGTAGGTTCAGCAGGTTTCACTAATTTGCCTATTCTGAAGATATTCAAGACCCCTTTTCCATTTCTTCTTTGATGTTTTCCTGAAACCTACAACACAGCAAACAGTGCACTAGGGAGGACAGCTTTTGCGCCACCAGAGTTAGCAAGGGTGGACATAGATCTTATCCCAGAGAGGGACCCGTGCAGTCACAAGGCAACAGCTGGACAATGACGCAGGAATTACGTACCGTATCAGCTGGAGCTCTCCAGGGGTCAGAAGAGCAAGGGCCCCAAATTTGCCCCCACATTCCACATTGCTTCCTATGGAGTCCTCTGACACGCCCAGACATGGGTATGGACACAGTGCGTACTGCTGGATACTATTCTTTTGGACATGGACCACACCACCACTCACAGCCAGGCACTGGCACCTGTTCCTGATCCTACAGGGCTGTTTCACCTAACAGCTCCCAACCTGACTTCCTGAAGGCAGCAGGGGACAGCTGCTGAAACTCCATCAATCCAGACAAAGTCAACATGACGTGTGGATGCAGTCCAGCTCTGCCAGGAAGGGCCTAACAGTGAGGGCGGCTGAGGAAATATTATTGCAGCCTGGAGGCTTTCTCATGCAGGGTTCTATTTTGGTGTACCATTTCTTGTTGCATGAGCATACCCTGGGCATTTTGGGAACTCCAGCCACAGATAACACTTAGTTCTAGGTCACAGTATTTTTACTGATACAGGTTTCACCATCCTGATTTGGGTGCAAATACTTGTGAACATTGCAGTATTATATACTGTGTAATCACTTGCCATGGCCCAGAACATATAATGTACCTACCGAAAAGCACAGTAAATAAAATAACAGTGTTTCTTGCCCGTCCAAACAAACATTTTTCCATCGCTAGCAGAGCAAGACAGTACTAACCTACAGAATTGCAGTGTTTTAGGACTTCATTTAATAGTAGCTAGAAAAAAGTCACGCTACTGTGAAGTGACACAGAAACATACGTAACAATTTTGTCATCAACACAGAAGCAGTGGTTATATACAAGGAAACGTTTATTTGATCCATTTGCTAACACACAAATCTACTTGGTCTAAAACTATTTCATAATACGTGTTCTCAAGCAATGACCCAATTTGAGGTATGCTATTTGAGGTCATCACTGTATCTTTTCAGGCAAAGAGAGCCATTTGAAGAACCAACTGTAGCTTCTCTGTCCACAGACTGTGAAGTTTGCACCAGGAAGAGGACTGCAACAAAAATAAATTAACCTATTTTACTTGATCCATGTTAATTATTTTGCTTGAAAAAAAAAAGAAAGAATCTCTGACTTAGCTAATGGGAAATCCTCAAGGACTTGGATAAAGAAGTCATATATATCCACTTGCCCTAACATTTGTTTGGCCTTTTGGCTAAGTACAAGGGGCATATCAGTTAAGTATCTGATGTCTTCTCTCTGGGAAACTCAGTGAGTTAATAAGTCATTTCAAACTATTATGATTTTGATGCATGGAAAAAAAAAAAAAAACCAACAACTTGGCTTTCCTCAGACAGTACAGCTGGGTAAGTACAGAATTTCCCGGCAGTGTTTAAGCCTGGGTGGGGTGGGAAAAAGAAAGAAGAAAAAAAAAAGAAACAAGCAAAGTTTATAAAGAAGGAAAAAAAGAAAAAAAAACCCAAACAAAACCAAAAAACAAAACCAGAACAGAAATCCTGCCAGGAACTCAAGAAATCTTTCCTTCCTTGTTTCACTTATGGAGATCAAATAATCCAAATTAAACATGAATCCCGTTGCAAAATGCTGATGAATCTATCAAACTAGCGTAGCTAAGGTGCTGAGAAGCCACAAAGCTCGGCTCTGGTCCTTCAGATATTCATATAAGAAAGAAGCTTAAGTGACAAGTCTCGTGTCTGCACGATCAGCTCTCCAGACAGTCCCTTAAGGAGGAACTGACTCTTGTGTATGTCTACGGCCAACACCAGCTATATCCAAGTCCTCGCTGTAGACCCCTAGGCACTTCCGCAGTACAAGTAGAAAATAGCAACTGTGGATGAGATCATATAATCACAGCAAAGCTGCTGCCATGTTTCAGGGAGATCTCACCCCCCAACAAAGGAACACACAGAGGATTGCTAGCATCTTTCCCAATCTGTTGCACTGCAAAGTGAAATGGCATTATCCTCATGTAAATGGGATGAGCCACTTTGCTCGATGCTGCAGTGGGGATGAGACTGTGCTTACAGCTATGCCTGGCCTTCAGGTGGGAGGATGGACTTCCAGTCTCAGGAAAGGACTTTCTTATTGCCTGTTAGCCTGTAGCCATACCCTCAAATCAAATCTACAACTTCATTGCATAAAATCACCTATTTTTCACCTGAGCACCTCAAAAAAAAAAAAACCAATCAGCACGTGCTTTTCAAGCCCTGAAAAATCTACAAATCACACTGTCCCCACTTACAAAAAACAAGCAGTGCACGAAAAAATTAAGTCAACAGACGTGTGTGGCAGAAGTCAAACCCACTTTCTGAGTCCCATTCATGAAAAGACCAGCCTTCCTTCCTTTCACTTTCACTGTGGCTTCCCTAAGCTACAAGATTTTTCTACCTAGGGTTTTCAAAAGACACAAATATCACTTAATATGCACAGGAACAAATTCAGGACCATGCCTACACACAACATGTGTTTATGAATATTTGTTCCACATATTGATCTTACCAATATTAGTGACTCCTCTGACTTGCTTCCTGTGGCCAAGCAAAAGCAAATAAATTTTTAGAGAAGTCTGAAGTTAGGAAATACATCATGCAGATGTACACAAGCCAGTACCTCCTCCACATGCCCAAGTTTAGCAGGCAGATCTTTCAGAACCAGCTTGCAGGAGGTGGCTCTGCAAACACGAAGGCTTTTTAAAGCAATGCACAGGTACAGGGATGATTTTCATGTCAAGAAAATAATGCTAACTCCATTAAAAACTGTTTAATGCAGTGGTTCACAGACCTGTGATCACACCCAATGCAAAACAGAGCCCAGGGGATTTCATCCAGTGATTCCTTGATTAAGCCCCTAACTTTTAACTAATCTCAAACCTGTCTTCCAGAATGAAAATCAACTCAAATTCAGAGACTTCAAGGCCACGTTGACACTGCCTTGCCTAACACAGACCTGGAGGCACACCACTAGAGCATGACTGTGCAGCCATATTGTTAACAACCTACTGCTCAGCCACCTCCAAATCCCACAGGGCTTCTTGTCATGGAGTAGGAACCTTTCCAGGAAAGAACTTGGCCAACCCACCTGTCAGGAGATATTTCTTCGGGTTTGACAGGATGGGCATTGGCAGATTCAAGCCAAGCATGGTTGTATCTCAAGAAATACCCTATCCTGAACTCCGCCTATTCATAGTGCAAGGATAAGTCTCTTTCCTACATCATCGCAAAGCTGATCCAAAGCCAGTGTTCCATTTGGATGTGAGATGAACTGGAGAATGACTCCGAACTTGGAACCATGCTCAAAAGGCAGCCCAGTCATAGCTCACATGCAGGAAAATCCATCACCACCCCTTTTATCATGTTCTCTCTATCTGAAGCACTCCCATCAAAAAGCAAATGCATGAAATCCCTCCTCACTGAGGGCATAATTCTGCAGGTTAAGGAAATTATCAGTATAACACTGTTTCAGGGGAAGGGGTGCAATTATGCAGTTCAGCCCAATTAAAATCAGCCATATAAACTGAACACTGACGTAAGTCATCGTAGTGTTTGGCCCACTTGCTCTAGCGAGTTTCTGCTTTGTACTCAACTCTGCAGCTGCCTTGCACCTCCCACTCCTCCTCCTTTACTGTCTTCATGTAAATCAAAAATCAATCAAACCTCACTTCATCAGCAATAAATCAATCACTTGGATCACTTGACTGTAAAACAATGACCTTGTGGCTGCAACGGCAGAGTATGTGTGAGCACATGGATGACAGCAAGCAAAAGAGAGAAAGAAGTATTTTTATATATGTATTTGCTATAGTTCACAGAGGGTCTTTTTTTTCTGGCCACACCTGAGCTCTCCAGAAGGGCTGTACTAATAGAAATTCTCATGTCTTGCTTGCCAGTCACCCCCAAACAAATCAAAGCCTTCCTATCCTCTTTCAGTGTTATTTTCTCAGATTGTATGCTGTATTCATACCTTTTTTCCTGAATACAAATGAGTACAAATGTCAGAGGCAAACTAGAAATGTTGGGGCACACACAGTACATTCTTGGCTTCTTCTAAAGATCAGATCATATCACCACTTCAAAAAAAAAAATTAAAAAGCACTGAACCTCATAAGATAAGGAAATATCTCAAACTTTCCACAAAGCCTCAATATTACCTCCTATCGAAACCAGGAGGCCTGAGAATCCCTCGTATTGTTTCCCTTGCTAGCACTGCATTCCTACAGAGCTTCTGCATTTGTTCGGAGTTTCTTGTTGTTGTTGTTATTGTAAAAGCGAAGCATTACACAAGACAGAGAGCTTGACAGCTTTCCCACAATCCTCAGCATGTGGGAATAGCAAGTAACAAAGTGTAAACACCTGCCAACTGGTGGTTAGGTGTAAATGTCTCTGTTAACAACAAACACTGCTGCTAGCAGTCATCAGAGCAAAGCAGCAAATCTGTTCCCTTCTCCAATGTGGAAAACACCAAACAATAACAAAAAAGGCACGTAATTGCTTGATTAAGATGTATCAGTGTTGGAAACTGCTGATCTAGAACATTGAATCTCTGACATTTACTTCACTCTTGATTAAACAGAAATGCTTAAAACTAGCTATTGTGCAGGCAGAAGCCCAGAGCACTGTGTACCATCCAGGGAATTGTGACAGCAAAACTTTTCACAAAGAAACAAAATCAGAGCCATCTCCTCTCTGCTGTTTCATAAAAGCAGCAGCTGCTGAGACCTCTGGCTATTATGAAGAAGAGATGGAAGAGCACTAAGGAAGGGTTAGGAGTTGGGTAACTCCTTGATTCCCTTCTCCCCATGTGGAACTTCCAGGGAAACCTTGTGAAAAAGTCCAGCTCCTGCTCTGAAAAACACTGCTGAACAGGGAGGTCAGGACTGTTTCTTTATGGAGAGAAGGATTAGTTGTGTACTTTTAAAAATCATGTTTTCAGTTGGTGATTTCCTAGGCAGCTTCACGAGCCAGGTGGCACTGATTTATCACTGATTTGCATGTGACTGATGTCTGAGACCTGAGGCTAAAAGCCTGCTTACTCTAGATTTGTCCTCAGTAGCCAGCTTGCTTTTTTTATTGCCCTTTCCCAGTGACAAAAAGGTAAGGGTCAACTCACTTGTCTCAGGTAAACTACAGATTTCCAAGTCAGAAGATAAACTCCATTAATCTACACTACCCACAAAAGCCCACTGCTGCCCAAATCTCCCTACTGCACACAGAGAAACTGCAGCTCAGTTGGGGAGGGACATTAATCCTGGTTTCCATCAGCCTGCATTTCTTCAGTAATTGCTATTAGGAAAACAGATTATCCCATTCCTGAGGGGTGGGGGGTATTTCACATTTATATCTTTTCCCTAAAGATACTATCTGAAATACTTCAGAAAACCATGATTGTACCTGGTTAATCAGCTGGTGACCAGGACAACAGATAATTTTAACCTACATCAGTTCTGCAATCTAGGTCACAGGGGAGGAGGAGGATGAGTGGAAGGCATGGGTCACTTCTTTTGGTGGTGCTACCAATTTATGCCAGCATTAATGATACAGGAAACAAAAGGCTTTCAATAGTCAGCACCTTGAAACAGAGGACACGTGTTCTCCTTATTTCATGAAGCATCGAGTATTTAAAAGTTCTACAAGTAATAGATAGTTAACGGTAATAAACTGGCTTACAAAAACTGGCAGAGCATTGTTCCGATTCTAAGCAACATCATTCACCAAATTGCTACGGTGAAGGCTCAAACATCATTCAATTAAAGTTTCCTGCAAATGGTTCTATGGGTAGAAAATGGATAAACGATTGTTTAGTTAGCCAAAAGTGGCTTTCTTCACTAGGAATGGGTGAATCAGGTAATAAACCTGCCTGCCAGCATGAATATTGACCTATTTACCGAGCTGGGTATTTCCAAACAGCAGCTGGAAAGTTTTTTTGCTATAGGAGGTTTAGGATCACCTGCACCAGAATAGTACTAGAGGAAAATTTCCAAGTTTCATGTGAATATTCAAGCCTCTCAGCAGCTGAATTTAGACTCTCAGCCACACGGTTTCTGTGACTCAGCCATTTGTTAGTCATCCTCTGCCCATGATATCTCAGGCAAGTTACAGATACCCATAATTAGAAAGGCATTCCCCCTCCTTCTGTCTCCTTTCTGCCTGCTCTCTAGATATCATGTCCTCTCACTCCCTTACTTACCACAGGTCATGTGCTATTTCATTCCCATTCCCTTCCCAACTAGATTTATTTCCTTACAGTCTCACCCATTTTACACCCTTACAACAGTCTCTGTATCTTACCCCACACGCAGCCTGCTCCAGATTAACTGATGCCCTCGCACCCCTTTTCTGAACCCAGCAGCCCCACCCTGGTCTTTGCCTCTCTCTCTTGCACAGGTTGTTATCAACAGCTGCCCTCTGGGCTCTCACAGGCCATATTCAATTCAGTGCCATTCTTGCACAGTCTGGGAGCACAACGTGACAGAACTTGGTTGCTTCTGTCTAAATCTATCCTGGACTAGTTTCTGTAATTTGTCCGAGTTGTTGATCTGTAGAGCTGGCACTTCTGTGCTTCCCTCAAATCAATGTTGCAGCTCGATGCGTTATTCCCAGTCTTGCACAGTGTTCCCTCCATGCATCATTCTATCAACTCTCCTCCTTCGCTGCATCAAACAGCTTTCTTGTTTTTGCCTCCCAACCCACTATCTTCTTGTCTTGCTGTTCAGACAATCAACTCCCACCATCCCTCTGCCAGTGATAACTGCATTGATCACAAGCAAGTCTGGTTTTCCCTATACTCCATAACAGATTTCACAGTTTTTTCTTATTCTCCATGTGGTAAAGAACAGAGATCTCTGAACTAGCAAAGCCACAGGGACAGCTATCCTTATTCAGACTGAGACAGCAAAGCTCCCATTCACTAGGACAACCATCCAGGAGACGCTGGACTGAATTATCAATGTCTGATCTGGAGCAGGCAAAGGGGGAGACTTGAGTGTGCAGCACTTAAATCTTAGATTTACGCATCAGGTACTAAGGAAGCAGGAGAAGACTGGGATGGACAGGAACACGCATGCCCGTCTCACACAGCACACTCTGAATACAAGGATGAGAGTGTCTCTCACACAAACTCCATCCCTTTTAAAACTAATGAGTAATCTTCCTCTAAGAAAAAACATTTCTGTGGAAAATTTCCGACCAGTGCTAATCTCTCATCTCCTTCAATGCCATAATCATCCCACACTGACAGCTGTAATACCACTGCCAAATTCTTCCTGACTTACCCTTTCTTTGGCGATAGAAGACACGAGCTTTGTTATTGGTTCTTTCTCCTACTTTTTCCTCCCAAACACACACACACATGTATTTTATCTGAGGATAACCCTGTCTTCTTCAGGACAGGACATAACGTGACAGCCCCTTGCCCAGCAGCACCCCTGCCCCTTGGTGGGGTTGCTGGGCGCTGCCAGGCTGCCAAAGCAGCGGTCTAGCTTAGATCCTGTAGGTCTGAACTTTATCCATTGTGTTTCTTTTTCAGACAACCAGCTCCAAGGTAGAGGAAGAGTCTTTCTCTTTGTTCAGACACCTAGTAGTACCCTGAGACCACAATGCTAGAATACTCCAGAGACAGAAGAGCTAAATCTAAATGCAGAAAAACCAGCATGGCCTAGGTGTTAAAGCACAGAGCGCACAGTCTGGATTCCTCTGTTGTCTTTGACATGGCATTTCTGTAGTACCTTGGCAAGGACACAAAGTAAACTATCCAGTAGCAGTTCCCCCCTCCCACAGACGCACAACAGCCTGTAAAACTGTTGCAACTAATTTGCATCGGCACCTTTGGAAGTCTCCTCCTCTCCTGTGCTCCAGTGCTCTTTCTGCAACACAGGCGTAAAGCTGTATCCACCACACAATCTGGCTCCATCCATCACTTTACCAGGTGCTGAGGATTCTGGCAAGCTCTGATTTGGCATAGGTGGGGTTATATGCTTTCCCTACTGACACATGCGCATTCCTATGTTTAGTTTTAACACTAACAAGTTAATGATGCTTTCTTCTCTAGCTATATTCAAATGATGACTGAAAGCTACTGTCGTGGTTTAACCCCAGCCAGCAACTAAGCACCACGCAGCCGCTCGCTCACTCCCCCCCCGGTGGGATGGGGGAGAGGATCGGAAGGGCAAAAGGGGAAAACTCGTGGGTTGAGATAAAAACAGTTTAATAACTAAAGTAAAATAAAAAATAGAACAGTAGTAATACAAAGCAAGCGGTACACTGTACAATTGCTCACCACCCGCCGACCGATGCCCAGCACATCCCCCAAGCAGCGACCGAACCCCTCCCCGGCCAACTCCCCTGCTTATATACTGAGCATGACGTCACGTGGTATGGAATAGCCCCCGCCCAGTCTGAGTCAGCTGCCCCGGCTGTGCCCCCTCCCAGCCTCCCGTGCCCCTGGCAGAGCATGGGAAGCTGAAAGGTCCTTGACCAGTGTGAGCACCACTTAGCAAGTACTTAGCACTACTTAACAAGAACCAAAACATCAGTGTATCATCGACATTGTTCTCAACCTAAACCCAAACCACAGCCCCATACCGGCTACCAGGAAGAAAACCAACTCCATCCCAGCCGAAACCAGGACAGCTACATATGCATAGCATTTTCCCATTAGGTCAATAGCAGCCAGTAGAGGAGCACTTGCTACTGGTTATTTAGCTGGAGAGGAGCAAACAACAATTGGTACAATATTAGCCCAAAGAGGGAGGAATATAGAGCACCTGAAATGTACTGCCAACAAAGCGATCATCAGCAGGGACAGGGTGGGCACCTGACTGCCTGCCCTGTTCATTGACCTCACTGAGGGACTCAGTTCCCATGTATTCAAAAGAAGTCAGTAGAGCTAGCATGCAAAGTTGTGCATACAGCTATCTTAGAAATAAATTACTCTCCCTGGACTTCAGGAAATAGATCCTTTACTTAGTAGTCTTTGAAAAAAAGAGATGAGTTATCCATTCTGTTCCACATCAATCTTATTTGTTTCCACGACAGGGTCTACCACATTATTTAAAACTAGTACTGATTATTTGTCTAATTGAAGGGCAGCTGTGAAAGAAATAGTTCTGTTGGTGATGGGATGGAGGGCTCAAATGGACAAGTTAGAACAACATAAGGACAACAAAAGCCATAAGCATGTGAAAAGTACTTCAACACCTACCTCCTACTGAAGTCAGCGGTGTTGGCCAGCTTGGATGGTTCTTTGGAGGGTTTGAGGTCTTGGTGCTAGGCAAGGCTTGTTTCTATTCCTGTAGATCAAGGCTCCAGCATTGCACTTTGAATTCCAATAATGGGCACTGCTTGCCTTTCATCCTTCACCAATGAAGTGCAACCTTTTCACTGTTGAAAATCAGACAATCGGAGGCTTAATGAAAAGGAATATTTTGGCGTCGTTCTAAAAATCACTCAAGTGAAAGGTGCATAGGTTTACTCTCCAGACTAAATGCAAGATCTCTCCAGTCTTCAGTAATCAAAGCAGTCTTGCAGAATCTTGCTAGTGCTAGTCAGGTACTGAACACTGGAGTTGTCTTGATCGTAAGCACTAAAATCCAAAGAACAGACCTGGCAAGGGGAAATACATAATCACATATCACCATCCCTTCGGGCTATACAGTTACGCAAAGACTCTGCATCTAAGGCAGAGCAAATTTGTCATCTGTGTGATCAGATCCTTCGTAAGAAAAGGACAGCATGGAAATAGTCATCTCTTATTTCTAGCTCTTTCTTTGGCTTCTACTCTTCAGCACACAAGATGATGTCTTTCTTACCCGAGGTTGCCTCAAGCATCAGTACAGACAGGCCATGTCACCAGATCCCTTTCTGTCCTGTTGTCTCATGTTTTAGTTTTCTGCCTGTGAGAATGCAGCCATTTGCAACACCAGAGCTATGGGAATTCCAGCAGTGAACAAATGGCCCTGTAAACGAAGGGTCTTGGGGCTATTTGCATCTTTGGGGGATTTGGATGTACTGCAGGGTGAGGCTGGGCCTCATTTTAAGAGAAGGCTCCAGCCCACACCAGTGCCAAGAGGCTGACTAATGTAATTATTTCCTTGCGAAGCAGCATTTTTCAAAGTGCTGATTCTTATTAAGAAAAAGGAATGGATTTGGAGCTCATATTTTGATCCAGTGCCCAGGATTATTTGGAAATTCTTTTTCCTGGAATGAGACTTTTTATTCCAAATTTCTCCATGGTGGGGAGAGAGGGTTTCCTGGGCAGAATTAGAATAATGATTACAGCCTGTATACAATCAGCTCTAACCACTGTGGAACTCCAAAAATGAATGTTATTGCTCAGTGGCTTCATTGAAAACAGAAGTATTATTTAACCAGAAGGATGGCAACACATGGAAATAGCTCATTATCATATTTTCTCCCTATTTGAAATGTCACATTGAGTATGTATCTTTCACGTCCACTACACTTTAATTAATTTGGACTGTGTTTAAATATATTACACAGCATGCTTTATTACAAAATTCTGACACATTCCCATTGATGAAATAGGGCTTTCTTTCAAATACATGTAAATGGCTGTGGGAGTTACCCTGCCTAAATATTGTTTTAAATACAATAAGAATACCACATCATCTCTGTCTCAGCCTGTGTTTTTCTGTGGTATAGAACATATATAGCAAAACCAACGTAACATCCAAAGCTTGCTGTTTATTAAAGGGACAATGATGTTAACATTATTATTCCAGGTCTAAATCTTAATGACTTACCTTATTTACATAATTGTAAGACAAACATGTATTTTACTCAATGGCTGAATAAGATTCCAGCAGTGTGATTGCCTAGGAATTAAAAAGTAGAATTGCAGGGTGTATGCATGAGATGAAAATGGCTTATTTTAACACAGCTGGTATATGTTATCTTCTGTGCACTTTCAAACACAGCTCTTACAAAGGATGGTTGTCCTCCTCCACCCAGGCCTCCAACAAAATGGAGGATTTATTTCATTTGTGGACCTTCCTCTGGAATGCAATCACTCCAAAAGTTACTCCTGATTCATACTTGTATGAGCAACTGGAGGAATCAAAGCAGCTTTAAAAATCGTGTAAGAATAAGAGAGTTCACTCAAACTTTAGTGTTTCTTGGACTGAAATCTTATGGTAGATAGAACTCTGTTGAACAGGATCAGGGATTTTGTAGAGGTATGACTAATATCTGACTGATAAGATGTCATCTCTCTGCTGCTGTCTCTGTTGAGGCACTCAAGAATTAGCTGCTGAACTACTGTACGACCATCTTAGTTTCAATCATCTTGGGTTCAGCAAACACCTAATGATATTCTCCCTTAAAACGTCTCACCAGCTGCCTCCTCGAGGCAGGTCTATCCCACTCTATCATGCCAGTCCCACTAGATGCCACCAAGTGCTTGCACCAGGAAGGAGTCTCCTTCCTCACTACTTGTGCACTGTTCAGCAACAACTCAGAGCTAAAGCTGGTGAAGGAGATCTGCTTCATTCGCTGGGAGCTAACTGACTGGTGTATCTCACACAACGACCTCTGCATGACATTACAGTCAATCCCAACAGCTTGTTCTAAAACATGTTCCAGGGACAACTCTTTGGACCCTTGCTTCTTCATCCATCCTCATAACAGAGCAGTAATCAAAGCTTTATTCTCTGAATCATGCATTTTTAAATTTTTTTTCCCCAGCAGATGGTCTTTTTCCAAAATAATTCCTCAAGCAAAGATTCTTATCATGCGGAAGGTGGTTCTGTTCTGAAACAAACTCCCAGATGGGGCCATGTGGAACAGTACTCCTGGAATACACGTGTTGTTCTTAAAGGGCAGCCATTAGACTGCTGATCACTGTGTGGATGCTGCCATGAAGGAACAGCAGGAATTTGCTCTGTGCTGTTAGATACTCTGCTACTACTTCTTCTGTCCTGAGTGTTCTCTCCTCACCCCATGTAACCCTTTCCTCAGGAAACATTTACACTAAGAAGAAAAATGTATCCCAGCAATTGAACAACAAAAACAAAGTTGCCTTTAGATACAACACATAATGTCTGTCTGTAAAAATCTGGATTGGTTTTACATTTAATTCATTCAGTGAATTGTAATAAATGAATAAACATAATTTGGAGAAGAATAAAAAAATAAAAAAAGAAAAAAATTAACTGTGTTGCTGGAGCCAAAAGCAATAACTGCAACTCGCTTTCTCCCATTTCTTCACTCCTTCGGACCCAAGCATTACTCCTGCAATTCTTTTTTTTTTTTTTTTGTATTTTATGTGTTTTATTTGCTGTCTGCATTAAAGGAACACTCGAGTGTAATATAAGAAGATACTATAATCGCCATGTCTAATTACAAAGAAGATCTAAGTGTCTAATACAAAAACATGCAATAAAAAACATTAACAATCAGATCAAAAGCCACCACAACACGTCAATCTGATGAGGCAGGCTAGGAAGCACTACTCAGCTTCTGGTATGTTATCTTCTGTGCACTTTCAAACACAGCTCTTACAAAGGATGGTTGTCCTCCTCCACCCAGGCCTCCAGCAAAATGGAGGATTTATTTCATTTGTGGACCTTCCTCTGGAATGCAGTCATTCCAAAAGTGACTCCATACATACACTGGTATGGGGAACCAGAATGCTTTGGCATGTGAGAAGATACTAGATAATCTCATCTAGGCTCCCTCTCCCATGAAAGGTTGGACCAGATGACCTCTCTGGGTCCCCTCCAACCTGGGCTGTTCTGTGATTCTATAAGATGGGAAGATCTGCTCTGATAGATGGCTCTCAGCTTAACCACAACTTTTCCTCTTTGGTTTCTTTCTAACTTCAAGAGCTTGCTCTTACTGTTTGGGTTTTTTTGGGGGGTTTTGGGTTTTTTTTGTTGTTGTTGTTGTTGTTTTGTTTTGGGTTTTTTTCCCCTGATCCCCCAGAGTAACAAATGTGAAATTTTATCCTTTTGGCTGCTTTACACTTTTAGATTTTCCATCAGGATCATCAGGAACTTATCAAAACAAGCAGGCCAGCTTCCACCTCTTGGCACAAGTCAATGAAGCGTTTAGATGTACATGGAGTGCAAGACTGAGTATACAATTAGCAGCTTCCAAAGAGGAGCAGATCATTTAAAAGTGTTCCTGAAGGAGTAGTATTTGTTTACCTGGCCGCAACCACCCCCACCTAAGAGCAAGAGTAAAAATACACAGAGCCTTACCATCCACAGTTTCACTCGAATCAACAACCAATTTGGGTTTGTTTTGTAGATCTTTGAAAGTCCAAAGAGCACCTTGTATTAAAGGCAATTCATTACTCTCATCCATACGCAAGTGGATGGGACTCTAATGTGCCAAATTCCAGCCTGAGAGACTGTTTAACCATAAATCCTCTCACCAGACAGAGGCATGAGTGACTTTGTTGGATTTGAAGGTAGAAGGAACAAAGGGAACCATTTTTCAGAGGTTCTCCACACCATCAACCCAGAGAAACAACCATACTGATTTAGCAGAAGATACCTTGCAGAGAAAAAAAAAAAAAAAAAGATACTTTTCTTTGCATCTTATGTGTAGGACTTCATATACACTTGTTTCTGTGTGACTTGGCAGTGCATCAACAGCTTTTAGGGAAGATACCAACAGAAGATTCATCAGCAACCACATTGACATCTGAAGAGGCATATGCTCCCAGGTAGTATTTTGCCTATTCCCTTTAACTGGACATTTAAACCCACAAGGTATAGATATACCTTGGATAATGCTATTTTCCCTGTACACAGATTTGTGTGTTGTCTGTGCATTTAAGATGATTTCAACACTGGGCAGATGTTTACTAAAATCCAGATAATGATGCTATAATAATGAGACAGACAAACAGAAACATGCCAGACAGCACTGGTTGTTTTTGTTATCTTACTTCTATTCAGCTTTTGAAATAAGTATTTTTTTTTAGCAGAGGACAAAAGGCAGGAGACAAATAATACTTCTTACAAAAGCATTCTCTATAGATCAGTTCCCGCTAAGTCATCCTTCTGTTCACAGACCTCATTCACTTTTCCATGTTGATTTTGCAAAAGTGATTAAATAGCTTTAACAACAATAGAATTACAAGTGTTCTGAGGAAGGGAGAAGCTTTTAGGCAGATACAATACGTGTTTTTCAGAGGCAAGTCCGTTACAATCAATTGGCTACAAAGATGATGTGAACATACAAATCCTCCTGCAATTTCAAAATGTGTTGATTTAACAAAGGTTTGGGGAACTTAAATACATTGCTCAGGATAGATCCTAGTCTGGGACAGTTCTGACTACATTCGCCAGGCAGATTTCCTCCAATATTTGCAACAGTGTTCCTTTCTTTGCTCTAGTATTCCCATTCTGCATGCAACTTCCCTTGATTTTATCATTACGGCAATTAATTGTCCTAAATGTAAAACAGTACTGGAAACAGAATTTAACTTAGACAAATCAGACTAAATTTGCAAGAGATTCACTGCAACATAACCTCTGCTGAAATGTTTACAAGCTGCCTGTAGAGGAGAACTAAAAGCCAAGAGGGATCACAGAAAGAAGCCTGCAGTAAAAACAAGTTTACCCAACTACATATGCCATGCCACACCATGATTGTGCTCTTCTGTCTCCAGAGTCTTCAGTCCTACCGAGATATATAGTATTTGATTTCAATTCTATACACTACACCTTCCATTCAAAAGACAAAAAAGTGGATTAATCTGCTATAAAGTGGTAGGTGTGCAAAATCTAATTGCTACCAGCAGCCTGACGCAAAACCCTGTGTAAGTCTAAGAAAACTTTATCCTTTGTTTCAGTCAGCTTTATCACTAAGATTTGTTTGCTCTTAGGGTTTTACCTCCAGTGCCCTAGTACCTGCATGCTCCACGTGTGTCTCTGAGATGACATGATTCTCCCCATGACTTTTAACTGCATGACTTACTGTAGCAAAACCTAATCCAAAGAAGAGATACAGATTTATCATAAATTCAGTCGGTGGGCATGGTCCCCACAGTAGAACTTTCAGAAGCAGAAATCCTAGCTGCTACCAGATGAAATGAAACACCTCGGTGTTTCTAGAAATATCAAAAAAAAAAACCACGACCCAACCTTTTTCTGCCAAAGCGTACAAGAACTGAAAATTGTGTCAAAGGTTAACATTATTACCTTGACAGGACAAGGTGCTTTTTTGGCTTTGAATAAGACATTGAGCTATTAAAGCAAAATCCTTAGAAAATTTATATACTTATTTCTAGATGGCTCTAGAGAATTCATGGCAAAGGGAGTCTGTGATGATGGGCTCTTGCTGTAGAGGGAAGCTACCCATCAACTCTGAGAATGTTCCAGGAATTCTGGCGTTCACTGGGTTCACAAAATAGAGACAACACTGCCAGGCACAATATCCTGCCTAATATTACTAAAAAACTTTAAAAGCATGAAAATATGAACATATTCTCTTACAGAAAGAACACGCTGCTCTGGGCACACTAGACAGTACTTAAACCCAGCAGTATACATGCACTTTTACTAACATAATATGGTCTTGCTCCCCAAAAGTTTGGGGATTTTTTTGGTTTTTTAATTAGTTGTTCTGAGAATGAGGAGGACATGGACAGGTTATTTTTCAGTAGAATTAATAATCTATTTATAAGTTGAATTGGTTTGTTGCTTATGGTTCCTGGACCAGCAAGAAACAGTGAAACTGCCGAGTGATGCTGCTAATGGTTTGGCAGGCTCCATGTATAAGAGGGGTACCTGCTTGTACAGAGAATCAGCCTGCTTACTTGCAGGCACAAATTGGGCATCCAGTTAAGGACTTCATTTGGCATCCTAAAAGCTGTGTCTGGCTTTCTGAAATTCTGAGGGTCAGTTCTGGAGGAAAAAACCAAATCATAAGGCATTTTAAAGAGGCTACCAAATATAAACTATATAGTACAATAAAATACATATTAAATTGTAAATGAAAATATATGACATACACATCGGAGGCTAGAAAGAATGGAAAAGGAGGGCTATACTGGGAGAACAAAGCATGTGTCCAAGGTGGGTAGATATGATCTAAGTTACTCTTCACTTTATAGACGAATCAACATTTCTGAGTAGAGAAAGACGACAAACAAAGGCCTTAATAAGAGGGAGCACATGAAGGTCAAAAAACACATGGGTCCTATAGAGACTCATTTACTGATTTAATCCAGCCTTTTGAATTCACTAAAGCTTGAAAACAGAGATGCTGGAAGCCATTAAAGAAGAATGCTGTGAAAACCAATGTATGAAGCAACTTGAGATGTTCACTGATGACAGCATATGAGCAGCAGAGACCTCCACCCAAATAATATGTTCCATTTTTACATCATCAGGCTGGATGGAATAAGGAGGTGGCTAAGAGCTGAACACTAATGATGCCAGTAATCTGTAGGCAGAAAGATCCATAATTCTGATGAACTCTGGGAAATTATAAAGAAAGCAGCTATTAGATTACAGCATCCTAGAGATCACAGGGAATTTGGGCCTAAACAATGGGGAAAATGGAAGGAGCAAAGAAAGAAATGAAAGTCTGGATGAATAAGATGACAGAATTCATCGGATGCCTAAAGGCATCTGATTTCTCAGTATCTCAGGAAAGCAATACGGTTGCAAGCAAATCCTATTGAAACCTTGATTATTGCTTTTGCCACTGAGCTCATGTCCCAGTACAGCATTCTGCTTGAATCAGACTCTAATGTGAGACATTTTAATTGTGATTGCTGGGCCAGCAGGAAATGGTGAGCCTAATGGACTGGTAATATTTAAGTCAAGTCATCGAAGAGAGAGAACATGCAGAGCAGTGTGGAACATTGAAGAGGAAAAGAAGTGACAAGGTAATGAGTTACCTGGGGTCAAAGAGGAGGGAAGCTGCTGGTAGAAGCAGGGATAAACATGCCTTGGAGGAAAGGAGGGTGACTTCCTGCTTTTGGGTTGTTGGGAACTAGCCTATAGTTCCCTGGATCCTCCTTGTCCTTATTGATGATATCAGCGACATTTGCTTTCTTCCAGTCTTCAAGAACCTCCCCCAGTCTCCATGATCTTTCATGTATTATTGAGAGTGGCCTCACAGTGACATTGGCCAGCTCCCTCAGCACTCATGGGTGCATCTCATCAGGCCCCATGGACTTGTGTATGACCGATTTGTTTAAATGTTCCCCAGGATGATCCTCCTTCACAGAGGGCAAGTCTCCTTTGCTCCAGACTTTCCTACTCATCTCAGAGATCTGGGATTTCTTGAGGCAAATCTTACCAGTAAGAACTGAAGCAAAGAAGGTTTTCAGTACCTCGGCCTTCTCCATGTCTTTTGTCATCAGGTCCCCTGCCCCATTCAGCTGTAGGCCCACATTTTCACTAGTCTTTCTTTTGCACCTGATGTACCTGTAGAAGCTCTTCTAGTTGCCCTTCACATCCTTTACCAGATTCAATAGGTGGTATTTGGCTTTCCTAACCCCATCTCTGCATGCTCAGACAGTGTGTCTATATTTTTCCTGGGTCACCCGTACCTGCTTTCACCTCTTATATTCTTCCTTCTTATGTTTGAGTCATAAGGTCCTTGTTCATCCATACCAGCCTTCTGGCACCTTTGCTTGACTTGCTGCATGTTTGGATGGACCACTCTCAAGCTTGCAGAGGTGATTCTTGAAAATCAACCAGCTTTCTTGGACTCTTCTCATCAATGACGTCCAGAAACCTCCTGGATTGCTTTCACCTTGCCGTGTTGTCCTTCCAGCAGATATCAGAGTGACTAAAGTCCCTCATAAGTACCAGGACTTGCAAACATGATGATTCTTCCAACTGTCTGAAGAAGGCCTCATCTACTACTTCCTCCTGATCAGGCAAATCAGTAGCAGATACCCACCACAATGTCACCTGCATTGTTCTTCCCTCCAGTCCTGATCCACAAGCTCTCAGCTGGCTTTGTCCATCCCTAGACATAGCGCCATGTGTTTTTGCTGCTCTCACACATATAAATAAAAGATAACTCCCATCCTTGCTGTCTGGACCTGTCCTTACAAAAGAGACTGTATCCAGCCATGGTAGCGCTCCAGTTGTGAGAGTTATCCCACCACATCTCTGTGATCCCAAAGGAGATCACTGACCTATAACTGCATGCAGACCTGTAATTCTTCCTGTTCATTCCCCTGGCTGTGTATGTTAATGTAGAGGCATTTCAGACAGGCACCCAGTTGTGCTGATTTTCAAGATAAGGTACAAGTGCTTCCCCCCCTCAAGCTGTCCTGTAAGCACTTCCTTATTTGTGTGCGGGCACTTGGGGTGAGCCTCCTTAGATTCTGTTTTGTTGGTTTCAACAGGTCTGTCTTGTCCACATCACCCTGCACCCTTTCCTTACCAGCCTGGATGACCACTTCCTCACTTGACTGTGGGTCATTCCGTCTCTCCCCTGTCATTCCCAGCATAAAGCTTTCCTCACCAGGTTGGACAGTCTGTTGGCAAGGATGCTTTTGCTCCACTTAGGTAGATCCTGCCTCTTCCTATCAGTCCTTGATCCTCAAAGAGGGTCCCACTGCAGCTTTTCTTTTCAAGCTCCAATTACCATCCCTTCTCCAGAACAGCAAATAAGACAGAACTATTGCAGAAGATCAGCAAAAGAAGACTCAGCCTGTTACATTTGCAGAGAAGACTATGAGGGGAGCAGGGTGACTATGTTGTGTCAACAGTCATAGAATCATAGAATCATAGAATTGTTAAGGTTGGAAAAGACCCTGAAGATCATCAAGTCCAACCGTTAACCTACCACCGCCAAGTCCACCACTAAACCATGTCCTCAAGCACCACATCTACCTGTCTTTTGAAATACGTCCAGGGATGGGGACTCAGCCACTTCCCTGGGCAGCCTGTTCCAATGCCTGACTACTCTTTCAGTAAAGAAGTTTTTCCTAATATCCAACCTAAACTTTCCCTGGTGCAGCTTGAGGCCATTTCCTCTCGTCCTATCACTTGTTACTTGGGAGAAGAGACCGACCCCCATCTCACTACAACCTCCTTTCAGGTCGTTGTAGAGAAAACCTGGTTACATCAAAATACCTCACAGGGTTTCTCCAGTACAGACCATTCTGTCTTAAATATATTTTTCCCCACTGACTATGGCAAAGACTTGGCTCCAAAAAGCAACATCCCAACTAAATTTTAAAAAATCCTTCATATTTTCTCAGGATTGTTTATCAGAGTTGCTCACAAACTGTTACAAGACCTCTAGGTTTTTTTCCTATTTGAACATCAGCAGCATAAGAAGAGCTAGCATGATATAGTACAACTACAACAAAGAAACCTTTTTCCACATTAACTATGCCAGCTGATGAGAAGGAAATGCAGTACATGTCAGAAGCTAGTCAGAAATCACCATCAACATGCTGAAAAAATTTATTGTAAATTTTAGAAAAAACTTCACATTTTTCCAGGTGCAAGCTTAATAGCATGCATAAGCTGAGATACACATTTATAGCCCTCCTTTTCCTCTCTCACTATAGTGCACACCCTCCTGCCTGTGAACAAAGATCTCTGTAAGGTAAGAGTCACAACAGGTGGTAAACACTCCAACATTTAAGGGCTTGTTTAGATGGTAAATGGAACCAATCCAATTAAATCAGTTGTAAATCACACCCTTAGCATTTCAGCAGTAGTTACATGAGACACAGATTTCAGAGCCATTTCAGTATAGCTTAATGTGATTTCTTTTATCAGCTTAAATTACATCAAAACCAGGGTCTACAAATAGACCTTGATCAAAATATTATGAATTAGAATGTAGTTATTTCCTTTGGTTCTAGTTACCACATAGACTAATCCTAAGACTTTATAAACATATGCACACACACACAGAACACTCACTGGTTCAGTGGGAAGATAGGTTACAAATTACTCAGTACTGCCAATTAGTGAACAAGCAGGAAAAAAAAAATCTGCAAATAGAAGTAAAGCAGAATGCTTCACAAAATGTATGCCATTTCTTTTATTTGATAAATGTCATAACTGATACTGTGTAGCATCTTACCAAGAGAACTAGTGAACATCCTGCAATACTAGATATTGGAAAATATACAAGACTATAAAATATATAGGAAAGAAATTCTTATTACAGCACTTTGTTAAATATTTAGCAAAGATTCTTAGAAAAGACCTGTGTCAGCTTGAGATACATATCAGCAAATGGCAAATGAGGGAGTTTTTATGCTGATATATTCACATGATTGCTCAGGAATACTGCAAACAAGTTTCTGCAGGACCCCCCAAAGCAAAACAGTGCTACTATATACACAACACCCTGTTAAGTTTTCTACCAGCATTTCTGTGGTCATGTTAAACCGGTGCAAATGGGCAAGAGCAAGCAAATCTTTAACCCTGCATATTCTGTGGAAAGTTTTCAGATAGCTTCCTGTGAGGATTCAACAGAAAATTTTGATCCGCTAAGCTCATTCGGTCAGGGAAGAAAACCTGTGCCCTGTGACCAATAACAAACAGGCAGCATGGCTTAAATTACCAATATTGAACACCTCCACAAACCACAGAGTAATTTACAACACATCATTCAGCTGCAAAGACTTTTGAGGAAACTGTAGCCAACTAGGAGCTGTTGCGTAAAGGCACATGTAGGCAAGATTCGTATAAGCAATTGATTCAGCTTCCATGCATACATAGGTAATGCAGCATTTAGATTACTTTCACTCTCCTGTGGGCAAGCAGGACTGTTTTCCATGGAACACGTACAGCCCATGCTCTGGCACGGAGCAGCTTTCTGTATGAGGGAATCCTGTGCAATGCTCTGCAGGCGGGGATGGCCAATAAATAAATACAACTTTGCAAAATTAGCGTCGCTGGCCTCCACTTGGAAACCAGTCCTCAAGGTACAAAATACTGCAGTCACAGTCAGGATGACTCCAGGTAGATGCCATATCCACTATGTCCCAGGGGTTAAATGTGAATCTCTGGGTGAGTTTTTGCCACCCCATAATGACCTTGTATTGTCAGATGCTGGCTCAGCAGCAAAAGACATGGAAAGGGATGTGATTACTCTCTGCAAATATACCAAAGGAGGAAGTATATGAGGGGAGGAAAGAAGAATGTAAAGACAATGTTGGCACAGCAATAGGGAGAAGTCAGCCAGAAGTACGTTTAGATACTAGGAAAAAAAAAGTCATAAGCTTCAGGAAATAAAGTGACTCTGAGGCAGATTTTGCATAAAAATAACATGGGAAAAAAACCTTTCCTCATTTTTAACATGGAATTTCATCAGTTGATACCAAGCTTGATACAATGCAGTTACTTGTGACAGGAGGGGACAGGCCTGGGAAGGTCCCTCTACTCCTGCCAAAACATAGACAGACATAGATACAGGTTTGTTATATATAGCAAGGTGATCCTCAGAAGAGTAAGATCACAAAGGCAAATTTATTTTCTCAAGGAAAAAAACCCAAACCAGCAGTGAGTAGCAAACATAAGCAACTGCGTTATAACGTTGGCCATTGCTTTTTCAAAACATTGGCATGCTGTTGTAATGCAGCTATTATGAAGAAATCACACTGTGAAGCAAGAAGCCTTCCTGCAAACCAGGACGGGAAGCACAGAATCAGCTGCAGTTTTTTCACTGCAGGGGTTTCTCTAAAGAAGAAAAAATCTGATCATTGGTTTTGCACGCACTAAGAAAAATTCAGTTTGCAAACAATGAACATCCTTTGTGTTCAGCGTTGGCAAAGCAATTGATTCTAGTTTCAGATTGGACCTGTGCCACTGCAAAAGCAGCTCGTCTTTTCTGTTCTGAAAACTACTGTAATGAAGAGCTTCAACAGAGGGGATTTTTATCATTAGACTCGGGCTATGTTTTCTTTCAATTTCTCTCATTTCACAAAACAAAATGTATGGAATCCATCATTCCAGCATATTGAGAAATAAAGTAACTCTGAGATACTGCAGAAAATGTTAGGCCTTAATATATAACAAACGAATAACTTCCAATATGCTGTTATCTTCCTCCTTAATGGGGTTTTCCCTACTTTCTTCACCAACGTTCAGGAACACATTATGAAAATATGGCTTCCCATTGCATGAATACAAATGTTGATGCAAGAATTTGACTCTCAAAAGAAATCATCTCTTTTTTAATCAGAAGATTCAATGGATATTTCTTCCAACAGGTCTCAGTATGCATGCTATACAATTGGTGGAATAACAGAGAAAACCACACATAATTATCAGGCAAGAAATAGGGTCACGTAAATGGAAAACATGCTTAGCGTGCCAGATAGCCTTTTTTGAACCCTTACGTGTTCAAGTGCTCACACTCTTCTCAAAGGAGAGGCCTTTGTATGTCCAAGCAAGCAGGATGTGTCTGCTTGGAAAAACTCTGACCTTCAAATGGCATCTTTATGATAAAGTATGAGTAATTCCCTGTAAAAATGGGGACCTTGCTACTGGTTTCTGAGCCCAAAAGCTTCTTTTTTTCCTAACTGTGTCAGTGTGTCTAATAAAAGATTTCACTTCTCCCTGTGAACCGTGCATCTCTCATATCCTCAGACCATCTTGACTAGAACAACCCCACTGCATTAAAAAAGACTCACAGCCTTAAAACTTGACAGACGTTTCTTTTTAACACCTTTTTATACAAAAGCAATAACAGCAGGTAGTAAACCAACACTACTGCACAGCATGGTGTAGGAAGGAAGTGCTATAAACCCTATCACAATTATTTCAGTGAAAGACAAGGCCATCATTAGTGCTGTATTGATCAATCACCCCCTCCCATCTCCACTGTTTGGAAATTCATTCACATTATTATTGCTGTTCCAGACAGTATTATTATAACAGACCTGCATTATACAATAAAAGGCTTTGGTATAATTGACATCTGAAGCACTAGGGAGCTTGAATGTTTGCTGCTGGTTAGAATGTGGTCTCCAGAGGGAGACTTTCCTTCTCACAAAAGGGGCTATCACATAGTCATTGCAGTACATAAATCAAATCCTCAGTGACTGCTGGTTTTTCGTTACTTGTCTGTGACCTGGAACTAAACCTTTGCAACACTGTACTGCTGATTATCCACCCCTGGAACCCACAACAATACACTGCAACAATGAAACAATACCTATAAATGGAGTAAAGCAAATGACCTACCTGGGTTAAAACAACAGGAACCTGTTTACTTTTTAGCCTTGTTAAATAGGAAATTGAAAATATAATCCCACTGTTTGGGCCCTAGGTGCTGTGGAAAATCTCTGGTTTCTACACATAGCTGGGCACAGGCCAGACACAGGAAGCACAGGTAGATTTAAAGCATCCATTCCCCCCATCCCTCAACCAAATTAAGCTTTTGCCTGAGGTGGTCATTAAAAGACCCACATGTTGCACATTAAAGGCCATGTCAAAATAAAAGACAGCAATTTACATAGGGTTTCCGCTACAAGAGCAACAGAGTGTGATGCGAAAGCCCTTGCATGCCTGGGACCTCAGTGTGGCAGAAGGCTGAACATGGGAGCTGATGCAGGCAAGTAGACACACAGCCCTATTGAACACCATCCCCCACTGGCGGCTCTGCACTGAACGAAGCACATGAGCAAAATCAGGCCCTAGCCCCCAGACAACACATTAGAAAGACCAATTTTTAAAGTCTGTCCATTGCCAGCTCCCACTAGTGGTAATGATTTATAAGGGGTAATTAAGCCCACAGCACTGTCCTCTATATTTGCCATGACATGGAGAAATTCTGCTGCATACCCTAAAATCAACATAATTCACCAAGTTCATACTCTGTGTGAGCAGGCCTGAGGAAGAATTCCACCCACGCACCATTTGCATGGCTTCACAAGCCCAAAGGCCTCCAGATGACTATTTAAATAGTGACTCCCTGCTCACATCAAGCTCCTTGGGTTACTGTCAGCTCCCCACCCTGCCCGTACCAGCCATGTGGGGCACATCCAAAGAGCAATACATGGCTTCATTCCCTGTTGCTATCACAGCTTCAAGGAAATACTACAAGCTGGCACAGGTTGCAACCACTTATTCTTAAGCCAGGACCTGAAACAGCTCTGCCAATACCAGAACTGAGGAGAAGGAAAAAGAGGGCAGGGGAGAAGGCTGAGCAAACAACTGCAGTTGTCTTAGAGGTAGCCACCCTCAAACCCAATGAAGGGTAGCTTTGCTCAGGACACACGAGGGAGTGTGAGGTCCTTCACTCTCACACCAGCCACCTCCAGCAAGGTACGCTCATGAGTTCACATGGCAGGAGAAAGATCACACTATTGCATCCACAGCCTGCTCCCCTCCCTAAAAAGACTACTTTCACCTTCAACTAGGCAGAAATGAAACAATTCTGCAGCATGGACCAGTGCCTCTTCGCCATGCCAAACTGGATGCAAAGCCTGATATCATGCTAGTGGCTTGTTGCTGCTTGGCTTTGATTTACTGGGCGGGGGTGGGTGGGAAAGCAGGAGGAGGAACCTTCTTGACCTGGTATTGAATGTGCATCCTTACAGTCAAATGAAAACCTGGTGCTTTGTGAGCAGCGAGTCAGGGAAAGGCAGGAGGGGGCTGCTTGTCATCCTGTTAGGTTAAACAGGCAGGGAAGCAAGAGGTGCTGGCATAGCGGCCAAATCCAGAAAAAACAGGATAAGTTTGCTGCTTGCATGCAAGCAGGGCACATGGATCTAATTCTGCCCACAAGCCAGCAGTGACCTAGCTAGTTCTGCACTTAAGAGGAGAGGTGACTAATGGAGTTCACTTAGGAGGAGGCGAGAGACCAAAAGGCCCGGCTGCCGCAAGGAAGGCGGCTGGGCTCAGTTTTGCCAATACTGCCAATCCCCTTGGCTCCCTCTGACAGCAGAGGAAGACACGGGTGTACACCGAACTGAGTAAATGATCCAGCAACCCCCACACACCAAGGCAACAGTGCCAACATTTGTTTTCAATATTCAGGAAAGCCAAGCAAATAAGACTTAGCATTTAGTAGTAAACCAAAACAACAGAAGTCATGTCCCTGAAACCTCAGTAGTGCTCTCCTGCAATTATTTCAAACAAGACCGATCTTACTCTCCTGTATTTGTACTCGGCAGGGGGAGGTGAACTTATCTGCTGCCTGTGATGTCAGCTTAAGAGCTCTGCTTAGGACACTGTCATAATTCTTGTCTGTCTTTTTTGCTAATGGTTGCATACCTTTGATTAAAACCTGCATGGTGCATTAAAGGCTAAAACAGATGATGAATGCTACGTAGTACTTTGCGTTAGATCAGAGTTGATTAGAATTTTTGATGATCCAGCAGCTAGAAGAGGAAACTGCATGAGCAGTGAAAATATTCAGCTGTTACTGTTGTAGGAGGCAGTGGCTTTTGTTTGACACAAGATACAAAACAGTAACTAAATGGGCAATGTACTCTCTTGGTCAATGAATGGCTTTATACCACAAAAGAGCTCTGTAAAGAAAAGCTGGTGAATTAATCAGTCCAAATATTTGTAAGACTTCTTGCTTGTTTTCAAGTGGGCAGCCCTCCCCCACCAACAGTTTTGGAGTCAGATGCTAGTTAGTTTATTTTTCATCATTGCAAATACAACAGTTGAGTATTTTAAACAAAGAAGCAAACAACAAAGCAGTGTAGTAAAAGTTAAAGATACTGACCTAAGTGCATATCACATCAGCATCCAGGCAGATCTCTTTAGTAATCTCTGCCAGCACACCAGTTAAGCAAAACACTATTGCTGCTCTGGGTGAAAAGATTTAGTTAAACAGGACAGACAAGTTGCAGAGAAGGAAGCTGCCTGATTAAACATATCACTGGCAGAACACCGGCAGTATGAGCAGACCAAACTTGCAGCAGAGGGAGGTTCACTTTCTAAGGTCATCCAAAATTTGGTAGAAGAGTGCATAGAACAAGCACATTGAATAGGAACAGAAGGAAAGAGCCAGAGATGAAAGAGAGAGAAAAGAAAAGGAGCGGGGGGGGAGCAAACTGTTTTTATGGTGCTGTCTCCAAACAAGGACAGTGGATTTCATGTTCTCTTTGGTGGTCTTATTAACTAAAGAACATCAGGATTTTTTTTATATGTAGCTTTTAAAGATCCCTTCCTCCATAAAACAATTTTCAAAGAAAGGCAGTTGATGCAGCTATTTTGCAAGACTGAGCACAAGTTATTAGCTCACTATTTGTAAAAATGCTGCTAAGTATGATCAATTACCTTTCTAGTTCAACTGAGTTTCAATAACCTTTCCAGCACAGTACACTGATGTTGCAATGGTTTCTTTTGCAGTTAATGCCCTGCATTATACACTTCTAAGCTAGATCATGGCACTGATCAATGGATGGCTAAGGTTACAGAGTTGAAGAGAATTTAAATCCAGGACCTCCCTACTTCCACTACATCTTTAGAGTGGAGCTGGATGCAGGAACACATCATTTTGAAGAAGTATCTGTACCTTCAGGTTGACAGGCCAGCTATTCTAGTGTTCAAGTTAGAGTTACCTTTAGAATCTGTTATATGTATGTAAATCTGGAATAAGCCACCAAATCTCCTCTTAGATTCAAGAAGGGAGAGCTGGGTAGAAAGCACGTTTTGAGAAGCCTAGAAGTAGTAGAGGAAAGTCACAAAGGCCACAAAGTATATCACTTCTGTCGGCATCACATAAAAAGCCACTTCCATAACTGCAAGAAAGCTGTAGGTTGCTCTTGCTCCAGGCTTTCCCTGGATGTGGGTTCCAGCGATCTGAACCCTCCTGAACAAACGCCCTGCTCACTATGTAGACAGCTACAAGTCCTTTCTCAAGCAAGCTCTTGTTTGAATCCCATACAGAGGGTGCTGACCAGAAAGCAGTGCCTCTCTCCTGTGTGTACTTTGTTAATCTTAGATCCTTGCTTGGATGATTCTCTCTGAGGCAAGAAACTTTCCTTGTGCATCCCATGAAGGCTTGGTTGCCCAAAGCAGAAGGAAGCCATCACAAGGCCTACTTATCTTAAATAATCATTCAGCACATTGCAGAATGTCCTGTCATGTCTAGGCCAGCGTGCGCTAGGAGATCTCCTGTCAGAGTGCATCATTACTGCTATCCAAACATGCTTTTCCTAAAGTAGGCAGCTGTAATCAGAGAAAAAAAAAAACCACAGCTACATTTCTAGCTTCAAAGCATACCTAGTGCTATCTCCAAAAATGTATCCTTTTCCAGTTTTTGCTACCCACAACTCCATTGCAGCAGATTACGTGTTTAAGATGCGTAAGTGAAAAGGAAGTCGTCTTGGGGGGTAGCAGGGGGAGAGGCAAAGTACTGCAAAGTACATCACAGACATCACTGACAGCTTCAAACAAAAGTAGTACGACAAGCCAAAGAAGTAACTAAATAATCTCTTCTGTTATGGAGATAATGGGTTTTCATTCCCAAAAACTGTATAAAATTTTGTATGTATTTGCACTGTGTTATGATTAAGCGCTCTTTCCCCTTAACGTTTGAAAGGGAACATACTCCAAAGGCACACTAGCTAGATTACATGGACACATTATAAGTTTCACAATCTTGAGAGCATCCTACTTTGATCTCAGAAGTTGATTGTTGGAGCCCCACAGAGCAAAAAGATAGCACAGGAGGGTCTTTTCACTGATATACACATAAGGAAAAACTTATGAGATTTCTGTGAAATTGCTTTGGTTTAGAATTTTTCTCAAGTGTTTCATTTCAACTATAAATAGAAAATAGAATCTCATGACAAAGATGTAGTTGACATAGTGTGCAATTTATCGTTTGTGAGCACATTTCAGAGTACTTGTCTCAAAGCTGACATGCTGTGTGGACTGTGGAATATGACTATTTTAATATATTCCATGACAAACGCAAGCAAAAGTAGCTAGGATGCAAGCAATCGACAAAGAAAATTCTCCATTGGCTCTTCTGATCTGGACTTCTTTCTGATAACAGATAACCTTGTGGAGCCCAAACTGTTCCAGCATAAATGGAAAAAGCATTGCTTCTCTGGCTCACTACCTACCATGCTTTTGCCATGACTTGTAAAGACCTATTCCTGGAAGTGCACTGTTAAATATATTTGACTTCTTCCCTGCATATAAAAATACCACAGACATGCAAATAATCATTAACATATATGTAGACAGCCACTGAAGTCAACAAACTAACATAAACAAAAATGAAAGCATCTGATTCCAAGGTTGTCACTCCCTTTCACAGTAACTTTCTCCTGGGAACCATTTCTAGCAAGAATAAAACATAATGCTTTACAGTAGGTTGCTTATGCTAAAACATTCATGTTCTTCTACATCTCAGACAGCAGACCCATGGCTGTAAATCCACATTTACTCCACTAGTACCAGCACAACTGAAAGAATAAGCTGACCTCATCTGCTAAAACCCAATGTAACATGTCAAGGCCTGTCAGTGATTTAAGGGTACAGCACCTGGGAGGTGAAGTGTCCTACCTCAGAAAGCAGGTGGTGATTATTATGGGAGAGGGTTCTGGCTTCAGCCCACTTGAATTTTGGCTTCAGGGACTATACGGTACCAAACGCACTTGGATTTTCACTAAGAATTTTTTTTTTTTCTTCTTTGTGCTCTAAGAGGCTGCCCATGTGCTGCAAGGGCAAACTCATAACTGTACCATAGATTAATAGTCAAGTAGTTTAAAGGTTGTCCTGTCCCTCCAAGCCACTTTCCAACTCTATTTGCGCAGGTATAAATTCAGAGTGATGAGTCTGGCTCCAGCAGAAGTCTCTGGATTTGCATGGGGATAACTGATAGCAGACCTTGGCCCATTGTTTTTGTTTTACAATTTTCATAATAAAATAAAGCAACAGCAGACAACAGTTCTTCGAAAATAAGGCCCTGACCAGTATTTGTGCAATTTTTCTCTGCTTCCTGTAGTACCTGCTTCTCTTACACAACCAGCATGTAACACAAAGAGTAACTGGTAACAGCAATAGCCTTATACTCTAGCGGAAACACCACCAGAGGGCAATGAAACACATCGGCTGTGTCAGCATCTTATACATGAAGCTTTTTGGCCCCAAGTCTGGGAGCTGAAAAGCTCCTGTGTTAGCCATAAACACACTTAGTTGCTGCCATGAGGAGACCTGGATCCATTTTAAGACCAGATCTAATCTGTGCTCCTGCCCAACATTACAAGAGGAGGGTCAAGCTGTGACTTCTCTTCTTGTATTGGTCAAACCTTGCGAAGCTAGCAGCTTCAATAGTTGTAAGAGACAAAAATTTACTGGTGACCTTAGAGTCTGAGGGAAGTACTTCCACTGGAGAAACCTTACCCAAAGCTGTCAACGTACCATCAGCGTCATGCTCATTCACACCCCTGCACCTCCACGCAGCTCAGGCGAGGGGGAGATCCAAGTTCTGCCTAAGCCCCGCCAGCCAGGAAGTGGCTCGTTCAGATGAATTTGATGTCACTTGGGAGGGAATTATGATCTTCTTTGGCACATGATAAACTGTCATTGAGTAGTTTTCACTCTTCTGGGGTGGTTTTCACTCTTTTGTGTCTATTATTTGCAAATGCTGCTTTTGAAATCCAGTCAGAGGCTAAGAATTGGTTATACATTTTTTAGTGCTAGGAGATTATGCATAGAAATGTACGTAATATACCTCTGGTTTCAAGTCACCTTCCAGCATTTTACAACTTTGAAGAGTGCTAGTGGTCATTGATTAACTACAGATCAAAACTGAATCTTGCATTTGTGGGCAACTAATTTTCTAATGACACCATTTAAACATCATCCTCGGGCACCAGAAGGTACTACCTGGGATTTTAAGCACCAGCTACAGGATTTGGGTGTCTTAGGTAAATTCAAATTGGCTTAATCCAGAAACTACTTACTTCCATTTATATGATGAGAGCACTCTGAATCAGCTGCCTATTTTGACAGTCCATATATTCAGAAGGTGTTTGGGTAGGATGTGCACAGATGTAGCCTGGTATAACATGTCCTACATGTATGACCTATGAGTAGCTGGCTGACAGCTCTTCAGCTCTGCTAGTCTCAGCTCTGGATTACACCAGAACAAGCTCAGAATCATGCCTGCAGCATCCAGGTATCAACAAAGTCTTCCCTGTTTTCCTTGCCACTAATCTGGGGTCTGATCAGGGAAGGTGTTGAAGTCCATGGGAGCCAAGGTGATTTCACAACTTTACAGAATCAGCATCTTAATCACAGTAAAATATTTCATTAATACAAAGCCAAGGAACAAAGGCAAACATCTATCATAAGTAATTAGAGCTTTAAAAAGCAAGTATGCTGTCTGCTAGACAGTACCAACCAGAGTGACTTTTGTCTTCCAGGCATGAGTCAGAAGGTTAGATTAACTTTCAGCACTACTATACTGGCATTAATGATTGATATCTCAAAGGCTGGTACCATGGTGGAGTTTGCATACTTACCAATGAAGGCGCACAACACCTACAGGTACAAAAATAGAGTTCAAAAAGGTCTGAGAAAAATGAAGAGTTCAATAAAGTCTGAGAGTGCTTTGGTTTTAACAGAGGGGATAGGATAAGGCTTCTGTAGAAAGAAGATGTAAAAGATGAGATTTAAGAAGTAAGGTGGGAGGGGAAGTAGAGAAGAACTGAGACTGGGATTTGGAACAAGCTTCTGTAAATGTTGCTTTAACTATTAATTGAAGAGTAAAGAGCCTATTAAATTCTTATGGAATATGTGCATGAAAAGCAGTAGCACAAGTCAGATCTGCCCCATGTGGATGCTGTTTATGAAGCAGCCTCCTTGGAAATGTTCCTCAGACTTTTGACAAATGAACTTTCTGTAGGTTGTACATTTGAACATGGAATGCCTATTGTTTCCATCTGCCTTTGGCTTGTACAGTTCCTTGGGGGCTTAATACAGAGACAGACATTTAGTGGAAAGAAGGGTTTACTGAGTGGCAAAAGCACATTCTAGGAGAATGCACTGGGAGGGAAAAAAAAAACAAAACAAAATAAAAACAACCCACACCCAATCACTGATTTCTACAGAAATGAAACTATCGCAGAAGAAAAACACTTTTTAAAAAGTACATACATTTTTCATGGAGTGGGCCTAAAGCACTTATTTATATTTCATCTCTGTATGACATGGTTTTGCTCATCTAATTCCATTTAGAACATTACAATTTTTGTTTCAAATGTCTCTGTGCTGAAACATATTCTCTAAAGTGCCCTGGAGCTGCTGGTATTGTGAATGTTATCTAAATGACTCATTCGAATTTTTAAGGACAACTCAGCTTAGAAATACAGTATTCTGTTTTTCAATTATTTTTATTTTAAAGTTTTTAGTTTGGGGTGCAAAGAAGAAAGATGTGAAACAACAGATAGCATTTGAATGAAGTCACACAATTGCTGCTGTTTTCTACTTTATAGGATGAAGCCAGACATGTGCAAACGGCACGGTTTCTCCTGATATGCACAGGGTGAATCTTGATTGCTTACGGCATTCCTGCAAAGGCCATTTCATGAAAAATACAAACCTCTCTCTCTCTTTGATCGGGAAGCGAAAGACAACTATCAAACACTGTTTCTATTGTGCTGCTACACATTCTATAAACAGCAGAACTTCAACTTAGCATTTCAGACACACATTATCTTTGCACACCTGCATATACCTGTATGGTAAAATTCTAGTTCCAGTGAAACTGAAGTTTTCTTAAAATGCATATTATATCATAATATTATACACACAAACATTCACAAATACTTGCCTGCATATAGAGCTGGTCAAGTTCCGCATCACATATACCACAGGGCCCCTGAGGCTACAAAGCCTGTATTTTGAAGGCAGGCTTTGTTATTTTGCTGAAGTAGACAGACTTAAGGGCTAAACTGCATGCTTTTTTGAAAAAGGATTCAAACTCAGGGATACCTCATTGACTTCACTGACATTGAAAAGTCACTGTAGAAATAATACTCCTATAGTACCAGCACCCAGCAAGACAGGAATTCATTACCTATCTAGCTACTTTAACTACAAGAACACTTTAAGTGAATTATCTTTTCTTTCACACTGGTGGTTTCTGTACAGAGCCAGAAAGGTAATCGAAGGGGATATCCTTTCAGACAGCACAGATACCTAGTTGAGATCAGTCTATAGAATTGCATGTTTTTACATATGGAAATGGACAATTTGAACTGTATTTGTTGACTGGTCTCTGCAATTAAACTAAAGCAAGTTGGGCTTCTGCTCAGTAGAGATTAAGCTTTTCTCAGGCTGCCAGGACAAGCCCTCTGAAGGAGTCAGGCCATTTTTCAGAACTGAAGAGCATGCTTTCCTAAATAACCACCCCAGCCTTAACCAATCAGACAGTATATAGATAACATTCCCTAAAAATTAAGGCCAAAAAGGATACCAGACGCACCTACTGTGTATTCACGGACCATTAACTTTAACCAAAACATCCTAGTTGATACCCAAAGACTTTAGTGAGGGAAAAGCACTTCTGTGTTTAGAAAACTTATCTGCCACAGACACAGGGCTGGCAAGACCTGAGGAAGCCCTGCAATGGCAAGGAATTAATCATGTGAGATGTACACGAATGATCCTAGCAGACAAACCACACCTCATGCTATGTGAGGTGAAAAATCCAGAGAGCCTGCCAACCTGACCCAGGGAAAATTCCCTCCCAAACCAACTAAGGCAATCCGTAATCACTCTCTATACCACCTACAAAGAGATCTCTTGCTGTGGCCAATCACTAATGCTGCAGGGGAAAGCAATTAATAACAATGAAAAGAAGCAGCATACAGAAATCTTTGTTCATTGCGCAAGGAAGGAGACGAAAAGAAATCTTCCCTGATCATCTTCAGACAGCTCACTGAAAATCTGAGCCATGACATTGAGGTCTGTTAATTTTCTTAACATGGCGTTGCTGGCTATAAGCTTTTGAGTGCAATGCTTTCCCCTAAAGGGAAGGGATGAGCAAGGCTAGCTGCACAGGGACACAGCCATCCAGCCCAGGCTTATCAAAAGGCTTCAAATGATCACAACTTTCTCTCTGTCTCTTCCCGAGAGGGACGCTCTCATGTTCAACAGAGCTCGCAGCCAGAAAGCAGCTTCTTATTTCGAGACTGAATTAGCTGAACTTCAGCTTCTGTCAGGCAGGTAGAAAAGCCTCTTCTTCAGAGTGGTCTCTCAGCCTGCTCTTAAATTAACTGAATACTCTGAATTCTTTAAGCCCCTCATCCCAATACTTGTTTTCCAGTCTTTAACTCATTTTATAGCCCAGCTTGGGCAGAACAGGACACATCATCCTAGAAGGAAGCTTACAAACAGTACTAAATGTTTCACTTCTTCATGGATCACGTCAGCTCTTTTTTGCCACAGCACAGCAGCAAAAATTCAAGTCAAAAAGCTATCTGTGATGCCACCTAAGTTCTTCCGCAAGCCACTGCTTTCCAAAATGTGATTTACTCCATTCTCCGTTCCAATATATACTAGCTAGGGCTTGACTGCATTAAAATACACTGTTTTATTGGAACGGAAACATTAAACGAGGTCATCACTCTTTACGTGGCTTTATTGCTTACTTCCTTGCTAATTTTTGCATCAGAATTGACCAGCACATGTTATACACCACTGATTAGATCGCTGATCAAGATTTGCCTGCCCCACCCTCCCGGTGTATGGAGAATAAACTTACAGTAAAAGTACCTGAGAGAGCCCGAATAAATTATGAGGAGAGGATGCTTGCCTATAGAGACTGTCACAACTGGAAGCAGAGAAAGATTATTGAATGAGTATTTTAGGCAGTGGGTAAGCTATAAAGCCAAAGAATTTTTCTTCACTCGTACACAGAAAAAAAAAGTAGAGGAGAGATTTTGCTCAGGGGATGTCAACTGCATTGCGGATTGAGGTGGAAAATCTGTGAAGGAGCCCCTTGTTAGAACTGTTGGCAGTGTATCATCCAGCACTGTACATGCTTTCTCTGCACCAGGTAGGGATTTTTCATTTCATATATCATTCGCAGCTTGCTGTAACCCTTCCAAAAGTCATATTACATTGTCATACACTCCCATTAACACAAACACCTTCACTTCATGAAGAAACTAGCTGCTCTGGAAGACGGACATAGGGAGCAGGCGCTACAGGTGGCTTTTCACATTGAGATACTCCACCGACACTCTCAGCTGGGGAAGCAGTGTTTCTGCTGAAGATGAATTGCATCTCCCCAGCTTTCATCACCTCTCTTCTGCATGCAGCTTTGTACCTAGGTGTTCTACATCTTTCTAACATCCTTCACCACCACCAGCCTATCCCATGCCCATTCTACTACTTACAACATTTGCAGCCAAATTAAACACGAGTTGCTTCCAACAAATAACAAAATTTCTGAAACCTAAGAAAAGCTCAGCAACATATCTTAAACTATTGGCTACAACCCTATTGCCAAAAGAGAGGAAGGCCAGGCCATATCATATTTCTTTCATAGGAAGGAGATCAGTTTCCCCCTCAGCAAAAACACTACAAAGTAAGCCATGTCAGAAGTAAATGCTGTACTGACAAAGACCTCCCTTTTTAGATGACTTATCAAAGGTCTGACCAATGGAATCAGAATATCCAACAGTAATTTTTGCTCCAGAATTTACACATAACTCCAGTATACTGGCCAAATACCAATCCAGGTAGCTCTATTCTGCCACCTGAGAAAAAAAAAAATCTTGCTGTTGATTCTGTTGAATAAATTATTTTTTACTGTTGTGCACTAGTGACACATGATATTACACAGTTGCCACACACTATCCTAGAAGCAGTCATCATGCATGCATGAGCCTTCTTTGCATCGCTCTTATATCAGCTCTTTAAATTCTTTGTACATCCTTGTGGTCATACAAAATAGTAATTAAGCTGAATTGAACTCACGCCTAACATAAGCAAACAAATATACAAACCATTCACTGTCCACATTTACAACAGACAAGAACAAGGCTCAGTTGGGTTAGGAGAAACTGGAAAAGGGCATTTTAAGGTGTGGCTTTTGGCTTTGTGCCAATATTAAATGAAACATTTCACAGGACATGCTACATGAGTCCAGCACTAGGGTGCTGAATCTATTGCAAGTATAAACTAGTTACTTTGCTTCCTGAAATCTAACTATTTAGCCAACAGCATTAACCTACCAATCTCATCTTGCTTCCTGCAAAAATGTCCTGGTTACCTTTTTTTCCTCTTTCAGAACTGCTTCCTTTCCAAAATTTAAAAGTCTCTGTCTATGGAAGCAGTGTTGGAGCCCAAGAAAGCCAATGACCAGGCAATGCTGAGGCATGTTAGCTCTACTACTCTCCTATTTTTCACTCATGTAGTAGCTAAAATAGTGGTCAGGAATGCCAGCACATCAGTTCTTCAAATTGCCATTCTAGAGTAGGAAAATGAAATAAACATACGTCAGACTATGATTTCCAAATTTCAACACCTTCTATGTTTTTGCCCATTGCATCTGGCTGAATCTGCTTGATAATCATCTTTCAAGGTCAAAGAAAAAAAGCGAAAATTTAATTTGACCATTGTTTTCCTTTAATCTTTGCAGTTTCCACGTGTCTGATCTTATCAAAGTGTGAAAGCATTGCCCTGCTACAGAGGCAGAAGTGACCAAGGAATCTTCGTGAACATTGGATATGCTTTTTAGAATACAAACAAGGAAAGGCTGATGGGGAAAGGGTCAATTCAGCAACATAAGCTATGTAGTTTATTAAACACACCACCCTCCACCCCAAAAACTTTGATATTTTAACAAGCTATCTGTTAGTAATTAGGCAAAATGAGATCATACCCATCACTAGATCAATATTTACACAAACAATAAGTTAATTATAAATATCTAACGTTAAGAAAAGTTATAAAACTGTATATGCTGTCAGTATTCAATTATGACCCACAGGTAAATATTACCACTTTAAATAGTAGTACCAAATATCTCTGTTTTAATAGCTGATTTCTTAACTTCAAGTGCAGTTCCTGCAATCCTAAACCCACCTATTGGCTATACAGCCCATGAAATACTGCGTTCAAAGAACAGCTTTAACAGCAAATTGTAAACATGCTGACAAGAGATATGTCAATGAAACCTGAAGAGTAAAACAAAGAAAAGTTATACTCTGAGCCTTGGTGGCCTGGCTGCTAGAAACTCTTGGATCTTTACCTTAGCCCTGGGAAAGTGGATTGAATCACTTCACAAAAAAATTTTTCCTCCCTCTAAAGATTTGTAAAGTTCAGAGTTATAGTTATTGTCTGGGCCAACCAGCATAGCCAGGACTGATGAGTGAGTGATATTAAACACCAATGCCAGTGGCATAAGGTGGTATAATGCTAAGACAGTCGAGCCCTTTTAGAAAGGGCTCAAGTCATTTGACTGGGCAAACACATCCTGCTCTACTGCTTTACTCAGACATTGTTCCCTTTTACTTTGATAACAAATTTGCTTGAAAAAGTATCCCAGGATTTGTACCTTTATAAACTCATTTATGCCTCTGTTTATTATTTCAGGTTAAAAATCTTCTCCTGATGTTGTTAATCACAATTAACAAAAAAAAAAGGGGGGGGGGGGGAAGTCTTTCTAAAGATCACGTATTATATAGAGCAACAATGGTTTTCATCTGCTTTCACCATGGGACTCTCAGTTTTGGAAAGACTCCTGAGAGATGGAATAGAATTTGCACAAGCAGCTCAGAAACACTAACTGCATTCAAGACACAGCCAACTTCTTCTGTTTGATACACTGCTTACCCCCCAGTTGCTGTCAGTATTTGCTTCAGGTATTTTCTGTTGGAAATACTTGCCATTACCAACAGCTAAGAGGAGCACCTATGATTCCAGAAGCAGTGGTGGCATTCAATTCCCCCAAATTCTCTTATGTGGCACTGTCCATGCTCTGGATGTTCAAGATCTTGGGGAAAAAAATAAAAATAATAATAATAAAAAAATCTTTTAGGCAGAAAGAGAATTTCAGGAGAAAAAAAAGTTAAAATACTAAAAACTCCACCTTCATCATGGACAGATTTTCTTAATTTCTTTTCAAACATACTTATTGTATATACTCTTTGACAACATACTAAAAATGTCTTAAAGCCACAGACTTAATCGGAAACTTCAAGAGCTGAGAGTTGATGGCATGCTGCACTTACTGTTTTGATGAGTTTACACTCCATGAAGAGGAAGGAAACATCCCCCTGCACAGCATATGGCATCACTACAGGAGATAGCAACAAGAAACGACCTTCAAGGGACCATCTGCCAGTTCTGCTCCAGTCACACCTCCTCCTTGCCCACAACATGACCCTTATACCAAGGAGACCAGCAAAGGATGCACATGGGAAACATCCTAAACAGTTAAAGCTCATGCTAGGCTTGCATCATTCACTTCACTGTTGTTAGAATTTTTCCCATCAAATGCCAAGAGCATTTAACCTTTAACACTGTTGTCCAGGAGCATCTAAACATACCACTGAAACCATGGCCCAGAGGTGGTTATCCATTCCTCACTGCTTCCACATCTTCAAATATTGTTTCAAAGAATAACAAAGGGAGCAAACTGCTAAGACAAAATGTGATCTTTATGGCAGATGGTACCACAGGATAAATGGCTGTTGGTCTGCTGTAAATAATTCATCATTGTCAAGTGTGGTGCCCCAGTCATCTCAACAGAAGTATATGACACTAAGAAAAATGTAACATTTGTCACAAGTACCACATACATCACAGGGCTTTCTTTTTAACCCAAGATAGGCACAAGAATATGATATACAGAGTCAAGCAAGACTTTAAGGATGCACAAGAACAACCTCCCTTGCACACACGCCCCTGTGCAAGCTGACTGATCCTCAAACCAGAAAGGAGTAAGCTGAGTGGCACTGATTTTCCATTCACTTGCGAGAAGGTGAACAGAGAATGAGAGAAATGGGCACAAGCCTTGTTCTGTTTTTCTCCTAAGCCCCCAGTGTGGTAGCCAGTGCACATCGTGTTCCCTGCACATTTAGGCCACCAGCAATTTATTACACAAGTCCTAGAGAAAAAGTGAAGCAGGGAGGCAACCAGGTCTCAACAAGACATTGCTCAGGCCCACAACTCCTAGGACAAAGCTTGGGACAGCACAGCTCATGCCTCACCCCTCTACCACTGCATCCAACCTCCTGTTTTGGGGTCATATGGGAACAGATGGGGAAACAGGCAGACGGCAAGTGGAAGATGCTTTTCTGAATACTGCCCTTATGATGTAGCTGAGTTTCCCTTACACAGCTCTGAACAGTCCAGTGCTATGAGAACTATTATTCCCAAATTACAGGGAAGACCAGCCAAACAATGAACAGCAGGAATTGATGCACAGGGGAAAATCCAGATAAAGAACTGTATACACAGAGTTGCTTATTCCCCACACTTGTCTCCCCAGTAACTGTATAGACACCACAGGCTGCATGACCTGGAAGGGTGGCTTGAATCACCTATTAGTCTCCTGCCAGAAAAGGTCCCTTAATCCATCTTCGGTTTGGCAGCACTGAATACATTCTTAGGGGTCTCCTTCCTCTGCACTTCCTACAAAATACACAAGGCTGTTGCGGCTCCCAGCTTGAGAGTATGGCTGTTTAGCTCAAGATAAAGTAATTTTTTTAATCTCCCAAGTTTCTGGCTGCTGTTGCTTGTGCACACCAAGCCACAATAAGAAAGGCTTCCCTAACAGCCATAATGGATGTGGCACAAGATCAGCCCAAATGATCTCTGACACCTGCCCTGGGCAGACACGTTACCCTTAACATCAGGCATGGATGGGTTGTCAATGCTGTTCCAACCTGTAGAAATAGCAGGTAGATCTGAGATATGGGATCAATATTGCATTCATTAAAATAAAAAATGTTTGTGCAATTTTGTGAGAGGATGTGGGCATAAATAGTCGTGTTCCCCCCCCCCCTTTTTTTTTTCCTCTTATCACTTCTCTCTCATTTCTGCTCATTTTAGCCACATTACAGCTGTAGCTATATAAGTGACAGGCTGTGGCCTAGCATCATGTGACAGATCATCCTACATCAGCTCTGAAAAATGGAGATGCTGTCAACTGTCTGGTTCTCCTCACATTCACTGTCAGCATCAGTGCATTCGGGCTGCATCTCACAGTCATCTGAACAAGATGAATACAGTACTGTGAACATCAGCTTGGGAACCAAGTCAATCAAACATGTGACCACAACCACACAGAAGCGTTTGTGCTGAGAAACTGCCACAGAGAAAGACCAGTGCTCTGCTATGTACTGCCACTGGTAGTTTTTAATTAGAATATCTGCTCAAGCTAGTTTAAAAAACAAAGAGAGATTTTTGTGGTGAGGCTTTTTATACAGAAGCTTATAAAAAAAAATCTCAGCAGCCCCTGGGGTTGAAGACAACGTCAACATGGACTAAAGCCATCAGGGACCAGTCTTGCTGTTCTTAATCTCGCTGGACTAACCTCACTGACAGGCTCCCACGGTGAAGCAAGGGGATTGATTCTCCTGTGCTACCCACACAAGCTTCTAACAGAGGTGGGTCAGAGGAGATAATGTTGTCTCCTTTCCCCCACTGTTCAGTACAGCTAATCCAGAAAGGAGATGAAATTAAAGGGACCGAAGAGGGGGCTGTTGTCATTTAATTTCCATTTGGAAAAGCAAAAATAGCAATGGGCCACACCATGGTTCAGTGCTACTCTATTCACGGGACAACATGGCTATGCACCGCCTCCTTTCCTACCACCCCCTCCCTCAGGGTTCCTGGGCAGCATATCCCAGCCAAGTCCATTGAAGGCCTTTTTCATATAACAAGAAGCTGCACAGTGAAAAATAGTGTAGGGCAGGAAATGGGAAAATTAACGTTTCTCCTGTTCCACTGTGTTTCATCAGACAACATCCATAGTTTTTCCTCCTTGCCATCTTGCCTCTCCCTCTGTCCCTAAAATTTTCCTCTCAAAAACACGTGCAGGACTTTATGTGTACCTCTTATAAAATGCATGTACTCTGTTGCCTGCTACAGGTTGGTTTCAGAGCTGCAATCACTACACAAACAAGCAGGAAAATGTTAACCCATTGTGCCTGTGCTGAAATTGGTTTCAACATCAACGAATCAAAGCAGTGGTCTGGGAAAACAACAGAAATGCCTTTAGCAATGCAGTGATAAAAAGCAGCATTCACCCAGCTGAAGTGGCATTTATGGGCAAATTTTTGAGCACTGTGTCAAAATGAAAAATGTGCATTACATTAAAATGAGTAGCATAAAAACATCGGGAAAAATGCCAAAACAGCAATGACCTTGTAGCAGTCAGAGAACAGCCCTATTCAAAGAGAACAGGACTTCAGCTCAGACAAAAAGACTGTTTCAGCTGTGTTCGGAGGTTCTCCAACCAGAAGATCCATTTGAATTGTCAGTGGAAGTCTGGACTCTCTCCAGCAGCTAACACAAATGTTAAATCTCTTTCTGGGGTGGCAGAACCTCTGCTACATGGTCATGCTACCTACAGCACAGAGGTAGGGGAAGAGGAACTTTATTTTCAGTTGCAGAAGCACTTCTGTCTTTATCTTCATAACAGAAGGGGATGGGGTAAACTGTGAAGAAAAACTGCACAACATACCATTAACAGCAAAGTGACTTCAAGATTTCTGGGACTGCTTCTCTCAGCCTTGCCTGGATCACCATCTCACTTAGTACCTTAATGGGAGTACCATCTCATTCAGGACCTTATCTGAAAATGAAAATTTACCCAAGTCATTTTCAGGGAAGTAAATCACCTGCACAGGTACGTCCCTAATGCATGGTCATACTCAGAATAGGAGCAGATGAATGATGGCTAAAGACCATCTCCTTCCATGAGCATCCCTCCATGACTCTTCTGCCCCTAATGTGGCTCCTGACAAAAGGAAAATGCTCCTTGCCTACTAGACATAGCACGCACCTGCAACTGAGCTAGGCAATGTACGTGGAATATGATACCCATTTTTAAAAGCAGCAAAAATGAAGACAGTTTACTTAAATTAGTACAAATTTTCCCCAAATTCCAAAAGACAACCACTATAATTCCTGCAGACTTCTCTACCATCCTTCTCCCAATCAGCAGGGAGAGCCTCACAGAAGAGTTATGTTCATGTGTAACTGTGGATATGAATCAAATGAAGATCCTACTTCTGAAATATATACCAAACTGTAGAAGCTACTACTGCTCTATGATTTGCCTAAACAGATACATTTATTTAAATAGCTCCCTGCACTGTCAGGGACCTCAAACCAGCTCAGTATCAGTGCATGAAAACTAGAAAGTGAAATTAGCTCAGAGCTGGGACGATTATATAAATTGTGGAAGGTTTCTTCAGTTTGATATCACGTCCCCTGCCATACATACGTAAGAAAATAAGCAGTGAAGCTAGGCTGAGATCATACTTGATTCTGCTAATATCCAGACCTCCAGACTTAGTCCATTTGGGAGATAAAACAATTCTATTTTAGTTCATGAAAGACAATAAAACTGAGTTTCTCCTTCCTACTAACAGGTTTTTTTTACCAGTAACACAGGGAACCTGCAAGAGATCTTACTTTGTGCTTAAGAAAACAATTATGTCTATTGAAACTTCAGAACAATCTATGTTAAAAGAATTAAGTCTTCAGGACCTAGAAAATTGGAATTTTATTTGCAATAAGGTACAGTTACCTGACATATTATCAAGTTGATAGATATTTTTTAAGTTAGATCTCATTCTAAAATGCAGGCTCTCTGCTGCCAGCATCTGAGTAATGTGCTGGCTCATTAACAGATCTCTTTGTACGAGAAGAGGTAGAAGATTATCTCTAAGCTCACGTCTTCTAGCCAAATAGACACATTATTCTTGCTGTTCTGAATGGTCATTTACAGTAAAGGCAACAGCTTTCACTGGAAAACAAGTAACTTGCCAAGAAATGATGAATTAAAAAAAAAAAAAAAAAAAAAAGCAGATCTATTGCAAATCTCCAAAAGATGAAGCTTTGTCAAGGAACAAACTTGAGAAACACTGTAACTTGATCATCTATCCCATACCTCAAGAGTCTTGCTATTCCTTTGGATTCTACCAAGAGGAATACAGAAATGTGACAGAAATGTAAGAGTCAGAAGACAACATGACTTTGCGGGGGGGGGATTGGAGAGGGAAGAGGGAGAAGGAAAGAAGGCTATAAAATGCGATAAAGGTATAGTGCCAAGTAATGCAGTATTAAGATGAGCTGACATTACTAGAACAGATATAATTCCTGGCCCTATTTGATGGAGCTTATTCACTGTGTTCATCACTTCTTATCCAAGCTGTCAGGAAAATTGTAGCACTTGCCATACACAGTCTTAACAAAAAACACACCTTTGAAAACTGTGTTAAACAAACTGAGATAATTCATGACAGAGTTGCTAAACTCACAGGAAATGGGTTTGTTTTCTGACCACTGAGCCAAAATCTTTAAGATTTTTCATGACAGGCACTTCTCATATAACCATTGCTTACGTTTTTCTTGTCAGGAAGCTTTCTCAAATCTCAGTCTTGTGGAGTAATGGCCAAGAAAGTAGACAACTTTAAATTCTTCCAAATCTCAAGTGTTAACTGGTGGGTCAAATAGAATCTAGTAGGTCATCCATGTACCACGTCACCACTCTAGTCAATAAGAAGTAGTACCTAATAGACCAAAAACATTTGGGATATTTGTTCGTGTTCTTTTAAATTAACATTGCATGTAAACCATTCTACATAATTGAGCTCTGGGATACCATTGTGATATTAGGGCCAGTCTCAACTGTCATTACTGCACTAGACTAGCATAAACACAATACCCAGTACGGAGTCTGATCACATTTGTTTGACAGTTGCATGCAGAGAGCATGCCTCTCTCATCATTTACATCTCTGCATGGGAATTAGAATTCTGTCAACGTCAGTGGAGTCAGACCAACATACAGCCACAGTGAGGAAGAAGAGAAGAGCATCACCCTGCATCCCATACTAGTTAGATACAATAAGTAGAGCTAGTCAAACAGTGAACTAATTCAGAATTAAGTCATTAAATGAGTTAGTTCTGCTATTATTCACCAAGTTGCATTATTCATTGTATGCAGATAATTGCCAGGTCATTTGCAAAATACTTTTGGCTCATGATGATTTCACAAATTTTAACCATTATTCCTTTCTTCAAAAAAAGCTTCAGTTACCCAATGAAGAAACAGGGGAAAAAAAGCCCAAACATATGAACTGGATAATCCAGTATATATCACAAGCATTGTCTAGCTGAAATGAACCTGTCATGAATAATCCATAGACCAAAATAGATGCACCTAATGCTTAAAACCAACACAGTCAGAGATAACAGGCTTAGTTTGCAAACAATAGAAAGTAGGTTGTTTATTGTATAATTTGCAACAAATAATTCAGGGCACTGATCTCTTTCCTAGAACACATTTAAAATAATGTCTATTTTGGTAGTAGCAAAAACATAAAAAATTAAACACACAAATTAATTAGATATATTTTATAACAACTCAAAAAACTTGAAGGTTTACGTCAGAGCTAACAAGGAAAAAGAGTAAGATTAACAAAAATTCTATTCATAGATTCTATATTTCTCCTTCTTCTGGATGATAGACAAGTGATATTCATCACAGTGTCAATAAACTCATAAATTTGCTGAGAACATAATTATCATTGCTGACAAAAAAAAATAGCCCACTACTCTCCATCAGCATCAAGACACCATCAGGCACTTTACTACATTCACAAGACCAGCCTGAGTACTACCTTCAGTAAGGTAGTTTTAATAGTTAACATGTTATTAAGAGACAGTGTCAGGGAAAAGACAGTAGTGGGAAAAAAAAAAAAAATCTAAATTACTGCATCAATAATGCTTCACCACTATGAATAAAATAGGGCTTTACTCTTTTAAGGATGTATTTTTGCCCCCTCCAGTTGTAATCTCCTCAAATGCCAAAGATTAATCAGAGTTAGGTGTCATTGGTCCTTGAATGGGAGACTCCTCATGAGAAGTAAGAGCTTAAAGGACACAGGGCAAATGATTCAGACATTTTCTCCATGGAATTCTTAACACTCTGAAATTTTTCCCCTTGAACTTCCAAATCTGGGCCTTCCCTTAATGATCCAGTTGCCTAGAAAATGGCCACAGCTTGCTTATTTTCATCTGTTTTACCATTAAGTACCTCCTTAAAAAGCTTTCTTAATTTTTTTGGAATTGGAATTAACAGGCTTCCTGGTGATGGAATTTCCAGCATCATGGAGATGGCAACCCCCCCTCCACCTTAAAACCTACAACATAGCCTGGACTTCATGTTCCACTAAAATACTTTTCCTCAATAAAAGCAGTAAAAAAATATAGTGGAAGTAAGTTCCAAATCAGACCATTCTAATCTGCTTCTCTCTGTTTTTCTCAGTATCTCAAGTTACAAAATTTGTTAAACTTCGTGTCTGAAACTCAGGGGCAGCTGGGGATGACCATTAAAGGGAGCTGTACTAAACTAAAAACAAGGAGCTGAAAATGTTAGGAGTGGACTGAAGACTTAATCCTGCAACATCCTATTCAGGTAAACAGTTCTTAATAATATGAGTATCTTAACTTCATGTAAAATTTCACATGAGGAACAGCTTGCAAGACTGTGCATATTTTGCAGTACTCTGGAATGTTTTCTGATGAAAACCAGGTGTGCAAATTTTCTTTTGGGTGTTTTCACTGTAATTAATACAGGGGAATAATTCTCAAGGACAAAAATGGCAAGTAAGTGCCTGGTGCCCAACAATCACCCTCAAAATACTTGAGGGACCAGGGCAGGGCTATTCACCCACTCTGATGTATAAGGAAGAAAGAGTGTAATCACTTTGCATAACTTCCCTCAGGATGTTGAGGACAAACTGAGAAACAAATCCGAGGTCATTGTAGGCTAACACTGCAATTACCCTACCCTCATTTTTCCCAAGAGGTGTCCCTTGTGCCTCTATGAGTTTCAGAAGAATACTCAGCAGATGCTTAACTTCCAAAATAAAGGCTTATGTCAAGGGTTTGCTCACATGCAAATCTGAAAAGTTAGGAGAAAAGGACATGCTAAAGCATTTCCCTGATTCAGAGCTTTGATGAATAGACAAATCTTCAGACTTTTTTCAACTCTCTTATTACTCTGCTCTGACTCCAAAATACTCACTGACTTAAATCATGTTATGGACATTACGTTTTACATTATCTGCTCATAAGTACCTCTTCTACTTTTGGCCTAGCTTCTTCTGTTAGCCTGCATATTTTTAGTTTCATAAAAAAATCTGGAAAATGTGCTTGCCTTCTACATTTTTTTTTTTATTTGAAGTTCAGTTTTTCATATTTACCTCCATGCTATGTCCCCTTGGGATATACGAGTCATATCCACAGCAATTAATGGCTGCAAATAATGCACTGTCATGTAACAATATGAAGATACGAAAGCCACACATTAGAAAAATGTACTTGGAAACAGACAGCTTTTAGTAAAACATGACAATATTCTCAAACATGTACCTAATTCAGATTGGTAGTTTTACAAGGAATACAAGATTTTTGTCTAAATCTCCTTTAATGTTGTCTGGACCCAAGCATAATTGTCTCTTCTTCGACATCTGTTTGGTTTTGGACCCATATAGAGTGCTTTTTATACACACAGAGAAATAAAATGCAAAGGGAAAGAGGAAGAGAATAATTAATATGATTTATTAATATGAAATATGCATTAATCATTAGCAAGCCATTCTACATTTATCACTTACAGGAAGGCTCATCATTCAAACCATTTTTGGTACCAATGTTAATTGCCTGATCTTGGGACTGATCTTCCTTCCCACTGAAGTCAACAAGACAACTTCCACTAACTTTTACAGGAACCCTACCCATTTTGCCAGATATATGCCCCTTCATAGCAGCTGAAGAGCTACCCCCTCATCTTTCCTCCATTTCCAAATAAATTACCTCCTAGGCCTCTTCTTTCGTCCCAGTTTTTTCATCATGACATCTGTACACTATCTTAGCCACTGTTTTAGCTTACAGCAATTGCTTTATCACTGAAGCTGCTGAGAACATCACAAGGTTTTCTCTGTAAATCACTTCACTACTTGCTCTTATGTTTGACTTTCATATGTGCAGCCACTACAAATGTAAGGTCTGATCTGAACATACACATCTGATGTTCACCTGCCACTAAAGTCACTACTTTGAATAGTGCAGCGGAGTAAAAATAACACACACTTCTACCAAGAAGCCTACTTAGTAGAAGGATAGTACATCATAGGCAATACATAAAATACATCATCTATCTGTCATCATAGCAGGTGACATCTGCTATGTCATATCTTTATGTAAGAGAAAGTCTTGCTTTGCTTTACCCATCAGACTGGTGATTTCAGAAAAGCTTCTGGTGGAATAAGGGTCAATTGACCATTACCTCCTCCAACAGACACTGGCTTGTACAGAAAAGCTCCTGTGGGGAAATTGCAAATCCACAAGCATCTGGGTCCAGGCCAAATCTAGAAGTTCACAAAAGCCTGGGGTTCACTCCAATCCAGAGCTTGTACATGAGCTACTTATTCAGGACAGTGGCTTAGACAGACTTGGAAAAAACTGGACAACAGGCAGCTAGATCCATGTGACTCAGATATTTCTTTAAAGGTATTATGCTACATGCATCAGCAAGCAAAGCAATCACACAATTCAACTCTGCGTCACAGAGGTTTTCCCTCCCCACACGCAGAGTACACATTTATCATTAAAATAGTCCCCACATTTTTGTCACTGAAACAGCATTACTGGAAAATTGTCACTAATTCTTTTTTCATGTTTCAGAAGAAACGCTTCCCCATTATTTTATTTAAAATGTTCACATCACTTTGAAGCAATTTTCAAAATCACTGACATTTTTATTTCACCAGAAGCAGTCTTTTCTTAGCCTTCACTAAACAAGAATGTAACCCCTGCTGTTTTCTGTGAATTGGCATTTTCAAAAGTTATTTTGAAAATTATTCAAAAATTGTTTCTAGTCTAGTTTTCAGTGAAACACGGCATAGAAAAGTTGAATGGAGATGGATCCGCTTCAAATGGTGTGTTTTGGGTTGTTTCAAACACGCACATGCACAAAAAAAAATATCTTTCCCATACTTTCTGATTGTCTCATTAAACCTATGATAATTGCTATCAAGAGTTCCTGAGTGTGCTAATGGACTTCAATTCCCTTGACTTCAATGGAAGCAACACACTTCAGCATCTCACAGGAGGTAACTGGCACCACATGACTGGATCTTCAAAGGACACAGTTTCTCAAACTACCTTTGTCCTGAAAGAATCCAATTTAGTCAGCCCCGAAGCCTGTCTCATTCATACAATACATATTTACAATAAAGCTATTTCTCCCATTGTCCAGTGCACAACTTTCAAAAACAGCTATTAAATGGGTGCCTCCTTCATCCACAATATCTTTAATTTGCAAAACTGCTCATCTCTTTACTGGAATGTCACCAGAGCACTTGACCATCGTCTGTTAGGGAGTCTCTAACTCTATCTAAAGTTATAAGAGCAAACAAACAATAAAGACAGGTTGCTGACAAAAAAATAAGCTGGTTATTGGTTGCACAATATAAAAGAGGTTTGAAGAATTCATGCCAAGTTAGAAGGTTCTGGATTTGAAACAATGACAACAATAATAAAAATCACAGAAACTGAATTGACTAAATCAATTTTCTTGTAAAAGTGTCACAATTACAGATGGTAACAATCTGGAAATAGCTGCAAAGAGAAAATAATTACAAAGGGATGAAAATGTATTAATGCTCAATCGTACTGGATGTGTGGGAAAGTATATTCTGATATATTCCAGCTGTCCTTAATTCATCATCCAACTGTACTAAGCACCCACTTTTACAAACAAAAACATTGCCTCAGTTGTTGAAATCCTTTATTTAGTAATCTGTGTAGGCTGAAATGTTGAAAATGGTTTCTAAATTCCTGGCTTCTGAATCTGTCTTCAAAGTTGTCTTTGTCTATATTATTGTACAGCTGCAGGCTTTTATCAAAGGTCATTAGATTTACCAATTTCTGTCAAACATCCTAACATCATTCCTTCCAAGGAAATACCTACTATTTTAGAACTTGCAAATTCGAGGAAATGCCACTTAATCCCCAGTTTTTCCAAAATAAAGTTTCACATCAAGGATGCAAGGTAGGAAGAGAAAAACCTTGGAGTATTCTACAAAGTGGGTGTTAGTATGGCTTAAGAAGCTGCAAAATAGCAGAGAAGATTTAGCCAAAGATCCAAACAAAGTTAGCAGATTTTAGGCACCCATAACACCCATGTCCTTTTTTAGGCACCCGCAATCAAGCAGTGACCCATGAACCACTGCTCAGCTGCTGCATGAACTGTTCAACTACCTCACTGTCAAAAGTTACCTAGGCTGTCAGTATCCTGTGCCTCACATGCTCACAATTGCCCAGTATGGTCTAGAAATTAAACCCAAGCTGTTTGAGAAGTCCAGTCCAGCAGGTGTGCTAGAAATTCACCTATGCATCCACAGGATCAGGCACCTTGCAGAGTGGAGCACCACACCTCAAAAGTGCATGTCCTTGCCAGGAAGCAGACAGCAGTGCTTCATGCAGGTACTTGTACAGGCAAACTCCAGGTAATTCCCTGTAACTCTCTTGGAAAAGATACTGTGTCATATTCACTCTCTTGGGTTAGATCTGCAATTCCATTCACATTAAATGCAGCCTTGGAAGAAGCATGACAATAAGTATTTTCACTCATTTATAAATCACAAATGGCTAGTCTGATACATACATGCTCGTAAGTGCAGGGAAGTCATTTGCAGTATCCTCTCTTTTGTAATCCCATCAAGGTACTAGGCTCAAAGGAAGTCCCTGATGTTTAGGATATTTGAGAGCTGCCAGTATCAGCAGAATAGGAAGAAAAAGGCAACACGTGTTGACAGGATGACAGGATGCACCACTCAACAAGTAACTGCAGCTTCTCATGAGGTGACACAGCGACTTAATGTTCCTTGCTGAGATGATGTTTTTTAACCTCCAACGAGCCCTGAACAAGGATAGACAAAGGTTTCCAGAAATAGAATCATATTAATTATAATATTTTGGAGGCTATTTGATACCTGTTTCTACAAATGACCGCAAAGTGACCATAATGCACAGAGTAACAGATGCGCAGACATGCTACTGCCTGGACTGACAAAAGCAAACAGTACCACTGTATAGATCTGTCTGTCTACATGTGAAAACAAAACACACACTTTATCATGTTTTTTATTTTTCTGCTCAGACCATAAGCTGATTTACTATAGACCATGGCCCAAATAGACTTTATGAGACTTTATGGACCTCACCAAAAAGTAGCCTGCTCCATTGAGCTCAGACATAAAGCTAGGAACCACAGGAGACATGTTCCCCACCATTCTCAGTGCTGTTCGCAATACCTGACACCATCACAAACAGAATCGATAGAACAAAACTTAGTGCAAGAGCCAGGCTTGTGGAACACATACAGCAGAGCCCTTCAAGTGTCATGATCAAAGAAAAACAATTCCACCCTCAAGAAGTGGAACAATTTGAGTTTTGTGAAGAGATACATTAAGGGATGAAGTTTTGAGCACACTCACAATGCACTGCATATTTTCCAGCTGTCCAGGCATTATGAGACTAAGACAGATGCTTACACATGAAGAAGCTCAGCTTTCTTTCCAAGAAATGCACATTCAGAAGACCTGCTAAACACTGGATGCCTTTATGTCACTGCCAAGCAGTTGTAATGAATGAAGCACTTCTCAATCCCAGCTAAGATCAAAACATTATTGGTGAAGAAAAAGAAAGGTCCTTCTGTATTAAATAAACCAAAGCTTCTGCACTGCCAAACAGTCCTTTGGGAAGTTCGAGTGGAGACTGAGAGGGACATGATAGAGAACACAATACTCCCTCATCTGCAGAAGTAAAAGAAGAGTGCTTTCCTCCTTTCTGGGTCTGAGAAAGCAGTGTTACCCTCAGCTCCCACATTGTCTCAGCTGGTGTTATAAAAGGTTCCATCTGCTTCAGCTATGGACTCGGTTATCTTCCAGTGCTTACTCTATGCAGGCACTCACACTGTTACTGAACATTAGTGTTCATTAGTGAAACTCTATTCAAAGGCAAAAAGCAATGAGTGTTTTATTCTCAAAAGAATCCCAATGCATACATGCCCCCACCCTCACCATTACTCAAGTTTTTCCTCCGTATTATTTTGAGAACATAAGATCATCCAGATAGACTCTTATCCTGACAGTCTAACTGAACTGAGATCTGGCTTGCTGAACATCAGTAAAATGGGTTACAAGGAAAATATTATTTGCAACTATGCAAAAGCATCAGTAACATGATGTTTTTTTAATTTTCTCTAGGGTTTATGATCAAGTGTGTGGACTACTGTACAGAATATTAAGACTTTGGTTACATTCAGTTTATTTATAAATGGGTTTGTTTTGCTTGCATTAGACAAAAGAATTTTATTGTCAGAGGAAAGTTTTAGTTACTGTAGTTGTAGTTGTTACTTGGGCAGAACTGTGTGTGGGTTAACGGATCTGTCCACAAAAGCTAAATAGCTTTAGTCACTTCAAACACAAACTGTGAAGAGTTGTTATATCCCGAACTGTAGCTGCAAAAGGCTCCTTAGCATCGTTTGCCTACACTATGAAACATCTTAGCTATGTAAACTCTACTTCTTCAGAAGACTAACACATGGATAACAAGTTACTGTCATGAGCAGCTCATAAATGGAGTTTAAAAAAAAAAAGGCACCAGAACATTAGTTTCAGCAAAACTGTAGCTTAGGTTCCTGCTGCTATTTCCCAACTGGCACTGGACTTCTCAGAACAGTAATCCATCAAAACTCTCTTGATATGTTTTTACTTTGTTGATCAAACTGAAATAAATAGAAATATATAAACAAAATCAAATAAAAATATTTTTTTAAAGTTCAGTCTTTTGTTACTAATAAAAAGGACTTTAAAAAAAAATACTGGTAATTGAACTCACAGTTTCCTGAGGGATTTAATTGTTAACATAAAATGAACATTAAGTTTATCCTTTCTTTAAGGAAAACTTAGATTGGACATTTATGCCAGGCCTGGTAATACCTGTGAAGCATACTTTTGATGTTAACAGCAATGACCATGCCAGGGTTCTACAGGCAAAATTCTTTGGTCTCTTAAGGAGGTGCCTTGAGTAAGTCCCTTTTCAAGTAACTTTCATCTGCAAAATTCCACCTGAAACATTACCCATTTCCAGGTTTAAAAAAGACAAATGTGAAACTTTCTGGTTATTTTTTCCATATACTCTTCTTCATTCACCAAGTTCCCAAGAGATATTGGAAATATGGAGGAAAGGGTTCTTGAACTGAAGTAAAGAAAAATTATTTAGTGAAAACTAAATAACAACACATAAGATCCCACTCTCAGTTAAGCAGCATGATAGATATCTAAAGCTATGGAATAACAAGATCACTTCCTTTTAAAAATCCCAGTGGTACCCAACTGGCGAAGCAATTTCAGCACCTATGGAAAAATGTAGAGTGAAACCAAGTCCAGTGAAAAACAAACTCTTACATATACAGGCTAATTCACCAAAGCAGGCTTTCCCCAGTGCCAGCTGTTCAGAATGAATGCTTGCATTCCCCAGAAGCCACCTGTCTAGCACAAGGCCTACCGACCAGCAGAAACACTCACCCTACTTGTCTTATCTTGTTTCCTTAAACCCTAATTAGCGTGAACACACTAGCTGTTAAGTCAGGCTAACCTGCATTCTGCTGAGCATCTCCTTCACAGCTTAGGTGAAAGAGGTTGCTATTTTTTTCTAAAATCAGAACACAAAGAAAGGTCACACAACACAACATGCATCAATCCACAGAATAAAGCTCATATATGCTATTGCTGCATATATATACTGTATATAAATAATACTGTATGCATATACTGTATGTAAATGAAGATTGTCAGTAGTTAGCTTTTGCCCTTTCTTCTTCAGGGCAAGAAGAGAGCTTTCCTGGTATCTAACCTTTCTTACTCAGAGATTGTGCATGAAAGAATGGTGAGGTGGCCTGTTCAGAAGATCCTTTTTCTTACAGTAACCCGTTTCCCCAGGCCAGCTATTGACAAAAGGTTTGTACCAGATGTAGTCATGCTTTTAGTACACTTGAAGAGTCAAATACAACTAATAACAATAAAGAATCCTTCAAGTACAACTTGAAATGCTTGCTTACTTTCCAGTGAATTTTACAGAGTTATGACTATTGCTATGTAGAAGGCGGCTAGCTGGTACAGGATCAAGCAATAAACCAACATTTTCAAACACGGAATAGTGTACCAGCTTTTGTAAGAGTGTGAGCTTCAACCTCCCAGCAGTAACTGCCTTTAAAAAGGGATGCATTTGAAAGAGAAGACAATCTTAAAAGTACACCTGAGCTTAGAGCTGGACTTGTTTTTTAAGCAAATAGAGAAATACCATTTGCATGTTAAAAAAAAAAAGCTCTGTTTGCTGAGTGGACAAAGTCAATTTAAGCAGGCAAGATCTAGGCAGTGTTGCCTCTCCATAAACAATGTAAATAACATACCTCTAATAGTCATTAGACTAGCTGTAGATATTGAAATCTCTAGATTCCAGCTGCTACAAAGTTAACTTTTACTGTCATGCAAGAAGTCATACTCATACCAACAAGTGCTGGCTACTGAATTATCTGCTGTTTGAGAGGGAAAGTTCAGCTTGAACTTCCACCATCCTCAGGATCCTTTATCCTTTTTAAAGATTACTGTCAAGCAATGTTTGTGCTCAAAAAAACCTTTCCTCTGCTCATGGTTCCTTAATTACTTACATATTACCTTAAGATAATCTTAAAACATTAGTAATCTTCCTTAAAGCAAAACCCTTTGGGTATAGGAACACAGAGAGATTCACAGCAAGTTTTTCTTCCCAATCATTTGTACCTGTCTTGCTAAGTACAGTACATCAACCAAGCCCACATCCTGGATTTAAATTTATAATGCTTAGCTCACCAGAGGGATTTACCTTTGCAGGCAGGAAAGAGGCCTGTTCAGATGCATTTTAATGCCTGAATCATTTTCAGAAAAACTGATTATGAAAATTAAGATGATTAGCATTAAGAAACATATCTTAGAGTTCTGAGTTGTAGCAGGAAATGGTTGGTTTAGTACGCTTCCCTTTATCTGTAGTTGAGCAATACCAGATACTGTGGGCTTGTCAGCACTGGCCACTCAACACAACAACAGGGCAGCCCCTGCATTGATGTGAGAGCAGTTCTATAGTTTCTTCCTCTCTTCTTCCACTTCCCTTCCCCTTATCCATCCCCTCTCCTGTAAAACACCCTAAGAAAGGATAGCATTTGTTGGAGTTGGATTATACCCATGGTCTTACTTTAATCTTCTGGACACTAAACACCACTCACAGGAAAACGTGTAACAGCCTCAAGAAGCTGTTTACCAAGCACAGCCTCATTGAGCCAACTTAATTAATGAATATTAATCCAGACAATAACTCAGCAGACAGACAGGAATGCAGTGTCAGCACCCAGCAAGATGAAAACGGGATGCCATTATGTGTGCAAAGAAGGCAAACACTTTCATATTAAAGGAATTTAAGGAAATGAAAACAGGAAAGGCTGGGGAGTTCAGCTGGAGGTAGATTTGCACTCTGTCAGATTTCTACTTCTGGACCAAGTTTTTACGTTTTTGGTTATAAAATGAAAAACTATGAGAGAACCTCATTGCTGTTCTAGTAAGTCTTAAAAGGTAGTAAAATGCAGCTTTCCAGATTTCTTGGTCAGGCAGCAAGAAGCAATTAAACTCCATGTTGCCCAAATTAGCAGTAGGTAACTGTATAATTTCAGTTACAGCACTGAAAGGAAGACTGGGAGAACAATCCGTCGTCTTAAGTCTCTGTGCTGGCTATGCCAAATCACAGGAAGAAACTAGAAACTGGGATCACAGGAGGAAACTAGAAACTGGGTTGTCTGCCATACAGCCTCTCCAGTTCTTGCAAACTTATCCCTGGTCTCAGGGTATCTGATGCTTATTTAAAAGCCTAGCTCTTTGGATATACTGCTTAGATATGACACTTGGCTTTACTTGAAGAGTTGCAGATGACTCTTCCCTGGGAAGGGAAGAAGCAACCCACCACAAATACACATCGGGTCACAGAAACCTACTACCAAGGTCCGGACTTTTCTCTCTGCTCTATATGGAACTGTACTGAGCAGATTAAAGCCAATTCAGACTTTTTTCATTATACTGCTTTTCCAGAGAAAAAGTATTTGATGTTTTTCATAAAAGTTGTCTGCTTTTTTAGCTAAACTGACTTTATTTAGTGTGCAATTATTCTGAAAAGTCATTGCGTTTTCACATAGGGAGCTATATAGCTCTTTTTTGAGGACAAACATAAAGAGACAATCAGAAAACATTAGCTAAAAATATAAATGTATTTTAAATACAATGCTAATTTTTCCAGAGCTATACAGACATAAAAACATTAATTTGCTGAATAGGTGGTTATGGGATCTGTTGACATGTTTTTACTACTAACTCTCAGCAGTACAACAGTTCCTTGAGAAGCAAAACTAATGAAAACTGGTTGGTTTCCTATCAATCAGGATGCCACAGCTTGACTCTCTCATTCTAATACTGTTCATGCTCGAGGCACAGATTTTCCTCCACATTTAGACATTCATAACATCACTCTCCTCTGCTGATCTCCACTGTCCAGTAATACATTTATGTTGTTACCTTTATGTCAATGTGGGCATCAACAATATCTCTCCTCTACTTACTTTCATGAGTCATGCAGTTTTGTAAGCTCTGTAGGAACTAATTTTCCTTAGAACTTCTGTCAAATTTGGTTAAAACTAGTGAAAGCACTGAGAAGTTAAGAGCAAAAGGAGACATGTGTGCACAAATGCACAGACTATGATCTTTTAAGCCAAGTTTCCTCAGGAAATCAAGCTAAAAAAAGGAGTATGGCGGTATTTTTTTCAAAGCTAGTTCAAATAAGGAGATGCATTGTATATCCTGTTCAGCATGCCTTTTTTAAACTATTGGAATGCAGTTGCATTCATAAACAGCTATAAATACTTCCCATAGAAACAGCATATAGTTGCTGTTTCTCCCCGCTCCCAGCCAAACTTCATCTCTCCAAATGTAAGACAAGAGCCTATTTTGGAAACTGAACTCCAGCAATGTGTGTATTCCTGCAATTTGGAAAAGGACAAGCTTTTTGAGAAACAAAAGCAACATAAAATGCCCTTCTGTCATTAGATGTACAGTTTGCCTTCACAGCTTAACACAGCAGTAATTTTAACGTTGCAGAGATTAGGATGCAGAAGCTATCCCTCAGATAAAAACTTGGCAAAAAGGTGCTTTTATTTTTACCCTAAAATAAGGCAAATTCAACATCTCGTACCTGCCTGAAGCTGTTGCCTGTAAATTTACCTCACAGTAAAACAAGAGCAGCTTGTTTTCATGGTGCTTCTGTCTTGGAAAAGTTGATCCATGCCTTTGCCACATCAAAAATAATACATTTTTCTATAATGGCAGGGAAGGCTTCAGGAAACAGGCCATGACAAGCACAGTACAGATTCATAAGGGTGCACAATCCACATTTTCAAGAGATTATTGATTTAAGAGGACTTTTGTCTCTAAACTGGAAGCTTGCAATTGCAAAGCAAGAGGCAGGCCTGACAACACGACTCCACGTTTTCTGTTCAAGCAGCAACAGTACTTCAGTGGCACAACTTGTGAGGGTAAGGCCAGCAGTACAGAGCAATGGCTTTCAGTTTTATGTTCACACAGAAGCTCGGAGCACATGATGATGCCAAGTACTTGTAAAATCATTTAGCTCTTTTCCAGCACTCCCTGAACTCCAATTTCAAGTTTGCAAGGCTGACGTTTAATTTATTAAGTTTAGCCACATACTCTCAGTGTAAAAATTATGTTTGAGGGAGGGACAACCAAACTGTATACATGGCTCCTGCAAGCACTTAGATGTGCCTGCAAGACCACAGGCTAGTACTATCACTGTAAGCAAAATAATCCACAGGTAACACCTTCCCAACGCCCTTATGCAGGGAGTGGAACCAGCCATAGCTAACTACAAGAAACCCAGTTTGAAGAACATGAGTGGTACAACCCTGCTCACAAAACCCCTGACTTCCTGCACTTCCACAAGTGGCAAGAGAAGGGGAAAAGCCCTTTGAAAACTGAAGAGAATACAGCTCTTCCCACAAGCCTTAATTCCTATGATTAACGAGGCTTGGTCGGAGCTTCTGACCAAGACCACTCTTCCATATAGCACAAAATTCAGTTTTAAGGCAATCTGTGCTGAATCAAAGCCATCAGCAAAGTGCTGAATTGTGTCCAACTTACTTCCACACAAATGTGTTTAAAAAGAAAAAAAATTTGAAGGAGTTCTAATTTCTAGCATCCTTTATGCTGAATTAGGTATTGTCTGTCCTCCCGCATCTGGCACAAACCCAGCATAAATTCCACACTGTGTTCTGCTTAATTTGACACTTGATCCAGATCATATTTGTGCTGCTTGGTGACTTGGTACTAATGAATGAGAATCTGATTTAGGAAGATTCTTCCATCCTAAGGTCAATCAGGGTAATTATGATCACTTAGCTTTTTATTCCTGCATTACAGAGATCATTTCTGCTAAAACAATGCAGGCCCACAAATTTAAAAATGCTTATCAGCCATAGTTCAGCCCTCTCCCAGTAATCTTCAGAAATTACTGAATTTCACAAATTACAAAAAAACATAGCATCAGAACTGTGAGTTTTGCAAGCTACTTCTTCTCTACTCTTTAGTTCTTCTCTCCACCTAATGGGGATACCCATCCAAACACGAGTGAGGGAAAACAACAGCTCTATAAAAATAATGACTGTAACCAAGTTCAGCGTGCTTATTCATTAATATGCCATGGATAACTTTCAGCAGTGCTTATGCTGATTTTCCTCTAAACAAGGTCTTCTGTCACTGCTACCCTCTCCTCTGGGAGTTGTGCACATGTGCTTAGACTGGCAGGTTACTCTTCCCCAGTTGGGGTCATTCCCAGAAATCCCTGCATCCCAAATGAAGGGTAACAAATTCGAGCTCACTACCTGCTCTCCAGATCTATCCTTGGCCCAGCCCCGCACTGAGTGGTGCCTTCCCCTGCAAGAATTTCCTCCAGCAACAAATCCCAGATTTGCAGAACCACAAGACAACAGGAATTATCCTTTTGAGACCCACATTAGGTCAGGAGTTTCATTTATACATACATATCTATTCCTATGCAAGAGTTCAAACAAATGGTTTAATCAAAACAGTTCAATTAAATAAAAAGATTTAGAAATTAGCCATTTATTCTTTACCTTAGCAGAGCACACCACCACTAGGTCCAAAGTCCTCACCTGAGCAACTTTAGCACTGACTTCGACTTTATAGGCTTGATCTCTCATTAATGCATCAAATTCATATATATAGCAATGGATATATGACTGAACTGTATTTTTATAGTCTTAGATCTCAACTTGTAAGGTGGACTTGGATATAAGTTATTAATTCAGTGACCTGCAAGAGCTGGCAATCAACCATAACCTTTTCACTATAGCAACTAGATGATTTATATAACAAAGAGAGTACATCAAGTCTGATGGGTTTATGATTATATATTGAGCTATTCATCAAAACAGTTTCTCAAAGATCTAGACTTGGTCTATTTTTGTTTAGAGTTGATTTCAGACATGGTAAGTCAGAAATAAGTAACATTTACAGCTTGTCTTCATGGCAGATAAATCATTGAAATCTTCATTTATTATGTGCCATTTCCGTATCTGTAAAGAAGAATTTTAAAAGCAGCTTACATCAAAGCCAAAAGAGATGAACAAAACATAGATACATACACTGTGCTTACTAAACCAATGAGCCATAATGACCACAAACTAAACCAAACTTACTTATGCACCCATCTCCAAGACGGCCACAGAACTTATTTATTACTGTAAAACCCTGCCATTAGAGATCAATTTTTTCAGATGAGATGTTAAATTAATAATTTGATATCCAGTGAGTATAACATATGCTGAGGTTTTTTATTTCAATGAGCAGAGGTATCACTGGTGTATTTCTATGTAAGGAAAAAACGAGCAAACAAACAAAAACACCCCCAACTTATTCTACTTATCTGTTTTCTTCCAAACAATTTTGGTCAATTATGGCAATGTTCTCTGTATAACTGTATAATACTGCCACCAAACAGGCAGGTGTTCCAGCATAGAACAGGCTGAGTTTTCATGCCCCATGCTCTAGTGGAGGTATTTGAGGATTACAGTAAGAACTTCACTCATGCCCCCACCATTTCAACACAGTTTGAGGAACAGGACTCCTTTTTGACCATCAGTGTCACCATCAAACTTGAGAATGAAACAATGAAGTCCACTGCAAAGCACCCAGAGCAATCCAGCAAGCTCCCTTGATCCTATACTTGCTGAAGGAAGACGCATCAGAATAGTAAGAGTTGAATTGCTGGACCTACATTGAATTTCTCAGCCTTCCTGTGGATCCCAGAACAGCAGCATTCACCATCTCTACCCCACAACTCTTGGCAGTGACAGAACTTGGCAGGAAGTCTTGGGACTGCTCCACTCCTTGGGACTGCTCCACTCCTTGGGACCAGACTACTTGCCAAAGGGAAGTGCTACAACCACCAGGATGCTATTCAGACATACTGAAAAGCAAGTAAACCTGTTTGAGGAAGACTACGTAGGTGCTGGTTTACCTGGTGCTTATTGTTTCTCTTTAACTCCTATCTTCAGTTTCACTGCCTATATTATGGTTAAAATGCCATTATGTAAAAAGACACTGCACACAAGATAATTGCCTTCAGGTGGCTGGTTTATTTCAGAAATAATGTGCCCAAAACATACGTTGGACTGCAGTCCTGTAAGTCAGCAGCAGCCAAACTTCTACTGAAGGCTAACGCATTACACACAAACTCATTAAACCATTACATAAACCTGTCAGAGATTTCCAGCCATTACTTACCACTGAACAAAAGGTAAGTAATACCTATTATTCATCCAGCTACTTACATTGAAACAGGACATAATGCCTCTCCACAGTGGCTGCACCGTCTGTATTCTTAAACACCCAAGATATATGTATGTGCAAATGCACATACAAGAACAAGAAAATGTAAATGTGCCCCCCCTGAGTACACATCAAGAGTGGAGAAATTCCTCACTTAGAAGGCCAGAGGGGCATCTGAGAGTTTCTAACCTGACAGCCTCCATAAAACAGGACACTGATCTTCACCCACATGCTTTGTATCCATAACTTTAAAGTGCTAATGTGCATACACCCCTATACGTCACCAGTACATTCCAGAAGTTTGCTCCAGAATACAGCATTGCCTAAGTCCCAGAGAGATGTGTGTGTCTTATGACACCATACTAAAGATGTGTGTGCAGCGTGGCATAGCTTCATGATGCTCCTTGCTGGTAACCCATCATCAGCCACAAGGATGATGCAACAGAAAAAAAGCAGCAAAATGGGCACGTCAGCACAGCTACGACATCTTCTGATGGAGAACTGTAGTAATAAGGGCCTGGGGTTCTCCTCCAAGAACAGCTCATTTCTGGGTCCCCTCTTCTTCTCCATACTATTTTCAGATTTGTATCATATTATCATAGTGTTTAGGAACCACAGGCAAAGAGAAGGACCCTACTGTTCCAAGCACTGCACAGTCCCAGAATTAAAACTGCCCCAAGCAGTTTGTCCATGCCAATGTAGCCATCATTTTCAGAACAAATAGAAAAATCCTTCTCTACAGACCTGGCAGCCACAGCACTCTTGCCATGAACTGCCTGTGCTTCAGCCTCAACTTCTTCTCTTGTCCCCTCTGTTCATACTGACCAAGTAGTCCTACACTCTGAGCTGGCATCTCTTTGGCAGTTTTGGACACAGGAGCCAGGCTGAAAGAGAGTCAACCCTTGAGAAAACTATTCTCCAGTTCACGAATCTCATCCTATCTTCGCTCTCTTAATAACGGCAGGTTTCCCATACACGAATAAAACCTCTTCTGTCAGTACTCCTGATTGACTTCAGTTGATGGAGAATTCCCCTAATGCCAAAAGAGAATATCTCCCCAGCTTTCTCAGGGAACCGCATTTGCCTTTGAAAATACAAACCTTATTAAGGATTTCAAATCCTGGAGAACGGAAGAGTTCTCAGGATACTTAATGAGGGAGTCAAACAGAATAGTAGCCCCAAGGAGTACAGGCCTCAGCAAATGGTCTAAAACCAGGCCTTCAAAGCTGCAACACAGCAGAAATTCCCAGAAGGCTCTTCTGCTGGTAAAAGGATGCTGCACACTTATAATTAATGTAAAACTTAATTAGAATCTCTGGAAAAAAAAGAAATCCATTTGGAGGCAATTATAAAAAGGAGGCAGTTATAACAATTATTTATCATCTCTATTTCTGGAAGAGAAATCAGGGGCCTCATTCTTGGAGGCATTCAACAAATGTAACGAGCAGTCAGGTTCTGCTTGCCAGCACAGAAACACTCTGAAGGGTTTGCACCCGCTCTTATCACCTCCACCCAGTCAGCATTACTGATGTATAACCAGCTGAGTCATTCCGCAACACAGCTGCTATTTCAGCATCTCTACCTATTGCCTCGTTCTGTGCATTAGCGTGACTCTTCCACGCCACCATCACCATGCAACTGGGAGACCAGACTTCTTAATATACGGCATGTGTCATCTGTATTGCGTCGTGGCCAGAGGACAATGCCATAGGCCTGATGACAGACGTCCTGATGCTGTGCAAACTTCAGTTGGTACATCATGGAGCACTGGAGGTAATCGGTGCGCCAAAACTCTGTTTCATGTGCGTTGGAAAAATATCCCATAGATAATGCTCTTGGGAGCCATCTACTGGCAATTAGGAATTAACCATTTGCATGTCTGCAGAGAAATCCAAGAGCCACTTATAACTCTACCATCTCAGGCCACCTCCTAAACTCCTGCATTCATAACTGGAATCTTTTGAGGGATCATCTGTAAACTAGTTATTTAACCATAGCTAAGCATTATAGTACTATTTAATAGTGATTCCTAGCACTTCACATGCTTAGCGTGCTACCTAAACTTTATCTTCTTTCCTAAGATGTTTGGACTCTAAAAGATGGAAAGCGCTGTAGAAGTCATGTATTATATTCATGTTAAATGCAAAGCTCTAGTAAGCGCATGTGCAAAAAACGGGAGAAAAGGCCACCAGGCCACCCAGCAAACTGAAGCGCCATGATTTGAAGACTCAAATCCATGACTGGTAATACTAGGTAAAGAAACCAAATTAATTCCCAGGAGCTAGGTGGGAAGAGGGTAGCTGGAGGTTGCACTGGAACATTGCCATTGGGACAAGAACGTGAGATGCATGTGGACAACCACCCAGAGGAGAACTGGTCTTGCCCTACCGCAGCATGGCTGTGTGAACACAGCCCCTTGAGCTACTGCAGATACATTGCAGGTGGCAAAATGGAAGAGAGCAGATGCCGATTACGCTGCATCTCATGCTTGGACGGTTTAAATTGCTTCCCTACTAAGTGCAGGTCCAAAGGCAAGGACAGGCTTCCAGCAGTATTGTTGAAAGAGCTGAGGGGTAATTAGAAGGAAAAATACATGTTCAGAAAAAGGGTTACTTTTCCAAGAAAGAAGGATTTTCTGGCACAGGGACACACTTGCAATACACATCAGTTCCCCAGCCCGAGGGCATGAACTGATCGCATCCACATTATACAGAGGACAGACTGCCCACAGGCATCACTCTCATCCACAGTGCAGGGAATAGCGTGGCCAGTACATGCAGGTCTCCACCCTCAGTGCCCAGGATTTCCCATGGAGGGAGCAGAACACACACTCCAAATGGGAGCCCTAGCACCTACCAACTCATGCACGGTGTGGATAACCAGTAGATTAAGAAAAAAAGTCTGGAACAGTCTCCCAGGACACGAAGTACAGCCAGATAAACTAATTCAGAAATAACATTGGGAGACAATGCCTACCAGGAAGGTCTTAAAACCAGTGTCTGGGGACTCACAACACAGTATTAAGAAAGCGGAACAGAGGAAATGATACTCCATTTTGCATGGCAGAAGGTTTCCAGGGCATTCCAAGAGCCTAGCAGACACAGCAGAGGTGGGTACCAAAGCAGAAAAAAACCCCCACATTTATCATAGTTCTAGAGGGTACTGTGCTGTAAATGCATAAACCAAAGAATGGAGATAAGAGCCATGAAGTAATATCATTGCACCTCACATACAGTATTTTATTAGCCAGAAGGACAAGAAGTTTGTTTACATACACACAAATTAAACGGTCTTACTTTTCACACCATCTGCTAGTTACAAAGGAGAGGATGGTAGCTTAAATGTCTGTGTCCTATTGTATGTTTCATACTTAGTTTTAGATTAAAAGCTATATTATTTTAAAATTAAATGTAGACCCCAAAAAGGTCCTGTTCATATAACATCTCTACATCAATGCTCAGGTTTCAGTCAGCCATTATTAAAGCACCAGCTCTGCATTAAGACCTAAAATGCTGCCAATTTTCTGTGTCCTTGGTCAAGGTCCAGTTAGTTTCTCGGTGTGAAGTGGTACTGTTTCTCAGCCCAGTAGTAGTAATGCTCCACGTGGTTTTTTTCCCTCCTCTCTCTTCATGTACTGTTCCATGCCAACATGTCTTAGTGAGGCTGTCTGGCATACTTCTCCATTCTTTTTAATGGTTTAAAGAAAACATTTTTCATCAAATGAAAGCACTTTGAACAGAATCTATTATGAAGGAGAGAAAAATATTTTTTTTTCTCCTCCTGACTGGCAGTTTTGTTGGGCACCAAATTCATAATTAGAGGTGTCTAAAACTGCTAAATTTAGAAAGTCAAGTAATAGCAGTCCTACATGGGCCAAAGGATGATCTAAGGATGAGGGAAGCAATATATCTTTTTAACAATTGAAAGAGTTGGGAACGTTCCCACAGTGAGAACATGCTTAGCAAATTTCTCTGCGAGCGGGACGCTTGGATGCATGGAATATTTCAGCTACAGCAGTAATCCCGCAGTGTTCTGTGCTGAAAACAGAGGTCAGCCTTAAGGGTATTATATTAGACATACAGTCAGACAAGGCAAGCACCTCAGGGAATAGCTCCTTGCACTAATATAAACCCACCAGCTGCATGCAAGTTATTGCTTCTAAGAGACCACAGCTCTTCTCTCTACCTGTCTTTTATAAAACCAGAATTTGATGCCACGCTATTTTAAAACATCAACAACTACTTTCCTTCCTGCGCAAACATCATTCCACATTCAAGTAAACATGGAGCAGATGGGACAACCATTCTCAAAACAAACCACTGTGGGCTCAGCCAGGCCGTTAAGGCACAGGTCTGCATTGAGACTATGTTGCCCAGCCCTGTCACAGAGGGAACTGCCAGGAGGAGGGAACTCCATGCCAGATATTCTCAAAGGGTGTGGAAATCTCCCTCCTCATACTCTGGCTAGTTACGCTGGCCCATGAGTCCTTCTCTGATTTGTTCTCCTTGCCTGTGTGGCTTGAGGAAGGCAAAGAAGAACCCCAACTGTGTTTTATTGCTATGTTAGAAGTCAAGGAAAGGAGAAAGCCACACACTCGTCAAGCAGTCAGGCACATGCTGACCCCTATGTAAGTAGCAGAGAAACAAGAGGTAGTTTAGAAACTATTTTCTGCTCTAACTTACTTTAAATTGGTTTGCTATTGTAGCTGAGGACCAGAAAGAAGTGTCATTACTGATGATTAGAGATGACCCCAAGCCACAGACATCCAGATGCAAACTTCTCTGAAGTGCTCTGTGGATCCAAGACAGGTCCTGAGCCAGTAACTGCACTGTAGTCACTGGAGCAATGAAACTGTTTTGAGTACAGCAAAACAGGTTTCAGAAGATGAAGAAGGGCTGACTGTGGGCCAGGTAGAGTTTGTGGCATGCCCCTCCAGAAGCTGTTATTTACCCCTCTCCCTTTTACCAGGTGCATTACTGTTAACTGAAAGAGAATTAAAACACCAGTATGCTGGCAGGGTGTGTGTCTGCCTCTCAGAGCAGCCACATGATATTACTCACCCCTTTTTCTCACTTCCCTCACAATTACATTCCTCTTTGTATATCTGTTTATTACCCTAGGTTGCAGGGCCACGTTAGAACTTCGACTCTGATCGTTCGTCTGGCTCCATGCATATGAATACTGGACATCTACACTGAATCCTGCCAATTTCCAAAGTAGTTCTGGGAGGGAGATCCATACCAGGTATGTTCCATGCCTAACCTGGGTGATCAAATATGCTTTAGGATCACTCGAGAGAGGGCAGTTCCTCCAGCAGGTGATTTGAAGCCATAGCCTGACCCACTGTCTCTCACCACAACCCATAGAGACCACCCTCCAAGTGTGATCGCCCATCTTGGATGACTCAAGTTCAGCACTGTGAGTCCCTCCCATACCCGGGCAGGCAGTGAGTGATTCAGCTGCAGAGCTCTGAAGAGATCAGCTCAGGACTCGAGATGGAAACTTCTGTGTGCGGGGCCCAGCTGTTTTGGTACAATGACCACTGCTTTTAAAAAAACCAAAAATGCAACCTCACTGCAGCTTTTTGGAGAGCCCAGCAAAAGCTGTAAGTCTCCACCCTGAAGACATGCGCAAGGCCAGCTGAGTTCCCAAGAGAGAGAGAATGAGACAGAAACACTGTGGCCAAGTCCAGACTGGAGCACGTTCCGGGGTTTTTTCCATTCTCAGCTGAGTGGCAACATATTTGAAAAAGCAGCTTGAAGCAGTCATTATTCTGGGATCCAGGGAGCACCACACACACATACCTCACTTTAGTTCCCCTCCCAGTGCAAGCTCTTATATTATGAAATCTAACCACAATTACTCTTTTATAAATAGTGCAGTGTCAAGATCCTGCTGAGTCCCAAGTCTGAAATTTTAAAAAAAGAACATTTACAACTAATCTTGCTCATTTTGAGCACAACCACAGAGCAGGGGTAAGAAGAATTGATTTATAGCAACCAAGCAGTTGACACAACTAGAATAATTCCAGACTGATGAAGGACGTCAGCTGCAAGTTACTACTGTTTTGTCCACTCTGTCTCAAAAACTGCTAGTTTCCAGAAATGTAGCTCTTGTAGAGACAGCTTGGGGGGGGGCAGGGTGTCTTGTTTTTATATATATTCTCAGCATGATTTAATATACATACACAAACTCAGTTTGGATTTCAAACCAAAACCCAACTCATCTTTTTTTCTTAGTGGCACTGGACGGTGAATACTAGGAATTTAACAACAGTTTATTGACTGTATGCTTCCCCCCCCCTTTTTTTTAAGCTATAATAATTTGTATATATTATTACAAAAACAAAGAATAATAACACAATAGCAGAAGTTAGAGCATGGACAGTTGCAGCCTATTCTTGGCTGTGTACAGAAATTCTTGTCTTACCTTGGATGAGCTAGCCTATTTCCCTCCAGCTGAGCTACTTCTAAAATAGATGCCCTAAGTATCTGTTTCAGAAGGTGTTGTGAAGCAAGGTCTCCAAGTGCTTTGAGATCTTGAGAAGAATACCGACATACCAAGTGCAAAATATTTAATAACTAGGAGCCAGAAACAGAAGGGTGAGCTAATTACAAGAGTTGCACAGACATTCGTAAGAGTGGAGAACCAGGAAAACCAAGAAGAGAGCTTGGCCTTAGTTTACTAAGTACTGCTTGGTGATCTGCACCTCTGAATATCTAAGCCAGCAGTTTCAGTTCCAGGCTGAGCACCAGTTTGCCTGCAAACTGCAATGAGGTACAGCTGTTCATTGGGCCAGGAAATCCAAAGGATGATTCTCACCAGGAATCTTGGGTTTTTATTAGGCACTCAGTGGTGACAGCATCTCTGGATGCTGGAAACATATGGAAACCTGCAGACACGTGACTGCACTGAACAAAAGAAAGATGGTTTCACTTTTGAACTCCCTGAGCCTCCAGACAAAAGGCTGTGCAAATGTTCCAGCAAGATATCCTGGACCAAATGCATTCAATTCATTGGAACAGACAGTAACATTTTAAGTTACTTTCACAGAATGTACCTAATTATGTCATCGCAAACTATAAAGGCTGTAAGAACACATGCTAGAGCCAATATCTTGACATCATGCACACATGCTTAATGTCTTACTAAATCTTACAAGTGCGAGAATAACATCTTTGTTTAACAACAAAGAAGCAATGCTGGGTGTACTTGTCTTAATCACCTTATGTATAAGATTATTTTTTCTAGAAATCTTTACTCTCATGAATGAGTGCATTTATTGCAATGTCACTAAAGCAGTGCTATCCTTCCACTTACTGTTTATCTTTCTTTTTTCTAGAAGAAGGTTCTCAATGTGCTTCACAGACACCGGATCAGGGATAGTCTCTGTTTTTCTTTTTCTAATTATTCATGTAAAAATAGGACTATGATTAACTGAAATAGTGTAATATCTCCAAAATAACTACAGTAGTAACAACTAGCAAATATTTTCAGCTGCTTCTGTGAAGAGTTATGCAAGCAAACCCATTGGCAGGAACAATCTGAATGTTAGGAAATGTTTGTGGAAATCAAATTTGGGACCTGAAATTCTAAGTATCTGCACCCAAATACTGATTCCAAGCACTAGTTTAACCCAGTCAAAGTAACCAACACAGCTCAAATTTTGTATCCTGTGTAGTCATAACAAGCTGCTTGAGAACAATCTACAGATAAAGACAATTTCAAATAATGAATATATTCATGAAAACCTGACACTGTTCAGAGATCATTTAAACACAGGGAAATGAGGCTAAAAGCATCAAATGTACTATTTTTAAAAACTACTTTTGAAGATAATAGTTATGGTAAAATATTAATAAGATTTGCTAAAATACTTGAAAAATATGAGCACTAGAAACATAGCGAATACAAACAATGTTCCAATACGCACATTCACCTCCTACCCCAACATCTCCATGTCTTACCAGATCTCTAACTCTTAGTTGGAAGCACCCATTTCTATGTTTTTTATATATCTGGATTATAGACACACTCCACATATTCAGTCTTGGGTTAAATGCTAATATTTGCTGGGTATATGCTTCAAACAGTAGAGAAAACTTAATTAATAGAGCAAATTAGGGCAGGCCCTTAGTATTTAAACCCACCATCCCTGCAAAGCTCCCCATATTTATCAGCATTGTCATTAATGCATGAGTGGTTTTCACTTGCCAGTGTAAAAGATAGGGTCTAAACTCAATGGACAGATGAAGAGATTATACATCACATTTTATACAGTCTCCTCCATCACATCAGATAAATGCAGAAGAAATGCACTATACCTGGAGAGCAGTGTTTCAGGGCCACATTGGAAAACGATCAGAAGTGAAGAAGAATGTTCAAGAGGAGTATTTATGGCAAATATGAGCTAGATCCAAGAACACGAGGTATCACTTAGTGCATACGGCCCCAAAAGCAAGCACAAATCTGCAGCCTCAAACCTTTCTCTAGGCCCACCAAACTATCATGTAAGATGTGTTAGAAAGGGACAAGCCTCCACTGCAGACTTCTGTAAGGCAGATAAAACACAAGGTCTTGGCAGACCAGTGAGGCACAGACATGCACAATGAGACATGCCCCAAGGGCAGCAGCAAAGCCAAGATTGTTTCTTCTAGAATCCCCCAGCTGTCCAGCCTCCAGGCACTCACCTCTACAACCTTTAAGCACACCAACAAATGGAAGATGACAGCTATATTCTTCCTTTTCATTCTTTAATATTGGAAGCACAAGGCAAGAGAGTTAGGCCAAAGCAGCAGTCACTGTGGCTGAAAACTGCAATTCTGTTGGATCTCACGATGGCAAGGTTACTGTCTCTATGGCTATATGCTTCTCAAGCTTCATCTCTGATTCCTGGCATGCTACATTTGCTCCCAACTCTATGCTGCCTGTTATGCATTAAACCCACCTAACAGGCAGGTTTTATCCTTTTTCTCTGTACCTACTTGACACAGGCCTTCAGCCCAGCCAATGAACATTTTCTTGGCCAATAAGCTTGGAAAAGAAGTCCCTACAGCAATTATGTTGTCAGCTTTCTTAACCACTTCAAGCAATCAGTTCTGAGGATTTTCTGACTAAACACATCCTTCCTTCCTATTCCTTTTTTATCCTCTAGATTAGAGATCATGGCAACACAGAGATACTGGAAAGCACGTTATGCCTCCAGCACACTCTCTAGGAAGTTTGACAGCAGCAAGTTCCTGGCTTCGCTGGTCATGCTCAGATGGATCTGCATACCAATGTAAGAAGAATCAATTACGAATTGCTATTTGTCATCATAAACTTCACAGAACAGTTCACAAAAAGGTTTTTGGAAGCCTTTAATTTTGAATTTGAAGCCTTGAACAAAGAAAAAAAAAATCAATTCTGAACTGGCATAACATACCAGAAGATTTAATATATCACAAGCTAAAGAAGTACACAGGCGTTGTTTTAAGTTGCATACAATGAAATGCTTGTCTGATTATAATTACTACTTCTAATCCTTCAAAGGCTTAATTCAGTTTTGGTATGTCTGTCTTAGTCCCCACGTAATTTAACCACGATACTTTGAATTGGAATACACCACAACAACCAAGAGTCTAGCTCTCAGAGTTCCAGTTCTATCAGCAGTAGTATCCTGCGCAAGTGTGTGAGAGAGCCTCATTCTGCTTCACTTAGCAATCATGGTCAAAGATGTCATAGCTGTGCATATATTTTGAAAAGTACAGCAGAGAATAGAGAACACCTGATACCAGTTCATGCACCTTGAAATACCATACATACCAGTAGACTGTACTATCTGAACTACAGGATGTGTTACCCAGAGAACTCTGATATTGCATGCAGGGTTCATGAAAATTGGCTAGCAATTTTAGCATCATAAACTACAAGATAACATATCTGCTCAAGTATTCAATCGAGCAGGAAAGTTTATTACTTATTATATAATCTAATGAATGGTAGTAAAAGCATAAAACTGCCAATGGACTTAGTATCATGTTCTATTATAAAAGAGCTGTTGACCTTTTGGCTTAGGGTATGTCCACATCACACAGGGAAGACCAGGACAGAGATCCTTGCAGGTAGATGAGTTCTGAAACTGGAAGTGTGACTACCAGGCCACACTGAACCACACCTGCACTAGACAGGCTAGTTCATGCAGGAGAAAAATCTAAGGAGCTGCTGCCCTGACTCTTACCTGCCCGCATCACCTCACTGGAGGGGTTCTCTCGGACATCTGTAAACACAGACGTGCCCCATCAGTGTGACCTGGATCCAGCAAATTAAACCCTTGGCAGAGCTCTTGCAGACACTTCTGGACAAGAGGAAGAAAGAGGTTTTCAGAAAGCTACAGCCTGTGAAATCTGAAATGAACGTGAAACTGGGAATGGCACTGGACATTAGCAACAGATACAAAAAATGACTCTGATGCACTAGAGTCCAACTGCCCAATTAGGAAACTATTTGTACCCTTTTATTGGCTAACATCACTCAACCGACTATATGGACAATTAGAAAACATGCACAAAATTTGCTCTAGCTAGAATCCTCCTAGCCATGTTTGCATATGAAATAAAATAAAGTCAGCACTTGATTTCCTACTTCAGAAGCAGTTCAACTGGACAGAAGAAACTGCCTACTTTTGAGTTATCTTTCAGCTGCTAACCCCAGCATCATTCGGCAAGTGGGATACTCCCCTTACTTCCAGCAATGCAGTTAACTGGGAGGCCTGGGCCCATTAATGAATCTGCACAAAAGAAAAATGTTTCCATTTGCCATTTTTACTAGAATAAGCATCTCCTAGAACAAAGGCTGAAATCAAGGCAAAATAGCTTTTCATATGAGTAACAGAACAAAGTCATTAGCTATCCCAGAGAGTGCATTTGTGTGCTGTCCCAGGGGGTTTAAAATTCCTGACCTGTAAAAGGAGGGAAGTATGCATTCCCTTCTCATGCAGAGGGAGCAGACAAAGATGACAGGAATAAGTAGGTATGCTTACAAAGAGCCACGTTAAAGGAAATATGCTTAGATCTCAATGGATGTCCCTTTTGGCACTGAAGATATACTTTAATGTGTAGTAGCATGCACTGTAGCAAAATAAAAAAAAAAGTCTTGCTAAAGTTCCTCAAGCCTTTGCTCTGAGCAGGGATAGCTAAAGGAATTACAATAAAGAGAAGATTTTGCTTTGGAGCTTTTTATCTGAGTGTCGCTTAACTATGTGACTGTCATGGACACCTAACCACAGATCTCAGTGGACAAGAGACAAAGAAAGGAGCGTGACATTTGCAGTTGTGGTGTAGCAGAACAAGCAGCAGCATAAGTCATCTCCCTGCTCTTGCAGGCAGGTAGAACTGTTGCATATATATTACACATTGCAATATCCTTGCTTTCTCATTCACAAGAACAGAAGAGGAGGAAAAATATGTCTGGATGCATTCTTCTGTCTTATACAGAAAAAGCTATGACTGAAGTCAGAGTTTTAGCAAGAATCACAGGATTTCACTTGCTTAGCACTTTCCAGAGCACTTTCTAACCTCAAAGCATCCTTCATTAAATGAAGAATGAAGAAATGCAGCAACTTATACCAGGCATAATAAAGCTGCAACTTGCAGTGATAGTGCCTCTGTAATTCATGCTGTTTAAATCATTGGTTATGTAGGATCTGGCAAGTCAATGAGCCTTGCTCAGACTACAGGATCTCATTAATTTTGCCTTTTATGAGTCTTTTTCCACTTAGTTTGAGGACATTTGGCCCACGTTCACAGTTCAGGAGCTAGTAGAACCATCTCTCAAAGAATCAGATGTTTACTTTAACTGATTAAAAGCACAAAACCTGTTTGGCAATCCTATAAAGTGCATGTTTTTGTGATACTTTAGTCCTTCCACAATGAATCCTAGCTCAAAAGAAGTTCATAAGAAACAAACAAAACATGAAGAAATAGAACTGGGAGCCCATTTGCACATATGAAATCCTGAAGAACTTTGCTTGTTTCTTTTAAGGGCAGCAGGCCGTAACAGGCACAGCCCTACTACCAACTCCACTTCTAGCCTACTCACGGGTCTCCAGCAGTTCCTTTCCCTGGCTGTGCTCAGTTTCCCACCCATAAACTGGGAAAGGGATGATGGAAAGTTTTCAGTTGCACCAAAGAGATAAGAACTGGGCACCACTGACTACAGCCCATTTGCTTTCAAAATCTGTGCATTCTCTTGTTAAGCACTTTAGGTCACAACTATTGACCTTTATTTTATGTGCTGCAATGCTATTGCGAGCAAAGCAACAGTTCTGTATGACACTCTTTTACTAACAGGGCTGGACAGAAAAGTGCCTGAGGTAACAATACTAGATGTTATTCAGGCATGGAGAATGAGTGCCTTTCCAGTGTTTCCCTCAAGAATAAGCCTCTGGAGTGCTCCTGCACCTGGCTTTGCCAGGGAGGTGTGGTACTATGGGTGTTTCTCATGCCTGAAAGTTGAGTCATAACTTCAGCCCACAGAAGCAAACCTAATGAAAGGTGAGATTTTTCTTTTCCTTGCCACCCTTTGACATGTTTCTGTGAAGATGCCCGATTACTGGAACAACAAGTACAGCCAGTGAGCATCCGCTGTTGCTGTCCAACTAACGAGAGGGGCTTGTGCCAACATACACTTTACTCACATGCACGTCTCCTTAGTAATGCTGGATAATGCTTTGCAAATAAACAAATGTACCAAAATCACTTCTTAGTCTTCATGGTGAGTAAGAGTAGAGGAAGCCATTGGAGACCAATAAACACCAACACACAGAATCTTACCTGTGACCCACCTATTCTAACATACTGCCTCTGGCCTGAGCCATGTACCAAGTGTCAGAAAAAGAAACAAGAAAACCTGTTAGAGATAAGATTCGGGATATGTCACCCCTTAGAAGGGTTTTTTGTCATTATCCCTAAAAGTTAAACCCTAAAGCGTGAGGTTTTTATATCCACCTAAAATGTTTGTTAGCATTAACAACTATAATTCTGGATATTCTGGTTATTTATACAAAAGCGTGCAATCCCTTGTTTAATCCTTCTAAATCCTCTGGCCTCAGCAATGCCTTATGGAAACTGTTTTCACAGTCAAATCACATCCATAGTCAGGGACTTCAGAGCTTGCAGGCTTCCTGCCATGGACGTGGTAACAGAGCAGCTCTGCGGGCCTGAGGAGGCTCAGCACTAACTAGGACTCTTTGCCTATGGGGCCCAATGAAGTATCAGAAGCAATGTGGTTTCACCAGCCCTGCTGGGAAGCAAGGTGCAAAAACCAAGGCAGAGATTGGCTTCTAGCCCCCAACTTAACTCAGTCAGAGCTAGTTTTCTGCCTGCCCTGCACATCAGTATATTTCTGTCCCCGTTCTTGGCGCTACAGTAGAACCCAAAGCTCTATGACATCTCGCAACTGGCAGAGATGATCCAGGACTTCTGGGTTCCCAAATCCTCTTTAGTTTGCAAGGCTGGCAAGCAGCCTGTACTTGAGGAATAGAGTTACTGCTGAACCAGGAGATTGGGCTCTAAGGCTTTATTTCAAAGTGAAATCAGAACAGACCAAGAGCAAAGTACTTAATTTTCAAGTTACCATGGAAAATTCCGCTCCCCGCCCCCCCCCCCCCCGGCTTTTAAATGGAGGAAGGGTTTTAACTTCTTTTCACAATCAAAAGTTTTGCACCTGTGCCAAATGTACATTTGGAATTCATACGTTGTTCCTTTAGTTAGTACAGAACCAGTGAAAGGTGCACACAGCTTGCAATAAGAAATACAACTACAGCCAGATTTTTGTAGGATGGATTTTGGGAGGCTTCCTATCAAAATAGAGGTCAAAATTGGGAAGCTAGGGACAACATATGCTATGTGATGTAACACACGCAAAGGAAAAGGTTTATTCTCATTGTGATTTGTTGTTATCACTGTCTCAGAGACAATTAAAAGCAGCAAGTTGACTTTGATGTGCTAGTTAAACACTTGCTGCAGAGAGCCTGATGCACTGCATAGAGACATCTTTGCTGAAAAAAGTCAGAATTGCTTTGCATTTGAATCACCCCTCTCTCCACACATGCCACTACAGAACTCTATAACCACATGCCAGTCCCATTTATAAAAAGATTCACTACCTGGACAGCTTGTGAAGGGGTCTATATTCTGTCAGCATGCTGCCTGCATTAACATTATAAAAAAAATAAACCAAGCATAGATCTACATTATTGATGATAGCTTAGGAACCGTCAGGCCATTGCACACTTCGATAGTCTCACTCTGAATATGCAGAGGCTGACTATTAAAAATAGATCATGAACAAATTTGTGCTGTAGCTGATTCTCTCAACATATTAAAAAAGTCACACCTGCCTTCATCAAGGAGGATGAAAAATTATGTATAAATTGAAGAAAGAAACAAAAGTAATACTTTTGGCAAATAATTTGTGACATGACATATTTAGAAAGTCATCAGTGTAATATCTGAGCTGAATTGGCCAGACTGAATTAAGACACCACAGACTATGTGAGCATAAGTATTTCTGCTGGCTTTGGTGCTCTGCAAGGTCTCAGAGGAAGCTGAAATTTGACAAATCTAGATGAAAAGAAAGAATAAAGTTTAAAAAAAAAAGAAATAAAAATCACTCAAGATTATTTTTGAAAATTTTGTGACATTTAGGCCAATTTCAAGATATCGTAATAGAACAGGGAGAGAAAACTCATGAGCTTTGAATACTTGGATGTGGCAGTGCTGGACACTTCCACTGGCTTTCACTTCATTATGGGATTCAGATCAAAACCGACTTCCTTGTTTTAAAAACCTTTCATGGGCTTACTCTTGCCAACCTGCGAACTATGGCCCCTGTATTCAACAAGTACTGGCTTTCTTTCTGTCCTTTCACACATTCTCACCTGTAACAGCGCAAAAACTCCCTTTCTCTCCCTCAGCTCCCTACACCTGCTTAGTGATTCACCAGTCCACCCACACAAACAGAACTCAACAGCAGCAACAAAAAGCAAACTGCTGCTCCCACAAAATCTCTTTTCTCCACCTTATTTTCCCCTCGATTCCTCTCCCCTTCTACTATTGTTTGCTATTTGCCTTGCTACCTCTGTTGGTGTCCTGACTGCAAAACGCTACTCAGACAGGGAAGCATGAAGTGCTCCACTTCCACTCCACTTTCCATTTCCTACTCAATATAGTTGCCTCTACACCTACACCAGACTGCATGCGCTATCCTATTTATCCCTGGAGTGGTAGCGGATACTATGAGAGGGATGCTTTACAAAATAAAAGGTATCACCCAGCTGTAATAATAGGATAAAAAAAAAAATATGACAGACATGATACTAACACTAGAGACTGCTAAGGTGGGGAAAGATAGTTATAAAATAGATACATTTCAGTGCTTCCAGGAAACAGAATTGTAATTTCTTCTGTTGGCAAAACATCACCCACAGCAACATTTTTATATGGGAGCAGTAAACCCTTGGTGGCTCTACTTTGGTAACAGCACAAGACTTTAAATTCTCCCTGAGTATGCTTATATTTAGTAGTTGAACAAAGCCCTGGAAGAGCACAACAAGGACTAGACCCATATTTACACATACCTAATATGAAAATAAATTATAAACTTCAATGGCTTTGGAAGATGGGGCCAGATATCTCAAGTGTTTCCCAATTCAAAACATTTCCTTGCAAAGGTTCTTTCATGACAGCACTATGGGGTTTAAAAATACATAGATTTGAGTTGACAGATTTTGACTCAAAGGAAGACCTGCACCAACATCACCTCTGTAGCCACCTGGAGAATGGAAAAAAAACCATACAGGTGGAAAGCTGTAACCTTTTCTTGGGTTGCTTACAGTGGGAAGCCAATAAACAGTAACTCCATGTACATACTCTGGGTGCATGTTCATCACATATGGGATACCTGCAGCAGGTGGAGAGGAAGAGCATCTCTCTTCCAAAGAAGCAGGGTATGGTTGGCAATAGAAAGAATCTTACCCAGATGTACTTAGATCCAGATCCTGGAGGAATTTAGCAGAAAACCTGCATTTCATGGAATTATTCTCCTGGTAATGAGGAGAAAGAGGAGTGCCAAAACACAGGCTGCAGTAAAGGACACTGTCTTCTTTCTCTTGCTCTATGAGGTTTTGCTCATTTGCTCTGCCTGCTTGTAAATCCATCAGCCAAAAATCAGACTTTCAACAGCCCATTCTCCCCTCCGCCTTCACCTTTTCTTTTTGTAGTGTGCTCTTCTGACCTTTCACTGAGAAATTTTTCCAGTTTGTGCCACAACTCAGGGGTTTTGTCCTTCAGACCACACTCCTCAGAATAATATCCTCAGCAACAAGGAGTCTGAGATAAAACCTTTATTACCTTTATGACTTTCACATGCAGACCAGTTCAGTGTAAGTATGATAAAGTAGAAATATTCAGTAAATATAACTGTTTGGGTTACTTTTTTGCATGGAAGCACATATTCAGCAAGTACCAAGTATCACAAGCCTGAACAAGACCCTCCATGTCCAACTGCTCAACCAGAAAGCAAAGACAAGCCTGCGGCTCAATACAGCTCTGCCCTCAGTTTGGTCTATCCAAAATTTATTTTCTTCATTCCAAATTTGTGACATTACTCTGTGCATATACAGTTGCTAAAGAGAAAGAAGAAACTAGACATTAGAAAACAGGAGCCCTGCCAACAAACAAGGAAGACTAGCACTTAGTTAAGGCAGTAAAGTAGCAGTCAATCCCAGAGCAAGAAAGAACAGATGGCATTTTGTCCTGCAGTGAAAATGGAGCTAAGAGATAAACTTAAATAGCACTGGGTAAATGAGGCACTGGACACAGGAGTGCATTCAGATCCATATTTAACAAAGGAACTCCATATGATGCACTTGCTACTATCCATGGTCAAGTCACAACAAACTTCAGCAAGCCTCAAGGCAGCATCTCAGTACTGCCCCAACCTAGGATATGATAATTAATTGAGGATGCTTAGAGGCCATTGGGTCCTGCACTATTTCAGGTGTGCTGTTGTCATACATGATCATGTCATTTTGGGAGTCTAGAAACAGCAAAGAGATTGTTCCTTACAAAGTGAAGCTTTATGAACAAGCATAATATGAGGATGGGGAAGCAGCCCTCTTTCCATTCCCCATCTTCCCCTCCCTGCTTCATTTTACTCCCTCTCCATCATCTGCTTAGAGATCATCCCACAGACCAAACCCAACTGGCACTCTAGTATAATCATGCCCATACTTCCAGAGAGGCTATGGCAGCACAGCTTTTGTCCACTCTCTGTTCCTACAGGTCAGTGTGCATGTGTGTGTACGTGTTGGGTAAAGGAAGGGCAAAGGAGAGTGGTGACTTCTGACCACTACCCCACCCCCTTCAAAACCTGATACAAAATCCACACTAGGGTTTCAGTTATTGAGAGGAACCAGGTTTCTTCCTCCTATTTGTCATGCCCATGGACCCAAAAGAACTCTACTTCTGCAGTGGGATGCCTGGCTTGCTCAGTTGTTCCTGTGCTGAGCAGGGACTTAAGATATTCCAGTGCCTGCTGGGAAGCAGATCCTACTTCCCCAGCCTGCAGAGATGTTCAGAGTCTCTGATTCTGCACCTTTAAATTGAATTGGGTGCAAAGACCAATGGGAACAGCCTACAAGTAACTTGCAAACTTCCTTAAACACTGGAGATCAGGTATCAAGGGGGGAAAAAAAAAAAGATCCCATTTATCCTTTGCATCTCTCCAAGAAAAAGGAAATCACCATTAACCAAACACCATGCAAGTATTTGGCCAAAAAAAAAAAAAAAAAAAATCAGAAAACAAAACCAAAAATAGGTCAAGATCACTACATTATGTGTTTGCCCATCTTTTCTAAGCCCCACGAAACAAACCCCTTGCTATTTTTTTCCACTATTGGAATTTTGGAATTATTTTATTTGTCATTCTGGAAAAAAAAAAGCTAATATCAATACAAACGACCCAGATACTCTCCCTTAAACTACCAACAAATCATTAACTGAGCTCAGAGTTAATAGCTTAAGAATATAAAGTATAATATATTGTAACAGCAGTGATAGAAAGAAAAAGATTTAAAGAGCATGGAACTATTACAACTAGTTTTGAGAGAGCTCAATGTGAAATCAACCAGAAAATGATCATTCCACAACTATAAATACAGAGTACTAAAACCAAAACAAAGTCTCTAGCTTTGTGAAAAAAATCCATAAATAAAAACCCACACCCCTAAACCATTTTAGGGGAAAGTATTTAATGCAGCTATAAAATAGAGAATTTGTTTTCTTTATATTAAGTGTAGCTTTGATTGAGTCTGTAGAATTAAACACTAATGTTATTGTAAGTAAAACACAAGGAACTGGAATTTGTGTTTGGCATATAATCAAGAAATAAGTGAGTCACAAAGTCGAAGGATGTGATATGCCTTTATATGGCTTAGTTAGGGTTACTTTTGATGCACTATAAAAGTATTCCTTATGCAAAGAAACAAAAATCTTTTCTCTTCAAATATGCACAGAGAGCTCACGCTCTAATACTCTGCATATATACACTCTCTTTGCAAGTACGAACAGATTAACATGTATAACACATTTGGGGTTTGGCTTCACATGTTCAATAGGTATAGCTGATTGGCAGCATGTTCTCCTTTGTAACAGACTGAAGGAACATATTATTTAATTTTATTTTTTACGGCATTTTAGATGACCTACTACAGTTGATCATGTCTGTAAAATAAACTGGCAATCAGAGAGCCCATTTTTGCCAGCTCTGACGATTTCAATTGTAAGTGTTACAATATTTGATGCCTTGGTTAAAGTTCCAGCTCCCAAAAGTTAGAAGTTATGAGACCCAAAACTTCTCTTTAAAAGTAACATATATAAAAAAAACCCCACACAACAAAAACAAACAAAAACCAAACCACTTAAAATCATGACCCAGTCGGCAACTTGAAGCTCAAAAACCAGAAGAGACTTTAAAAGAGAACATAAACTGCCCTTATCAATAATTTTCTTTGGTTTTCTGCATCTCACACATAAACCTTTGGAGAATTAACTTAAGACCTTTTAAATATCTGGGACTGGTGGCACTAGCACCCAGACAAGACATTAAATACCAGCCCAATAACTCTACCTAGAGACCTCACCCTGCAGGGTTTCCACCTCTCCTCTCTCCATCAAAGCCAACAGAATCCTCGGTACTTGTACCACTGCAGTGGCAAACCAAGACACTATAGTTACTGTGAAATGTATAATCTTGATCTACTCAAAACCCTCTGCCTAGACTTCCCTGCTGTATCTCCCATCATAGACAGGACTCATGTAAGGAATCTATGTGACAGAAATCCAGTTGTACCAAACCTCAGACCAAAAAAAAAAAGTGTAGTAAAGCATATTTACAGGTGTCCAACAGGCTAAAGACACATATTAGAGCAGTGGCAAGCAGAGGAAAGGTTATCTAAACGATGAAACAGCCAGCCAGGGCATCAAAGCTACTGCAATGCACCCACATTGCTACTAAACAGCTAAATGTCTGATCCTGGAGTCATTGTGAGTTGGTACTTGATAACCCAAACCTAAATTGACTGGGGTTAAAATAAGGACAGCATTCACTATTAGCTACATTAACATGACAGTAAAGACAGCAAAAAAAGGAAAAGCCAAGTATCATTAAGTAACAGAGATGAGAGGAGAGCTGTAAGAGTAAACAAGCACCTTTGGTTTGTGTGGAGGACTTGCACTCTGTCTTTCTAATGGAACCATCTTTGAACTCAATACAAATAATGGACAAGCTGTGATGGCTCAGGAGAGCCACACCCATTCCAGCATACAACTGTGCTGTAGCTGCTCCACGTACCGTTCTGATATCTGCATTCCTTTTCCTTGCTAGCTATCCAATTGCATTTTATTTTTCTGCAGGGAGAATCTAGTCTGCACCTGTTGCTACCAATTATAGTTTAAAATGTAAAATGCAGAGGACCAGAATATATTGGTAGAAAGCCTACTGTTAAACCTACCATTAAGATTTAACATCTAGTATACACGTATTAGTGCAAACTAATATGGACTAGTACTCTACTGCATATTTGGTCACATTGTGTGAGGAGTTTTATGAATCTAAGTGGACTTGGGATGAGTTTGTGAAATCAAATTGGAATCCCACAGGTCTGTGCAGAAGATTACACTTAATTAAGTAGTTTCTTTTTTTGGTTTAAGGATATACAAATGATCATATTATCACTGCAAGTAATGGTGTAGAGTATACTGTAGGCAAAGAGTATTCCTTCTTAGTTCATCAGCATGCCAAATTACATACCCAGAGAAGGACAAGTCTGTAAAAAGTGGGGTGCATTACTATTTACACCTCAAATCTATCTGCATGATGTTGCTCTATCTGGCCAGATAGAGATTGAAAGTTGAACTCTGCCTGTTAAAAAGACTCAGTGGGAAATTAAAATACAGCCAGGGATAAGACGTTTCTGGGTTAACAATACAAAAGCATTTAGAACAATAGTAGCTATGTCATTAGTTGGGAAGATGCTCTTTCCCAAGCCTCAGTCAGAACTTACACACAGCAAAGTTATCCAAAGCATCATAAGAAGATCTCCTGAAGAAGAGGAAGGGGGTGGGGGAGAAAAGAGAAGAACAAAAAGAGTGTTTGTTTGCATCAGGACAGATGACTAACACTTCAGACATGCCTAATTCCTGGGTATATTAAACTTTTCTACATTTTCAACCTTTTTCTGCCCATTTTTTCTAAGAGCCTTGACAAATAGATGATAGTTCCATTTGGAAAGTGCTATTGAGAGTAATTCAATCTAGGGGAAAAAAAAAAAAAACCTGAGGGAAGATAATGTAACACAGGCTTGTAAAATCACAAGCACTACAGAAGGGACAATAACTGATGTTTTCATTCTCTCCCATTCTCTCATTAGAAAAATACAGGTAGAAAAAAATAAAGTTAATAAAAGCTAGGTTCAACATATGAAGATGTGGCTTTCCACACCATGGAGAGGAAACATGCAACTCCTTGCCAAAGGATTCTGCAGACACTAAAAGCTGGCAGGGCAATTTGGTAAGTTTGTGGACGATAAATCCAATGAGGGCCAGTAAGGCCACAGGAAATGCTTCCAGCTAAGGAAGAGCCAGAGAGAGATGGGGGAGTATTATGGTGAAGTATCACACACACATCCCTGCACTCTTCTTACTCTTTGTTACACAACCCACCTGCAGCCACAACTGGAGAGAGTCTACTGAGATAGGTGGACCTTTGCTTGAAGCCAGTATGACCACTACCATGTCCTTATAAACCTGATCAGGCACACATTGCAGGCTCCCAAGGAAAGCTTCTAGCAGGTCTCAAGTATAGGTAAGCCTATCACTGTAACTCAGTGATATTGTGAATGGTGGTGGGATGAGGGAGAGAGAATGATTAACCTGTGATATGGAGAACATGAAGCTGCATCCAAAGAGTGAAAGCAGAGAAATCTGCATGGATATGTGCACACTTGGGGACTGCAGAGTAGGGAGCAAGGCATTCTTCTCTCCATGGTGAGAGATTGGAACAGAGGCTATTATCATGCAAAGACCCAAACCTCTCACTGGGATACACCCAAATAGCCCCATACTGGGAGCTGTGACACTTGGAAAGAGTGATCAGAGACATCACAGGTACAGCTTTCTCCTATGCCTTCACCTAAGGACCTACTTCACAAAAAATAAAATAAAATTTAAAAAAAAAAATCACTAAACAGGACTAATAGAGACCCAAGGACCTGCCAAGTACATTTCAACTGCTCTCCAATGCTTCGATCCCAAGCACTTCCTGCAGAAAAAAGGAGGAAGTATGTTGATAAGACGAATACAGATACTGCTCACTACCTTCTGCAGATAATCAAGAGGTATGAAAAAAAAAAAAGAGAACTAAATTCTCTTTGGCTGAGAGGTCTGGCACATATGACGTGAATTTAATCTCAACAGCAATTAGCTTCATGTCACAGAATGGCTGAGGTTGGCAGGGACCTCTGGAGGTCATCTGGTCCAACCTCCCCACTCAAGCAGGGTCACCTAGAGCAAGTTGCTCAGGACCACGTCCAGGTGGTTTCTGAATATCTCTAAGGAAGGAGACTCCACCACCTCCCTGGGCAATCTGTGCCAGTGCTCAGTCACCCTCACAGTGAAAAAGTGTTTCCTGATGTTCAGAGGGAACCTCCTGTGTTTCAGTCTGCGCCTGTTGCCTCTTGCCTGTCACTGGGCAGCACTGAAAAGAGCCTGGCTCCATTCTCTTTGCACCCTCCCTTCAGGTATTTGTATACACTGATGTGATCCCCCCTGAGCCTTCTCTTCTCTAGTCTAACAGATGTCTCAACAATCTTCCTTCCTTCCAAGAAAAGCAAGGCTGGGTGTAGGCCAACAGATGTTTCTGCTACCTACGCACATATACCTATTTAGAACTGAACTGGGCCTGATTCATTTACTATTTTGACCAACAAATGTGATCCTGACCCAGATCGGTGACTTCGCTGGCTTATCTGCAGGACTCTTTGCAATTCAGACTGCCAATGGCTATTTAATACAGGAGATATTTGGAACTGTTTAAAGGGAACAGATCTATTTGTTGGATTGCTTACGTGCAAACATGAATATTGTCATTTCAACACTAGTTCTACTTGCTAAAATTAGCAGAGTATAATTACAGGTCTTTCATGCAAAGTTATCCTAAGATATCTGTTAGTATACAATGAGGAAGAGATATCACATGATGAGTATGTACCAAAGCAGACCTTGACCCCAGCAGGCCTTGAACAAAAATGCTTGTCTAGTCACCTATCGCAAGACAGACTTTTCCACGTGAAAATATTTCAGCTAAAAGCTGATTCTAAGACTTTGTTAGGGGAAGAGAAAATGTAAGTACACAGTCTTTATGGTTACAAAGATAATTTTCAAAATACAAAATGCTACAGCACTGGCTTTATAAATCTATTGCTAATACCACTGTCTGCCTTTACTCACAATTGTGCAGGCCTCTGAACTGCAGATCTCAATCCCTTGTGGGCTACCTCTAGCATTCTATCAGTGTTTTCTGTATGGTTTTAAAAATACCATACAACTCTTCTGAAATGGTTGCCAGTTCTTTAAATGAAGTAAATTCAAGCAAGAGTCTGGGAAGTGTCTATATTTAGAGTTTGATTACAGTTTTACCCTGGTAAATTTAAACCAATTTAGTTAGCAAGACATTTACAAATAAGTGCTCATTTCAGTTATGAGCAGGGTTTTTTTCAGTTTACCCTACAGCATCCTGAAGTAAATTTGAACTAAAAGTGGCCATTCCCAAAGTGAACATCCACTACCCAAATCCCAAATTTAAAGCTGATTAGAGTTCAACAAGTGTCATTATCTTATGGAGGCATGCCTTTCCTGCTGCCCCTTAGACTACACATTAGATGAATCCATTCTTCATCTTTGATTCCACAAATGCAGTCAAGTAACTACTTGAATTTACAAAAGCACCTAATGTCAACAGCTGTGGGTTTGTGTGTCCCACTGGGAAAATGCTGTCTCTTCAGGCAAAGACAAACAGCATGAAAGATGTCCAGAGAAGTCTAACAATGAATTTCTGTGGCAGTCTACAGACAAGCTCTGCCCACCTTCTAAGCTGAGCAGAAATCTTGGCGCAATGAATTGTGTAGAACTGGACTCGGTCATTTACACCTCTGATTTTGTCACTGTTGATGGAGCTCTGTTTGTTCTCTAAGACTGTTATGAGTATGACCTATTGCACATATGACTTTAAAAGTTGGCCCCACCACACTTTAAACTATTTGCTCTGTAGAAGGCATTAGTGTTTTTCAGGAATCCCCGGAGTTCCCACAGGAATGCCTGATAGAATAGTAACCCAAATTCTGCGTGGCCAGAGCAACTCCTGCCTTGGAGGTGAAGGATTAGCTTATACCGGGGCAGCTAATTCCACTCAGGGCTGGTACATCATCTTAGCCACAAGCGCAGAAACACAGGACAGACAAGTATTTCAACACTTCTGGCTAGGGGATCTTGCCCTCAACACACATACTGATGCTTGTACATGGTCTCCTGGCTGTCTATACTCCTGTCCATCTGTTGGGATGGCATTACGCCAGCTAACAAGGTAGCACGCCAGCATCACTAGCACAAATGTGCCAAATAAAGATAGGTTGTTTTGAATGCACTGCTTTCAGAAGACTGCAAAAGCCAGGTAGAAATTGTCCCCACTAAAGAAAAAAATCCAGAAACTTCTGCACATCCCCAGCTCTCCTGCAGTTATTTTAGGTTTGATCTCACCTTCATTTTCAATATTCAAGCACCTTCCCAAACATGGAAATCTGAACAGAGTTGTTGAATATCAGAGATTGCCAGGCAAAGCAGGTGGTATTTTAACAGACTCACTGGGAAGACCATTACATGCCTGCAGGAGGTCCTATCTCCCTTCTCTATACATCCCATTAATATCCTTAAGAGAGAGCTTTCCCATCTAAATCTGCACATTTCTTCACTGTTTTCCTTCTAATTGGTTCTACTCCTTCATATTTTAAGAGCAGCTCTTCTCACAGAACAAAACTATAGTTTTTCAAAATACCTATTAGCCTCTTAAACAGAACCACAGTTCTTGCTGCTGGAACAAGTATATAGGAAACCCTTTACATCCAGTAGTACCCAGTTAACTTCAGTTTTACTGTGAGATTGAAAATTACAGAACCAGCTCAAGAATCTGTGATACTGTTGTATTCATAACAGCAAGAACTTCCTTATAAGCACTAATTTTGAAGTCTAGAGAAATGCAGACTCCTTTTCAGAAGTTTCCCTGTGCTCGCAAACTACACAGCCTCAGTCCCTGAGACCAACAAGTCTGAAGAGCCATGATTTATAGAGTTTAAGAAGCCAGCTGGCTTGCCAGCTCTAGACATTATTGAGCACTCTGGAAATTCTCTCCTGTAAAGTTTTAAGCCTAAGCTGTTTACTTGCCGTATAAAAAGAGGTAGCCAGAACGACAAGTTTGGGGGGAGGGGGAGAGAGAAGAAAGAGAATTTATGTAATAAACATTGTTGAGAGGAAGCAGGAAAATGGAAAAGAGAGTAAAGGCCTAAACCAAGCAAACCAAAGCAACATGGACTGACTCTCTCTAGGTTTAATATTAAAGCCATCATAAAGCTGCCATAGCAGCCGTAGATAAATAAGTACAGAAAAGTTGGTTGTCCTTTAAGAAGCAAAACTCAGACAAGGCTACCTGCATGCCTCCAAAAGCCTTTCCTCAGGAGTTATTTCTCTGAGCAGTGCATGCTTAGTTCACTGATAAGCACATCATTAGCGTGGGCACCTTTCATGTTCTGGCACAAGCACTGGCACCACGTTCCCCAGCAGCCTGGCCAACGGTCCTGCGGAGGGACAGGGACAAAGAAAGGTGTGTCTCTCTCAAAACAGTTGACTGACAATCCAAGGGTCCTGCCTGCCTATATTTGTATCAAGTTCCCAGAAACATTACATCAACAGGATGCAATCATCCATCATTTTCTAAAGTCGTCACAGTAGCGGGACCTTTTCTTCTCAGGTGAGTTCAGTCCAGTTACTTAACTGCACTGTCATTCAGATCCCACTGCTTTTGATACTGGCACGTTGCTGGACTGGGCTCAGGCAGAGACAGTGTTATGTGCTTCATGACTCTAAAGCCAAAGAGCAAGCAATTGCTCCACCCTACCCTTTCCTTTCTCCCACAGAGATTCTGCCCTCTGAACAGAAATAAAAGATCGTAGCTCAGTCTACATGATCTGGCTTTTAGCTTTTGGTACAGCTTGTCACTAACATCCCTAAACAGGGATCATACTCAGAAGCATCCTTTTTGACAGCAATAGAGTACAGCATGCTGGTGGGGGGAAATACGGGGTGTGGAGACAAGCAGATCTGGGAAAGGTTTGTGATAGTAAACACAGCCAGCATGAAGGTACCATCTGCTGGGAGGTGATTCTGACATGTAAAATATTGAGCAAGCATGAATGAAGAACAGCAAACCCCACCCATGCACCAGACACAATCAAATCTGACCCCCTTGAAGTTTTTTATTTGAATTAATGTTACCTTTTAATAACCTTTCACTGCTCTCTGCAAAGATAACAGGTGTCATTAAAACAGCTGTCACCATGCCAATCTTCCCTGAGACACCTATTTATTTGAATCTTTCAAGAGAAACATAAATGAAATCAGTCATTCTATATTAGAGGGTTCCTAGGGACAGTTAGTTGATTGGCATCTCACACTAGTGGGCAAGTCACCGCAAGACACTTGTAGAAGAGAGCATTTTCCCTGAAGTCTTGATGCTTTAACATCTGACAGGAATATGTATATATGTATAGATTGATTTTTTTTTTGATGAACGATACTCTGAAATATCAGAGAGAAAAATGTCAGACATACATTGCATAGCAATCGAGGGCTAATGAAGATCCAGGTATTAAATCAATTAAGAAGTATCAAAAGCTACCTAATCATCAAGGAACAAAATTGGCACCACAATATGTAGTGAGTATGGGAAAGCCTAATTTACTAAACATACCCTGCAGTCACATAATTGCATGTAATTTTACCAGCATAATTAACTAATTTAATTACCACTTCTCAAGTGCATCAATTATTGACATTACAGAGTTTTCAGACAGCAGAATTACTGTGTGGTACATTCAGAGAATGCAAAATGCTTCGTACGCCTATTTTCCAGTCACAGTCAACAACTGAGAGGGAACACAAGCAGCAAAAGGGGAAAAATTGCAAGTGCACCACACAGAGCACAGTTTAGCGGTCAGGTTTAAGAGATGAACCAAACAAAACCATGTTTATGTAGGACTGAAAAGTCAACAGCAAACAATTGGAGAGACTAAAAGAGACAAAAGCTAAGCATGATGCTAAAACAGACAACTCTTATTTCTGAACAAGGTCTACTTTACATGGGATCTATCCAGAAGGTGACAAGCTTTGAGATCTACCAGCCATCCTTACCTCTTAACCAAGGGCTTGATCTTACAGTAAGATCTGCAAGGATATACAGATACCTGCACCAAGCTCCACTGGCCTCACCAAAAAGTCATAAAGGTGTCAGGTCTGTCTGCACAAGTCTCAAAGCAGAATCAGAGCCCAAGGAGAATCAGGCAAGTGTGTGATAAGAAACAGGGATGTGCTTGAACAAACCCGGGACACACTGTTTCCCTCCAAGACAGGGAAAAAAAAGTACAAAGATGAAGTATGGATGCATTCTTATTAATTAAAATGTAGCTTTGCCATGTGGGACCATTACTCAGACTTGAAGAACTATTGATCCCCTGCTTAATGTTTAGACACTGTATGTAAATCTTTGCATAAAACCATTTTGTTTCAGCAATGAGCTTTTCAAAGTCAAGAGAGATGTCAGCATCTGCTCCCTATGGAGTCTTAAGAGTCAGTGTCAGTAAAAAATGGGCAGCGTCAGTAAAAATTATGCCCTGTGTCAGTAAATCTGTTAACAGGGTGGTTGGAAACCCTGGGAGCTGTGGTGTCATTTTCTTTTCCCATTGCCCTCTTGTACTTGACCTTTGCACAGCTGTTTCACAGTATCTGGAGATGGCTGAACTGTGAAATAGTGACTACAGGAAAGGGGGCACTTTAATGAGACAATACAACCTAGAACAAGAAGAGGGCATTCTTTCATATGCCAACTGATATCTTTGAAGTCTTTTTTGACTTTCAGATTCAATTAAAAACAATCATGACAACCTTCCCTTTTAAATCTAATGCCAATGTTCAATTACCTTTTTAAGGTCACGAAAGCTTACTGGATTCATTGTGGTGATTATTCCAAGTAAGCAGAGGCACTCTGTTAAAATAAAACAAAAGTCCAAATAAACCATAAATACCCAGAAGGAACTTAAAGTCATACAGAATAAAGCAAGTGCAGACTGGGTCCAATCAGTCACATTCTAGCCAAGTCTCTGGGCACAGTAACACATGTGTTAAAGGCTCCTTCCTCTGAAACAAATGAATGATATACTTGAGAAGAAATTCTACCACAGCAAAGCTACTGCTACCCTGTCCTTTTAAGGTGTAGACTTCATCCTCCAATGAGTAGCATTGCAGGGATGGGACTATGAACCTGTTGCTGTCTGTCCCTGTGAGGGCCTTGTGAGGTCCCAGCTCAGGCAAAACTTAAGCATGTGCTTAAATTTAAGCAATGGCTTAAATTGAGCAACTGGCTTGAAGTATGCAGACAAGTATATCTTTGACTAGAGATGAATCAGACTGGTCTGGTGCATGTGGCAGTAATGAAGCTTCCTCCAAAAGCACTAGAGCCTCCTTGAACCCTCTTCAAAGGTTCTATGCAACAGCAAGACACAACCTAGTCCCATCTGGAGTACTGACTTGAAACCATGATGTGAAAAATCAAGACAGTGAGAAAAGCACATGTTGCAATCATGGGCAGTGGAAGGGGACGACAACATTTTCATGCTAACAGACAAAATGACTTCTTGTAACCAAACCTGATGAATGATGCTCTTCATGCTGCTCATTCTGCAGGCTGCTCTCTGTATACCTGCCACGTGGCTGCTTTCAGTAAAAGCAATTCCAGTAATGACATTGATGTGTGAGGGGCCTGCACTTGTGAGACACCAGGCCTAAAACATTATTCATTGCCATTGTAAGTGGGTGGTGGAACTTAACCAGTCAGCTGAGTAAGTGCATATAAATGAGCGTAAACAGACAGCAAAAAGAGTGGATGAGTCAGTAGCAGCAGGAAAGAAAAAAGATAAAATACAAAAATCCTTCTCATACACTGTCAACCCTAGCAGAGATTGTCACACAACTCAAGCCTCTCAAGGAACTGCAAAACCTGTAAGAGGGATGTGATTTTTTCAAGCACCAACAAGAGTTACCAATCTGTGATATATGCGTGCTGTATGTATTTCGCAATCTGAAATACAAATTTTTAATAGCTTGTGCAATGGACAACTTAGCAATTTGTGTTTCAAATTGAAAAGTCATGCATTGCACAAACTACTAAAAGTCATCATCCCATACACATACCATAGACCATGAAAGTGGTGTGGCCTGTCATACTATGTGTGCAGTCATTGATCTAAGGCTCTCTCATGATGGGAAAGTTTGAGGTTGATCACAAATGAGGCTGTAACACGCTTCCCTCACAGCTTGCAAACAGAGCTGCCTAGTCTCTGATTTCACAGAGACTAAGGAGTGAAAGTGGAATCAGACATTGATGCTCATCAGTAGTGTAGCATCCTTCTACCTGGGCCTACTAAACTAGAGACCAGACAAATTAAGATGCTTCCTAAATTATCTTCTCTTTTCTCCTTTCCAAGACCTTCCCTGCAAAGCTTCCCTTCCCCTTTCCTCAGCCTCACTTCACCAACAAATTAATTTGGATGAACCCTTTTCCCACATATTCCATTACCCTTTGGAAGAGCCTGGGAGTTTGGTGACCTCTCTTAGGAGGCCTTACTACCAGTGGTAAGGGAAATCATGCTTCACAATTCACTAACTCACCCAAATACTGTGACCTTCCAGATATCACTGAAGTTAAATCCTCTTCAGCCTTAATTCCAAATCTGGAATTGTGGACAAAACTGGGTTTTTGTCCTCTGTTGCGTTCCCATGCTTTCTAGATGCTTCGGCATCCCTTCAACGTGGAACATAGCACTGCAGATACGGATGGGAACAAAGCAAGAAGGGCAGCACAACACTGTGAAAGGCACATGACCAAGAATAGTTAACCATCTGGCTCTCCTCATTGGCATTCTCAGTATGATGGTTTTCCCTTGCTGTTGTATGAGGAGGGAAAACAGGTTGAATCTCTTCTCCTACCACACATTTGTGAACCAGATTGCAAAAATCGGCCCAAAGGGTAGCACATCTGGTTAATATCTCAGTACTCAGCTAATTGTTTAACATGGAAAATCTGTTCTGAGCTGCTCTGGATCTCTTTTAAATAGCTGGACTCTCATGTAATTGCTATCCATTCACCCCACCAGGGTAGCTGAGAAAGAAGCAGCCTGCATACCACATGTGCTACCAACACACGGTAAATGGCAAGGCGGGCCAGTACTGGGCCTGACAGCTCTTCCAGAGCCCTTCAACTAACTGAAGCCACTGTGGAACTCCCAGCAAGATAAGCATCATTTATTAGCTAATTCTGTCAGTTCCATATTGGGGTGAGTGGGTAGGAAACAACTAAAGTCAATCACACTAATTTAGTGAAAATAAGGATGAGGGGAGGTGTCTGGGTCTCACTGAGGACCTTCATCCTATACTACATATCATTTTGGCAGATGAGAAGGAATAGAACCAGAATTAAAAATGAGTGCTGCTTACGTACAAGTGAGCATGGCTCCATTACATCTGTTACATTCCCACAGCACGAAGTTCAAACCAGTTACCTTTCCACTTGGTGCTCTTCAAGGGTCAGTTTCAAAAAGGTGAATACAATTAGGGGCAACTCAGCCAGTAGGGAAAAAAAAAATACGATGGAAAGATGACAATGATTGGCAAGAGCTTAAGAATATCTTATTAGGTACACCAAAAGCCACGGTGTAATGATTCAAAAAAAAAGAATCACGCTGATTACAGAAATGCAGCCAGGCTTACAATGGAAGTGGAAGCATCTATAATTTTTCAAATGCATATAACAAATGGAAGAAAGAGAAAGGTGAAAGTGATAAGTATAAAACAGAAACTAGACATTGTAGAAAATGGAGAAGGGAAGCGAAAAGACATAACAAACCAATAGCCAGAGCCAAAAAACCAGGACAAATATTTTAAGGTTCCTTAAGAACAGAAGGACCTTTCACAATGACAGTCATCTATTACTGGATAAAGCAATTTGTCTTGTGAGCAACAATAGCAAAAAAGACAGAAATCTAAGAAAAAGCCAGATGACCTAATACTGTTGAACAAACCAAAACCCCAAAATATTCCCCGCCCTCCAGAGAAAGATCATGATCCTTCCACTGTCTAGTTAAAATAGAAGAATAAAGCAAGATTTGGCTACAGTTTATAAGATTGTAAATGGGGAGCTAGAATTTAGTAGAGAAGTCTTCTATTTAGCAAAGGCAAAATAAGGCTTGAAAGCTGCAGAAAACCCTCAGATAAAACTGAGGTTCTTATTTTGAGTTTTGCAGGTATCTAACCCATTGGCTAGTTCACTGTTTTACAAATGCTTCACCATCCACATTCCCTGCTCTCAAAGGGCTGATAGACTAGCATGACCTGAGGAGAGATTACACGGCACATGCACATGTTGATTTATACCAGCAGGAAATTTGGCCCTCTAGGTTTTGGGAAGCACTGTGTTTTATTCCTATTTTTGTTCCTTTACAAAGATGAAAGATGAGAAGAATTCAGAACTGGTTCCAAAGGTGCAGGTGCTCTGCACAGTTCTGCTGGGGGGTGGGCAATATTGGCAGGACCTCCTCACCACTGCTACATCAATACCACACCTTGGCTCATCAACCAGTGAGACCAGCTGCATGAGAGACAGTTAGGAAGCTTCCTTTTACACTAGTCCAGACATTTCCTTTCCACTACCAATTAACTACCCACAACACAGAAAAGCTTATCAGCAACATCAAAGAATGCATTCCTCACTAACACACAGTATGGCAGATAACGTCTCTGGCTGCATCAGATTTTCTAATTAAGCGTGTGGGAGTGGGGGAAAGAACAGGGGGGCTAAAAAAAAAAAAAAAAAATCAAGCAGAGTGCACTGTGTATGTTGTTAGCAGTCACTACAGTAAACTGAAATACAGGTGCCATTAGCAATCTGCTGTCTGCTGAGCTGCACTGCTCTGGGGCCTCACTTCCCAGTTGGTCTTTTTTGTCTCTGTCTCATGTAAAGCAATGTATAGAAGACTCCTTCAGTGTGGCAAGGTGAAGAAATAGCACAACGATTGTATATTTGCCTTAGATACCTACCATCTCACAGTAAAAAATAAAGGGACCAGAACATGAAAGCCATTGATTTCATAAAAAGACCATGTTGCTTTAAAAAACAAAAGCCAAATGGAAGAAGCAAATAACTAAAACATAATACACTGAATTACTTAAACAGTTGAACAAATAATTCACTATAAGGAATTTATTAGATTAATTCAGCTTCCTCCCCCCCCAGAAATTTAAAATTCACTTGAGTATCCAATTGAGCTGAGGGCAAATCTCTATTTCAACTCTCTGCAAGCACAAGCACACACAGTTCAATATCTTCTTTTCAGGCTCTATCGGTTAATTGAGAGTATTTACACATTATTTTTTTTTGTTTCCCGAATGAAAGAGTGCACATGCACTTCCAGCACAAATAATTGTGCATGTAGTTTAAAAAATTGGGGTCTTTACGTATTTGTGCCAGCAAAACTTGACAGCAGGAACATTTGCAGGAAGCAAACACAAAGAAGACGTCATTACAGATGAAGCAAATTAATTTTCAGATTGAACATTCCCAAAAATATTGTCCAACTACAGACAGATCATTATGCTGAAGTATGAACTGTGAAAATTTAACAACAGAAAGTATGCAGTGCCTACTTTGCAAGCCTCAAATTGGGTAAATCACCTTAGGTCTTGTGGCTGTAGTAGCTGCATTAATTGCTCAAGATCTAGTTCCTAGATAAACTTTTCTGCATGGAAAACAAGTCTTTGTTTCATTATTAAATCCTAATGCAAACTGATGGTGCTATACAAAACAATCTTCTCTTGAAATTCCAGTAGCAGCTCAATTGAGTTCAGCTTGAAATTGGCAACCTGCATTATTCTGTTTTAGATATAGGACCCTGTCACGTGATGGGTTTTGTTGTGTTTAAAAAAGAGTTAATATTTGGCTAATATGTTTATCTTTGCATAACATTACTGTCTATGTGCAGGAAAGAAAGAAACAGCGGTTGCAAGCCTAACCCTTACTCATTAATCTTTCATCATCTTGGGACTTCCAGCGTTGTATTCTCTATTACAGCATCAGCTTTCTAATTCGGCAGTGGTATCTGAGAGCAAATTCCCTACAAAACTGCCGTTTAGACTTGCCAGATCCACTTGTACTGAACCTGGACACTGAGGCTCCACACACATCATCACTCAGAAGAGATGGGGGCATGAGGTAGGCAGCATTCCCACCTTACCCAGGCTTGCAGAATCCATCTACTGGTGGCTGCTTGTTTCAAGGGCAACAGGAGGAATCCCAGGTGCAGTATTTCCCCCTGGTAGGACAAGCAGCAATTTCAGCTCCCTTACATCAAAACTGATAGTCTGAGGTCTGCTCTTACTCAAACACTTGGCAAATACCCTGAGTCTTGGAGTACCCTGGTTACACCCAGAAACTTACAGATTCAGCAGCAAAGGACTCTCTCCTCCTCCTGTTGCAATGGTCTCATCGTTGCCTGATTTTCTTCTCAGCCTCCTTTTGGATGCATGCCCATATCCACAGATGTGCACAGGAGGTAGATGGCACTAGAGGTGCCCTTAAGCACCTCAGCTGTTACTTCGCACTGCCTCCCAGGTGTTATTAGCAGAAAACATGCATTGTAGAAACCACAGTAGGATTCTCTTTACACCATTCTTGTTTTTAATCTTTTCAAACTCTCAGGAAACAGAATCAATGGGTATTTGGGAGTTGGAGCTGTATGACTTCCTCCTCATTAGATTCTGTATTTATATAAACATGTAGTAAAGCATATATTGATTTCAAACATCTGTTTGTAGCATGTCAACATTCAGTGCTGTAGTAAAAGTCACCACTCTGGCCAGTAATCATAGTTTCGCCCAGCTGACAAAGTAGCACCACACACAGCTTGGCTCTGCCCTCAGCCACCTATCTGTGGGCATTCAGGCCGCAGGCACCAGACAGGGGAAAGACTGCCACATGTGTGCTGCAGACAAACTTCATCGAACACCTCATGGACTACCTCTAAGCAGTTCTGGATCAGTCTATGCCTGACCTGTCACTGTTGCACTGACTTACATATGAGGTAAATAGTGAGAGCATTTAATTCCTCAAGCCATGCTCTAACACTAGGGAAGTAACTGTGGTATTACTGGTGCTGTTCCTCACCAGCTATCCACCGCCATGCACGCACACGCTGGTACAAATATGGGCTGGGCCACATTTAAGAATAACATAAGCTAGACATGGCAAGAATTATGCAGTATTTCTTCTGGCAGGTACCTGTAGAATTTTTGATACTTTCATAATACACATTATAAACTGAGGTTAATATCTGTACTTCCTTTTATTTGGTTTACACATGTCCTTCATACTATCTTTCATTATAGTGATCAGCCTGATGAGAATCAAAAGGCAGTCTTACCTAGCACAGTAAATGCCAACTAGCTTTCACACTATGAAGCAGAAAGAAAAAAGCACCAATAATTTCTTATTCTTTGTGCTAAGTTTGTTACTTATGCTTACCTCATCTGCGTTTAACAGGTTGCCTTCATGCTCCCTCCATAGAGCTACAGATTCTCGTGTTAAACAAGGACACTCCTGACAGCTTTCTCTTTCCTAGGGCAAGACTGCTCAACTAACAATAACTAAGATACCTTTTGACAAGTGCAGCTAAGAGCCAGTAAAGCTTAGTCAATCTGTATCAGTCTGTCTTGGCACCTTTCTTTCAGTTTCATATCTAAACGCTGGATGCCAAAGTCTCTTGCAATGATTATAGAAAATTATAAAAAGGTAAATGAATGCAAAAGCAGAAATCATATTAATCAGTTGAAGGAAAATAATTTTCCAACTACAATTGTGGCTGAAACCCATAAATTAGATGACTGGAGTAATAAGACATGTGAAATGGCTTTTAAGTCCACTACCAGCTCCATGCAATAAATTTCAAATGACATCCAGGCTTTTAGTGAAGGGGATGATTTATTGCAGTCTGCAGGAAGAAAGCTTTCATGGATTATCTCTAAAGTGGTAAAACTCTATTCTGAATTTTTCAAAATTACTGCAGCTCAGTGAATGTTACTGACAAGCAAGTCCAAAAGCACTTTAAAAAAACCTTTCTGTAAGAAAAATAGCAAACATACTTTAGAATATCCACAGATTTTGCTAAGGGAACTACATCTTGTCTTTTCATAAACCAGAAAAAAAAAATAGCAAGGGAATAACACTTGCGGCATGTGTTGTTCACCTGGGCTTCCTACAACCAGAGATATTTCACTAGTGAATTTCTTAGGCAACATTACTCAGCTTTTGACACTAAAAGTCTACAAAACAATTTGGCAGATAATGCAAATTTCTCCCAAAACCCATAAACCTAAATGTACTCTTTCTACTATTTTTGTCATTAGGCAACATGAGTGAAGCACTGACCACAGAAATGCTCTCCAAAGACAGCCTGGAGCCTACAGGGTCCTGTTTCCTTCAAGCATCCAGAAATGGGCTTATTTCCTCTCCTCTGGTAAAAGGAATTGGAGAAAACATGTCTCCACTGGAATCGCAGAGTGCCATAACATCCGCGTATCACAGTTGTGATGCTCACTGCAGGGCTTCCGCATTGCACCTGACCGGTGAAGCGTTGCGCAGTGTCCCCGTTCTGAGTCTGTTCCTTTCCCTGGGGTGAATGTGGCTGGTAAGAGCCCTAGGTACGCCCCTGCTCAATACTGTAAAAGTAATTGTGTCTAAGGGGAGGATGTTCCAGGGGACAGGCATAATCCTCTTCAAGAGGCACTGGTATATCTTGGCTAAAAGCTGTTAGACACAGGCCCCTAATTCCGATTGCTTTACTGTCTAGTGATAGTAAATAATTCTGGTAATTCTCAATACATGGGATGCTGAATTTGCGTACCAATGGCAGTTAAAATTAGGGTATGTTCCTGTTAAGTAATGGAAACGTTATATATGGAAAACATCATCTTACACTTTTCTGACACTTTTCATCCAGAATAGTTGTAAAATATTTCATGGACTAAGTAGACATCTAATTTCACTGTCATTCAGAGTAGAAAGTGAAGATCTATGCTTTAGCCAATTAATTTATATAGAAAATGTACAGTGGTGTGATTTAGTCTCCCAGGAGAGAACACAAAAGGATACCAAGACTAACAGCTCTGCTTTTACATGACTGTTAATGATGCTTTGGCTTTCATTAGAGTCTTTCCTACTAAAGACTAACCATTAGCCTTTTAAAGCATGAATTCAGGATTGACCTGGATTAAGAGCAGTATTTCACTGATTCCACAGTACTTATAGCTCCAAGATTTCCCCTGCAAGTCACCTTTCCGAAGTCTGATAGTAATACTTAGTTTATGGGGAGTTCTAGAAGCAATAAGGGATTCATGCAAACATCTTTTACAAGGAAGTCCATCCTAACTTGAGACATAACCTACACTAAAACAGAGCTGGAAAAAATAAATTAACAACTTTACCACCCAGCCCATTCTCATCTGTTTTTTTTAATGAGTTGATCACAGCATATTTTATGAAGGTAGTCACAGACATTACCTTACTTTCATAGACAGAGAAACTGAGGCACAACTCAATGAAACTACTGACTTAAAGGTGTTGGCAGGCCAATGACAAAGCCCCAAACAGAATTCAAAGTTTCTCACAGAAGTGCTTTAAACAGATACACTGCAGATAGCACTGATTAGAAAGTATGTTATGGGGAAGGTTTTTGAATTCAATATAAAATTTTTAAATCCTATCCCTACCTGTGCTCAAGTGAAGGCAGACACGTACTCTTCTTCATCCTTGGCTTAGGGTATTCAGACACATACTAAACATATGTCTTCCTCTGTACTCCATGTAGCACAAGCCACGCAAATACATTGAAATTCTTAAGTGATCACAAATTCTCTTCATTGTCCAGTATATAGAAAATTCAGAAGAAATCTCTTTTGCTGTCATCACTTAATAGTCACGTAATTTCCCAAATGCTCACAGTCAGAATTATGGGACTTGGTCTATCAAAGACCGACAAAGCAAATGTCATTCCTTGGATGATGGACGCAACTGGACATACAATAAAAAACATCCATTATAGGGCTTTAAATGCTAAAGACTATGTTAAACTGCAAATATTCATAAGAGGACCAAATGGACTTTATTATCCATGAATACATAAGCACGCTGCTACTGTTCACTTAAAACATTTTAAGGAAATTGCAGACTGGGTATCCAGCATTTTTCAGGTTTTGATCATGTATATATCTTATATTTTATGCAATGCAGAGTGACCATGTTTGCACATAGTGGCAAAGTGATGATAAATGGCACAGTACTTAGCGCTATTGCGGCACAAGCAAGCTTGTGCATTTTTATGAAAATTAAATGGAGAAAAATAGTTTTTATATTCTTTCCCCACATCTTAAAAAAAAAAAATCTAAGTTTTTATGAAAGAAATGGCACAGGGAAGACAAACTTACATCAGTTATTTATAAATTCACATTGAAATGCATGCAGAAGTCTTCCCTTCTGACCTATGGATAGAGCTTCATTTGCACCTATTACTTCTGTAGAGCTCTACACCAGTTTAATCCTCCAAACCAAAATCCCTACCTATAGCCTGACTTTATAGGTGGGACCGTGTCTGGAGAAGCATTACAGATAACAGAAGGCTCTTGCCTGACATGTCTAACTCCCTTTCTCATAAATGGGCAATATGCCTGCACCGACAGGAAAATTTATCTCAAAGTCTGTGATAAATCAGTCAGATTTGATCTGCTCTATGTAAAATACACAGCCAACACTGATTAAATGAGCAGTGTAGTGCTCTTTCAGTAGCGCATCAATGCTTTTCAGCACATAGGCATAGACAGACAGCTCATAGCTATAAATGAAGGAGGATCATGACTTATGTTTTCAGTCACTGGAAGAATTCATTGTAAAATATGAATAGAGTGATGTGGCTTCCTTTCCCATTCCTGTTCCACATGCCCATTAACATGTTTTGCTGGTCATTCTTATTATTATGTGTGACAATTTGGGGTGCAAAGTTTTATGCACACTGTTGTATCATTTTGAAACACTTTGTAAATGAACTTGGAACGTAGTGAGGTACCATAACACATTTTTAATAAAATAATTTTTAAAAAATAACTACAGTTCTAATCCTCAGTCCTGATATCTCTTTCCCTCCATCTTCCTCAACTCTTCCTTCCTCACTAAGGAAAGAAAGAGTCTTCAAGAAGGGCTGTCCAAGTATGTTTCCTAAAAGACAAATCACAAAAATCAAGAAATGTCCAAGTTAAGCCTATATTAGTGATCCAGAACAACTCCAATTCATATATCTGATGACCCAAACAACAGAAGGAACCCACTGCTTTTGCTCTACAAGTAAATCTACAGAGAGCTTTGATCTACAAGCTCTCTTGCAGATCCAATGCATACAACCAATTTTTCTAGCTCTCCCCTAAGTTCTCTCTCAACCTGCCAGCCTCATCACAGTAACAAGCAACACACCTGGTATAAGCAAGCTTCCGTGAGTCCTCATCAGCATAAGACCTCTCTTCCAGAAAGCCAAGCAAAGGCCTACAGCCTCAGCAGCAGAGTTCAAGGCTTAGCTAGGACTCTCACGTCAAGGTAACACTGCAGACAAGGATCTTAATTCCTCAGACTTCTTCCCTTCCAGTACAGCTTTGAGGTGATTCCTCTTTCTCAATAGGGATGCAGTTGAGTGCTTCCAGAGACTCTCTGTATTGATGATTCATTCAAGGCACTGACTCATGTCTTAAACTAATGAGATCCTGCCTGTCACAGTATCATTAGTATCATAACACCTCTAAAATGCCACTGCAGGGGTCCCAGCCAGACTTAACCCTCTGTACTCAAGCAAAATCTCCTCCTGGAAGAGAAAGAAGTTAGTACACATAGTAGACACATTATGTATATTATGAAAATTTTTATTCCAGAAATAGTCATTATAAAATCCAAAAGGAACAAACAATGGATGAGGCTTGTTACTGGTGCTAAAGACAAGCAAAAGTTGGCAAACCAGCCTGAGACAAATAAATGTTTGGACTGGAATGGCTGGAGACTATTCAGAGCATAGATATTTACCTCCTCAGCAACAAGGGAAGAACCATAGGAAAGTTAGGAAAGTGCAAAAGAAAGGAGAATGAAAATAAGTAAGGGTAGGGAAAATGAACCATTTTGAAAAGCATGGCTAGAAGAAAAGGTATGAAATTGAGAGGGAGCAGAGTAGAATCAGGCCAAATAAGCAAGCATCCAGACAATGAGGTCCATTCACTGTGGAATAATCTCTCTCAGGAGTTGAAGCAGAACCCCATTAGCTGCAACGCTTTTGCTCAGATATCACTGTAATGAGCCAACTAACACTAGAACATCAAAATCTAAACTGAATCAAAAGCTTGATAATGTAATGCGAGGAGAAAACATTGCATAGACAGAACAATGCTTCCACTTCTATCACTGTAAGAAGCTCTGAATGACTATGTCCATGTCCTAGTCTAGTTTACAATGTTCTGTGAGGAAGGGAAAAAAGAAAAGGGGGATGAAGATGGGAAGAAAGAGATTTAGGGAGAACAACTCATGTCACAGAGCGAAGCAATAACCTTATTTTCCATTTGTAAATTCAAAACTGAAAATCTTTTTAAGCTAGCGAGATAGCCTTTGAGCTGAACACCAAGTACTACTCAGCAAAGGGAGATCTTGCTTGCATTTGTGAAGTATCTTATTTATTACAGATGGTCTCCAATTTCCACTGAAAACAAAGGGATGTTCCCACATTAATTCTGATGGAAAATTGGATTAGGCCCTAGAATAAATTAGGAATCAATTCCTGAAATTATTTTGACAGCCTTGAGAAACTGGAGGGAAGTTTAAAAAAAAAAAACAAAACAGGTTGCTTTTGTTTATTTCCTTGCCCGACCCTTTGCAGTCCAGCAAAAAAGACGCAGAGTTGCACAAGTTTTGATTCCAGTCTCCTTATTCTGCCAAAAGACTATATGACCTCCAGAGCCCTGATCAAAACAGGATGTATGCCAAAGAATGAAAGTCCTATAGAATCAGGCATGGCACTTTTCTTCACACAAATAAAACTACATGCATACAAATAGGACTAAATCAAAGGGATAGCAAGCACCTTTACATCCATATACTACATTCGCCATATGAAACATGCCAGAGGATCCTATGTATTGATCCATTCCATGAAGAATCCACAAGCTTCAAGGTAAACTACTTTTGACATGTAGAATCAGACAAATGGTGCATTTGAAGAATGGCCTACCAGACACAGGTCTCAATGGAATTCAAGAAAACAATCACAGAACAGTTTGGATTGGAAGGGACCTTTAAAGATGATCTAGTCCAATTCCCCTGCCATGGGCAGGGACATCTTTCACTAGATCAGGTTGCTCAAAGCCCCACCAACCTGGCCTTGAACAATTCCAGTGATGGAGCATCCACAACTTCTCTGTGCAACCTGTTCCAGTGTCTCATCACCTTCACTGTAAAAATTGTCTTCCTTATAGCTAATCTAAATCTACCCTCTTTCATTTTAAAACCATTGTTCCTTGTCCTGTCACTACAGGCCTTGGTAAAAAGTCTTTCTCCAGCTTTCTTATAAGCCCCCTTTAAGTATTGAAAGGCTGCAACATGGTCTCCCCAGAGCCTTCTCTTCTCCAGGCTGAACACCACCAACTCCCTCAGACTGTCCTCACAGGAGAGATGTTCCAGCCCAATCTTCAGAGAAGTAACAGCCACAGAGTAACGGACCCGTTTTACAGTAAAAGGACACAGAATCCTCAAGCACCCAGCTAAATAGAAAGCAAGAACAAAATTGAATTCTGACAACAAACAGATGCATGAATAATAGCAGCAATACCAGAATACACCTCATTAGATGATCCCGCCTTCTCTTTAATTCTCCTTGCAACCCAAAGTCACCTGCCATTATCTCCTTATGACAACCTGTAATGGCATACGCACAACCTCTCAGCTATCAGGTAGCCAGATAGCTGCAATCATCAATAGTCATTTCTTAAAAGTGAATGAACACCAGGACAAATGCCCCAGCTACAAAAGCTTAGAGATTACTTTAGATATCAAACTGCAAAGGTGGTAATTATATAGAAACTATTGCATGGACTTTCTACGTCTTTCAGAGTCTTGTTCTAGGAAGAGCTTTGTTCAACTAGGGCACTATACAAACATACTGGAAAAGAGATGGGGTTTAGCCCAAAGAAATTTCATTCTAAATAAATTAAAGAAACAAAAACTGAGTGACACAGAGAGGAACCAGCAGATAACTCTAGTAAATATGAGAGGAGAGGAGAGGTCAGGACACCAGCAGACTAGCAGCTGATAAGCTAGCTTGCTCACTTTTTAATTTTTTTTTTTTTTAATGGGCATCATGAAAAAGGAAAGTATGAAGACAAACAGTGGATATGTTTATGAAGAACTCTTCCCAAATGGCACACTGTGGAAGCAAACACAGGCATTTACTGAATCTTTAATATGAAGGATGCAGAAGCTGACATCGTAGGCCATAGAAAAGCAAAAGTTGTATTTCAGTAGTGAATAAGAGCTGGTTAAAAAAAACTGGCAGAAGCCCAAAACGCCTTGGAAATTAAGACAAATAGCTTACGTATGATACAATAGGAAAAGGAGAGACAGAGGAAAGACACAGAGAAAGGAATGACTTGGACAAAAATACAGGGTAGCAAAGTGATTTTTATATCAACATTATGGGTGAATTTAAGTGGATTTGTTTTCTTGCATATTAGGTTTGATTATATATCTGCTAAATTTGTCATTACCTTTTAACAACTGAATCAGAGTTTTATTTAAGGGAGTACACTGGAAGAAGAAAGCACTAGGTTGCATGTATTTATGCTCCCACCATTATGAAAAATTCTACAATTTAATTTTTGTAAATGCGTGCTTTTCTATGCTGAACATTCTACATGTCTGACAGAGAAATGGGAAGTGAAGAAGGACAAATGTTTCTACTTCCAACATCCCCCCCCCGCCCCCGAAATCTTCACCTATTTGCATATTATAGTGAAAGTGTTCCCATTTCCACAGGAACAAATGTACTTTAAGAATTCCTCTTTGAAATCCATGCCTCAATTTTTCTTTGTTTAAGCAACATGAGGAATGAGCAGAAGTAGCTCCAATTTCTTTCATGAGTAAGGTCCTTCATTCATGCTTTTCATGGTACAATACATGGAACTTTAAAAGTTTCAGTCAATAGCTTGGTCGAGCAACCAAATCTGAACTCTGATATTAACAACTCAACCTTCTGAAACTCATAAGTCATTATAACCAGCAGTAATTATGGTTCACTTCCCATAACCAACCTCAGATTACATTTTTAAGTAATTTAAAAAAATCAAAAAGCACAAATAAATGTATTTTACTGTTACATGAGTTTTTAAACAAGAGACACTGCACTACTTAACAGGCTTTGCATATTTTAGATAATTGAGCTGCTCCATGTGTAATGATCACTATTACGCTTTCACACTACACTGCTGCCTGTAAACGCAGTTTTGGTGTCTAAAGGAAGGAACATGGGGGACAAAAGTATAGGAAAGGTGGACTGAATAATGCTGTGAGCAAGTTAGGACTACTGTAACAGGAAAGGTTGTCCAGCACATTTTGGTGCAAGTTGGGATAAATTTCATGCTTTTATACTTTACTAGTGGGATTACACACAAGTGAGTATCAGTATTTTCAGTAAGAACACTCCAAATTGGGCAACAGCAAGAAATTCTACAAGCTTGTTCAAATTTCAACAGGATGCTTTTGTTTTTTAAAACCTAAAAAAATGCCATAAAAGCTAAAAACAACCAAGTAAATTATTTTTCATCTGGTTTAGTCTTTTATAAACACTTAAAGTTTCTTGAAAACTAAATAGAAGGTTTTATTTCCAGTGAGTCAAAGAACCATGTTCAAAACGTGACAGTTTCGGCCATTTTAAAGTTAAACTGACAAACATAAAACCTGTTCAATCCAGTCTAAAATAATTTTCCCTCTCCAAATTTTGGAACAGTGAACAAACAAAAAGAAACTCAGTTATTCAAATATTTGTGTTAGTCCAAAACATTCCGAATGAAGAACAGCCTACCCAAACTTAGCAGAGATCCCATTTTCAGTATTTTCCTTTGCTTCTGAATCTGTCTCCAGATACAAGCATCAAGTGGAAAATGGTGTAATACCATGGTTGAAGCAACAGTCAGTGTTTCTGCTGACTCTTTCCCTGTTGTGAATGGTTACACCAGGCTTTCTAAAATAAACAGCAGGATCATATTGTCTTTTACACTACTTACATCAGACACTCTACGAGAGGCAACTGTTTCATATCAATGGAAAAAGAGCTAAGAATTATATTTTGGTATGGAAATACAGTTCTCTGCATAAAATTTTAGTGAAATTCACATCTCCTGGAATATGTTGAAAAGAGAGGGTAAGAACAGCAAGCTAATTTTATCTTGTTCAGTTCTGCCCCTGTTTAAGCATATTTCTTTTCTACAGGCAGGTTCTGCATCTTATGTCTTACTGCTAAAGGAGTTTAGTATTTAGATGGCCAAATGCTCCTGCCCTTAAGAAAGTATCTGGGGCCACACATCACCTAAGGTACCAGCTTTAGAACCCAAATGTCCTTGCCATAGAAAGGGACTATGTGATGGCACAGCTACTCTCAGCAATAAAAAGAGGTTTCAAAACTAGAAGTGTGCCGTGGCCTGTGATCCACGACGTTTCCGTCTACATTGCTAAACGTAGCCAGTACCAAGTCAGAAATGCTTTTCCACGCAGAGGACCATGCACTGGTATGGGCATTAGTTCCTTTCACCAGGGAAGAGGGAGTTACCATACAACGATTTCAGGGGCTTGCAGCAGAAAATGAGAAAAGGGCTGTGGGCATGTCCAACATCCTAATGGCTTCTGATTTCAAACACATGGGAGTAACGCAGTCAAATCCATGTTAAAAACTGAGAGGACTCAGGTATTCTGGGCTCTCCCAAGGAGTCTGGAAGTGCAGTTGTTTATAAACTTCCCATACCAAGACACCTCAGTCACAAGAGAAATCTGTTCAGATGAAGATGCCTTAATGCTTGTGTGGAATGTTTGTGGAAGGCCAGAACTGCAACTACCACATACAGGAATAAGCACACCAAATGTGAATAACAAAATGGATACCTGACCCAGCAAGTGTGATAACAGCTAATATTTAGGGTCATCAGCACTCAGCAGCAGCATTCACACACAAGGCGGCTGATTTATGACATCCAAATCAATATATTCACAACTCATAACAACATGCCATTCATTCTTCTGAACTAGAGAATGATATTCAAAAAAGCTCAGATCCTTCTCCCATACTCAGCTGGAGACCATGAGTCTCTCTTTCTCTCCCAAAGCCTTCACACAGTTCTTGATGTGAAAGCTTAGCTTTCTGTAGACAACTTATTTCAAATTAAAAGCTGTATGAGTTTTTGTCAATATAAGACTTCATATTTAATTTTCCCTTCATAGTTCACAAAACTGCTATTTCTATAATTCATTCCATGTTACTTCATAGAGAAGATTACTATTGCAGCATATACCCATCAAAGCCATCTTTCTCATCAACAAAACGTTGTTTGTAGCAGCCACACATCAATGAAACTTCTTCAAGCCTGTGACTGTTGCTTTTCATAATTATATTTTCTAATCCCCCTTTACACACGAAAGCTCAGTTCACTTCCTGGTGCAATGCATTAGCATCCTCTTCAAATCCATTAGCAGTACCACAAGATTCACAGCATTTCTCCCTCTTCAAAATAGTGTTATTAAGTTACCGTACAGCAAGCTGAAGACTATGAATATTTTAAGTCCACTGTATGTAGCAAATCAGAGAAATCAATCCTAGTCTTTTACCATATTGGCAATATTCTAAGAGACACCAGCTTTGTTAAACTTGTGTTGCTGGCACAACAATATATGGTGTATTTAATGGAGAGATTTAATATGTAATATGATGGTAACAGCATAATCTCTCCAGTCATTTTCAGCCCATAGCACTCGGCAGCGGGTGACCTCAGTCAACCACCCAGCTAAGTCAGGCCCAATATCTCAAACATGTTGTTTGGTAAAACAAAACTAATTCATATAATGAGTTCCTGTTAGGAATAACAGGTGTCATAGATATTATCAGAACAACTAGTAGGATGTTTCAAAGCACTTAATAGAGTCTAAAAGTGGGTTGACTTATACTACAGCTCTCTTAGGTTTTGTTTTGTCCCATCCCCCCCACAAATGAACATTTATTTTGAAGCATTTGAGGAATTTACTGAACTAGTTATCAAACATTCATACTAAAAATCATTTAGCCTTTTTGAATTAATGGTAACATCTGCAGTTGAAACGAACAGGACAAAAAACATAGATTACCCTGGTTTGCCCCCTCTGCAAGTAAAGGTCCAAAAAAGGCTGGCAACCTGATGTCTAGCACAACTGCAGAAGTTGCAGATGACCTTAATTAATTCCCAGGTCTCACAGGCTCCACCAGCAAAAAATTCCACAGCTTTTTCAAAGGCATCAGCAAAAAGAGCCCTCTTCTACAGATTTTTCCATGCCAGAAATCCAGGTTGGTTTACATATGGATTTAGAAATTCTTTAGGTGGCATATGGAGCTGCTATGTTTCAATCTAAGGGCTTTGATTCAATAAAATACATGCAACAGCAGCTCAGCTTTTAATGCTATTCTAATGCATAGCCCTGCAATGAGTTTGGGGCATTCTGATTGGCAGTGGCCAGTCTCCCAGTGTTGAGTGCTGATGGGCCCACGCTGGTCTCCTTAAACTTCCATGTGAGCAACATAGGGTATGTGAACAGAAAGCAGCACACAAACACATGGCACAGCATGAGTTTGTCCTTTCCTTTTTATCCTCTCCACTCCAAAGCCAAGGCAAATTTTGTTTCACCGGTTTTTCCAGCATGAGCTAGCCTTTATTTTTATTCATTCTTTTACTGCTTTCACTACTTCAAAAGCCACATTTTGTCATTTTCCTGCTGCACCTGGGAAATGCTTCTAAAAAGCTTAAAACAACAACAGCAAAAACCCAACCAGTAAGTAGTTCTATATAAAATGTTTAAGCAAGATAACTCTCACCCTCAGACACAGAAACTCTTTTTCAGAGTGGTCGTCTTTTCTTCCCACTTTTACAGCTGACATGCTTGAAGCAAATTAAGGGTGAGCAATTTACCATCATTAGAATGTTTTCCTCAGAGTGAGTTTGAACCCTTCAGGTTTCCAGCAGTTTGCAATATCCATTAAGCTACAGTTATGGGTCTGGCATGCCTTAGGTTCCTACAAAACAGCAATGCTTCTGCTGCACAAGATGACTGTTATCAAAACAGATGCTGACATACCAAAACCAGCAGGAATTCCTCAACTAAGAATAGCCAAATGCTCTCTCATAGGAAAGCTGCCTTTCTTGAGCTGTCTGCGTCCTTCTTTGGACCACAACCATGTAGAGAGCCCATAAAATAAATAGGAACAGTTATTTATTCATTCATTTTATTTAAATAGGAAAGTCATCTATATCATATTTGAAATCATATTAGTAGTTGCATCTGATACAAAAGTAAGTACTTTTGTAGCACTGTATGAAGGTCCTGTCCTATCACCAGCAAATTTGCAATCTACCAGTTGGGAAAATTAACCACGGGTTAAAGACATAAACCACAGAACAAATAAATGGAATAGAAATATAATGTCAGGGTTTAAGGGATGGAATCACTGTTCCATTAAATTTGAATTCATTTCCCCAAGTTCTGAGAGCACTGGATGCAAAGAGTTTCTATTTATCACCTCTAATTTACTATTACAAATTGCATATGATTCAGTGGTGTCTGCTGAGAAAAAGAGAGCGTGTGAGTAAGTAATCAGCAGTGCAGTTCCCAATAATCAGCCAGATCAGCCCCCATCAAAGTACAGAAACTAGCACTCCTCATCAAATTCCATGCTATCCTCCCATTCCCCTTTTGCAAGGCCTGAATGAGACAGCAGTCACAGCAGGAGATATTAATCTCACTAGTTACTAGTAACAATAATAACTATGCACAAATAACCTCTCTTTCCCATCTTCTCAGTATAAAGCATACAGACTTCAAAGAAATTCCTGTTATTTAAGCCATGACATACTATACAAGAATAAAACAATGAAAGAGTTGGAAGCAGCATGGAACAATCTAGTGGTGACTTGTAGTGGGAGTTATCAAAGCTGCTTAGTAGCTGACCTGATAATCAGGTAACAGAGTTTGGTCAGAAAAAAACCCCTCATCTCATTATATCCAGGTACTGCAAGCATTCATATAGAATTTGGTAGAACATAAGTGTTAGAAGGTACACATACTGCCTTTATAGCTTTTGTGTGTTTACTCAGCATGCATATTTGCTTTCACATGCAGGCGTATCTTGATCTCAGAAGAGTAGTTGCTATTTTTATAGCTTTAAAATGTTTTGTGCCTCTTACTGACAAACGTAATGTGTGCTATGAAAAGAAGATTCCACTTAATGGGTTTGATAATTTAACAGACCATCTCTGTAATAATTCATAATTCAATAACTCATAATCCTGCAGTGATTCGGCAGGAATCAAGACAATCACCCTAGAATTGAGTTTGGTCCGTAGAACTTCATGACAGACTGTGTTTCACAATGTTGCAGTATCATGAATACTTGACTCCTTTACTCTGAGAACACAACCCTCTATAAATGCTGGCTAATGAACGCTTTCTCCATTGCAATAAAACTGAGAAATGTGTCCTCTAAAATGAGGAAAAGAGGGAAAAATGAGGCCTGAAAGAGTCTTTCAGCATTTTAGGAATAAAAGAGCAAATGCTTTACAGAGAAGGTCAATAGAATTACTCTCATTTTACTAAGGTTACTGAACCACCCAGTTATCCCTAGACACACCTTTTACACCTAGCTGACCAGATGACTCTGACAGACTACCACTATGATTTCATCTTTCAACTGCATAGTACTTGTACAACAAACCTCACGAGTGGACCAACTGTTCATGTGCTTCATGTGCCCAAGAAAACTGACACATTCAGGGCATATCACGTGTAGTACATGTGCTACAGACATCTGTGCAGCTTCAGATCCAGACACATCACTGGCATACCAGGCAGCATAATTTTTTTAGTGTTCAGTACAAAAGGTTAGGAACTTCCAATCTTATAGGTGGAGCAGCAGATTCAAAATGCAGAGACTTAAGTTCTGCCCTGGTTTAATTGTTCATTCACTGTTTGGCCACCTTCATCTTTTCTACTCACTTCTGGCCTTTCTATTTCACTATGAGCTTCACAAAGCAGGAACCACCTGTTTGGCTTTCTGGTATGTGGGACAAGGAGCTATGGCTCATCTGAGCATTTTCTGAGCCTTCTTCTGACACAAATCAACAGTATGAACAAAGTATGAACCTGACAGAAATCACTTTGTCTTGTGATCACCTAATGGGATTTAGAGGTCTCTCATATTATAAGCACAAGTTACACAGGGTGTCACTCAGCTGCCTAAGTGCAGGTGCCTAGTGCTATTTTAGATGTCATACAAAGTGCTATTTTCAGGTGTAGTACAGTATCTTACATGACTTTTACCTACCTCTCCCAGATAGCATGCTTATCCCATACATCCAGTGTCATATTTCACAGCCCCATGCAGATGGCTCAGATACCTTTGGACATCTAAAACAGCACTCACCATTCATGGTTAGGCAACAGAGACTACTGGAATATTTGCTACACAGGTACATCAGAAAACTATGAGAGAGACCCTAGAGACTCCCTTCTAGTAGTGCGCACATAACTTCATTTCTCATGTTTTCCCTATTTGGGATGCAAGTGAAATAGCATTTCTTTAACACCACATTGTAAATCATTATTTAAGCCTCACCCATTAAGTCCTTTGAAGGAGAAAAGAACCAGGTAAATATTAGTGCCATCATTTCCTCCAGATCTTATTTTCAGTAGACTTTGCCTGTGGCAACCAAGAACTTTTGTACCTGTTCTCACTCCTTCAGAACATAAAGGCAGACAGACATCAAGGTGCAGATCTTTTGAAAGTATTTGGACACCCAACTGCTCTGTGTTCCATGCTCTGGAAGTCTGAGGCTCCCTGAAGTAGTGGTTATTGGCCACCCATTGTGCTGACAAATGATTTGTAGACATGTGCTTCAAGTCAGATCAGGGTTAAAAATAAACACTCACTTTCAGAGGACCACTTAAACCAGCTCACTGAACAGATTAACAGTACATGGCCCTACAAATAGTTGTATCAGCACAACTGACAGGGCAAGGGGCTGTGGTTTGGGAGTGGGACTGAGCAGCTGTTGCTGGAATGCCTCAAGTTTGAATCTCCTCTCCAAGTTACTTAAGCTTTGAGCATACCTGAGAAAGGCTGGCCCCTGGTTCTTTAAAAAATGTGCAGAGTTTTTTTCCAAATGAAATAATGAATTATGAGACCAAAGAAAACTTGTCAGAGCATCATTGCAGCAAATAGCATGAAAGCATTAACATGGTATTTCCAATGAAAAGGAACACTGTGATCAACAGCATGCTGCATGAATCAGAACAGTCTGGTAAAACGGGAATTGATAAAATTAAAAGTCTCATGTTGTTTTCTCTCGCTCCCTCCTATCCCCATATAAGGGTCTCATGCAAAAAGTAAAAGACAAGAAAGCAGGAAATACTTAGTGAAGAAGGTAAACCTTACAAAATAGCTGAAGTTTTTAGAAGATTATCATCCTTTTGCACGTATTAAAGATCATAAACATTTAAGGAAATCCAAACTGCCTTTCTGTGCCCTTTGAACTTAATTGACACCAATGAGTATAACTATGCAGATACAATATGGGCAGATTAGTTTTCAGCAGGTTCATTTATTAACAGCATGCTGCAATTATCAGCAAGGTGAATCAATAAGCATGAAGTACACTCAGCTGCCTATGTGTGACTGACTAACACAGAACAAGTTCTGTTGCACTCAGAGCCAAGGAATGCCATGCTGTTGTGCAGGTCTTCTACTCTATGTGCTACATCAGTGCCAAAACCATCCACTCCTTGCAAAATGAATGACTTATTCAAAAACAGTTTGTTAATAGGCAAATTCCTATGTTAGAGGGGGGAGCTTGCAAAGCAGAGCTAAGGATTCCACACCTTTGCCAACAAACACTGTAGCAAATGGGAATTTCTCTCATTAATTTCAGTGGCTTTGTTTCAAGTCCTTAATGACTTACTCTATCTTCAGTTAAGATACACGTCACTTCAGTCATCATGATCTGGCTAAATGGTAAGAGCAATAATGAGTTAGCAGTGTGGTAGTTCACCCACTCATTTCACACCAGCAACAAGAAACAATCATTTTTACTAATCCAGAAAGACACCACAAGATATTTCTCTGGAAACTGCCATACACACATGATTTGATCTTAGAATTGGTCCTAAAGGAGCAATGACAGTGACATTCAATAATTACTTTGTCCTTCAGTCACAAACTCCAATAATGCTTGCAATGAGGACACAAGGAAATGGAATGAAGCTGTCTCAGGGGAAGCTCAGACTGGACATTAGGAGAAGGTTCTTTACTGAGAGGGCGGTCGGTCACTGGAACAGGCTCCCCAGGGAAGTGGTCATGGCACCAAGCCTGTCAGAGTTCAAGGAACATCTGGATGATGCTCTTAGTCATATGATTTAGTTTTAGGAAGTCCTGTGAGGAGCAGGGAGTTGGACTCGATGATCCTTATGGGTCCCTTCCAACTTGAGATATTCTATGATTAACTCAGGTGTCCTGATGTAACCTGTAAGTTTGTTCATTGACTACAGAAGACAAGCTTCTCTAAGCTAAGGTCAAGCATTGAGAATAGCCTTAAAGCATCTAATTTTCTCATTTGCATTTGGTACATGTCAAAATAAAGGAAATAATTATTTACTCCAAGTATGTAGCAAAAAGAGGGTAAGAGTGTGCTAAAATTTGTCCTTTGTTTGTTGCAGCTCCTTCATCCTACTGGAAAAGTATGCTGCAGTTGCTAAATGACACACGTTTATAAATACTCCTGGTCCTAATTGTGATCAAAAACCATAACAAGTTACAGACATCCCCAAGTTATAAGAGACCTTTCAATAATGTTAGCTTCCTTTTTCCACAGAGCAAGGCATTTGCTGTAGCCTTCCCTAGAAGTTCATAGGCAGTGGCAGCCAAACAACCAAAAGTTGACATCACCTTCTTGAAGAAAAGATTTAACATCAAATTTAGAAGTCAGTCAGTCTGCCTCTCTCTCTCTCTCTCAACTTTTATGTTGTGATGTCATTACAACTGGGGCAAAAATTCTCACACATGAAGGGACATATACACATTCTTGAACATCACAAACCAAATTAACAGTACCCCAGGCTACTAATCAGCTAACTAAAAACAAATCTCTTGGGACTATTTATTCCTCCTCCTCCTCAATTTTTTTTTAATGATACCAGGAAGTGAGTTAGACTTTTTGAGAAGTGTTTTGGGTATTTTATGAAGGAGAAAAATCACTGAATTTGTACCAAATGTAATTTTACAGCAGATTTCCACAGAAGTCTAGCACGTTAAGTTTATGACCAGCCACTTATCACGTGTGAGTTACTCTGCCCCCAGAGGACATACTAGAGGAGGCATTGAGGCTAATTAAATATGCATTTGTTTGCAGCATTTGGTCCTTTATCTCTAAGTTCAAAAGCAAAAAGAGTTTTCTGGTAATGTGTTGGCACTGGACCATGCTAGAGAACTCCTGAATGAATTCACATTTTTAAACTGCTGTTCCAATGCCTTTACGTGAATATGCTTGTTGCCTTGTAGTAGTCAATATAGGGTTTAATAAGTCCATATCACATTAGTTATCTTGCAAATGGAACAACTGGCTCTGCAGCATATTTTTTTTTAAAAAATGAACTTCGAGCATCCTATCAAACACCAGCTAGTCCCATGAAAAGATAACTTTAGGAGTAACAAACAAACAAAAAACCCACACAAAAACCACCTGGTTAAGAAAGTATCTTAACCAGGATATTTGCAGCAGGATTTCAGATAAGACGACTTGGGATACTTATGCAAAGCCCATTCAAGTTTTTGACCTTCTTGGTGGTCTGCTCTACTCTTCTGAGGCAGTCTTATCTCAGTTTAGTTTAGCCTTTATTATTATTTTCTGTTGTCTTGGATAACTTTGCAATTTTCTCTGAAAAAAGAATAAACTCCATATACATTTTCAGAATAATTCTACCTGCTTTGACCTGTATTATATCTCTAGCAAATGAGTCACAAAAAAGCACCTGTGCTAGGAAAATTTCAGAATTAATAAATGCTCCTGACTTCAGTAAAGACAGAAGTCAAAATCAAAAAAGTCAAAATTATGAAGAAAAATCCTGACTAATAATCAACACATTTTCTTTTGGTTTTGACCATTTTAACTTTTTCAGCCTCTACTAAGATTATGCTTCTATAACTGAAGCTGGAACTTTCCATTACGAAAATGTCAATATGAGATGTTTTGGCAGTTCAAAACCTTCCCCTCACACACACACAAAAATTTTCAATTTGAAAAGGCTATCCAATAAGCCTGATCACAAAGCAATTCATAGTTGGTGAAAACAGCCATTTTTGATTAAGCAAATTAATTGTTATCATACAATGTGGGGCCAAGAAGTCATATGCACTAGACTGTCAAATGCAAGGGCATATGGACTGCCCTTCACTTGCAGAGGAAGGCAACCTCAGAATACCTTGCCAAATCTAACAGGTATCCATATTTTTAAAAATGTAATCTGGGATGGAGTGTCTATTACCACTTGCCTGGAAAGAAATGCTTGTCACTCAGACTCCTGTTATTCCCCATGCAATTGTACTCTCAAATTTCTGGCAATGAAAAGCTTTTTAAATACCCACAGCATCACATATTCTAGACACAGACCTATCTAGTTTCACTCCTTACATATGAGAGACTTATCGTCTCCATCACACACCTCACTGCTTTACCTCCAACAGCTCCTAGACTGGCAGCACAATGCCACACTCCAGAATCAGGCGGCTGGATGCAGCTGCATGGCTCACAGCGCAGTTATGTTTGGTACAGGCTTTCCAGTGAGAGTAAGACACTGTACCAGGGAACACAAGCCTCCTAACAGCACTCTGCACATGCAAGGAGTCTTGATGAAAAGCAGACTCTTCCTGGCTGCAGCCCTTTCATGTCACATAATCTGGTGCAGGAGAACACGGAGAAAAGGATGGGACAGAGAAAGACCTCGTACAGTCACATGAGTTGGCATACAGAGCTTCACATGACAGGTAAGAAAAATCTTGAAAGGCCTGTATATGGCTCCATCAGCCACATGTAAATGTGCAGGGTAGGTGAGGAATGCTACGCCTCCCTGCTGCAGATACCTAAGTAGGCAGTGTGAAACACTCCCGCAGCGTTCCACACGTTCCATTTTATCCTCCTCTTAGTGTATCTGTACCCACCAGCTTTTAAATGCTGCTAATTTACCATGCTTTCAATATCAACACACAGATTCTGACTGCAAAACTTCTAAGTTTGGGGCTTTTTTTTTTTAAAGATAAAAAAGGTAAAAGCAAGTATACATATGAATTTCTATGGAGAAGTTAACAAGTTAAATACTGCTGTGACTTTATTGTCATGGCTCAGCCTTGCACTCACTTCACAGACCTGACAAGAAAGCAGAGTCACTTTTTTAATGAATGCATTTCAATTCTTCCATCACTGCAGTGAGCTGATGAATTGTTTCAAAACGATGCACACAGAAGAGGCCAGAACCTTTCAGAAAATTGTGTTCTCTTTCTTGACAGATGTAACAAAACACAGCAAATGCAATCAGCCACAAACCCAAGTTTATCCTCCTTACATTTTTGCATATACATCAGGCTTGCAAAAAGTTGACCTGTAGCTGCAAAAAATAAGGTATTTTCAGACATTACTCCCAAACAAGAATCTACATAGCCATGCTTTAATCTAGTTGCCGAGCTCACACCTACCTACATATACTAGGTGCATGCAACATCCACATACAACTTAGACTGTCCCGGCCTTGCAACTGGCTACACTGTAAACTATAGCCTGGCATGACCAGAAAATACTGTGAAAGGACAAATTAAGGAAAGACATTATTTCTGCCCCACTTGTTTAAATGTTAATAAAGGCTTGTTGTAATGACGCTTTCCTGTGTGTTCTGATCATGCTGTAAAGAAATCAGAAACGCACATTCTGGTACACCAAGCCCTATCAGAAGCATTGATTCTGAAAATGGAGGATAATGCAGTCTCTCCTGTGATGTAGTCAATGTTAAAAATTAAAAATTATAAGTACCTTAAAATGTCTGATAAACAGTATACAGCTCACACATGCTCAGACAGTAGGCTGGTTAATATTTTATAGTTTATCTGATAAAGTTAACAAAAGAATTTAAGTCAGAGTGGAGGCATACACTGAATATTTCATCACCTTCTTAATTGCAGAATACAGACAAGACAATTTTTTCCCTTTGGGAAAAATAAATGTTAAAAGTTATTACTGATGGGAATCAGTTTGGCAATTAGGTTAAATCCAACTGAAACCAACCAGAATTGGAGTGCTGAAAACATCACAGAGCTAAAACATATTCAGCCGACTCTATTAATTTACATGATGAAGCAGAAATGTTGATAGCAAAGCTTGTGTAACTCAGCAAGCTGAGGTTACATTAATGCAGAAGAAAACACTGCTTTGTGCTTTTTTTCTTATAATTTGCAGTCTTCAGAAGCTGCTATTCTTTTGCACAGCAGACAATATGATATACCTAAGGCTTTTCATTCCGACTTCTGATTTAAAGGTCTTCAGCTTGTGCTACAGACCTTAGCCTTGAAGCCAAGTGCAAATTAGCTTTAAATCAATGAAGCTGATTAAAGCTTCATTGTGGCTGAGCCCTTTAATAGAAGGGGGGAGGGGAAAGACCCACTTGAACATGGCAAAAGAGCTGCCTCTCTCAACTTGGAACATATGTAATGCTTTTCAGCTCCACTTTACCCTGACAAAACCATGAAGGGTTTAAGGCCATTTACCTGCTGACAGGATGAAACCGAAGTCCCAATTCAGTGAGAAAGGCCAAGAATCAGAGATGTTGCTATGAAAGCAGAAAGTAAAAGGTTGCTTTCAAAAACAGTGGGGGAAGAGAAGAGGGCAGAGGCAAGGCAATAGACACCAAAACATCTCTCTAGGATGGAACCAGGGAACAAACTTCCCACCCTGCTGTAGCAGCTTTTTTTTTTTTTTTTTTTTAAATACAGAAGTTCCTATTTAGAGAAGTAAGCTGTAGGCAAGTTGCAGTGCTATGAAAGGAACTAGCTCTTTCATGGAGTTCCATTCTCAAAGCAAGCCACTTGTCTCCAGGGACACTCTTTCACTTGGAATGCAGACAACCTGCCAGATTCACCTTTAAAAAACAATAATAGTACCAAATGAGAACAGGGGAAGATCCTTATGCTGCTTTGAATACCACCGTGGGAATCCACACTGCACAAATGCTGGGATTGCTCTCCTTTCTTTCCTTATCCTTATATTTAGTACAGCCCAAATATGCGCAACTTCAACAAAAAGGATGATAGGCTTTTTTTTTTTTTTTAACATACATATTTGGGAATCTTCACAAAACGTTAAAATATAAAAATAAAGACATCATACTCCAAGATACTGAAATTCACTTCTCCCACCAGAGTAGATAATGCTCAGTTTATTGCTAAATTACACTCAGAGCATCAAGAAAAATTTCATCCCACTGTCCTGTTTGAAATCCTAGTCTTGAAGACAAATTCCTCCTCTGATGACAACTCAGTCACCCTGAGTCCCTCAATCTCTTACCTTTCACCTTCAGACATAAGAGACAATGATACTGAAATTCCTCAGTATATAAGATGCTGCAAAGGGGAAATCAGTCTGCAAGACATTGAAAAGATTAAAAAAAATAAATACAAGTAGCAACAATCACATTTAAGATAAACAACTGACTATTAGAGCAGAGAAGAGGATTAACAATACAGCCCAGTGTTTGACAAACAGATGTTTGAATGTATGATTTGAAGAAGTGATGAACTGATGGGAGGAAAGTGACTCCGGATAGCTTGCTTGGTATGCAAAAGTTAACCTCTTAAGTTAGCTGTACTTCACTTACTCTTCCCTGATCTATTTATTATAGTATCATTCTGAGCAGATGGCAAGTTAGCACTAGAACCATACCCTACTAACTTCACGTAAGTCACAATAGATAGTAGCATGTGTTACAGAATATTAAAAGCCTGCCACAAGGATTCGATCACCCAGAACTTATTTTTTGGAAGATAAAACAAATCTCACAGATAAACTTAGACTTCAAGATTAAAAGTGGGAATTCTCTCAGAACAGAGCTCAACACATGGACGATCTACCAGTTGCAGTGTCCAATTCCCTGATGTTACCACCTGTATTTTGTGTGCAGAAGTCCTTAGAGAAGATTATGCCATTGTCCATTTTCATGAGTTATCAAAAATATTTAGGAGCACATGAACGTTTCATTCCACTATTGCAACTCACTCATGAACTAGCCATGTTGACTACTCTGAAACATAAACATTCAGCAACTTCGATGGAAGACCATTTATTAATGGACTTCAATATGGAGGATGAATACTCATATTGCCTCACTTCAGGCAAATACAGGAAGCTAGCCTGCAAAGGCTCTCATCTCTTGAGTCAAGGCAGTGTATTGTCCTGGGTCTCCACAGATATATTATCAAGTTGACTATGTACAACGCAAGGAGTTAAATCTGTACAAAGCTGCATCACAGTATATTACCTCCTTCCTTCCTGGATTTTAGTAATACAAGATCTACACTGCACATGGAGAAGCAAGTATTTGTTCTTCACTACACAGGGCTTTTCCTTAGTCAACCTACACATCATCCAGAATGAGAAGCAACTTCTCATCACAAAACTGGCCAAAATAAAATATATTTTGAACGACAGCAATGTAATTCTGACTGAGAGTTGCAGAAGACAGTAATGACAGCAGTAACACACCTCATACATAAAGGCCCAATAACAAGGGACCCAGTGCAGAAGCACTCACACTATAGATATGCAATTTTAACTGCTGGTGAGCAAGTTGGCGATTCACTTTTGAAGGCTTATGTGTTTTGGTTGCTTTCTCTTCATTATCTGCTGTAAAACATCAAGATTTGAAGCAAGGAGGTATATTTGCTGCACCAACATTAATGCTTGTTATCTCATTTCTGTATTTTGTTAGTCAGCATCTCAAATGCCTCAAATATGGCAAGTTTCACATTACCATAGATTTGGCCAGATGAGCAATAAAAGGTTACTGCAAGTGAAAAGACATCCTCTTCAGTGGCAGATGTTTCCCCTTTGACACATTTCACACTTTGTATTTTTTTTTTTTTTTAAACACACTAACATCAGTCATGCTGGTATTCTGTGTGCTAACATTTCCCATATCCTTGAAAAACATTTAACATAGAATTTGTCACCCAAATCTTCCCTAATTGGAACTCACTTTGTCTGCTACTCATGGAATATATTTTGCTATTTGAGTAAATTGATTAATTAAGCTTTTTTCATCTTAACAACAGTAGGATTTGGGGGAATCGGGCTACCTTTCTGTGCATGTTAAAAGGTGGGAGCTGATGAGGGATTAATGTTTTCTGTAGCATTAACTAACTGGCAGGATGTAGCAGGGTTACATATAGTCACTATTCATGGCTCTCTAAAAATGCATTAGTTTGAAAATACATGAAGAAAGAAAACTTTACCATAGAACAGCACTGATATTTACCTACCAAAATTGCAATAGACATCTCTTAAAGGCTTTAAGGCTACTGGGCAAAAGTGACTACCCTATTTAATACTGATAGCAGTAGGTTAGACATCATAAATTGACAATTTGCTCTCAGTACTTCCTGTAATAGGAAGCAGACAAATTTACAGGAGCCGGTTTTCAGATCAGACCCTAGGTCTTCTTGGCATAGGATTCAGAGACCTCATTTCACATCTAGCTGCACTTCATGCAAGTGTAAAAAGTGAGCACCATCATTCCTCCATTTCCAGTTTGGGAATAGCCTCTGGCATGGAGCAGTAGAGCAGGCAGAAGGACTGGTACAACCACAGTGCTTGAGAGACAGTTTTTTGCACTATCCCTTCCAAGACAAACCTGTTATGCCACTCGGTGCCTCAGATCCAGCAGCCTTCTGATCCCTCTGTGCCAGGAGACATGGCATACTGCAGAACATCGTTTTTAATGACTACACCAGAGCTGCTACAGACAGGACTTGTAGGCCATTGGTTAAAGGCATCTTAACACTAGATGCCCTAAATTAAAAGAAATATCAAGTGCCTATAATTAAAGGAACCCCAGACATTTACAGGAATACATTAAAGACCAAGAAAGGTCAAACATTATTATATGTGACCTAACACTTCACAACCACAGGCAGAACAAATGGAGTTTGAGAGCCTTCAATACAGACAACAACTAAACACTCCTAAACAGTACTTATCTGCTAACAAGATAGACACTGGCTAACATTATATCACAACAGTATTTGCTAGTGTGGGAGGAAAAGTGATCCAAACCCTACAGTGTGCCAAAGAGGTCGATATCATTTTCATCCATCTAATAGGGAGTATGGAGCCATTTCCCACTATTTTGACACAACAGATATAAACGAAATAGTAGAAATGACAAACATAATCAGCTATCACAAATCAAACCTTGGTTTTTCATGACTCCAGATAGGAGTTGTCTGCAATAGCAGTTTTTTGGGAAATGTTTCCCTACATTATGAAAACATCTTAAGGATCAGGTTGATAAAACCCACCTATTGCAAGACAAGTAGGACACTGAAAGCTCCTCTTCCCTCTCGCAGTTTACAGTTTATGATCCAGATTCTTAAGTACATATCATTTTGCACTGCACAAAGTAGGTCTAAAACCAGAATCACAACTTAAAAACTTAAATATACATCACCTGGTTTTCAAAGTATAACAAGTTCACCTCTTTACCTACACAATTTTCCAAAATTAATAACTCTAAAAATCAAGACAAATGAAAAGAACATAAAACATCACAGTTAGTATAACAGTTAGCATCACCTACTTAGCAGCTACAAAAATGACAGGAAGATGTAAGGCGACGAGAAAGGACAATACGTTTTCTGGTTCATTTGTAATCCTCAACTGGTGAAAAATAAACTGGGATTGCTATCTCCTGAAACATATTTATACTTTGTCTATGATTTGATTTTGCACTTTTACAAAGTCTGCTGTGGAATTTCTAAATGCAGCCAAAACATAGGCCTGAGCTTGTTGCTCCTTTTTTTTTTTTGTTTGGTTACTTAATAGCAAGCATGAAGACAAAAGCAGCACCTAAAGCAGGCCAAGCACATTCACCTTTTTTTTTTTAATTTTATTTAATAAACCAGGATGAAATAAGAATTTGGCTCATATTCTCATCTCTCAGGCAAATGTTACAGTATACGAGCTCACATTACTATTGTTCACACAATCCTGGAAAATATAGCCCAAACAATATTCTCACTATACAACAAGTACCAGAAAGTAAAGGTAGTTGATGTGTCAAAAAACAGGTAAATGGATATAAATTTAATCTGAACAGAAGTGAGTTTGCCATTTTTTGCATACAATGCAGACAGCATAAGTTATTTCTCAGGTAGAAATAGCTTAGCTGGAAAATACAGCAACAGTTTCATTTTACTTTGAAAAACACAAATTATCAATTTTAAAATTAACCAAGTCAATCGTGGGATATTATATTTGATGACAGTAAAGGGAACAAAAGAAAGCTGATCTTTCTGTTGATAATAAAACTCACCCTCTTCCCTGCAAGACATGAAAAGAAGGAAAAACTCTGAAGAGTTCAGAGCTGGTATTACTACTGAGAAACCAAAGAGGTGATGATATGAATTGCAAGAAAAGTGCAACAGGCCATCTATTTGAAATTTGTTTTTCACACAGTTAGTACAAAAACAACTGCTCCTGCAGCAGAGGTCAATCTACCCATGCATTAATCCCCAATCAAGCAGCACTCTCAGAATCAAAATGTGATTGCAAATCTCTTGCATGCCAAGATGAAGGAGTTTTTCATTTCAATCTATTACTACCAGCATTTTACATTCATTATGGTCAGGGGGTGAAGTGAGTAGTAGGTACTTGCTGGTTCTGAATGCCAGCACTTTCTTGATTACATTACTAGAGAATTAACATACAGAACCTGTATTAAAGCAGTACAAATGGGCTTACTTATAGCCACTTTCATAGCTAAAGCTTTCACAGCAGTCTCACTTTCCAACTCAGAAGGTTAAAAGGTTAAGAGGTTAAAAAATAGCTGTATAACCTATGCATTGCTACAAAGAAAGGTCTAAAAGACCAAGCTTTGAGCATTACAATGACACGAAGGCTATCTTTGCTTTTGTAACCATTTCTTTAAAATACACTCAGTGGGCTAGCAACCCCAGCAACCCCTGGCTTTGAGGGTGGGGGTTTTCGGTTTTGGTTTTTTTAAAGCTGTTATTGGGCAGATCAAAATAAAACTTACAAAAACTTTATATAACCTTCAGATCTACAAAAGTCTAGCACATGTACTAATGCTTCACAGTACAAATTGCCACAATGACAAGTTACAATGACTCCTATAGGGTCATTACAATCTGCAAACCTTGGAGAAGATCCAGGCAAGAACTACTAAACGCATTAAAAGGAAAGAGGATCTTACCTACAGCAACAACTGGGATAAGCAGTCTTAAGAGAGTTTAAGACCTTAGTACACTTCTTGCAGAACTTCTTTTGCCATTTACATCATAAATGTACCCCAAGCACCCCAATCAGGGGCCAAAGTAGTGAGTATTTCCATAGTGGAGTTATGCATTAACTCATCCGTATTAGGAGCTTAGACGTCCAATAAACGTATCAAGGGATGAAAAGCAAGGAAACAGACAGTGACTCTTCTACAAATGAGGCAGTGTAATGTATATTATTAGCTGTTAGCTGCACGAGAGATTGTTTGGTTAATCCAATCATTCTTTGAGAGTGCAAGTTATATGCAGTGTATTATGCAATGATGATATAACTTTTTTGAGTCTCATAGCATCATAAGGTTGCATATCTTTTTTTTTTTTAGAAAAAAGTTTACCTATTCTTTTTTCCATTGGACTTAAATCACTTCAAAGAAAATCCTTTAAAAAAGCTTCAGCATGGCACTGCATTAATGAAGATTTATTATTTCCAAATTCTACTTCACTTGCATATGGCCAGATCACATGGTGGGTAGAGCACTTCAGGGGCTACTAGGTGCAAGAAACAAGGAATGCTTGTCAGAGCTATACACTTTGGGGCCAGCAGCTGAGCTGACCCCATTCTTTGATCTACAGGATCAACCAAAACAATTTACGCATTAAAAAAGAACACAGAACAACGTCATATTTAGTAGTACCTCACACATGCCTTGCTGTGAGCAATGAAATGCTAGATACGCTTGCATATTACGCACCAGTTCTGCTGCTAAAACAACTAAACAGAGATATAGCTGGATTACAGTGCTTTACATATAGAGCTGGATCTTTACTACTGCAGAGTCAAGGCATTCCTTGACGCATACTAATATGATCTTATAAGAATGGGAACCAGAAGAGAAGGTAAGTCCCTCCACCCAGAAGTTAACTAGCTCCAAAGGATGAACAGACGATACCAGTTACAGCCACCTGAGAAATAACATTAGATAATTTTCTGGACAACAATCTGGTGGTTATTAATCCAGTAACAGTTATTCTAATACCAAGTTTCAGCCATCACCAACACTAAAATACAACATCACAGTTTTTCAATCAACCAATAAGTGGTATTGGAAGCCAAATACACACTCCCTTGCTAAAGAAACATACCTGCTTAGAGAATCAACAGATTCATTAGACTAAGTACAGAGACTGAACCGCATAGAAATGGTCTCACGAGAAACAAAGGTTCTCACACCCTGGTACTAATTCCATAGTTCGCAGGTTTTTCCTCAGTGAGAGGTTCCACTGAGGTTCACTCAAGCCTGTTTGCTGCTTTGCACTTGTTTCTTTCACTTTGTTCCTACTGATCAGTCTTGCTGTATTTGCTGCAGTTTCAAACAATATTTTCAAAGTAATTAATGAACTCAACAAATGCAAGATACATACAATTGCATTAATTCTAGTTAACAATCAAGGGAACCACTTATTTTATGTGGTCTGTTTCCACAGGAGCAGACAAGTCAGGTGATCATTTAGGAGCCAGATTCTACTGCTGTAAAATATTTCATGGGTTCAGATGACAGGCATTTGTCAGGAAAGACATTGCTACAGGTGATCTTGCCAGAGGATAGGGAGATGGACTGGATAGTCTATTGAGGGCCCCTCCAGCTATACTTTCTAGGGTTCTCTGTTTTCTATCCTCTTGAAAGCTTAGGGAGGATAAACCAACAAGTGTTTGCTTCTCAATATATAGCTTATGGCACTAAGAACAGCACTGCAGGATTTTGTGGTGTTGTACAGTTTCTTGTGAGAGAAAGCAGCCACCTTGCTCAGGAACCAAATGCATTCTGAAAACCTTTTCTGAGGCTTTCCACAAAGAAAACTTCTCCCAGAGTGAAGATGCTAAAGCCCCCAAATACTTGGGACCAGTGGAAGCTCCTTCCCCATTTACACGAATGAACCCGAGCTAAAGTTTGCAGCCGGCAATGTATCTCAAAAAATGAGGTCTTGTTTGGTTTTAGCTGATGACATTGCCTTGGCACCTAGGCAAGAATATACTCCTCCCTTACTATCACTGGCCAAAGTTACCTCTGATGCACATAATCTGACTGCAATATTGTCTGGGATGAGAAGCAACAGCATCACATTGCTGCTATACCAACTTTATAAAGGAGAAATTCAGCAAAACACCCAAGGGATTTACAGGTACTTTGATGCTACTGCAAATCAATGTGAACAGTGACAAAAGAGGCTTTCTGGAGAAGGTTCTAACCAACAAAAGAAATGGAAATATCTAGCTGTCAAGTAGTATTATACAGCATTAATATTATTTCAGGATTGTGGCATATTAAAAGCATAGCAATGGAGAAATATGAATCTGCTCACAACAGAAGTGTCTTACAGCTTCCAGGGAATGCCTGTATCCCAAGAGTTGTCACTCCAGAGCATTTTACCAATGAAAAGTTCACTAAGAAGAATTTGAACTCTGGGAGTGAGCAACCAGGGAAGCAAGTTAAACAGAAACCAAGATAGGAAAATACATATTTGACAGGAGTTGTGCCCACCTGGAATTCACTCCTGAGCATCAGTAAAAGTTTTTGGAAAACCACCCACCTGGGTATTAATAAAACTGATTTCCCAGATCCTGCATGTCCCTTCTTCCGAGGGCACTGGGGAACAGTCATTAGCATCCAAGACATCTGGGGGCTCATTAAACACCAAGATGCAAAGGGTTGGGAGAGGGAGAAAGCAGGAGTTTATTTCAGTAACAGTCACTAAAAAAAAAAAAGCCACAAACCACCACACCATCGTTTATAATGTAGAACTCCCTCCAAAATTAGCTTACACACTGATATAAATTGGTTTTCTTTGTGGTCTAAAATTGACTTGCAGTTCACTACTTAGTCAGAAAATAGCTACTGAAAAGCCCTGGCCTCAGAGCTTTTGGACTGTGGACTCCTTTCATCGTGTAAACAAATGCTTCAGATTTAAAGCTTTCCCATAATTGTTATGCTAACCTTGGAGTGAAACCTCTCCATTTGCATTTGAAGGAGCTAAATATTAGGCAGGAAAGAAAGTGGTCTTTTTAAAAGCATGAGAAAATGTTCCTTCTTTTTGGTCCTCAACCATCTGGGCAGGCCCTGCTCCTCTCTCTCTCTCTGGCAAAGGCAGAGAGAAGGAAAAGGGGCACGGATGGTGGTAATCTTGCTGAAAGAGAATTAAGAAATTCCTTCAAAACATGAATGAATGAGACTTCCTATAGAGGAGAGGAGTCTGTGTTCCAAGGAGATGTAAGAGGTTGTAGGCAGGGGGGAGGGAACAGGGACACAAATACATCAGTGAGCTAGTGAGTGATGTAAGAAGCACCTATGTTTTATTATGTTTTTCTCTCAACATGTTCTGGAACCCAAAGCCAGATTTCTTTATAGACCCTGCATGTGAACCCTGCAGCTAATGGGATGTTAATGTTTCCTCTTTTACCCTTCTGAAGCTAAGAGGAGTATTTAACTGCACGTGCATGCACAGGCATACTCATGTGTGCATATGTATATAGGTGAGTGAGCATAATTATGTCAAAAAAAAAAAAAAAGAGACATGGATTTCAGTCCCAGGTTTGTGATGAGGGAATTTCATCAAATATTTCAGCAAGGGCAAAAAGGACAATACTTGCATGAAAAACCCACAGTTTTGCGATTTCTAGTAATATGGTTTAAATAAAGATTTTCACAAGAGGAATCATTCTCATTTTCAAACAGCTCTATGAGGGGGGCTGTCTCTGTCACTGCACAGGTCAAGAGATTACTCCACTGAGTCTGTTTAGAGTTAAAGCTGTAATCAGTAGAATAAATATTTGTTATTACCACAGTAAGCATGTAATAGAGAAAAACAAGACTGACAACCTTCTTAAAAATAATCTAGGCCAAATTATCTGCTGGCACAGCTCTGCTCTTGAAGTCATGCCAGCAGGGAGTTTGGTGTTACATTTTGAGCTGCTAAAGGAAGTTATCACAACACACTTTCTCATAACAAAAACAAACAAAAATAATTAATTGTACTGGAAGGAAATTGAGCAAGGATTACCCAGATTATCACCAGCCAGAACAACAGGGCTTGTTTTAGTTGTGTTACTGGTTTCTATTTTCCGTTTCCTTGCAGAGCAATGGATCACCATTCTCATTGCATTTTCCATTAGTATCAGAAGCAAACTGATGGCTGAACCAGCAAGCAAGATTCAGTGCATCTTGGTCATACACAACATGAGAAATAGACTGAATGCCCTTGATATTTTCCATTTCATATTAACATTCAGGATTGCATTTGAGTAAAGATTCCAGTTTCTAGAGGGAGGACAATTATGAAATATTGTTTGCCCATTTTACTCTGGGATAAAGTAATTGTCATGTTTCATTCCTGGGCTGCACAGTACCAAGCAAAAGATCTAACCACCAGGAGGCCTCCATAGAAATTTCCTGAAACTACCAGGAATCCTTGTAAATATGAGTTAAGCCCAAGAGGAAATCAAGAGTCACAAAAACGGTAGCCCTGCATTCATAAGCATCATCTTTATGCTTGAGTACACAAAGTGAAATTCATCCCATAAACGCCAAGGTATATGGTGGGCTTTAAACTCACTTCACTTCTAATTAGAGAGGTCAAACAAGATATAAAAAGCAGTTAAGACCAAGCCTTGCCTTCATCTGCACAAGTACAGGTTGCGTACTTAAAGTCTCCCACAAAACTTCAATCAGCAGGAAGGTGGACAGATGCGAGGAAAACTAAGAATTGTATATCCTAAACAGAAATGCAGACATATTCACTAGGCCTTGTGACAAGTTCCTCTTTTTGTTTACCAAAAAGTAAACTATTTCCTTGCCTCTGTCCCAACAAACAGAACAACAAGATGGAAAAAAAAAAATGACATTGGATTAGATTTAATTGCCATGTATGTTTTCCCTACTGACACGTTGAAGAGGGTGCATAACAAGCTCCAAGCTCTTCTTTACTGTGGGATAGAGTATAACACTTTTAACAATTTTTACTGCATGCATTAGACTGTAGCAGCAAATTTTACAATTTCTAAGAAATTATATTTAAACCCTGATTTTCTGTATTTATTTTATTCTGAGAGCAATACCAGAATGTAGAAACATAGTTTGCATTTGTATCAATTGTGTTGCCTGTACTAAGCAGTATAAATGCACTCAAGCTACTGGTTTTTTCAATTGTACTCTATCAGCTGCAGACCCTCCATGTTCTTGGATAGGGCAGGGATGTAAAGTCAGCTCTGTCTCATTCATGTTTCACCAACCTACTGCCAGGGGAAGCAGGGGAGGGAGGGAGGCAATAAATGCATATCATAACAGTTGGGATCTACCATACACCAGTACCTAATTTTCGTACACCTGAGCTTCAGTTTATGGGGATGACGTGATCTTTTTTTCTACGCAAAAGGTCCCTTTCTTTCAGACTGACACAAATCCTAGTGATGCCTCCAAAAAGGTAAACATTCTAAAAAAGCTAACAAGTATTATCCATTTTTGACAATAGCCTAGAAACCAGTTATAATTAATTCAATATTTATTAGCTGAATGATTTGAGTTTTTGGTTCCCAAACTGATAAACTATCACAAGCCCAAGAAGGAGGAAGCTAATAACTCACTTCTCATCATTTGTTCTTAATTTCCATTTCTTCCCAACTCTGTTTCTGATGGTTCTTGCCAGTTCTAGATCAAGGTGTTGGCAGTTCACTGCCCACCTGGTCATTAATAAAACCTTTGTTGTATTTGTTGGTGTCCAGTTCCAGGCAAAATGGAAATTCTTTCTCTCTTGCACCAAATAGAGCAGAGTACTCTTCCATTGGATGTACTGTAATGAACCCATGGCTACATATATACAGAAACTATGGTCACTGGCCAAAAAGCAAGGCCATTGGCTCCAAAAACAGATGCTTCTGCAGTAGCTCTGGCAGTCAGCATCATAGTCACTTCAACTGTCCTCTCTGTGCCCACCAGGCTTCTTACCCGACCCACCATGGTACAGCTTTGGACAGAGACCAGCCTCCCCAGTGGCAGTGAGCTGTTCCTCAGGCAGTTAACCATTCCATCCTCCACCTCTCTCCACATCCAGGGATAGTTTTTCCCAGATGCACTAGCCAGCTGCTCACAAACATAACAGATGCTCAGTTTAACTGGTTTTAACCCAAAAGATATAATTAGTGGCAGTTTAACATAAACACCAAAGAATAAAATTTTTAACAAGATTGTGTTCAACTATCATAGATAAACACTGATGCTGAACACAGAGGAGTATGTATGGTTGAAACCTGAATCTGCAACAGGCTTAAAGTTGTCTGATTTTCAAAACTGTCTCACCCTCTTTCTCCCAATAGCAAGAGAAGAATCATCTCCCTCAGGGGAAAAAAAAAAAAAAAAAAAAAAACACACACCACCCTGTCCTCATCAGGAAAGACTCTCCTTTCATAGATATCACTGATTTTTACTGCATGGCTATACCCTTGATATAATATCTACTTGCTAACAAAGAGTCAAAGAACATTACTCCATTTCTGGGACTGATTTCTTTTCAGAGCATCAGTTATGCAGCCAACACATACAGCTATTGGGACAAATTCTGAAATCTAGTGTCGCGTGCTTTCCCATGTAACTCTATTTTCTTTCTCAGTATGTTGTACAGTTGCAACCTGACATCCTACAGGATTTCATTAGTGTATAGATTTAGGCTATTCTGTAAAACAAGGAAACTCCAGTCAAAGGTGTGAAACATTACTGCACCAAGTTAGGCTCCAAGCTCTTTATCTTGGCACCTAAACTGGACATTCAGTTTCCAGAGAGGATGAGTGACCCTGTCATACACTTCTTTTGCAGTCCCAGTTTTAAGCAACCAGAATATGACAGTCTTGCATAGATCCTAACTAAGAAAGAAGTTAACAACAGACTCTGGAATGTGTTTGGAGCTTTCAGATGAAATTGTTAGACATGCTTGATGCCAGATGCTCAGCATGGCATGACACACCCAATAGAACTTGGTATCTTTAAACTGACACATTTCTGAAAACAACATGGATGCACTTCTGAATTTAAGCCTGACATCCATCATCTTTTACAGAGTGGGTTCCTACAGGGTTCTTAATATACAGAGCAAATGGCAGATAACAGACAAAATCCCCATTGCCGTTACAGGTGACGGACTCTTGCTATCAAGCTCTTGGCAGCTATCATAGAAGGAAGGGGACATAATTACACACACTTGAGGCTTCATTTCCTTCACAAGCACACTTCATTAGTACTCACTGGTAAATATACTTGCACATCTTCAGAAAGACAAACACTGTTTTTGCAGGATGCCTCATCAATGCACTAATTTATGGTGGCAAAACACCATAGCAAATCATTTATCAGCATTTCTGTGGTCTTTCCATACACTGGAGAAGCCACGACCTATCCCTGCATTATCTGTCCATAGCAAGGGCCAACATGATTTCATATAGCTTGGTCTGCTTTGTTTCCTGCGTATCATGTTTAAAAACAGCCATGTACCCCCTTGGAATAGAAAGGTAGGATATCAGCATAAGCTATATGACAACTACCTTGTCATATGGTGCTACCTGAGTGCCATTCAAAACTGTAGGTAAGGTGGCAAGAGATACACATGTCTCCTGGCTGTGTCAAACTGGGAGATGCCATTTGGAAATCAATATGCTTGAGTCCCACAGCGTGGTCTCATTGCTGTCAGTACTGGGTAACCTGCAGCTCTGCAGTGACAACAAGGTCAGCTACAGAAGGAGCTGAAAGAAGCGGAAGGCAGTGGGATGGCCTTCCCAAGGAAGGCCGCCTACCCTTCCCACCCTCCTGCTGCCAGACTACTATACTGCAATGCCCCATGCTATCATGCATTTAACATCATAAGACTAAGTATGATGTACATGATGTACCCTGTTTTCTTTTTCATTTGTTTGGGATTTTTGTTTGTTTCTTTAAAAAAAATAAACCCCCAAACTCTGCTACTGGCTTTCCTTTTTCTTTGGGCAAGGCATTTCACCCCCTTCTCCTCACATCTAGTCTGTATGTTCTTTGGAGCAGGGATATTTCTATATGGCACTTCCCACAAGGGATTTTGTTATAAGTGTCTCAGGGAGCCAGCTCTGAACTCCTGGCTTAGTTTCCCTGTCTGCTGCAGACTTCTTATGTGACAATAGGCAAGTCAGTAAAGCCATCCACACCTCCTTTGAACACCTCGAAAATGGACATAGAGTAACGCTGTGCCTATTGTCCCATTAGTAACAGAATTCACAAAGATTACTTGTTTGCTGAGGCTTCTTGGAGACTGGTAAAGCTCAGGTGATAAAATCCCATTCATATTAATGTTTCACACAATAGTTCCTCCCCAGCCCTTTCTAAAGCTTCAAAACAGATTTTTATGATGCTACTAACTTAGAGGTTTCTACTTTTTAGAATGTGTTGCCAAGCTGTAACAGAGTAAGATTTCAGGGAGACATCCTATCATCCCATGCATTCTCTGATCTTCCAAAGGGCAGATACCTCTCCAAAATGCTACTCACATGTAAAATGTAGGCACTGCCCCTCTTCCTCTCACACTCAAGGAGCACTGACATTTTCAGACAGTAATTTTATTTCCTCTTCTTACCCTTTCCTCTAATTTTCCTTCTAAAGCCTCTGTAAAGTTTTGGGACATCACCAGGCTTACAGAAGCAGCAGCTATCTTCCCTCTCTGTTCATGTTCTCTGTTCATTCATAAATTCAGAAGTACCCTGCACAAAGCAAACCTTTTTGTGGGTAACATGATGCACATATCATTGCATTAGCCATATTTACAAAGCTATAAGCAAATTATGTTTTGCATCATAGCCGTGAAGACAAATATAGCAATAGAATCAGGTACCTTTCCAACCGGATGGAAATTTGCTAATGCAATAGGAAGTTGCTTATTAAATACAATGAACTTCTGGTGTCAGGAAATACAAACTGCAAGCACGATCAGGTGAAGAGAAAATGGCTACTTTAACGATCCTACACACAGATACATACATTTCTCCTGATTAGAAAAAAAATCTGTCAATACTTAGACTCTCTTAACCAGGGTTGTTAGTTTTTACTTTTTTTTTTTTTTAAATACACATCATAATATACTGCTAAAGAAAAGGCTGTTGTCATCTTCTCGCAAGTGAAAAAAGAAGCTGTTAGGCAAGTCCTGACTTCAGACCAATACTGAAATGCAAAACAAATCCTTTAAAGCACTTTAATACTAGTGTTTCATGCAGACGTTCTAGACCTTTCAAGCAGTGATATGGTCTGAGACATGCTGTACCAATATCTTTAACGAGCAACACCTGGAACAAGAGAATGATACTTTCACCTAATTTGTGAGAAACCACAGGAAGAAGAACATGTGAGCTGCAAACAAGCAGAGCAAGAGAATTAGCAACACATTTATCAATATACTTTGACACCGCTTGACCACAGCATTCTCCTGGAGAAACTGGCTGCTCATGGCTTGGACAGGCATACTCTTTGCTGGGTAAAAAACCGGCTGGATGGCTGAGCCCAAAGAGTAGTAGTGAATGGAGTTAAATACAGTTGGCGGCCGGTCACAAGTGCTGTTCCCCAGGGCTCAGTACTGGGGCCAGTTCTGTTTAATATCTTTATTAATGATCTGGATGAGGGGATTGAATGCACCTTTGGTAAGTTTGCAGATGACACCAAGTTGGCTGGGAGTGTTGATCTGCTGGAGGGTAGGAAGGCTCTACAGAGGGATGTGGACAGGCTGGATCGATGGGCCAAAGCCAACTGTGTGAGGTTCAACAAGGCTCAGTGCCAGGTCCTGTACTTGGGTCATAACAGCCCCATGCAACGCTACAGGCTTGGGGAAGAGTGGCTGGAGAGCTGCCCTGTGGAAAAGGACCTGGGGGTGTTGGTTGACAGCTGGCTGAATATGAGCCAGCAGTGTGCCCAGGTGGCCAAGAAGGCCAATAGCATCCTGGCTTGTATCAGAAATAGTGCGGCCAGCAGGACTAGGGAAGTGATCGTCCCCCTGTACTTGGCACTGGTGAGGCTGCACCTCAAATCCTGTGTTCAGTTTTGGGCCCCTCACTACAAGAAGGACATTGAGGTGTTGGAGCATGTCCAAAGAAGGGCAATGAAGCTGGTGAAGGGTCTGGAACACAAGTCATACAAGAAGCAGCTGAGGGAGCTGGGGTTGTTTAGTCTAGAGAAGAGGAGGCTGAGGAGAGACTTTATCGCTCTCTACAACTACCTGAAAGGAGGTTGTAGCGAGGTGGGGGGGTCAGTCTCTTCTCCCAAGTAACGAGCAATAGTATGAGAGGAAATGGCCTCAAGTTGCACCAGGGGAGGTTTAGGTTGGGTATTATGAAAAACTTCTTCACCAAAAGGGTAGTCCGGCACTGGAACAGGCTGCCCAGGGAAGCGGTTGAGTCCCCATCCCTGGAGGTATTTCAAAAGATGTGTAGATGTGGTGCTTAAGGACATGGTTTAATGGAGGACTTGGCAGTGCCAGCTTAATGGTTGGACTTGATGATCTTAAAGGTCTTTTCCAACCTAAACCATTCTACAATATCAGAAGAAAAGTTCTTTCAATAGGCATAATCAAATCCAGGATGACAATTAATGAACAGCTTATCTTGTTGATTACTTCTGTGCAAAACACATGGGTCACTGAGCAGTTACTGAATAGTTCCAGTTCACTATGCCTTGCAAGGACAGGTAAGCACACAGCCTCTATGCACTATACATGGGTCAGGGAGCGGACTTCATAAGAAAATAGTTTCAGAAATAGTTTATAAAGACAGGGTAGCGAACATCCCAATCACATCTGAGATATTATATCATGCTGTTTAATTAGAAGATGCAATTTTTATAAGGTTCTCACTAAGGAATCCACTTTCTAGAATACAGGTCAAAATTACTGAAGATTTTTTTAAAATCACCCTCTGCTATCACCCATCCAGAAAAACTATCGATGCCAGCCTTCTTTTCTGCTCATATTAGTCCTACAGTCATCATGGCAAAACTCACACTAACACCACAAAACCTAAAATTTCACCTGTAAGGCACATCATCTGCAAAATGGACTCAACACAACAAGGCTGCACAAAATGGATACATTCAAAACATACAACTAGGAGAAAGCTCCAGAGGAGCAAGTTACTTTTATTTAGGTGCACAGAACTGATTTCCTGGAAAATGCCGGGATGAGAGCATCTGGGCTTGAACTACCTGAAGAACTGTTTTGCCACAGAGAGGCACCGAGAGGGTTAAGTAATTCCTGTTAGAGTAGTCCTCCTAGGTGCCTGGATAAAGGGCACTGTGAAATACAAACTAGCACAGAGGTGCCAATAGATGTTCCATAATTAAGGCTCTACCAGTATTTTCTTCTTAATGGGTACTTGACAATTTTCTAATTCTCTTCCACCTTGAATATTTTGTTTCAGCAGTGCTCTAAACAGAAAATCTTTGCAGTGTGGATTTTCTAAGGGTACTTCTGGGTTTTAGGAGCTAAACTAAGCAAGAGAATTTTTGTTCTGGGTTGCAAACAACAGCACACAGGCCATTCAGCATTTGTGCACAATAACCCACCTACTTTCTTCATAAAACAAATTGGTATCACAGATCAATATTCAGAGCGGGTTTTGTTTTGTGCTGGTTTTAAGTGACAAAACTGCTTGCTTTTCCTGTCAGAAGACTTCTACCAGAAGCGTGCGTTTTCAGTCCAAGAAGCTGTCACATCAACATAGTTCAGGGAGACGATAGATGTTAGTTCATACGCCTTCTCATCCTTCTCTCAGAACTCAACACAACAGCCTGCCACCCACCATAGTAACCCAAGAGATAAAACACAGAATCATACTTATAGAATGAGAGGGGCTTGTAAGCAAAGGCAAATTAAAAATACATACACACTAAGGCTATAGCTGAGTATCAAAATGCAGCATCATAGCAGGTAACAGCTCAGAAAATAACATCCTGCTAATGCAACTATACCTCTCCTATATGCAGGTGAACCTAACCTACATAACACAGTACTGATCAGACCTGCTGTAGAAGGCTCAGGCTCAAAGACCCATTTCCTTATATCAAAACTGTCATTAGTAAGTGTACAGCATTTGCCAACTTAACTGTCTAGGAACTGTGGCTGAAAGAATGTGTAAACCTGAGGCTACAAAAACACCACGCAGTACTCTCATGGGAAGTAAGAGGTGTCTGTTGCATTCACTTATGTGATCATTGGGGTAGACTAAATGGGATCCACTGAGGATTAAAAGGGATCAAATAGAAGTGAAACTCAATAGTATGAAATGCAAGGTCATACATTTAAGGGCTAATGCCATTCTTGAAACTATGGGTTTATCACTAGAAAAGGACAAGAAAGAGAATGTAGGAAAACCAGGTGATCACAGGATGAAAATGAGCAACCAATGTCACAGGGCAGCAAAAAGGAAAGGAAATCCTAGGGTGTATTAATGAAAAAAAAAAAAAAAAAATCAGTGACATCTCAAATGCCAATCTCAAGCTCCAGCTTCCAACCTCCAATTTTACCTGTTCAAGAAAGGAGAGTTAAAATAAAACAACTGTGGTAATGAGTTATAAAAATTTCACTGTAGAAATGGATTGCTACAAGGAATACCTTGGGGAAGAGGCCAGAATGCATCGGTAACCACTGCAACAACCTCGAAGAGATGCATCTCGATGAAGTTAAGCTATGAGACCACCAGTAGTGAACTGTTCTGCACTGCATGGACAAGTCTTGCCTTTTAAGGACTTTCAAGAAATGCCAACACAGACACATGTCCACTAAAACAAGCATTCTTCACATACCCATTAATACCAGACTGACTCACATTACTGGCTTGGTGTACAAGACATACACAGTTTCCCTCTGGGCATGAGATTCAGGCATTGCAAACACCTATATATCACAGAGGCTTCAAACCTTCTACAAAACACTGTACCGTGCCTCTATTTCCTCTTAGCAAATATTTTCCTAAAGCAGGCATAATACATTTCTTTGTGTTAGTTTATGCCCACCTTTACCTGCAGAAGTATGTTTGTGCAGGAAGAGAAAAGACTTGTGTGGAAAAACACGTTTAGTTTTTCCTTATTGACCAAGTCCATTAAAATTATCCAAAAGGTGAACATTTTGTTCTACTACTGAAAGATTGTTGGGCCAGGATTTCAAATCCAGCCTTATCATTATGTAAAGAAATTCCAGACAGCTAGCAAGAAAATATTTCACTAAGCGAGGTTTCTTTTCCTTATAACTGCAAAAGCAGTAATGGAGAAAAGGAAAATAACCCTGAAGTCAGCCTTCTGTATGTCATGCTGTTCTCTTTTCTTTTTTTAAGCTAACAAGACACAATAAATTTTAAAAAAAGTTGCTTTTCATTACTACAGCATTAAAGAAATATATTTCGTTTTGTATGGATTGAAATTTTGACATCATTCTTGGCTTCAGTATCATCCCCAATTAGAAACCCCTAGAAGAGCGAGAACGACAAGAGCCATTAAACATGTCACAACACGGGGTGAAGGGAAGACGTGCTGGAAGTGGAGGCCTTTTCAAAGAAAGCATAGGAAATTGTGCTGCACAATGAGTGCAGAATATGTTTTTTCTTCCCCCACAGCCTCCACCTCCTGCCCCCCTCCTCATGACAGAGACACACATTTTATGGCCTAAAAGCCAACGCAAAAGGGTGTGTTCTTTCAGGTTTATAGCCTTGACTAATGGAATTGCTCTAAATAACATTTTGATCTTGTAAGGTCACGCAGAGTGCTATACCTTTCCTTTAATGATTCAGGTCTGGACCAAGCATTTCCCAGAATTGAGATGGTAATGAAGTCATTAGTTTCTTCCTACTTGAAGCTCTGGCTAGGAAAGGGAATTCTATGGGTAAAGTCTGAGAGGGTCTTTTTCATAAAGCTCATACCCAGCTGAGCTGTAACACCTGTTACATTTTCCCAGGAGCCTGAGCTGCAGAGCATTTCCAATCTATTTGCTCTTCTTCTCCTATAGCACATTGACAAAAGCTGGGGGAATGGGTTTTCTAAGGGAGTGCTAATTGAAAAAAAATCTAAGGCTGGTGCAAATGTTAACTCACATCCCAGCTAAGGCATTGATGATTATTTCCTTGTCATCCTTGAAAATACAAGCAATTCCAGACTGCATTTAAATTAAAATTACACATTTGAAACAGGTTCCTTAATAATTCCTCACCTCCTATGCATGATATAAAGGAGGAACAATGACTCCAAAAAAAGCTATTGAAAATAAGCCTTTATGCTAACAGGTTTTAATACTAAAATATAGTCACTGCTCAGTAGAGAAACACAGCACTAAGCATATACTGATAAATATAGAACTAACAGCTATATATAAATTCTTACAAAGACAAATAATATTTCTTGGAGAAACATTTTTGAAACATGGTTTCTCAAGCAAAGAGAGCAATAAGCCTGGAAGATCAAGTTCTACCTCTGAGTATCTGTGGGGAGGGACGTGTCATTTGTTCATCTGAAGCAGCAATACATACAATTTAAGGAAATTCAAAAATCACTAAAGAACAACATATCCACAAGTTAGACTCAAAACTGAAATACATTTAACAACCAGCAAATATCTTGTTTTGCCACTGGTACCCTCTCAGATCTTCCTCCAAAGTGAACCCATTTATAAGCTATGTTTTATAGAGTAGACTCAGGTATTCCAATGCATTTTAGTCTCACCAGCTAATTAGCACACATGCGCACACACACAGAGTAATAGAGATCATTAGAAAGGAAGCTAGTACAAGGACATTCCTTGACTTAGGAATTTGTTCCTCCTACCAGATCAAAATAACCCAGACTTACTGAACCCCAGAACATGCCACAAAAATCAGCTCTTCTCTGTGGTGAAGGTACAGTCTAAAGGTAGGACACTTTAGTCTTTTTGCTGCAGATCTAGCTGGCTGTTGCTGTGATCATTAAGGCTTTATAATCAGAGACAGAATGAGATTCTGAAGAAATGTCTGACTAGATAGTATCCCCAGTGTCTTAAACATAAGATTGAAGCTTCAGTACACCTAATTATTGGAGTCAAAACATTTTGCTGCATTGCACTTTGGTTCCTCACTTTTATCACTGAAAAGCAGTTCTGAAAAGCCTCCAAAAATGAAAATAACTGGTTGGTGGTTTTGGTTTTGGTTTTTTTTTTATTTCTACACCATATTGCACAAACATATAGTATAAACACGTAGAATATGGTGTGGAAATTTTTGAGCATCTTCATAACATTTAGGAAGTCCATATGCATGAAAGAAAGGGCATACGACTAAAGTATAAAATTAATCTTGCATTTTTAAGAAAACAGAGTGTGCATTCAAGAAAGAATATTACGGTCCTCATTTTTGTGATTGTTATGCTAAAATATTATACTAAAAATAAGTAAAGCATTCATGATGACAGGCTAAAGTAGCCATTTTCTCTCTTACCTTTCCCCCCAAAATATCAAGCCACATTATTATTGTTTTTCTTTTAGTATTACAAATCTTAATGAAAGATCTTGCTCATTTACAAAGCAGGGAATTATTATAGACTAATTTCTGATCATTTTGCTCACAGACCACAGCATACTTACCTTCCTGATTTGCTGAGTCTATTCTACACAGCTGAGGGAAGTAATGTTGCTGCCAGGCTATACTACAAGGTTTTGTTAGTTTCCCAATAAAATGAAGAAGAACTGCTTTCTGTCAGTGTTTGTATCCCCAGAATCACTGGATACAATCACGCTAATGTAACACATCAGAAAAAGGCCTACACAAGGAAGAATATCTGAAAGTTTATAGTATAAGCATACTTTTACTTTCCTTTGCCTTTGCTTTTGGTCAACACCAGCCAGGCAGTGAATCATGCCATGTCATCCCAATGGAGGAAGTATCTGCAGGCAATCAGGAGACAGCACCTCCCAAGCATTTAATCCCAATTCTGATCAGCTAAAAATAGTAGCTTAAAATTTTCCCTTGTAAGCTCAGCCTTAATTCTTCACTGTAATGCGTGAGTTTGCTATCTAATGCATCTGAAACATACCTACTCCCACATTTTAGCCATGTCCCACCAGCTACATCCTTCTTGTCCACTGCTTCCGTAATTATTTTCTCACTTCCTTCCAAACTGCCCCTTCATTCATCATGCAGTGTCCTCCCTGCACAAAATTATTCCACTTCTTTAACCTACTCAACCAAGGAAACTGCATAAAGCCCAGTTCATCCCTTTCTAAACACTTCACAAGCATCTTTTTATATTCTTGCTTTACACTGGTTACCTCTGCATATTAGTACCCACTTCTGAAAACAAGTAGCAGGATCTACTGGTACTCCATGCAGGGCAACACGCCCCAGTTGGACAACCATATTCTCTATCCATTGCTAAGCCTTCCCAGAAAGAGGCAGTTCCCTGCACCACCCACAATCAAAACCTGCGGATGGTAAGTTTACAGAGCTCCTATTACCTTTCGTTTTGGAGAACAAAAGCAGACCCTAGCAAATAACTGTTTGGAAATGACTATGTGGTAAAGACTCCAGAACCTTTGACCTCCTAGTTGCAACTTTCTCTATATTTGCACATGATCTGGCCATGGCCTGACAAAATGGCCAAACTGGAAACCTGGGATTCAGATACTTTATCTGTACTCTGGAATTTGAATCAGAAGAAGAAAGAATGAATCAGAAAACTGATTCATTTCATCACCTTCACACTTGGCACAAATTGCTTTCTACACTGCACTACATCAAACTGTTAAGTAACGGTGAATTGTTGAAAGTAAAAAAAATAGCCTTCAGCATTTCTTGCCTGTCCACAGAAGGTGAGCAGCAGCAGTCCAGCAAAAGCTGCTGTTCCACATGCTCTGCTGCTCAGGCAGGAGCACAAACTGAAAGGTATCGCTCAGTGGGACTGGGGCCTCCTGTGGCATAAACAGGCCATAAATCTGACTATATATTTGAATAATGTCAAGAAGTATCACAATACAAATGGCATATAAACATGGACATTAAATAAAAATTAAATAACTTGAATTATAATCAACTACGACCAGCCCACCAATAAACTCCATACACAAGTACCTATTGAGGCCTAATAATCTTCCATATTTTTGCCATCTGAAATGCCTCACTGCATTGCACTTTTCCGAAAAATAAGAGGATCAACAGCAGTGCATGACTTCAGGTTGCCTCTGGAAGAAAACTTCAGCAAGGCCTATTAAACAGAAAGATATCACCCGTAGCCCAGGACTATCCAAGAGCATGAAATCACTGAAGGCTAAGGGAGTGTTCTGGGAAAGTATCGCTGCATGCCTGCCCTGTTCTCATACCACTCCCGGACATCTGCAGCTAGTCACTGCTGGAGACCAGGCAATGAGGAAGACGGACGTTCAGACACTCTTATGTCAGAACTCTGCAACACAGAAACCACCACTCTCAGATGCTGATAGAGCTCCCAGCATGACAACATCCAAACTTTCCATACTCATCTGAGTTGAAGAAATGTGATTAAACCTGGTTTTACAAGTGGGGAACTGAGGCACAGAGCAATTAAGCAAGTTCTCCAAAACACCAAGGGAAGTTTGAGGGCATCGTTTGAGCCACAGTTCTGAGGTTATATCATGGTCATGATTCTTCTAGTGCATGAATACAGCCAAGCTCTTCATTTCCAGTAGAGGTCATGAGGGACATGATTTTGTAATCGTGTTTTCACTCGTCAAAAATCTTACTAAAACTCTGACCTGGCAAGCTGAATTTAGGTGGATTCAATAGAGATGGTAGATCAGAGAAAAAGTTTCCTCTCAGCTGCAAGCAAAACCAGGTGAGCTGGTTTTGAATGTGAAGAAAACAGATTAAAAATAACAATTTATTTCCTTAAGAACATTCTTGAAATAAATATATCTATATAAAATAAATGCAAAATTACATGTTTTATTTACATATGTACATGTTTTATACTTCACTTCCACAACAATATTATATACAAGTTTATAAAGCCATTCCCTGCCAGAGATTTGGTTTGAGAAAAAAAAAATCCCATTTTGCAACCTTGTTTAGTTACTGTAAGAATTCTCTTGTAGAACAATTCAGCCTATAGCCTCTCTTTTCCCAAATAGTAATTCTGACTTTGAACTAACCTAACAAACTGTTGTGATCATCAAGTCATCATATACACCTCAATCTTTTCACAAAGTTACTGACACCTGCCAATGAAGTGCAGTATTTCAGATTAAGGCAATACTAGTCACTTGCTGGATACATCCAGAATGAAAAACATATGCAAAAACCACCCTCAGACATCAAAATCCATGGAAATTAATGTAAAGAATTCTAAGATTTTTAAATTAATAATACATTTGAATTACTACAAGCTTTCCCATGTTTAAAACTCACATTCATATTTAAAATTTTCCTTTTTATTTTAAAGCAGAAAGCTTGGGCTCTGTCACCCGAGTACTGACACTTTAAGAGCAGGGGAAAGAGAGGAAAGGTACCAGTTGCTCTCAGCTACATCATAAAAATCAAAATAAAATGAGAACCAGCAACACTGAACATGGCAGAGATTTAAAGCTGAAATGGAACAGCCTTTGTATGCTCCAAAAGAAATTTGTTTTGAGTAAGTTAACAGCCTTTGAAATATCAAATACTGAGCAGCACATTTTCATCATTTTCCCCTCTCTGCTATTCAAAGTGAATAGCTAAGGAAGAAGAGAAGAATGGAAAGGAACTCAAGCCTGACTGCTGTTCACACTTTAAGTTATATGTTATGTACACAGAGTTTTAATGTGAACTGACTTGGAACAGAGCTTGTGCGAAATTTTCTTACTAAACTCACATTTTTCATTCAACAAAATGCAGAATCACTTGGAAGGCATCCCATGTCCAGATGCCATTCCTAGTCAGTGATCTTCCCTCTCGCCCCAATCTCATGAGAGCCTAGTGATTAGGAAACTCAGCTGGGGTAGGTATCCAAGTCCCCAGCCTAGCTGTTTCACAGCAATGACAAGACCTAACCACCAAGTATCTCCCCTTTCAAGTGCTCCTGTTGGAGCTGTTATATCTTGTACTAGTAACAGGCAATGTACCACACAACAGGGAAAAAAGGTCATAGGCTTGGTCACTTCCCTGGGATTATAGAAGGCACCAAACACGACAAGTCATCTCTCTTAAGCCAGTATCCTGACCATGGACTCTTCTACAGTATTGTGCTCCCTCCATCCTACCCAGCTGCAAGAATTGGATACAAAAGGTCAGCATATTCAGAACAGTGAGGTGGAGACGTAAAGTTGCAGGTAGCAGTCTTGCTGGCTTTACAAGCTAGAGTCCAAAGTCAAAGGGAATTCAATAACACTTAAACCACTTCAGTGTCGTTGAAAAATCCCCATAAGTGCTTATCCTTATGTGTCTTTCTACACTTGAGAACTGTGCCTGAGTGCCTTATATAGGTTCTATAAACGAGAGGAAGAGAGAAGCACCTCACAGGCACTGTAGAGAAGACAGCGAGCAGATTCTCCAAGGCAACCTGTACAGTGTTTACTGACAATAAAGCATCACCACATGGCATTTTCTCAAAGTGGTAGGTGTCTGAGATTCTGAGAATGACATTCCTGGGAGTTCTTCCCATGTCTTCTCCTTTAAACAGTATTAGAAAACTCCATACATAAGATTTTATGCTAAAATACTGGTATAGCACATTCACTTCTCAAATTTTATGTCACAATCACAGGATTATTCTGCCTCTTAGATTAAGTATTTACTATGAAAAAGTAGCTAATGGCAGGATGAGATAATATGTCCCAAAGAAAATCTACCTCACTCAAAAGCCTCCTTAAATTTATTACTGACTGGAGGAGAGAGGAAAAAAAAAAACCAAACCACCACACCACCAAAAAAAACCCACAAACCAAAAAAACCCCCCAAAAAAACCAAACCACCAAACATATAAGCTGAAACTTAAGTTACCAGAACCAACAGCATGTGTCCCTATCTTCCTTAACAGACACATGATCTTTAGCTGTGACTGCACATTACTGTTCCACCAATGACAGATCTGGTTTAAGTTTGTATATCCTTTACTTTTGAGGTTTGGACTCCTATTGTGGGCTACTATTCTTCAACTGTGCTGACTCAAGTGTTTACCTAGCTGTATCCTTGGTAGGATTCTGTTAATATTATTAAAAACAAAAAAATCATACAAATAATTAAAAAAAAAACAAACAACAAAACCCAACCACACCAACTTTTGGTTTTGGTTTTTGTTGGGTTTTTTTTTTTTTTTTCAAGACACCCAAAACAGATTATCTTAACAGATCTTCTTTAAAGTACACAGTGCAAACACTTGAATTGTGCAACAGAGAGAAAGCAACTTCTGTTTTGTTTGGGGTTTTTTTGTTTGTTTGGGTTTTTTTTTGTTTTTAAAGTGGACTGTTAAGTGTGAATTGCAATATAACCTCCCAAAACCACAAGGTAAGCCAGGGTCAGGTGCTGCTCAGTTGTTTCCAGAAATTACTATGCAAATGCTGACTCTGGTTATGGTGAGAAGAGCGCTAAACCTGATGAATATACATGCAATGACACTGAAGATACAGAGAGAAGAGGCATAATATCATTGAAACCCATGATGATACTAAGGAAGATCTGGGGCAGAGAGTAAAAGTAGAGAACAAAGATGCAGCATGTTATCATGAAATTACAAGACAAATGTTCTTGTCTACTGGGACATTGCTTCTCAGTTGTTTGGTGATGGCTGCCTACTTCCTCAACAATTTTTGGGGAGGAAGAGAGCCTGAACAATGCTTACCAATCCTCCCACGTTGTTGCACAAACAAAAAAGAAATAGTGATCAGAGGGAGCTGGCTCCATCTCAAAGATATCTAAAAGGAAAGTTGGGGTGGACAGAACAACATCCCAGCGGGAAGGCTCATAACCACTTTGAATCAAAACAAAAAAAGATGCTGCACAGCACTACTCTTCTTACCAAATGATATAAGAGGGGAAAACGAAGACGACTGGTCCATCATAAGGTAAAAGACTTCCAGAACAGGGGAGGCAGGTCAGTGTCATGCCAAAAAACATACAAATGCTTTTGGTGGGAGATAAGTGACTACATCCTGACAGCAAATATACATGCAATCAGACACACTTGTGTGGCTTACCTCACACTATCAGGCATCAAATATGTCTAACCCCAGTAGTCACAAAGGGCAGGATAAGACTTGAAATGGGTACCCTAGACTGGAAATAGGTCACAGATAAGTATCTATGCAGTTTAGCAATGGATGAATTCCCTGGAAATCACTGAATAGAAATTGGATGTTTCTGAAAGATATTCAGTAGTTAGCCTACAGTTATTGGCTCTGAACTGGAATTACCAAGAGCGATTCAACAGCCTTTGTTGCAGAGGTAGTTGGATGAACAGTGGTCAAAATAGTCCATTCTTGCCTTAGAATCTACTACATGGTCCCTGTGGTCCTCCTCACCTCTGACCACATAAACAGTATCAGAGGAAAAATGCATTTCACATTGTAGGAACAAGCATAAATCCACTCAGGATATTGTGAGGCCCTATGAAAAAACAAGAATTGGGAAGCACATGTAATGCACTTGAGGAATGAGGAAGGATTTGGCACTACCTCACATTCAGAGGAGGTAAAAGATGGAGAAAGTGGGGGAGGGGAAGAAAACCAAAATCCCTCCTGTGATATGGCAAATCCTCAGATTACTAGACATGGGGGCAGGGAAGAGTTTAGGCAGCAAGCTGACAGAACAGCCCTTCCACCCCCTCAAAAGTCTAATTCTCCACGAGGATACTCAGCTTCAGTTTACATTTGTTATCAGGTCAGCTTTATATGCAGCCTAAACAATAAAATACATGCAGGAGAGGGGGAGGAGGGCAGACTGAATGCATTCTAATTTATCACGTAAAGCAGGGACAGACTAATTCATGTACTATTCCTACCCTCATTCACACAGGTAAGAAAGAGGAAAAAGGAGGAAAAACTCCTGAGAGGAAAAAAAAAAAAAAAAAAAAGCCTTTTTATTTTGCTAAAGGACCCCAGGGAAGGGCCCCTGATGCAGAGGCCCTGCTTTTACAAATGCTTCCCTTTCCTTACACGGTTCCTTTAATACGAGTAAAAATTCCAAATTCCTCATTTGTTTAGCCTGAAATCCCTTGCACATTTCCCACAAACTACTTCCTTTTCTCTCTTTTTAGCTGGACTCCCTCTCTTTTTAATGAAGAGAAGTTCAGAGAGTTTTTCCCATGAATAGATGGCGGGCACCTGGGAGTTATGAATTTTAAAGTGATCATTTTCTTTCAGCCCCGCCGGACAATGGGGATCTCCTTTTGACTCACTTTCACAGCTTTGAGAGGCTCTCAGATCAGCCACATTCCAATCAGACTGGAGTCAGATCAGAGCCAGGCTGGACTGCATCAAGGTCTCTTGCACAGAAAGACAAGGAGCAGATGGCCAACACTGAGCTCTCCTCCCCTTTTCAGAGTGCAATGGAAGGCAATGTGGGAAAGCGTTCCCCCAGCATTGCCTATTGATTTCTGAATAGGACCACCACATGCCACCAGCCTGTAGGTATGAACCTCTGTTAACAGATGGTGAGATCATTATGAGCAATTAATTCCTTTAATGTATCAGTGGGAACATGTTGGAAAGGGTGATGCAAGCACAGAGTGAATAGTGAACTTCTCATTCCTCGGGGAGAGCTGCAGCTACATCACTGAAGGATGGGAACAGTCTTTCAAGAGACTCTGTATGTACTGAGAACCAGAGTTAGCCATTTGGTCCACAGAAACAAGGCATGGTTTTTATTAACTAATCATCCCTCCCTCGTTGATATGTGATTAACAACAGATTTCTTTCTAGGTCATTTTTGGAGAGACAAACAATTCAAAACAATGGGAAAAAAAATCCCAAACTATCAACACGATAGGAACACAGGGATTTCGGTCCTAAAGATGATGAGGGAATATTGCTACCAAACTTTTGGTTACACGAAATTTAATTTAGACTGACTATAAATTAATAAGGAAACAGACTATTTTGAACACAACTATGTGTATACATAAATGAGAGGAATTCATAATAGCTCTTAGCACTGAAAATAGAAGCATACAAAATAAGCCCTTAGCAGACTTGTCAGAAAGTTACTACCAAAGGACCTTACACAGAAGTTATAGATGGTATTATTTAAATATACATATCATATTGAAATGCAGAGAAATCCACAGAAAAATACTGCATATTTACTGCTATTCATTGTGATCTGGGTAAATTAAAATTCACTGTGCTAATAACAACTGTACGAGTAGGACATTGCCGCATCATCTGCTTCATATGACAGGCTTTATTGTGTTGTGGGTTTTATTTTTTTTTTTCCTTTTAGAGACAGAAGGAGAAACTGAAAGTACAATATAGATGGCTAGTTAGCTCTTGGTCTTAAAGATGACAGCAGAATGTGAACAGGAAATACAGGGAACTATTCACTTATTCATATTTAAATGACACTTTTTGCTTGTAATTAAGACACTCAAGTCGTGTCTCTGTTCATGAAATTTACATAACTGTACAATAGCTTGCCTAAGTGAACAGCAAATGGTAGTTAACCTTGAAGTGTATTATCTTAATTGAATAAATCTGGCTATAGTTCAATAAATTTAAACAGAAAGATATCTTTAAACTACTAAAATAATTTTTAAAAACACATTTGCTTTTACATGTTAAGATGGTTCACTGTTTTTCTTCTAGATTTTTATTTCTGCTGTAACAGTGGTCCTTTAAAAAAAGGAAATCATTGCAGAACACCGAAGACATTGATACATGTTTGCTGTTTTCTCCTTATTGTTTGCAGTTTGAGTCAGTGTCACATTCTGGAAAGCCTTGATAAGAATATCAGAATATTGAATCAAAATGTATAACTTGCCTGTTTGAGATAGTCCCTTACCTACTTTCTCTGTCCTTATTGGACTTGTGTTTTTCCCCTCACCCACCATGTACCAGCTGAGTATCCCATCACACAGTGAGAAACCTAGGTGGGAGAATATAGATTTTTGCATAGGTTAAATAGGAAAGCCACATTCCACCACTCTCCCATTTAAATCAGATTTACATGGGGTGTAAATCCCCTCAGAATAGAGCCATTCACAAAGGGCTCAGAATGTTCCCCTCACAACACTGATTACATTAAATCAGTAACAATCATGTTTCTTGGATTATATAGTAACAGCAAGAGAAACTGTGCAGTATATTTATGTTTGTGTGAAATAAGTTAATGAGAAGCCACCTGTGCCTCATATCAGTTTACAAGAAAAAAACAGAGGAACACAGGTGTTTCAGCAATATAGCTATGTATTTTTATATGAATTTGCAAACACTAAAAATGAACATATTGTTACTGAATTCAGCCACATACACACTTCGAAGGACAATATTTTGGATTTTGTTTGGGCTGTCTTCCTCTTAAAAAAATACAAAAGGCTAGTTTCTTGGCCATCAGCAAGAGCTATAATTTGGGCTTTTCTCCCTCTCACAATGTTCACCATTGTACCTTATGCAACATAGATTGTACATGCTCAGTTCTAACCCACATTGCTGGCGAGAAGCATTCACACTGTGAATTACCATTTTTCCCAGCATCTAGCGCTACCCAAAAGACAGCACAATAATACACTAGAAGTGCCTTTGTCTGTTAAAACATTGTTCTTCATTACTACATGAAAAGCAAATTGTCTTTGTATAGAGGAAGAGTGGCACACAGTAGCTCTGTGAGTAGGGAGAAGGAATTTGTATCACTAGCTGACCACCTCATAGATACACAAGCCAGTTTCTTCCTAAGTAGCAGACACATTGATGTTTCGGATAAAATTTTGGCCGTACCTTTTTTAATTATTAGTTGTATTAGAATAACTCTAAGGGGATCATTTGGTTTTGTCCTTAAGGAGAACATTCAAGCTTTCCCATAAATGGTTTTTGGGGTTTTTTTTTTTGCCTGGGATTTGGAGGGGAAGGGAGTACATTAACAAAAAGTGCTTAATCTCTTGACTTGATGCATCACATCTAAAATGAAAGCAGATCAGAAAACCTCATCCTTTCATTGGGATCAATTCAGAAAGCACATCATCAAATGATGAATTATGCAAATTCAAGAACATCATTTATTTTTGCAATACAGTTGAACAACTGTACTCTAAACTGATGTATTCTAATGAGGATTTTGCAAAATGTATTACTATGGTCTTGAAATCAGGCAAGTTATGGGACAAATATCCTTCAAAGGCTATTCTCAATTCCCCTATGTTTTCTTTTTCCTTTAAAAGAAAAATTAGTACGTACAAAAAAAGATTCTGGTCAACAAATCTAAAAACAAATACTTAAAGGTCTAGAGAAGGATGCAGCCTAACACAACAGTTCCAGATGTTGGTGGATTGAGAGAGGAATGCGCATCAGAAAGTGGCCAGGTTCGCATGGTGTCCCTAAACAGCATTGCTTTCTGCTGCCATCAGACACAGAACACTGGATTCAACAGACCATTGATAAGACCCAAGGACATTTCCTACATTCTTATGTTCTCCATAGGAAGAAGTTTCTTCCTTTTGGGAACAATCTACAAACCACATAGGTCGTTCCTGGTCCACATAGGACCTCTGAAATCTCATGTCATCTACTACTTGGGAACTTAAAATGTGCAATTGACTCTTTACTCTGGCCTCCTGGTCACAGTACTCCAGCACTTCCACCTACACCTGCTCTGCAGAGCATCCTTCCACAGTTCAGAGTCAGTGATTAAAAGAAGGGGCTGAGGCCCAAACCACCTTGGCTCATCTCCTCTCCATCAAGGGACCCCAAATTCCACAATCTTTGTATGGGATAAAGAAACTTGGCCAGCAATTCAACAATTACTCATTCTAGAATAAGAATCTACTGGCTTCCTTTCTCTCTCTCTCCCCAAAAATGCAGGTAATAATATCTACTCATTTTGCTCCTGACAAAGATTATAATTGCAGTTTGCAACCAAGACAGCTGAAATCATTAGTCCTCCCCTAGCAAACTGAAGTGACTCTGCCTGTCTTGGCACAGCCAAATGTATTTAGTCTAGATAAATCATATTTTAGAGGCTTATGAATTCTAGTTAATTGAGCAATTCTACACACTCATTGGGCTGGTTTGCCAGCACAAACAGAACAGTACTTCATAACACTCAAGCAGAGGCTGAGTAGGAGAACCCCACTGAGCACGTGCCCACAGAACCTGCATTGCTCTACCTTTCAGGATGGATTTGGATCTGGTTTTTAGGGTTCGAGATTTTTTTTTTTCCAGCTGTTGGTGGCTTACAGTTCAGTACTTACCTATATGGACAGCTTTCCAAAATTAACACGTATATAAGAGCTCCCCATAAAGTCACAACAACACATGCTGAACTTCAGGCCACTCTTAAGGTAGGAAGTTCTTGCCCATACATTTCTCATACTAAAAGTAATTGGACCACTTACAAGTCTTATTTATTTCTAGGGAAGCAAAAAAGTATATCTTGGATCTCTTAAAAATAAATATTTAATATATATTAATAATTTCCAAAGGGTTTTAATTACCTTCCTTAATAGACAGTTTCTGTTCTCTATTAATATGTAGGCTCTTTTTAATTATCATGTCTGTAATAGCACTTTTCCATTACATGGGCACAGACATGACATACAATTAGAAATATGAATTAGTTTCATTTAAGGGAAGTGAATCAGTTTGAATCTGAAAGCAGAGAACATTCTGGCGGTGGCAGTTTTGCAGATGGGGAGACACTTCAGCAAGCTCCAGCACTTGGTTCTGGAGACAAACCACCTCCATTGCCAAGAGCTAAGCTCTGGTCAGGGCACAATGCTATGCCACAGCACCAAAAACTGATACAGAACCAATAGGCCTGCTCACAATTTAACTCCTTTTAGAAGTGCTGGACACTATCTGGCACAACAGAGGAAACGCAAACTGAGTTTTGCTGCAATCACACCAGTCCCAATCTGCTGTTTGATTAGAGTAACTGACACTGATTACACACAGGTCCTTCCAGGAGAATACTGCATTACTGCTTCCACCAATAATTTTAAATGGAAAATAAATAGGAGAGTGAAGTCATGCTTCAAGTTTATATTACTTTTTAAAAAAAAAAAAAAAAAACGTTTGCAAGATTGGATTGCTAGTCTAACCAGAACATACCAAACTATACTGTTCAACTTGAACAGTCACATATAAATCAAGTCATAACAGCATTCAGCACCAAAATCTTTGGCAACAGATTGATCTGTTGCTTGCATACCACACACATTAAGTACTTGCAAACACTCTTAAGTTTTTGTTCATTTTTAACAGCACACAAATATCTTGTCTATAGACACTAGCGACAGCCAGTTCTCAGCAGTTTCATTTGACTGGAATCAGTCTGTAGAAGACGAGGAGGCAAAGAAATAGTAGGTATGAGCACAAATCAAATTCCTCAAGCTCTGAACATAATATGGGTGTTTGTAGCTTAATCTCTTCTCCAGGATCAGCTGAAACACACCAATCAAACTATAGGAAAGATGAAACTAAGATCTGGGACATTCAGTGTTCAGGAATATTTGCACAGGTATTCTCGGTATGACCATTTCAGAGTTCAGAGTTGGACTGCTGACACAGAATTTTTGTTTAATCTTATCTGTCATAAATACGGAGGTCAAAGTGGAAGAGCAGCCCTTTATATCAGGGCTACACAGCTAAGATTCACTTAGGAAAACCTTAGTAAATTCTCTCTGCTTACATATTGACTAAAAAGCACTACCAATGCTAAAAGGGCATACATGCAAGCTCTGAAAACTTAAGCATTGAATTACTGTTCAAGAGGCGCAGAGAGTACACAACAGGCATATGTGCAAGAGCAAAAACCTCCAAATAATGAAGTTCAAAAAAAAAAAAAAAAACCAAAACACACACGCAAAAGCCAAACCATCCATATCTAAGTGAGATTAAGAGGTGGGGCTTCTGGGGAGAAAGGAAGCTTTGTTTGTTTGTTTTTTTTTAATTCTGAAAGTTTGCTTGGTCAGGACACTGGCAAGCCTAACCCCTTACATTAGCTTCTATTACCAGCATTAATATCTATGGACACAAACGTGCTTGACTTCTCCCTAGTCAAAAGTGCAAAATGCTTCCACACAAGAACACAGGTAATTTGTAAGCTTCCCTATGTCTCACCACGTTCCAGTCTCCAGACAGATATGTTTTCTGGGTTCAGATTCTCTTTGCCCCATAACAATTCCCAAGGAAACAGGGCTTCAGGACTCCAACACTGGACCAGTCTTACCCAAGTGATAAAATTCCAACCTTTCTATCAGTAAGGTGGATTCACAGCCTGGTTAGCAACTCATTTTGCAAAACCAGTTTAGTCACGTCCTTCAGCACATGTATTGACCTGTAAGCATATTTTTAAGCCAAGGGTCTTGATAGCTATCCACTCAATCCCAGCAATTTTTTTTAACCATGCACTAGTCATTTAACTGGCTATTTCCAACTCCCAGAAAGCATTCCTGCAAAGCAGCTGGGGTTTTCTCATGCTACCGGAATAGGTCCTTCAACACAGAAATAACAACTCTCAGGTAGACAGGGAAAAAAGGAAACCAAAAGCCAAATCACAACATGTTGCAACCTGCCACCATGGCCTCAAACAGAGTAGCAGTAGCAATTCCAAAATATTTTTTTTTCTCTCCAAGCCTGTCTTGCCTGGATGGCAAACAGCATGCAAACTTTGTCTTACCTTTCTCACTGAAGCAGCACCCTGCAAGCAGCACACCTGAACATGCTTTCTTCATTACTTGCTTTCAGGGCACCTAAAGATCTTTGTTTAATTTTTATCATGCATCACTGTGCATATATATTGTGGAGCTCTTATTCTCCAGTCTCTTTGATGCTGCCTCTCTGTGACTTTGTGTTTGAAGGTACCAATTCTTTCAACTGGAAAGCTACCCTATTTGTGAAAATTCAAAAATATACAAGCACATTTCTCAAAGAGACCCATTAAGATTCCTGTTAGACCCAATGAGAGCATTACTGATGAAAATGTATTTGAAGTTTAAGCTGACTTCAGGGACCTCAAAAAAAAAAAAAGCCAAGACAGAAAGCATGCATCTGCACGTCTTTCTAGTCTGCTGTTGCCATTGCTGATACTGAGTCATGTTAGAAACACAGATAGCTACAATAGCTATGCTATGCTGGCAAAGTGCCCTGTGAGCTCACTGCCCAGGTTTCATCAGGGCATTATCTATCATCCTCTGAAAGACAATAAAAATTTGGAGTTGCTTAGTAGCATCTTCCCTGACTTGCATGAAAAGATGCCAAGCAACTACTGATGATAAAAGGTATACTCTTACGGAAGTTAAATCATAGCAGAAGTTTAAAACCAGGCTCTAATTACCTGAGCCTGTTGCAATTTTTGTTGTTTGGTAAGTCCTGGAGAAATCATAGCCTCACTTAAACCAACAGATGTTTTAATAGCAACTTCAGAGTCCAAAATTTCACCCTTAAGATACGGCTAGGTTTTTAAAGAAAGCTACAGAATACGGTTCCCAAGACCACAGGGCATTTAAAGTCACAGATGTATAACTAACAAGTCCTTGGAACAGAGTCTGCCCACTGTCACACTACTTTTATGCCTCAAGCCCAATACAGGTGCAGTACAAAAGGTATAAACCATATTATTATGTGAGGATTAACCTAATAGCTTTAATATTAATAGGAGTTTGACCCTGCTGGAAAGCAATGGGTTTGATGAAAGTAGTCTTCATCAGAGCTCTTCAATAATGTGTTGGTCATCTGCCAACTGTTCTTCAGAAGGAAGTCAGTCTCATCCAATTCTATTTCAGCAAAGGTACGGATAGTTAAAATAAAGAAGGGAGATTTTGTCTGACCTCTTCCAGTTGTCAGCACTCATGCACCTTGTTTCCTACTATAGCAAAAGAAAATATTGCAGAGAAACATCTCTCTGCAAATGCCTATTACACATTCCCATAGTTTCAACCCAGCCTGCATTGAATCAGCCTGCCAAGAACCCCACAAGACAGTCTTGCTTTGTCACGTGGATAAGGTTCAAAATAAGGAAGCAAGAAAGTTAGGTGCAAGCCTGGAAAAATGCTTCTTGACTGAGTGAGGAGGCACGTGAATCTGAACTGCTGACACAATAGTCTGGTCCTCTACAGAGTAAGATTTTCACAGCATGGATGAGGATTCAAGACTCTGCTGGTTGGGTTTTTTTTTTTCCCCTCCCCCCGCCCCCCTCTGTATGGCACCCTTAAATTTCTAAGCACCCACCCTCTCTGTAGGTATGCTGGTAGTCCCGATTTCTAAATTCAGTGCAGACTGTCAAAAAAGACATGCCATATGCTCTGTAAGGGTCACAAAATTCTCTGCCTCTGAAATAAAATTTTCCAACTGAAAGTGTCAGATAGCAAAGGATTCTTTATCTTCATTGGCCACGTGACTACCTTTTGCACATCTGAATTTGTCTAGTGTCAGCTGTTAGCTACTTGCTTGTTATGTTTCACACCGTAATTCCATAATCCATTTAATCTGTCATTGCTCAGTGCTGCTGATTAAAGGGGCCAGTCCCATCTTCCTCCTCCATATTATAGCCATTCATTCCCACTATCTCCACTGCATCAGTACTATTGTTTGTGTGAGGAACCAAACCAAAGAACGGAGTAAGCTGAAAACCAAATATTTTTTTTTGGTTTCTGCAGGTTAGGAAATTCATCTGGCAACAAGCTATCTCAGTTTCACCCAGGAAGCACAAAAAACAGAGCTGGCACAAGGGAGAGGCAGAAATAAGCAACTAGATGACAGTGGGAATGCCCTTTTCAGCAGTCACATTAAATTATGCCAGATAAAACAGATCAAGGAACTACAGTACTAATCTGCTAAATTAATCAGTGTAACACCTCACTTAGGGAAGGATGTAGAGGATTCTCTGTTAATAGAAGACTAAATCAAGACTAGGTCTCCAAAACCATATGCTTAGCTTCTTCCAAAGATACAAGCTAACTGAAGAAACACCTGGGTAAAACACTATAGTTTCCATTATACTGCAGTGATAGGATTCTAATGATCTCTTCTGGCTTTAAAATCTATGCAATTTATGTGAGAATAGCCTTACCCTTCTTCAAATACACTAGAATATTAGAAATTTATCAACCTTCTAACAAATGATTTACATTTCTTAAGAAAGAATTTGCACCTTTTATCCATTGGTTTAACCCCTGCCATGAATACCTTGAGCACAGTTGTTAGCCCTCTGCATTTACTGGCAGCCAATCCTCTTCCTTCCGCAGTGGGGGGCGCGGGGTGGAAGGAAAAAAGGGTACCTACAATTATAGCGTTGTTCTTAACTGCTCCCAGTGCATACAATGTCCTAACTGAAGCCACAAGTCCATTTTTCCCCACTTTAGAACATGATGAACTTTTCATTAAATCAAAAAACTCCCTCGATACATGATCGATGGGGTCTGCAAAAACATTGATAAGACTTCCATGCTTGTGCACCCAGTCTGATGGTAAAAGCAGGTGTGTGGACTACTTTATTCCAATAGCACAGATCTTCAGTCAAAAAAGGTGCCTAAATGTCTTTGGAATCTAAGGTTTTCTATACTGAACTTCACACTTCTTCCTGTACTGTTTTACTAATATTCTAAAATATACTATTATGAAAAGCTGGTTAAAAGGACAAGATTTACAGACATCTTGCCGCTGAGGAGGAAAAAAAAATAATAAAATCAAGAACAATGAAGAGATGTTCTACAGGTTTTCACTGCCTCCAGCTGGCCTTGAAGCCAATGCTTTTGCAGGCATAGGGTGCCAGGGTATCTGCCATTATTTTGCTCACTTTGCCACCAAGTGAGATTCTCACAGTTGAGCCCACAGAGAAAGAATCACGGAGTGTGCTTCCAGCTCATGGGCTCAGCACTGAGGAATATGCAACAAGGTGCAGTGCTGTTGATCTCATCTCCTAAGCACATGGCTGGATGATCAAACAGATCTTTGATCCAGCTGCTTTTGGCACTTCAAGTTTGAAAGCAGGATAAAGGCTGCAGAGCTACTCCCACAGCTCAAGACCCATTCTCTAGTAGTGTTTCAGAACTCCTGTGACTTCTGCTCTGGTGCAGCCTCCCAGTTTGACATCCCTTGGCAGCCACAGTCCCTCTCTCAACAGGTGGCTTGAAGTGCCACTGAGGAACTGGCACAATGGTGACATTAAGAGTGGCCTGTTCTTAGCTGGGCTAACTAGCCTGAGCACAACATGGTATTAATGCAGCTCTATTTCTTGCAATGCACAAGCTCTTTTTTCTGAAGTTAGCTCAGACCTTTGCACAACACCACATAATCCTGCGGTGACATACAACAAAAATTCAGGGAAAACAGATTTTTAGCACTCTCTCTCATACACACACCCCCTTTCAGCAGGTAGACCACAGGCACTGTTGCTACACAAGAAGATTCAGGTTCCTAAATTCCAAAGAATTCACAGCCAATGTTTAGCACACATCATCACAAGCCTTGGTTCTTAATGTCTCATTTCAAAGGTCTTAAATGTTAAATTCTGCTATAAATTATCCCCTCTGGCAAACTTTGAACATCAGCAGACTCCTCAAAAGCATCTAGTTAGGTTATGGGCAGAGCAGAAAGGTTCATTCAAACCACAGAGGCCTATATGAAAAGGAGAATTTAAAAAAAAAAAAAAAAAGAAAAAAACACCCACAACACCAAAAACTAACCGACCAAACCCTTTCATTGATTGGGTTTGCCACCCGTGCATAAATCCTAAGGAGTGCAGCAGGAATACCTAGTAGTTCCTCACAAAACATATTCAGGATTGTAGTTCCTCACAAAACATATTCAGGATTGTAGTTCCAATTTGAAAGTTCATGATGCCAATGCCATTTGGAGGCTGTGTTTTTCAGCTCATTTATTTTTAGACGCTGCAACCATTAATTTGACGCTCTCCTCTAAAAACCCCTAAAGAATCTGACTGGGAGAAGATATCTGCTGCTTTATTATGCATCCTAAGAAACACGTGGGCTGGTCCCATGAGGCATGAGGAAATATGCAAAAACAACATGGAGTTTCTTCCCCATTGTGCAACTTCCCACTAGAACTCAGCCCTCCAACCAACTATCTTCTCTTTCGCACATACAAACACCTTCCAAGCTCTCTGAGAAATGCAAGTCCAATCTTTGAATTTCCAAAAAGTCAGTAAGAGCAGACCTGGTATTTCCCTTCTTGGCTCTGCAAAGTAAAATAGCTAATCCTGAGGATTTCAACGTTTCTAACAAAAGTGGAACTCCCACTTTCCACAGCCACAGAGTTCTACCACCCCTCTCCCCATGATGGCGAATCAGGACTCCAGTGAACAGTATCACAGCCAGAAGACCATTGGGTCATTTCTCGTCTTGAATGTCCTCTTCTTTTCCAGATCCTGCTTTCTCAAGTTGTAATACCATCAAGAAGTACGCTTTTTTTTTTTTTTGTTTGGGTGTTTTGGTGTTTGGTTGTGGGGTTTTGTTTGTTTGTTTGTTTTGGGGTTTTGGTTTGGTTTGGTTTTTTGGTTTTGGTTTGTTTGGGTTTTTTTTTTTAAATGGAGAAACAAGCCCTAGAGAAATACCAACAGTTTTGGCAGTTGTTGTAAAGGCAGTTGTTGCTGTAAGTACATTTTGGAGTACACAGACTTCATTTTATGACCACTCATGAATTAGAGGCCTATGAAACTAAATGTTACATTCTCATTTCTCAAACTAACTCATCTGAGGCTGGTGGAACAAAACAGTAAGGTATGCGAATATCTCATATATAAGCATATACATATTAAAATACATGTGTATATAAGTCTGTGCATTACATGATTAATTCTAGGGGTCTAAGTCTTCTCCAGTTATGAAAGTGTAAGACAGTTTAACAGGTCTCCCTGACATTACAGTCACATATTACTTCAAAACATTGAATACAACACATTGCTTTGAATCAGGACAGTTGACTGAAGATACACAAATAGCAAACACACCAAAACATATTCAAGTCTTGCAGTACTCACACACTATTATATGTACAAAGGAAAGATCGTAGACTGGCTTTTCTGTAGAGAAAAAGGAGCTTCAAAAGCTGCGCTTGGCAAAATCAGCCTTGTGGACTGCATTTGCAGGGCTTCTCATATTTGTTGATGTTTGATCAGTGTGCATTTTATATTTAAGCTCCGATAGTCTGGATGGATAATTTGTTTTCAAACCACTGAGCTGAGTTAAATTCTGCTCTAATTATGCTCCTCCCCCAAGGAATCAATGCAGTACTTTAAAATTAATCTTTTATCATGTCTGATTAATCGTAAGGCAAATCCTACTATTTACAAAAGATCAAGCAGAACTCAAAGTTCTGTTTGAGACTGTAGCAAGTGCTTGTTCTTTCCAAGAGCATCCCAGCAAACAGGGCAGATGGAGAGCACAAGAGCTCTTGCACATCAACTGGGGCATACATCCTTCCGATGCAAGTTACTTAAACTCAGTAAACTTAATTTTAGGATCAGAATTTACATACATTGTGCCTATTTGTAGATTACAATGTTGCTCTGCTCATACAGGGCAGTTTTCTCTGCAGTATATCCCTACTAGTTCTGAGTGTACAGAGGCTTCTAAATCTTAATACCTTGCATAATTTTTTTAAACATTTAAGAAAAAACTCTCTAAGTATTAGACAAAATGCAGAGACTTTACCTCAAAAGACTAATTTGATTAGGCATGCTACACAGAGGATACTATGCAATCTATTTGCTGTATCTCTAACTCATAGCTGCAAGTGTATGATCCCCTCCCAACACAAAGGCAAAGATTTGGAAACTAAAAATAGAAGCCCGCTCTAGAAGAAAAGGTTATATATACAGGGGTTTTTTTCCACCTTGATTCTGGGTTTTATCCAAAAGAGAAAGATCAGTCCCTCATTTCTTATTTATTACAATCCTGCAGGAACAAGATCCCCTGTGGCACGTGGGTATACTCTCCAAGCACAAAGAGGAAATAGTCCAGAGAATTTCATTCACCTCCCCATATCTTTAGCTGTCTAAAAGTCAGGCATCTAATCTAAACTAGACATCTAGGCTGCCTCAACAGAGAAAGAAGCATCTCCAGACAGTGATTCATCTCACCCTAAAAATATTTCAGTTAGGGGGAGGGGGACATGCACAGGTACCTGGAAAGTATGATCACTCTCCCCTGACCAGGAAAGGGGCTTTCCTGATGAGCATTCACAAACTTTTAACCAGCTGAAGTCACAGAATTGCCACATCTCCAGGTGGCTCTATATCACAGCACAAGATGTTTACATCCAAGCAAGCTTAAAACTAGGTAGCTGAGGGGCTGACAACAGCAGCCCTATGGCAACAGAACACCATGCACAGGCACTATAAAACCAGCCCTAAGAGCTCATACTGTCAGTCCATGTGGTGCTCTACCAATAGCTGGATTGCTTCTTCTTTCTAAGCTAGTTTAGGACTGTTGCCTAGGCCACCATCATCATTGCCACATCTAATACAGAGGTTACAAAACCTTGTTCACAGAGCTTTATAAAGCAGCAGAGCTCTGTGGTTATTCAATTATTAGGCTTTCCCTCTGCAGAAGAGCATGAATACAATGGACCACTGCTGACTGATAAACAAGCTTCTCATCTGCCATTTGTTGGCTGGTCTTCAGGGGCATTAAGAACGTGCAACTGCCAGAGCAGCACTCTCGGGCATCCTCCGACCATCCAGTTGCAAACGGACCTCCTGTTTAAGGTGCGCTCTTCTGGTAGGTTCCTTTTCCACACCCCATTCAGTAACCTGTAGCCTGATCTGATCAGTTTTCCTCCAATGAACTCATTTCATATAAAGAACAGGAATTTAATTTCCTATCACAGAGAGCAATTATGGGAACATTTTTGCTAAATGGGTAAGCAAATACTTCTTTGTAGGAGACAAAAGAGGTATTATCACCAAAGATCACCTTCCCATCCTGAAACCCTATTACTAAAACTGCTGCTAAGATCTGTAATTAGCAAATGCCTGTATCTGCTGAGGGACTGGTTGCACAAACTGTCACAAATACAGACAGCAAACAGGAGTGTTCTTAAGGATGTTTAAATAAATCCGTGAGCATTGGGTAAACTTGACCTCTCAGAAGAAAAGCAATGGAAAATAAAACTTTACACCACAGGTCACAGTTCAAAATTGGCACAGCTCAGTAGCAACTGGAAGGCATTGCCAAAGTGAAGCTTTCATTTTCACCTACAGAAGCATGCTGATTCCACAGTGTAGAATTAGTCTTTTACAACAGCATCTGATAGCTGCTTGATAGTTCAGCCTCTTAAAAACAATCTAAACACCAAGAATCTCCATCATCTAAGAGGACTTGATGCAACAAAGACTCTGACATTCCCCAAGGAGGGAGACAGTGGGGCTGAGATAGATTAGTGGTGAAAAATGGAACTTTCAGCAGCTTGTGCTGCTGCTATTGCTGAAAACTTTGTCTTTCAGCTCTATGAAGGAGACATGTTTCACAAGCACAGTGTTCAGATTTAACAAAATATGGAAAAAGAAACAACAAAAAAGAAATTTTAAACGTGTAGATAATGTTTCCAAGGCATCCTTGAAGATCAAAGGCAGAAATCGGCTGGACCAGTTGTGCAGCACACTTGGTACAGGCTTCAAAGCTCAGAAAGCCAGAAGTTGCACAACTGGAAGTTAAATTTTATTTATTCAGCAGCATTGGACTGGGAGGGGCACAGCAGCTTCTTAGTATTTCACAATGGGGACTCTTTTTTACTCATCCTGCCTAATTATATACTGACACTGGAAAATTACATTACGAGAGCAGTAACTTCTCTAAATAATTGTCACTGAAAGACATTCTGCAATGCTTTGTGATGTCTTCCAAAGCAGGCTATTCAAAGACTGGAAACAGAGTTTCATGTCAGAACAATTGGTTCATATACAATTGTCTGAGGCATTTTTTCTTCAGCTTCGTGTTATAAAAGCAGCTGAAACACCTGTTGGCCTAAGACATCTCAGGTGTGTTTCATTTATCTTTTTGGATCAGCCACTGGAAACCTGGCCCCAACACTAAAACTGAGATTATGAAAACTGGACAGAGTTAAGAGTGTTTGTGCTTGGCTTGGTTGGAGTTAACAGAATGTTTTCTTTGTCTAAGAAACTAGATGAAAGTTGCATTTAAGGTCTCAAACACTTGGGTCTTATCTTGCAGTTTAACCCTTGAACAGAACTAATGCAGACTCAGTACACTGCCGGGAACATCAGGGACTGGGCTTCAAGAGCTGGCCACATGATTCTCATGATTCACTGGTCGGATAGGAGAAGAGCAGGAGGTCAGGTGGGTTCAAGCATCTGAGAAAATATGGGATTGAGGAACGGACACAGGTAGCTGCTGAGTCTATTAAAGTCCCAAAGTCTATTAGCAATACAGCAATTAAATGAATTAACTACGAAGTTTCAAGCTTTACACGTTAAAGAGACTCTGACATAGCCAAATTTTCAAGGTTATCCATCATTAGATATTCTGATCTCTACTATGAATGGAGGAATGAACACAGAGCGAGGACCTTAAAATCTCACCTGTATGTCTGTATACTCTGATTTTTCAAGATCAGCCCTTAATCTTGGAAAGCATCAGGCAAGAATTTAAAGAATAGAAGAGCCAACCACTCTCAATCTACCAAATCAATGAAAGAGGCCTTCCACAGAATTAGATCTAATAGGCCTTGCCAGGCCTGGTTCTAGTTACACAGTCACTTGCTCTAACATTTCTGTGGTAGCAAACAGTAGATTATCTAGACATGCACTAGTATATATAGCAACTACTCTGTCAAGGCTGCTTTGAAATGCGCTTTCAAAGGAAAGGAGAAGTAAAAATCCTGCACGCACTTTTGCTTGAAGTACTATCCGAGATGTTATTCCAGATTTGAAGGTGAAAAAAAGTGTATCTGAAAAGTTTTGTGGATAAAACATAAGCATAGCCATTTAAAAGCAAATAAACAAGCAGCTGCCTTTTTTTCTAGTGCTCATAATCTATTCAGTTATAGACTCCTCCAAAACAATACTGCACAAGTGAACACTGTTAACCTTGCTGACAGAGACAGCATGATTTATTTGTGTCTATATATAAATAAAGTTTGTATATAGGCATGCTCACACACACACTCTTTTAATAAGCCTCGACTTCTTTTAGAGTAAGATTTCCAGGTCCTAATTATTGCCTCAAATGTTAAAATAAGCAAGCATATAATGTTCTTACTCAAGTTGATATTCTCATTTTTCCCCTCATGAAATCATCCTTTAAATAAAACCTTTTCATCACATTCTCCACAGCACACCTGTTCAATTCTCCTTGGTCCCCAAGACATACAATGATGCTCCAGCAATACTCTGGGGATGATGTGACAATATATTGGCATAGGTCCTTGAAAGAGAAAACAAAGTGAGGTAAGTATGCTTTCTGTTTACTTGAATGGGAAGATTAGCTCTGTACTAGATCTTCTGGCTGTGCTGACTAATTGTGGTTTGCTCATCTGTGCAGATTTGCTAAGAAAGTTCCTAGCATGCACTGTATATTGGAACTGCATAACACCAAAATCAACTGAGATTATTCCAGTATGTTGTTTGATCCCATATGATCTCACACAGACTAAACTCCTAGTGATTTCAAATGGAAGTTTACCTCAATTGCACATTTCTGGCCAATGCTTGTGCTCAAGCACAATTGTAAAACATAGTAGAAATGAAGTTGCAAAGGACACAGGCTAAAGAGGAAAATAATTCTATCAACCTTTATTTGGTAACTTTTTTTTTGCAAAAGATAAAAGTGGTTCCACAGATAAGAGTGAGAAAGAACAATCAAACCTGCAGATCAAAATATTTTACTTACCCACCCCTTTTTGAAGATAGCTTACTGATAGTCATTTCAGTCATTGCCTTCTCCTTGTAATATTCCCTGGTTTAATTACTGACAATAGAAAACTTCTGAGTACCCTGCACTAGGGGAATCACACCAAAATGCAGCTGCTTTATGGTCAGTTTTCCATTTCTATCATCTCTCTGAGCATCTGTGCACAATGTTTGTGATTACAAGTTGTAGCATTCATTCCCCAGCAGAAGAAACAATGCCAGAAATTCTGCTGTGTGTTTTGCTTGGCAAAAAAAAAATAGAAGTCCCTCTGGAAAAAGAAGAGGGAAGGAGAATGGAAAGAAAAGAAGGTACCCAAGGCTGTTACATTTTTTTGTCCTTGTTCAGAACAAATTTCAAGTGCTACCAGGTGAGAAAAAATTCTATATAGTCCTAACTTTAAGACAGAACAATAGAAGAATTTAACTGTGGCCATATACTGTGTTATGGCACAACTATAACAAGCTGACAGACAACATTTCTGGTTAATTTTATTTTTTTTCCCCAATCTTCAAAATACTTGAACATTGGAGTAGAAATTAAAGAACATATGTTTTTCTATCAGACTTATAGTTTTGGAAAGATCTGAGGATTCATTTTAAATTTTTGTCAGAGAATTTCAAGCAAAGAAAACATTTTTGGACCACAGTGCCTAGCAATGAAACTACCTAGCAACAGATAATGGAAAAAATATCATCTTTTTTAAATGAAAGTAAGAGTGATGATGTAACAGTTACTTATGCTACTTTTCATATTAAAGATCTTCCTGTAAAAACAGTCTGTAATTTCTTTTATTTTGTTAGAGTCCAAATTTTCAGAAGATTTTGTGGAAAGAAAATTTTTAGAGATGGTATACTGTCATTTGTGAGTTTACAAGTACCTTCTAACTGCCTTCCTGAAGCCAATCACATTCCTTCAATTTAAAAATGCAGTAAGATCCCTATGGTGACAGGTGTAGCATACAGCGATAGAGCCGATCCTTCCTTTATTTAATACGAAAGAATTTCCAATAGAAATTAAAGCTCCCTGTGTATAGCTCTCTGATGAAATACCCCACCAATGAACATACTTCTTCCAGCCAGCAACAATTTTAGATTACCTTATAGTGTATTATCTATCTTAAAGGCTTTTTGTTTGCTTGTTTTTATGCAGCCATTCAAGCACATGGCATCAATGGGACAACATATTTCAAACCTGCACACCTTGGATAACCTAGTCTGTCCTCATAGGATCTTTACAGTAAAAAGTTAATCTGTTAAAAACTCTGTTCAATGGAGTCCACCTCTGCTGCTGTAGAAGGAGAGTAAAGCCACCCGGGAGTGTCAGGCCAGCATGGCCAGGCAGCAATCCCATGCGTATGAGGGTGCATAGGGAACCATGGTTGCCCTGAGTTGTACTTGGATTCAAAGGAGCATTCACACAGGTTCAAAACAGGGCAACTGAAATGTCAGCGTAAAGACACAATTGACTTCTGGCCTCCCCACAGGAAAAGCCTGGCCAGCATAAAGAGTCAGAGGACTCTGTGTTTAGTCTTTTTAATTAGCTGTTTTTCCTCGGTACCCTTTTAATTATTTTTACATGGCACCCGCTAGGGAGGCTGCATGGAATTCATTTTTCTTTAGGGAAGAGAGATCTTGGGGCCCCTGGCAGCATCCCTCTAGTTTGCTTTCTCTGAGACTGGTCTCTTTACTGGTAGAATCAGGCAGGACCATGGGAGTTAATAAGCAGTTGGCCAGATGGTGCCTGTCCAAAGGTGTTGGCTTTGTAGACAACTGGAACTTCTCTTTGGGAATAAATCAGTGATACAGGAGACCCAGGCTGCATTTCAATCAAGCACAAGCAGACAGACTATTAGCAGAGATAATTACCTTTGCTCCCCCCCGGCCCTTCTTTCTCCTTTCCCCCTGCCCTCTGCCGGCATCTTCCCCAAAACCAGTAGACGCAGACCCGGGGAATGAGAAACAAAGGATCCCCAGGGCTAAAAAGAACATTCTTCCAAACACTACAAGCAGAAAGCTAAGTGTTATTTATTCAGATGCTATCAGCACTTACACCCCCACTGCTGAGTTAATACCTATGTAATAACAAAATGGCATGCAACAATAAAAGCTTTTGATATCGTAACTTAAAGACAATTTAAAGGCATATGCTATTGGTCTTGTGTTAACGAGGCCACTCTTGTGGCCTTGTGACCATTATCATAAGACACTTGAAGTGCTGATGATGCAGCCTTGGACCATAGCAGCAACGACGTTACTACTGTCTCAACTAACTTCATGTTCCAATACGGAAAATGTTTCGGTGCAGCTCAGGCCCGAAGGAGGGATCTACTGACACATCCAAACATACAATGTCACTGAGTCTAATTTAACAACAGAAAAACATCTATGTGGCTACAAAAGAACATTTCTGCCAACAGAGTATGAAGTAAATAGGATAAGACTGCAGATTTTTTCCTCAGAGAAAAAAAAGACAGTTAAGATAGTAACTAGGAGTCTGAGTTTGTTTTCCTTTTTGACCCCAGATGTCACACTACCACAAACCAGTCACTTCTTCTATAGCCCCTGCTCTACCTCTCTAAAAAGGTATAATGCAGGTTATCTTAGTGTGGTGTCTTTGGGCTACAGACCTTAAGGATCCTCAGGAGTAACAATAATTGGAGTTACCAAGAAACTCAACACTAGTGTGTTGATACAGAGTCAAAATAAGGACTTGCATGAACTTTTTTTACCCATTCCTTGAAACAATCTGGAACCATTTTGGTATTCCAGAAAGTTCCCTCTGCCTGTAAGCAACATGCCTTCTTTCAGAAAGCTCCCTTTTTAGGTATCACTCAGATCTCTTCCAGCTATCCCACTGATACCACTCCACAAAAGGTGTTTTGCACTTGAAGAGATGATGGGTGAGTTCCCTCAGAGCTGCAGCCATCAGTACATAAGCCCCTTCCCTCCATCCCATAGCACAACCACGTAAGCCTGCTATACTTTTATTGTCGTTAAGAAAATAGATCAATTAAGTAATCCAAGGGCAGCATATTTGTTCCTCTCAAGCAGTGGGAAGCTATTAACTGCTCTTTAGTGTCTGAAAGGACTTCTGGAGTCACAGGCTTCTGGGCGAGAGCAGGTTCTTTGAAAACAGACTGCTCTGACAGTATCGAGGCCGACAGAGGAACGCAATGGCTCTGATGCATTCCAAATTCACGTTGTTCCCTGCTGCATCATGTATTTAGGTTCCCACATGCAGAGCCTAACTGCAGTGCACACATCTTTCCAGAAGAAGAAAAAAGACGAAAAAGAAAAGGCTCTCTCCTAAAGTAACTTGGCAAACAGCTTCATTCCACAGAGTCAGTGTGAGGACTGAACTCCATATTATTTATAAATCCTAATTTAAAAGGAATTTTTTTTTTTGCGCAGTACTAGGCTAGTATGAATAGCCTTTTCAGAATCTTCAGTGAGGAGTGCAAACTGAAAGCTGCTTTGTAGTCCCCACATTTATACTTCTTAAAAAGCATCTCTCTCATCTAAGAAACTAGAGTGACACTATTTTCAGTTCAAGCTGTCTTCACTTGTGTTTCTCATGCAAGATTCATACTAGGTAAACAATTAAATTATCAACATTGCATTATGTCCAAAACCGCTATCAGCTAGAGTTACAGAGAATGTTCCTACACTGAATGCAGAAAACATTTTCTGCAATGTCAAGTAAATCCTCCATGCAGATGACCTATGAATAGCACCATTTGTGAAAAGCACAAAACCAGAAAACCCACTAGCACACTTTTCTATGCTTTCATGCCCTGACACTTCTCTCATCATATTATCCCCTTTTCCCATCTGTGTAATGCCAATCACAGTATAAAAATTCAACTGTAGATAGATCCTTGGAGTCCACATAACAGAAGTTTTGCATGAGTGCATTAATTTCTAAGCTACAAATCTGTGATTTGTCTTCCTCCTTCCCAACTCTGACAAATGGACATGTCATATGTTCATTAATGCCATTCGCTCCATTTAAAAATCCCATATAGATTTATCTGCTGTCTTTCTGTTTGCAATTATATCTCTAACACACTGTTGGCCTTTAAATAACAAAATTCAAGCATGGGGCGGGGGAATCACACAAAATCACACAGAGAAAAGTATTAGATAAAAGACCCTGCAGCAAGACTTGTGTTCCTCAGTTTCTCATCACCTGCAGTTTTCTTTTCCTAATTACACTTGAGTAACTCCCCAACTTAAACAGCAGTATAGATGCAGACCATCAGGCTTGCATCTTCATGTAATTGCAGTAACACCTCTGCTTTATTTATTTACTCTGCCATACCATGCATACAAACAGCACAACAAGATTACTCTGCCCACCTTTGACATCTTTTGTATTATAGAATCATTGACTCACAGACTCATTCAGGTGGGAAGGGACCTGAAGAAGCTCCTAGTCCAACAACCTCCTCAAAAGGTCAGCTAGAATCAGACCAGCTTACTCAAGGCTTTATCCAGTCGAGTCTTGAAAACCTCCAGGGATGAAGGCTCCACATCCCTTCCAAGCAACCTATTCCACTTCCTGACTGTTCTCACAGGGAAAGAGATTTTCCTTAGAGCCAGCCCATGCTGATGGTTCCCAATCACCTTCTCCTCCATCTGTGCAGAGATGTGCTCCAAGAGGATTCCCTCTGTGCTCTTCCCACAGATCGGAGAGGCTGATGAGCCTGTAGTTCCTTGTATTGCACTTTTAACCTTTTCTGAAGACTAGTATAACATCTGCCTTTCTCCAGACACTGGGGCTCTTCCCCAATCTCCACAACCATTCAAAGATGATAGAAAATAGCCTTGTATGGACATGAACCAGCTCGCTCAGCAGCCTTGGATGCAGGCTGTTTTGTCCCATTGACTTGCATGGGTCAAGTTCTCTCAAGTAATCCTCAACTCAGTCCTTGTCTTCTGATGGGACTTCCTTGTCCTTCTTGAGGCCTTTCATTAAGCACAGAGGCCTGTGAGGCCTCATTAAGTGAGGACTGAGGCAAAGGAGGCACAAGTACCTCAGGCTTATCTGTGCCCCTTGCCACTAATTCGCCCACCCCACTCAGCAACAAGCCCACAATTTCGTTGTTCAGCCTTTTCCTACTAAGTGAGTGGTGGTTGGCTGCTGACCGGGATTAAACCACAACACTTTTCCAGCAGATTTCAGAGAGGTTCAGTCTGTGAGCCAGAGACTTCTTCAAGTTGTCTAAAGACTTTGTATGCCTCCTCAACATCACATGACTATCTGTAACAAACTCCGATCATGACGTGCCCCGTACTGGCCTATCCCCTTATCATGACCGACAAGCTCTCAACTTGCCTGTCCTCTGTCCCACAAAGAGTTTCATATATTCAAACTGCTCCTTCACTTAGAGGGAAACTCCCTCAATCCTTGTCTTCGCATCTTTTCTGAAGCACTTGTATCTGTTCATTGCAGCACTCATCATGCAAGCTGTCCCACCATACTGAAGCTATTCCAAGAGTGTTGTAGCTGCGTGACCACACGCAGAGTTCTAGTTCCTCTTTTCATCATGCACGACCATTCCTGAGATCACTCTTGTAACTGTCACCCTGCATCATTTGCTTCTCAGCCCTGTCCACCATTTCCTCACTGTTTATAGCTCTCTTCACCAGGTTTTCCAGCCTGTTGGCAGAGATGCTCTTGCCCCACTTAGTAGGGTGGATCTCATCCTTTCCCAGCAGTCTTCAGCCCTCAGAGGTTTCCACAACTGCAAAAGCCAAATCCCTCTCAAAAACCACAGCTGCACAGCCAGATGTTGACTCACAGGATCCATCAACTCCTCCCCAAGCCTTTTGGCAAAAACACATGGAGCCCCACACATTCCACCCTTGCCCCAGAGCCCTGTGGCCATTCTTGGTACACTCAGCATCTCCCTGGCAGTATCACTGGTGCTCATATAGATGAGCAGCAGGAGGTGACAGTCCAAAAGACAGACAAGCCTCAGCAGACTCTCCACAACATCCTGGGTCTAAGCACCTGGTAAGCAGCAAACCCCCTAAGACTTCAGGTCAGTATGGTAGACGGGTGCCTCCATCCCACACACAAGAGATTCTCCAACAGCTATCACCCTCCTCTTGCCCTTTGTGCAGAAACATATTTGAAGCTCAGCTGTGTCTGACACCTCCCCTGAAGGGAGGTCACCTTCCTCCCCTATTTCCAGGGCACTGCACCTGTTCTGTAACTGCAGCATAAGCCTGCTGTGGGTGCAGAATTCAGGGCTTTGGGAGAGCATTCCAGAATAGTGCAGAAGATAAGCAACCAATTACATGAAAGAACTATCTCCCTTAATATAAATTTTGTTTAAAAAAAAAGAGATATTATGTGTATAAGGAGCTCAAAGGATAAAAGTATTTCCTCAATTAGAAGACAAAACATTTGCAGCTTCCAAGAGCATGCACAAATCTCACCCAATGAGTGACTCTGCAAAAGCAGTAATATAAGAATCCCCCATCTGAACAAGTTTTAGCAATCACTGTTCATCAAGTCCCAGGCTTTGTACACGCATTTAGGAAAAGCATTCTCCCCATCTTGCAACAAGTCATAAACAATCAGTTTGTTCCACCTCAACAGCCACATTATCTTCAAAATATGTTCTGGGTAACACCAGTGTAATCATTTTGTCTGTAATGAATTTCCATTGGTAAAACAGACTGGAACAGAGCAAACACACTGCTGATGGAAACAGGAATGAACCCCACAGCTCACTCCACTGTGGTCACATTTAGTACTGAAGCTGCAGCCAGAACAGCAGTGGATACCTCACACAACCACTACCACTATTAACCATGACCAAACTATGTAGAAACAAATGATTAAAAATATGCCATTTTATACCAGACCACAGATGTTCAAATTCTATACCAGATCTGGTCATGTTATAGAATAGAACTAATTTCCAAAAGTCTAGGAATGAAAGTTTAACAGAACTATATTTTTACAGCCTTTACTTCAGACAACAATAACCACTATATTACCTCCCAATGATGTTGAAGTATTACTTATGCTTTCTGACTAGCCAGAGTGATCTGTGAAGACCAGATTTCATTACAAGTTCCTTCATCAGACTGTGTAACTGTTAACAAGCTAGGCTACATAAGCAATGCAATTTTAGTGTACTTCTTGGCTGTATGTTACCCAAGGTACAGATGACATTTTTAGTGCAAAATAATTACATGCAATTGAGCCCTTATTCATACACCTATTCTTACGATCATTTAGTAGACAATGTTAACTTATATAGCATCACTTTAATAGTTTTATATTCTACTTATGCGGCCAAAAATTATATAGGCCCCAAGCATCTGAAATGCTCAGAGTAAACCAGCAGAATGGTCCAAAAGGTCAAAGATCTGGTCTGAAACTGGACACCATATAAGACAATCATTGGCATGGCTTTTTGCAGCTAGGGCACAGACTAGAAGCATTCTGCTAATCTGTTTGTATATTAGTTTCAACCTGTACAGGAATATCAATTACTTTCCAAGGATAGCCCTCATCTAGTTTCAAAACTGAGCAGTGATAACAGCATATGTTGATTTTCTTATCTTTCTCACAAAAACAGTCACAATTTAAAATAAACACTAACCTTGCATCTCACAGAGAAAAGGGCATTTATTTACCAGAATATTTTGAAGGTGTGAAATTCAATTTAATAATAACAACAGGTATATTAAGTAATAAAGCTTTAGAAAATATATGTAATTAGATGACAACATAGTCATTTAAGCAGATATTTCTATTGAATCTTTGCTAGACTCCGTGCTTGTCACCAAATTAGATGTTGTCCCATGGTATGCATTATAAATGAGGTGATTCATTTCATGAGGTTTATAACCAGTGACTGGAATTATAATCAACAATACACATTCGTGTCTTCTAATATTTACAATATTTTGGAGCCTATTTTGATGTCATGCTAGTTTCATATGACAGTAACTCCCATCTTTGTATAGGCTCCCAATTTATGCTGGGGTAGGTTAGAATAGAATAGAACCTCTAATTTTATATGAAGCATTATGGGGCTCAAATATATTTCTAAGGTGCACACTAATGTCAGACTATTTGCATACTGCAAGGCATTCTCCAAAACCAGATGATTTTTTTTTTTTTTTCCACACTGGCTACCATCATTAACAAACTGCAATCCCTCCACTTAGCTAAAGCTGCAGGTCACTTACTCCCTTAGCCCCTCAGAAACAGCAAAGGAATGAGACTATTTCTTTTCCTTTTTGAAGCTACATGCTGCAATACATACCACAATCCTGGCTCTCTTCTATAAGTTTGATAAAAAAATAGATGTATTTTCTTACATCTACCATTGAATCCTACCAAGAAGTTTCTCCATTTCAGCAGGAGATGTCCCCACCTCCAACATCTGTAATTATTTAAAGTGCATCACAGCAACCTTATCCTAGAGGTACCTACAGAAGTCTTCTACCATACACATCAGGTGTATTCTGGTTACATGTCAAAGACACAGTAAAATTATATCTAAAGTTCCATAAAAGTAACAAGAAAGAACTTCTGCAAAGTCTGCATCCCTACAGAAACTTGAGGAAAACAATTGTCTCATGTGCAACACTTTCACACATTGGGTTGCATATAGAGTAACTGAAAAGCAGGGTTTCTTGTCCACAGGAAATGCCAGACTTCAGCATGAGCGAGACTAAAATCTGGGTGTATTAACCTCTCTACAAACCAGAAATGTAAAGAAAAATTCAGTCATATTGCCCAGTGGAGACTTCCTGCACTCCGCAGAGTCTCAGTGAAATTAAGCCTTGTTAATTTTCCTTCTCCTCCTTAAATATCTGCTATTACATTAAATATTTATTCTCAGTTTTCATGATTAGCTACATCAGCTCCCAATATCTACAGCTTTCAATCAGCCCCATTAGGCATACTGTCCCAGAATCACTGACCTTAGGAACACTTCCTAGGTTTGCCATTCCTTAAATCCTGCCTCTGAGACCCCTGAACCTCTAAGCTCCCTTCTATAGAGACAAGGCCAAGCCTATGTGAGAACCAATCTCTTTTTGCTCCTGGCATGGGAGCAGAAAGTGTGGAAATTCTAGTTGAGCTATCCAATCCAATAGCTCTGCAAAGGTTTGCCATCCCTAAGGAAGTCTGCTTCGCAGGTTTGCTGCACAGCAACAAAATCTGGAATCCTAACAAGCAGAGTGCCACAAGACTGATAATGCAAGACTTTCAAGATCCTCAGCTCGAAAGCAGAACTAAGAGGTAGACAATTCTGACCTTAACACCACACGAGTTCACGTCAACCCTATCTCAGATCCTGATGTACTGAAATCCCACTGATCTAAAAATGTTGCAAAGAAAACATTCCAGGCTCAAGAAGGTGACATTCTTCTGACCACATCCAGTTTCACCTGTTTATCTCTAGATATTCATCCACACTCAGCAGCATCTTGTCTCAGCATGTCATTTTCTGCACATTAATCCTCTATGCTGAGTAGAAGACAGAAGGAAATAAACCTTTGCAAACAGGAAAAAGTTTTCTAACAAATAACCACAGATTGAGCTGAGCTACATACGCTCTGTTCAACTCAGTTTCAGTCAAAGCTATCAAGTATAGGACTGATTATTACACACAGCTGGGAGACAAGGAACAAGAACAACATTCAAATGTTATTTGGGGATTATAATAAATCCAATGTATGCCACTCATTAAACTAATTGAGAGTGAACCATATTCTTGCTAAGATTGCCAATGCAACATGCTATTGTGGAAGCTGGAAGTGGAGGGAAGCATTCTAACGTCTGAAGAGTCCTTTGACTTGATGGGATAAAAAAAATAACTTCACAAGTATGAAAAGGAAGTATAGCAGAACCATATGTACTCCAACAAACTTAAAATGTTTATACTATTACAAGTAGTGATATTGTCTAGGACACTGAAATATCATGTTGAAACATTTAGCTAGAGAAAGACATTGGTTGTGTTTCTTTTCTTGTTACTATAAGCATAAATCTTGATTATTTCCACTGAAGTCAGAGTTTCTGCATAGCAGTGCCAAGAGAGCACAAGAGTACCACTACCTTACCAAAATCCTTTACCTTTTCCTGAGTTGAAAGATATAGTTAAGAAATAAAAATTAAAAAAAACATAATCACACAGTAGAAATCCATGATGTCAACATTTTATAATCAGAATATGAAGGGCAAGAATGACTCAGCATGAAGACACAAAGACAGAAAAAAACATACTTGCAGTTACTATAAAGGAAGAGATCCACAAGACAGAAGAAGCCATAAGCTTCTGATAAGCCATAAGGCAACTCAGAACATCCATTTCATACTTGGGGGCCAAGGCGAAGAAAGAATAAATATTTCCACTTTTAAAGAATGCTTTGCAGCAAACTCGTGACCAGTCTGAAACAGGATGAATATAAAAAACACTGAAACTTCATACTTAAAATAAACATAGAAGGTCAGTTGATCAGAAAAACACAGAAGCTCTTAAGCCATAAGCCAAGTAAAACACCCTCTCCTTTAGAGATTATGGGGAAAGGGGAAAAAAAATATGACTTGGTGGCTAGCCGTTGTAAAAAGTGAACAGTAACACAAAATGGTAAGTTGTCTTGGCCTTAAAAAGACGACTTTACAGCACAGTCGCTGGCATTCAGCAAAAGGAAAAAAAAAAAAAAACCAAACATTTGACAATGTAGGGTTGTAAAGAAATTGCCAAGACATCAACTAAGGTGAAGGCCTTTTTGAAGGATATGAAAAAGGCTGAAAGCTATAGTCTAGTCATATCAAAACAAGGAAAATGAGTTTCCTAGAATATGGACCAATAAATGATAAGTGAAGCAAAGACTATGGAGGCACGAGCTGGAATCTTTCATGTGACTTGCAGACTTGGACAGAGACGCCAAAGGACTTAAAGGAAAAAAAAAAAGGATTTAATTCTTTGCTGACCAATATGATTGGACAACTCTGATGTCTCCTTGTTTGCTTTCTCCTTGAAACCTCCCATCTCCAATTCGTATTGTTTATCTTAACCCACACTGACATCTGTCAGCTGGGTTCTCAGAGCAATTTAAGTTAACTGGTATATCCTCACTCAGTAGTCATGCTCAAAAAGACACTACTGTTTCCCATGTTTCTCAGCTATTCCCTGTGCACAAAAACAGCTCTTCACTTACCACATTCATATGCAGCTTCTACTGCACTGTGCTTGATTCTCCACTACAGATTTCCAGGAAGCAATGCCACAATTGAGCAATCAAGACTCCCAGTGCAATTAAGTGCCACACTTTGCTCCCTTCAACAGATAGTGTCTTCCCTATAGCATCTAGAGAACAAAGAAAGATGTTCTTTATATAAAGTATGCATAGAGGACTGGACCATCAAGGCAGGCCCTAGAACCTGTATTTTTGAAGCTTTATTAATCGTCCCTTAAAACAGAAACAAACAGAAGAGAGTGTTCAACAGCATCTGAAACATGAAGAGTAGCAGATTCTATAAGGTACGCAGAAGTCACAGAAATGCAGATGTTTTGCCTTACACAGCACAAAGGTTTGCACAAAAAGAGCTACAGCACGAGTTAGTCTCAAAGTGTATGTCTAAAGCAAGTTTGCTGGTTTCAGTGACTCGCAGACCCTACAAATGGGATTCTACTGTTGATACCTGGAATTGAAAATACAAGCCGCCCTAAGACTTATAGTCACAGGAACAGAGTATAGGAGAGTGGACTGGTGTTCTGGCAAAGGTACCTAATATGCAACCTCAAAGATGAGTAAGGGAGTCCAAGTCATGCCGTACAGTAAAATAGCATTCAGAAGCCTCCCATAAGCAAAACTGTAGACAGTGAACTACTTTTGACTGTACAAGAAGACAGCTTCTCTTTAAACTTCTTTTACAAAACATCTTTCTTCTGAAATTCCTTTCAAGATACTCTTGGGCTGTTTAAGAATCCTCCTCAAGTCCCAGATGCAGAGAATTAATATAGGAGACTTTCTCTTCAGCTATTATAATACAGCATATAAGGGCCCAGGTAACATTTTCAACCTTTCCATGGAACATGAGTCTCTATCAGTCTCTATCTATTTCAGTGGGATGATTCTGCAAATAAGCCTGTGAATGCCTGCCTTCACTCACATGAATAGTTACAGTGAAGTCCTGCAACACATGAAGGTATGTCTTTTTAAACCATGCAGGGGAAATAGACTTAATACAGTCACCATATTTACTTGCCTTGAGTCTTCTGAATAAAAGACAAGGCTGTATTGAGACACACCTTTTATAACTACACTCAAAGAACTGCTGCTTTCATCTAAGTCTCTGCTGTACAGTTCCCACTACTTGCATATCCAAGTTCCTTGCACACCAATGTCCTCATGATGCATGGAAACAGCACTGTCCCCTTTCTGCATGGCAGACTCAGACGAGCTTTTCAAGGTGCTGGATCACAGCAGCATTCTTCACCACCTACTCACTCTCCTCTGCAAAGGAGGCTCTTTTTGTTTTCTACAGCATCAGGAAAGGGTTTAACACAAACAGCATTTCTTAAGCTGGAGTGCCCTGTGCTCTCCCTGTTTCAAACCGTCAGGTCACTCGTCTCTCAGGTATTTGTGTATCCTCAGAAGAGGAGGGTTTCTGATTTTATTAGCCCATGCACAGGGTCCAGAGTTCATCAGCGGGTGTAGGGCAAAACCATACATTTTTAAATGAAGGCCTAAACACTAATTCTGCTCTCACTAGAATCAAAGAAAAAAAATCTTCATTGATTTCACTGTGTTGCTGCCAGATTACACCCTTTCATTCTATTATCTGCCTCCTGTACCCAGAACTCTGCCAATCACATTTGATAGCATCTCTACAAAGTTGTAAGAGCTGCAGAGACTTTTCTGCTGATTTTCAGATACACATTTGCAATGAACACAGGCAACCAGCTATCCTTGAGTTCAGCCAACTGAGCTCTCTGATATTACTGAGGTATTGTGTTGCTACCACCAGAAGTAGGGCTGGGGCCTGGAAAAGAGACTTCGGGATTTTATCCGTTTCCAAAAATACTTTCAGAAATATTGTCATAGCTTCATATTTTACTACCATAATCTGAATTTGGAATAATCAGGAGTAATGGAATATCTACAAAATTACTATATGCTACATACCATGCTGACAATTATAGTGCCTCCCTCACAAGAAGATTAACTTTCTAGATATATCTAGCATAACACAAAATCATACACATTTCAAAACCTAAGTAAACCCCAAATCAGTTATAAAAGATGCATATTCCAATGCTTAGCAGCTAATACGAAACAAGTATTTGCAATACTTAGCTTTTTAAGTCTATGTATATGGATGGCAGAATTAGGAGGTGTTTTATGTATCAAATACTGCCAAATGTAAAGGAATAATTTTTAGAAATACAATAAAAGAAAGTTTAACAGCTTCAAAACTGGAAGAACCAGGGGCCCCTCCCTTAAAAATCTGGGGTTTTTGCAATAGAAAAGGTTGTGCTACATTACAAAAAAAAAAAAAAAAATCCAGGTTTTGCAAACCAATATATTATGAAATTTATTGCTTACCTTCTTTTTCATGTAATTATATGGTGGAGTATCTAAAATGCCTGTTATTCCACTGCTGTAGTACTGAGGACTCCTATTTGTGCATAAAGGTCTAAACTCCACAGTTTTTGCACAACTACTGCTCAGATAAATCCTTGACTGAAGAGAACTTCTGCTACAGTAAGAAAAAGCAGAAACTATCCAAGGAAGTAATAGAAATTAAAATAGAACTAATTTAAGGAGACAACAGAGAGGGGAATCACAAAGGTGCTTAAAACACTGGTTTGCCCTTCACTGTGTTTGGTGAACTGTGTTGCAGAGGTTTTTAATGAGGATTGATGACCAGCTGGGGTTAATGGCCCTCAGCTGCACCTCAGGCCATTAACTCCTCCCTATCAGTTATTAATCCCCAGGAAATACCCTGTACCACTCTCTTTATTGCTTAATCATAAGTAGCAAGAGATGATCAACCAGGCAAGATCCTGGCATGGTGTGAATGCTCCTGTTCCTGCCTCTTCACACAGCATGTCTTATGCTGTAGAACAAACTATTTAGCTATTACCACATTGAGGTCACAAAAGGATGAAGAAACACATGTGAACAGAGAGAAAAAAAACATTTTGTCTGGTGCCTGCATTTCATATTTCTTCTTTAGAATAAACATAATATTTATAGCTTGTATACTTTGTGGAATTACACAAACCAGTTTGGAATCCCACTGCTATTAGAATACTGGGGGCTCTTTTCTTTGCAGTTCTAGAGCATATAATGGGGCTAGTGTTCTTATTACTGCCGTTTTTAAAGCAAGAAAGTATCAAGCAGATGTTATAACATATAGCCTGAGAAGTACAAGCACCATGGTCAGCCTCAGACACTGCACCCAAGAAGTGCATGGAAGCATAGAAGCACAAGGCTGGAACCCTGTGCTTTCCCTTGGAAAGAGCAGAGCTCAAAGGAGAGTCAGTCCACCCCTACCCCTGATTTTCCCCACCCAGTGAAATAGCTGGTTTGGCCCAGTCTCAAGCCTGTATGTTAGCAGAGGATGATCAGCCGGTTTGTGCATGGAGTTAATATAAGAGTAAGAACACAACTTTTATGTTTTAATTTTGTTGCAGAGAAAGACTGTACTGGAAATTGGTTTGGCTGAAGAAGGGAAGTGGCATTTGTAGGATACGTCATCCTACGGACAAAAATTATTTCATCTTTCTTGAATATCTCCACTCTGGAATCAAAATTTCTGAGAACTTGACTATTGATAGGACATATCTAAGTTACATACTTTAATTCATACCTACTGAGTTCACCCACTCTGAAAGATGACATACAAGTACACTAATAAGTGATCTGAAGGTCATCTATCTTGACTGCATCTTCTGTAACCCTACATCCTCTAGCAGTGTCATTTTATCTCAGTCTCACAAAAATTGCAAAAAGGGATTACTTTTCCATTTCATTCTTTCCCTTTCCAGAATATTTGGACTGCCCATGTGGTGAGGCTTGTGGGGCACTGACATTTTTTAAATGGATCAATAAATTATGTCCTCATGTCTTTGTGAAAACTCTTACAGGTAAAAGAAATAGTAACTTCCATCCCATAAACAATCCCATTTGTTTCAATGGGAACATCAGTGTCAATAAATGCTTGAAAAATTCCAGTCTTTAGGGGCAGACAGTAACTCAATCCCCAAAGGCTACAAGACATTGATTACTATTATTCTCTTTAAAGGGAATAAGATCACATTGAGCTTCAGACCAAAATATAGATCCTTTCAGGTCACATTTACCAATGATCCATGGTGATATAAATTAAATCAATTACATCTTTTATTTGTATACAAATCACAAGTTAAATGAATGTTCTGCTGCCCTACTTAAATGTAATTATCTATATACACACACAACACTTTTTGTGCTCCTTCTTCTGACAATGTCACATTTTTCTTAGGTGCAGGCAGGTCACATTTTGAACATTCAGTAGAATAACCCCCATTTAGAAAGTCACATCTAAGAATCAACATTTGCTCAATGAAAGTTCTCCCAAGAGCTGGGTGCTGTCAAAATTAGCAAAAGAATCAAGAAAAAGGTTGTAAAAAGAGGTAGTATATTTAATTTCAGAACAGCTTGTTTAAGTCCTTACACCACCTCAGCTGTAACAACATTTTCATCAGCTTCAATAGGCTTTGGATCAGGCTCTGAGTTGGAATGGAAGTTGATGATAATAGTAAGAGTGCACTGCCTGATGCCAACAGGCTTTGAATTGGTCCATTATTATGAAAGCTGTTTTCAAAGAATGAATAAGTAATCCACACTGTGCTATATACACTACCTCTCTACTCAGAATAATTAGGCTAGTGTGGCTTTCTGACTCACTGTTTTTATCATTTGCACAGCCACTTGATGTCTTGGTGAACACTTTCTAAAGCAAATTTTTAAATCTTTTTAAATTTGAAAAGCCAAAGATTTTCAGGGCATTTATTAAAAAAAAAATATGGTGGGACCTCTCTTCCTCCTACACTAGTTTCTTTTAACCTAACAGCCAAACTAATCCTTATGAAACATCTTTACATCAACTGCTCATGTTTTACAGAATGTTTTTTCCCTAATTAATTGAATCATATACATCATAGTCACATTTATTAAATTTTGTTAATTATTAGGTACATTCTCACACATAAGATTTTAAAGATTTGTTTAATGTCATATCTATATATAGTAGACAATTAAATCATTATATTCATTAAAGTTACTCATTTAATTCCTTTGCTTGGCAGTAGGAGATGGAACTATGAATACATGTTTCCGTTCACTTAAATACTAAAAGCACACATTGCAAGCAGCAACAAGGGTATGTTTTTAAGGATCACTTGTGAAATGTGCTGGACTTATAATGTCAGATTATGAACGCTTCTGTTCCTATAAAAGATTTATAGAATATAAGAGACTCCTACCCAGCTATTGTGCTTGCGTCTTAGAATGGGGATTAAATAAGCAGTTGTATCCACCTTAGCTTTTGCACTACATTTTTTGTAAAATACATACTTCAACTGAACTGATCATCAGAATGGGCTTCTGCAGAGACTGATGACTAACATTTCTTGGTTTATGTTATGTAATAGCGGTTCACAATGGTCTCTCCTGTCCTTAAAGGATATAAATATATTATGAAAACAGTGCTACTGAGTAACAACTATAATATAAACAAGTTTGTTTTCATGTCATCGTAATGATCATACACACTCATGAGTGAATTGTTCATGCAGACATCTATCAAACATATAATAGATGATGATCACAAACTACTGCATATGGTCTTTCAGAAACCTCTCTTGAGGGGGTTTTCATCACTAGCATTCATAATTCACAAACCAGCCAACCTAGGAATTCAAGTTAGCAGCTAAGAGAGATTAAGTTCTAGAAGATAAGTCTGCTTGTAGTTCATGGCAAAAGGTGGACATAGGGGCAGTTTGGCCCACTGAAGATCTTTGGACAATGGTCTGTATACTTGGAATGGTTCCTAACTCCCAGTTTCAGATGCTGTGTTATCCTGTGTTCCAACTCTGTATCAGGTCGAAATCAGGCATGCATGATCTCTTCTCCCATTCTGCCCTGATTACTACAAGAAGGAAACCTGACCTTCTTGGCCAGCGAGGCACCACAATATGTTCCAACTAGATCCCTAAATGGGACAAACCAATCTTATGGCTTGGACACGTGCCACACCATATACTCAGAGGCTGGTTAGATGCAGCCTTTCTCCTATACCTCCTATATGTTGTATGTATATGTGATCTGTACATGTTATCTATATATATCTCTATATATGTACATGTATATCTATGTATATATATCTGTACATGTTATCTATACAGCTTATAGATAACACACTTCCAAACTAGATCCCTTAGGTAAATGCTTGCAACTGGTGGGGATGAATCCAGTCTAGCTACTTTGTTAATATAGTTGCTTATTAATAGCAAAGATTAAGACATACTCATCACTAATTCTCTCAAATACAAACCTTAACTTTTGGTATAGTCTAATGCTTTTCTATCATTCTACAGATGACAGTGACAAAACAGAACAAAATACAACAGTAATATAAAGCAGCACTATAAACAAGATGTATTTTGAACTACAAAACTTGTATGCATTTTTAACACTACAAATATGGATCTATATTCAATTCTTTAGAAACTAGCTTGCATTTTGAACATAAATTTGCTTCGCCTTACTCATGGGGAGAAGGAAGAAATCTAATCAAATTCTACTGAGTGTTTTCTCTGGTATAATTTAGTGGCAAAACTGGCAGGCTGCCTAACCATGTCAAAAAGGGATACATTTGAAATGCTGTAACTCTAAAATAACAAGGAAGCTTTTAGCCACATTCATGTAGTGGAGACTATGAAAATGTTTACTTGTAATGTGGTTAGCATATGAAAAGATTAATCTAACAGGAAAATACATTTTAAAGTTGTGAAATTGTCTTGCTTGATGTATAAATATTTTATGTAAATAAAAGTGGATTTGAGATTCATATAACATTTATATATTTTTAAAACTAAAGGCATAGCAACTGACGCTGCAAAACATTTTTCAGTAATACTCTCGCTCTGCTATCTACACTAGCGCCTTTATTTGTTTATATTAGCTTTTACCCTAATGAAGATGGCGCCGGTAGTTCTGTCTGGCTAAGCTGCTGACAGGACACCATCAACTTCGATGGAAGGCATCACTGAGAGAGAGCAGGCGGTTTTTCAGCTCAGTGACTCTGATTGCAGGCTATAGTGAAAGAAAATTGATGCCAATGGCAGGAATAAGGAAAGGTGACTTTGCCTCGGGACTGTGACTGCAGAAGTTTGAGAAAACTGGGGTGACATATAGGATGCTGTTTTAAGTACTTTGAGCGTCTGAGCTCATTTCCTCGAGTTGTTTTCTTTTTGCCACTTTCTTCATTAAGTGTGTCATTGGAACATAAAAGTCATTTTATATTCTTCAAGGTTTGGAGACAGCTTCTAAATTACATGCCAGAGAGGGGTAAAGGGGTCTAAACATAAATGAAAAGTCAGACATTCTTTTTCAGTTCTGATCCAACTTAATTGGAGCTTATTTTTATTATTTTTGTTATTTGGGACAATTAACAAATCATCTCCCATTCAAGAAACAAAACAGAATGGCCTGGCAGACTAATGGCCAACTAACAATACCAAGTAATTTTTGTAAGATGCAGACAGCTGCTACCACAACCATTACTTCTGCAATATAAGGGTGGGATTACTTTGTGGAAAAACCAACACTTTCTACCAAATTTCAAAGCATTTTCATAAGTTGTGGCAGACAATGAATGTCTGAGTCAAGACTCAAAGCAAAGACCAAACATTTTACTGCTTGGTGGCTCAAATTCACAAGCCCATAAAGAATAGAAATGTGTTCTTTAAAGAATCTACAAAATGACACTTATTTTCTTTGGAAGCCAGATAACATTAAAACGCAACTGAAGAACAAAATAGTCTATATCTGGGTATTGAGGAATGTGATGAGTTGCTGCATCTGAAATCATAATTATGGCATTAGAAATTTTTCTATTAACTGTTGTTAAAAAAGGAAAACTTCTGTGATCCATACAGCTGTTTGATATACTTGTGGATTTAAAAAAGACTCATTCTAACTTAGCATCATAGTATAAATTACTTCTCTGTTGTTAAATCTAAATAAAACTGAAAGTGATAAATACAGTGAAGTCTATACAGTGATAAATACAGTGAAGTCTATGGATTTGTGTCACCAAGTTAATCAAATCAAAGGCGTTACATAGAAATCAAAATATATTTGCCTGGATGGCAGCATAGCCAAGTTTACATAATGCAAATTTATGGATCATTCTGCCATTGTAAATGCTTGCGAATTTTTGGGGCAGGGGAGAGGGCTGGTGGGTTGACGCTAATACACACAAAGAGCTGGATGATTCAAGCACTTCTACAAACCTAACCTTGGACCACTGGCTTGACCTGTCTCCTAATGCACAATCAGAAGCATTGTGCACCACGTTCCCAATTTTTTAAAGGCATATATGTGAGCCAGTACTGAACTCCAATGGGATGCCTCTGAAAATCAGGTAATGACCTGCCACATACGACTCTGAAAATCTCTCCTAAGCAGTAAGAAAAGCATGGGTTCCAGCTCGGATACAGAAAGTGTACCCTGAGAAAGATCCAGCAAATAGCATCAAACAGAAAACTTCAAAATCTCTTGAAGATTCCTACAATAATTTTACCAAAAGGCATACTGTACACAAAATAGATGCTCATGGGGTGAAGCTTAACACTTGAAGCAGCAATGGATTAACACCAACACTTTCACCCATTATACACAATCTGAAAGCGGCGGGGGGGGAACAACCACCTAAACAAATAACCCAGTTCCCAAGCATAGATCTGCATCAGTCAAACTAAAGATTGTTTTCTTATTAATCAGAATAAGAGAATCAAAAATGAAGTAATTTCTTTCTTTTAAATATCAAATGCATTGAAGCAGCAGTAATTTATTTTTATGTCATTATTTCTTTTGATACTATGCAAAATATCATTTCTAAATGCTGATTTTCTAAAAACATAACCATTAGGATAGTTGTTACATATTTAATTTCATGCTCCACTCAGCATAAAGCAGTTGAGAGACTGCCAGCCAGAGCAAATTAAGTAACTGGTTAGATAATTTCCTGCTTAATTGAAAGCAGGTAGTTTTTAAAAGTAATAATTGATTTTATTTCTAATGAGTGTGTAGCTATTTCTTCCTTTTTCTATTCCTGTTATTAAACAAGATTGCACTAAACCTTTGTACACTATTAACAACAGGCAGAGGAGGGAAAAGAACTAGAGAATACTGTTTATTTAATATTCTAGATTCCAACTGCAGTAAAAAAAACCAGTGGAATGGCATCTCAGTATTGGTCCTCCACTTCAAGATTGTTGCTTCAAGATCTAATCCCGGTCAAAAGTTCTTACCTTCATGCTCTTCAAGGACAAGAAGTGAGCCAGCAATCTCAGCTTAGTTCAAAGCGAAGAAGCATCAATCATCCTAGCAGACAATAACTGACCTCAGCAGAAAAAAAAAAAAGTGTTCTGGAGTTACTACTTTCCTTTTACTTTTAAGAATGGTCACTTCAAAAGAAAGCTGTGATGCCTAAAGACAACAGATAAAGAAATCTTTGACTGACGCTGTTATATGATTTGGTAAGACAGGACTTAATTCTCCACAACTGTTGAAAAAGCACCTGTCACATGCAGTTAATTCACTTGAAAATTATATTTTAAAAGAGAATAATTGTTCTATTAAAATGTTTGAACAAAATATTACATTTTCTGATCTAAAGAAAAAATTAAGATGACTGTGTCCATCTTTTTTTCTTCCACTTCTTTGAAAATTAACAAAAGGGAAAGCACATTCTACATGTGTAGAAAGTATTCCTGCAAGCTTTGTATTACAATCCAATGTTTTGACAAGTTAATATAAGAAATAGTCAAATTCCAGTGTGACTCATTTTAGACTCTATCCTCATAACTGTTGAGCACCTGATTGCTTCCCTTCCACAGGTGCATACATATAAGCAACAATTCCCTGAAGTGATACAAAACAACCTGGAGTCCAAAAGCAGTAATGCATCTTTATAAAAATCAGAAGCTATGGCATCATATATACATACACACGTAGTAGATTTATAACCACCACAAAATGTTGAGATGATTCTCCCAATGAAAAATCATTGCTGATTTCAGGCTGGTAGGTATTTCTCATATTGCTATCACTGATTAGCACTGAGACAATTAAGACCTGCACCAGGCAGAGCAAGCAAGAGTTCTGCAGCCTGTCAGCAGTTTGATCCATGCATTACTGAAAGTATTATGTGCAGTTTTAAGTATTTAAATCTGGTATTTAGTATACAAATCCTTCTTCTGAATTTACAGTCTTACATGCAAAGATTTAAAGAAAAGCGCTCTATCCTCACAGAACATAATAAAGAGGTATGCAAGGGTATCATAAGATTTGGCGTTATCTTCTTTAGTTTGTGCTAAGAAAGTACAGTCACTGGCATTTGCTAGTATGCCAAATGACAAGAGGTTTTTTGGTTTATACACATTGACAAATCTCTAAAGCAGTTAATAATCTTAACAGCAACACTGATTTTTTTTTTGCAAATCACGGTTGCTACCCATAATGAATTCTCCTTTTATTTAAAGGTCATCAATACAGTACTTAGAGTTTGCTTATTCACACACAATGACACTAAATCATGCCTGTATTCTTCATAACACTCTCCCCTTTTTCACAGGTGAATACATATGTACAAATAGAGCTTAAACTTATTTACATGTAGACATCTGTGTATGCACCTCAATCTGTAATAGTGTGGTCTAGAATGGTTGAGGAGGGAGGTTAATGAGTTCAAAACAGGTATTTTATTCAAAGAAGAAAAAATATGAATAAGCCATGCAGTTTGTCCCAAGCAAGTACCTGAAGAACACTGCGTCATCACGTACTGCTTTTGTAACATAATCATCACGGGGGCAAAACAGCTCTAAAACTTCCAGAGTTTCTTCACTTTGGATTAGGTAGGAGTGCTTCTGGTATCTTACCACTTCTGAAGCTAAATGCTGTTGTTCCTATCAGTTCAAGTTTTCAGTTCTCAGAGTAGAAGAAATTAAACCCAACACACACAAAAATACTGCAAATCCTGACATTAAGTAGTATGTCTCACGCAATGAATTCACACATTTCATGTTTACTGTTATAGTGGTTTTCAGTGCAGCAACAGGATTAGGGCGGATTTACAATCTCCCCTTCCAGTATTTATAGCATTTGATAGTCCTCCTTTTGTCTCCTTAGAGATCAAAGAAAACGACCATTAAAACTGCAAACTGTTAGGCTGTCCATCACAGACCTTAGGCCAAGGTCATTTACAGATCAAACCTGGACAAACAGAAGTTGCAGGAAAGGAAGACAGAAAAAGAGGAAGTAGAAATATGACGTGTATATATGAAAACTGGAGGTAGGAGAGGGGGAAATGCTTTACTTCATAATATCCAAATGACCGCTTTATGAATGGTCACTCCAGTAAAAAGCTGTGATGCCTAAGGACAGTGGAAAAACTTCTGGCAGACATTTCCCCCCACCTCCCCCAGTAAAAAAGGACTTCATTCTTTATACTTATCCAAATATCACTTACTTAGCAGACTTCCAAATTCTGCTTGAAGTTAGTAAGACTTTGTATCAAGTGACTTGGTCTTGTTGGTCCAGTGGACAAGAGCTAGCCAATGCTAAAAAGGATCAAAGATACATGATAAATACTTTCAGCATGTGACTGCGCTTTTACTATACTATACATACACATGTACAGTGTAAGTATGCATATATGTAACTCATACAAATACACTCCACTTATGTTTAGATTCTGCAGTCTGAAAGAACGTAAATAGAGTACTAAGTGCATGCTTTACTTCTGATACCTCCACCAGTCCTTCCACTGTGGAAGACAATGGATGTTTTGCTATTAGGACAGACGTTAGAGCACTACATTGAATAATGACCACAGGCCACAACTACTTGAGCTGTAGTTGACCACAACAACTGCGTGAGCTATTTTTAAAATCACCCCTAATTGACCCCAACTGTCAGTTTTCCACTAAACTTGCACCAAGAGCTCATAGCCAATTAATCTGTAAATATCATCTTATGAGTAAATCTAATCTCTAAATGACTTTCTGTAAGTACTTAAGTGCAGCTATTTTCCCCCACAAGCTTTAGAAAGAAAAGGAGTCGTTAAAGATTACAAATTTATAACTATAGATTAAGATCTAATAAATCATAATGATACTGAGTAGGAACTCATATTCAAAACATTCATAATTATAAGAAAATGTTAACTGATCTAAAATACATGGATGAGCACTGTGAAATCTGTTCTATGGAACAGAGACAATACTGCATAACCAAACAGGTAAAAAGTTTTGGGGGAAATTAGAGACAAATAACATAAACTGGTGCCCTTCAGAAGTGTATTTATGCACGTGCACACACACACTAATTCCAAGTCCTATCTTCTTTGCAGTTTCAGACTGCAGTTAATTGGCTCCTAAGAAGGCTGGGCTACAAGAGCAAGAGTTTCTAGACAAAAGCATAGTTCTAAGCTTGTCTTATCCAAATGACCTCAACCAGAATTATACCATCAACTGAAGTAAGAATTCTGTCAAGTTCTTAGGAAATACAAAGTCATAGCAGCAAAGAATGATCTCTCCTTTATCAAATAAGGTATTTGAAGAGAGTAGCCTGGCTGATGGAAAGTCTTTAACAGATCAAGATTAATTACAACTCATAGGAAAGTCCTCTGTTCTTGCTCCAGTCCTAAGAACAAACTAGCTTGGAAAAGTCTGCACAAAAGCGAGAGTAAAGATTGAGATGCCTCTTGGAACACACCATGCTTAGTCTTATCTTTTTCTCAGAGTTTATAGTTCTGATCTGTTGACCCTCTGTATCATCTAGACTTATCTGTCAGTCAATCTGGAATTGCAGCTGCCACAGCTGAAAGGAAGATAGAGAAGGATAATACTGCTGATTTTCTATAGAAACTGTGACCAAATCCAACAAACTTCTTTAAAATGTTAAATACAGGTTTTAGTCTAAGAACTAGAAAAACAAAACTTAACTTCGGACAGTTAAAAACTTCATGAAAATCCAGAGCGAGTTCCACACAAAGGCTCTGATCTTACAACTTGACTTGTGCGCAAGGTCATATTTAAGGATAACTCAATTTAAAATTAAGCACTATGGGTAGACCTACTTTCTCAACGGTTTTTAATCTCACACCACCTGCCCTAACCACCCTTATGAATGTGTCCCCCCCCAGGAAAAGAGAAATTGGGAGCGGGGCAGTGCGCCAGGAGAAGAGTACATTAGAGAAGACATGAACTCCAGCACAGCATTTATCATACAGTAACATAACCAGCTACATAGTTTTCACTTTAGTATTTTAAATCTGCACTGGAAATGGTGGTTCCTAGGAAAAAATAGTGCAAAATGGGTTGGCCAAACAACATCAAAAAAAAGTCTGTATATATGCTATTAGATCCCTGAGGGCTTAAAGAAAAGTATCTTTTATCCCCTGGAGGGAGAGCAAAAATGTTTATAAAAACCCAAACAAACAAACCCTACTGAATAAAATATAGCTGTACTGTGAAAAATTTATCTATTCTCCCTCCTCTCTCAAATAGCAACACTGTTAATGGTCTCAGCATTTAAGGGCCCCATTGGCAGGAGCAGCTATGACTCTCTTAAGACAGGACCATAGTTACTAGCTGGGCTCTGCTGCAGAGGCTGTACTTCCTCATGGTCCTGCAGGATTCCCTTCAGGGTAACCACGTTAGCCTCTGCCCCAGTGTTATATGGAGCTCCTCCCTATCAGCTGGCTTCACCGACCACTCAATAATTTTCTCTTCAATGAAATGAAATTTTGGCAATCTATTATATGGATCAGTGCCCAGAGTCTGTGCCCATGGGTACTGTTGGGCAGAGTCAGGCAGGTGTCCGGGGGGCTGCTTGCATGGCTTTTGTCCGCCCCTACTTTATGTACGACACTGATGGGTTTTATTGACTTGTGCTGCAACGCAGCATTGGAGGGTACCATATGCCGTGACAGACCAGAGGAAGAGGAAATGGATCTTGCAGGACTGAGTTTCTAACTCAGAATGCATTGAACTGAATGGTGCCATCCTTCCTCTGGGACTGACTCTTGGGCCAGGTTACAGGGAGCAATCTCCTCTCTCCTCAACCTCGGCCAGTACTTTCATATTGCCACTGACCCCTATCTCAGTCACCAAGGCAGAACTTCCAGAGAGTAGTGCTCCAGCTGTTGACCGTCCTGGACAGGAATCCATCACCAGAGGGAACCTCCGGCTGGTAGTGCTCCGATTGTGAACTTCCTGGATGGGATTCTGTTGCTGGGGGAACCTCCAGCTGGTTGTGCCCCAGAGGTGAAGGTCCCAGACAGCTATCCAACGTGTCCATGGTACGGTAACTGGATAGGAAGAACGTCAGGAGTGGTGGAACATCCAAAGGCTCAGCAGAAGAAAGTGGTTTGGCTCTTCCTCTGAAGAGCCCTATTAACATTGGTAGCCATTTTCCATAATTTGCGAGCCACACAGACTATTACTAGTTTTGACTATACATAAACTATATCTGCAGAGCTGTCCATGACCGGGGGAAAAGGAGGCCTGTGCGAACCCTGTAGGAATGACAGTAGGTAGGACATGAAAAGGGAACTCTATAGTTATGGCGTGTCATCTCAACTGGCTGACATTAACATACCAGCTTTACTTACGTGGACAGGCCACCTTACCTAACCTGGAAAAGTAACATGAAAATTATGTGTGTTCAGTAAATAGGCTGGAATTTCAAGGTTACAATGCTTAGTTTCCTGTTGCTGTTCATTCCAGGAAAATGTATGTTATTTAGTAATGGGACTTTTGCACAAATTAATTCATTTTAATTACATTATTAGTAATCAAAGTTGGGGGTTTTGGATATTTTATGTATACATACATTCACACACCTGTGACGGATGCGCTTGACCCCTTGACCTGACCGGTTGTGGTTTGGTGCAGGCCCCAAAAGAGATAAAGGCCTGAGCTGAGATGGGTCATGAATTCCTCTAGTTTCAGTCTATTCTCTGAACACCCACAAAGGAACAGAGCAACTCCTTTATCAAGGAACAAAGAAAGTTGTGGGTACAAGGAATCTCCTGCATACTTTTTCTATTGTATGTAATTTGACTACAGGCCAACCACTTTATCCTATAAATATGACAGTCTAAGCGAGCCTTTTTGGAGCTCTCCCTGCTAGGCGGTGTGGCTGCATGGCAGTGATCTCCCCTTGAGCTGGGACACCTCTCAAGGTTGGTCCTCGAGGCAGAGAGAACTATTACCAACGACAGATCTTTGGTAAGCGACCGATATCGCACATAACCTTTTGTCTTGGTAACTTTGATTGCAGGCTGAACTGATGCTAATGAAACATTATATAAACTTTGCATATATAATCCTTTAGACATAAACCGTTGACCAAGTCTGAGACTAGGACTGGATCCAGCCACACCTAGACTCCTCTCTGAGGAAGGAGTTTAGAAAGCAAGGGGGTCCTTTCTGAATCTCGTGACTCAAAGGGAGGGTCTTCCTTACTCTTTGCCTTTCCTCCATTAGACATAAACCATTGTCCACGTCTGAGACTAAGACTGGACCTGGCTGCACCTAAGCTCCATCAGGAGTTTAGAAAGCAAGGGGGTCTACTCTGAAACTTGTGACTCAACAGGAAGGTCTTCCTTACTCTTTGCATCTCTGGTCTCTCTGTGAATCATTCTAACTCAAGTGTAACTCAGTTGGTATGATTGGTATGATTCTTCCATGCAGTAATTAATAGAAAGAACCTTGACATCAAACTTTGTTAAGTTGCACTTTTACAACATCATATTAAAACCACTGTTGCTAATACCTTTGTCAGTGATTCCTTAAGTGTTGTAAATCACCCATTCGCAACAACACCACAGAAAAAAACATTTTTTCACACAGTTAACACAGTTCATAAAGTTAATATGAACCCTCTCATGACCAAGCCCACTCATTGGGAAACTCTAGGGATGCAATGACACATAATAAAAATGTGTTATTCTTCATTTCTTATCCCAGTTTAAAGCCTGGAATATAACTCTCAGCCCTGGACCTCCTTTCATCTCCTTACTCGCAATCAACAACAGAGGGCTCTAAAATCCTGCCCATTTCATAGATTCTCTCCAGTGTTACCTTCTCTAAGACCACCTCACAAAACAGTGTTCACATAAGACTATGTGGAGCCAAACACGAGTTCTATGCTTGTGCACTACATACAACCATCCCAAATTACTAACTGCATTTCTGACAAGCAAATTTCTTTTGCGTTCTGAAAAATCTGAAGCAAATATATTTATATACTTATATATATTTATATATATATACCAAGTAAACCACGGTAAGAGTCTCTGAACTGAGACTATTGTGTCTTCCATGAAAAAGACAGGTCCTGCACTACCCTATGGGTGACGTGGGTCTCAGACAGAGACTGAAACATTCCCCAAGATATCCAAGGGAAGAGGCTTGTACAGGTTACTTGGTTTGTCGGCAGGCCTGCCACTGGGAAGCACAGCCTCAACCTATGCACCTTGCGGAGAGAGTTATGTTTTCTCTGTGAACCCTCCACTGGAGCTTCTTCCTCCATACTATAGCTCATAGCATAGGCTGCCTGAAAATAGATCCTGTAGACCTCTACCTTCTTGAATGGGCATAGAGGGCTCGTGATAATCTAACCCCACAAAACAGGGTAAGAACTTTTGATTACTGGCACCCAGCATGCCTGGGCCTCTAAGCAAAAATGAAGAGAAAAACTGGTTCAGAGTAAGACAGCATGTTTGAATATATTCCAGTTATCAGAAGCATGAGCCATGAAGCCCTAGTAATGCAAACAAACTCCAAAGATGAAAAGAAATTTCTAACTTAGACAGCTGTCACTGCTGTACCCAGGTAACCGTTTTGCACTACTGACAAAGAAAGCATATCAAAGACTGTTTACAAATCAATAAACAGTTTCTAGCACATGAAAAACTTTAAATATAATGATTTATTTTATTGTTACACTAAGGGATTCTTTCCTTCTTGGATAAAGCACATTCTATAGAGGCAACTGAAGACTATGCTTCCCATATTTCTTCATCGAGTCGCTGCCACCACCACAATATACAGCTAGTCCTGTTTTGGAAAATGGGAATTGTTTGTTTGTATTTCAAATGGATGAGAAAACCATAAAAAGCTTTGAACATGTCTCATAGGCATGTTGGCCCACACTACTTCACCAAAAGAAGTCCTCCAAGTTCAAAACTGACTGCCAAGGCTGTATACATGACATTTGCTATTTCAGTTCCTATGGGAGGGTCCAGATAAGATCCTTATGGGTAAGGAATAAAGCTAGACAATCTCTAGCCAAAGATTTCAGAGAATGTTTTAGGCTTTACTTTTTGGAAGTACTGACAATGGCCCTGATCCAGTAAAGCTCTAAAGAACATAATTTAAACGCTTTGCTAGATCAGAACTGTAGCATGCAACGGAAGAGAACACAAATATCTATTACAAACACTGAAGGAGAGAACACACAAGCACAGTTAAAGTTTAGTACTACAGTCAGTTTTTCCTGTACTAAATCCCATGTTCCCATGGATCTGCTTCCTTACCCATAAGAAAAATTAACGGCGAAGTGTCAGGGCATGGACCTAGTCTTAAACACAATCCCCTTGTGCTACTGAGTCTCTCTATAAACTTTCCTCTTAATGTTTTTAGTGATATTTTCTGCCCAATCACATTTTAGCTTATGCATCTACACATACACCAGATAAAGTCAATCTGCAGCTGTATCACAGGTGATGAGTTGCAGATCAAGAAAGCTGAAGCAACAGAGACACCAGGGCGAGCTCCATGCAGAGCCAGTTCAGGTCTGATTGAGTTCATTAGCTCAGGCTGCATCCCAGACCACTGCAGATTCACAGCCATACAAGTACTTTCATGCGGCATGGAATATGAATGCATCTTGTACAGCTTGCCCAGTTTAGCCCTATGCTGTGCTCCCAGGAGAGCTAGGCAGCAAAGTCCAGATGGATTTGAGAGGCTCTGGGATGGAGCTGGTGCTATTAACCCCAGAGTGAACTCAGTCTGAGCCCTTGGTTGGACACAGCATAAATCCAGCCTGGACCCAGGACTGTAGCTGAGCTCATCTCTGCGCACCATGGAGCACAGCGTGCAGGCTCCAAATGGTGCTGCAGTATTCAGGCTGAATCAGTACCTCCAGTTCAGTACCAACCACGCTGGTGCAGGGTCAGGCCTCTGTGTGGACGCTGGCTGTGCTGGGTTCCCCAGCACTCCTGATAACAGGCACGCAGCGTAGACACACCCACACAGGCACAGATCTGGTTCAGCAAGACTTAACACACTGATTCTATAGGGGAAGAAAGCAGCTGGACTGCATCCAGGCTCATAGTCAGTGCTAGATGTTCCAGACTCATGCTGGCTCCTGATGAACTAATCGGACGTCGTTGCAACATACTCTGTAGCTCACATCACAGTTTCCACAGGGCTCCCCTCCCCAGCATCACTTACACTAGTTTGCTGTGCCTCCTTTGTACAAGATCCAGCTCTCCCGGCTGTCCTGAGTCTAGGTGCAGCTCCTTAAGAAAACACATTATAGCAAGGTAAGATGTGAAGATGTAAAAGATTGAGCCTGAGACATAAAAGCATCACAATACTGATGCAAAAGAAACCCCCAAATTAGCGTAAGTTACTTCAAGTAAATCAGAATGGATACGCTATGATTGTATTATACATAGATCATCTTTATATCAAGATGCTAGCATACCAGCCTGGTTCTTTCACATCTAAAGCATTTGGTTACAATGAGTTATAATATGTTGTAACAATGTTAATAAATTAAAAGCACAACGGGGCAATTACAATCACATTAAAACATTCCGTAATTTTGGAAAATTAATGTTTCACTAAGTCTTCATTTTTATGGATAAATTGAGTCAGAACTGTGCTGTTCCTACACTGTGCTAACTAGTATCAGTGTTAAGCTTTTTGGAACCATATGGAAAGCTATCAATTTTTTTCTTAAGTAGGATTCTCATCACTTTGTTTAATATCACTACAAATTACACAGGCTAATATTTACAGATGGTTTCATGTAGGAACTGTGAATCAACAAACTGCAAGGCAATAGGTAGTCACTATTCATTCTCAAAGGAAGTGTTGCGAGCTACCTGCCAGAGGGCTGTACAGAAAACCAGGAGGCTCTCTCACCTCTAATCCCCCATTTGACTCAGTGCCCCTTTGGGATTTTGGGACATCACATGGGGCCAAACTGCAGCAATATCAAACTGAAGCACGTGTAGTTTTCTGAATCACATGGAAAAAAAAAAAATCACAGGATTGGCTTCAAAAGTCACAAAATCTTATAATGTTATACTGTAGGTTCATTTTATTTGTCTCCTGGTGCTTCAAGTTTCAGTCAACTCAGACTTTAAAAGTTTTCATTACAGGCACTAAATATAGAAACATATTTTTTTGATCAATAAAAAGGGATATTCACAAAGTTTTACATCAGCCCTAGGTCCTTCACAGAGATGTCAAGTGTTTTAAGTTTCTCAGATGAGTTTAGAAAGCCTACAGCTTTTAAGCTTTCAAAATGTTTAGCATCAGATTTTCGTGTACTTGACCACAGTACTGGGGCAAAACTGGTTCACACTTAGGCAGCTAAAGAGAAAACAGATTTCAAAAGTACTCAGCAGTCTCATATGCGGTTTCCATGCAATCCTTCTCCCACCATCTCAAAAAGGGTATCACACACTTAGAGAGGTGCAGAGAAGAGCAGCAGAACGATCAGAGTCAGAATGAGATTCTGCATGGCAGAGATTAAAGGAACGTATTTTCTCCAGCACAAAAATAAAAAAAAAAGGCAACTAGGGAGAATATGGTAGAGATCAGCAAAACCAGTAATCGTGTCAAAAAGGTGAATATGGAAGTTATTCGCTCCCTCATAACGCAAGAATTAGGAGGTGCCAGTTATAACTATCAGCTGACAGATTTTTAGAGCAGTCGAAGTGAATTTTTTGTTCATGTAACACCCAATGAAACTGCGGAACTCGTTGCCACCAGATGCCACAGATACAAAAAAGTAAGAGAACAGAAGGATTTGTACAGAAAGGCCCATGGATAGTTATTAAATACAATGCCGGCCACCTGCGAGCCAGAAAGTCCTTTAACCACCCAGCCCTACAGATGCGGGACCAGGGCCGAGCCACGCCAAGCTCCCCTTCGCTTCCCGTGGGCAGCCCGCCCGAGGGGCGCAGGGCGGCCGGGCCCGCCCGGCCGTTCCCCGGGGGCGGCCCTGAGGTAAGACTGTTCACGGGACCCCGCAAGCCCCGGCTACCAGCTGCAGACCAGCCCCCGCTCACCGCCTCACCGCAAAAAACACCCCTTTTTCTTAGCCGTCCCGTTCAAACCCCGGTGGGGTAACGGGGGGGGGGGGGGAGGGGGCCGGGACGCGGCGCCCGTTATCACCCCCGCGGCGGGAAACTGGGGGGGGGGGGGGGGAGGCGAGGGCGCGCGCGCGCTCTCGCGGGCGGGCAGCTGGAAGTCATTGCCCGGAGATTGGCGTCCGCGTTGCCACGGCGACCGCCCCGGCGGCGCCAGCTGGGCCGCAACGTGAATGGGTGACGTCACGCGCCCGGCGCCGGCCAGTCTGGGCCGCCCGGGCCCAGCCCTCAGCTGGGGTGGGGGGGCGGCAGCGGCACCCGCCGTGCCCACCGACTGTCCCCCTCCCATCCCCGCCAGGCGTGGTGGGGCGCCGAGCGGGTGTCCCTGTGTCCGTCCGTCCGTGTGTCCCCCCCCCGCCAAGCGTTTTGTGGCGGCGGCGGGAAGGCGGCGCTTCCGGCTTCCCCTTGGCCCCCGCTGAAGGCCGGGGGCCCGGGCGTGTGGGTCGGGCCTTGCCAGCGCTCCATTGTTTGGCGGGCGATGTCCCCGCTGCCATCCTCAATTCATCCGCAGGCACTTTAGAAAAAGTTCTTTCCTGCAGGAACGAGGGGCTTTTCACTGCGCTCCAGCGAGGTCTGCAATCCCTGCCAGCCCTCCCAAACTTCCCTCATTCAGCCTCGAAGTTTCCCACTGCTTTCAGCCACCAGATTCCCACACTGCAGAATACCTGATTATATTTATTTCGCCGGTTCCAGTAAAACAGCCTCTCAAACTTGCAATGAACAGTTGACGTCACGTATGAAATTCTTCCTTACTTTCTTACTGTAGTTCTTCATGAGAGGATGCATTCCTAATTGAGTGACTTAGGCTCAGAATGGGAAAATCAGATTGTTCCTTAATGTAGGCTGTTATTTATGTAGATCCACTCTTTACATTAGTTCCAGTGGGTTCAGGGCAAAGACCACTTGGCAGAAGCCGGCGTACCTGTTTTGTGACCCGGCAGGCAATGCAGGTTGGGTTTAAACATAAACTTCTCTCAGTAAAGGCATTAAACTGTTGCAGAATGCAGGTGTGTTTGCAGTGAATTGAAATGGCCCCCCGTCCATCAGTGGGAAGCTACAGCCCCTCTGTATTTTATCTCATCGCCATCACACAGCACCTCTAGCTGTGGGCCTCAGAGCCAGCATGCATGGGAGCTCTTCCAGGCTGAGGAGGAGGAGATGCGACATTAGGTTCCCCTATCAGTGAAATCTTAGAGCAACTTAAATTAATTACACAGTTTTCTGTTTTAATTCACTTGGCATTTGCTGAGTAGCTGTTTGCCGCCAGGCAGGTGGGACGCTTGCAATGGTTTTCATTGTAATTCTGCTTATTTTAATTCTTCTGTTAATAAATTGGTTTGGTGTATAAGTTCTCAGGGAAGAAAAGGAGGTTGAGTCCCAGAACTTTAGGAATAATTACAAACATTTGCAGTCATACAGAAGCCTTCAAAGGCAGCAAAAACTGTTGCTGAAATGTCACCCGTCGGCTTGCAGACCTTTTATCTGAACCTTGTCACAGCAAAGGCTCAGCCACCTGAAGGAGCAAGAGCAGCAGCGTGAGAGGGGGTGCGTGGGGAGCAGCAGGGCTGAGGTGGGCGAAGCGCCCTGCCAGGACAGGACGGGGCGCAGGGTCCCCTGGGGCCAGCCACAGACCGGGGGGGCTGGGGAGGAGGGAGGATGGGGAGGGGACCCACGCATCTCACTGGCAGCTCAGCCCTAACGCTGATTTTTAAATCAGTTCAAGCGGTGCAGATTCGGTCTGTGGGCAAGGTGAAAGCTAACCCCCTGCAAGGTCGGCATGCGAAGGGACCTCGCAATCAGTGTAACATGTTAGGACCGATGGCATCATTCACAGGTGTACAGCTAGGCGCTAGGACAGGCATGAATGCAGGACCCCCCCTGCAAACACTGATTTATCTGAGGTCAGCCAGTACACACGCATGTTGCAGGATCAAACACTCATCTTTCTCTAGTTTGCTGGAGACTTTGGAAATTTAAGGATGGCCAGTAAGCTCAGTTTATGTAAATATGACTTTACTGTGAGGTTCAAGTTAAGTCTTTCTGATTTTAACTGCTCGATACGATGTTTAAATCTAAGTGACCTGTAACCATTAAAATCTTACTGGGATTTTAACACTGCATGCTTTTGATGACTGCTTAAGGGAAATTAATCTGAGAACAATCATTGACAGTCAGCCGTCTCCATCAGGTAACTTTGCAGTAAACGAAATAAATTCCAGCTGGTGGGGGAAGGGAGAGAGCGTCCTGAGAAACTCGCTCCTCCGCTCCCATTGATCATCACCTGCACTGGACTTCATACAGCAGTTTAATCCTATTCTCTCCCTCAAAGGTTTCAAGCCTCTGCAAGATCCTGACTGCTAGGGAACAAAGACTGGTATGTGGTTCCCTCAAAGGTCAGTCATTAACCTGCCCCAACAACAGTTTTAGGAAGATCAAGGCAATGAAGAAAAACTAAGAAAAAGCACTTTCACTTTGGAATGAATTGTTCAAAATGCCCTTATACATTCAGTTTTATTCCCTTTCAGTTCTGCACTTTTTAGTTCCTGCACGTATTTATTTCTCATCAGGAATAATGGCAAGATTTGCTCTCCCAGAGATTTGACCTTAAGTTTATTCTAGCCACAACACTATAGACCATTTCATCAATTATGAATGTACTCGTGTATAGAGGAACTGGTAAGCCAGCTCAGTAATGCTACCTTGTTCTGGAGACTTACCCTTATAAATAAATTAGGGACATATCTTTATGAAATACCAGAAAGAAATAGAAGATGAAAGAAAGAGAAAGAGAAAAGAAGAAATAAAGACAAGAAAAGAAAAGAAAGAAAAAAAAAGAAAGGGAAAAAAAGAAAGAAAGAAAAGGAAGAACAAAAGAAAGAGTAAAAGAAGAAAGAAAGGAAGGAAGAAAGAGAAAGGAAAAAAGAGAAAAAGTAAGAAAGGAAAGGGAAAGAAAAGGAAGAAAGAAGGAAATAGATAGAAGATGGAAAGGAAACAGAAAATCTAGAAAGCCACATTTTTCTAAAGATAAAAGCACAAGGGCTAATATCAAAAGTGGTTTCTTTGTGATTTGTATTTTATGTGCCTGTGTGTCTATATGTGAGGCAATATACTGGACTTGCAGTAGCCAGACTATCAATAAGACATTTATTTCTGTAAGTTATTGATGACCATTTAGCTCACAAGTGATAGGCCAAAGTAGAGCCACGAGCAACTTCTGAAAGGTCATCAATAACAAGTGAAAATAAATGTTTTATCCAGTGCCTGCCCATTGTGTGTTCTGTTTATGCAATGCCAGTTTAAGTTTCATCTGGCATGGTTTTCAATGGGCTGTAACTACCTTAGTTCCTGTCTGAAGCAATGAGGACTTCCAGCAACAGAGGAAGGAGGACACATACACACATCCCCACTTGCTTGCTCACACACATCTTTTGTCAGATGCAGAGGTAAAAGCATGCATCTCTCAGCACATCAGGATGAAGCAGTACCCTAAGGAGTGAAAGGAGAGACTGCCACCTTACTAAAACATTAAACACCATGAAGAATCCGGATGCTGCAAGTGTAAGACCGTTCAGAAGAAAGAAGATACAGAGGGGACAGGGAGAAAAAAACAAAGGAGAAGCCGAGATGCAAGGTTGTAAATAAATCATACGTCATGCTAAGATTACAAATACATAATAGTCTATTAATGTATTTCTAACAATAATTCATACCATACTGCAAGGAAGATTGGTGCATTGTGTGTGTTACGGCGTTCCCGGAGGCAAAAGAAAACTCTTTATGTCCATAAGGAGTCTCTTACTCCCAGTGGAAAAAGACTGCAATGGACACTGGATACAACCCAGTGGGGACCAAAAATTTGCTTTGACTAACCATCACCACTAACCACAAAATCCTTTAATTAAACTTTTGTATTTAAAATTTCAATTTTTTCTTAATTTTTTGAATTTGCGTTTTCACATTTTAAAAAATTTTTTTGAGAATCAGTTCTCAGGAGCTCAATGTAGAATAACTATTTCAAGAGGCTGGTCTGAAATAAGCTAATGACTTTGCATCCAGTTGTGAAAGTTCTACTCACTTGAGCAGTCCTTATACCCACATCCTTACTCAGGCAAATAAGCTCATTAACTTCAAGACAAACTTTCTATATAAGCAAGGATTTGTGCTGCTTTTCAAGTCAATTTCTCCATTGAGGTAAATTAAGAGATTTGCTTAAGTAAAATATATCAGTGCTTTAAAATGTTGAAAGAGCATGTTAGTGGAGTAAAAATTACCAAAATAAATGTCATTAACACTTCAAGGTAAGTACGTGGAAACATACTGGTATTGAAGACAGCTTGAAATAGTTACTTAGCATAAGCTGTGTGATTACCCCAAATATTCTTATATATGCACATCATTTAGCTTTAAGAAAACAAAGTCAAAACTGTAAGAAAATTTGCATGTTGAAGCATTTTTAACAGCACTTTTGAATATGTCTCTAAAATACTTTTGCATAGTTTGCCCCCTGTACAAGAAGCAAAACCATGAAGAATTGCTATACAATTACTCTAAAATGGAAAATAACATTCATTCCCATTTCTTATAAGGGAAAATTAGTAAGTCACAGAATATATTTAACTGTGAAGAATTGCAGTTCATGGATCATTGTCCAATATTCTCCTTACATCCATCTTTCTTTTTTCTGCGTCTCCAGCCATTGGCACTCTGCAATGTATATCTTGATTTAAATTCACGGTGCTACACAGTGATTTTCAGTAGACGATCCCGTTGTCCTAATAAACATATAAGGTCATTTTAGTATATACTGTTGCTGGAACTAAAACCCATGAGTGTGACCCTGTCTGCCTAAAGGAGACATTACCTGTCTTTGCTTTTTTTTCATGCTCTCTAAACATGAAATCCTTCAAGACCTGTTTTCTGTCAACAAAACCTGAGGGCTCTTGTTTTCTTAAGTGACAACTTTCTCAGAAGCCATGCAGGCTATAAAGAATGATCACAGAAAGCATCCTACCACAAATTAATACAAAACTCATCTTTTTAGCAGACTGCTTTTTCAAGCACACACAAGTACATAAGCAAATTAAAATGGTGCTATGATCCTATAACTAATCTCCTACTATTCTACTATTTCTTCTGCAGAATGGGAGAGAAGCCTTTTGCTGCTGTTACTAAGCACTTGGTAGATCCTCACATGTTATGGCAACAGGAACTCTGTAGCAGGTAAATAAATAGATAATAAGGTTACACAGAATTCAGCATGCATTGGAAGTGCATGGCATGGCCCATAAACAACTGTGGTCAGGGGATTTGAAGATACATTGAAAAGCTTCCCCTCCACACACAAAACCACCAGACTTGAATTTCTAGTTCTTTCTAACTTCTGTTCCCAGCGACGACACCAATGTGACCTGAACCAAATCAACAAACAGCATTTTCTATAGTGCTTTAAATATTGGTCAGGCTGTCACTAGCATGAAGCAAAATGCAGAATTGTAAATTAATATTTGGCAAACAGGTGATATCTGAAAGTGACACTGACCCATAAAAGTACTTTGAGAACCAACTGACTGCAGTCACAGAAAACATAGATGCATTTGCATCGACACAGAGGAAGTGAAGGTCTCTGTCTACCTTGGATGTCCCTCTGCTGTGGGAAGGGCTGTCTTCACAGTCAGGGAGAGAGAGGTGATTTCTTCTTTTAATTTAAACAAATTTTTAAAAATATTTTAAAAGATTAAAAAAGATAAACCTCAAAGATTTTGAAGAATTCCTTAAAACACTCATGGAGAACAAATAACAAATGTATTAATACTAGCTTTCAAAATGTAAAATGTTGTATTAGTGCAAAGTATTGGTATTGTTTCTGCAGGTTTTTTTTGTGGCATGAACTTAGACAGCTTTTGCTGATGAAGCTCTTCAGGTCCCCTGAAAATAAATACCAGTATCACTGGTATAATGATAACATATGCAGATGAGCATGCACACATCCAGATACTTATTTAATTTAGGTCGATTTGCTCATTGTCCCTGTAGGCTGTATTATTTGTGTGATTATAGAGCTCTTAATGCAAACTCGTAACAAACATGAAAATAATATGAGGCGGTATCATACCATCAGTTTTCAGGCAGATTGGCTGAGGATTTCTGTCTACAAACAAAGGGCATGACATTGCACATAAATCTGATCTAAATCTACACAAAATAAAATTAAAGTTAAAGTTAAGACTCCAAATTCAATCTGTTACTATGTAACTCAGTTTAATGTAGTGTTCCTCAGGAAGCTGCTCCAAATACTCCTAAATTATTTTCCCCTTCCCCAGAATAACCATCTTGATTGCTTATATTTGGACCACACTGCAGAAGGTTGTCAACACGAGTTATCTTTCTTGCCACAAGCTTGCTTTAGTCAACACAGAAGTCTGACATTACCCAACAAACCCAGTGTTTCTGGTCACCTGAACAAAGCAACCTTCTTAAATGACATTAGCCTTCAGCCGACATACAACCACCAGCAAAATGCCAGGGCATCTGTCAGTGACATACCAATGTTGTCTGCTGCCGCAGGCTCTCAAAGGGAGGAGGTGGGTTTGCACAAATTTCTACAACATAGCCATGCTGGAGGCAGCACAGCAAGAAAAGCTCTTGTAGATACTAACCCTGTTACAGTCTTTTTTGGTTCTCTCCACTAATTGATGTAAAATATTTCTTTATGCATTTATTTCCATGTTCATGTAAAAAAGAGCTTACATAAGCATCAAGCCATGGAGAAAGGTTTTTTTAATCTGTTTCTCATCTCTGAAATTTTTGGTTTCTGTCACGTACAAAGCTGAAGGAAAGCATTAAGGGGTGGGTAGAAGTATGCTCCTGTCATTAGAAGGATGCTCAAAACTGGGCAAGTATGTGAACATGTAAAAAAACTTAAAATTCTCTTTTGTCTGTGAAGAGCTGTTGTGACCTATCAACAAACATTTTTTTCTTTATTTTATATTAAATTTCATGCACAGGGGACAATGGGGAAGTGAAGGTCTTGAGAATCTTTTAGCTTTTCTCATTAAACAGAAAATTCTCTCATGACCATAACCAGAGAACAAGAAAAAAAACTACCACATTAAGTGAAGTTTGTGAGTTGTATTTAGATTTTGGATTTGAGGAAAATAGAGAGAACAGTAGAGAAAATGACTCGTGCTATTTGAGGAAAAGGTTTGCGTGAAGATGAGTTTGGAAGAGCTCTGACAATGAATCGTCCCTGGTGAGGAGTAGTACCAGAAGACCGATGGATTTTGGTCTGTTGGTAGTCTGCAGAGTGAGGTGACTTCTCTGTGCTCCCCAAATGCCCAATAAATCTCCCCTGACCCATTCTGAGGACCCGTGGGATGACACAGCAAAGGAGCCTGCAGTCTCACCTCCAGCCTGGTGTCCAAGGGGACATAGGCATGCAGGAATAATAATCCACTAAAAGATTTACATATTCTTTCCTCCATCTCACTCCTCCACCCCATTTTTCATTTCATATCACTATCCCCTGTTGCCAAGAGGAGTTTATCTATGGTGTTTGGTAAGGGAGCACTAAACACATTATAGTCCTATTTTAAATGACATCACAACTAACTAGATATTTTAATTGAAGGTAAATAACCAACATTATTGCCATTTGAATGATAGCAATAGTGGAGAGTAATGGCACCACTGAGGAATCAATTGCTATTTCCCTCATAAACCATAAACCATTCAGAGATTTATAATGCTTTTTTAATGATCAGCCCTTCTAGGTGTGAGCAGCTCCTCCGAGATCCTGAGTCTTCTGGCTGCCTGGTGAAGTCAACAGGAATGGGGGGCAGGGGGGTCTCAGTATCACATGTCTTTGTGCCCACCAGGATGAAGCTTGTCACACCAGTTATCAGCCTCAGGCAAAGGAAAGCTTGGGATTTTACTGCACTGCTCCGATATGGTGTGCCCCAAGCCCCAAAACAGGGACACTTGACTCAACCACTGTTTCATAACCTGCTTAAGAATAAAAATGCATTGTGCATTTGTGTGCATTTCATGCCCTCTTAAGGTAGGTATAGCAAGTAACCTTGTGTAAGAAACCACGTTGATTGCTTGCTTCCCTCTGCATACCTAAATGTGTTCCCTTCGAATTTTATCTGTCCTGAGACCATTTTAACTAACGCGGTACTATCCAATGCACCAGTTGGTTCAGTGGCATCATATCACGCACAAACATCTGTGGATCCAGAGTGCTGGCAGAGGCAATGTCCCCTGTGTTCTGTGCTTGGAAGGACTGTCCCCCTTCCCTGGTGCCATGACCCAGAGACAGTGTCAATGTCTCAGCTTTATTTTTTCAGCTGGAGTCAATGGCATATTCATATACTCAGACCTGTGCCGACAAATTCCGCCTCCTTTACTCCTGAGAGTATTCTCATTGAGTTCAATGGGGTTATCCTCATCACAAAGAGGATACAAAGCCAGTCATTACATTTTCATTTTTAGCTTGCTCTACTTTGGTTTTGAATCAAAAACAGCCTTTTTAAGCTCCAGAGAGCACCTACGATGTGATCTGAACTCATCAATTCTCTTTTAATGGACCAAACTGGTCCATTCAAGCACTACCAAGGATCTTGTGATAATATTGCAAGAGCTGGTTACAATGGCACTGAATCTCGACTCAGGATGTGGGAAGAGAGCACAAAAAAAAAAACCAGCCAAGACAGATGAACTCCTCCAGCCAGCCAGGAAGGGACCACATGCTTAAAGATGCACAGAATTTATTTTAAAAATCCAAACTTGGTCTGGTGAAAAACAGGAGCGTTAATCCCTATATACTCATGTCATGAAAAATATTGCTGTTAATAGGACAAAAGCATGAACAGCAGCCACTGCCACTCTCTCTTGTGTAGGTCTTCAGGGAGTTTCACTAGACCTACCTCCATGGCTAACATTCTGGGGTTTCCAACCCATTTCTACAGCAATTTACTTAGCATCTGGTGCACACCCAATCTAAGTCTTGAAAAAGCAGCCGACCCAACCTGCTCCCACTTAAGTCAGTAACAAAACTCCCATTGACTTCAAGGAGAGCAAAAGCAGACCAGTTGTTAACAGGGAATTGGTGCCTATTGTTCAGCAGAGCATGTCGGACTAGCATGTATCAACTTCATGTATCAAAGGGAGTTACTAGAGGAAATCCCCTGAATATTTATGGATAGTTGGAGGGGAGGGCTGTTTTTCCCTCTCCCACATATCTCTGCTGTGATACGTTAGCTATGTGAATGCACACAGTCCTCAGCGCAACTTCAACAATGCTTACAGACCCTCGGATTTCCCTTTGTTCCCTCTGCGGTGGAAGTAGCCGGATGGAAAAAGTGGTCTGCGGCATATCGTCGTTCTTCACGGGTTTCCAGAAATACTGAGTCATCTTCAAGAGCCAATGTGGCCTCAGTGGATTTGCTATAGTGCTGCTACAGTGTGTGTGTGTGTGTGCGTGTGTGAGTTTGTGTGTGTGTGCAGAAATAACCTGTCCAAATTAGCTTTGGGAAAGCTAAAGGGGAACCAGTTACATACTGGGGTTTCCCAGAGATTTCCAGTGAGATCAGAGAAGCTCCCTGGCGGGATTCAGTACAAACGGAACAATGCAATATTACAGTGTATCTAGTTTCACGCAGATTTTAATTAAATGGGACCAGCAAGATTTGAGCCTGCATCCTCACCATAATTTACAAATAATATTTTTTTAGACAGCACATCAACTCTATCCATATTACCAGGAAACAACATGTAACCATAATGTATGCTTTAAGGCCCGTATATATTTCCACCTTGTGAGACTTGGAGACTGCAGGGAGTGGAGTTTCACAGAATAAAAGCAATGACTGCAGCAGAATTGGGATCATCCAGCCTGTAGCTAATGGAAATACATCTTCCCATCACATCGTCATGATGTAGCATGCAAATCTAGACCTCAGTCAGACAAACATTTACACCACGCATTTAGTTTTTGTGCCTAGAGGAGCCCAACTGCCATGAATGGCACCACTAAATATCGACAAAATAAGGAAAACAAGAGTGTGAGTATTTGTAAGCAAAGCCTCAAAACATAGGTTTTTAAAGGGTGAGAGAGAATGAAAGTGTGCTTCATTATACACTTCAGATGATCGAGTCTCACCGCTCATTCAAGTTCTGAGTTTGCAGCTTCCCACCGTATCCTTTATATATCACCCGTTGTGACTAAGCATTGAGGGGACATGCAATCATTAATCACCGTTATGGATTTCTTCCCTTCTGTTGGCTTTGACTTACAAGCTTAGGGGCAGATCCTGCAGCCTTTACTCCTTCCTGCAGTCCTTTGCCCAAGCGATCAGCCCTACTTCACTCAGAGAGAGCTCGAAGCGCTGCAGGATCTGTAGGATCGGGCGCCGAGTTTCTTACACCAGCCTCCCATTCAAATATGCAATGGCTCTTAATCCTTAGCAGGAATTAACAGAAAGTTTGAACACTGCATTATTAAATTAAAAGGTTACAATCTGCCACAAGATGACTTAAGCAGGACTCGGGAGTATGTGTCTGTTAATTTTAATGCTCTGTCTCAAAGTACAGAACTCTGGACATTTCCAGCATCATATTTAAAACATGGTACATCTACTAATACGTGATCTGGTGCATTAATGGACCAAATTAAGTTACAGGTATGAATTTTACATAAAACGGATTAATATTATATGTCATGGAGGAATTTTAAATACTCCAGCTCCATGCATTTTTAATAGTTATGTGCTCTAATTTAATGTTCCCAGGCATGGCTTTCCTTGAAGTCCCTAAACCCTCCTCCTTCCCCCTCTCCCCCCTCCCTCCCTCCCCCTCAAGTTTTGCTTGGGATTTTCCCTGCCTTTAAACCGGCGTCCCGAAGTCCCTCAAAATACGTGGAAAGCCGGGCTGGGTCTCCGACACCGGGAGGATAGAAACGCGTTTCACAACCCGAGGAGATGCCACCCCCCCTCCCCAGGGCGGGGGAGGCCGCCTGCCTCCGGGCGGGCGGCGGGGAGCGGCGCCGGTCGCTCGGGGCTGCGCTCGCCCCGCGGGGGCGGCGCCGGGGGGCCGCTGGGCGGCGGGTCCCGCCCGCATTCCCGCAGTCCTTCCTCCCCGGGACCGCCTTCCTCCTCCTCCTCCTCCCCCGCCGCCTCCTCCCCGCGGGGGTCAGCTCCAGCCGCCCGCCCCCCTCCAAGCAGCGCCACCGCCCCCCCGGCCCCGCCGCCATTGGCCGGCGCCGCGTTCCAGGGGGGACGCGGCGCCCTGATTGGCTGCGGCGCGGCGCCGCGGCGCCCCCCCTCGCTCCCCGCGCCGCTCTCGCCGCGCCCCGCCGCGGCGCCGCCCGCCGCGCCCCGCCCGCGCCCCGCGCTATATAAGGGGCGGCGCGGCCAGCGGCGGCGGCAGAGGCGGTCGCAGCTGAGCGGCTGGGGAGGAAGAGGGGTTTTGGTGGTGCCGCTGTTGTGGCGCGGCCCTGCGAGCACCTCTCCTCGCATCCCCGGGGGGGGGGGGGGGGGGCGCCGGTAACGCTAGCGAGGCTGCGGCCGTGCCCCGTTCCCGTTGCGTTGCGGGCGGTGCGTGCGCGGCTGCCCGAGGTCGCGGGAGGCGGCAGCGGTGGTGGAGAGGGAGGTCTCCCTCCCTCCCTGTGGCACCATGAAAGCCGTGAGTCCCGTCCGGCACCCCAGCCGCAAGGCGCAGCCCGGCGTGGCGGGCGGCGGCGGGGGACACCCGGCCCTGCGGTGCCTGGCCGAGCACAGCGGCTGCAAGGGGGGCCCGCCGTCGGGCGAGGAGCCGGCGGCGCTCTGCCTGCAGTGCGATATGAATGACTGTTACAGCCGGCTGAGGAAGCTGGTGCCCACCATCCCGCCCAACAAGAGGGTCAGCAAAGTGGAGATCCTGCAGCATGTCATCGACTACATCCTCGACCTGCAGCTGGCTCTGGAGACGCACCCGGCGCTGCTCCGGCAGCAGCAGCAGCCGCCCGCCCTGCACCCGGGCAGCTGTCCCGCGGGCACCCCTAGGACCCCGCTGACAGCCCTCAACACTGACCCGGTAAGAGGTGCGTGCCACGCCAGCCCGCAGTTCGGGGTGCGGAGCGGGGAGGAGGGCAGCGGCATGGCCCGGCGGTCGGCGCCGGCCGCCGTGGGAGTGCCCCGGGGCTGCCTCGCCGCTGCCGGCCCCGTGGCTCTGCCGAGGGACCGCAGCTCCCGGAGGGGACGGGGCCGACGGGCGCAGAAATGCCCCGGCGGTGCGCGGTGGGTGCCTGCATCCCCTCGGTGCAGGCAGGCACCCGCACGGTGTTAACCGTGTAATTACAGCCTCTCGAGGGAGTAGCTGCAATCAGCGTGTTCGCACACACGGGAGCAGACGCGGGTGCTCCTGCGCTTCCCAGCCCTCCGCGGAGCGGAGCGAGTGTGAGCGGGTTTGGGGGCTGTGCACGTTTAACGCCCTCGGCGCAGCTTCCTTTGGGGAGGGGAGATGGGGAGCGTCTCCCCTCCGCGGGACCCCCAGTGGCAGCCCGGGGGCGCTTGCAGCCGAGGCGCGGGGAGCGGCGTGCACCGGCAGCCCCGTGCCCCCAGGGCTCCCCCCCGCGCCGGGCGTGCCGGGCCCGGCGCTGGGCGCCCGCCCGCCGGCAGCGCTGCCCTGGCCCCCTCTGCTCTGTTCCCGCGGGCTGCTGCCCGCCCGGCCACCCCCTGCAGCCGGGAGCTCCCGGGAGCGCTTCCCGGCAGGGCCGTGGCAGTGCCCTGTACGCGGATGGGGGGGTCTGGGGAATGGGGGGCGATCTCCGTGTCTTTTTTCTTTAACCCCCATCTCTAACTTGCCGTGTTCCGTTGCCGCGCAGGCTGGCTCTGTTAGCAAGCCGGGGGACAGCATCCTCTGCCGCTGACCGCCGCTCCCCAGGTGAGTGCCGGGCGTCTGCGGGCGGGGGGGGGAGCGCAGCCCTCCGGGGCGCGGCGCCCGGGCTCGGCGGGGCCGCACCGCATCCCGCCGGGAAGCCTGCCGGAGGGGGACCCGAGCTCGGCGAGAAATATTTGCAGGAGGCTTGGGGTTTTATTTTTAATTACCGGGTGGTTATTTTATTTTCTTTAATTACCAGGGTGGTTTTTTTTTAAACACCCCCCCTCCCCCGCGAAGCGCTTCTGGCTGCGGCGTGCAGCTGCGCATCCCTCCGCCTGGCCCAGCCTGGGAGCTGCGGTTGTTGTTTGACCTGGTTTGTTTTGGGTTGTTGATCAAGCATGTCTTGTGTTGTGTTGGTGGCGCCAGCCGGTCTGGAGCGGAGCGGTTCACACACCCCCTCTATTCATTCCTCTCCCACAGGTGTGCGGCGGCGGCGCCGCGCAGAGGCACCGCGGGGGGCGGGCGGCGGCGGGGCGGGCGGGGGGGGACCCGGCCCCGCCGCACCGGAGGAAGGAGCCATCCAACCCCCCATCCCCCGAGCAGTTCCCATGCTTCATCCCGGCAGAGCCAGCCTTTTCACCGTTTTGCACGTCCGTAGCGGTCCCCCCCTTCCCCCCCTTCCCCTCTTCTCTTCGTTTCCGACCAGATGTGAGCGGTGTCTCCCGCGGTGGCAGGAGGGTGTTGGACTCGAGCAGGAAAAGTTGCGACTCTGCCCCGGGATAGAGGACCGAGCCTAAACCAGACTTTAGAAGCGCGTTGTAACTCTCTTAAGGGACCGAGCAGCTGAATCTTGAAGCTTTACTAATCTACCAGAGCATTTGTAGATATATTTGACATCTATTGTTTAAAATAGATGGATTTTATTGGGGCCCAGGGAACTTTCTTCTCCCTGCAGGAATGTTACATATTGTATAGATAAATGAGTGACATTTCATACTGTGTATATATAGAGATGTTCTATAAGTGTGAGAAAAGTATATGCTTTAATAGACTACTGTAATTATAAAATATTTTTAATTAAATATTTTTTGTAAATATTATAAAGGTGTGTATGGTTTTTTTTAAATCTGTGGGAATATCTCTTTAGAAAACTATGGCTCAAGTACAGAGCTGCTAATATGGAAATACCTTGAATGTTTAGGGCTTTTTTTTGTCCCCAAATGTCCTTTAGAGTTGGAAGTTACAGCTATAGCTAGTGGTCCTGCATGATTGCATGAGATGTCTAATTGCAAATAAACTTGTTTGGAGTCCATACAAATGTGTTTTCCTCAACCTAGACTTAAAATGTTTGTAAGTGTATTATACATTTTGAGACTACACTTTTGTCATTTAGGCACAAGCGTTTTTAGTGCATTCTATAAAAGTAGCAGTAAGATGTAGTGGTTTTTTTACTGACAATAGAAAAATTCTATCTAGTTTTTGCATTATGGGGGTGATGCTTTAGATCTTTAATCAGCTTTTTTTTGAAATCTGCTGTTGCATCAGATCAAGAAATTTGTGCTGGAACTTCATTTAGCACCAAAAGGTTTTATTGCAAACTTGCGTTCCTACAGCCTATTAATTGCTTAAAAAGTGAAAACAGTTCTCTGCTTGCAACCAAAGGGCAAACCATTAACAAAAAACAGTTGCAGTTTCCTTCGTCCAAAGAGTATTAATACCGAACTGCAGAAGGGCACATGGGCAAAGTCATTATGATCAGTGATGTAAATTCATCTTAAAGTGAACTTACGTAGACCAAAAATCGGATAACTGCTTCAAGATTATTTTTCTAGTACAAAATGACTTTCATTTCACTGCAGCTATGTTATAGTAAATTCCTGTTTAATCTCTGTGATGTGTAACTACTACATGTGAACATTAAACTAGATTTACCTGTCTTCAACTGTGATTCTTCAGCTTATTTCTTCAATCCTCTGAATTTGTGCATTCTCTTCACTTTTTTTTGGTACATGCCATTTGACGGGCGAATTCATTTTACAGCAGGTTTTTGTACAACCAAGTCTTACAGACTATAAACTCGCATCCAGGCTGAGTGAAAGGTGCTCATCTTGTGTGATCAGTAGCCTGTGCGCTAGTGAAATGGGATTTTCAGAGTGGGAGAATTAAGTAGGATTTAATTGGGTGCTTTGTAAATAGCTAGCCAACTGTGTGTGTAACATGGTCTGTTTGACTAAAAAAAGAGAGGATTTGTTTCAGATTATGCAAGTGTCAAAAGTACTATAACCCAAGGGATGACTTCTACTAAGTTAAATATTTATAAGGAAATTAACTACTGGGGTCATTAGCTATTGACTACAGTGATAATGTCAACAAGATGAACATTTTATTAATCAAAATAATTGTGTAAAGATCAAATCAAAAAGTGGCTAACACATCTGCAACCATAAGGCCTCCTGTCACTGCAAATGCATTGAAGGCAGGGGCGTTTCACAGGCTGAGCCCTGACTTGCGGGATGGGGAGTGGGGTCCCTGTGTTGTTTTCCCCCAGCTCGATGTTACAGTAATAGTAGTTTAATCCGCAAAATACGTGTTCTTGTAAAATTAAGTCACGAACCTCTCATCCTGCATCTCCAGCTAATTCAATGACAGTAAGAATGCTACCAATGGGATTTTTTTACTGCAGTTTGGGAATTCTTACAGCGTTTAAAAAAAGAAAAGCAACATTTTTCCAAAGGAATAGCTCAAATTTATGTTTGTTTTCTTTGTTTATCCCATTAATATTTGTAGTCTCAAGCTTACTTTAGGTTGTATAGCTCAGCTTATTTCGTATACAGTTTTTCAGTAACATTAGTTCTCAATACCCTCGTTTGTGTCTATCCACTGTTGCCAAATTACAGCATTCTGTTACACAGAAGAGGAAGCGAGCAAAAGGTGCTGTCTTAAAATATGAAACTAACTTGCAGAGTTTCTACATATCAAAGCTGGTGTATCCTGGGAGAGCTGATAAATCACTGAACTACTCTTCAAGGAAGAGCGTATCAAATCCCGCATTGTTTCAGGTCAGGGCAATCTCCCATTGAGTTTAGCGGCTTGAGGGTTTGGTTTTGCTTTTTAAAAAACTGTTGCAGTGCAACAAGTTAGGGCCTTTAGAAAATGAAGTCTTATTAAAGAGCTGTGAAAATTCTTCCTGTTGCGCAGTATTCTTGACAAATGTGAAAGCCTGCATATAACACTCAAAAAAGCTCTAACAGAGCCTAATAGCTGCTGGTCTTGATTTATTCCTTATGCTATGTATGAAATTGTAAGCAAGGAATATCTAATCGCTCGCTTCCTAATGGCTGGAATCAGTACAGTCCTAAATATGGCTGTACTTATTTTTGTTTTTCAAAGATTTTAGAGTCTTTCATCATACTTTAATCCCATATCTTGTTTAAATAATGTTTTCCATATAGCAAAAGGCGTAAATGTTTGAACAAAGGCAAATTAAAAGGACTTTTTCCTCTAATGCCTTGGATTTTCTCTTAGTCACAAAAGCATTCCTTAAAAGGAGCTTTTTGATTGCGTGATGAGAGTTGTGGTGAGGCTGCCAGATTAGGAATTAGGATACCAAATTCTGTTCCCAGCTCTGCTACTGAGGCTCTTTTGTGACCTTGAGCAAGTCACCGGCTGTCAATCAAACTTACAGTTTTCCATTCGTAATGTACCGGTGGCAACATGTACTCATCTTTATAGAAGCAGGGAGATGAAGCAGGCAAAATGCACTCATGTTTTTTACTTCATCTTTGTTAGGGGGATTATGTTTTGGGTAAGAAAGGAAGCATAGGGAAAGCTGGAGTGATTATCAGGAAAGCCTTCCTAAGGAGGAGCCGATTGGGAAACACATTGCTAGTAGAGGCTGCGAGGACTCTCTTGCTTGGGCTGCTGAAATTGTAAAGGACTAGAAAATGGTCTCGAGGAGGAATAGATGAGGGATCTAGGTGTTTTCCGTCCCTAGCTTGTATGCTGTCTGCAGAGTGCAGCGACGGATACTGCTGATGTTCGTTTTGGTGAGCGGCGGTGCGGAGGTCCCAGTCCTTGCAGATGCTGAGACTCCCCTCTGAAATTTCCAAACGATAGGAGGTGTTCATTCCACTTAAAAGCCAAATGCCAGCTCTTGCAGTGATAGCTACATTTTCTCCGCTGTTTCACGTGGGAATGGTATTTATTTTCACTTTCTAAACCATGCAGTGTTGCTTTCAAGCAGTCTTGTGTTTTCAGCCACAAGCGAAGTGGTCATAAGGAATGCCATAGCTGTCCTGCTGGTTGTTCTGAGAGTTAATGAATAAACCATGTATAGGATAAACAGGTTTATGCAAATGCAGAGCAGCACTTTACCATTATTTGTATTTTCAATGCTATTGTAGCTGTAGAAGTCACATTTTTGTAAAACCTTTGCAGTTGGAAAGAAGAAACCACGGTACAAGCAATTCAAGTAATTGTTCTAGATGCAACGCAATTTACTGGCTTCTCCAATAGTAAGGCTTGCAATACTAAATAGCGTGCTTCCAAAACAGTATTGAAAACGTTTTGCTTTCCAGTCCCAGAACATGTGATCTGAAAACACAGGCTAAATATATTCCCACCGTACAACTGCTTGCTCTCTTGCATTAGAAAATCCATCCTTTACTCTTATCCCTGCGTAAGAGAAAACTTGCATGCTGTGCCTACCAGGAGAGCCTGCTTTCCCAAATGCCCAGAGCATGCATGCACACCAGCCCTTGGAGCACATCTGAGCTGAGCTGGGGACCAGGCGCCTCGGGGCTGCGCGGCGCTCGGGAGCAGGACTGCGGGCAGCTGCCGGCTGAGCACCAGCATCGTGTGGGCCAGAGCCGGTCTCTTGGCCACCACATTCTGGCCATGCCTCCTTGACAAAAAACCTTTTCCCCTTCACGGCCTGGGAAAAAAACTCACGGGGGCCAGGCTGTGGTGTAGACTGCTGTGCGATCACAGCGACATGGACAGGAGTGGGGATTTTCTAAGTTGGCATCTCTCCTCCTCAGCAAAACATATGCCGGAAAAGCGCCGTGTCACTCACGGAGCATTGGGGAAGGAGCAGTGCAAACCCTCCCAAGTGCTGCGCTCAGGCACACACACAAAGCTGAAGTCATTGGAAAGATGCTGGTGAGCGATGGGCCCGGCTGCCAGGTGCACTAAGTGTTGCAAGGCAATGTTTCCCCCCTGTTTTGCCCCTCTTGAAGGTACGTGAGGGGAGGCAAGACCATTTGCAAACAGCGCTTGGCTGCGCTGACGCAGCTGAGGACTTGTAAGAACAGCCATAAAAAGCACCTCCCCATACATCAAGGTGGAAACAGTGCTGGTGGGCTGTGGTACCCCGGCTGTCCCCCAGCACGATCAGAGGGACATGGGCGGGGAAAGCAGAGCACTCTTCTGGCAGCTTATTTCAAAGTAGAGGACACAGCAGTGGCTGGAACGAATTAGTCCCCATTTGTCATTTCTTGGCCTGTAGGGAGAAGAGCTAGTGCCCAGGACTTTGGCATGCAGAGACACGAGCAGCCCCTCCACAAAAGCCCTGGGCGTGCGGCCCTCCCCGCGCGAAGTGCGACCGATGGCAGTGCTGAGCGGGATGCAGGGCAGGGCAGCTCGGGCTTTTCTTCCTTTGATGGGCATGGAACACGCTTTGACATAGTACGAGGGTTGGTTTTTATTTTCTTCCCCCCCTTTTTTTTCCCTTTTCTGTCTTAACCTTCTTTTAGCCTTGGGTTTGCTTGCCTTTTTTTTTTTTCCCAAAGATAATGTGTTTATCAACTGACAGGATACACTCGTTTCTGGTAAAGAAGCACTTTGACAATTTTCACAACATGTATAATTTACTTAAGGACCATAATGGCTTCTTCTGAGCCGTGTGTCATGTAAATAAATATTCCAACGATTTTTAGCATGCATATTATGTACTCCATAGATCAATGGCTCCTTTGAAGCTGTTACAGTTTATCCTGTAAGTTCCTATTCAGACATTTTTTAATATGTATTATTTATTCAACAGGCTATCGCTTCATTCAGACATGACGGTGTCTATATTTGTAGCAGTCTAACATCTATATCTTGTTTAGAATATTTCAAAATTAATATTGCTCAGCCTTTTCAGCAGGTTGGAAAGATCCCCATGAAAATGTGGCAACAGGAAGAATAGTTCAAATGCATGAGAATGTAACACACATCCATTTCGGATCTGTTTTTTAAGACTTCTTCCTCTGCTCCGCTCTACCTTTTCCACCAGCCCTGGAAACACACAGGGCCAGAAACGGGTTATGTGTGTGGGCTGCAGCGCACGTAACAAATCCTCGTGAGGGTTTGGGAGAGCAGCAGTGCCTGGCCTCAGAGGGGCAGGAGGACAGGGTGCCATGGGCTCTTTGACTTCTGCTGTGTCCGTCCAGAGACTGGGGGATCCCTGCAGGAGCATCGCAGCGCTGGGGGAGCAATGGTGCAAAATGACATTGCCTTCTCCGGCTTTAATGAGGAAGCAGTTTCTTGGTCTATGTACAGGACAGGCTCACCAGGTAAGTAGGAGCTAATATACCAGCGCTGGTTTGTGAGCTGCCCCAGGGCTTCAAGTGCCAGCAGGGTTTTTTTGGGGTTTGGGGTTTTTTTGGGGTGCAGCTCTGGGGGCTCCATGCCAGGCAGCGAGCGCAGCCAGGGGCAGGTGTGAAGGTGCAGGACACGCGGAAATGAAGGCATGCACACAGATGACTTCATGCCTCTGCAGCTATTAGCCAGGGCAAATCCTTTTCTATTCCCAGAGGGTGGGGGAGCAGGCAGAACTTATATCCCTGCCTCACGAGAAAGCTGCAAGGGGAACGCGGCAGAGCTCCCAGGCCCTTGCAGGAGTAGCCCACGAGATAAGAGGGCCTGTGACCTCAGTGCAGGCTAATGAAGGAGGAGAACCTGGGCCGAGAAAGATAAAGTTCCTATTTAAATGCAGACGTCTGCAACAATAGAGGTGGAAACATAAAAAAATTGCTATCAAAGTAATTTGCTTGTAGTATGAAAGCTTTTGTCTCACCTTGTTTAAACAGTCCCACTCCTGTGTTTAGTTTACTTGTGTTAATACCCCCCAAAGGCTTCATCATTTGCTATTGATGAGCATACAAAAAAAAAGGGGGGGGGGGAATGTTGCTGTCCATGCAATTAATTCACTTTCCAAGTGCTTAAAATTCAGCATGTCCCTTCAGTTCCAAAGGTGCTAGATCTTCAAAACCAGCAAGCTGCTCACAGTCAGCTGGGAAACCCCAAGTTGTTTTGGAGCACATAAAAACATTCAGTGCTGATAAATACCCACGCTGTGTTTTGTATCTTCATAATTTGGGATTCCATTTACTTGGCATATGCAATAAATAAAACAATAAATAAAACATGCTCCCTGCCTCAAGGACATTTCTCTACATAAGTTGCAGCCCAGTATACAAACTCTTTCCAAACCAGCTGGTGCTATGCATCTACCACACTTCCTAAATGCAGGGACACCTTCTTACAGCTGTCCACAAACAGCGCTGTTTAAACCATAATGGAAGCAGCTATGGATAAGGCTTTTAATAAGAATGTAAAGCAATAGGAATAGAGCACTGCTTTAGCTGGAAAATGGGCAAATTGTTCTCGTTAGCCCTTTTTGGTGAAAAATGCTTCTACCTAAAGCATTGGAAACTCCAGTGACTCAGCTCTTGATCAGATGCCCACCAAAGTCTTTCCATCACCTTCAGCAGATGTCGAATGGCAAATTCATATAAATGAATGGGTACATTTAGGGCTCTGTAGTGCTCTGCTCTGCATGGACAAAATCCTATTATTCCTCATCCAGGCCTCAGTTGGGAGCTAGGTTTTACCATTTTTTACCAATTTACTCCAGACCTACACTGTTGTCACTGGCGTAAGGAGTTGGGTGCAGCCTTTGACCAAGCAGAACGGCACCAGGGCTCGCCACTTTTAACTTTCCCTTATTGTAAAACCATGACAACTCTCTATGCAAAGAGTTACATGTGAGTCAATAGCAGCAGCAGCTCTGGCCCAGCTAAACGGTGAAGGAAGTAAATGGTGAGGCCAAGCCCATCCCCATCTTGGCTTTGGGCTCGGTCTCCTGTTCATCTCAGTGAGTTTGGGATTAGGGCCTGGCATAAACACCTGGAGAGTTAAAAGAATCCTCTTTCCTGTTGCAAGATGGGGTTTGAGTTGAGTTTTGCCATGAGTTTTGCCATGAGTTTGGCCATGAGTTTAGCAGGCATGGCAGGGTCGGATGCTCACTGCCATCGATTGCTGGGGGCACTTTCGTCGTGTTTGGCTTGAACGCTAAATGTAAACAGAGGTATCTGTCTGTGTTTGCTTGGATTCATTGAAATATTAAAACAAATGCTTGTGTCTGTGTTGCAGGGCAAGGTCTTCTTTATTTTGCTGGGGCAATAGCCATATTGAAACAAACTATATTTTGTTTTCTTTCAGACAGGTGTGATGGCACACCTGCGGAGCTCAGGCTTGAATAGCAACTCGTAACCTTTTGTGGGTAAGGTGGGGGGCAAATCCTGCTTAACAAGGATGTCAAACTGATCTTTGTTCCCTTCTCCCGACCAAGTATCTGTGGCAACAAACTGGAGACAGGTAAACAATCGGCTTCTGCTACTGCAAGCTTTCCATTTACAGTTCACCAGGAGCTCTTATTATATGAAAGGAAAGGGTGGATGTGGTGTCAACACAAGGTAATAGTAATATTATTTGAACAGGTGTGTGGGGTGTTGCTAAAGTGAGAGAACGGGCGAGTGGTAGGGAGCAGTTAGTACAGGGCTGTGCATGTAATAACCAGAGCTCACCCGCGTTTATTATCATAACAATCATGTTCGGTGATAGGTTTCACAATGAGCTGGTCTGATTTACCTGGTGCATTAAACCAGTTTTGTTGTTTCTTGCTTTCTAACTCCCTGCTGGAAAAGAGCCCGAGAAGTTATGCATGCTAAAAATTTGGTGAGCAGACCCACTGTGCACGCAGCTCCAGACAGATTACCAGCCAGGCCACAATTATCCCCCAGCCTCCGCTCCTCCACAGACAACTTTGCTGCAGATTTACATCAGTGGAAGAGAGAAAGCAGATTACGTATCTCAGAACTGCCTTACAAAGGGATGGCAGGTTTTCACCGAGTGTTAAGGCACCTTGGAATAAGGAGAGTCGAGTACCTCAGCAGTTTTGTCTATACATCTATTCTCTGTAATGCAGTTAATTTTAATAATGTATTTCCAGTCTGTGATGTGTGTTATATTGATATGTATCTATGATTCAAATGTATATTCATCTGTGTGTGTGTAGAGTTAGATGGATATCCTTTCAGCAAGAAAACTGTATGCCACAATAGAGAAAGGAAACAGTAAAAATAATCTTTTGGATTCTACTTTTAAAGGGCCGACTGGAATCGCATTAGAAAGGACTAATGCAGTAGGTACATACCTTGCTGAAATTTGCATGTTTCCATTGTGGGAAAGTGGGAAACAAAGGGAAAAATCATACCCTGATATGCTCTCGGAGTAGAGATATACGCTATGATTCACTGAAGACAGCTATGGAGGTTACAAAACAGAAATTAAGAGGATATAAATTACGTGAGGGTGTTCTAGACAATTAGACAACTCATTGGTCCATTTACAACACTGCTCATAGCTTTATATCAAATCTGATGAAAAAGTGGCAAATTGTAAGCAAGGAAATTCTGCACTCTCTCTCCCTGTCCTTAAGCTCTACTTTGTTTAGTGACATCTTAATGCGTATCCTGAGTATTTTAATAAGAAACTACTGCATGCCACCGGTTTGTGCAAACAGTAGTTGTATTATTACAGGGGCTGAATTAATCTTCCAGGCGTCCATTTGGCGTTACTCAGATCAGGCAGGGTTTATTTGCAAAGGGCTGACCCTGCTTCCTGGCAGGTTCGCTTGGAGATGCCGTGCCAGATTCCCTCCAGCCGATGCGAAAGGCTTCGGCTGGCGCATCTCGGGGACCACGGGGACAGCCACATGGCAGGGGCTGCCACCCGAGGGAAAGCAGGGTGAGTGGCTGTGGGGACAGCAGCACCAAGTCCTGGGTTCGACAGGCTCCTTCAGGGATCTTTTAGTGGGTATTTGAGGTGAATAGGAAGCAAGTATCCTCAAGCTTGGGTCCACATCCTTCTGGTAATGCAGATTTAGCCCGAGATCACAGAAGAAACATTTATTTCAAGCAGCTTGCTCCTTCTTAAGCAGAATTGCCACAACTTCAACATTTCCCCGTGTACAGATTTCATTAAGTAAATGCTTAATAGCAGGGTGGCTGTCATTGTAGGACAAATATTTTAGAAATCCCTTGTTAGTCACATCAGGTGTGCGTCTTCAATACTGCAACATCTGTTATTTGTTAGATGCAAACAGAGAAAGAAAATGGGTATTTGCCCTGTCCTGGGCTCTTCAGTGATTCAGGCAATCTGGCTGAATGTGGCAGAGACAGTGCTGACGGTATAGGTATTTCAGGAGGGTAACATTTCACCAAATGTTGAGTAGGGGGTGAACTAAAAAATGTTGTATTACGCTTGGGTGCCCTCTAAATTTTACGATCTAGCATGTACTTTAAATATATCTTGTTCCTTAGAATTTCCTTGTAAAAGTCGATCCTATGCTGCTGTTCAAGCAGAGCAAATGTTGGATGGACTCTTCACAAACAGAAGGTAAGTCAAGGTCAGCTGAAAGAAGCATACTCTTGATCACAAAGGTCCAGGCTTCTGGATTAAAATGAGCAGTTGCATTTTGATCTTTCTTTGCATGTTTGATTATTTCACACTAGAAGACATGTATTTTGGGGTTGCATCACAAAACTCTTACTCTTTGCTTTGGATGGGCTTTGCCAGGTTTAAGCAGATACTTAAGTAATCAAAAATAACAGCCTGGTAACATTTTAGGCATAATTTGAAGAATTTCGTTGAATCAGGACTTTAACGAGAGAGAAGCGGGTTCTTTAATTGCCTGAGACACAGTTTAACACTTCATTCATATATGGTATTTATCCGTGATGCCTCAATCTATTATTAGTTGACTACCGTGGTGCAAAAGTTGGTGGCAAAATCATTGCGATGTGCTGCAGAGACAGCATTATAGCTGCATGACAGACTATGCAAAGAATTCCTTGAACATAGATGGTGTGTATTCATTAATATTGTTGATCAATGAAGAGCTTTTTGTTTGTTTGTTTTTGTAAATACAAAGTCCTAGGAACACAGCATTTCTTCCATTCAACGTAATTTTTTCTGAACGTGATGTGTATATTTTGTGACTGGCGATTATTACTTGCTGACATTCTTCTACAGACCTGGAGTCGTCCCTTCCTTTCAAGCAGCCTAAGTAAAATGCTGCCCTCTTTTGAATTTCAGGGCGCAGTGCACCTCCTGGCAGAGGGCTGCCCGGGGAGCAGAGGCCTCCCATCCCTGAAGATGCTAGGGACTCCTGCAGGGCTGATGAATGATGAGAAAGGCAGCACCATCTTTTATACTATTAAACAGAGTTAGGAGAGTTGTTCCGAAGAATGCAAATTCTCTAAAATATAAATTCTCTCCTCTTTATTTTGAAAAATTGGAAAACAAGCAAAGATGCCCTACTCTGTTATGGAGATACCTTAGCCAGGGAAATTTCATTGTCTCCAGTGCCTGAATAGAGAGCAGACCAAGTCCAGAAATTCTTTGGACTACTTTAAATGAGTCTTCACTCAAATTGCAATAATTTCTTTGACTATTGAAGTTGTGAGTTTTGCTGAATGCCTATCTAGGTCTTGCAGTCAGAGGAAAACTTTTTTTCTGATAGGAAAGAGGATGCAACTGGCTGCCGCTGGTCCTCTGCACCAGAAAAGAAACACTGAGGATTAGTCTAGTGTATAATAACCCTCAAAGTTTGCTCATTGGTATGGGACCACTGATGAGGTGGCTGTAGAAACCAACGTGTCTCTGCCTTGAGCAGCTTTGTCAGGAGACGTGTCTCTAGCTGGAGGGAGGAGGATGTTTCTCCAGATGTTTCTCCTCTTCACTGGCAAGCAGCTGCAAGGATAGGGCATACTCTTGTGCATCTTCCTTCAAGGAGGGAATATAAAGGAGACCTTGTGGGAAAAGTTATGCTGGAGTAGCTACCGCCTCCGTTTCTTCAACAGAGGCATTAAAAAAAAAACGGTCTCCCTTTCTCCCATACACACCCCTGCTTAACACATCTTTCTGCTGGAGGCAAGGGGTGAAAAGGACCATTACATCATGTGTTGGGGGGACTGCCTATAAGGAGTCATACAGAAAACTAGCATCCCCAGGAGGGACGGCACATGATTTTTGGTCTGTAATATCCCAGAAGGTGCTGGTGCACGCATGAGAACCAGGTCTCCTGGATATCAGATACTGCATGAGAGGAATGTGAAGGGGGGCATGCATTGTGGAAGAAAGGGAGGAAAACATGCATGCACACCTAAACCCATAGTCTTTTTCTTCCCTGTTATTATTTAACGTTTTTTTTTCTGAAGATACAGCTCCCCACCAAGCCCTCTTACAGTTCCCAGAAGCTAAAAGGCAGGTAGGCAGCAAGGAGCAATGTGTAGGCAAAATGATCAGGCTAACAATAGCTGTGCATCTTGTTAGTTACATGATTTGTGCAAAAGGGCACGCTGCTTAATATTTATCTCATTTTTATGCACCTACAGATTTTTTTTGACACAAAAGTGAGGGTGATTAATCCCAAATACCATCTGAAACAGGATAAACAGAAGGGGACTGGGCAGGTATATGTCACTGGTACTGTATACTATCTCATATATATTAAATACGAGACAAAGTAATAAAAATAAACAATACAGTATTGTGTCAGTTGCAACTCAGACAGTAACAAAATATTGCCACATTTTTTCTTACAAAGCTGGCTGTGTGGTGGCTGGAAAGACCCCTAAAGCATACAAAGCTCTTATCTTCATACATTTCCCGAAAGAATAATAGATCAGTCGGTGCTCTGATGCTGTTTTAATAATGTACAATTTACAATTCATTTGGTTACCAAGCACTCACAGTATAATTAATTTCACAGACCCTTTCTACACATTCGCATGGTTTACAACAGTATGGAGGGGAGATGGGGAAACTGTGTCCCCCCCACCGTCATAGGAAAGTGCCTGGATGGCACCGTCACCTGGTGGGTCTGCAGGCAGTCCTGCCACTGTGGGGGTGACAGGGATCAATTTCCTCTTTCCTTCTGCCTCCGGCTCCCGCCTGCCTTTCCCATTCCCATACGTGAACATCTCCATGGGGGGTGCTGCCCCAGGGATAAGCTGCCCCATCCCTCCAGGATGCAGCGGGCATGTGGCCCACTCCGCTGGCCCTGAGATGTGCTGCAAGTGCTGGAGAAAAAGCTAAGGTGAGCCAAGGGGAAGCCTCAAGGACGAAAGGCAGGTGACGAGCCTTTAGTGCCTCTCCCCAATGCCTCCCGTCACCCTTGCGTCTGGGGACAGAGGAGTCTGGCAAGAACACAAGTATTGCTTCGGTCAGGAGCAACTGACCATCTGAGACTGTCGGCACATGCACCCAAGCCTAACGTCGTTTCGCAGAATGAAGACATGAAAACTGGAGGGAAAGACTCCAGAAGCCAGCAGAATGCACATTGTTGAGGGTTTTATTTCCACAGTCCTGTTATTTTTCCCTTTACGGAGAATCTGTACAGTTGCCTGAGAGACTTAAATAATGGACTCTCTCTGCAGTGAATGGAGCTGCTGTTCTGTGATGTCTTGCACATCAAAGCAATTTTTTCAAATCTACGTTTACCTCTTTGATAAAGACAACACTGGGAGGAATTCAGCAACTACACAGAACCTGCAGGTTTGTGCATCCACCCAGAGCTTGCTTTGACAGCCGTATATGAATTGCTATTCAAGTGCTGGTTTTGTTTCCATTATCAAATAAACAGGGGTTTCCTTTTCTGAATTTCCTAAACATTCTTTTCCTTTTTGAAGTTCTCAATTCCTATAAGGTACAGTGTATGTATACACATATATGGATACTCTTGTATATGTATACAATAATATATATGTGTGTATATATATGTATGACCATATTTTCCTGAGGGTTGAGGTCCCAGTTTGTGAAGGTTCAGCACACAATCCTGGCTATAAACACACAAGTACTCACGCTAAAGTGCAGCTTAAAGCTAGGCTTACTAACTTGCTACAACTAGAGATGCAGTTTCTTTCTTTTCTCCTAGATGTTTAAAAGCTGTGAAAGGTACCATTTTCTTGTGGGGACTAAAGAACTTTGTAAGTCAGAGCAGTAAATGTTTGATTAACCCCTGTGGGGGCCTGTGTGATTTTCACAAGGCATTAACTGTAAGAGGTACATCTTCTCTTGCACTGCCTCTGCCTGCCTCTTCAGCTGGCTATTCAATCTTCTGGCATTCAGCCTATTGATTGGGTTTCCTGATCTCTTACTTGAACAAAGATGTGGTGAGGCAGAGGCCATGAAATACTGCTTTCACATCTCGTTTCCATATAGGATTTGGCAGCCAATTTGCCAACATATTGAAGACCTGCAGCTCTTTTTTTTTTTTCTTACATCCATAGAAACTTGACTCTTCTGTGAATCAGGGCATGTCTATAAACATAAGTGTAACCAAAAAACATGATTAAGGACATCATGTACGTATTTGTAAAAACAACAACAACAAATGTTATTATTATCAATTATTCTTAATAATCATAATTAAAAGCTTGAGTGGTTCGTGTACCGCAAAGTTCACTTCACAACAGGGCTGAAAATCTCTCCCCCGCAGTCAGGTTTGCAGGGGGTTTAAAGCAACGCCTGTGTTGCATGGGAAGGCTGATGGAGTCCCGGCACCCCAGGAGAATGCTGGCCTCTCTTCTGCCTGAGAGAAAGCACACAGGAAAACCTGAAGCAAACTTGTCCTAACATGTGGGAAGCAGCGAATCTGAAAAACTTTGCTTTTAACTTTTGAATATCAAAGGGTCAAAATCTAGCCTTCAGTCCAGGTGAATTTTGTCTATGGTCAAGGAATAAATGAATGTCTGTGTAGTTATCTATTATCTGCTTTTTTACCTGTCTCATTTCTCTCCCGTACAATATTCCTCTTAGCATAATTTCTCTTTTCAGTTCAAAAATATTTTGCTTCGATTTAGCATTGCTCAAGAAATGAACACAACTGTGTTCATAAAATTCTTGCAGGCACCAACCTGATTGCAAGACAAAACTCTCTACTTTGAATTTCCAGGTCCGTATTTATCAAAGAAAAAAAAAGCATAACATTGCTAGAAAGCATTATTTGCTTTATTTCAGCATTTTTTTCAATACTGAAATCAGACAAAAATTTCTCAGATGTGAAAGTAAAATCGACAATGTTTAAACCCACAATGGCTTAACAGCATGGCAGAAATGACAGCATTTATCAGAAATACATAGAAAGACATTTTAAAATTTGATCAGCTATTCTTTTCTCTGAAAAAATATTAATTATCTGGCAATCAAATCCAAACAACAGCTAAACCAAATGTCTTTCTTTTATGATCACCAGGGAAAGAAAGAGCCTCTTCTTGTTTCTTAGTCCACGTTGAATATGAGGTGGAAATGAGATGGCTTCTGCAGTGGAGAAGTCAGGGGTCCAGGCTGGTGTCCACATCATCCCTAGTTAGTCCTGTTAGACACCTTCCCTTGGATTCGCTCCTTGTGAACCCACAGGGACTATTGACAGTAGAAGGTTAAATGCGCTTTGACATGGAGTCCAGCTGGCACAAGATGGCCCACATCCATTCTCCTAATCCTCCTTCCCTCCCAAAATGCCTGTGGGGAATGGTCCCTGGCCAGTGTTAACACCTGAGCTGTGTCCAGGGATGGCTGGGGAGAGTGGTACTTGACCCAAGCCAAAACCATGCCAGGGACCGCTCTAACAATTTAACAATCTGGAAAATTGAGCTCCGGCACCTGGGGATGCTCCCTGGCACTGTTTCTTTGACTATCTATCTGCACGTGGCCTCACAGAGCAAACCGATTCGATAAAATACCAATATGATGACACTTTCAGTGCAGGGTTGCACGTTGAAATGCGCAACAGCAGACGCTTTCAACATGCTGGCCAAAACATTACATTGAAGTTTTGCAAATCAACTAATAAGTGTTGCAATTGTTTTTAAAAGAGAGCCTAAAATTTGCCAGAAAGGGAGTCAGATCCCCAAGTTGAAGGGAAGTCAAGATAATACTTAAGTGGCTTATCCATGAAAAGCTACCACTTGGCTTTCCACAATGAACTTGCCAATGTAAGACTTCATGGAAGGAATGCAAAACAACCAGATGAAGCTCAAAGAAAAAAGTGTATTTTCAGTCAAGGACAAAATAATCATGTCATCTTGAGATGTGACAGGCCAACTTATATAGCTTTGATTTTACCAGCATAACTACCTGGCACTTTCTGTGATCAGGATGCCCACAGCTGCAATCTAATGTGATCTGGAGCTTATTCACTGATCACAGCTGTGTAATTTCAGGTAACATGCTTCCCTTGTTTAGTTTTGTTTAACATTGTTAAATATATAGTCAGACCATCTGCACAGTATTTTTTTAAATTGGAAATTACAACCATAACTTCCTTTTTATATATCAATAAACTAAATAGCAAAATTTCAAAGGGATCCTTCTCTACCAAACACTGAAGCAGAATGTTTGTCCCACGCCACACCATTGCCTAATTGCACACTAATTGGACAAACGTGATTAAATATTTCAAGATCTTTACTAATTGCCTCTATTTTAGCTTTAAAATTTGCTTGCCACCAACAAATTTAATGACACTGGTGTCTAGTCATCAGCAAAAAGCCCAAGAGTTGCTCTTTAAAATGTACCTAGTCAGAATATTTACTGATTGTGCATTGTTGTTTCCAATGTAGCTTAATTAGAAATCCAATCAGTTCTCTAAGTCTAATTATACTTGATTTGTAGATTCAGACTATGATACATAATGAAGCTAAGCAGCTAACAGTAAACGTGCTTGAAATGTAACAATAAGAGAAATATTTTTAATGCATGCCTTGTTATCATTTTAGAAACTCCAAGTAATATATGAGATCAAACACAAAGGGAAATACAGAGATTTATGACTCAATAGATTTTAAGAAAAGCCCATGTTTTATCCTGCAGCAATATAACGGGTGTATGTTTAGTGTTTAAAAATATTTCCTTTGTTTGTTTACTTATTTGTTTGGACAAAATAGCAGCATATATTTTGTGGATACTTTGATGTCTGTACTTGGTTGCATATATCTTACAACAGTTATTTTTGCCCTATATTTCAAATGGCATTATGCATCAGAAGCTGGAAACTGGGTTAGAGATGGTTACTAAGGCAGCAGTTCCCTTTAGCTGAGTCCCTACATCTTCAATGCACCCTTAATTTACTCTTCTCTGTGAGAAATATCCTTTAGGGGCCAAGGGCCTGATGTTTCTTTTTATTCCACACTGTGCAGGGAAACACATCTGCTCTGTTATTCTTTACCTCAGTCCTACAGTCTGAACATTGCAGCTGCATCCTTACACCCGTGTTGTAGGATGAAACTAATAGCATGTCACTTTTTGTAGGCAAGGCATTGCCTGCAATGTCCTTTTATTAGTATTTTTGTGTAGTAGCAAACATTTTGATCATGCTTAAGTAATGAGCAGCACAAACATTTTCTAAAGAACAGGCAAAACTTGGAGCAAGCAGAGGAGGAGGAAGGAAGTCCATCAGCAAGTCACGCCAAGACCTGTGGTTGCTTCCTTGTGTTTCCAAGAGAGGAATCAACAGGCAGCCACACTTTTCCATTTAATAAACCATAGAGTTACCCAGGGGTTTGTCAGAAATCAGTCTTTTTCATTGCCACCTCTCTAGTTTGGTGGCTTCTAACATCACCTTCTGCAGATTTCTTGGGGACCACTTGTTGCTCCTAAAGGGTTCACTGAAGGAGATAAAGCTTGCTGTTTGGGACCTTCAGTTTGCTGTAGAAGACACCCTTTCTCCAACAGAAAATGTTTAGGAGTCTACAGATTAGAAACAGTGAAAAAACACCTAAGTTATGTCATATGGAAAAAACAATGTCTAAACCTGTGACAGAAAGCATTATGATCCCAGACTCCGTGTGAGGAGAGGAGGAGAAAGGTAGGTAGCAACCACCTTCAGCAGCATTGGGGCAGGATCTTCTGGAGGCTGCAGCAGAAGGAAATTCAGGCACCCTGACTCTTTCCTTTTAAGAGGGGACTCCTAGGGGCTTTATGCAGCTCAGGATTTTCTCTCCTTGCCTTTTTAATTCTAAATCTCTTCTTAAATCAAACCCCAGTCTTTTGCTGCAAAGAAAAAGCATAACCAACTGGCGGGTCTTTGTGTGGGGCCTACAGAAGACAAATGTTGAGAGCTCACCCTGCTAATTGCTGCAGCTCTACAAGAAGCTAATTAATAAAGCAGTTCATGAATAAAAGCTGTTCCCTGAGTTGTGGCAACACCACTGAGAATACAAAGGATGGGGAGAGGGAGGAAGGGAAGGCAAGAGGGCAAAAATAAGGAAGTAAACAATGAGGTTACTGTTAACTTCTGCTCAGTAAGAAATGCAGTGCATAAAGTAAGCGGCATGGAGAAAAAATTTAAAAAAGTTCTTGGTGAAGCCGTATGGCTTAGCTATGGGCAAGGCAATCATGCTACCACATGGTATCATGGTTTTAAATGTTTAGGATGCCACCCCAATGGGGTAAGCCACCATGGGGCAGATCCCGGCTCACTAGAAGCTCAGTCAGCTGTGGAGCCACAAGCTGGCTGGAGGGACAGCCCAGCCTCCCCCATGGTCCCCCAGCTCTGGTCCCGGTGGCTGAACTGCCTGGCCACACTATGCTGATGGTCTGCCACTGTTTTTTGAGGTGTCTGTCAGGAAATACATTGAATGACTTCACCTGGTGGCAATGTGACCTGTTGGATGGAGCATGAAAGGAGCTGATGGGTGATGTCGGCTTTCACGCTGGCTTCCTCCCCAGCCTCGCCGGCACCGGGGTACGGCCTTGGCGCTTTCTGCCCAAAAGCCAATGCTTGCCAGCTTCCCAGAGCACTTGAGCTCTGTAGATGAAGAGCACTGAACAGCAGCTGGCTATTATTTTCAGGCTTCCAGCATGATATTTTGTACCACATACAATGAGATAATTTTTTTTTTTTTTAAGTAACCACTGCAACAGTGTTCTTTAAAGAACAAAAACTGTGAAGTGGAGTTGTTATTAAGAACTTGGCTCTTCTTTAACAGCAATGTTTGAAATATTTTTCCATGTTGTTCTACTTAATTTATTGAGTCCAGGGGTTGGGTTCCCCCTCCCCTCTCTTTTCTTCTCTGTCCTTAAAATCAACAGCAGCAAGGACAAAATTTTTAAAAAAGAGCAAAATAAAATATTTCAGACACATCCCCCACACTAGCCAGTGTTCAATATTTTACCTTTCTTTCCTTTTTTTTTTATTTTCATCTGAGTGCAATCAGCCTTGAAAATTTCCTTTGCCTTCAATTCTTTTACCTTTGATGGTATTCAGATTGCAGGCTCTGCCTTGGCCCCTCATGCCACACAGTCTTCTATTTATATTATTAAAATGCAGCACTTGCTTTTTCATTTTACTGTGTTTACAGGGTATTGCTTTTATTGATTAATGTCTCAGACTCAAGTAAAATGCTAATCACAAGGGAAAAAATTGTAAAAAACTCAATATGCTGATCTGTGGTGCTTGGCATTGGAAGTAGCTCACTAACTTAGCTCTTATTTAAGCTTCAAATTGGAAGCAGGTCCACCCCACTAATGTGGTGGCTAAAAACCTAGACCTCTTTGGCCAAGGCGCACAACATGTTCCCATTTGTGCTTACATCATGGGGCACGTGAGTCCCAGAGAAGAAAGACTAGAAAAATTGCATATTTAGTTTAATTTGCCTAGAACTATGATTTTTCAGACTCATTTATATTTATCTATTTTCTGCCAAAATGGTGGCTGCCACATGCTCCCTCCTTAGGACAAGCCTGACATACGTGTGTGTGTTCTGGCAGCCATGGCAATAAATAGCAAGCTGGCTTGGAAAAACAAATCAAACCCAGAAATACAAACCTAGAGAAACAGCAAATCACTCTCTGCTTGTGCAACACCAGCAGGTGACTGGACTAGGCCGTGTTGCTTCTGGAATGCCAACTGCTGAGTGTATAAGAAGGAGTACGACAGGCCCAAGGTCTCTCAGCATGGAGAGCAAGACTGAATTCTGTTGCATCAAAGAGGAGGTGAGGTCTCCTTCGCTGCCCCAAGGAGAGCAGGCTTTTGAGTACCGTTTCTGTGAGGAGCTCTTCCACGGCCCCTTCACCCCTTCCTAAGCAACAACAGCAGCAGCAATACCATCTTTGGCACCCAAGCACATCACAGGCAAAGAAAGCATAAATGTGAGCGAGAGCTGCCCCTTGCCCACTGCCAGCTGGGGAAGCAGCAAGCACTACAGCCTCCATCTCACAAAGATGCCTTTCTGCACACACCTATATTTTCCTCGCATGCAGCCCACAAGAAGCTGATAAGACCAACTCTGTGCAAAGTGCTGATGTGTCAGTCTGCAGGTTCAGGACCCGTGTGATTGAGACCCCAATTACGGTAAGCTCTCAAATGTGTTTTAAATCTGTTCTTCTCCTCAGCATGTGCTTACACCATGTGCTTAGCTGGGAATAAATGCTTAACTTATATTCACTTCAGTGGGATATAAGCAAGAGCTTCAACTCAAATGTGGGTGTACATCCTAACTTAAACAGTGATGCTTTCCTGAAGCAGGATGTAAACTGTGACCCACATAAACAGTGTAACACTTTTAATCACCAAAAATCCTTCTTGGTGGTGCACTGTGATTGTGAGTGGTTTTTCTCTACTTGAAATCTTTATATGTAATCTATATATCCTGTAGAAACAAAGCTAATGTGACTTTATAAAGTGTTCAAAGACTGGAAGAGGTTAACTGATGCTTTTATTTTTCTCCAAACCAGAAAGCTTTCTTTTTTTTAAAATGCTATTTTATACTTTTCCCATTATACTCTCTTTTTTCCCCCTTTTCCTCTTATTAATAAGGTCTGGCCCTCTTTAACATGCAACAAGAGCCTAATGAGCCATGCAGGCTTCTGTAATTTTTTCACTGTTGAAAATGCCTGACACTAATCTATGCCATTTATACTAATAAGAGGTGCATCAGCTGATATTTGGTGCAATGAAAACATTTTAAATATACTTTATGGAATTGCAGGTAGCAATTTCTCACAAAGTTTACTCTGCTGTGGAAATAGATGCCCTACAAGTATCACAGAGCTGTGTGCATTGCACAGTACATGCAGCTGGAAAAAAAGCTGATGCCCAATGATATAGTAGCTTTATAATTTATGTAAACATGTCAAAGAGATACTGCAGGAAAATCATATCCTCCTTTTTTTTTCTGTGCACTGTGTTTACAGTTTACATTAACAATGAAGTGCTTACCTAAAATATGATGTCACATTTTATACTAAGTGGACATTAATTAATGCTAAATTGCAGGAGAACACGTCAGGAGTTTATGCTTTACATATGTATGCATACCACAACAATTCAGCATGATTAATGATGTTCCAGTGAATAGCCAGGATTTACATGTGGAAAAAGAGGGGGAAGGGGAAATGCATTCCTTAGAATTATTTTTCCCCTGTTCTTAATTGTGAGCTTTACGTGTGCATTTCTGCACTATCTCATCGATAGCACTTACCTCTGATAGAGCTCCACTAATTCCAGTTGCAGAAGTGCTGGTGTAGCTATGATAGACGAAGGATGCAACTGAGGCAAGGTTCGTTGGGAGGGGCAGTATCTCTTATTAGAGCAGCAGATGCAACTGGAAAAAGCAGACAAGCTTTTTGGTGCACAATCTTTTTCTCAGGTTTGAAGCAAAGGCTGCAAATGGCTTTCCATGCTAGGCCTGAAGAAAGGCTCTGTGCCTGAAACTTTTTCCAGTTAAATCAGTCAATCTAATAAAAACCACTCCTTTTCATTTCAAATCTCTCTTTATACATGTATTTTAGAAGGGCGGAAAGTATTATCATTTCTGCTTCAAAGATGCTGAAAAAGGGAAGCTGGGATGGACTGGGCTGAAACCCAGAAGTGCTGCCTGCCTGGGCGGGAGAAGCCCAGCTTCCTTCCTCTGCCTGCTCTGCTGCCTGCTACGTGATGACAAAAACATCCAAGAGAGAGGAGCACAATGATTCACATTTCTGAAGAAATGCCCCAGGACATAGTTACCCTGTGGTTTTGGAAATACAAATTCATACCTCCGATTTAATAGGAAATACAAGCACACACTGTGGTATCCTATTTAAGTGTCCTCCTATCTGCCAAGTGTGGGAAATGAAGCTGGTGACTCCCCAGAGGCTGCAAACTCACTCTTTTCAAGAAAGAAGGAATAAAGGAGGGGCATAGCAGGCCTGGGAGAATGGATATGGCACAAAAATCCCCGAACCACCCAGCCCTGGCATATGGAGAGGCAGTGCATGGCCAGTGGCCCTTTGCAGCACATGGATCAGGTGGCCTAGCTGCGAGGGATGCCACAAGGTGGTCTTCAGCTAGATTTAGAAACTAGGTGAGAGATTTTCTCATCTGAGCAGGATGTGACCTGTTAATGATACTGGTGTCAAGGTGTCCCCTCCAATTTAGCAAGCCCTGTCTAGAGGTCACCTCTCTCAGGCACACTGTTGTCCTCCAAGTTTCTTTGTTTGCCAACACGTCTATCTCTGTCAAAAGAGGTGTGAAGAGGCATCCCAATACCAATGTCAAGGACATGTCACAAGGCACATCTCCTGAGCTGAGCTGCAAGGAGGGCTTTGAAGCTTAATGATGGGAGGTGAGGAGGCTTGGTGAGGTCCCTCACAACTGTGACAAAAGTGAAGAAAATTAATCATTATATTGAATAAGGCCCCTGGCATCTCCAGGCCAGGTTTCATTTCCAACAGCATCTGCAGTTTTACTGGAAGCTGTGTGAAGCACTGTAGTGGACAGCTGCAGGATCTACTGCTGAAATGTCTTTCTGAGCACTAATGAAGCGGTGTCACTCAAAGCACAATTGTAGATGTCCTTCAGGAATATCCTTCCACCTCAGGCAGGAGCCCCATGGATGTTCTCGATTTCCACCCATGGGACAAGATCTTGGTCAGATCTCATACATCCTTCTTTCAGAGACGTCCTGGGGAAGGGAACTCCAAGAACTTGTTACTCCATGGGGAAAAAAAAAGGCCTATCTCTAGCCTTTGTAATCACAGGGTATTTTTACAAAACCAAGCATACTCATGTTTGTAATTTATGGAGAAGTGTTAACAGCAGCACTTTTTTTCAGCTTCTTTGTTGTTCTGTGAACATGCCCTCCTCTTGTGCTCATTTTCTCTATAAGGTAACCATCATAACCATGGCAATCATCTTCCTCTGGAAAACTCTAGGTGCACTTTTTATTTTTAATTAAATATTTTAATTAAATAATTAAATATTTTCAATACTTTTAAAATATAAAATTGTATTTTTACCCATCTCCCAGTCTGGAGGAAGGGTGGCAGTATCCAGGGGAGTTCAAAAAAACAGTTATATTGTAAGGTCTGCATTATTGTTTCTTTTTGTCCTTTGTACTGTACACCTTGAACACAGATTTGTACTGCCCCCAGTCCTCAGATGCTCCCCAAAACAGCAGTCAGATCTCTTTCCTTACTTATTGAGGCTAATTTAGAACCCAGCAACACAGATGAGTAGTTCAAATATTTCTCTTAAAGTATATTGTTTTGCATTTGTTAAAACTGGCTTTTGTGTGCCACTGACCTGTCTGCCCTGTCCCCTCTGAAATTGTCCACTGTCTCCCTAGTCTAGATGGTAGCCAGTAATTTCTCACTTGCTACTTTCTCCATCACCACTGCTCTGGCTGTCTGCATATCCTAGATCGTGTCAAAGAGAGCAGCCATGGTCCAAGGCCCTCCTTGCTGCTGAAGCTGTATGAATACACAGCAAGAAGACAACCCTTGCCCTGCATGCTTGCATTCCTCGGACGTATCTACGTGGCCAGGGTGCCCCCCGTGCCCAGGCCATAGGCGAGGAAGCAGCCATGTGAAAGGGCTGGCTACCCCCTTTGCCAGCAAGCGCTGGCTCACGTGGGCCAGCTCAGAGCAGGCTCGTGGCTGCCTGCACCTGACCCGTGAGCCCTTCACATCAGACAAAAGGATAATAACAAAGGCAAGAGAGCAGCCTAGCAGGCAGGAAATTCAGCTCCCTGCTTGCCATGTGCTCCAAATTGCTGATGTTTTCCACTCGGTACATTCCCTTAAATATTCAGCATAGGTCACGGTAATCTGTGTTGTAATGATCCCTCTCCTATCACTCGCTTTTACTGATGTTGCTGTAGCAATCCTGCTACTTCACTGGCCTTGAGAAAATGGATCTATAGCCCCTCTTCCCTTCCTCAAATCCAGAGAAATGCCCTTTGATTTATCCTCTCAGCATTTGTAGCACCAGGGGCAGATTGAATTGTGGGCTGTCTGGATCTGTAACTCATCCCCCGGACAATTACTGGACATACACATCCCAGCACCGCTCTCCTCTTAACCTTCACCAGCCTAAGTGTGTTAACTCCCCAAAGATTATCAGGCTGTCTGAAGGTGTGATTGAAATGAGCTTGGCTCCTCTCGAGAAGCCAGTGCCCTAGCCTGCTAAATCACTGGCTCTAATCTTGAGCAGTTAAGCAAAAACAAACAAAATAATCTTCCAGGAAACACTAATAGCGCAATGTCAATACTCACATCATGTGTGTCAACTGCCCTATTAATTATTATCATTACCTGCCTTCATAAATTGAATGCAACTGCAGTTCTAGCACTGTGGGAAACCAGCATTAATTGGGAAAAAGCCTACAGAAGCGCATTTGCGTATTTGCATGTTTCCCCTCTCTCCCTGCATGCTCGTACAACAAAAAATGTGCCTGTTCACCTCTGCTACCTTGCACCCGTGTATGTAGACACACGTATATTTTGTATGCACACGTATACACTCTGTGCAACCTATTAATTTAGCCAAATATGGCACACAGAGGTATGCGCCTTTTTCCCAAGCACCTTATTTTGCAAATGTTGCTCTATATTCTTAGCCTGTTGTTCAAATGCCTGCAAACATACACTCTGTGAGGATATGTTTTACGCCCTGCGTCTCGACATTTTCCGACAGATGTTGGCTAATGCGGTTGTGGAAGGTTCACTGTGGATGCAGTGAGCCCAATAAATCTTCCTCTTAAATGCAGACACTCCACCATCCCAGCATCTTATACCTATAATACATTTTAATTACTTGGCTATTCAAATTATACTAAATTAGATCTGCACGGAGCTGCATCACGGATTTCTCAATTTACATTTAATCCACGGCAAACAAAAAAAAAAATGGCAAGCGCACTTTTTATTGGAACTTGCAGGAGCTACTGAAGTCTGATACCTTTAAAATTATTAAGTGACAAAGATTACTAGCACTAAGGTTCTACTTTGCTTCCCCATTAGCCATTTAGGTGACAGCTGCTGTATTACACATAAAGATGAACCATTCCTTGAGGGATGATAGTGGTTCCGTTGTGACACTACTGGCATAAAGCATTATCAGACCATAGCTGTGCTTAGAGCCATCACAGTCTCCTAGGCACCTATCAGTACCCTCATTATCTGCATCACAGAGTGTCTAGAAAGAACACTGCCAGGCTTCACAGCTTTGCAGCTCATTTGAGAAGCGGAAATTAAACGTCCCAGGAGAAAAAACAGGCACATTGTAACAGCACCAGTGCTGTACACCAATAACATGTTGACTGCTGTTGCGCTGACTTCTGTCTCATTAATTTAATAGGCTCCTGGATTGGGGATGGGAAGGTGGAGAGGCAGCCTTTACAAGCAGATTACTGAGCAGGGCTCTCTGCGCTGATTGCGAATCCAGATCGGAGTGAGAACTTACACTGAGCACCACTGCACTTCAGATACCCGCCCTGACTTCTGCAGCTGCTGTGTGGTGAAATAAACCAGAGAGAGGCAGTAAAATTAGCTCATCACATATGTAATCTGTGCTTAGATTATCCTCAACCCCTGTGTGAAGTAAAGGAAAGCAGCACAGGTGCCTTTGCAGGCAGCGACAGTAGCGGCGTGCCTGTGCGAGGGTTAATATGAGCGTGTTAAATGGGGACCGCTGCATTCAGACTAGGTTGTGTGAGCAGAAGCAATCCTGCAGCAGCCGAACACAGCTCTGCTCTTCAGAAGGGGCGGGTTTGCTTTATTCCTGTGAAAAAGTAACATTCTCTCATGTGATGATGTCCAGCAAAAAGCATAGTCCTCTTCTGTAGGACCCGAGCGCAGCACACATCTTCTGATGGCCCAGGGGTGACTTGCTCCCTGAATCAATACATTTAAACAGCTCTCACTTAAACTGAAGCCAATGAGTGCACGTCAGGGAAGAAAAATGGATGTGGGCTTCTATTCTATTCCCTTGCCAGATTTTATATCCAAGAGCACCTGAAGGAATTTGGAGATTTCAAAATTTTCTATTGCATTTTCGTTAGTTACTGCAGGTGATTTCATGCTTTTCTGTACATTTAAGTTGATAAGGACTTTATAGGAGATGTCAGTGGAAACAGGACTGGTCTGCAAATGTATATGTTGTAAGAGACGTTCATTAAAGCATTCTCTCTGCCAACAGTGTACTTGGGTATTTGTGTACGTCTATGTCCTCTCTCTCTTTTTTTGTGTGGATGGGTGATAAAAGAGAAGATAGAAATAGAAAGAAGGTGAACTCATTTTTACAGTCTCTGTAAAGCCACTTCGCCCATCACATAGGAACTGAATTCCTCAGACCCTACTGTTCTCTCCCCTTAGGTTGTGTATGGGTTACTCAAGTGCTCCAGGGTGCATGCTCAGATATGGGGCAGAAAAAGGAGCCTACAGTATGTGTATACATGTGCCCTTATCTTGGCATTCAGTAATGGAGATTTTCTTCTGGATCGTATAACAAAAATGCAGAAGCTGCATTATCTAGAAACACGTACAAACCAGTGACAGCATGAAGAGCAGGTGGGAACCCTGTTTTGAAGGCCCTGTGGGGAATGCTGCCAAAGGAATTGCACTTTGTGGGGCTATCAAAAAAAAGACACATGCACACAGATGGTCTCAGCATCTTAAATACATCCTCACCCCTTGGAAATGTTGTGGGTCCCTGAGTATATACATTTTTTTGGAAGTCCCACAGCCAGTAAGAAGGGAAACTTCCTTAAGTGTCTCACCTAACATAATCCAAATAAGTATATTGAGATTTTTGAAACTGGAAATGAACAGGAATAAGTATCCCAGGAAAGCCTTTCCAGAATTTTTGCCCAACAACTGATTCCTAGGAAGATTTCCCAGAAGTTGATAGCAATTACAGACATTACTCTTGCACACTTAAGATTTGATCTGGCTTAAAGAAGCAATCATACATAGTGTTTTTATTTCCCAGGTTCTTGTACATGCACTTATTGCAATAAGCGGTTGTCGTGGTTAACCCCAGTAAGCAACTAAGCCCCACACAGCCGTTCGCTCGCTCCCCCCCCCAGTGGGATGGGGGAGAGAATTGGAAGGGTGAAAGGGAGAAAACTCATGGGTTGAGATAAAAATAATTTAATAATTGAAGTAAAATGAAATAGAATAGTAGTAGTAATAATAATAATAAAAATAATAAAATAATACAATAATAATACACAAAGCAAGTGATACACTATACAATTTCTCACCACCCGCCGACTGATGCCCAGCTCGTCCCCGAGCAGCGATTGCTGCCCCCGGGCCAACTCCCCCAGTTTATATACTGAGCATGACGTCATACGGTATGGAATAGCCCTTTGGCCAGTCTGGGTCAGCTGTCCTGGCTGTGCTCCCTCCTAGCTTCTTGTGCACCTGGCAGAGCATGGGAAGCTGAAAAGTCCTTGACTTAGTGTAAGCACTACTTAGCAACAACTAAAACATCAGTGTGTTATCAACATTATTCTCATGCTAAAACCCAAACACAGCACTACACCAGCTACTAGGAAGAAAATTAACTCTATCCCAGCCAAAACCAGGACAGCGGTGTACTTTCAGCTGCTTCTACATTGCTCCTGCGTTCATCTTTTGGGCTGATATTCCTCAGATGTCCTTGGACAAGGACAAGGGTCTTCAGAGTTTGAGGCTGGGGTGAGGGTTGGAACAGTGATTGGAAACATTTGAATTATCTAACCATTAAAAACGAACTTTCAGATGCTCGTCGTGTTTAAACACCTAAAACCAATTTTTAAAGCCCAAGAGCAGTGGATGCCTTCCCCCTTATTATTCAACAACGCATGGAAGAGATAGGCATATATAAAGCTTTTATGTGAATGTGCAATAATTTCCTCATTCATGTAAGCACATATATGGTAATACCTTGGGTACCTAGAAGATGTTGGGTTCAGTGTATCAGAAACAGGTAGTTAATGGTAAAGCCAAGGGACCTACATGAGGGGATTTGACTTGCTTGAATCTCACATTACACACTTCGACATGGTGCTGATTGCTGTCTTAAACTGTGAGCCTAGTTTGGTTTCAAAACCACCTCTGGGCAAAGATAAGTGCATAGGTCCCATGTAGCTGCTGCAAATTCACATACATGGGAGTAAGAAGGTAATATGTTTCCATAAATACATGTTCATGAATGCACCTCTCCTTTACTTATATGTGGGATCAAAATCCTCTTCTTTTTCCATATTGGTTTTTTTTTTTTTAAGGGGTGAGGAAGGACCCTTTTTTAAACTAAAAAGATCGCAAGAATTTGTGTTACCTGAGCGTGACAACAAGGGCAACAGGACAGTAGTAAGACCCACACTTTCATTGCTGTGTGTGATTTGCAGTTCACTACACCTTTTGCCACAAAGGTCTAAATTTTAAGTCTTACAAAACACTTTTTCACTTAGATGTACTCAACTGAGAGAAAGATTTGGATGCAAGAAACCTGGGTAAGCCTCAATCCAGATAAAACAGCAGGAATCCCTTTGACCTTTGAAAGATCAAAGCAGCTGAGGTACATGCAGGGACACAGGAGCAGAAGGCATCACCTGGGTCATTGAATTCCATCTGTCACAGCCGAGCAAGCTGAATCCCAGAGCGCTCTGGGATCCAGCAGCGTTTCCCAGATCCCCAGTCTGGGAACAAGATATTGTCACCCACTGGTGATACTTGATTCCAGTGGAAAGGAAACCTCAGGGCAGCAGGAGCACAGGCTCCCTGGCACTGCCAGCATCTCCCCGGCCTGGCTGGCAACCCTGGCACCCAATGCTCTGCCCACCTGCCCCTCCAGCACAGATGGCCTCCACCACCCTGGTGCCACTCCTACGTAAGAGACCACAAGCCAAGTCCCTCAGATAATGATCTGTGGTTGCTCCTAAGGCCTCCAGCAGCTTTACCCTGTTGAAGCATTGCCTTTCATTCCCTTTAGCAGGACAAATCAAATGCATCCGCTGCTAACCCAGCTGGCTTGCACAGGACCTGTATGAGCAGCTTCTCAGTTGCAACACATCAGAGGGCCAGAGCTCAGGACTTCAGGGATACCCTGAAACCTGCCATCTTCACGGACAATATCTCCATGTCCAGGATACACTCTACCTCATTGCCTATTGATTGTAAGATGGAGAACAGAAAATTCCTTTTTTTCCCATTAGGAATCTGGAAAAGCTTGTAAGTCCAGTAACCAATGCTGGACCTGTTGCACCTTTGTGTTTTAGAGTTAAGCAAGGGAACATGAGCTGGGGAAAGGTACAGGTTTGTGGAATAACGCTCCTTTTCCAGACACAGGGAAAAAACCTTATTCTAAACCCATAAGCATGGATGTTGGAATAATAATATGAAATTGCCAATAGATGGTCCTCTTTCAATCCAAAATATGGTGAGAAACATTTGTATTAACATACACAGTGTTACCTTGCATTCCTATCTCTTTTTACTCTGCTGTATCTATCCTCCCATCAGATAATTTTGGACAATGCACACTGAGACAACCATGGGTGTAAAACTGTCTAGGAATCTGTTCTCACATGGTGGACAAAGGTGTCTGGGGCAAGTGTATAGGCTAAAGGCTTCATTGCACATATCTCTGCAGCTTCCAGACCATGCCTCTGTTTGGACACCAATGTCCCCTAGCCATTTGGTGGGACTGGAATGCAAGGTATTGAGAATCGTTAATTCGTGCATTGAACTCTCAGTTTATAGCTTGTCCTTGGAAGAACTGATTCATTTAAAGCAGGGGCATAGCCACTTCTTTTCTCTGCCAGCATTTCAAACTCCAGGTCAGAAGTCTTAAGGATTTTGGAAACAGGGGATAAAGGTTTACGTAAGTCTAACTTATTCCTGTATGCCCTCAAGATATGCAAGGTGGCTTTCACTGATATCTGGCATCTGATTTGAGGTGCACAAGCATTGCTACAGACCAATCCCCACTGATTTAGGTGGTGTTATGGAAGATTTACACAAGTATAATTGAAGGATTCTTTCTTATTTTGAAACTGTTCTGGGTCAAACCCTGGAAGAAAACATATAGGGATTAATATGAACTTATCACCCCTCCATTAATTTCCAGTGACAGACCCATTTCTTTCTATTCCAGCTTGCTATTGCTCCCAAGGTAGTAAGTTAAAAAAGCCAGCTCTGCCCATCTCAGAGGTAATTGAAGTCATGTCTTCTTCACTCTTGGTGCTTCAGGCCCCCAAGGAAATGGACCATTATTTTGTCCACATTATCCAAGAAGACCATAGCAATTCTGATAGAAATTGAAATTGAAAATAATCTAGGCAATCTGTTTATATAGGCTGCACTTTGCCTGCCTAACCAACTAGAATATAACCTGCCTAACCAGCTTGTTTTGAATGCAAGCTCCATTTTGCAAGGCTTGCAGTAAAAGGAGAAAACTTGCTTTACCTATTTTTGCTTTTGAGTATGTCACCTGGAGCCCCAGATATTATTTTTCTTTTTTTTCCTGCCCCAATGAAATGGCTCTCTCTTTGAAGAATTTCTGCTATATGACATATGTTCTCTGCTGGGAGATTTAATGATTTTGGCAGTTTATAGCTAGTATTCTTATTAATGTTATCTAATTGTCTTATTTTAGAAACACGTATTAAACACGCCTAAAAAAAAAAAACCACAACAAAACAAAACTATGTACAAATCTTTCAGGAACAGGAAGAAAATATAGAAAAACAACAAACTTTGCAGTCATCTCTCGAATGCTGGATTCTTCCAGACTCACAGCTGCCCGAATGCCTTCTGCCAGCTGAGTGAAGAGTTTGATGTGATAACAAAAGAGCTTCCCTGGAAAAGCCAAAAATACGTCTGTAGCACAGCAGCTGACCAGCTCAGCAACACGGGTCACTGCAAGCACAAACCGCCTGTTTCTCTATTCATTCCTCTAGCTCCTGACTAAACGCTGAGTCAAGTTTAAGGGCACAGACCATATTCAGACCATTCATCACAAGTGCCGCAACCATTTCTATCCCTTGATTTTGCAGGAAACCCTGGGCAACCGATACCCTGGGTCACCCATAGCTCTCTTGAAATTAAACACCACAGGGGCTGCAAAATCTGAATGCTTAGAGACACTGTAGAGGGCTTCTGAATGTGGTCCTGCATCTTGTTAAGGGTCTTTGGTGGCCTGGGGCTCGGGGATCTCTCTCTTTGCAGGGCCACCATCCTTGGCTGCATTCCTGCAAGTGACAGCCACCTAGAGCTGTTTCATTGAGGTCCAAGCCCTAAACGCACACCCTCAGCCCTGCTTTCCCCTGCTGTGTCAGCCAGCATTTATGAGAGACAGTGGGAAGAGTGTCTTGATTGACGTCCCCCTCAGGGAAGGACAGGGGAGAAAGGGAAGGAGAGGGGAGAACCATATCGTATCAGGGGTGAGTCATCCCGCTCAGATTATCTTCCCCTCCTAAGACGCGAAAGATACCTCGGTGATGTCAGCTCAGGCTGAATAAAATTTTAGGATGATGACGAGGATGGTTTTAAGCCTTCAACACTGGCCGAATGCATGAATTTTTCAAGCAATCAAGAGAAGAAGTGGTGGGAAGGGGGGTCCCCATGGGTGACTGTCCATGCTCCGGGTCCTGTGCCTCCCTCATCATGCTCCCATGCCGAGGAGCAAAGCCTGCAAAGTTGGTGCAGGGCACGCAAAGGAGATCCACATGGAGGATAACAGAGCCGCAGTGTGGATTGTAAAAGAAAATTATGCCCCAATAACAGAGAAACACGCAGGCTTTTCACTCGGTTCACAGGCTGCGGTGCTCTAATATTATTAAGCTGATTTATTTCAAGGAAAGGGTCATTTTATGAAGTGACTGTGTCTAAACTTTGTTCAGATAAAGGGCCGTTAACAAAAGGCAGGCTTTGGGAAAACAAGCAAAACTCAGGCTGTGCACTCAGTAAGCACATTTTCTAGTTTTCAGTCAAGAAGTCATTGGCAGTGTCAGTGCTTGAAAACTGCATGGCTCAGACATTTCTAAACCCTTTTAATCCATCACAAAGGGCTCCCTTGATTGTTGCTTTGTTTTTCTGCTGCTGCCCTACAGTATGGCTGCCAGTGTATATTCCTGATAAGCAGTGAGCTATGCAGATGCTGCTATGTTTCCCTGCCTTCGGTACCACGCAACCTGCCAATGCCTGTGTGAGGGACACAATCATGTGTCACGAACAACCAGGAGAGATGACACTCCGTCCTCCCCTTGTAGTCCAGGAAACTTAAAAGAATACAAGATTAATTTCCATAGGCCACGTGGTGCCACCCATAAAAGTCCCTGTTGCAATAAATGGGAAGTTGGGCTTAAAAACCGAGGACACAATGAAGCCCTCGCAGTATTAATGCCATTTTAATCCCCCTGGATTCAGAGTTTGGCATTACTAATGCAATTAATTGCAATAAAAGAGAGAGAGCACCAGCTCCATGCATCTGAATATATACTTCAACACACAATCCATCCTGAGATGTATGGGGAAGCTACGTCTCTCTTCTCGTATGACTGAAACCCCAGCACAGCCTGTCCTACTCAAAAAAGCACCATAAAAGTCTAAGGGACATCATATTCAAAGCCATCAGGAGGAAAAAGAGTGCAGCAGGTAGCAGGGAGGGTCTCAGAATGGCAGCAACGTGACCACCTAAGTAAAACGGCATCTGGATCCCCCAGGAGAGCATGGGCCACACCGTGTACAAGCGCCTCCTGGACCAAGCTACCAGGGAAACAAAGGATACATCACTGTTTCCAGCAAGCAGAAAAATGGTCTCTCATTTTCACAGTTCTGCTTCACCTCTGCAACCCCTCTTAAATGCAGTGCATTAGGCAGTGGCCCCAAGGGGGTTTTGGAGGCTCAGAGGCCCTGGGGCTGGCCAGGCACTGTGTAGTGCCAGGCGTAATGTTAGCAGAGAAAACATCTGAAATGACAGACCAGCGTGACGGGAGCCCCACCAGCAATTCTGTGCACTTAACCCAAAAAGGAGCACAGATAAGGGAGGGCTACTTCTTCATCCCAGGTGCAAACCTTGATTAAGAGTCTGGGAAACTGAGTTGTTTAACTCAAAGCGCACCCTTCCCTTGCTGCACCCCGACAGTGAGCACATAAGTATGCTCAGGATGCTCAGGTTGTCCTTTATTGCTGGCTGCAAAATGTTGTAGGTTTATCTGTAGGACACGAGCATCTGCTGAGATTGACCATGAACCAGTTATTCCTTCCCCTCAGCCCTGGGACGAGACATTTTCACCTACAAATACATGGGTTTTTTTCAAATTGTAGCTATACAAAGAGACGAAAAGCAGAGAGATGCTCCGTATAAACTAGGGTCCTTGCAAATGTTACCCTGAGCCCTGGGACATGGCACAGGCAGCACTGCTGTACTCACATCTGAGCTGCAGGACAGAGGACTGAGCAGGGAGTGGGCAGGGAAGCAAACAGGGATACACAGAAGCAGGAGGAAGAGCAGAAGGGGGGTGGAAAAAGGAGAAAATGAAATGCAATCTGCTGATCTCTGAAGATCCTGGTGAAACACAAATGGGCCCTGGGTTAAGGAACATCTGTTCATGGTGAGGGCTGGGTGATACCGGGAACAAATGCAGCAAAGGAGATGAGAGTGAACACATGCCTTATGTTCAAAATCCAAATGGAAAGACATTTTCATGTCACAATTTTAATACTAGATGTTAAATGTCCAACATTAGCAACGAGAAATTGCCACCCTATCAATTTTTAATAAATACTAATGACCTCTTAAATTAAATTTCTAAATTGAAAAATATCATCAATATCAAACATTTGTGAGACACATGAAGTCTTTACAAATATGTATTGAGGGCCCTCATCGCAATACTTACGATACCAACTTTTACAGACATTGCTTGTTTGTCTGACTCCCCGCTGGCATTTGCACAGCTCAGCCCTGGCCACCCCTCCCCTGCAGCCGCTCCTTCTGCAGCACCGTTATTTCCACCCAGCCTAAAGCGCCAAACACCAAACATTGCAGAGGTGCTCGGGTCTGCACAGCTCTTCCCTGGATGACATCTCATTAGAGAAGAGGGAAAAGGGGGGGGAGGGGCAGAAAACCTGACATGATTTTAACAATCTCATGCAACCTTCTGAATGACTGCAGAGCAAAACACCAGATTTAGGAATGGTCTTTACCTTTTTGTAACTACTGGCAGCCTCAGTCTTTAGTCCCTCTTTTGTCTTGAAACAGAAGGATGTATTAAAGAGGATGCAAAAACCTTATCAGCATCACTACAAGCAGCACGCAGAGAAGTTGAAGAGTGTCAAACCCCAAATCTTTATCTTCTCGTGCCTTCAAATGCTCCGATCTTATTTTTCAGTTTGTCTGCTGAATGTGTTTGCCCCATTACAGCTGCAAGCTCTTTGAGGCAGGGACTGCATCTTCTTCTGTTATACTTTTCTTTCAGAGACCCAGGGTGAGGTGGGTTGCCTAATTAATACGAAGTCACGATGATATGAAATAGCGCAAGAAAAATATTTCTATAAAGAATAGAAGACTTGGCAGAGTAAATCCACTAAGATGTCGGATTTGCAGCAGGGCTTGTTTTTCTGTTTTTGGAGGAATATTCTGTACCATAATGTTTTCTCCAGCCTGACCAATGAGTATTAGGTGGAATAAAATGGTGTGTTAATTTCCCTTGATAATAATTGGAGCAGCCTATGATCTTCGCAGCCCGCTGGGTATATTCCTAAGGTCAGAATGACAGTGTCACAGCCGTGTTGCTCTTTTATGCCACTCCCTACGCATCTCCGGGAAAAGCCACTAAACCACTTAAACATTATTACCTTTCAGAGGAAGAGACAGAGGACTTCGTATGAGGTTACCTAATGAAAGACTCAGCCTGTGAAATATTTGAAAAGCTCACGGAGTGAAGAAGTGGAATACAACTATTATCTGACATGTAGCACCAATGAATAAAATCGTCACCAGACTGAAACCGCTTGGTATTTTTATTCATGTCTGTGCTCCAAAGTGGTTGAAGCCTAAAGCTAATGAAGGAAATAATACACAATTCATCATGCTCTAGAGAGAGAAAGACAGACAAACATAACTCTTGACTCATGTCAGTGCCTTTCAAACTTCTCTTTGCAGCAGTGTTCAGGAAGGAATCATATTCTCTGTGCCAATTACCACCTCACTTTCATCCCTGGAAAGAACCATGTCCCAAAACCCTGCTCGGGCTGCAGACAGGAAATCCTCTCTGCTTCTTACTGCTCGCCTTGTACATGCATACAAAATAAGGAAAGATAATCAGTAATCATGCCTGACTTTAAGTTAATGGGGCATAATATTGGAGGCAAATAGCTAAGTCGCTGTTCCATGTACTGGGGACAGTGGGTACCGCAAGCTGCGCGTCCGCCGCAGACCGCTGCTGTGCCTGGTAAGGGATGATGGCATGGAGGGGCAGTGCCTGCCTGTGCTGGGACCACACAGCCTCAGCCTGGCTTGCCTGGCTCTCCCAGAGAAATGCTATCTCTGGGAAAAAAACCTCGCTCTTTGGTGGCCACAGTGGACTTTCCGTCTCTGCTAGTGGGTGAAAGCTCCTTCTGTCTTCCTGCATGCTGCATGTCACTGAGCAAGTACTGGAGGCAGGAGGGGCTGTGACTCAGTCTGGGGCTGGCATTGCCTCTGCATCATGCACGGGGGCCGGAGGAGCAGCCTTTGCTATTCCAGCCTTGAGACGCTTATTTTCCCTTTAACTAATGCCAATGCTGATCTGGAGGGGGGCTACACTCCAGCCAGTCCTCAAATAGTCGAAGTCACAGGGAAATAGCAGAAGGAAATAGCTTGCTTAATGAAAAAACAATGTGTGAATTTAGCTTTAAGAGCCTACTTGCTATATTCACTGTCAAAAAACTCCCAGAGAATGGATCTACCCCAAAACCTGGGACTTCATACCAGTTTCTGGTCAGCTCAGGCATCTCAATGGGGGAGCGTGCTTCAGACATGGGGTGACCTCGAAGGACAAGGTCCCACACACAGCTCTACAAGTGCACCCCACGGGGCCGGCCTCCACCATGCTGGCCGGGCCGTGGGGGACCGTGGACATCTCACGATCTCCACGTAAAGCCTGGCAGGCTCATGCTGGACCCTGCAGAGAGCAGTTTAAAACAGCCCCGTGTAGGGTGGTGCCTTCCTCCTGCTATCATGTAGCGGTTGCCATCAGCTGAGCAGGGGCACTGCCCACCCCTACTGTGTGCCCCGCTCCCAGGGGGAGGATCCCACCTGGGGATGGCAGCGAGTTGGAGCAGTGGGTTTGGTGCTGGTGGCAACTTTGCAGCAGACAGGCACGTTTATTTTCAAATTTTTCTGCATCTTTTAAATTGCTGGACCTGCTGCTTGCCTGGGTATTTGGGGCACTGTCAGTGCACTTGCAGCTGCAGATTGGCACCTCTAAAATTTTATTCGTGATTTCAGTCAATTTGCACATTTCCAAAATGGAGCAAAACCTCATAAAGCACAGATCTAACGCATATAATACCAATTTGCTGAATGTCAGTGTATACTGACCTTCTATTACAAACACTGGCAGATGGCCATTCCTTTAGTACTCAAGAGTTGCTTGAATAGAAAATCAAGCGATGGCTTAGCCTGCATTTCGCCTCTGCATCAGTGCCCATAGCAACACGCAGTGGTAGCCACCTGAATGCAATGCCTCTACCCACCACCAGCTCCTTTCCAGCACAGCAAAGCCATTGGTGATCCCATGGCTACCATATCCAGTTCTGTCAGTGCTACAAAATAGCAAGAGGGACCTGCTGGGAAGAAGAGAGAAGCATGCGGGCTGCAGGGTGGAAAGCCTCAGCCCAGCCACAGCAAACTGCAGGCAGGAGCTGTGCCCTCCCTCTGAAAGCTGGAGCAATGGTTATGCCTGTAGAGCAACCGCTGCTCTGTGGCTCTGCAGGGGGAAGGAGAGCCAGTCAGTCTAGTCTGAATGTCATGCAAAAATGGACCATAAATGCAACCCAACAGCCGAGGAAAAAACTGTTTGAGAAGCCAGGGAATGCAGGAGCAGATCAGACACTTGCTCTGCTACCTGGTGTGTGTGACAAGCCTCTGCACAAGCACCAGCTTCCGCGGACTTTGTGTCCACAAAAACTTTGCAGCTATTTTGTAATAACCCGGATTGTCTGTATTTGGGCTCTTTTGCCTATCCACCCCACGAAGCCTGTTTCCAGAGTTGAGAGCCTGGCAGTCCACAGGAACAGCATGTGTCCCCAGTACAGGTAATGCATACTGCGCATCACTCCGAATTTGTTCATTCCCTTTTCAGCATCCCTCAGGTCTCGCATACCAGAGCACATGCAGCCTGCACAGTTTGGAAATTATAAATGTCCTGTGGCTGCTCTTGGAAACTGGAAGTGGTGTGGCAAGTTGCCAAATGCTGCAGCATCCTGTACTCCTGACCTCTTTTCCTCTGGGATTATGCTTTCTCCCTCCAATGGGGAGGTACTCAGAGGTTCGAGGCCAAACTGGGTGACGCTCCTGTGTGGCAAGGAGCAGCTCGCTGGCTGAATTCCCACCTCCCAGCTTGTAGCTGCAACCCGCTTGCAAAATAAACTGTGGGTTGAGAAGTTGCATTTCTGCATATCGGACCGAACTTGTGATTGAGTTTACGAGTCTGCTGGCAGGGCCACCGCTGTCTTCCAAGTGTTTTAGTTTGGTTTGCAGAGATGCTCAGAATCTCAGGGATATTCCCTGCCAGACTCTTGCAGTTCTTTTAACAGGCTGTGAAATTTTGGAATCAAACTATTTAAGCCTTCTGACAACATAACACATCTCCAGGTGCCTTACTCCACAATAAACATCCATTGTATGGCTTTCTCCCTGTACAATGCAGATTAATTTTAACCCTCACAACAGCCTAATGGAAAGAGTGTGCTGCACTCCAAATGCCAAACACTTGCTGAAAGCTTTCCTTTGTTAGCGCCTCCCAGTTTAGTCACCACCAGCTTCTGAAAAGATTCCACAGAGTTAATGTTTCCATTTCTTTTAATTCGCTCGCCATGATGACACAGCCATAACACAGCTGTGTTCCAGCTCAAAGGAGCCGAGTGTGGATGCTGCCCACTGTTCCTCGGCCCCTGCTCCCTCCCTGGCTCGCAAGCAGGGCTGGTGCTGTTGGGAGGATATGCTGACATTTTCCTATCTGGGGTGGAAAAGTTCTTTTAGAGGAAGCCTCTTTTTTTTGTTTTTTCCTTCCTTATTTCTTTTTTTTTTTTTAATTTGACATTTTCTCTGTGAAAAGCTGACCTAATTTTCTGGGAATAACGTAAATGGTTACACACTTGAAGCATTGCACTGGAGAGTTTATAGATAAAGCTGAACTATTTTATGGTTCAATTATCCTAAAGTATGGGTGATCCCTGTTGCATTAACACTTCATGAAGATGGTACAGCAGGGGCTTCCTTGCTCTTTCTGTGTAAGTTAGGATTTGCCAGTCAGACCTTCACTGCAGCTTTGTTACTACAATTGCCATTAGCACTGCTGGTTGTAAAAGACACATTAAAGATATTTTCCACAATGACTGTGTCTGGTGTTGGTATTCGTACCAATTCCCTGTCCCATTCTGGAGGAAGTTTCAAATTGTCTATTCTGATGCACAAAAGAGAAGGTGGAAAAGAGGCATTCAGGGATGGGAAGAGGCAGAGAAAACGGGATAAAGCAGCGGCACAAGGGTTGGCAGTGGCAGAAGTGCTGTAGCAACGGCTGGTCGCCACTGGGCTGCCTGGATTGATCCTGGGGAGATGTTAGGACGTGGGTGTCCAGATCATCCTGACATGAGTGGCGCGCAGCGAGCAGTCCCTTCCCGCCGCAGGACGTGGGACAAGCCATGCTGGCAGAGCCCTTCTCCCTATTGCATGGGCTGTGGAGGCAGCTGTAGGAGACTGCCATCACCGTCAAACATGCCAGTACAAACTGCTGAATTAGGTTGTGGTAATCAGTATTTTAGACTAAAATATGGTGCACTGAGTTCACCCCACCAAAGGGCCAAGGTAGTGTTTTTAGCTACAGCTACTGTGCACTAGACTGAAAATGTGGGACAGGAGGGAACAGGTTGCCTGGCCTACTCTACTTATTTAAGAGTTTCCTCTTTGGTGAACCGGGCTGTAGAAATCACCAAAACCCTGCTTGGGTACACTTTTCTATTGACCCAAATAGGCGCGCAATTCCATGATAGATTTGGGGTTTCAACGTCAGATTTTCTGACATTTCTGTGGTTTTATTCCAAAAGAGCAGTTTTTTACATTTCTTACTTCACATATTCTGTAGGTCAATGCCTTCAGCAAGTTGGACTGTGCAAGTGGTTTGTGTAGGAATAGATGATGTACCACTGTCACCTCCCTTGCCGGTATCTGAACCAGCCATCTTAAGCGTGGCTCAGGTATGGCTCTCAGTTTTCCAGCCTTATCTGACTGCTGTAAAGATACAGCTCATATTCTTGAAGGCATTTGTTGTTCATTTGTTGTTGGTATGCGCCTTCATTTCTACAAGAATCTAATTAGGTTCAGTGATTAGGAGTGTTAATGGGCATAACAATCCCACAGAAATTTACCTTTCAGAAAAAGAAGGGCAGCAAAAATATCCAGCAAAAGAAGAAAAAGAAAGAGGAGAAAAGAAAAGAAAAAAGCACTACAATTTTATGCATGCTAAAATAAATAAATAAATAAATAGCCACTTTGCAAATGCCTCTACCTATCTATCAGAGATTGTTGTAAAGACAAATTAGTTAATTGCTGCAAAGTGCTTTGAAAATGAAAAGGGATGTATAAGAGGTGATTATTATTATTCACAACAATCTGGTAGATGAAGGCATCTGTCTATTTTGCTTTATATATCCCCAGAGCTTTCCCAAAGCAACATTAGAAGAAAGGAAAAGACCTAAAATAGGAGAAGAACAATCCCAAAAGTGAGAGAAAAGGCCTGTGACATTTGTGAATAATAAAAATAATAAGCCACAGATCGGATTAAAAAAATACCATCAGGAGTATAGTGTAAGAAAGCTACACTGAGGTGCATTTGAACTGATCTTAATGGATATGGAGATCATTACCAGTGTGCTGATACTGCTGAACTGACATGGAAAATATTAATTTAAATAGAAATATCTTACATTAAGCCTATAGCTGCATTACAATGCAATAAGTCAAGCTTCTGTGCCCTATGCGTTGGCCCTTTTGGTGCTAACCAGAATGTCTGCTTTGCGTCCAAACTTCCAAAAATGATAAAGGATAAAGTTTTTACCCCATTACAGGATCTGATGCAATTCTGCAATCTGAAATGCTCGAGGATGATGTAATGAGATCTGTAATTTAGGCTATGACTAAATCACACATTTGTCTCTAGAAGTTGTAGAATAGCATCCAAGTCTCTGAACACTTATATTATGTGTTAACTCCCCTCACACTGGCAGTCCCACCAGACCCCAGGGAGCTAGTCACGTGCTTACACTAAGCGCATGCAAAAGTGCTAGCAAGATCACTACGCTAATTTTCAGCATCAGAAAGTAAAATAATGCCTATACTGAGGCAAGACTCCTGATGAGACTGTGGACTACAGCGTTTCATAGGTGTGGATTTCATAGTTGTGGAAGAATTAACTCATTTTTCCCTTTTTTTCCTTCTTCTCAATATAGCAGCTAAATTATCACTTGCCCTGGCTATGAATCACTTCAGAGCTCATTTCTTAAAGGTGCCCAAAATTCCCCCAGGTGTTTTGACATAATTCTATTACATCTTATTCCTGTTTAATATTAAATTCTTTCCTGCATGTTTAAATAAACCTGGAAACCTTTTTAGGGAACACAGCTTAATGGGGAACTAAGAACATGTGAACCGAATGTCACTATCTTACATACATTTTATTATTAATGGTAATTCATGCAGAACCAGCCACTTCACAAGGAGAGACTAAACACTTACATAAAGCTAGGTGCTTCTCTCTGACCTTAATTTGTTTCTGTACTTGAACACTGGATTCCCTTTCAAAAAAAAAATTATTCCCATAAAGATTAAAAACCAATAATGCCATCTCTTCCTGGGTGACAAATAAATGCAGGTTTTTGAGGGAGAATACTAGGAATACTTTCTTGATGGCTATTCCAATAAACTAGAGGGTAAGAGGTCTCCTCGGAGGTTGGGATGTGGGTGTCCCGAGACAAGGGAGATGGAGGATAGGACCTGTTTGTTCCCATGTATTTCGTGGCATTTTCTTCCCTGTCTGTAATACACATTTTCTTACAGCTTCCACTGACTACTAGTTCACTTGGAGGAACCAGACAACACCTTGGGATTTTATATGGTGTGATGTTTTTAAGTCTCTGGTGACAATAATTACAGCATTTCCTCTTGATGCCCAGTTCATTTCCCTACACGAAATAGCTGAAGACTTCAGTCCAGCTCCCAGCATCCCTCTTACAGCTGGCTTTTCTAAGTGAGCCTGGTTTTTAGCATGCCAGAGACTAGATGGACCCGGAAACTGAAAAGAGCTTGATCGAAAGCTCATTAAATCCCATGGAAAAGCTCCCTCACTAGGAGGAAGGACAGGACGCCTGTGGTGGTCTTCCAGGATGAGAAGTGGAGAGCTTCTGCTGTTTGGCATCTTCTGCCCAGACAAGGGAGATTTCAGTGTGGTCTCCCTCAGAGCTACACTTCATTTCTGTTGAGATGGCACATTTGTCCAGGCAGTGACACAACTCAGGGATTTTGTTTTCTGCCTGCCAGAACTGTAGACCCACAGGCACTTTTGGTAGCTCACAGTCTCTCAAAAGAGGTTTGCAATTTGCCCAGAGGAGCAGGGATAGCAGAGGGAAAAGGGACAGATTAGCTGAAACAGGATTTCCACCCCACCTCTTTCAAAGTTGATGTTTGCTTAGGAGATTCCCTCATTCTTCTGAGGGAACGGTGAAAACTCTGATTGGCGTGGTATGTGGTGTTCCCCACCAGCAGTCATGAATGATACATCTTTTCAGACATACTGGGCTACACACACAGGAATGGAAGGCTTGGCAGTAAATCCAGATTTACCGTAGCTGAAGTATTTACATATTTAACATTGCCATAAAAGCTGAATATGAACAGTTCTTAAAGTATTTCTTCCCCCCCTACCTCTATTGTAAAGTGAAGGCAGGTTTTTTTCCCAGTTAACCAGTTAGCAGCCTGAGCCCAGAGATCGTAGGGGACTTGGCCAAGCCAGTGGCAAAGGAGGGGTACCCAAATCGTAGGCCCACATGGAGAGTACTTTTACACCATTTTTCCTCTTCTTTCAGAAAGGAGAGATATGTGCACCATGGGGAACAACTGTGGATGGAAAAACGTAAACTGACAAGGGTGCCAGAAAACAACAGGAAAGACAAAACCAAGATTCTTGGATTAAAACAGCCCTTCCACAAAAAAAAAAAAAAAAAAAAAATCAGAACAGTGCATGATGCCTTTTGCAGTGCTTTGGTATTACATAGCTGTTGGCAGAAAGAGGAAAGCTGCCATATAAATCTGAAGCTGCTTGTCAAGATGCTGGAATATTATTCTAATAAGGCATCTACCATGATCCTTTTCAGAATCCAAAGACATCCATCAAAGCCAGAGACTGAAAGAGATGGCTTGGAGTTTATATTGCTAGGCACTCTTTTGGAGAAAATACATTTTTTTTTTCCTCTCCCAGGGATGCAAAGCTGGAGTTTGGACAAAAAAAAGAGTCTGACACTTTCCGAGTACTGGAAGAAATGTCTGGAGATGTGCTTTGTATTTTCCATCTCATCTTTGACTGGGGCACAGTCATAGATATCTGCTCTTAGGATACAGTGGGTATTTCTTGTCTGGCTAGCAATTAACGAGCAGTACAACCAAATAGTGTTGAACCGACACTGTGAGCTGAGATTTATGTCTCCAAAACTTTGCCCTCCCAAGTCCAAACTATGCACTTTAGGTGTAAGTAGGTTTTTTTGTATGAAAAAAAAAAAGAAAACTGGAGGGCTGAGCCAACATGGATGCACTAAGGACAGTGAGAATGCTCACTGAAGACGCTGCATGAACAGTGCAATGAAAAAAAAAGTCTTGTGTGGCAAGCAATTCCTCATCTAAAATACTTTGGAAACTGGGATAAACATGACTAATTTCCCTGCCAATCGCAGAAATAGCTTTCAGTTGAGCTAGGTTGCCAAGCGCCATAGCCCAGGTCCTTGTTCATCACCTGGGCTCTCTGTCTGCGAAGTTTAAGCAACGTTCTGCTTCGTGCCCCTGTTTTTTCACCTGCAAAAGTTGCACATTACCTATCTGCCTCACGATGACATTATGAGGCTAATTTGATCACAGCTATAAAGCCCTTCTGAGATAGTTGGAGAAAAGGTGCTAAGCAGCCATCGTGCTCTTCGTTATCATTAGAGGTGGCATTTGAGTGCAGCTGAGTACTGTGGGAGTTGGATCCAGGCATCAGCTGTGGCTATCTGTTGTAATGACCCAGATCATGAGAGTGGCTGAACCGGGAACAATTTTGGTGACCTGCAAAACAACTCCATTAAAAATGCAAACTCCTGTGCAGCCAGAATTTAATTCACTGCCTGGAGAAACCAAAATCTTCTCACATCTCTTTATGAAGAGGAAATTAATTAATGCTTTTCCTTCAGAAGCACTTTTGCTAAAATAAACCAAGAGAACAAAAGAAACTGATAAAGTTTATTGGAGGATTTTGTTAGGACAGAAGGCAGCAGGGGTGACAGGGAGGCTTCCCACCACCTGGGAAGGATGTAATGACTTTTTCTTTTGCTTCAGTCTCTTCACCCTTCTCCCACTCCTCTTGCTAGTGGGACAGCAGCATGCAGCCAGCCCCACGTCTTTGGCACAAAATCTTTAAGGTCAACTTGTGAAAGTGAGTGGCCCTGCTATCCACCCACTGCAGCCTAGTTATCCCACCCACAGCCTCCCACCCCACATTGTCCAGAGTATCATCTCCCATGCAGGAGTTTGCTTCAGGCAATGAGACAGCAAGGGGACCCATGCCTGTGACAGAGGCAGCTTGGAGGCACCTCCCTGCTCCCCTCCAGTTTATTCTATAGGATCTAACAGACAGAGCTGTGTGAATAAATATTTATACTAAACATAGTCAAGAATGAGAATTCATGATCTAAAATTACACAAATATTTGGGAATCTAGACACTATAACTCAAGTGGCACTTAATCTCCAAGTACAACCAAAAATATATAACTTCTTGGTTTACTAGCAGTGTCAGCTCCCGAAGTGTGGAGCTGAATAATTTGGGGTGGAGGAGAAACAGAGAGTGGCTGAGCATGGATTTTGCTGGGGAGGAGAAGAGCTCCCCTCCAGCTTCACTGGTGACTTTTCCTGGCCAGGCAGGCAAGGGAGGCTCCAGGTCACCTTCAGGACAACTCCCATAAATGCAGAGAAAAACCAGAACCACACACGCAAAACCAACAACCCCGCCATCTCCTGCCTGCAGAAGAACGGGGGCCGCGCAGGGGCACACGGTGCTGGAGCCTTCCCGTGGCAGGGGAAGCTGCCCAACACCTGCCACCAGCGAGGCTCAAATCTGAGAACTACAGCTGTAGCATAAAGGCGGATTATCACCCATCCAAACCAAATTCAATTATCATATCTATGCTGCTTCTCTATTTCTGTAACTGGAAGGCTATTATTAGGCTCCCTCCTCTCCCTCCCTCTCACTCCCTGTTTTTAATACATCTCCAAGTAATGCTGCTCTAAAACATTCAAAAAAGTAAACATTAGCTTTAGGCCATTTGATTATCAGTTTCCCAGAACACTTCGTTCTGCCCTGCTTTACTCCGTATTCCTTTAATACTGAAAAAAAAAAGAAAAGAGATGGGCTGAGATGGGTTTAATGAATCCACACTATAGCGATTCCCCTCTCTGTCTCCAGTGCTGGCCCTGGCTCACTCTCATGATGGCAAAAAATACCAGTTTACGCTTGGATGGAAAAGAAGCAAGGAAATAGGTTTTCCCTGGAAAACAGGGATACTCTATTCCCTCCTGTCCTAATTGCTAAAATACAGCTTCACATCTGCACCCCCGTTAATGACTAGTCCATTTTCCATGCTCGAAATGGGAGGTGATCAGGTGGTGAAAGTCCCTCTGAACAGCCGAGGACAACACAGCCCGTGAGATGGAGGAACCAGTCCTCGGCAGCCGAACACACCGGGAGTCAACATCCCAGAAACATCTTCAGTGCTGGTGTCCTTTCTGGTGCTGCTCATTTACTCCACAAATCACATTTTTTTTCCCCCGAGGTCTCAGGATGGGGAGCACATCATGCACACTCGCCTCCTGCAGAGCGCTGAGCCCTCTGCACCAAGGGCTGACACTTTGATGTGATGGGAAGCTTATATCTTTTCTGTGGGGCAGTGCTGTGCTTTTTTCTTGTGTTAAACAAACACTCTGAAAAACTCCTGAGCAGGTATTGCCCCTCAAAGGCGTCGGGAAATAAAGCCTATGAGTGCTTTTTCCACATACGTGTGAGCTGTAGGAATGCAGGAATGAAAGTGTTAGTAAGAGCTGACTTAATCCTTTGGGACAAGCAATATGTCTTCGGATGGCTTTTAGCATGCCCACTTGTGAATAAAACACAAAAAGTCCCAAATCTTTGCTCAGTTCTTGCAGAGCTACCATAATATGCGTAATAAATCATAATATTATAGCCCAGCTTTTTGGTTGTAATGGGGTAGTTTTAGCATCATGACTTTCATTTCAAAAGCTGCTGGTTGACTTAAACTCCTTTATCTCTGTCTTTCACACAAATCAGGGAGTTTCATAGGTAATAAAGCATTTGAAGCAAAATAGAGAGATTGAAGAGGTAGGGTCTCAAGTCTTGGGAATTAGCTAGGAGCAAAGAGCAGAGCTCTGGCCTCTGAGCTATAGATTCAACCCTGTTAGCATCACCTGTTCAGGACATGGCCCAGGGCCACACTGGCTGCGGCAGGATCATAAACCAGGTACGCTGAGGTCTGGAGTATTAGTCTACTTACAGAAACATCATTCCTCTGCTTCTTACATGTGCATAATTAAGAGATTTGGGTTCACTGAATTTGCTCGGATGACTTGGCCCACGACCCTGTGCGCAAAGATTGCTGCCTCTTGCAGTGGCTGGTACCAAATACCCCACATAAAGGCAGGCATGAGCCTTCTGCTAGCATCCTGCCTCACAAACACAGAAACCTGCTCGGCGCTTCACTGCAATGGGCAGATCTAAGCTGATTTCGGTAGCTGTGCATTGAAACTGGGAAGCTGAAGATTTAGTTATTCCCTGTTTGATTCTGCTCAGCTGCAAATATTGTACAAATATTGTAACCAGCCTTTTTTAAAATGAATTTTAAAAGCTTTTGGATAAGGTTCTTATTTACATCATTCTGATCGTGTAAAGGGACAGAAATGAGCCAAGTTTTTTTAATTAACGACTGATGTAGCAGTGAATTCAGCATTATATGCAGAAGTACTTCCTCTCTGGTTTTTTTCTGACTATGTGCAACTGTAACACCACGTAATATTAATAAGAGTTGCATGACGGCAGTACCACACACCAGAGCAAAACCTCCCCAGATGTTGAATGGCTTCTACAGTAGGTGCTTGCCACCCTGTTCATGTCTGTAAGCTAGGATAAGGCATGGGGTTTAGCCACACGTTATTCATTAAATATGGTGAGAGTTGCTTCATTTCCTTTGTTTCACTACCACCGATGAAAAATTTAGCAGCGATGCTGTGCAAAGGTAAGCCTACAGGCACTTTACTTGAGAGCCACCTTTGAAACCAGAGGCACAGGGAGAGGCTGGGGAGGGTCTGCGGAGGCGGATTGAGATGAAGACCAGGACTTCGGCAGTGGGGGAAAACACCCGAGGGAGACACAGAAACCATCTCCCAGGGTGGGGAGGAAGAGAGAGAAAGGTGGCAGGCTTCGGAGAAGGAATGAAATAACTGAGAAATGAGCATTGTGAGCCGACCTGCCCCGCAGGCTGGGGGTTGAGGTGGGCGTCACTGCAGGGGCTGGGGTGCCTGTGTTGGTCCTGCCCTTCTCCCCCACCGCTGTCACCGGCAAGAGGGCATCACCCAGACACCCCTCCATCGGCACTGGTGACCTCAGACTTAACCGAGATTGGCTGGTGTGCTCCAGGCAAGGAAGAGCCTGCCCCCCAGATGTTGAGTGAACTCATGCTGTTTTCCTTAAATCTCAGAGCTATTTTAATTTCATGCAACAGGAGAGCAACCGGAGAGGCCTAACAGCTGGTGCAGTTTTTCACTTCAGCTGTTTAATGTGGTGGCTGCAATTTGGTTTGCACCGGCAAAAATTGGGGTGAGGCCAGAATCAAACCATCCTTGTAAGTAACAGCTTCAGGTCGCCCCCGAGCATCCCTACCGCGGGGAGAGCTCAGCCCTGCTAGAGCTGCTACTCCTCCACCTGGCAAACATACGTACTCCCCATCATGCTGAAGCATGCAGGTTACCTGGTAATGCAAAAAGGAAAAAAAAAAAAGGAAAACAAAACAAAACAAAAGCACAGGAGCTCAGCACTGTTATTTTGCCATGGTGTTTCTTGTTGTCCAGTTTCCTTGCTGAGAGCGACGAGTGATCACCAAATCGATAATTCTCAGTGGTATTTTCTCAGCAGCATTTCCCACAGAATGTGGACGTCTCTTTTCTTGCAGGCAGATGGACAGAGCCTGCAGGATCACATTTACTGGAGAGAAACCAGCTTTGAAAAGTTTCGACAGCCGGCATGGTATCTGGTCCATCTCTACCAAAATGAGTTCATTATCATTCATTTTTTGCCAACTGCCAATCAGTTCTTAAATCACTCTTCAAATTAGGATGTTGCAAAAAAAAATCAAAAAAGTCTCTGCAAATACAGTTTCAACATTTACAGGAATATTTTAGAAGTATTGTTCCAACAGCTGATGCTATATAATTAGTCTATAAAATAAAGCAAAGAGACCACAGACCTTCTAAAAAAGTGGGTTTTTTCATTATGTGGGTGCAGAAAGAAAGCAGTGAAAGATCCCCAATTCCTTCACCTGCTCGTTTACTAATGAATTGTATTTCAGAAAAGATGAAAATTTATTATTCAGAGAGACAGATCCTCACTGCCCAGACATTTGGTTGGTTTTTTTTTTTCAAAGGGCTACACAGTTTTTCTGCAGAGATTCTGATTTTGCACTCAGAAATTTATCATCTTCCTAGTGCTGGTCCTCTTAAACAAGTGTTTGTCAACATATAGTGAAGAGACTCACATTCAGACTGTCATACTGTTCTACCAGATGAAGGTATTTGCATATTTTCCTGCAAAATAAACCCATTGTCACAGAGGATTAATAGGAAATAAAGAAGTCAGGAAAATGCCTCTTTTGGTGCAGATTTTAGCATGTAAGTCCATGTCTTTCACCTATTGTATAATTGGTCTGTGTTTGCTGATTAGTGAGTGTGCTGTTGTTGAAACACAGAGTTTTCTCACTTTTTTCCCTTTTGATGGTAGCAAATACCCCAATAAAATATAGGAATATCATCTCTTACGGTCCTTCCCATGAAAACCATAGTGCAGCAAAATCACAGCCCTTCAGCTTTCTAAAGTATCCTGAAACCTCAGAAAGAAAGATGTCAGATATGCGATGCTGTTCTGCAATGGTACAACCTGACCATTTGCCTGAGAGAAAGGAGGGAGGAGTGAACAAAATAGAAAAAAAAAAAGCTTAAAATGTTTGTAACTAAGTGCATTAAAGGCAGACAAGTAAAAGCAGCACGTCTATGGATATACAGTCTCCGACTGTATTATTCCATGCAGACATTAATGAAGATAAGACATTAAGTGCACGGTTAAGGTGTGGTACTTGTTCTTTGTTTTGAAAAAAATGAACGATGCAAAACCAGGTGTATCCCTGCATGGTGTACAGGGACCGTAACTATTTCTTGGCAGACATTTGCCGCTGCCCAGCATTGCAGTGCCTCATGACGGACGCTACCCTGTTTACTTTGGCAGATCTGTGCTTGCGGTTCCCGCTAGAGCCAGGGTCTTAGGGTGGGAGCAGAGAGGGGAATAGGCTCTCCTCTGCTAAGGGGTGGCTGCTGCCATTTGGGTTTGCACACCACGGGAGGCCTCTTCTAACTGTGTCTTTCTGGGGGCTTTTGGTCTGCTCCATGCCCTCTCCTAGCACATCTGTGAGTGCCTGGGTTCCAGCTCATGTTTGCCAACCACTGCAGACCTCTGTGTGGTACTCCTGATGGACACGTGGGAGGTTGTGTCAAAGCAACTACAATTTTCTGGCCATGTCTAAATTCATCTTCTGAGTTTGTGCATGCGGCATCAGTAACATCACTAATTTTTGGGGTGTATGTGTGTGCATATACACAGAGACGTCAGTATTTCCCTGATGGAAGCCTAATTTCTCAGGTTTGCCCAGCCTGGCTTTCCAAGCCACAACAGGAAACAAGCCGCAGCACAACTTTACGTTAGATAACATGAACCACATGCCAATGTAGGAAAAAGCTGTGAAAATGCTTAAAGAGAAATTGATTGTACAAGGAACACCGATGCCTGACTGAAGATGCTGCGATACATGGCTGAAATGACTACCTAGGCCACTTTAGATGCTGGAAGTATTGCTAGTAGTTGAAAATTTTCAAAATAAATGAGGTTAAAATGGCCTTTTTCCCAAGTGAGCAACTTCGTGCATTTTGCTTTTTGTTGGCTTCCTTCTCTACACACCTTAAAGTTATTATTTTCACAGGGTGCTCCCTTCTCCCACAGTCTCTGCAATACCTTTTTTCTTCTTCTTCCATACCTCTCTGTTTTTTTTCTTCTTTTGGTCTCAAGAAAAATAAAAGGAAGTAAATGGTTAAAATGGAGAGAAAAGTATAAAAATCAAGAAGAAGGGGTTGCTTATTTTTTCCCAGCCAGCTCAATACAGTTTGGAAGAAAAGCAGCCAAACACATTTTCTTTTAAAATACTTAAGAGGAAAAAACCCATTGCTTTTCAATCAGCTCTAACATTTGCACTGATTAACAAGAACATTTGCAAATGTGTTTAAAAGGCATAATGCAGGTTAACATTGCATCTCCACGGTACTGGTGTTTCCAAAGTTGGAATGAGAGCTGCAGTCTCTTTCCCATGTACATTTTACAACAAGACAAAATGGTTTCCCCCCCTCTGTGGTTTTCCTTCAGGTGTCACATCATTCTCCTTTGTTTTAATCCAGCACTACCTGCTCTCGCCTCGTGGCATGCCGCCTCGGTGCCATCCATAGTGTCATCTTTATTTCCTCGTTTGTGCTAATAAGGAATGTTTAGGAGCGGCTCTGACTCAGGCACTGCATTAATGAAGCACTAACATTTCTTAGGAGAGAGATTCAGCGATGTTGACAAGTGACTTAGCTGATCAGAGAAGTGCGGTTGGGTTGGAGGGAACCTATGTTCTTGAAATGTGGGAGGTGAATTATCTCGGTATTCAAAAAAATAAACAGAGACAAGTTTGATGAGTTTAAATTCACAGAAGAGCTTTTTAATATTTCCTGAGGTCCTAATCAAAGAAGCATCTTAACTGGTCCCAAAGGGAAATGAAAGATGAAAGGAGCTGACACTGATGCCCACTCTACCTTGCCTGGCTGCTACTATTTTTTTTTCTTCCTTTTTCGCTTGTTACTAAAAATATCTCAATGGGTAAGAATTAGCAGTAGGATATTAATGCAAAGTCACAAACAAAAATCCATCGCGAAATGTAGCCTACCTTTAAAATTTTAACATCTAGTAAATTAAAATCGGGAAAATTGACATAGATCGGATGAAAGAAGATACAGCATCTCTAGCTTATGCCAACTAAAAATAAGAATTATTAATGAAGCTAGGCTTTCTTCTGCTGTGCACATTAATTATTTATGATAATAATACTCCGCACTGCCATATTAAAGAATTTTCTTCACCCAGCTTCCCAGAAAACTCCATCTTCTGAAACCCTCAACATGTTAAAAACCACAAAAGAATGAATTCCTTTCAGTGTATTTATTATACTGGAAGATGAATATAGTCTTGGGTTATTAAACTGGAATGAAAAACACATCTTATTAGAACTTACATGGTGATTTTTATTCTCACTAGTTTCATATAAACTTAATGATGCAGACTGCATTTTTATGCTCATCTATTTTAAAATGGTGCCTGGAGCAAAAAAAGCTTCCATTAATGCCAGTTTGGTATTTCAAATACAATTTGATGTAATTTACTTCAAATATATGTGAACAGAGAAGGATAATGTTGAGAGCATTTTCAGGATTCAGATCTGGGTTAGCTCATGGCAGTGATTTGTTAAAACATAAGTTCTATGCAACAGAAAAAAAAAAGAAAAGGAAAACTAAACTGTTTTTTAAAAAATAGGGTAAAATTAATATCTTTATACAAAGGTGGGTTTTTAAAAATTATTTTGAATTGACAGAGTTTAAATAATTAGTCCTGAAAATAACATTATTATTATTTATAAATCAACAACAAACAAAACCCATTTAATAAGACTATTGGACCACATTTATTTAGAGTTTTTGTATTTGTTGTGATCAATCTACAAGAGACTGTGACTAATTTTTTTACATATGTACATTTATTTGTTTACAATCCAAGTTTCAGGTACCTGTATCTTTTGTAGCACTGTACAAATATTTCCATCCCATATATATACTTATTTTTTTTTACTCTTACTGCTATTGGAATTTGTTTTTCTTATTCCAAGAGTTCCACTGATAGAGACACTTGCACTTGAATGCACACAGCAGCATCTGTAGGACTGGGTCCTGAGATATGACAGAGGCAGAGGTCTCATGCAAGGAAAAGTTTTTACGGCTGAGGAATTCATAGCCCAAAAATACCCATTATGGTAAAAATGTATGGTTAAAATTGGTAAGGGTGTGTGCGCGTGTAATATTATACTGTAAATTCACACGAGTGTTACTGCATATACAGAGCGTCACACTTGCAGTGTATGTTTCTGTTTCAAGGAACAGCCTCCTGAAACAGAAACAACTACAGTGGGTACAAGGCACTGGTTTAGCTTTCCTCTTGCAGTCTTGGGGTACTCTGGCTGGGGTTTGCATCCCCTGGTACACTGAGACACCTGCCATTTCCATAGGCAAGGAGAAAGCACAGTCACTGTGTCCCTGCTTTTATTGAATTTCTACTTGGTTGGTTGGTTGGGTTTTTTTCTTTTTTTTTTTTTCCGGGGATTTGTGGGGAGGAAGGCTGAACCTGAGATGAAGTAAGTGGCTTAGGGGTAAGATTGTAAAAGCACTGGTGAGCTGTAGGTACATAACTCCTCTGCCAAGACTTTATGCCTAATTCCCCTAGGGCATTTGTTAAAGCTTACTCCTCCTTATGAATTCCCAGGCCACCTTACTACTCCATTCTCCTGAGGATAAATACTCCCCCTGCCAGAGCCCACTGCATCATAGCCCACCAGCATGTGGTCACAGCTCTACGGACCTGCTGTGGAAGACCCCAGAAAGTTTAGGTAGCACCAGTTTGCCCTGAGTGGGGCTTCTGGGCAGTGCAGCTGCTGAACGGCACCAGCAACAGGCTGCCATCCCCTGCAGGACAGTGCCTCTGAAAGAGGGGTAAAGGGTGGGCTCCACTGTGCAGGGTCGCTGGAGAAGACAACCCACCGCCTCCCCTCTGCTTGTGAGGCTGGAGAGAGCCCACCCCAGGGCTAGGGCTCTCTTCCCAGGTGGATTAGAGACCTTTCTGGATTATTTCCACCAAGGAAATAATCATCGAGGACATTTGTAAAGGAATCCAATGGAAAAATATTCCTAATTATTTTTTAGGCAAGGACTGTACAAAGAACTGTTTCTGGAGAAAATGTGTCACAACATCATTTCACAAAGCAATGCTAGCTTTATGAATGGGTTCATAAGTTTCACCATACACATTCAAATTGTTATAAGCAAGATGAATGCCTAATAAAATTAATGAGCATATTTAGTGTTTAGTAATGGACTCTCTTTCCTCTGCCTGTAACAATGAAGTGAACACCACACGTGATCTCATGAGTTATACCATTACAAAGATTAAAAATCATCAGCATTTCAAAGCTCCATGTTAGAATACTTTCTTTTTTTTTTTTAAATCCAGATGTTAGATCTCTCAAAACAGCCAAATCTGTGACCTGAAATGCATACATTTGTGCAGTTCTTTACAGATGCCATACCTATACAATGGCAGAGGCACAGCCTGTGCCAGAGAGATGTTTGGTGTACATTGATAAAGAAAGGATAGAGGCATTAAGATACATCACACTATTAAAAAAAATATACTACCTGCTTGTTTAGTTTAAGATTTCATTTCTGTAGAAACTGTGCCCGTTTTGACCCAAGGGTGCCCCTCATGAGTCAGTGACAGCACATACAGGCAAGGAGCAGGGGCTGGATCCTGTGCTGGGTCCCATCCTCTATTTGCTTGTGCACCTGACAGTGAGGGTAAGTCCAGATCAGCAAATAACCACTGAAGTGCGACAGTCTTTCCACGTTCAGTGATTGCAGAGTCTTTTGGAAGTCAAAAGGAGATCACGGCTTGGGTGAAAATGCTGCTGGAGGCCAGCTGTATTATAGGCAATTATGTGTGAGTACCTCATAGCTCTTGCTGAAAACTGGGTAGTTGGCTTGAGGGATATTTTGGCCTTTTCCAGTTTCTGTCTCTCTGATATAACAAACAGGATGACCTCTGCAGCACAGTCTTCTCAAATTGATATTTGACTGACATGGATATTGAAGGCAGGAGACTTCTCCTTTCATCTTCTCAGAAATGGTCAGATTTTAGTATTGCTCTTGAAGAAAACCTTCTCTAGGGTAAACCTCATCATCACTTCTATGTCTGATATTGAGAAAACACTTGTTCAGGCAGGATAGACTAACAGACTTTGAGCTAGGTCACCTTTCAGCTACTATCATCAGCTGCACTTCAGACATTTGGGTCCCAGAACAGGTACAGCACCTGTAACATGTAAAATATCTATTTTTTTGACAAACAGGAAAGAAGAGAAAACCAGATAAAACACTGCAGCCGTGAAAACAGTCCAGCACTGTTCCACCTTAGATCAGCTGTTGCTAAATTAGATCATAAATGTAATGGGTTAGTGTCTCGGCTGATGCAAATGAACTTCATTGCAACTGCCTCATGCAAGTGAAGGTTCTGGTGCAATATCTATGCCAATATCACAAATACTTGCTAGATGTTTCCAGTACACTCAGCAGCTAGCACCTGCTGGGCCACAGAACAAAACAAACCCACTGACGTTCAGCTGATTTCCGGAACAATGAAGGCAATACTAAAGGAAACAAAAAAGCCATGTAGCATGTACATAAATAAATAATGCTAAGCCTTATTTGCTAATACAAGGAAAGCATCTGTAATTAATCAGAGCATGAGAATGCTCTACAAAACCACCTATACACAAAACACTTAATTCCTTCCATATACTTTGCTAGCTTATGCTGATCCTATGCATTGTCCCATCCTTCCAATGAAAACCTCCATTGCCCACCAGACTGGTGGCAGCAGGTGCACAAGCAGTTGCTCAGGCCCATATCGATGCTTTTGTCCCCTGGTAGGTGACAACCACGTCCCAGGCTGGCATAGAGATGAGAGGCATAAGAGACTCCATGCACCAGGGCTTTCTGAGCATGAAGCAAGTGGGAGACTCGCACCCATATGCGAAGATGAATGTTGCAGCCTGGACTCATCTTCACTTTTTCCATCTCCTCTGCCCTAGCTGTGATGTTTTCAAATGAGCAGAGGGCAGTTGCCCTAGGAGCTCAGCAGAATCCAATGTCAAAGTATAGAAAAAGAGTTGAAACTTGTGGTACCTCCTTCTGCCTGTATGATTAAATCCTGTACAAGAAAGGGAAGAGGGTGACATTTGGGTACTGGAATATGGTTAGAAGTCTCTTCCTCCTTCCTGGAAGATAAGTGAAGGGAGAAGTAGCAATATATCACTGATAATTTACGGCACGTGAACATTCTGTTAAAAAAAAATCTAATCTGTGATTTACTCATTTAAATGAAATTTCAGTTCACCTATAATGTCTTCACCTTCCCAATGGTAGTTATATACGGCATGTGGCATGGACAGAATGAACCTCTTGCAGATGTAGAAATGGGTTAAAAAATGGATGTTCTGTCCACCCTACTTTACTACTGCTGTGATTTAGTAAAAGACTAGTTGCTGTCAGATCCAGTAATTTGAGACTCATCTTACAACGAAGTATATATGCTGATGAAAAGCTGCTTTAGCAGCAGAGAGACTGCTAATTGTTTGATTATACAGGTCTTCACATTAATGAAGCACTATTCCATGGATTTGGAGCATGGCGTGCAACCAAATTACCACCCCAGCACTCAAGCTGTGAAATCTGATTATTCATTAGCCAGTCAGTGAGTGGTACAAACATCTTTTCTTTTTTCAAACCGTCAAAGGAGAGTGACTGCTTTTTTTTCCCCACTCTTCCCTTTAAGAATATGAGGTTTTAGACTTTTATCAACGATAGGAGCTTACTCAAGATTTTAAGGACAAGTGTGTTATATAAAGAGGGCCCTGTTTTTCTCCAAACTGTGCTCTTCCTGTATAATTTATCCTCCATGTTTACTTAGTCCTGGCCTCCCCTGAGCCTGTCACTAACTGACAATTGTGGTGCACTTAATGAATTGAGAGTAGACTATATCCTCACTAATTGACAAGAGTTACTAAAAGGCAAGAAGTCAAAGTGAGGAAAGCTCACAGTGCATCTGCCTTTACCATGCAGACCCAATTGAAGATGGATGGCTGTGAAAGTAATTTCCAAACTTTTATTATTATCTGTTTATAAACCTTGATTTTTTTAAAGGGAAAATTCCTCTCTCATGTAAACAATGAGATGAAGAAAAAAAAATTAGATATTATTAACAGAAAGGAGTCTCTTCCTTCCTTCCTTCCTTCCTTCCTTCCTTCCTTCCTTCCCTCCCTCCCTTCCTTCCTCCCTCCCTCCCTCCCTTTCTTTCTTTCCTTCTCTTTCTTTCTTCCTTCCTTCCTTTCCTTCTTTCTCTTTCTCTCTCTCTTTCTCTCTTTCTTTCTTCTCTCTTTCTCTCTTTCTGCCTTGAATTTCCCTGTCCACAGCAAAGGAGATCTCCCTAACCTAAGGGAGATTCCAGCTACAGACAGTCTGTTTTATACAGTGAATGTAGCTGGGATCAGTTACAAAATAAGCCGAGTGGAAATCCTTCCTCACATAGTGGAGAAGTACTGACATCTCCAGCAAATGGGATTATCTGTAATGAGATTACATACAAAGAGATTAAGATGTGAACTGACACTCCTAGGAGATACAAAAGAGGCTCCTGAGACAACAGAGAAATGAGGTGTCAGAAGCAGAAGGTGGAATTGCTTCCTTGAGAAGGTTTTTCATGATAATGATAATGATCTTACCCGTATAATAGTGCCTTTCATCCAGGAAGATCCCCAAAGAGCTGTACAAATGCCGTACACTAGTTCTTTTCAGACCATCATGGAAATGCTTCCACCTCTGGTCGGAGTACAGTAGCTGTTTAACCACATACAACCTGACCTCATAGCAGCACTGGGCAGGGACTGTTAAGATAAAGGCTCATCACGGGGAAAATTTAGGACACCAAAATATAACTATATAAATCTCAAGTTTGGACATATAGTCATTCCACAGAATTGTATTTTGGTTTTCGGGTTTTATTTCCTTGGTGTTTTTCACCATTTACATTGATATGTTTAAATAAGATATTGAATTAGTTTTGTAAACATTCATTAAAAATGCACCATTTCTTTTTTTCAAAAATCGTGTGGAAAAATTAAGAAGCCAAAGCAACTAGGAAAGAACAAAGCTGTTGGAACTATTGTTGCATTAAGCTTTGGCACTACATTCAGGTGCATCTGAAAGTGCAGTGCATTGACTGGCCGTTGTCAAGCAGATGATTGACGCATTAGACCCACACATGTCTGTTGACAGATGCAGTTTCAAAAATGTGACATCTCATATTTGATTGACAAGGTTGTGATGGAAGTCACCGCAAACCACCACAAATCGAGCAGAGACCTCTCATATAAAGTAACCCATGACTGAGTCTGGGGTGGTTAGTTTTTTGTCTCACAGAACACTGCATTACTTACTGAGCCTTTTAACTTCTCTCCATAAAGCTGGCTGGCAACAACTTCATATGAAAAGCCTTAGAAGACAGGCAGTAGATGTTGTCCAGAAGAAAAAAGCGACAGGAAAAACTCTTCAGTGCAGGCTCATAGCTCATCAGCAGAAATATCTGTACTTCAGGCATGGCTTGAAGACTTTAGAGCAGTATACGCAATCCTCAGATACAGCTCCTCTCTCTCTCTCTGAGTGCTAAATTACCATCGTTGTTCTTAGTAGATTTTATTAGTTTTCTTGTCGCTCTTATAAATGGAGTTTAACAGGAAAACAAAATGTATTTAGACAATATGGTCTATATAGCTTTGCAGCTAAACAAGTGTCCCTGTCAGATTCTTTCAGCTCTCTGGCAATGAGGATAATGAAACGTTTTGCTTGCTCCTCCGCTCTCGTGTTTGCTCTGCCAGGCAAACCACCAGCACCGATGCCTGAAGGACAACTTGCTTTCAGAGAGGGGGCTTAGCACTAACCCTGGATATTATTCTTCTCCTTCCAGCCTCCAAGCCTAGAAGCCTTAAGTCAAGTTTACTACTTCATTGGTTGCCATGTACCAGGAGAACTGCTAACTGCTCACAACAGACCCCGACGCAGCATCTTCCAGTGCCATGTCTCTTCTCTGCGAAGGAGGCCTGGGTCCTGGCCCTGCCTCTGCTGATGTCTGACAGCCCTGCCATGACTCCACAGCTCTAAGCAAACCCCTCTGCAGTCCAGTGTCCCTGTCTGCAGTGTGGATAATAATGCTGCTTGTCCTGGTAGGGGTGGCTTTTATTTTTCTGGCAGTCACAGTGCACAAAAGAAAAATACGAATCTTTGTAGCATCCCTCAGGCATCACAGACTGTTAAAACCAATACAAATTACAACTATTTTACTTGCTGCTACTGCCGTTGGTAGCCTATCACCAAGCTCCTGAGCACGCCATACACATAGGAGATCTCTTCTCCTTTGCTCTTCCACATTTGAACTGTATCCTCTCACCCTGGATGAAAACCCACATGCTTATTGATGCTAACAGTACTGTCCTCATAAATGAAATTATTCTCTCTCTTTTATTTTTTTTTTTAAGCTGAACTTTGCAGGCACTAAGATTAGGCCTATAAAGACACCTGCCAGTGTGATCATGTAATTTTACGGCTTGGGGGCTTTTTCCTCTAACTTTATAATATTATATATGGGCAAAAGCCCTAGGTTTGACTCCCTTGTCCTGGAATAAAGTCGCTTTGACTGATGTAGCTTGGTTTGCATGAGCAGCACATCCAGACTCCTGACATTACTTGTTTGCTGCCACAGGCTCTAGCTACCTGAGGAAGGTTTTGTTCACCTAACCATCCTGACAAGGTCCACCCTAGTACTTGGCATGGGCTAATGTCTAGCTATAAGCTTCCCCATGCTTTGGGACTTCTCCAGGAGGAATCAGATTGGGATACCTGCCTCTTGCCTTATACAGTTTGGTGAGCATCCAAGGCAGGGTGCATGCCACATCCCGGCTCTCAGCCAGCTCAGGTGCACCCTCAGGTGTCCTGCCCTGGCTCAGCACTGCTCCCACTCTGCCCCAGTAAAGCTATTCCTGGCAACACCCACTGTGTCCCGGTGTGGACAGGAATCCATTACCCTCTGAAGAGGGTCCTGCTTTTATCACTCTTGCTCTGCAGCATTCAACGATTTTGATCTCTGTCTGGGCTACTGACAAGTGCTTCCAGTCCAAAGCAAGAAATCCAGCAGCTTTCATCACCCGCACAGAAGCTTTCATTTTAAAAATAATGCCTTTCAATGTCAGCTTGGCCAACAGCTGCTTCTAGAAGATTAGAGCTTTTCTCTGCCTTCTCTGGCAACCCAGATGGATTTGTTTGCCTAGTTTACATTGCACTGCATTGTTTAGCTATCTGTAAGCGTGATCAGTGCTGGCTTCCAATATTTCAAAGCCTGTGGCATCATCATCATCTAATACCAATTATGGGGGAAAAAAAGCCTCTTCCAAGTAGCAGCTGTTGAGTTTGGGAGGGGCAGCGGGGTACCCTTTGTGCTTGCACACTTAATCAGCAAGATGAGAGGTATTGACGCTCACATGACGCAGCACTTTTAGGACAAGATACTACATCTAATCTATTCCCAGGATATTCCTGTGTACCTATCCCAACAGTGTCTGCAGTGGCATTTCTATGTCAGTATGATCATGGCTTCCCAGGAATATCCAAGATGGCAAGAGTAACATTTCCTGACTTGCTTCATGTGTTTGTCACGTCATATCCACACCATCCTACACCACGTCCTGCTGACAGTAAGTGGGCTGATGCACGATTGTCTGAGAACAGAAAAGTTACGTTGGAGATATTAGCAACCTTTGCATGCTTCAGCTTCACCCTCTGACCAGTCTTACAGTGTGATGAGCATGTGCTTAGATGTCTCCCACCATACATTCAAGGAGGACAAACAAGGACAGACTGCCAGATCTCCCCAAAGCTTCTATGTTTTTGTGCCTGCAGCTCAGCAGCTAAGTCAATATATTAAGCACTACCATCAGTGGTCTGGTTTTTTTGAGCTGTTGAGTGCCCACAAGTCCCATAGACATCACGTACAGATTCTCCCTGCTCAGTTTCTTTCCCCCAAATTTTCACAGCTCTGTTATTATCTTGCTTCTTCCCTAGCATGCATTAACTTGCGCGCGTTGATATATGTACTTCACTGCAGAGCACAAAGTCCAGTCACTCTGCAGAAACAGTCCATGACAGATCAAAATGCCTGTAACAATACCAAATTTCCTTGACTTCAACTTAGGCCACAACAAAGCTCTTCATGAGTCATTTGGCAGAGACATTGCTCAGTCAAGAAAACATTCCTTAACTTGGGGACAATAAACAGCCCTATTACATATGCTGCTACTTCTTTCCTTTGTTTTATTTATAAGACCTTTAACACAAGAATATCAGCTTTTCTGTGATTCTTCATTTTTCTCATTATTTCCAGCTATTAGGAATAGTTCATTTCCACCTGCAAATCAAATGTTTGCATGCATATACATGCAAGGCACCATCTATTTTGCACAGGCAAACGCAAGCTGTGAGGAAAACACTTGAGCATTGGAGATACAGACCCTAAAAAAGTGCAGACTGCAAAGAGAGATTATCTTTTTGGACAGGAACCAGTGTTCAATCTGGGGTAACATTTGCACCGCCAGATGTCAAAGAACTTGTTATTCCATCTTCCTTATGCTGGAAAGTACTACATCTGGCTCAGGAACACATCAAAGGCTATGTCTACCCAGCATTTTGCAGGCAGACTCAGGCTCGATCTGACCACACTCCAAGCTAGTCAGGAACCATGTGGCCACACCAGTGTGGTGCCAAACCCCAGAGAGTCAGCCCAGATGAGAAAAAGTGTATATGAGAACAGTCAGAGCTCAGAGCAAGTGTGCCTCCCTGCAAAAATGACTGTAGATATACCAGGCTCAAATTTTCAGGAAACCTCCATGGGTTTTTAGACTTAAACTTCTCCATCTACCCGGCTGGTGGCAAAAGTAATGAAGTTTCTTTTCATACATCAATAACTTTCTCTAAAATCCTTTGCTACAATGACAAAAGATGCTTTTATGAAAAGCCAGGAGAGCTTGACAGACAGACACCTGCTTCATGAGAGCTCATTCAGGAAGACCCATGGATCATAGCAGTCTGGAACATACAACCTCAATTCAAAGTAGTGGAAAGAATTAGCACTTTTGAAACTCTTTGTCTAGGAGCTCTCAATTATTTGCATGCTGAAGCCTCTCACATGTTTTTGAAGCAGATTATTTTTTCAGAAGTTCAGGTAGTATTCCAGGTTGGTTGCTGAAAAATTACCAACAGCTGACACATGAGAAGCTGGGCTGTGATGAGCCAGAACAAATTTGGTGTGGATGATCTGATCCTCACCATAGCTAAATTACTATCAGCCTTCTTTAAAAAAAGTGTATTCCAAAACTTAATCTATCTCATACATTTAATAAAAGATTGAAAAGTTATGATTTATACAAGCTCAGTTGCCATATAATATTAGGCAGACTGCATTTATTTATCACCTATTTCCATGTGTTTGCAAGACAGTTCAAGTTTTCTTTTTCTTCCCAGTTGACTGCATTTGGACAGAAGTCAGAAGTTTATTTAAAACATGAGAGAAGCACTGAAGAAGCACAGAAACAAAATGGTGTCATGTCCTCAGTTTTGTCATGCATTGAAGCACCTGCCAGCCCTGGAGCAAATGGGAAACATCAGCTTCTGATGCTATTTCATGGGGTCTGCTCATGTTGATAATGGGCTCCAACAGCTTGAGATCCCCCTGATCTTTGATGATCCTTCTCCAATGCTCACTTAATGGACAGATGAACCTTATCCTCCATTTCCATGTCCAAATGCATGCTAGGCACTTTGTAAGTTGCTTGAGGAAAAACAGTGACCCTGACCCAAAAACACTTTCTGTGTGAGTGCAGATCGTGAAACACCAACCAGATGGGTGACGGTTGAAGATATCCTGGCCTTCCACAGCGATGAAACATAGCTTTTTCTGGTCTCTGTGTAGGGAAGTCAGCAGTGTGATCTCCCCACCTGAGTTTAGGAGTGGACTTTTGCCTGGTGAAATAAGCTTGGTGTGTGGGTTTGTTTATGCAGACTTGAGCATAACTTGTTTCCTCGGGTGAGAGCTGTTTGCCCAGACTTAGACAGTACAAATGCATGTGATTTACAATGAATTCAGTGGGAAGTCAGCATCTGGATCTGCAGTATTTCAAATTATTGCTTCATACTGCGAATGACGTGCCTCAGCTTTTAAAGTGTTTCATGTGAGATACCCAAAGGAAATTTTCAGACTACTGAGTTATCATTACTGAGCTACTGCAACTACTATCTGTCTTAACTTTTCACTGTAATGAATTAATATTTAAGTTACCACCAAGGAGGGTCTTGCAATACCTCCTTAAGCCAAAGGGTGGGTGAGCACCAGAGACGGTTCCAAATTTTGTCACTCCAGGGATGGATTTTGCAAGTGGTCCATTTCTACTCAATCCCAACCATCTTTCCACAGTGGATAATATAACTTGCACCTCTCTCTGGTATACACTGGCTACCAGCTGTCATAAAAATTGGGACAATGTTTTACTGGTCAAACCTTTTGGAAATGTGCCATTCCCAAATAAAACCTCAGCATGACAGAGGTAGCAGAAAGGAAATAGTTATGCTGAGCTAGAGCAGTTTCGTTTTTTACTTCCAGAGTCACCATTAACGTCCTACCGTCACCTCTCACCTATATTACAGATTTAAGGCCCCTAAAAATAATGGCAACTAGCAACATGTTACCATAGAGAAGGACTGTTCAGATCTCTCTGGGTGACACTAAACAGTCCATGTCTATGTTACACTGTTGTGAGCTGCTTTCTAGGGTAGATGTACAGTAATTGCTACCAGTCCCAGTGAAATCCCAGCAAGCACTGAAGATGAAAACAGGCAAGCAAGGGAGACCTTTGAAGAAACAGAGGGTACAGCAAGGGAATTTGGCCATACTTTACAGTCATCTTCTGGCATTTATCTCTGAGATGTGGGGAACAAGCATGAACTTGTTGGGGAACAAACAATCACTGCAAGACTGCTTCCCTGGGTGCAGGTGAGGGGCACAAAGGGAGCCACGGTGCTTCCCGGCCTGGTACCAGCAATAAAGTACTGAACCTGGATTTCCTGAAATAAAAGTGCCTTAAAAGTGGTGGAGATTCCCTGTTCTTTTAGGGATGAGGACTCCTCTGGACAACCAGAAACCCTCCTGTGTGGTGAAAGACCTGTTGAGGTCATAGAAGATGTCTTGAGGTCTAGGAAGAGGCAAGGGGCTTTTTACCTCTGCTTATGAGAAAAGAAAAGGAAAGACTACTTGAAAGGCACTCTTTACTTGTCTCTGGCAAGTAAGGAGTGAGATCCTCTTGAACAGTCCTAAGCAGAAGAGAGCTCTAGTCATACGATACCATATTATAAGTCCATCTGCTTCACAGAAAGTTATGTTCAGTAGGTATTTACAGATCTAATTTCTCTCTTTAGTTGTTTTTCATCAGGATAAATGTGGTGAACTTTAAGAGGTATGAAGTTGGGAGAGTGGGGACAAAAGAAATATAAATGAATTTCAAGGTAAAAAAGTACACTCCATCCTCAATTCACTTAGCTTAAGTACTCTATGAATATCTGAACAGCTGGTGATTTTGCATATTGTATCATCTGTGCCGTGGTATGGAGGTAGAAGGATATGTATAATAACAACCGGCTTTGGGGCTTAACTGAGAATTGCCCAGGATTTTGTTGATATAAATCAGCTATCTTTGTATAAGGGTAGATTTTATACCAAAGTTTTCACTTTTTGCGTTTGAATTTTCATTACAATGTTGATTATTATAATTTCTTAAAAAAAAAAAAAAGAGTAGAAGGCAAGTCATCTCTGCAATAGAAACAAGAACAATGCCTTTTACTGGAGTTTCATGAATCCACTTCAATGTCACTTGAAAGTCTCCCGAAGAGTCGAGCTGCTTGGTTTCTATGAAACAGCCCAGGAGTCTCTCTCTGTCCAGCTCACGCAGCTAAGTTAAGCTCTTATTAAACTCAGTTGTTATTTTTCTAACAGATTCTTAATTACTGTTTTTTGAAGCAACAATCATCCCACGCTTCGCATTCGCTTTGTTTCTCCACCTCTTCGTGCGGTGCAAGCATGTGGGCAAAGCGTGGGAGGCTCCAAGAGCCCAAGCAATTGAAAATTGATGCAGCGCTTTAAAATAAAGGAATGATCCTTATTATAAAAGGGGAAAAACAAAGTAGCACACTGAGATAAACAAAGACGCACAGACAATGCAAGGAAAATAATATTAGCAGATGTTGAGCCAGCCGTTAATGATCTGTTTTATATTTAAATCTATTGCTTGAATGCTGGAGCCAGAACACCAAGGAGCGAGAAAGAAGCCTGGCAGCAGCCATGCACTTCACTTTTATTGCTCTGACTCCAATCATTGATGTTGTCTTTTTAAGTTATCAATATAAATTTTTTCCATGCAAGTTGACTGCTGATGGAAAAGCAGAGCTGATGCCACTGAGAGGGAAGGGCTCTCCTTGCAGACCAGGCACAGCAAACCTCCCTAGGCACCCAGACTGCTGCAGCTCCTTGGAGAAACAGGGCTCAGGGCTTGTTCGCTTGTAGGACCTGGACCGAACCCTTCATGCCCACGTCATGAAGGAGATGCACAGGTCAGATACAGCTTGCAAGAGGCAGACGAGCCTGTGGAAATGAGAGGGGGAAAAAGTCTCCATGTTCAGGTTGTAACCAACCTCCTAAACTGCGCACTGTCTGCACTTCATCATCTCTCGCAGGGACATCTGCACTGCACACCTTGGGGTCATTTTGAGTAAAAATGCAGGGCCTCAGCACTCCCTGCAAGGAGAAGCGGCCAGGAGAGCTGCTGCTCAATTGCCACACAGTTATGGTAGTGCGGTGAGCTGCCTGTGAGGAAAACCTGCCTGGTGCTCTCAGCACTGTCCATATGGCAGAGGGACGTGCTCCCAGGCTGGACCTGCTGGTGCTACCAGGAGCTGTGACAGCTTCCCTCTGCTTATGCTGAGCATGGGCTCATTCACCACACGGCCAGACCAGAACTTCTTGCCCTATTGCTTTCTGACCATCCCACCTGCCTCACTGGCAGCAACTGCTTGCCAAAGCCAAACCCTCCCCGCTGCTCCCGTAAGCCTGGCCTGTGCCAACAAGACCAAGATATTCTCAAAGTCATAGTCCAACCGTAAAACCAAGGTGTTGCTGAAGAGGTGTTACCTCACATTTGCAACGAGCAGCTCCCTGGTGTTATTTTGGCATGTGGGGCAGGCTGGCAGAGAGCACATCCCTGCTTTCAAGACCCATACAGCTTAAGCTGCGTAACAGGCGCTACAGCTGCCTTTTATACTGATTCCTCCCCTCAAAGGATACCTCAGTTTTCAGCAACATACCACTCCAGACATGTTTATTGCAAAGCAACGTGATGGATAAAAGCTGGAGGGAGAAAAGCTCCCTCATGTACCGTTCAGTCAGGGTCAAACATTCAATTGCAAACCTGCAAGCAGCTACACAAGAACAAAATGTCATAATATCGTCTCAAGATCAAAATTCAGCTAATTTAGGCAACATCAGAGAGAGCTGGATCTCATTTCACGCTGGGTCAAGACCTCCCCAAGATGGATCCTCTCCCCAACACCACTCACACCCCTGTGGGGAGGAAACCAGGCACATGGGTCTGCATGGGGCTACAGAACTCTTTGCTCAAGTCCTTGCCCAAGGTGTGGGGACCTGGGACCTGCCACATCCTGCAGCATGCACCAGCCGTTTGGACTAGACACGTCTGACAGAGGCAGTCAGCTTGGCTCCTCTTCCAGGGCCAGGTTTCTTGGTTTATGCCGAAGTTTCTTGCTTTAAGTTTCCTCTTGCTTTGCACGAGATGGCTACACTGTTCTGACCCACCGTCTCTCCTGGAGCAGCTCCTAATTATCGGCCATCTCCCCCTCTTCTTTATATTTACATTTTCATTTGCATTCCCTAGTAAATATACTGCTGCTACCTTTCAGGGTGGTATTTCCTGCTTATGCTATTTTCAGGACTTTGGTAAAACTTTGTAAATCACTGCTCCTGAGGAACAGATACTACCCAAACAATCTGTTAGTACCACAGTTGTCTGCTTGCTGTCAGTCTGACATAGACAAGGAACGCGATATGTAAACACAATAGAAAAAAACCAACCTAAACGGAAAGGGTGTTGCTCCAGCATTTCCCCCTGCACTCCTCGGTACCCAGAGGAAGGGCTCTGGGCTGCTCGCAGCTTTTGACCCAGCTCCAGATGACCAGGATCAGAGACTGCCGTTATTAACTACCTTCTGTCCCTTCAGTGGCAGGGATAACCTCACGAGATCTTTTTAGGACCAACTACATACTGATTCCCCATGCAATTATTGGATCTGTCAGGCTGTTTGATTCTCTTCTGTTACTATTACTGTAATAAAAATACCATTACAATTTATACCAATAATTCATACCAACCACTACCTAACTTAGAGTAAGCAACTTACTTACAGTTGCTTTTAGGTTATTTAAAACAGAAAATTTTAATCCATTTTACTTGTGCCATATTGATTTTAGATCAGTGCATGTTTTTCAGTTAAGACAGGACAGTTTCATCCAAGACATGCTCTGGTTGCAACAAGAATTGGTGGCTCCTGCTCCACCGCCCGTCCAGGTGGACCCCTGCGGGCCTCTGTGGCATGACAGTCCTCTGAGCTGATCAGAATGGATCAAGCATCAAGTCAGGCACTTTATAGATGCCTACCATGACAGTACAGGTACTTTTAGTCATCACTCTTGAAATCTCACCACCAAAAGGTATCAATCAATCAAGTATGGTTTTTTTTAAAAAAAAAAATTAGCCATTACATAGTTTTCATTGATACTCATTTTACCCTGTATTGATGCCAATAACAACCCCGACATTATTGGCTCAGAATTTTCTTCAAGCTAAAGGTAATTTCAATTGCCTGGATCAAGTGAGGAGTCTTTTAATACTGACTTTCTCCCATTTTACTGGAGCTCCCCCACTTTTCAAAGACAAGAAAGGCTCAGCCAACACTTTAAAAGCTCTTCAGTTGAAGTTATATAAAACTGCTAATTTTAAAATATTTAATCAATCATTTTTGATGCTTTTTAACATCCAGCAACACCACTTCTGACCTTGCATGTGTACGCTGCAGCCCAGAAAAATCAGACCCACCGCTCTTTGGTATATCCTTTTCCATTGCCTACTGGATGCCTGTGTTTGCAATTATCTCCCGGCAAACAGAGTCATGTAAAGTCAAAGGAAACAGAAAGCAGATCTGGGCTTTGAATCTTGTGCTCACCACACTTCAATGACACATTGCCTTGCAAGTCACTGTTGTGAATGCTAACATTTGGTGGTGAACAATTGGGACAACATTACTGTATCCATTATATATTAATAACAGATGCGTGTGTATCCTATTTTTTCTTCCCTTTCTCTCCTCCCCTCCCCTTTTCATGATAATTAACAAGGCAATAAACATGTAAAACTTAAAAATCACAGAAGTGGAAAACTGATAAAGGCCTCTGAAATGATACCAAGGGAAAAAAAAAGAATCAGTGAACCAGAAGAACATATAAAGTTATTGCTGTTGAGCTTTGCAGAGAGCACAAAAATTGAAAGAATAATAAATAACAAGGGCAGGACAGTTTTCCAGAAAGAGCTAAATCAGAGTTGAGCTGAGCTAACTTAAACAACCTATGTTACGATGTAAACGAAGGGAGGGATTCCTTACGCAGGAATAATAGATGCCATTCAGGTTTATGAGTGGGGGAAGGAGCCGTATTTTTTCAGGCGCTCAGACATCCAGGAGTGTGACCAGCTGCACCCAGCGCGGTGGGACAGCCAGGGCTCCCCCAGCAGCAAACGTCCCACCCAGCCCGGCTCACGGGAACCAGGTCCTCCCGCAGCCCACATGCCTTGCACACCACTCTGCAATTAATGAAGCGCAACAATAAATGGTGGAACAACGACATTACCCTGAGAGCAAGAGAGGTAATTCAGCCTACGCTGTGAAAATGGGAATAATCAAAGAGGGTAGTGGGCTTTTGAGGAACTCGGCTGTGATAAGTGTTAGCTTCATCTGTCTCGTTAGCTATTGCCCTGCCATCTCATGCCCATGTGTACGTGCACTTGCACACACAGACACACCAGCACACTGAAGCCTATACTTCCCGTCAGCTGAAAGCAGGAGCTCGTAGATAAAGTACATATGCCAAGGTCTTAAGATCAGTTTAATGAACCATCATGACTAAATTTGGCAAGATTTCCCGTCTTGCTTCTTTTCTGTACCTCAGACTGTTTCGATCCATTTGTGAGAAATTTAGTTTTGGCAAGTGAAAGTCCTTTATCACTGCCAGTGGTTAATCTGTGCTGTGACACGTTCATTCAACCAGAGAAAATCCAATATTGACATTTGTACCTTGGAGGGAAAAGAGGTTAAATGCTGGATGTAAAATAAACTCCTGAAGTATGCCAAGCAACTGTATAATATCTATATCATGTATAGGCATGTTTCTTTCCCTGAGAACTCAGATTTAGCTCAATCACATCTGGACTCCAATATTATTCCACATAATTGGTCAAATGGATGCTGTTGGACAACATCTGGAAGCGCCTCTGATAGCCCAACTCATCTGCTCCAGCCTTTTGGTGGTCCACTGAGAACTCGCTGTTCACATGCTGCTAAATCTCTTCCTTGTTTCCACCTGCTAAATAGCATTAAAAGGCAGCTTAAAATACATTAAATACTCTCCCAACATTAATTTCCTCTGTAAGCAATTACTGTGTTGGCTGCAAGGATGTTTTGCAGTTCCTGGTAAGAAGGAGATGGTCTGTGTGGCCAGACGTTCACACATGGGAAGGACCAACCCCACGAGTCTCACTAAAGTCTGTTGTCACTGTTAATCATTTTCATTACCTCTGTGCCTAAGAGTCCGCCAAAAAACCGAAACCCAGTTGCGCAAGGCAGGGTACAAACACGCAGTGGTGTGAGGCCTTGGCTCTGAAGAGTTCACAGCCTGAGAAGGCCTCATCACCCTCTTCCCATCTATTTTTAATTCATTCATTTGATTTCTAGACCTGGATTTAAAAGCTCTGAAATCTGCTACCTTTGCATATGTTGTGCAACACCTTCATCTGTGAACAGTCTCACCAATTTCAGGAGACCCATTTTTTAGATTTATATGCTTTTTTTTTAGGCACACATATACATACATTTGGGTATGTATGTATATTCTGTATTTCAGATTACATAGGCATAAATATGTTGGTCTAGAGAATATTTCCCAGAGGAAGATCAGAGCATACAGTATTAAATTGCCTCTCTCCAAAACTAACTGTGCTTTATCTTGAGTGTAGTGCTGCTGAGAATAAGCAGGACTTCTCAAAGGCTAAGTGTTTGTCAAGATGAACAAAGGTATAAAGAAAATATTGCAATAATGATCAGAACTGGCTGGTTTTTAAACCGTGATGAAGCCTTGCAAACTGTTTCACTTAACTTAAAAACTTCTGAATGACCAAATTACTTTTTTTACACTTTGTCATTAAAAAGAATATGGTAGAAAGGTTGGAAGTAACCCGGGATTCAGATTTGGCCAAGTTTAGACAGAAATCTGAGAACCAGCCAGGATGGAAATAAACTGCTGTTGCTGATTATTCTGACCACCGACAAAGAGAAACTAGGAGCCCTCATATAAAGCTAACAACTTAAAATCTATTAACTGCTTCTTTCTCTTGTATCTAGAACTTCACCTGTTAATAATGAGCCAAACCAAAATGATGATCTATCACATAGACTGTCTAGTCACCCTGAACTTGCATTGCTTGCCTAAAAATTTCTTTACATTTGCTGAGGCCAGTATTACTGCACTTTGCCTATGTATCACAGAAGGGCTTAACCTATGACAAAGACAACAGAGCCGGGATGGCATCCTGACAACAACATTTTCCTGATATAGTAATTTTGGTTAGAGAGATAACAAAGGAAAGCAAGGTGAACATCAGAAACTGCTAAAATCGGATGCAGAACTAATTATTAAAAAAACCTTTCACAGCTGTAAATTTTATTTCCATAACAGGGAAGATACCAGCCACACAGAGCTGGAGTAATGCAATATTCAGTGGGCTTAGTCCAATCAAAGCTATAGGCATATCTTTATTAAGAAACATTATGGCCAACAAAGCTGAGAGAAATCATCACGGAAGTAACACCCAGAATCAATGGGAGGAAACTGAGCATTATTTACCTAGACAACAAGAAAGCTTTTGAGACAGCATCATACAAAAAGCTGATTTATATGAGAGGATTACTACAATTTACTCAAAAGCATAATGTTTTCATTCTCAATTGGGAAGTAATTTACTTCATTACAAAAAAAAATCAAGGCCCTCTGCTGCAAAACTTTCACAGTAGAAAGGCATTTCAAGCGATTGCCCTGAGGACCAGCTTATTGTAGCTCAGGTGAAGGCATCTGTGACAACAAAAATGGGGAGGAAGGTGTTCGGACCTGCAACACATGCAAGGGGTGTTAAGAACCAAAATTTAAGGACCAGGTCATATATGAAACCAGGTCAAATAAGGAATATATAGGCATTAATAGAGAGAAGCAGTAGATGAATCTGATATTGAGGACAAAACCAAGAGTCTAGAACAGACTCGTTAAAAGCATCACACTGGAGAAACACGGGTGAGGCAGGTAGGACACTAACATCCTGTCATGGCACTTAAAAACGATGAAAAACTGTGTATTCTGCTAGACACGGGATCTGAATCAGCAGGAGTTTTGCTCAGCAAGGACCACAGATCCAAAGTCTTCTCTTCATGGACGTTAAGTAAACACACATCCGTCCCCAGGGGACTACACAGGTGGCAGAACAGACAGCACGTCCCCAAAGCTGCCCCAGGCAGCACCCTTGTTGAATATAAAATTATATCAGGCAAACAAAATCAGTGCCACTACAGTGGAGACTTGGTCACTGGGTCCCTACCCACTGGCTAGGCTACAACTGGAGGCAGTGTCCTTCTAAATCACCCTGGCACGAGCCAGCGGGGGGTCTGAGCTGTCACCTCATCACCTTATTGTCAACCTCTGCAAGGGGGGCTACATTTCCAGTTTTGCTTGCTTTCACCTTGTTTTCTGTGTTTTATATTCACAAGCATGTACAGCTTCTGCAGTGAAGAATATAAACACATATGCATATATAGTTTGGTGTCTATTAGAGATGGAGGATTAGGTTTCACCAGAAAGAAAGTTGTCCCAGTGCCATACAGGGCCAAATAGCAAGGAAATGATATCTAATCCATCCTGTATTACCTGTTCCCTTTAATCTGGAGGCTATTCCAGAGATGGAGAAGGTGCATTACCGGCATTACCAGGGTGAGTCTGTGATCCTAGGTACTCAGCGGCTATCAAAACCTTCTTTCTTTAGAAGAAAAAGGTTAAGGTCTATTATTATCCCAGAGCTCCTGTTAAATCAGATGCAGCCATGGTTTCCCTCTACCTTTAAGGTTTCTCCTCATGTGCAAGGAACATTTATTACCAGCATCATCTTCATAATCTTGGGATGGAGGCTCATCTGGGCCTGGTGTCTTCCTAATCTTCATTAACTCTAATTTCATTATCACCTGTCCTGGAGTGACCCTGAGATCACTCACTACTTCTTTCTTTCTCCTCTGGGAAATGAATTTCTGTTTCTGTCCTCAGCTACTGAACTGCTTTTGTGAGCCCTGCGGCAAATAATTAATATTAGCAGTATCCCCTTCATCTCTCACCAATCTGGGTGCCTCACCCTGTCTTAAAAGCTCTGCTGGCTCCTTGACGCATCTTTCTGTTTCTGAAATATGTGTTTTTAAAAGCCTCTAGAATATTCGGCTTGGCTCGGTAGTCTTATTTCATCCCTTGTGTGAGCTTTTCTCACCTTTTTTTTTAAAATCCGTCTATTAACCTGCCTATTCCTCACCTTCCCTTCTTGCATTTGATGTTCAGCAGCTCTCAGATGTCTTTTGCATGACATAAGAACCAATTTTTCCAGTTAATTATTCAACCTCTTCTCCCACCTCTCCCCTCCCCCCAAACAAGAGTGTTATAAAGGTGGGCTCAGGATGACAGAGCATTACTGGATTAAAGAAACAGACTGAATTAAAGGTCTTCCCACAAAAGAGAGGTCTTGCCCAAAAAGCTCAGAGACCCCCCCTTGACCGCAGGGAAAAGTTTTGTAAAAAGCAGAAGCCCCATCTCCCTCCCCTGGCAGCAGCAGAGGATGTTGCCATCTGATAATGTGGCAGGGCAATAACATTTTACTTCTGTCCTGCACCTAACTAATGGGGCTGTTTGGCACCAAACAGAAACAAATAAGGAGAAAGAATGATGATGACCGAGAGAGAAGAAAAATGGAAAGAAACCTTTTCTTCAGCTCTGTGTCTTTGACAAACATCTGAGGTAATAAACAGGGAGTTTTATGAGCTAATTGCATTTTAATCAATTTGAGCTCTTAACTGCATTGGAGAGGCTGCTAACTTATATTAGATTCATGTATGGTTTTACACTGTGTCCCCACCGTTAGCAGCTTTACGATAACAAAGCCCCTGCTGCCACCGTCACCATGGACTATTGCTCCTGAGGAGCGCGCGGGCGAGAAAAACTCCCCCGAACAAAAGCAAAGAGGAAGAGCAGGATCCTTTGCATAAACAAGGGGAAAAATGGAGCAATTGTGCTGCACGACGTGAGGCAAGAGTGGAAGTTCAGCGGCTGGCAGCAACCCGCGGCCACCGATCTTTGGAGAAAGAAATCCTGGCACAACGAATTTGGGAGAGTCCAATAAAAATGTACAAGTGAAGGCAGAAAACTCTCTCCTCGTGGTTGTGTACATGTGTCCACACAACCAGCATATGTTAAGCCTTTAAATGAACATTTGGCCGTGAAACAGTAGCTATGGCAATACACAGGCACGAATTTATGTACTGTACGTACATATTGCATAGAAAAGCTCTCTGTTTCTGAACCGGACTGGCAGCTGCTTGAAATTTTCCCCTTCGCTTTCCCTAAGGTCTCAGGTGTGGGATTCATGAGCCAGTGTCTCAGCTAGAACAGGTGTCTATCGCTGTGTAAATAGCAATTAGGCCCAAATTTCAGACTTTTTTCAAATCCCTATCTGAGGAAAAGCCCAGGAATAAATAGTTGCTGTAACGGCCAGGGGTATTGTGTAGCATTATAGCCTCCAGCTGGGCTATTACATACTATAGACGGGTGAAGAATACAAGCACCTGACAGATGTGTTCTGTTAGCTTCATTAGAAAAGAAACAAAGAAACTCCTCAATTAATAGCAGTGGAGCCAAAGGGAAGGGGGGTGCGGGAGGGAGGAATCATAGCCTGTTATTTAAACAGAGTCAGGGAGCCTTTCACTGATGGCTTAATATGATTCATTAATAAAAACAGCTTTTTGAATGCCCAGTTTAAGTCAAAAGAAATCACTAGCGTGGGTTTTTTTTGTTCGTGGTGGGTATTTTTTCCCTGTAAAAGAAGGGCAAAATGACAAACTGGAGTTGCTGAATTCATTTTGTGCGAGGCTGGTCCTTCTCAAAGCCCCCTTTCCGCGGGGCGTTTGTCCCTTGGGGTGGTGGCGCAGTCCTTGGGAATCGATGGGTTCAACATCGAGACTTCGGGTGAAAGAGATTTGCAGGCATAATATAGAAAAATTCCACATCTCAACTAGGAAGCCTTAATGATTTTAAAGTGTCAAAATGGAGCTCTTCAATATAATGGAAATCGGATGCATCTAGAAAGTCACACCTTTCCGTCACAACACGTTATTCCTGTTTTGAGGGTCTGAATGACCGGTAAAGCCATGTTGAGTGTAGTTCTGTGTGCCACTTCTTCAAAAGCGATGGACTTCATGTCTCTTTATTTAATGCAGTTTTAATCATAATAAAAGTATGTACGAACTATATTGTACTGCAGCTCCTTCTTATGCCCAGGCACATGACAGGGTAGAGGATCCTGCAGCTAGCTACAGAAACCATATCTCTTCTGCTCCTAAAAAGAAGATGAAGCCATCACCACCTTTTTATAACAGACAGCAAAACTCAAATGCAATGTAATTCTTAAGCTGCAGTGCTTACTGCTGTCACTGGCGGTGGCAATAAGAACTATCTTCCCAACGCACATTCGAAAGAGAGGGAGTCGTTTCAAGCATTTCTGGGTTCAGGGAGCTCCCAGCATGAAGCCATCTGTGCTGGAGGATTTTAAAGATGAAGAAATTGCTGGGTGGTGTAAGATAAGTGGGAAGGAAAGGATAATTCAGCATCCAAGAGTACAGAAGGAGCCCTACAATCGACGTAGCCATCATTTGCACCTTGACCTGCCAAATGAACCCATGCCAAGAGAAGACCTTGCAAGATTTACCAGCCTCTGCCTGGGCAAGGGGATGGTGATGGTGTAGCTCTCATGCAGCAGTCACTGGATCCATGTGGTGCAAGTGTGGTGATGGAAAAGTCGATGCACTGAGCTGGGGGGTTAGCTTGATGAGATGTATTACAGAAGGATTAAGGAGACCAACAATACCTATCAACTCCTCTCACATATTTCCCTGAAAGTTGTTTCCCACAGTGCATTAACTGAGGTCTTGTCAAAGCCTGCCTCTAAACGTACCAAACGATGGGTCTTTCATCACTTCCCAATGGACAGTCGTCCATAACCAAATAGATCTTGCTGTCAAGAAGGTTTCTTTTATATATTCAGCCTAATTTTTCCTATTCTTAATTTCATCCAATTACTCTTAGTTAAACCTACCCCTATTGTCCTAAATAATTCACCTCCCTCAGGAATTTACTCCCTCCATGTATTTGTAGGCTACTCTTTTGTCCCACTGTAGTCTTCACTTAGCGAAGCTATCTATATTTAATTCTTTTAATCTCTCTTCATAAATTAGTCCCTCCAGCCAGCGAGGGGAAGGGCATATTTGAGACATTATTCAGTGGTGAGCTAGGATGCTCTGTTGCATTCTGGGGATATCTAGAGCATGGAAAATGCCTAGGGGAAGCCTAAACATTCATATTATTACTTTTTTTTTCCCAAGCGTTTGAACTGCCATAGACAAAGTGATATTTCTGAAGGAGAAAAATATAACTAAAGATCTCTGTTTCATTCTCCCTTTTCTGCCCCACTGTTGTAAATGTCTGCTTTGTCCTCAGTTAATAACCTCCATCACCAGCTGGCCAGCTCTTGCTTACAAGCTTCGCCTTCCTTTACACCCTAACCTAGGATTTTTGTATCTGGGTGAAAAGCAGAGAATCAGACAGTCAGCATAAAAATATGTTAAACTATATATGATAATAAACGAATGCACTGCTGCTGTGGCATGCTGGAGCTTTTTTCATCAGGCTTGAAGAAGCTGTTTACTTGTGATAGTTTGTGTACTTGTGACAAAGTTAATGCTTTTCTAATGTACATAAATTCCTGATGAATTAGATAGCACCACTATCTTCTTTTTCTTACTCTACTGACAGAATCAGACAATAGCTGTACTCTTGCCCTTCCCATATAAAATTAATGACTTGGAGGATTCAGACTTATGAGTTAGATGCAAACTAATGACTGGTTTATTTGAATTGCTGGTTTCCTTCCTAAGGACAGTTTGTATGACAGAGATGATAGCAAAGTCTCCCTTTAGGAGAACGCCGTATAATTCTGTGTGTCTTACATTTATTTGCTGCAAATCACTCTCTGTTCAATCAAGCTCTACATCTGAAGAAACTGAAATTACTTATACCAAGAGGTGAGGTTGGTGTGGTCTTTGAACCCAGGTTTTTTAAAAAAATAAGAGTTATTGTTGTTATTACTTGTACTTCATGGCACTTTTCCTGTGTAGCTTAAAGACTCCTTTACCAGCAAGTGGAATTTTATACTAAAACTTACAGCCTACCACAGTCTTAAGGTAACCATTAGTATTTGTTAAAGGGACTGTAATAGTATTTGACTTTTGTGTTGAAAAGGGATTTTCAATTGCTTTAACTACATCCAAAGACTTGGAATGACTGGGCCTGTGCACTGGAATCATTTAAATATCTAAAGGAGAAATTCAGAATCCAACACATGAACCAGTGCCCATAATTGGCTCTGATACTTCAACAATTTATTTATTTTTCTCTACAACTGACTTAATACCACAAAATGAATTCAGTACTTGCCAAAATGCCTATTGCAAAAAAAGTCAAACAATTCATATTTGGGTCATACAAACCTGAAAAACATTAGAGACCAATAAATGGTGTCTTCTGGAGGATATGAAAATAAACAGACACGCATGTTAATGCAAACTCACTCAGTCTTTAACCCATTGGCTATTATTTTTTCTTTTTGCATTCTGGCAACACATAGGATCACTTCTGGTTATAAACACTGTACAAGCATGAAACCCCAAATAATCCTTAACTCAAGAGTTTTTACACTAAGGAAAGTAATTCAGTTGGGAGGAAGTTAGGGATGTGTGTGCACATGTACAGGAAAAAAACATTAGGGGCATGCCCGGGGTGTCCTATGAGTGCCTTCTTTCTCTCAAGTATTCCTTCTCTTCCACCACAAAGCCTGTTTGTCTGTTCAGCGACCAGGGCGATGGCTTAATGTGGCTGGTGGTGGCTATTTCCAGAGTTAGGCGATGTCCACGAAGAAGACTTCATCCACAAATTGCAAGAGCCTCAGTTCCTTCCCTCTGGAGTCTCAGGGCCAAGCTCCTGACGAGGCATCCCCCCACATCTGACAGCTTTGTTCCAAGAGAAGGGAAAAGCACAAATTTACTTCTCTTGCTATGTTTATGGGTCAACTTCAGTGCAAAATGCGAATATACACTGGCTGGAAAGTCTATTTTAATCTCTGGGTTTGTTATATTTTCTTCTTTCATCATACTGCATTGCAAATTATTCTAGTTCTATTTCTCTGGTGTATTAAACTAGTGCATTGCCAAGTCTCAACTCTCCATTCAGGTTCTGGCATCAAAGCCTTAGGCCAATTTTATTTCATTTGTATTTGCTGTCAGAGCAATGTCTTTATTCTAAAATGTCCTTCTCATATCAACTTCTCAAGTGGCTTGACAGAAGTAGAAAGTGTGAGGAAGAAAACCCTCCCCCACACTGGCATCTGCAGTATTGCTTTTATGTTTTCACCCTCTCTGAGGGGGGAAATGTACAACACACATTGAGAAAATGGAGTTCAGGACGCCATTTAGCGATGAAGGGGATTGTTTTCTAATCTTAGCTGGGCACTTGACCTGTTCATACAGCCTTTCTATTTTATTTATATATGTGTATATATAGGTATATAGCTATGTATGTATGTATATAAAAAGCACACCACTCATGCTGCTATTGCTCTGGGCTAATTTTTTTAACAGCATTTATTTTCAACTGCTAGTGGCACATTTACTCAATCACAAACAAACTTTTAGGAAAACAGAGTGAAAATCTATCACGTCCAATTATGATGACAATGCAGCGCTGTGCAGCTGAGGGTTAGGCTGGGACCAGCCGTGTTTTGCTTGCAGCCATCAAGGATTGCGATGGAGCTTTTTTTATGTGTGGGTAGAAAAGTGATTTAAACTGGATGACAGGAAGCCCAAATCATTTTGTCATATTAAAGACTGTCAAGGACCCACCTCAGGATGGAAGTGTTTGATGTCAAATATAACGCCAGAATTAGGCAAGGTAAGGACGACTGTGAACAGGACATCTTAAACATCACAGGACAAGGGGAAGCATAAGAAAAGTTTATCTTCTGGCATTGCGCATTAAGCAGTAACAGTACTTGATAATAATAGTTTTTAGTCTTGTGTTTAATAGTCCCCATTTTGTCTGGTAAAGGACACTTTGCATTCTAACAATTTTTATTTGCCAAGCACAAATGCATGCTATCTATAAAATCACATACACTTGAACATATATAACCAACCATTAAAAATCCACGTGCCTACATCTGTCTGCAGCATCTATGTACTGGCGACACTAAGGACACTGAAATCCCTGGGTCATGTACTTTTGCAAAGAGCTTAGTAAGCAGCACTGCAGCCTGTGGTGCAACAGGAACAGTGCAGTGTTGTCACCCCCCACCTCACACTCTGTTTTCAGAAGTAATGATTCTCACTCCTTTAGAAATAACAATGATTTGGGTTGCACAAAATACAGACACCTTCCCAAGCACAAACACATGTATACATGTTTTGAAGTTGACTCCCCATTAAGTGCTTTGGTTTTGGATAGTTTAATCTGTGTCCTCACTGGTTTAAGGCAGAACAATGGGTGTCTCAACTGAGAAATGTGCATGTTAAAAGCAGGGATCAGATGAGACCTCTGTACCAAGGCAATGAGTTTCACCAGGGCATTCGAAATAAATCTATTCTACAGAAATCATCGCTACGTTTAGGATCCCACAAAAATGTTGTGCCTTAGGAGTGAAGTATTTCAGAAAGTAGTTGAACAGTGCCAGTATTTCAACATCGACAGCCAGGAGAAAGAAACCTCAGTTCACTGTATTGCTAAGTGATCGCAGCTGATGGCTCTCTTGCAAGCAGTGACGATTCAAATTCCTCAAAAATTGTAACAACTTCCAGTAATATTTTCCTTTGAGAGCTCTGGGACAAACTTTTTCATTCATTCACTGTTTTCTCTGAAGAATTATGTCAAAATTAGAGTTCAGTAAAGCCTGTTTCTTTCTGTGCTTTCTTTTGCTTTTCCCCACAGCTCTGCTTTATTGTTTACTGGAAAAAGAAGTTGAGGTGAAAGAAGCAGCAACAACAACAGAAAACAAAACTATCAAAGCAGGTGTCAGTAAAATAAAAATGGAGAAATTTGAAGCAATAGGTGATTTTTTTTTCCCATTTTGTCAAAGACCTATTTTTGCCATAGGCCAGGGAAGAGCAGAAACCTCTCTGCAGTCTACCTAGATATTGCTGTCTGGAAGCATATTCATATTTCAGATACTGTAATGACAGATGTGAGAGAAGAGAGATTTTTACAGCAATTGGACAAGAAAAACTATTGGAATGAATCAAATTTCCTTTCTTTGGATGTGCAGATATGGAGATGTACCATGCATTTATATTATTATCTCTTTATATATTATTCACACGATAATGTGTTTTGATTTGCTGCAAATTATGGAAGACTTAAAATACTAATTTTAAAAAACTTTCCCTGCCTGCCTGCCTCTCTCTCTCTCTCACACACACACTTACTTATTTTCTATACAATAACTCCTCTTTCCAGTGATCATTAGAAGAATATACTCTCAGAGCTAGGAAGCCTGAGACGATGCACTGAAGGGCCACTCCTGCAGCTACTTCTACCAGGGTCATTCAGGGGTTGATAGTGACATTTTTGTATTTCTTCTCTGGCCTTTATGCTTTTCTGTGTGTTGTATTTAAGGTAATATACTCAGGGTGAAATCTAGAAACCACAAATTTGTCTATGTCCATAGGAAAAAAATACCCTATGTACATTTCTTCACACGTTCAATATAGGAGCCAGAAGCCATGACTTTAAATGAATTCAGTATCACTATTTTACTCATGTCAGATCAAAAGTTTGAGAAACAGTATCTGGATAATGGAAGATTATTGTTGTTACGATACAAATCACCAACCATATTAAGCCTAAAATCAGTTTACCACAAAACAAACTCCCCATCTCCCAAGCATCCTGGTACATACAAATTAAATATACCCAGATCTGAGGTTCTGGATGAAAACTGAGGCATTTGGAAGTTAAACCAAATGAAATCTTGTTTCATTAATTCAAATCCACCATAGAACTGTCTCTGCTAATATCTACATTTTAGTCAAGACTACTTTTGACATTTCTATAAGTAGTAAACAGACAATAGGAGCAGTCTCCTCACCTACTTTATGAGACGGAAGAGTTTTGGGGGAAGTGGGTATTCATAATTTGGAAACAGAATTGCACAAAGGTAGATTTTTGGCAGGCAGAGAAACAACCAGGGTTATTGGTCTTACAAAATGCCCAGACAACATCTAAACACTCTTGAGAAGTACCTCCCAAAACATTTGCTCTGCACGAGTTCTGCATATCTGAATGTTCCTGTTACAAGGTAAATAAAGAGTTGTTGTGGGACTCAGTGGAGAAGCAATATAAAAATAGAAATATAAAGCTCCATAGGGAGTCATGAACGATGAGGAAAGGAAATTGCTGTGAGGATAGTGCCTGGACAAGGGATGGGGGTTGGAGGGGCACTGGGCCATGGGCACAGGCTGAGGGGGAAGGGCGGAGGTGGGTGCAGAAGGAAACACCTGGGAGATCCTCAACTAGGCTTGAGACCAGGGTGGTCCAGAAATGCTGTTTCTGAAGATGACAGGATCAAGAACAGAAGCAAGGCCTACCAAAGGTGTAGGTGACCCGAGAGAAAGTCTTGGGACAGCTATAGCCCAGTGTGGAGCTCATACTAATGCCACAGTCACTAAATTTGTGTTCTCTCAGGAAGCGTGTGTGCTTCTACGCTGGACAAACCTGGTATGCCTGGCTGCCCCAGGCCCTGGGGAGTCCGCACAACCAACATGACCCTCTGCAGTGTTATCAAACAGCCTGGCCAGCACCGCTCCCACCAGCATGCACTAACCTCACTAGGGTTAAGAAAAGTAAAGCTCAGATAATGCTGAGGTGTTGCTTAGCCTGATCCTACTGCTGGGAAAAGAGGCAGAACAAACACTGGTGAGTTTATCAGAAACAAGAGATGATTTATTGAGAAAGTGTCCAACAATTACTTCTTTGAAGGAAGTTGGCACCTTGCCCCTGCAACAGTGCCGCTTCCCATCCGCTCCAAAATTAGATAAGCAAATCCCCCCTGGCCTTTTCCCACCAGGAAGAGTGTCGGTCTACTCCATCCATGAACCCTGAACCCCAAGTACTTGATATAAACTGACAATTGATAGTCAATAGTATTGGCAGAGCCACTCATCAAAGCTAATTGCACAACACGAAATATCCTGTTTCAGTTCATCGTTGTGTAATTCATTGCTATATTATTAGAGATATGAGGAAAGTTTCCATAGGAAGAGAGACTGAAAAGAACAGGACTTCTAGTTTAGAGAAGTAATGAAAACAGGGACTTGCTAGCCTATGTGACACAAAAAAATCTACTTTTGTGTTATCTACTGTTTCTCATAATGAAAGAACAAGAGATAGCTAAAAAAAATTGAAAAGCATTCAATTGAAAACTGATAAAAGGATTTATTTATTTGTATACAACACACAAGTAACTTCTGGAGCTAACTGTCAACAGATATGACTGAAGCAAAAAAAAAAAATCAGTAGGATTAGGAGTTTATCTGGATATTAAGAATATACATCATTACAAAACTAACTTGCCAAGCTGTGGTTTTTTTCTTCTGCAGTTAGTAAACATAACCAACAACTTTGTTGAAAATTCCTGGAGTATTTTGAGGGAGTCAACCTGAAGATTTAAAGGGACTCATTGAAAATCACTGAAAAATCACAATCGTACCCCACTTGCTTTTTCATAATTCTACCTTACTGACAATCTCAATCAAATAAGTAGCTGATAAACAAAACACGCTGGGAAACCAATTTGTTGAGAAATACTGTAATCTTCAAACTTTGCTCTCACAGTTCATTAGCACAGCAACCCCTTGGCTTTGTCTTTTTTGTTTTCCCATCATGAAAAGGTATTTTATTTTTTTGAAATATACTTACCTAATGAGCATATAACTCCTCAGACATCTCAAGTCACTTCTTACTATAGATTTGCTCTATGTACAAAGTACTGCTTGGACTGTCTGAAAGCTGGGCCAGGCACAAACGATCCTGATGTCCTGTCTTGTCTGGGTTACCTGAAAGTGTGGACAAGCAGTCTACTCCCTGTTGGCAAAGATTTTAACCTGAGTTTTCTGAGATGTAGTTCATTCTAGTGAATAAGCACCAGGTATTTCCTGTACATAGGAAAAGTGATTGGAATAAGGTTCAACAGCAAAGTGTGAAGGTCTTGGTCTGCCTTGCTGCCACCAGAAAGCAGAAGTGAACCCCAATACATTCAGTATCAGGATTATGCAGGCTTACGACTCCAGTGCCACCTTGGTTTAGGATGTCCCAGCAGCGTTCAACTTGTCTTTCTAATAAGATGCTTGCCTGACGGGTCCTACAAGTTCACCTTTGCAAATGTGTGCCAAATTTATCTTCCAGCCTTGAACTGACTTCTTCCTAAACTCATGAGGTGTCTACCTGATTTAAATTCAAAGTCAACAGGATGTATCTTCTGCAATCTGCATCTTACTTACGGCTCACGCTTCCAAAACACGACAACTTTGAGACATGGGTTAAAAATGGAGGAAGCTATTGCAAAATACGTACTGCAGCTCATTTTACATGCCTAAGCCTGTGAAATACCTTCACTAATCTACCTCATACTTTCTGTCAAACAGTTCTACCAGATTTGTTAAAAACCAGATATGCAAATTTTAGGTAGAAAGAGACTTTTTCAGGAAATTGAACATAAGAGGTATCAAAATAAGACTGGATCATAAAAAGACATTCATTCAACTGCAACTGCTTCATAATTCAGAGTATTAGATTAATGCTCTATGAGCACATTATCTACAAGTTAATGTAAATGCTGTAACAAACTGAAATTCAGAGATAGAGACTGTTCACAGGTTTGTCTTGGACCCTGTCCACAGAGGCTTTATTAATCAGCACTGAAAGTTCAGTCTAACCTTTGCCAGTCAGTTCAAGGTAGAGAAGCTTCCTGAAACATGACAGAAATGTCTTTCATGCTTGCAGACGTCTAGCAACTCCCTCTGCTCTAGCTACAGGGTTGGGTCAGTCCTTCCTGCATCACCTCATCATTGCTGATATGCTAGACTACCCAAGCCACGACCAAGGCATCGCTGCTGTGGGTGCAAGAGCAAGTCCAGCTGAAAAGCAGTCTGTATCTGTCACACAGAAAGAATCAAAAGCCAAAGCTCTGTATCACTGGCAATGCCCCCAAAGCACTGCAAGACACACGTGTGCTTCACAACACAACAGCGCAGATGTTTCAGTCCCATGTTTTGCCCTCCACCTGAGCCACATCAGCCAGAGCTCACCATATTCCCTTTACTTTTGCACAGTCTAGCACACACAAGAAGAACAGCTGAATCAGGAACACGCAGAGAATTGCTTTTTAGCAACGTTACAAATGTTAACCTAAACAACCCAACAAACAAAAACCTGGCACAGCAGTAATAGTGATGAAGCCACAGCACTTTATCATAATCCCATCTAGCAAGACAGGAAATTTTTGTCAATATGTTTCACGCTCAGAAAATGTACTGTTCAGCGCTTTGACACTGTACTAGCCACACACATTTTCTTTTATTGGGGAAAGGTTCTTTTATTTAAAAGCACACGTTGGACCCAGATCCATGTACTCCCATGCAGACTTCCTGGCTCATTCAAACAGGGACACGTGGCTGTGCCCACATGAATACGGTGCACTGGGAGAAAGCACCAAGTATTTGGGCAGAAGTCCTTGAGACAATTTTCAAGGACATTTATGTGACAGGATATTAGGAACCTTTTTTAAGGAACATATTAATTGAGAACCCTCAGAGGTCCAGCACAGAGACAAGTAATTATAGCCCATAACAGATTAGCTGTGGAGGCAAGTATCTGGCCTCCACAAGTGACGAGTATGAGCAGTCCCAATGACAAGGCAAAGCAATTTATAGTAGGTAGTTATGAAATAACTTACCCACTTGAAAAATGTCTTCTGAAGCTAGACAGTGGGTCTCTGAGTTACGCCATGGAGCATTAGGGTTTATACCACTGATAGATTAAATCATCTCCAATACCGTGCAGAGTGCAGCCCTCCTTCCCCTTTAGGCATCCTCTGGGTCGCGCACCTCTGTGAGCACCTTACAAGTCTCTGGTCTACTCTAGATTTCACACATTTTCCTCTCTCTCTCCAAGGTTGTCTTTCCTTACCTCTAACAACTTCCATAGCCCACTTACATATTGCAGATCCTTTCATCTTTCATCGCGAGCTTTTTTTTTTTTTTCTTTTTTTTCGATGAACTGAAAAGTTTTGCAAGGTAGACTAACTTTCCTTCTCTGGCTGAAGACACCATAATTACACAAGACGGGGGTTGATTTTTTTGATCCCATGGACTCTAACACATTACTTGCATTATTTTTTTCTTGAGACCCCCACTAGCACCTGTGATTTATTCAAACTATTTACATGGATGTCCTTCACCTTTTTTCATTATTTATATTTGGTTTCAAGCAATGTACCCACCTGAATTTATCAAGTTACTCTGAAGTTCGTCACAGTCTTCAGGAGCTTTAAATAACTTAAACATTTTTGCATCAGCTCAAATATTGTTAGGTGATTAATGAAAACGTTTAAGTGTCAGCTCTCAAGAAAAGAGCATTAAGCAACACATTTCCATGGATGAAGCACCTACGAGAATCAAAAGGCAACAAAACCTGTAGTCAGTCTCAAGTCAAGTTTAGCAGTGTCAAAGGCAAGCTTACTGTCCACTTTCATTTTTCTTCCAGTATGTACATCTCCTGTAAACCTATCTAGTGATATTGTTCTATCAGTTATCGGTAACTAATAATATTACCTCTAATGAAAGTTACTTTGCTGTTCACTTTTACTGAACTTGCAAAGTTCTTTCACCCTCCAATGGTTCAAATGAACAGAAAGGCCATATCGTGCCGTTGTGCAGAGAGTCACTGGGACTGTGGGGTTTGGGCCACAGGGTGCGAAACACTGAGAGCGTGGAATTTTCTCTACAAGAAAGCAGCATTAATTCTTGAGCAATCAGCATTAACTTCTGAGAAATCACTCGATACCCTCCCGAGAGCGCTGTGGGACCGCAAGGGTGAAGCCCTGAGGACAGAGCTGCTGCTGCCTGCCCACGCTGGCAGCCTTCGGTGCCGCTAACAGCCTGCCACAGAAGTGCTTGTGTGAGATAGCCGTAGCCTTTAAAATTGGATAAGAAAGAATAGAACAGAAACGGTGTAAAATGTCACATCCAGACAAGAGAACGAAACAAAGGGAATTTTTTTTCCCCTTGCAGCAGGACAAAAGTACTCACAGGAGCTTCTTATCCCTTCCTTCGTCATTTTTTTTTTTTCCTTCTCAGGTTTCTTTCCTGCAGGGAGATAACTTTCTCTCTGTTGACACCTATGCAACCACAGACGTGTCAGCATGAGCTGACTGGGTGGAAAAGGAAAAAATATTTACCCCCAGCATTTCTGTGACCTGCTGCACTGCCATTACTGCTGTGATTTATTGAGGCCCGTTACATATTTTAGCTTAAGCTTCTCAGTCACCCAAATGATTTCCTCTCAACAAATGAGAAATACCAGCGAGCTGCACAAGTTCACGGTAAAGAGGGCAAAGGGGAAAACAAGCAAGGTTTCCCCCCACCAGCACCTGCCTCAAAAATGGGAGTGATAGGGTGGGGGGCAAACCCCCAGGGGTGGATGCGGAAAGATGCTGGGGAACGGTGGGGTACCCTGGGGGGACGAAGCACCTCCACCTCCCCTCCTCGCCCC